>CM065592.1:326685089-328102297 GCA_033119425.1 Bufotes viridis | reverse complement strand
CTTTCAGCCATGGAAAGTACGTCTTCATTCAGATCTGTAAAAATAAAGCAGACATCTACTCATATCCTTTAAGTAAACATAGAATGTGTCGGCAGATAAGAACCATTTGGCCCATCTAGTCTGCCCAATATACTGAATACTATGAATAGCCCCTGGCCCTATCTTATATGAAGGATGGCCTTATGCCTATCCCATGTGGTATCGCCGTACTCAGGAGAAGTATGGCAATGAGTTTTGGGGTGTATTTTTACATATACCCATGCTGGGTGAGAGAAATATCTCTGTAAATTGACAACTTTGTATAAAACAATTTAAAAATTTCACAGGGCATTTTTACTCATTTGGATTCCAGACTTCTTCTCACGCTTTAGGGCCCCTAAAATGCCAGGGCAGTATAAATACCCCACATGTGACCCCATTTTAGAAAGTAGACACCCCAAGGTATTCCGTGAGGGGCATGGCGAGTTCATAGAAGATTTTTTTTTGGCACAAGTTAGCGGAAATAGGCTTTTTTCTTACAAAGTCTCATATTCCACTAACTTGTGACAAAAAATAAAATTTTACATGAACTCACCATACCCCTCACGGAATACCTTGGGGTGTCTTCTTCTAAAATGGGGTCACATGTGGGTATTTATACTGCCCTGGCATTTTAGGGGCCCTAAAGCGTGAGAACTAAATGCGTAAAAATGCCCTGTGAAATCTCTAAAGGTACCCATTGAGCTATCTTAGCTGCAAAGTGCCACATGTGGTACGTCAGTACCGAGAAGTAAGGCATGTGTTTGGGGTGTATTTTACATATACCCATACTGTGTGTGAGAAATATCTCTGTAAATGACAACTTTTAAAAAATTTATACAAAGTTGACAATTTACAGAGATATTTCTCTCACCCAGCATGGGTATATGTAAAAATACACCCCAAAACACATTGCCCTACTTCTCCTGAGTACGGCGATACCACATGAGTGACACTTTTTTGCAGCCTGGTGCGCAAAGGGGCCCAAATTCCAACGAGTACCTTTAGGTTTTACATGGCGTGCTCACAATTTAGCCCCGCCCAAAATGCCAGAACAGTAAACACACCCCACAAATGACCCCATTTCGAAAGTAGACACCCCAAGGTATTCACTGAGGGGCATAGTGAGTCCGTCGGAGATTTTTTTTTTTTGCCAGAAGTTAGCAGAAATGGAAACTTTATTATTTTTTTTTCTCAGAAAGTGTCATTTTCCGCTAACTTGTGAAAAAAATGAAATGATACATGAACTCACCATGCCCCTCCGCGAATACTTTGGGGTGTCTTCTTCTAAAATGGTGTCATTTGGGGGTATTTATACTATCCTGGCATTCTAGCACCTGAAGAAACATGACAGGTGCTCAGAAAGTCAGAGCTGCTTCAAAATGCCGAAATTCACTTTTTGCACCATAGTTTGTAAACGCTATAACTTTTACCCAAACCAATAAATATACACTTATTGGATTTTTTTATCAAAGACATGTAGAACAATAAATTTATAGAAAAATTTATATAGAAATGTAGTTTTTATAAAAAATTTACAACAGAAAGTGAAAATGTCATTTTTTGCAAAAATTTCGGTCATTTTTGATTAATAGCAAAAAAGTAAAAATGTCAGCAGCAATGAAATACCACCAAATGAAAGCTCTATTAGTGAGAAGAAAAGGAGGTAAAATTCATTTGGGTGGTAAGTTGTATGACGGAGCAATAAACGGTGAAAGTAGTGTAGTGCGGAATTGTAAAAGTGGTCTGGTCATTATGGGTGTTTAACCTCTGACGAGGCGCATGTACGCCTTCGTCTGCGACTTTAAGATGGCGCCCGCCTCCCGCACGGAGCGGCGCCCGAGCTGCGGGTAAAAGCTTGATTCATCAAGCTGACACCGCAGCTCATGTCCGCGACCGGCAGCGATGCCGATCGCGGACATTTAACCTCAGATGCCGTGGTCAATCCTGACCACGGCATCTGATCACAAGAAAACCGAAAGTTTCACTGCGGTTGCCCGGCTCCCTGATGGCCACAAGGGGGAGCCGGAGCATGTAGTAGTACCCTAGGTTTCTGTGAATGAAACCTAGGGTACTACATTAGTATTCCTATGGAGCCTATGACTGTAATAGGCTCCATAGGAAATATGTGATTTTTCATATATTCCAATGCTATTGCATTGAATATATGAGAATAGCAATCTGATGATTGCATCTTATAGTTCCCTATGGGAACTATAAGAAAGTGGTAAAAAAAAAAAAAAGTTTAAAAATAAAAATTAAATAAAAAATATAAAAATTCAAATCACCCCCTTTCCCCAAAATGAAAATAAAATAAATAAAAATAAAAAATTACACATAATGGTGTCGCAATGTGCGAAAACGCCCATACTATAATAATATTAAAAATATTCACCATACGGTAACATAAAAACGGAAAGAAAGCGCCCAAATGGCTAATTCGCCATTTTTGGACGCTTCATTTCCTAAAAAAATGAATAAAAAGTGATCAAAACATCATACGCACCCCATAATGGTATCAATTAAAAGTTCAGATTGCCCCGCAAAAATGAGCCCCTACACTGCTCCATACGCATAATTACAAAAAGTTATAGGGGTCAAAACATGGCGACAAAAAATAAAATAAAAAAATTCCCACTTTTAATTTTTTTTTCACTATCAAAACGCAAGAAAACTATACATATTAGGTATTGCCGGATTCGTACTGACCTGAAGAATAAAATTAACCAGTCAGTTTTATCGCAAATCGAACGTTGTAATTTAAAAACCCGTAAAACTGTGGTGAAATTGCTTTTTTTTTGCAATTTCACCCCATTTGGAATTTTTTTCCCGTTTCCCACTACATCACATGCAAAAATAAATGGTAGCGTTAAAAAGTACAACTTGTCCCGCAAAAAATAAGCCGTCATATGGCTATGTGAGCGGAAATATAAAAATGTTATGGCTTTTGGAAGGCAGGGAGCGCAAAACAAAAACGCAAAAATCCCAAAACCCCCGGTCCTTAAGGGGTTAAGCTAGGGGGGCTTGGGTGGTTAATTCATTTCTGCAAATTTGACAACTCAGAAATGTGTGACAATAAAGCAACCCTCAAATCTGCAGCACCTGTATCATGTTACTGGACAAGAATCTCATAAGGATGTTTCCATCGTCTTGTTGAACCCTTAATAAAGTGTATACTTAGTGTATGAAGTCCAATTGCACCACATGTTGGTTTACTTCTTTTCTCTGTCTTTGTTTTCTTAGGATTTCACTAACATAAAGCAGCTTAAAGGGGTATTCTAGAATTTAACGTCACTTATGAAAGTATGTCCTGTTGCTTAGCTTCAGACTGCTGGTCGAGCATGCTCAGTTCCAGCACTAGGTTATAGGGGCTGTCACTGGGAGGAGTGATGTGAGGGGCTCCACAATGAGGGGGCACAATATAAAATGGAGACTTGTTTTCCCATGGATGCTGAAAAACAAGGGGAGGAAAACTGCCTGAAATTGATGTCAGCAAGGCATGATGGGAAGTGCAGTGTGCTACCCCCATGGGCTGCTGCTGAAGCCTGTCCCACTTTTAGTGCACCAATGAGGAGCACATAGGGAGAAAGTGTGAGAAAACAGAAAGGTCATTATACACATTTAGGATGTAGTATGTGTTGTACTGTTACTCCGTGTAATGAATCAGCAGCATTATTTCAGTTTTCTTGTCTAAATCTTGAAATACCCCTTCAAACAGATTAGTATTTAAAAATGAAAATTAGCATCATCATTGAATGACTGAAATAGTTAAGAACAAATCTATTTTCCCAGAGATATCCAGATGAGCGGGAGCCAAGGTTACGTGCAGCTGTTCTAAGAACATACCTGGAAAGACTGCCATTTCCTGAAGATTCTTGAAAACAAGGTAAGGTCGATGGACCAGAGACGTCCCGGAGTTACCAAGCCAGGACTGCAGCAACTGCCCCAGCCCAGCGGTTAGCAGCAGAAGCATGGAGCAATATCTACAGAATGGACACCAGGTTCAATTAGCGAAGGAGTAGAAGATTATTGTTATACAGGCACAGGCGCCTGTCACAGTTTTGCTAAATGCAGACATATCATTTTTTAGTAAAATAAAAAAAATAATTACCGTAGTGGAAAAAAATAACATTAATCTTAGCATCAGGCTTTTCCCCCTGCATTGAATTGGCCAATGTGAAACCTGGTTTCATTTTAAAGCATTCTACACTTTCCACACCAGCACCTGGATCTGAATCTGAATCTGAATCCTTTGGTAATTGCATGTAATTAAAGGGCTGTCTCACTTTAGTAAGTGGCCTTTATCATGTAGAGAAAGTTCATACAAGGCACTTACTAATGTATTGTGATTGTCCATATTGCTTCCTTTGCTGGCTTGGGTCACTTTTCCATCATATTATACACTGCTCGTTTCCATGGTTACAGACCACCCTGCAATCCAGCAGTGGTGGTCGCGCTTGCACACTATAGGAAAAACCGTCTGCCTCTCTGGTGACCGTGGGACTGCACATAAGCTAGTAATTTTTCCTATATTGTGCAAGCACGGCCACTGCTGCTGGATTGAAGGATGGTCGTAACCATGGAAACGAGCAGGGTATAATGTGATGGGAAAAGGAATCCAGCCAGCAGAGGAGGCAATATGGACAATCCCAATACATTAGTAAGTGCCTTGTATTAACTTTCTGTACATGATAAATGCTGAAGTGAGACAACCCTTTAAACAATTAGTATAGCCACTGAATTATTGAAAAAATATATTTGACCTCCCTGAGGTGGTAGCACATGCTCAGTTCCAACCTTCAACAGCCACCAGCCCTATCTACTGTTAGAAGCTGTGACAGTAAGGGCTTGTTCACACGACCGTATGGTTTTGCGGTCCGTTTTTCACGGCTCCGTTGTTCCGTTTTTTGGATCCGTTGTGTTTCCATTAAAACAGGAACTTTGTAATCATTGCAAACACCAAACACGTGCAAAATGAGCTGGGCATAGCATTTCTACAGCATGGATCCACAAAAAACGGATGACATACGGACATGTGTTCCATATGCATTCCTTTTTTATACAGACCCGTTGACTTGAATGGAGCCACTGAACGTGATTTGTGGACAATACTAGGACCTGACTCAAAATGTTGTGGAACGGAAAAACGGAATGCATACGGAGTATATTCCGTTTTTTTTGCGGACCCATTAAAATGAATGGTTCCATATACGGAACGCAAAATATGGCCCGTATACGGAAAGCAAAAAACGTTTGTGTGAACCAGCCCTAACAGGAAGAGAGCTACAGCTGAAAGAACACGCCCCCTGATCGGCCAGTGTGAAATCAATTTACCAAAGTAACTGGATCAACAAATGGTTCTAGCTTTGTGAAAAGAAATTGTCATTTTTTTTTTTTAAGTAATCATGGGATAACCCCTTTAACTAAACTTGTATTTCAACTCACTTGTGGGGAATCTCGTGAGGCGATACAAATCCATGCCACAAGATGTTACGGAGGTTCAAACTTTGAGGAGAGCCAAGGAAGATCCTCAGCACATCCATCTAGATAGTAAAAAAAAATAATAACTTCAACCAATCCAATGACAGTAAATGAACATTTTATGTAAAACACACCAACTGGGTTCAGAATCAACATGCCGAACAACCAGAATGTGCATTACCGTCTATATATATATATATATATATATATATAGAAGGCCAGGGCGGTCGTCATGATAAAACTATGTCTCTGCTGTTCCTCTGAGCATTATCAGTAGTTCCTGCACACTATCACGCTGTCCGATCAGTGCTGACTGGTCAGACTGTATAGGGAAACAGCCCTTTTACAAGGGGGAGGGGTAACACTCAGTCGTCAAATTACTCATAAATATTCAGGAGCAATAACTGAGAAAAGGCAGAAATTAGAAGAAATGCCCCAGAATTTTATGGAGAAGTATGTACCGAAACAGATAGCTGTGCTCGGCGCTCCCACAGAAATGAATGGAAAGGCCGCTCCGTCGTTTCAGGGGGGCTCCACGGGGTATGTGAACAATGGGGGTCCCAGCAGCAGAACCCCATTGATGTGATAGTTGTTTCCTATCCTGTGGTCCTTGCTGCTATATAACTATCCTGTGGATAGGGGATAACTTCTTATAAACGGAATACCCCTTTAATGACCAAGTGATTTCTTTCATTTTTACATTGTCGCATTCCAAGAGCTTTATTATTTTTCCATTGATGTAGCTGTATGAGGGCTTGTTTTTAGCGGGGCAAGTTTTAGTTTTAATGGCACCATTTTGGGGTTCACATAACTTTACTGCTTTTCCACAATAAAAATCTTTTTTTTCTTACAATAAAAACATGTTTTTTCATTGCAGCATCCCAAGATCTCTAACTATTTTATTTTTCTTGATTTTTCCAGGACGACTTGTGCCTTTCATTGGTACAATTTTGGGGTACAAGACACTTATTAATCGTTTTTTTCTTTTCTGCAAAAAAAGCAAAAAAGAGAAATTCTGGCATTGTTTTTGTTTACATAGTATAGGATAATTTACATCATAATTGTGTATTGTGGGTGATTACCGATGCAGCAATACCAAATATGTGGAGGGGATTTTATTTTTTGCAATATTTTTCGTTTTCAAATTTTTTTTTTTTTTTTAAAGGAAAAAAATTTTTTTTTTAACTTGGATTTTTTTTTAACCACTTAGGCCTCTTTTACACTTGCGTTCTGAGGTTCTGGCAGGCACTTCTGTCCCGCCGGATCCGTCAGAACGCAAGTCGCCTGAAAGCATTAGAAGACTGATCAGGATCCTGATCAGTCTTCGAAATGCTTTGAGGTTACTATGGCAGCCAGGATGCTATTAAAGTCCTGGTTGCAATAATAGTAGTGGGGAGCGGGGAAGCGGTGATCCATGCGTGTGGGGCGCCCTGACGTCACTCTGGAGCGCCCGGGAGCCGCGACGGATGGTAAGTATACTGCTCCCCGCTCCCACTCACACTTACCATGGCAACCAGGACTTTAGCGTCCTGGCTGCCATGTAACCATTGAGAAAAACCTAACGCCGGATCCGGCGACGCGCCAACGACGCGTTTAGCAGGTCGGATCCGGATTAATGCCTTTCAATGGGCATTAATTCCGGATCCGGCCTTGCGGCAAGTGTTCAGGATTTTTGGCCGGAGCAAAAAGCGCAGCATGCTGCTGTATTTTCTCTGGCCAAAAAACATTCCGGTCCTGAACTGAAGACATCCTGATGCATCCTGAACGGATTTCTCTCCATTCAGAATGCATGGGGATGATCCTGATCAGGATTTTTCCGGCAGAGAGACCCGACGACGGATCTCTATGCCGGAAAACAAAAACGCTAGTGTGAAAGAGCCCTTAGTTGTCCCACAAAGGGACTTTAACAGGTGATCTTCTGATTGCTTCTATAATACATTGTATGGCTTATGTAGTACAGTGCATTATACTGTGAGTGCTATATTGATAGTCACCAGCAGGCTGTGCTAAAGAGGTGCAGCCTGCTAGACATACAATACTGACAGGCCTGGGGCCTTCATTAGGTCCCAGATTGCCATGTGAAAAGACCAGCACTGCCTGGCCCTGTCAATCTGCTGACAGATGCCCTTTAAAAAGAACTTCTCACCGCGAAAGGCCATAAAACCTGCAGGTAGCATGTTATAAAGGCAGCAGTGGCATCTGTTGTACGACAGATCTGGAAATGCATCAAGTTTTCCATGATAGACAGAAATCAAACACCAAGTGTGAACAGATCCTTAGACTTTGAAATGTACTTACCACAGTTTGACCAAAGATTTTGGCCAATTCATCGGATGCCAGAAGATCTCTCAGTAGGAAGGGACAATCTTTACCAGTTATTAAATATACCTACAAGAGAATTCATATTTATAGTGAATATACAGAAGTAATTCTTAGAATTACCCCCTTAATGACAAAGTAAAATGTTTTTGTTATTCTATATATTTTTTCTTCGACATAGCCATGAGGGCTTGTTTTGGCCAGACAAGTTGTACTTTTTAAAGGGGTTGTCTAACTTTATCATGTAGATGTAAGTGATGTGCTTCTTCTTCTTGCTTTCCAGCATAGGCTGAATATATCACTGGGCTTGGCGCATTCCCAGTCTAGAGTTGAGGTTGATGCCCTCAGCAGGACAGCAAGAGTTAGATGTGCAAGAGTTAGATGTGCAAGAGTTAGATGTGCAAGAGTTAGATGTGTAAGAGTTAGATGTGCAAGAGTTAGATGTGCAAGAGTTAGATGTGCAAGAGTTAGATGTCCAAGAGTTAGATGTGCAAGAGTTAGATGTCCAAGAGTTAGATGTCCAAGAGTTAGATGTCCAAGAGTTAGATGTCCAAGAGTTAGATGTCCAAGAGTTAGATGTGCAAGAGTTAGATGTGCAAGAGTTAGATGTCCAAGAGTTAGATGTGCAAGAGTTAGATGTCCAAGAGTTAGATGTGCAAGAGTTAGATGTGCAAGAGTTAGATGTGCAAGAGTTAGATGTGCAAGAGTTAGATGTCCAAGAGTTAGATGTGACACAGCAAGGAAAGGGGGGGTGGAGTTATGGCTTCAATGTGACATAGGAAGGAGGAGGATGGACACCTCGTTGCAGGGAGCGTATGGGAAAGTGGAAAGGAGGTGGGCTTGGGCACTAGATGAAGGCGTGCCTGGGCTCCTTCGTGCTAGAATAACGCCCCTCTGGGCACCTTACTTGTTCCATTTGCATACCAAATAAACTGGATTTTCAGTTACCTAGTCCCCAACGCCTGTGTCCTTCCAGATCCCTCCACGGCCGTCCACTGCATCTCCCTGTCGGATGTTGTAATCTGCACAATGGGTTGATGCGGCGACGGCCGTGGAGGTATCCAGAAGGACACAGGCGTCTGGGACCATGTAAGTATTCTCTGTATGAGGGGCCCCGGCATTGTGGAGAGGGTTTACAGGTTTGGATAACCCCTTTAACTTTATAAGGCAGGTCTGTATGATTACAGTGATAATGACAATTATATAAATTTGGTTGTTTAATGCTTTACTACTATGAAAAAAGTTGCTTTGTGTTCCCAGTTTCTGATGCCCATAACTTTTTTTTATTTTTCAACCAGTGGAGCGCTTGCAGATTTTTATTGATATACAGTGATTTTTTTGTATGTGTGATATTTTGAACATTTTTTATTCAGTCTTTGGGGGGAGCAAGAGACAAAAAACAATTTTTTCACTAGGATGTCACCGCATGTAATAAATGTGGTATTTTTATATTTGCGACACCAAGTTACCTTAACGACCAATGATGTACATATGCATTTACTGGTCGCTAAGACTTTAAGCAGGTCACATTAAAATGATCATTACATTATTAATTGTGGTGTATGACTACTGCAGAATTTATAAATGTTTTCTTTTTAATATTGGAAGGAGAGGAAGGAGAAAATAAAACTTGGCATGCAAACATTCATTAGGTGCATTTATGCTCAGCAATCCGCAGAAGAACAAGTACATGGAAACGTTTCCAGTCCCAAATATAGACCTTCTTCAGACACGGACTGCAACAGCAGAGGAGGAAGTGTGTGGCAAATATATACTAAAAGTACATATATAAAAATATATATTGTCAGTTCTATTGATATATATGAGGGAGCAGTGAGTTCAGCAGCAGGCAATCCAGCGTCTTTACAGTTCACTACTGTGCTCTGCTGTGAAGAACGATATTCCTTTGCAACGCTCTGCATAGGGACACTTTTGAGACATTTTTTCATACAAAGTATATTAGAAAACTTAAATGACAGTTACCCTTCAATACTGTACACAGTTTATCTCTGACACTGCTGGGTGTGTAGTTGTAGGCTCATTGATTTATATTTGGTTTTCAGGGTATCAGATTATGTTTCAGCATATAACTATGTTTTCTTTCTATTTATAACGTTGTACGGTATGCTCTAGCTAAACATGGCTGTGGAGTATGAACTTGATGTTCTCATGAATATTTTGGACTATTCAAGACTGGTGCACTTTTTGTTTTGCTGCTGGTTGTTGGGGGAGAGAGATGTTCCCTTGGCTTTATTATATAGTCGGACAATATTTTAATAAAAATACTGAAATAACACTTCAGTGTGTCATAAGATAGAGATGCTATGAATTAAGGCCCCTATAAGGCGTCCAGAAAGAGCAAGAAGATCGGACCCACTCCTCTAGTATCAATGACTGCAAGAGAACAGATAATAGTGCTGTCCTCATGAAGCACATTCTTGGAACTACTGGATCAAATTTTAAGCCTTCGTCTTTTCTATCAGCTTGTTATTTGATAGTTTTTTTTTTAAAATGAAATGCCATTTAAAAATTAGGATACCGGAGGTTTTTTTTGTTTGTGCGTTTTCATTTCTCTTTTTATATTTCCGTTCACACAGCTGTATGAGGGTTTATTTTTTGCAGGACAAGTTGCACTTTCTAATGCCACCATATGGCAAACAATGTAGTGGGAAGCGGGAAATAATGAGGTGGAATTGGAAAACAAACGCAATTTTTCCACCGTTTTACAGGTTTTGTACCCATGGCGCAAAACTGAATCATGACCTTCATTCTCTGGGTCAGTACGATTACAATAATACCCCATACGTATAGGTTTTTTTATGCTTAAATAGTGTAAAAATAAATTTATACCTACTAAGCTGTATAGGGGCTCATTTGCAGGACAATATGTAGTTTTTATTGATACTATTTTGGAGTGTATGTGACTTTTTGATCACATTACAAGTTTTTGGGTAAGAGAAGCAATAAAAAAAAATGCCAAATTGGCTATTTTGACCCTTTTTTCCGTTATGCCATTTGCCGTATTGGAAAAAATATTTTTATATTTTAATAGTACAGGCGTTTTCGGTCGTGGTAATACATGATGCTTGTATTTTTTGTTATTTAGGTATTTATTTTTTTATTATACAGAAAAGGGGGTGATTTAAAGTTTTATATATTTTTTTATATATTTTTAACAGTTTTTTTTTTTAGTTTTTTTGTAATGATTTTGAAGCTCGTATTTGAGCATACAAACTCCATTTTTTAATTTTAAACAATCATGGATTTTTTAAATGCATTTATTACTGATTATTGCTCATTTCTTATGTTGGCATAAGAATTTCAGCTTTAATGCCCTTAGCCTCTTCAGTGAGGCTGAGCGCATTGAAAGCAATAACTGGCATCCTCATTAGCCACAGAGGATGTCGGTGTTTTGACCCTTGATCAAGTGAGATCACGACATCTAAAGGCTTTAATTAGTAAGTAGCCGCGGGTCTCTGCTGTTTGAAACAGCAGAGACCCGCCGACCATGACTCCTGGTGCACGTGCGAGCGGGCGCCATGTTTGCCTATCGCTTCAGCGCCGTATGGCGCCAGTAGCGAAAGGGTTTAAAGGCCCTCTGACATGAGCATCCGATGCTCTCCCTTGCCCTGCACTGTATAACGCAGGGCAAGGGTTTTTTTATTTACAGACTTACACTGTTAGACTTCCACCTAGCAATGTTCCCGGTGACATCACCAGCACTAATAGGCAGGCTTTAGCGCTGCCCTAGCCTGGTTTTTACAGGTTAGGGCAGCGCTAAAGCCCACCCATTAGTGATGGTAACTTCACCGGGAACAGTGCTAGGCAGAAGCCTCTGACTAGCAGAGACCTGGTACTTCACCGGATCTGCTGAAAAAGAAAAAGATCTGCTGAAATGCTTCAATGCTCATCTCCATGAGGGGCTTCCTAGGTGAAGAAGGGGATATGCCCGGGTTCAACTCTGAACCTGGACAACCCCTTTAATTACTGTAATCCCTTCAGGACCCAGCCAGGGTTCCAAGAGCCATGACATTTTTTTTTACTTTTTTGCTCACATAGCCAGGTGAAAACCTGTCTTTTGCAGAACTAGTTGTATTCTTTAATGGCATTTAATTTAGTATATCATGTATGGAAAAATGGGAAAAAAATGCTGAAAAAAAGAAAAAAAATTGATCCGTTATTTTGAACATCAGTTAGTCACTTTTGTCAGAGATCAGTTATTTTTGACTGGAGAAAAAAGTACTTTTTGCCGGACTTTTTCTCTAGTCAAAAATAACTCTGACGGAAGTGACACCAACTAATCATAACTGATTGTAACTATAGTAACATAGTATATAAGACCGAAAAAGACATTTGTCCATCCAGTTCGGCCTGTTTCTACAAGTTGATCCAGAGGAAGGCAAAACCCCTGTGAGGCAGAAGCCAATTTTCCTCACTTAGGGGAAAAAATTCCTTCCGACTCCAATCAGGCAATCAGAATAACTCCCTGGATCAACGACCCCTCTCTAGTAGCTGTAGCCTGTAATATTAAAAGGTAATATTAAAAGGCTTGATGCTCAAAATAACGGAGCCGTTTTTTTTCTTCTGATGGATCGGAACAGAAAACTAAACCTGGCCTAACGCTAACACAGAGCAACAGCTTTAGTGGACAAATAGAATCAAGCTACCACTATTTTATCCCAGGATGCAGCTCCTTCTTCATTTGATTACGGTAGCTTGTTTTCCAGTGTCACAGATGAGTACACAGCATACATAACTGTTAGGTATAGGACACTCACATCACCTAGAGAGTGCTCTAGACACGACGTCATCTTCATTAAATGCAGTGAGATCTTGGTCCCATCACGGCTTTTCAGAGAACTTAGGGCATTAAGAAACACCTGAGGAAATTAACAGAAATAATACTGATTAAAACTTAGCCGCTCAAAGTACTTCTTTACAAACTTGATCTGAAGTATTTAAAGGGATTCTGTCAGCTACTGTAGTTTTAGCGTATAGAGCGGTGTACATGTGCTGTTAGATCGCCACTAGCACGTCTGCAATATACATTTTTCATAGCTGTTATTGTATATATGCAAATGAGGTTCGAAAGCAGACCAAGGGGCTGCTACCAACATTTCAGAAGCCGACCCACGCCCACTGTGAAGGTGCCCACGCATACTCCAAATTCCCTCCTTGCTCCCCCGACATTACGCAGTTGAAGAACTGTAATCTCGCGCATGACAGCTAGCGCATGTGCAGTTCATTCCCAGAGACTGATGCCAGCACAGGGAGGAAACACCATGCCGGCGCTGACATTGCGCATGCGCGAGATTACGGCGCTTCAACTGTGTCACATTTTCTCTAGCATTTCATCCCGAGACTGAACGGTTTAATAAAAAAATTGGCCAGTTGTGTTTTACATTTCTAATCATCAATAAAAATGGGTAATTTTTCTTTACAGTAGAAATTATCAATCGTGTGTCTTCCTTTAAGACACAAAACGTGTTCCATAACTTCAAACTATATGTCCTTTTAATGAGGTGGTGACTACCCAAAAGAGATCAAGGTAAATTATGCCAACATTTAAGCTAGTGGAATACTTTTACAGGGGGGATACATTAAACAATATATCGACAATGGAGAATGCCCCATTTTAATTCCCAAATACTTTAAAGGATAACTGTAATTTTTTATCTTTTTTTTGCTAAAGTGTAGGGCAAGTTTTAGGTAACATTTTTAGATAATAATGATAATAATTCATGAAGCAGCCGTCGGCTCTCTGCACACAGTGCTTCTACTTCCGGCGGCTGCTTCATGAATTATTATCACAGGGATCGCAGGTCAGTGAATGTAACAGAGCATTAGAAAGGGGGAATATAAATGTGATTTTAACTCCTAAGACTCCTGTGCCCAGCCTTCTGCCTCCCAGGGAAGCATGGGAGGCAGAAGCACGGCGCCTGCACAGCCCATCTCCCCTTTTCTAATAGGAGACGGATGGCCCTTAGCAACACTCATTTGAGAGAGTGCTGCTAAAGGCCATTTCAGCCCCAGTTTTCTACCAAAAATAAACATTTGGGCTAAATAAAGTCTATTGCAAAAATGTTACCTATCACTAGCCCTACACTTTGGCAAAAAAAATAATAATATGACAGTTATCCTTTAAAACATTTAGCAAACTATCCTGAGTAGTCCCTAGACACTGCCCTCACGAAAAACATGAAACTTCTCACATGTACCAATTAATCTTAAACATAGAGAAAGCCCTGAAACCTCAACCAACTAAGAAATCCAGAGAAGTCTCTCACACGATATGCCAAAAACAAAACTATAGCATCTGCAAATAATGCCAAAGAAAGAATCAACGTTTCAATCGGAATCCCCGAGAAATCCACTAGCAAAAAACTCGGGTAAGAGCTCCAAAGCAATGTTTAATAGCAGGAGTGAAGGGGAATAGGAAAGAAAGAAATTCCAGGGCACACACTAGAGCCTTGTAAAGTGCATTCAAGTATGTCCTAAAGATCACCTCTACCCAAATCTAACATCTGCCCTAGCCACTGTATGATGCATTGATGATGACCAGGGTAATTGTTTTAAACTGAGCTCCGATATGGACAAAGTAGACCATCTACGTGGCCTTAGCAGAACTGTTTAAGAAAAAACACCAGTATATGTAATTCCTCTACAAATAACGCTATGTGCTGTAGGCAACTACCAAAACCTCTACCTCACAGCTGTTGGTCCACTGAAACCAATCATGAAAAGCTTCCTGGTACTTCTCATTAGATAATGACAGGAAATGTGCATGAACAGCATCACAGAGGGGTCCCAGCTTCCTGACGCTCTCAGCATAGTCCAGCCCCTCACCTGAAAACCAAAGCACAAAAACATGATTAGTCTTTAGCACCCAGATTTACCCACAGATCCCATACACATGCAGCAAATACTGTGGCAGCGGGGTATAAACTAAAGAAAAAACTGCAACAAGTGAAGCATAAAACTGATCTGAAAACCTGCAAATATTCTTGCCCCATGGAGTATGCACAGAGGTTTAACAGCAAGATCTGTACTTTTATGTAACAGAATAGTCATTAAAAGGTTAAATGTTGCTATTGCTGTAATAACGCAACGGATTCCATCAATTCACAAAATAAACTGTTGCTGGGGCCCTGCTGCTGACATACCGGGCCTCACAAACATACCTTTATGTCCGTTTGTTGATATTCTGATCCCCCGAAAAAGTCTTTTGATTCATATGTAATGTTGAAAAGAGCCCAAGTGGCAGTCCCTATTATTAGCAGTGGCCAAAAACTTTCAACTGAATCGAGACCCGCCTCCGTCTCCGCATGGTCCTGACGTCACTGAGCCACTGGTGGAAATCTCGTGCTGGCAGCGCAGTGAACCTGATGATGTCACTTCCCACAGAAGGGCACTGTGCGCCGGTGTGAGATTTCATCTAGTGGCTCCATGGCATCGGGACCAGAAGGAGGTGGAGATAAGGCACCAAGGGAGGAGCGGGGCTCTAATCAGATGGAAGTGCCTGGGCAAACATCATGGTGAGGACCGCCCCTTGGGTGATTTACAACTAATTTGCATGTAAATGAAAGGACGTTTTTCAGGAGCTCAGACTATCGACAGTCATAAAGCTATGATTGGGACACTGTGTACGTCGACTGCAGGGCGCCAGGAACAGTTTAATTTGTACATTTGTGATGACAGGCTTCCTTTAAAGTGAGTGCTCAACAGTATGTCTTTTACAGGATCACTGGTAAAACTTTTGATATGTCTTAGGGCCCTTGAACACGACCGTACATACAGTCCGTGAGCGGGCCATATGTCCTGGAGCAGCATAGATCGTGCGCACTGGAGAACACAGCATCATAGGTTACAATGATGCTGTGCACGTCGGGCCGCCCGCGCTGCTATTGTCCTGCACTCATATGATTTTATGGGCGGTAACCTATGATGCTGTGCTCTCCAGTGCGCACGATCTATGCCGCTCCGGGACATATGGCCCACTCACGGACCGTATGTCTCGTAGGGAATATGGTCGTGTGCAAGGGCCCTTAGGACTCGTTCACATGAACGTTTTTTCGCTTTGTATACGCGCTGTTTTTTTGCGTTCAGTATATCGTCCATATACGGAACAGTTCATTTCAATGGGTCCGCAAAAAAAACATAATGTACTCCGTATGCATTCCGTTTCCGTATTACCGTTTTGCTAAATTTTGAGTCATGTCCTATTATTGCCCCCAAATCACGTTCCGTAGCTCAAGTCAACGTTTTTTTTAAACGGAATGCATACAGAATGCATCCGTATGTCTTTTGTATCCGTTCTGTTTTTGCGGAACCATGTACTGAAAATTTTATGGCCAGACCAATTTTTCAATGCATTTACTGTTAAAACATTATTATATGCTTCCGTTTCCGATCCACAAAAAACAGATCACAAATGGAAATGGAACGGAAACACTACTGAAACCAAAAAACGGAAAAACCGATCCGTTAAAAACAGACCGCAAACCATACGGTTGTGTGAACAAGCCCTTAGAAACATATCAAAAGTTTTGATCAATGGAGGTCTAAGCAATGAGACCCCCATGATCGCTGAAACGAGGAAAGAAAAGCGACCGCATACCGGAGGAGAGGTAAGATACTTTCTCACAGATTGGGTCCCAGCACACTCGATTGTCCTCGTCTAGGAGACTTATCATGTCCACATTATTTTGGACCTCAAATCCAAGCAAACAGACCATATTGTACACTGCTGGCGACAGGCAAGTGGTAAGCGGTGTGGATCCAGCCATCTGTGCAAGAAAACAAACAGTAAGAACAGTGGAGACCATCCCCTATAGGGCGAAATGTCATCTTTATGAAAGGTACACGAGTATAATATTAGTATTAGCTGGAAAACCCTTCTATAGTTCAGCTCAAGAAATACATTTAAATATAACAGAAAGCGGCACTATATGTATGTAGAGTGTGTGCACTGCGGTTCTGGTCATGAACTGTAGACATAACGTGTCATTACCAATGGGCCTATTGTACGGTATATGTATGTAGAGTGTGTGCACTGCGGTTCTGGTCATGAACTGCAGACATAACATGTGTCATTACCAATGGGCCTACTGTACGGTATATGTATGTAGTGTGTGCACTGCGGTTCTGGTCATGAACTGCAGACATAACATGTGTCATTACCAATGAGCCTATTGTACGGTATATGTATGTAGAGTGTGCACTGCGGTTCTGGTCATGAACTGCAGACATAACATGTGTCATTACCAATGAGCCTATTGTACGGTATAACGAGATTTTGTGAAACTCACCTGTAAAATCTGTTTCTCGCTTGATACATTGGGGGACACAGACCATGACCATGGGTATAGCTGCTTGCTGCCACTAGGAGGCGACACTAGGCTGAAAACTGTTGGCTCCTCCTCTGCCAGCTATACCCCCTCCGGCCAGGAGAGAGCCTCAGTTTGTGCAAAAGCAGTAGGAGAAGCATAAAGGCACCATATAAACAAATGCATCTGGTCAACGGACCCAACAGAACGAGCCCCCAGAACCTGGCGGCCAAACAAACATAAAAGAAAACCTTGGGCGGGTGCTGTGTCCCCCAATGTATCAAGCGAGAAACAGATTTTACAGGTGTTTCACAAAATCTCGTTTTCTCGCTAATATCATTGGGGGACACAGACCATGGGACGTCCCAAAGCAGTCCCTGGGGAGGGAACCAAAACAAGGTGAGGCAGGTAGCGGACAACGTGCCAACGATCACACCGCAGCCTGCAAGACTCGGCGGCCCAGAGCGGCGTCCGCAGAAGCGAGGGTGTGAACCCTATAAAACTTTGTAAACGTATGAAGAGAAGACCAGGTCGCGGCCTTACACAGCTGAGCTGCCGACGCCTGGTGAAAGTGAGCCCAGGAGGACCCAAGAGCTCTGGTAGAGTGGGCCGTGATCCCAGGAGGGGGCGTCCTGTCCCGGAGTCGGTAACATTCTAAAATAGTGGACCGAATCCACCGTGAGATCGTCACCTTCGAAGCCGCCAATCCCTTCCTAGAACCCTCCGGAAGGACGAACAAGGCATCCGTGCGCCGAAAGGGCCACCGCGAGGTAAATGCGCAGAGCCCGCACCACATCCAAACGGTGTAACGACACCTCTCTCGGATGGGAGGGCCCCGGACAAAAGGACGGCAGGACAATGTCCTCATTGAGGTGAAAAGCCGACACTACCTTGGGCAAGAAGGAAGGAACCGGCCGGAGGACTACCTTGTCCTGATGAAAGACCAGGAATGGTTCACGACATGACAGAGCTGCTAGCTCTGACACCCTGCGTATGGACGTGATGGCCACCAGGAAGGCCACCTTCCATGACAACAGCCGGAGGGACACCTCCCGCAGTGGTTCAAAGGGCGAAGCCTGCAGAACCCCAAGACCAAGTTGAGGTCCCACGGATGTAGCGGCGGGCGGTAGGGCGAGCATGTGTGCAACACCCTGAAGGAAGGTCTTCACTGGACCCATACCCGCCAAGGAGCGCTGAAAGAAAATAGAAAGGGCCGAGACCTGGCCCTTCAGGGAACTGAGCGCCATGCCCCGTTCCAGCCCGGATTGAAGGAAGGCCAGAACGACCGGCAGGGAGAAGGATCTGGGAAACAGGTCCCGCTCCTCACAGAACCGAAGGAAGGACCTCCAAGTCCTACAATAGATCCTGGAAGAAGCAGGCTTCCTGGCTCGAATAAGCGTACGAACCACTGCATCAGAGAAACCCCGCTGCCTCAAAAGGAAGGTTTCAAGAGCCACGCCGTTAAACGTAGAGTACTTAAACTCGGGTGGAAGACGGGCCCTTGCGACAGAAGATCGGGTCTGAGAGGAAGCGGATACGGAGCGTCCCCTAGAAGGAGGACCAGATACGAGTACCAAGCCCGGCGCGGCCAGTCCGGAGCGATCAGGAGGGTCGGAACACCCTCCCACTTGATCCTGCGGAGAATCTGAGGCAGGAGGGACAACGGAGGAAAGACGTAGAGGAACGTGAACCCGTCCCATGGTGCCACGAGAGTGTCCACCCCGCAAGCCACGGGATCCCTTGCGCGAGCGAAGTAGCATGGGAGCTTGTGATTGAAGCCGGAGGCCATCAGATCCACGTCCGGCCGTCCCCAGCGACGACAAAGGTCGAAGACTTCCGGGTGGAGAGACCATTTCCCGGGGTCTATCGTCGTCCGGCTCAGGAAGTCCGCCGTCCAATTGGCCACACCGGGAATATGGACTGCAGACAGAGCCAACACGTGGGCCTCCGCCCACCGAAGGATCCTCGCCGCCTCCGTCATGACGGCCGAGCTGCGAGTCCCCCCTTGATTGTTGACATACGCCACAGCCGTGGCGTTGTCCGACTGGACCCGGACATAAAGGTCCCGAAGGAGAGAAGACCAATGGCGTAGAGAGAGGAAAATGGCCCGAAGCTCCAAGACATTGATGGACAGTCTGGACTCCGACGGAGACCATACGCCCTGGGCTGTCCGGGTGCCGAAGACCCCTCCCCAACCCTGCAGACTGGCGTCGGTCGTGATGACCACCCACCTGACCAGCAGGAATGACCTCCCCACCTCCAGGTGAGTTGGGGAAAGCCACCAGCGAAGGTCCAACCGAACCTTTGGAGGAAGGGAAAATCGACGATCCAAGGACTCCTGAGACTTGTCCCACGTCGAGAGGATCGCTCGTTGAAGGGCCCGGGTGTGAAACTGGGCAAATGGTACCGCCTCGAATGAGGCCACCATAAGACCCAGCACCCGCATACAGGTCCGAATGGAGACCGTGCGCTGCTGAAGCAAGGATATCACCGCTCCACGAAGGTCCGACACCTTGCCCTGGACCTCCAACCTAGAGGGAGAAAAGAAAAGTAAAAAATAAAAATTCTAACAGCCACCCTGCAGAGCAGGGGGTCTGCCTCCTACGACACTAAGCTAAAAACTGAGGCTCTCTCCTGGCCGGAGGGGGTATAGCTGGCAGAGGAGGAGCCAACAGTTTTCAGCCTAGTGTCGCCTCCTAGTGGCAGCAAGCAGCTATACCCATGGTCATGGTCTGTGTCCCCCAATGATATTAGCGAGAAATGTATGTAGAGTGTGTGCACTGCGGTTCTGGTCATGAACTACAGACATAACGTGTCATTACCAATGAGCTTATTGTACGGTATATGTATGTAGAGTGTGTGCACTGCGGTTCTGGTCATGAACTGCAGATATAACATGTGTCATTACCAATGAGCCTATTGTACGGTATATGTATGTAGTGTGTGTGCACTGTGGTTCTGGTCATGAACTGTAGACATGACATGTGTCATTACCAATAAGCCTATTGTACGGTATATGTATGTAGAGTGTGTGCACTGCGGTTCTGGTCATGAACTGCAGACATAACGTGTGTCATTACCAATGAGCCTATTGTACGGTATATGTATGTAGAGTGTGCACTGCGGTTCTGGTCATGAACTGCAGATACAACGTGTGTCATTACCAATGAACCTATTGTACGGTATATGTATGTAGAGTGTGTGCACTGCGGTTCTGGTCATGAACTGTAGACATAACATGTGTCATTACCAATGAGCCTATTGTACGGTATATGTATGTAGAGTGTGTGCACTGCGGTTCTGGTCATGAACTGCAGACATAACATGTGTCATTACCAATGAGCCTATTGGACGGTATACGTATGTAGAGTGTGTGCACTGCGGTTCTGGTCATGAACTGTAGACATAACATGTGTCATTACCAATGAGCCTATTGGACGGTATATGTATGTAGAGTGTGTGCACTGCGGTTCTGGTCATGAACTGCAGACATAACATGTCATTACCAATGAGCCTATTTTACGGTATATGTATGTAGAGTGTGTGCACTGCGGTTCAGGTCATGAACTGTAGACATAACATGTGTCATTACCAATGAGCCTATTGTACGGTATATGTATGTAGTGTGTGTGCACTGCGGTTCTGGTCATGAACTGTAGACATAACATGTGTCATCACCAATGAGCCTATTGGACGGTATATGTATGTAGTGTGTGCACTGCGGTTCAGGTCATGAACTGTAGACATAACATGTGTCATTACCAATGAGCCTATTGTACGGTATATGTATGTAGTGTGTGTGCACTGCGGTTCTGGTCATGAACTGTAGACATAACATGTGTCATCACCAATGAGCCTATTTTACGGTATATGTATGTAGTGTGTGCACTGCGGTTCTGGTCATGAACTGTAGACATAACATGTGTCATTACCAATGAGCCTATTGGACGGTATATGTATGTAGAGTGTGTGCACTGCGGTTCTGGTCATGAACTGCAGACATAACATGTCATTACCAATGAGCCTATTTTACGGTATATGTATGTAGAGTGTGTGCACTGCGGTTCTGGTCATGAACTGTAGACATAACATGTGCCATTACCAATGAGCCTATTGGACGGTATACGTATGTAGAGTGTGTGCACTGCGGTTCTGGTCATGAACTGTAGACATAACATGTGTCATTACCAATGAGCCTATTGTACGGTATATGTATGTAGTGTGTGTGCACTGCGGTTCTGGTCATGAACTGTAGACATAACATGTGTCATCACCAATGAGCCTATTTTACGGTATATGTATGTAGTGTGTGCACTGCGGTTCTGGTCATGAACTGTAGACATAACATGTGTCATTACCAATGAGCCTATTGTACGGTATATGTATGTAGTGTGTGTGCACTGCGGTTCTGGTCATGAACTGTAGACATAACATGTGTCATCAGCAATGAGCCTATTTTACGGTATATGTACGTAGATTACAGATGAGCAAATTTTATATTTTGTCCTCTCCTGCATAAAGGAAACAGGACGGATCCATTATGCAGGCCATAGACTTCTATTATGACAGAATGAATAACGGAATGCCTCTAAAGTTGGGATGCCCAACTTGCGGCCCTCCAGCTGTTGCAGAACTACAACTCCCAGCATACCCAAACAGCCTGCAGCTATCAGTCTACAGCAGAGCATTATGGGAGTTGTAGTTGTACAAAAACTGGAGGGCCGCAGGTTGAGCATCCCTGCTCTAAAGGCATTCCGTTTTACATTCCGTCCTAGAATTGCGTTATGGTCCGTGGCAACAGAATCTATAACGCAATTCTGCTTTTACCACCAAACGAAGCGCAAACAAATTTCATAACATGAAATTCGCTCATCCCTAATGTAGAGGTATGAAATCTACGGCAACTTGGAGCTGCAATGGTTTTCAGTTTCTGGCATAAATAATAATGAATGATCCACGGGTGATGGCCTCGCCCTCGCCACTACTCCTTCCTAAACCTGGAGAGGGCGGTGTAAAATGACAGTTGTGACCAAAAAGTCACAATGGCAATAAAAGATTCCCAAAAATAGGGTTTTAAACTTTTCTAAGTCTTACCCTGGGTTCAGACCTGAGCGTTCTAAAAAGCGCGTTTTTGCAAATAGGAAACGCGCGTAAAACGCGCGTTCTTGTGATTGACTACTGTGGTGTCAATCACAAAACGCGCGTCAAACGCCCCAAAAGAAGCTCAAGTACTTGTTTATGCGTTGGGCGTTTTACAGCGCGTTCAAACGCGCTGTAAAACGCTCAAGTGTGAACCACTCCCATAGGGATGCATTGGTTTTAATCTGTTGAGCGTTTTACAGCGCGTTTGAACGCGCTGTAAAACGCTCAGGTGTGAACCCAGGGTTAGACACATAGAGGGTTTAGTGAATTTTTCCCTTAGGCCTCTTTCACACGACTGAAACGGATTGAGTCAGGATCTGTTCAGGAAAAAAAACTGATGGTTCAGTCAGTCTTGTCTGTGATTGCGTTCAGTGTTTCTGTTTTTTCCGAGCAGATACAATCAGGTTCTGAAAAAAGATAAGAATAATATCTGGCAAAAAACCTGTCAAAAACTATTGCATCCGGATAATTTTCGTTTTTCACACAAGCCCTATTCACTTCTATGAAGCCAGGGCTGCATGAAAAACGTACATGCTGCGATTTTTCCTGAAAACAGAGATGATGTGTGAAAAACAACTCTCATGTGCACAGACCCAGTGAAATGAATGGGTCAGGATTCAGTCCGGATGCATCCCTTTCGCTAAATGGAAAGCATCTGGACAGGAAGGCCTCTTTCACACAGGCAGTTTTGCGCAGGGGGTGCGATGCACGAAGCAAACCCATAGCATCCGGACTGAATCCTGACCCATTCATTTTAAGGGGTCTGAGAACTTGACAGTTGTTTTTCACGAACCATTTTGGCGTTCAGGAAAAATCGCAGCATGTTCTATATTGTGCACTTTTCACACAGCTCTGGTTCTAAAGAAGTGAATAGGACTTCAGTGAAAAACGGATCGCATCCGGATGCAATGCGTTTTTCACTGATGGTTGCTAGATCTAGATTCTTATTCTTCAGGTGAAATACGCATCACAAACTGATTGCGCCCACGCGGAAAAAACACAGAACGCAATTTCAGAGAAAACTGACTTAACGTGTGTGCAAAACCATCGTTTTTTTCCTGAACAGACCCTGAGAGAATCCGTATCGCTCATGTGAATGCACCTTAAAGGGGTTCTCCAGGAATTAAATAAATGAAAATACTTAAATATTATTTTATAATACATATATTCACAAATACCTTTCATTACTTCGAATGCCTTGTTTTGTCTAGTGAGCAATCATCAGGAGAAATAAAATGGCCGCCGTCCTATCAGTACACACAAAACTTGTCCTAATCACACAGAAGGACAAGTTACTTCATCCTCCTCTCTGCTTGTCAGGGACTATGATCCTGAATACAGGTGAATCTCTGTGGGAATGGAGATGAGGAGACATGAGGAGGGTGAGGTGTGGCTAATGAGCAGCAGCACTTGTTTACAGTCTCCATCATCGCAGCCTGTCCTGTCCTTTCTCTCTGTACTTCATGTCTCCTCATGAACTAAATTCCCCAGAGATTCAGCTAAAGTTCTTATCATCTGTATTCAGGATCATAATCCCTGACAAGTAGAGAGGAGGATGAGGCAGCTCTTTACCTCAGTGTTGTGAATTAACTAGTCCTCATGTGTAAAGATGAGCGAACTTCTATTTTTAGTTCGGCGTCCAAAGTTCGGGTTATCGTAGCATCCCGTTATGGATTCCATAACGGCATTTGGAATCCATAAGGGGCTGCTTCATTGAACCCGAACCTTGGACAACCCTAAGGACCTGGGGTGACGTCACCGTCATGTGATCAGTGCAGGGGGCGTGGCTCAGCACTGGATTGAATAAGAGGTGATCCAGTGCTGAGCCACGCCCCTGCACTGATCACATGACGGTGACGTCACCGCAGGTCCTTAGGGTTGTCCAAGGTTCGGGTTCAATGAAGCAGCCCCTTATGGATTCCAAATGCCGTTATGGAATCCATAACGGGATGCTACGATAACCCGAACCCGAACTAAAAATAGAAGTTTGCTCATCTCTACCCATGTGTGATCAGGACAGGTTTTGTGGGAACTAATGGGACAGCGGCCATTTTGTTTCCCCTGATGATTGCTCCCCAGACAAAACAAGCCATTATAACTAATGAAAGGTATTTGAGAATATAAAGTAATATTTAGGTATTTATTTTCTTAATTCCCGGAGAACCCCTTTAAGCCTTATTCACATGTAAAGCCTGTATTATACAGGTAAATTTTCTGCCAGATCATTGCTAACAAGCATTTGTAGTAACACTCGTAAACGATTATCTAGCAGTGTAATACTGCCGCCAATTACCCAAGAATGCTAAAAATCACAATTTGCCGGCTGCAGATTGTGCGGTCTAATCAAGATCTGCTGCCAGCAAATAACTAGTCAGTACGGGGACGAGCAATAATCCCCATACTGTGGAGGAGATCGTTGCATGCCATTGCCGGGAAGGAACGCTTCTTTCCCGACAATCGTCTGCAGAATCGGCAGGTGTTATACAGCCTTCAGTGTTTGATCAGTGATTGCGAGCCACAACCAGGATTGGAGCTACACAGACGCAGTGTTGGCTAACCTCCAGCACTCCAGCTGTGTTGAAACTACAACTCCCAGCATGCTCCATTCATTTCTATGGAGTTCTAAGAACATCCAAGCGAGGGGCATCATGGGAGTCATAGTTTTACCACTGCTGAAGTGCAGGAGGTTAGCCATCACAGCATAAGGTGTAGGCCGTACATGCCTGTATTGTAGGCCACAAACAAATGGCGGTTCTACAATATACGGGCACCGGCCGTGTGAATCCTGTATCACAGATGCGGAACTATTTACTTGAATGGGTCCACAATAGTGTTGAGCGAACTTGTGTTTCATGTACTGCGTCCAAAGTTCGGGTTATCGAAGAATCCCGTTATGGTTCGTGGTAGTGGAATCCATAACGGGATTCTTCGATAACCCGAACTCTGGACACAGAACTTAAAACACAAGTTTGCTCACCCCTAGTCCACAGTCCTCAAGATACGGCGTGGAGCACAGATTGGAAGCGCCTCCGCACCACAGAAGATAGGACAAATTGCAGATCGCAGACACAAGTGAATGGGTCTGTGCCAGCAATACGGGATTCACACGGTCAGCGCCCGTGCATTGCACACCGCAATTTGCAGTCCACAGCACGGGCACAGATGGCTTACGTTCGTGTGAATGTACCCTACCTGCGTGAATATGGTCTTAAAGGGGTATTCCTGTCTTGCAGATCAGGGGCATATTGCTAGGATATGCCCCCAATGTCTGATAGGTACGGGTCCCACCGCTGGGACCTGCACTTAGAAAGGAGTCCGCAAAGTGCGGCAAGTGCCGCCATCCTTTTTCTATGGGAGTGCCAAAAATAGCCACTCATATTTATGGTACACATTTTCGAATTAATTTCATTAACAAATCTACTAGGTGTGAATATGCCCCAAAGCATCAGTGATTGACAATTGTTTCTTAATCCATGCCCAGGTAATAAATGAAGGGAAGCACGGTATACCGCTCCCACAGGTCTGGGTGTGTCCTCAGGGACCACCCCTCGGGGCTCTCACACATGCAGGGATGGGGGCATGACAGCACAACTAAAGTTAATGGTAAAGGAAAAGCAGAGCACCTTTACTGGATAATATTATATTCTACTGTAAGACTAATAGCCATTACAAGTGTGAACGAGGAGGACGCGGCAACCGACCCATCACCCACCTCCGCCTCACTGCCGTGCACTTCCTGTCCGCAGCCTGCCCGGCCGCCCCTTTTCGGCGCATGCGCAGTGGACTCCCGCGCTGGAATGAGGACAGAATATTCTGCAGGAACGTTTCACCTCCTCATGACTGGCGCTGGGTTATGGCGGGGAAACATTATACTCATTGTTGTGTATCCAGCTGCATTTGACATCATTTTGTACCAGTAACTTCACTATACATATACATTATTAATATTATTGTTATCGAGGAGCCACCATTTCCCTGAATAATTTTATGTTATTTGGAGGAGCCCTCTAATAATGACCTGCGGAACACTAGGTGCTGGTAGAAGTGGCCTCCATGTTTACTATACCCTGCTCTTGTGACCTTCAGATCAAATCAGAACTGTAACCCCCTACTGCCCTGAAAATGGCACATTTTATGTCAATTTAGATTCGATGCCTTTAAATAAATATAGTTGTGAGCAACGGTTGTCCAGGTTTACAACGTCTCTGGGACCCGCAGCTATCCTTAGAACGGAGAATGCAAAGTGAAGGAGAGCGCATGTGCTGTCGCCCTCCATTTATTCCTATAGGAGCACCGAAAATAGCTGAGTGGTAGCTGCGCTTGCATGGTGTGCTTCTTGGGACTGCTGGAAATAGCCAAGCAGCCAATGTCTGCGATGGGAATATCTCTTTAATGCTTCTGTTTTCAGATTGTTATTTCTTTTGTATTTGTTATATGGCACAATATACAGCATGCCAATAAAAATACTGCTAAATATCTCAGAATAATAAAAGCCAATAATTCTACTAAAAGAAGAGACATTTGAGAGCCAGTTCTTTTTGGTGAACTGAGCCAAATCATCAGGATCCCTAAAAAGATTCGAAATGCCCATCACTACTACCCACCACTCCCATTCAGGCTTCTTCACTGGACTTCCAGTCCCCACCTGTATACTGACTGCCGTCAGCAGTGACATGTCTGTCCCCAAGTGGGACATGACCCAACACTGACTAGTGATGGGTCGTTTGCGACTGATTCGGTTAAAGAGCCGGCTCCCAACCGAGAGTGAGACGAAAACACAGACGGGACCGAGGGCAGGCACAGTGGCGGTCTGCAGAGAATAATGAGCAGCCAAGGCATCAGTGGCCCAACCCTACTATTGATTAAAGGGGTTCTGCAGTTTGTTTAAACCTATGATCTATCCTCTGGATAGATTATCAGCATCTGATCAGCGGGAGTCCGACACCGGGACCCCGCCGATCAGCTGTTTAAGAAGGCACTGGCAGTAGCGCTGCGGCCTTCTCATTTTTACTGCAGGCCCAGTGACATCACGACTTGTATCAATTGGCATGGGCGCGGCTAAGCTTCATTCAAATGAACAGAGTTTAGCCGCGCCCAGGCCAGTTGAATCAAGTCGTGACGTCACTAGGCCAGCGGTAAACAGTGAGAAGGCCGCGGCACTCCAGGAGCGCTGCTGCCTTCTCAAACAGCTGATTGGCGGGGGTCCCGGGTGTCGGACTCCGCCGATCAGATGCTGATGATCTATCCAGAGGATAGATCATAGGTTTAAACAAACTGCAGAACCCCTTTAACTAACAAACATCATACAAGAACTAGAGAATACCTCCCAACTTTTGAAAAACACAAAGTTATAATATGTGTAGCAATTTTTTTCTTACTAGATCATGCCTCTAACTCCGCCTAAAACCTAACTATATACACCCAGTTCCCTTAATGCCCCACATAGTAATTATTCCCTCTTTGTGCCAGCACACAGTAGTAATGCCCACACTGTGACCCTCACAATAGTTATGCCCAGATATGTTCCCTCTTCAGAAGAAGTAAAAAAAAGATATATATATATAAATACTCACCTGGTTCCTCCGATGATCACAGCTCAGCTGCCGCCACTCCAGCAGCAGGGAGGATGCACATCGCACTTCATATGTAGGAGGAGCAGAGGCTGATTCTCGGCCAGCACACTCCTCATACACAGACCAGCAGAGGGACGTGTGACAGCATATTGTGCTGCTGCTGGGGAGCGCTGCAAGCTGAATGGTGAAGTGGGCAGCGGATGGCTCCTGCTTCACCATTACAATCAGCTGTATTTGTGTCCCATGGATGCAGGGACAGCTGAGAGCCGGACATAGCTCAGCTTTGTGGGACAGCCACTGTAATCCAGGACTGTCCCGCCGGATCACTGGAGGTGTGGACTATGATGCCATCATTGAGCCTTCCTCCTCCTCGGTCCTTCAGAGAGAATCTTCAGCAAAACAGGGCAAATCATAACAGACAAAAGAAGCCGGATCAGCCCCTGTAAACTGAGGCACTTAGGGGGCGATTTGTCCCAGAAAAGGTAAAAAG
The DNA here is from genome assembly GCA_033119425.1 of Bufotes viridis. Classification (NCBI taxonomy): domain Eukaryota; kingdom Metazoa; phylum Chordata; class Amphibia; order Anura; family Bufonidae; genus Bufotes; species Bufotes viridis. The sequence continues at coordinate 328,073,948 of CM065592.1, read as the reverse complement.
TCTCATCGTATCTGCCACTTTTCGCATCCTCAACACTTTTCTAAGAAGGGGGGGGGGGGGTGCGAGTAAGTGCAGGGACATCCCTGGGTGCCACTCTCCATGTACATACCTTTGCCTAATAAACTGTAGACCAGTGAAAGGTCCTCTTTAACACTTTAGTAGCAAATTTTCAAGAAACATCCAGAATAAAAAAATTTAGGGACCAATTCAGTTCTGAATTGACTTTGGGGTACCTCTATAATAACACAAACAATCCCATGTTAGAAACTGAACCCCTCAAATTACTCAACACACCTTTTAGGAACTTTGGTAACCCTTTAGCTGTTCACCAGGAATTAAAACAAAGTGGAGGTGAATTTTTCATGTCAATTACACAGCAAAGGTTAAAAACAAAACAATCCTCAAGATTTATTACACTGCTTGCACTTTGTAGAAATATTTTTTATGTGACCCAGTGTGTCACATGACTGAAACATAGTGCTCAGAAATAAAGAAGCACCTTATGGACCAATTTTATTAGTAGGTTTTTCAGGCACCAGGTCAGGTTTACAGGGGCATTGAGGTACTACAACATAAGAAACATCCCTAAAATACCCTAATTTGGTAACTACACCCTTCAAGGAATTTATCTAGGTAAGTGTAGTGATTGCTTTGATAACACAGGTGTTACATAGAAATTACTAACACTGGGCCGTGAAAATGGAAAATTTAATTTAGCAGAAATAGGTTTTTCTGGAATAGTATCGTTGAAACCCTACAAAAAATTGGGGAACAACAGAAGTGTGGCGTTTTGAAATGTCAGCCTTATACAATCACACATCTGTGAGGTGACTTGTTGAATCAGATATTCTCCACTTACAGTTTACGCATCAGACACCCAGGAGTTAATCATGTAGTTTTTAATCCGGAGATTGTATTACAAGATATGCAGGGAATCCAGATGGTAAAAGAATTATGCCTCTAATATTCTCCTTGATAAGAAGATGAGATACTACACAGATTCTCCTCAGAGTCAGAGCACACCAAACAGCAATGCATAACAGGGAAAACAGGAAGTGGCTATACTGAACCAACTAGAAGCTGAAACAGAGAGGGGGGGGGGGGAAGGAGAAGAGAGGAGCATACCAATACACAATGCAAGATACTGAAACAGAACACTCCCCGTCTGGTATCGGTAGATACCACTATGTATATGCATACAATGGAATTGTATAAAATAACAATTAATAATGTCCTGATGAATAAACAGATGAATAATGTCCATAAACCTGAAAAGGAAACATGCAATGAACATTTATTCAAACCAAAAAAGGATATGTCTTCAGTTCAGACCATAGAGCTGGTACTGGAAACAGTCCTAGAAGATGATGAGCATCTCTGGTAGAAGGAATCTCAATGGAAGTTCTTTCAATCCGAACTGGAAACGACTTTAGTAATAAGTCCAGTAGGCCAGTCGAGACGATCAACTTGTTTGTCTCTTAACAGAACAATATCCCCTTCCTTTAAATTAGGCCTTGGTTCTTGCCACCTTCTGCGTTCTTGCAAGAGGCAGAGATACTTTCTTATCCACCTTTTCCAGAACTGACTGGCGTGATGTTGTACCTGCTTCCACCGAAACTTATAAAGGTTGTGCTCTTTGAAAACGCCAGATGACACAGGAATATTTCCTATCTTTTCTGGTTTATTCTTGAGTGATCTTTTATGCACCCCAGATGTGGATTTCTTCTTTTTTACTACAGGAGATTGTCTGTTGCTTTCATTAGAAGCTGAGTGAGACTTGGTTCTCCTTGATCTTACCAAAGATTTAGAATATGACTTCTCTGTCTGTGTCACCGATTTAGAGCGAGAGCGCTTATTTTGTGAGGCTGATTTACATGTAGATTGCTTTCTGTCTATGAATCGTGAACACAAATGCTCATGTCTGCTTTTCACTTCTGAAATGGGATCTGTCTTTGTACGTATGGACTTGGGTTGTTGACATGCAGTATTTGTTATGGACATTGGCGGTGAACTTTTCCCTGTGGTTTCCAGAAAAGGCTGAGCAATATGAAGGTGCTCATCCGTTGAAGACTGGGAAGAACTGTGATCCTCTTGAGTGCAATTAACAACTGCAGATGGAACTGAAGGTTCTTGCAAAGTATCTGAAATGAACTCTTTCTCTGTTGAAGGAACCTCCTTTATAGAACATTCAGAAGATACTTCTTTTACAGAATTAAACTCATTGTCAAACAGTTGACTGGAAGACTCACGTTTCTGCGGTGTCTCATCAGAACTACATGAATCAGAAGGCATGTTGTCAGTGAAAATATAGGATTCATTATGATAAACTGTATGAGGACTGCAAAGCTGGGAAGGGCTTGAAGAGGGCTTCAATTGAAATCCTGAAGGCCTTTCTACAAGCTGCCCCTCTGTCCAGGAACATTCTTCTGCAGCTGACTCCGTTGAATTTAAGCTGCTTTCTAATGTTTTTAGAATATTTGGGCAAGGAACCTCTTGCACATAGTAGAGGTTAGGACACTGCCTGACGTAAGAAGTTCGTCCCCCTATTAAAATGTCAGTTCTGAAGGAGTGTACTTGGCAGGGTCTGCGGGTTCTGTCCAGACATACATCCCCCACAATGATCCAACCCACTGTAAGTTTCTGGGCATATGGAGCATTGAAAGAGCCATTGCGAAGTTCAAGGACCTTATGAGCCTCAAGAATGTCTCTATCTAGCAAGAGTAAGATCTCAGCACGGTTATCAAGGGGAGGAATCTCTCTGGCTATGTTCCTGAGATGAGGGTAATGCTGTGCGGCTTCAGGTGTGGGAATCTCATCCCTTGTGTCCGACAATTTGTCACACTCAATAAGGGTTGGAAGAGAGAGTTTCTTATCTCCTTTGATGGGCTTCAAGGTGAAACCATTAGCTCTTCTTCCTGAGGTTGTCACAAGACCAGGGCATGTTCCTAGGGTGTAGGGTGTAGTTTCTCCCTCTATCCTGAACAGATCAAAGAACTTAGGGCTAGCTAGGGAACGATTACTTTGGTCATCTAGAATAGCATACATTCTTATGGTCTTCTCTGGTCATGCCGTAGGAAACACATCCACGAGGCAAATCTTAGAACAAGACTTAACGCTCACAAGTTCTTCTCCACATACCTTTGTGCATCTCGGCGCGACGGTTGTGGTTGGTCGGTCGGCACTCTCCCCGCCATGACTCTCCCCGTCTTGATCGGAATGGTGCTTGTGCCAGCTAACTGGTTCTAGGTTCCGCCTGATTGGTTCCGGGTGAACAGCGGACACATGTAGATCACTATTACATTCAGAACACTTGACTGGAACCTTACAGTCTCTGGCGAAGTGCTCAGTGGATGCACAGCATCTGAAGCAGATATCATGACTTCTTAGGAACTCCTTACGTTCCTTAAAGGGCTTTGTTATGAAGACACGGCATTTCCTTAAAGGATGTGGTTTATCATGGATAGGGCAATGATGATCGGGTTCCTTAGGGCTTTCATTTCTATTGTTAGTAGTGGGCACAACCCCTGTCTTTTTTTTACTGAAATTAGACCTTTAGGGTTTCTCTGTCTGGGACTGAAAGTCTTGTGTCTCTGTTTAGTAGAGCCAAAGATGTTGGTTCCCAAGGTGTTGAAGCTCGGATCGTTTTTAGCTCTAGCCAAGTCCTTGATGAACTTACAGAAGAATGAAAATGGTGGAAAGGGAACACGATGTTGCTGATTGTATTTTGAACCTGTTGTTGCCCATTGGTCTTGAATATTGAGGGGTAATTTCTCCACGATCAGGCCCACACCATGGGAGGTATCAAGAAAGCTGAGACCTGGTAGCTGCGGGTCTCCCTTGACGATTTCAAACTCAAGAAGAAGATCGCTTAATTCCTGGAACCCTTGGTGGTCTGTATTGGATAATCCAGGAAAGTCGTATAGTTGTTTAAATAAGGAACGTTCAACTACTTCTGAGCCGCCGTATGTCTGGTCTAATCTTTCCCATGCGAGACGAAGGCCTTTGACTGGTTCGTAGATATGAACGGTTTGGAGTCTCTTAACACAATTTGATGACCTAGCCATCTAATTAGTAAATCAAGTTCTTGCATAGGCGGTATAGCAAGGGTTTGAACTGTTGTCTTGAAGGTGGCCTTCCAACTTCTATAGTTCTCTGGGTGATCATCAAAGTTCGTAAGGCTAGTACTGATGAGGTCCCTGAGAGTGAGGTACTTAGCGATTTCTGATGCGTTATTTCTTTCCTGCATCATGGCGATGGGAACTTCTCCCTCGCTGGTGTTGTTGGCGCCATCTGATACGCTATGTTTGGGGGTTGGAAGATGGAATGGAGTGGCAGCTGGGTTGAGCGTAAATGAAGGCTTCACATCTGGTAATGTTGGCGCCAGCATCTTGGTTGCTATGTAACTAGTCCCAGGAGGTTTTAATGTGATTTGATGAGCTTGAAGCGGCTTGGTCTCTAATAGCGCCTGAAATATTGTGTAAGGTGCCATAGGTTTGAAAGAGAGAGAAATGTCCACTGGACTGGGGTCAACTGTATAGTTATCAGCTGCCTCTTTTTCTATCCGCATGAGTTCAGCAGGCTGGCGTGCAGAGCCCAAATCTTCTGGTGCAAATGCATTGACTTTGCTTTGGTCTAGGACGAATTGCAGGGTACGGCTTTCTGAGTCATTGGATATCTTGGACATAGGATGATAAGCTTCTTCTTCTTCAGCAGCTTCTTCAAGAACTCTGAGTTCAGCCATGGCTGCTGCTTCTTCCCTTTCCTTCTGAAGGACCTCCAACTCAACTTCGCCCTTGGCTTTGGTCGCTTGCACCTGTATAGCTGCTTGATTAGCTTGAGATTGGGCTTGTATAGTTTGTGCCTGAGCCTGTATAGCTGCTTGATTAGCTTGAGATTGGTCTTGTATAGCTAGCGCCTGAGCCTGTATAGCTGCTTGATTAGCTTGAGATTGGGCTTGTGTCTCTGCGACTTGTGCCTTAATGGCTGCTTCCTTTTAATGCAGTGAGCTTGTACCTTCGCTGCTTCCACTTTTGCGCGTGCCAACACCAATGAGGTACTCAGCGAAGAGTACTGTGAGCGAGACCTTAGCGATGAGGACTAAGCAATAGATTTCAAGGAACGGGATGAAGCCTTGGAGTGCCTTGAAAGGTTAGAATGGCGGGACGCAGTTTCATATTGTTGTGATATCTTGTCCTCTAGCATTGTCTTGACTGCCATAAATCTGCTATATCTTTCATCATTAAGTGCAGTGTGGGTCTTTAATTCCTCTGAGTTGAGACTTGATAACAGAGAAGAATATTTTTCAGACAGTCTCTTATAACTATCATAGCTTTTATTCAATTTTGTACACATGGCCTTTAATTGATCTTCGTTATAGCCTGATCCATGTGCTGCATCCATACATTGTTCAGTCTTTTCCCACAAAATAGATAAATTATTGTATATTTCAATTTTGTTAGTTAGGAGCGCCTCCTTCATTTTTAATGAGGGCTTAGAAATCCTTCTAGCTGTGTCCTGCATTTCCATCTGTAACACAACAGCGACCTCTAGTGGTGGTTCAGTCATTTAATAGCTTACAGCAGACAGACGATATTTACCTCAGAAAATGGGCTGAATACAGTTCCTAGCCTGTATGAAACTGAAATTACTAGAAGCTTCTGCGATCTTAGTGAATGCAGTACTGGGCAGTATATAATATTACCCTTCACTTTAGCATAACAGGAGACAAATGATGATGGCTATTACTTGGAGGAGGAGAATATTCTTTTCTTAGCGGGGGAAGGAGAGTACTAAGACAATTCTTTTACTGTGGCGTTTTGAAATGTCAGCCTTATACAATCACGCATCTGTGAGGTGACTTGTTGAATCAGACATTTTCCACTTACAGTTTACACATCAGACACCCAGGAGTTAATCAAGTAGTTTTTAATCCGGAGATTGTATTACAAGATATGCAGGGAATCCAGATGGTAAAAGAATTATGCCTCTAATATTCTCCTTGATAAGAACTACACAGATTCTCCTCAGATTCTCCTCAGAGTCAGAGCACACCAAACAGCAATGTATAACAGGGAAAACAGGAAGTGGCTAGACTGAACTAACTAGAAGCTGAAACAGAGAGGGGAGGGAGGAGAAGAGAGGAGCATACCAATACACAATGCAAGATACTGAAACAGAACAAGAAGAGTGGCGAAAATCTTTACCAATAAAAAAAAGGCATGTTGTGAACGAAGCATTTGCTATAAATATATATCTAATATTTAAAGCTATGTATGTTCGCTAAAGGAATCCACACCGTCGCATTTACAATCACGAAATTTGGCACACAGGTACATCAGGTGTTCAGGAAGGTTTTAGACCGGGTCTCAGATCTCTAGCACGTACCGTTCTCGAGATATTCCCCAAAATTCCGCAAATATGGCAGCATCACATGACCTACATTAGCCATTAAAAGCCTGGAGATCTTTCTCCTCATATCCCAACTGCTATACACACGGTCACATGACCCTCATCAGCCAATAGAAGCTCGCAGGCCCTTAGTCTCCACATACACACAGTTTTCTTCACTGCTGTAGGTCAGCTTTAAATGGGCAGAGTGCTGTGGAGGTCACAGTTAAGGGGACGATCTGCTATGGAGGTCAGTGTTAAGGGAAAGATTGCTGTAGAGGCCACTGTTAAGGGAGCAGGGTGTTGTGGAAAGCACTGTTAAGGAGATTGGGTATTGTGAATGTGGCCGCTGTAAAGGTCACTGTTAAGGGCGCGGGATGCTGTAGAGGTCACAGTTAAGGGGACAGTCTGCTACGGAGGTCAGTGTTAAGGAGGTAGGGTGTTGTGGAGGTCACTGTTAATGGGGTGAGTTATTGTGGAAATTACTGTTAAGTAGACAGGGTACTGTGGAGTTCGCTAAGAAAAAGGCAGCCACTGTGGAGGTCACTGTTAAAGGGCGGGCACTATGGAGATCACTGTTAAGGGAGGAGTGGACTGTGGAGGCCACTAATAAGGGAGGAGGGGACTGTGGAGGCCACTATTAAAGGAGAAGCGGGGTACTGTGGGCCGGGAATGGTGGAGGTCACTGTCAAGGGGATGGGGTGCTGTGAAACTTACTGTTAAAGGAACAGGCTGCTGTAAAGGTCAAAGTTAAGGGGGTGGGCTGCTGTGGAGGTCCCATTTTAAGAAGCCGGGGCACTGTGGGGGGGTCAATCAGTGCGTCCTGAAAATCTTCAGACCCTTTCACTTTTCTTCTCCCATCAGTCTGCACACAATACTTCAAAATGAGAAAGTAAAAACTAAATTTTAGACATTTTTGGTAATTTTTTGAAAAGGAAAAACAAAAATTTTGCATGGATATACGTATTTAGACCCTTTACTATGACAGAAAAGTTCGGAAAGGACAGTAAGTGTAAGTGCGATTTATTGATTTTCTCTTCTAATGTGTAGGGAAAGTGATAGGGGACATTTTTCGCACACACTATTTAGAGACCTTGTACATTAATATGAGAAAACTTGCCCTGAAATGTCCCTCACCTGCGCTCTCTAAATGAGCTTTTCTAAGGCATGTCTGCCTATACAATACAGAGAAATTCCCAGATAGCTGGGGTTAATTGTTTTTCCCTCTCTGCTGACTCCAATCTACTAGTATTTCTAGAAATTGAAGAAGGGGTTGACCACACCATCAGGATTGGTCATCAATATCAGATCGGCAGGGGGCCGACACCCGGCACCCACGACGTTTAGCTGTTTCAAGAAAACACAGCGCTTGTACGAGCACTGCCTTCTCTTCACTGTTTACCTGCTCGCCGTCAACATTGCAGCAGCAAGCAGATAATTACAGCTCCTCCGACCCATTCACTTTAATGGGACAGCTTCTTCATATTCAAGTGAATAGTGCAATGATGCAGCGTGCGTTTTATACACTAACTAGAAAAAGTACCTGTCGCTGCCTGAATATGTGCTTATTGGATTTGTCTCAAGGGTGCCCAGGAGGCCAATCCATGCCCTCAGTTTTTGGGTTTTACGGTTAAATCACTAGTAGCCCTATATACCCCAGCAGTTACACACCGTTTTAACCTCCTAAAAATGAAAGGTGGAGGCTGATTGGTTGCTAAGGGCAACTGTGCCAGTTCTACTTTACACCAGTTTGATAAATCTCCCCCAAAGATTTTACCTGATAATGGAGACTGACCCAGACAAAGGCCTAATGTCTGGGCAAAGTGTCCTAGTGGCTGAAAACAGAGAACAAGTGAGTGAGTGCTCTAAATGTCCAACAAGGTCAGTACTTTTATAAACACTTTCCGAGACACTTAATGTACCCGTGTGCCAAATTACATAACAAAAACCTATACGTATACATTTATACGTTACCTGGATGCCTGCGTTAACTGATGCCATACAGTGGCATCTGTTCACAATAGAGTTCCATTGTAAAAAAAAAAAAAAAAAGTGATGTTAACCCAGCCCAAGGGCCGATTCACATGACCGTATATTTGTGTCTGCATCAGTTTTGCAATTTTGCCCAACGGGTGCAGATCCATTCATTTCAATGTATCCGTTCTTCTGTTCCGTAGCCCCGTAAAACACATAGAACATGTCCTATTCTCACCCGCAATTGCGGACAATAATAGACATTTCTATCATAGGGCCGGCCATTCCGTTCCATAAAATAGGGAACGAACATGGCGGATATGGTCCTATGAATGAGCCCCAAAGGTATGTATTGCTGCATTCTCATGTATGTAGCGATGTATATAATGTCCACCCAAATATCTCTTTAACAGTGCGACTGGGGGGGAAGGGACTGGACTGAGAATTTGGCAAGGTAGTGGGGGGCAGCATTTACATTTTCTTGCCTTTTCTCTGCTTACCAAGCACAGCACTGTACATTTGATAGCGACTGTGCTTGGTATCGCAGCTGAGCCCCATTCACTTCACTTGGGGATGGGGTGCCAGAGAAAGTATAACTGCCCTGGGTGCCAAATACCTGAGGCACACCACTGCCTCTAAGAATCCTAGTTTGTAACATCGTCCGGGTGGGTTTTTCACTGCATACCCTCCTACATGTTGGCAGTAATTGCTATTAATAACGTCTTATAACCTTTAAGAAGATATAGCATTATCATTTCCATGCGTTTAAACTATATCCTTGTATCTTAACTTCCATTCACTTAAAGAGGACCTTTCATCAGTTTTAACATAGGCCAACTATGTCAAAACCTTGTAGTGCGGCCCCCACTGATGCGATGTGTGTGGGTTTTGTATTCAATCAGAAACCCCCCCACACAGTTCGTCCGCTGTGGAGTCCCTATCTGTATTGTACCGACCTGTAAACTCGCAACAGGGCGGAGGCGCAGTCTTCTGCTGTTTGCATCTCCTTTTCCTTGGCTTTGATCGCGATCCAATCAGAGCGGACCGCTCAAAGCCAGGGAAAAGGAGACGCCCACAGCAGAAGACTGCGCTCTGCCCTGTTGCTAGTTTACAGGATGGTACAATACAGAACGGGGCTCCACAGCAGACGAACGGTGAACACAGGGATTGTTTTGAAAAAAAAAAAAACACACACATCGCATCAGTGGGGGCCGCACTACAAGGTTTTGACATAGTTAGTCTATGTCAAAACTGATGAAAGGTCCTCTTTAAGTCTTGCGGTAAGTACTGTAACCATTTACAAGACCCCTCTGAGAACTGGGACTAACCACAGTATAGCCACTGGGACTACAACCCTCAAGTACATCATATTTTGTTGAATCGTCTGCAGTTCAATGATTACAGAGTTTATGTTTGTATCACGGTTTATAATACACACACAACCGATTTAAAGTAAATATTTATTTTGTGTTTTTTTTAATACATTTACATATTTTGGGAATTCCAAAGAATGTACTGTACAGCTGCTAGACCCCAGTTTACTGAAATCTTAGACATGCCACAAAAAAAACAAAAAAATAACAGACTTGACATAAATATTCCACCTTAAAAGCTTTTGTGTAACAGTAAATGGAGATATTTCAAGATAAGAAAATAACCAACACCGATAGGTATGAGTAACCGATATCAGTAAGAGCCTGAGTTTAAGATTCTAGTAGGAGATCTGGATGTGACATGGTAAATCTGGCAGTGTTAGAATTGGTTGTTTGGAAGTGTTGTTCTGCTATAACACAGTCTGTGTTCAAAGTGTCATAAAGTAGTAATTTATTCACTCAATGTAATTTCACTCATTTATAATAACGTTTAACCATTTTCAGTGCAATTTGCTCCTTAGCACCTCATTTTGCTTGATGGGCCATTAAAAGCTCATGAAGAAAGTCATAGTGCGTCAGTGGCAGGTAACACGGAAACATTTGTTCTTGACGCTTGCTTCTTTGGCAGAGAGATTAGTCTATTCAAAGATGAGAATAGGTAGCTGCCCTTCACTTCCACCTTCTGTTCAGATCACATAGCTGTTGAGGTTCCCAGTGATGTAGATATATATAAAAAACCGTTGGCATAACCAAAATGGCTCCATATACTGTCACATATCTTAAAGTCGTGCCACTGGGATCTTCATTCCAGGCATCTGCAGTCCTATTAAGAATGGACATCAGTTTTAACAATGCTGCCGTTTACAGTAGAACATATGGTATACATTAATGGGAACTTGCCATTAGGGCATGACATTTTATGCTAGCCAAGATAGCCTGTTTTACTGTTTGAAATGGGACAGAGTCAGCAGAGTCATCTCCTTATATTAGGAGGGAGATTTAATGACAGCTTATATCCCTATTGTACTGCTAGAGGCCTAGGTAAGGCAGGATGGCAACATAAGGCTGGTTCATGTTCATGGGAATGCTTTAAATATTAAATGGACCGCGCAGAAAGTACTTCTTTTCTCACACCAAAGGGAATACTCCTTGACCGATCTTTGACATCAAGCTCACACTGCTTCCTTTCTTATGTATCGATCTGTACAGATTGAAAGGAACCACACATAGTGAAGTATTGCCAGTTAAAACCTGCAGACACTCTGGAATTGCACTCACCGTGCTCTAGTTGTAACACTAGCGTATCAAGATGTTTAAACACAGGTAACCGGCTTGCTTTCCTTCATCCTATGTGGAAATAACTTCTTCCATAGTGAAGACCGTAACACAGCATATAAAATTCCAATTTTAATCTACTTACACTCCAAATGGCTTCGTCAGGGGCGTTACCAAGGTTACGCCCCAGGTAACGCCCCTGACGAAGCCATTTGGAGCGAAACCCGGGTCGGGCAGGCGCGATTGTTTTATTATACGCTGTGATTTTATTCACCAGTTTGTAAGTAGATTAAAATTGGAATTTTATATGCTGTGTTACGGTCTTCACTATGGAAGAAGTTATTTCCACATAGGATGAAGGAAAGCAAGCCGGTTACCTGTGTTTAAACATCTTGATACGCTAGTGTTACAACTAGAGCACGGTGAGTGCAATTCCAGAGTGTCTGCAGGTTTTAACTGGCAATACTTCACTATGTGTGGTTCCTTTCAATCTGTACAGATCGATACATAAGAAAGGAAGCAGTGTGAGCTTGATGTCAAAGATCGGTCAAGGAGTATTCCCTTTGGTGTGAGAAAAGAAGTACTTTCTGCGCGGTCCATTTAATATTTAAACTTGTTGACTAGAGATCTACCCACCTCTTCATAAGGACTGCAGCATTTTGGAAGATACGTATATTGGAATTTTTTCTTTCATTGTGTCATGGGAATGCTTGTTCATCGGGTAATCACATCTTTTATGCAGTCACAATAATTATTGTTTGCCGGCGGCAGATCGTGCCGTCTAATCACGCTGTTGCCAGCAAATACTGATTCTCTATGGGGACATGTAATGGCATTAGTGATCGCTCCTTCCCATATTGTGGAAGAGATCACTGTATGTAAATGCAGCAGTCTCCTCCGCTGGTACGCTTCCTTCCCGACAATCGTCAGCCTAATCTGCCAGTGTCATACACCCCTAAGGTTGTGTATGCATCTTCTCTGATAACGCCCTGTTCTCTGGCCGAGGGGGTCTGTACACTAGCTCTTCCTGGAGACTCTTTTAGGATGCTCTACTTTGTACTCTTTTTCCAAGCAAAAACATAGAATCTTTTTTTTTTTTTTTTAAAGTCTTTTGACAATTATTAAAAGAAAAAGAGTAGTTCCTCTCAGTCTTAGTTATGGTTAGTTAGTACTTGCATGCGATGTGTAATCCCACAAGCGTCCTTCCTCTTATAGGTCTGTGCGATTACACGGCTATGAGAGTTTATGGTATTTTTATAGGAATAAAAGCAAGTTTTACATCTGATAAGTACAATAAAAATAATGTATTTAATTAAAAACATGGTGAGCACTATGCGCATATCCCTTTCCAGGACCTTTTTGCTGAAGTGAGGAGAGATAATGAGACACTCGGTATTGAGGAAAAGTTTTTTAACATTTTGGATTTGAAGTACCCAGTGGGCTACAGGAACACCGTGTAATCGCACAGACATATAAGAGGAAGGACGCTTGTGTGATTACACATTGCATGCAAGTACTAACTAACCATAACTAAGACTGCGCGGAACTACTCTCTCTTTTGGTATACAAGTGGAGTTTCGGGATTACTCTGCACCAGTTACCGCTGCAATTCACACACGCCAGATAGAATATCTGTTTTCTGTCTTTGTACTTTCTGCAATTATTAAAATTCACAGTAGAAATGACAACAAAAATATTTTTTTTTCGCCCTTAAGGCGCTGGTTTGTACAATAGGTCTGCCATAGAAATGCATGAGGCCACTACTATATTTTAGATATCGGCTGTATTCTGTACACTGGAAAATCTACATAGATACTAACAGCACCATTATAAAGTATTAAGGGGAAAAATAAAAATACATAATTTTTCTTTGGTATAACAATACTATGATATCAAATTTCTCACCAAGTTTTCCTTCCATGTCTGCCATAGCTTGCTTATCAACAGTGAAGATGGCTGAATCAGCCCTGGGAAAAAACAGATGAAAAATCAACAGGGGAGTATTTTTATAATCCAGCGTGAGCTTTTTATTTTAATGAGACACAGGGCTAATATTCAGTGAATTTTTCCTTTATTTTAGACAGCCCCCTACTCCAGCGTCAAGTTCTCAAAAATCTCAGAAAACCCCTGGGTTGTCCCATCTCAACATTTTTATAGCTCCAAAAAAAGTCAGATAGGTGCAGGTTCCACGTCTGAGACCCTCTCCCATCTCCAGAACCTGGAAGCACCCAAGCGAAGGAGAGCACCCGGTCCATGCATGACGTCCTCTGTATTCACTGTCATGGTGACAGGTTCCCTCTAAGTTATCACATGTTGTATTGAGACATTGCCGTTGAGTTGTGGTTAAACCACATCAAAAACCGCATTGGAAACGCATTTAAATTCCCAAATTTCACTTGTGAATATGGCAACAAAAACAACGCTGTGCTCTCGTCACATTCTATAACTGAAGGAACAGCCCCTAGTACTCTGTCATTGGTAAAACTGAACTCACAGCTAGGGATGAGCTAAGTTCGTCGTACAAGGTTCAGGTTATCTAAGAATTCAGTTATGAATTCCGCTACAACGGACCACACGTTATGGTCCGTGGTAGCAGAGTCCATAACAGAATTCTCAGATAACCCGAACCTTGTACGCCAAACTTGAAAACACAAGTTCGCTCAATGCTACTCACAACTTAACTGTTAAAGGGGTTGTCTCACTTCACCAACTTGTATTTATGATCTAGAGAAAGTTATTACAAGGCACTTACTATTGGACAATATGGACAATCACAATATATTAGTAAGTGGCTTGTATTAACTTTGTCTACATGATAAATGCCATTTGCTGAAATGAGACAACCCCTTAAAGTATCATGATACACTGCCACTTGTTGAAACGCCGCCAGCAGCAAGCCACAGGGATTCAAAGTCACTCCACCAAGCCTTGTGTGACTGAAAGAGCTTCATTACAGCTAGGAACCAGGATCTATACTTACGATTTTCTCACTTTTATAATCCCTAGCTGCACGAAAGATGCTAGTGTATTTTTTTCCATATCAGAAGATAAGGCCTCATAACATTGGGTGGCTCCTGTAAAAGTGAAGGGTATTTGTAAGAGTAGAATATTGTTCTCTCTAATCGACAGCTATGATTTGCATGCAAAAGATACAATAGTTACATTATGGTATAGTATTGATGAAGGGGGATGTAAAGTAATAACCTTTCTGAAAGTGGCTGGATAGAAGAGAAATACGAGGCTGCACCACTCAAATGTGCTGGAGTAAGGCGTGACAAATTTATTGGATGCACCATAAAAACAATTCTACACCATTCTTGCGCAAAAGTCTGTGAAATTCCCCTTAATGTAAGCAAATCGATTTATAGAAATCAAATCTGTTCAAAAATCTGCCTCTTTGAGCAGGGAGTGTGGCTGGCTCTGCTGCTCTGCTCGGCTAGCACAGATGTCGACTGCGCATGCACTGCTACATTTCCAGGTGTGCCCAGAAGTGGGCGATGCAGTTAGGTAGCAGCAGCAGATCCTCTGCACGTGCACAGAGGCTCAAAGCAACGACTCGAGCGCAAAAATGACTAGGCCAGGTGAGATGTCTGGAACGCTCAATCAAGGGGGAGCGGGAATCTCTTCAGCAACACGGCCAGTCCCTTGCTGCTCAAGATGGCCGATTTTTGAACAAAATCGATTTGCTCATTACTAGTGCAAACAGTATATTTTTATAGGGCACTCAATTAGCAATGTGTGCATTGTAGAAAAATGGATGCAGCACGTGTGGCTTTTGTACTTTTCAAACACACCTCTGGTGTATTCACTATGTTGTAGATATATAACCACATTAAAGTGCTCACCTGTAAGGATCCTCTGTGTAACAAAACTTCTCACACCAGATATGTACTGCTTTTCTGTCCAGCCATCTGTGACCCCCTCGGCTAAATACATAAAGGCTAGCTGTAAAATATGTATAACATAGTTACTATGCTGTGCACAGATTGCTTTCTTCATCTTAGGATAGGTTAAAGTCTAGTTTTATCTTTTGTAAACCCACACGTTTATTGGATATAAAAAGGATTTCATTTAAAGGGGTTGTCTCTAATCTCATTCACCTCTGAAAACAGCCAAGTTTTGGAAGTCCCATAGAAGTAAATGGGGGTGGCTATGCTTGCGTGGTGTGCTCTCCTTCATTTAAGAGGGGATGGGCGGGGGATCGTTCTGAAGATAGGCACGGGACCCACACCTATGACAACCACACCTTTATGCTATCAATGTCTGGGATAATTAGCACAACCTTTTAAAAGATTTTCCCTGTTAAGGGCAGACTCAGAGGAGCGAAATCGGTGTGAAAATCGCAGCGTGTGGCGGTGAAAGTCCCCATTCTGAACTCTGCTCCTCTGACAGGATCGCACAGCATTATCCTGTGAGACCTGTGGTCTATTGAATTACACTGATATAATGCTGCCAGTGTAATACAAAAGATGCCAGATCTCACAGGGACACACAGCATTATAAATCATTATAATGCTGTGTCATCCTGTCAGAGGAGCAGAGTTCAGAATGGGAACTCTCACCGCCACACGCTGATTTCGCTCGACCGTGTCTGCCCTTTTAGGTATTGATGAGGTATCCTCAAGGTAGGTTATCAATATCAGATCGTCGGGGGTCTGACACCCGGCACCACAATTGATCAGCTTCCCAGCAGCAGTTGCTGGAAGGTAGCCAGAAGCACAGCTCCATGCCAGGTTAGTCTAGCCCATCTTAGCGCCATTTCAAGTGTTGGAACCCCAGCGATCTGTTATGGATGACCTATCTTCAGAATACTGTACTGTATCATCAATATCTATAAATTGAAAGCCCCTTTAATGACCACTATTTTGGTTTCCTTAGTTATGTGGAGTCACTCTAAGGCACGTATGAACTTTGCACACCTTGAATTTACGCATTTAAGGTCGACCTTAGTTAAAAAAAATTTTACACTGTAATGCAAAATTGCATGAGTGTGGGTGGCATTTTCACCAAATATTATGTTGTCTATGTATGGGTATAGGGGTTTAATATAATTTTTTTAAAGGGGTTGTCTCAACAAAAACGGTATTTATCATGTAGAGAAAGTAAATATAAGTGACTTACTAATATATTGTGATTGTCCATATTGCTTCCTTTGCTGGCTCGATTCAATTTTCCATCACATTGTACACTGCTTGTTTCCATGGTTACGACCACACTGCAATCCAGCAGCGGTGGTCATGCTTGCACACTACAGGAAAAAGTGCCGGACTCTCGGGTGACCGAGACTGGAAGTGTGCACATAGGCATGCACGCGCAGCAGCTCCTGTCCCCACCACCTCGAATCTGCACTGCAAACGAGCAGTGTATAATGTGATGGAAAAAATCATCCAGCCAGCAAAGGAGGCAATATGGACAATCACAATACATTAGTAAGTGCCTTGTATTAACTTTCTCTACATGGTAAATGCCATTTACTGAAAAGAAAACCCCTTTAATTCATTATTATCAAATATTTTAAAGCTCCATTAATTCCTTACTTACCAACATTTGTGTTAGTAAATTGGTGGCATTTTAGTCAAGCCACCCCCATGGCACCACCCAAACAGCCATTTAGGAGCAAGGTTTACATAGGCCTCATCCATTTTTGGGCCAGGCCAAGCCAAATCTGTTGGGATTGTCTCTGAAAACTCGGGACAATCCTGTCAAATTCAGGACTGTTGGCAACTATGTGATTCCAGGGCACTGCACATATGGAAAATGGTTTCAGCACATCACATGAGACAAAATACATGCAATACACGTGACTAAATACATACAGAGAGAAGTGGGACCATCTGGTCTCCATCTTTAATATACGTTGAGTGCGGATATATTTTATAATGGGCACTAAAATCAACATACCTGGTAACCTTCTAAGAAAGGCTGAAACATTTTAAATAAGAACATGGCTGTACCCTCTCCATTCTTAGTAATGACAATTTCCAGCGGCGTCAGATGAACTATGTCACACTTTGACAGCAGGAAACTGCCTTCTTCAAAATCCTGAAAAGGAAAAATGGCTTAACAGACAGAATTTTGTGCCATATACTCGTATACATGATCTAGGATTCCGGCATCGCTCCGCAGAAATGCCTTCCGATCATGGGTTACATAGATTTCAGGAAGACTCATACAGTAAGCGGGGCAACACTCGTGGAGGCGGCACATGACAGGGATTGAGAGAACACCGGAGAGAATCCCTGTCCCATACACTGCCAGATGTATTCCTTTGAATAGTGGTCACCTCTCCTGACAGGTCTATTTTAATAAATCCTTGTATTCCCCATAAGATAACAATTTTGCACCATTCTTTCTAAGAACTCTGTGTTCTAACGTCCCTCTGTTATTCTTACTACAAATTTCTCAATTAGGCTAGGACTTCACAGTGACACGTTTCACAATGTTAATTCTGAGAAAAGACGCACAACCAAAAACATCTGTACGACCTGTTTGCGACTTGCTATTGTGCGACTATTTTAATGGCTGCAATTTGGCTGTAACAATAGGTCACAGGCACGCGACTTGCACTGCAGGTTGCAACATGTGACTGAAAATCCAGCAATGCTTATGTCATTCACCATTATGTCACCATGTATTCCTAGTCAACATTGACAGCTAGGTGATACTGACCTCGTATAATCAGCGCAGACAGTGTCAGAATGTGTAAGGACTTACCCATTGACAAGGGAAATGGTAACACCCATATTCAGGAGGAATAACAGAGGAACAGCATAACAGAGTTATGAGAAAGGATAACTTTCATGGGGAATACATGTTATTTACTAAAATTGACGTGTCATGTGAGATAAAAAGATCTTTACATCTTAAACATCCCCTTAAAGTGATTTTCCCACCCAAGAGATTAAAGTGAACAAGTATACTCTTGCAAGATTTTCTGAACTCTTAAATGTACATGTATGGAACCACAATGTACAACAAGCAAGGAATTTTAGCTTAAAGGGGTTCTCCGGAATTAAGAAAATTAAAATACTGAAATATTAATTTATGTAAATATATTCCCAAATACCTTTCATTAGTTATAATGGCTCGTTTGGCTAGGGAGCAATCATTAGGAAAAATAAAATGGCCACCGTCCTATTAGTACTCACAAAACCTGTCCTAATCACAAGCAGGACAAGTTACTTCACAACACTGAGCTAGACTTTCCTCATCCTGCTCTCTGCTCTACTTTTAGGGATTATTTTCCTGAATACAGCTGATAACCCTTCAGATGTAAGAATGGAGTTCATGAGGAGACATGAAGTACAGAGGGGAGGGTGTGGATAATGAGCAGCAGCTATTATATGCAGTCTCCATTACCACAGCCCACAGTCTGTCCTGTCTGTACTTCATGTCTCCTCATGAACTCCATTCCAACAGAGATTCAAATGAACATCTTATCATGTGTATTCAGGATCATAACCCCTGACAGGTAGGGCAGAAATGGGGCAGCTCTTTAGCTCAGTGATGTGAAGTAACTTGTCCTGCTGTGTGATTAGGACAGATTTTGTGTGTACTAACAGGACGGCAGCCATTTTGTTTCCCCTGATGATTGCTCCCTAGACAACATGAGCTATTATAAATAATGAAAGGTATTTAGGAATATATTTATTATAAAATAATATTTAAGTAATTTTATTTTCCTAATTCCCGGAGAACCCCTTTAACCCCTTAACGCATAATGCCATACATGTACAGCCTTATGCGCCCGCAATTGTATGGAGCAGGCTGCTGCGGTCAGCCCGTTCCATACGCAGTGGGTGCTGGCTGTATCATACGGCTGGCACCCGGCCACAATGATGGGAAATGGTGATCCCAATGAACCCCATTATTTAACCCTTCAGATGTCACACTTAACACTGATTGCGGCATCTGTGGAGTTAGGCCTTCCAATCAGAGATTTTGCGCCCGTGCGGACTGCTGACATCGGCTTCTGTTTGCGAAGTGCGCATGCGCCGGCCTGATGCGCACTTCGCTCAAGCCAGAGCCTGTGCGCACGCGCAGGATCTGAAAGCAGGAGGAGAGGGACGGAGAGAGAGGCGGCGCAGAGGTGAAGAAGGCGGTGCTGGGCACCGAACGGCCAGGCACCATGGATTCACGGACCTCCCCTTGGGCACCTTAACTAATTGATTGACAGGTTAGTAAAACCTGTTTTTTAGCACAATAAAGCCACAAATAGGTTTTATAAGGCCACCTTAGGGATCCTATTATAACCCTGGACATGAGCATATGTTTAGCTCATAGGGGTTATATGTGGTGACAGAATCCCTTTAATAAATTTAAAAAAAAAAAAAAAAGTTAAAATCACCCCCTTTCCCAATTTTACATATAAAAATATATGAACAATAAAAAATAAACATATTAGGCATCACCGTCCAAAAAGTCTGAACTATTAAAATATTAATAAAAATTTCCTGTGCGATGAACACCGTAACAAAAAAAAACAAAAAAAACACGCTATTAGCCATTTTTTTATCATCTTGTCTCCCACAAAAAATTGAATAACAGTGATCAAAAAGTCGGACATACCACAAAAATGGTACCAATAAAAACTACAGGTTGTTACGCAAAAAAAAAAAAAAAGGCCTGATACAGCTCTGTAGACTAAAATATAAAAAAGTTATGGCTGTCAGAGTATGGCAAAGCAAATTTAAAAGTAATAAGCAAAATAAAAACTATTTACAGGGTAAAGAAGAATTTTTTTTCTTTTTTCCCCAATACAAGACATGAAATTAAATGGCGGCATTAAAAAATGCAACTTTTCCTGCAAAAAAATAAAATCCCTCACATTGCTATGTGAACAGAAAAATAAAAAAGTTATGGCTATTGGAACATGGAGAGGAAAAAAAATGACGGGTTAAAGTGGTTGTCCACCTTTTTTAAGTGATGGCCTATCCTCAGTATGTCGGTGAGCTGGAAGGGGGTTAAACAACAAAATTATGAGTTAATTAAATAAACTCTTACCTTCTCTTCAAACCCAGGAAAGAAAATGAATTCTTTGGAAAAAAGATTTCTCAAGAAGGAGAATGTACTGGAAACATCATCTTAAATAAAAGAAAATGTTATATTTATATATATATATATATATATATATATATATATATATATATATATAATATTAGGCAAGTTCATTTCTTTACTGCATGCTGCTAGCCTTAAGCTGGCCATACACATTAGATACTTGTCGGCTGAACCTGCAAATATTGGTGGGGCTGGCTGACCATCTAATGCGTATGGGGACCTTCGGACTCTCGGACGGCAGTTGAGTTGGATTTTAACTGCCCGATCTTTTTGTTTTGGAGGAAATAAGTTGATGCTAGAGAAGTCTAGCTGCAACTTTCTCCCCACCTAAAACATGCATGCTTGGCCGAGTAGAGAGTGCAAGTGCATGTAGGATTCGGGAGAGACAGCTGATGGCTGACAGCTATCTAATGTGGATGGCCAAGCACAAAAGTCCTGGACCTGTCACTTCTATTAGAGAACGACAGAAATTGATAGCACAGAAATCAACCCAGCCTTATCTCTGGATTGTGCCTCTCTTTCCTGTACTAAAGCCCACTACATTTCAAACTTTCCTATTTTCCTCTTTTTCTGTGTTTTTTTCTGTGAAGCAATGCTGGTGTGCACCCCTGTGTCCTTTGTATACTAATTTGTAATAAATATGTGGATCTGGCTACACCCTCGTTATTAATTATTCCTCAAAAACTCTTGCCCAAGGTATGCGTGTGGCATTGGAGCTCAGCCCATGGTGAGTGGGGATGACCTACAATAGCAAAAGTCCAAAGACAGACATATATTTTGCAATCCCGTGCAACCCCTTTAACTGTGTGGGCCCCGATGGACTGTTTTCTTTATTATGTACATCTAACTGCATCTAAATCTAAAGCAATTAAATCTGTTATGAGGGATAATAATGTAGTAACCCCTACCTCTTGAGGAGCTCGATGCCATCTTACAAGCTAGCACTACCAGGGCAGGTCGTACGTACATATTGACCATCTGGTTCCTGTAGGAGGCACACATGAGCAAAGTAACAGCCCGGATAAAGACCTGATCTTCTGTAAGAATATCATTTGGTTTGTTCTCAAACAGGATTACTTCTCCATCAGCAAGTTTCATGATATTTGAGTGGAGATCTATGCTGGCTCGAACTACTTTACTAGCAGACATGTTATCTAAAAGACATAAAAGAATGAGAAAAATAAATAAAATACACACATAGAAGTAAGATGAAGATAGCAAATCACAAAGCATGACTACTAGACTTCACATTGGCTTGCGTGCTTATATACTTGCATTACTGTTCAATAGAAAACCATTCTGACAGTTCTTCCTCTCCGAACAAATACGTCACCCCCACAGTTTCAGGTTACTTACATTTTTTTAACGTTATATTGTAAACTGTTAATAAAACAAAACAATTCTCATAGATCCTTTTTCCAAGTAACTAATGCCCAAGAATTAAGAAAGAAAAAAAAAAAAGAGTAATAATGCAATTCTTGGGAAAATGTGACATTTTGATAGTATCATGGAGTGTGCTTTTATTAATATTTGGCGGGTTTTGGACCATGTATTGTGGCTTTTCTTTACATATGCTGCTGCAAGTTTTAATTATTTAATTGTATAATTATGTTTATCAATAAAGAATGTATTTGTATATTTAGCACTGTGTAGTTTAAATTGGTCCATAAACTGTATTGAATACTGTAGGGAGCCGATTACTTTGGTGTAATTGATCTGTGTCCCAAAGTATTGACTCCAAAGTCTATCAATAGTTATTCAATGGTCAGTTCATTCTCTGCCTCAAAACACATCAATACCCCCCACCTTCACCTTTGAAAAGTGCCTATAATATGCAAAAATATAATATTTTACTTGAATACCACTTTAATGCTACGAAGCCCTGGTAGGGATAGCGTTAGCTTACTCACCGGGCCACTCTAGACATCCCCCAAAGGCTTCTGTTAGATCTTTCAGCCATATGGTTTTGTCAACTAACAAACTGAAGTTGAGAGATGGAAAATTCTGTAGCAAAATGGCTGCTATCAGGACTCCAGGGCTGAGCACCATATTAGCTATTTGCTGAAGTTCCACTTTGTAGGCCACATCAGAGATGAACTTTTGGATTTCCTCTGAGGGTCGTTGAGAAAGATGTCTGAAATGTTCAAATACCAAAAATGATGTTGAACTTTTGTAACTAACACACCACAATGTACTTGACACTGACATGTGCAGTCTCTAACTTTGTATGAACAGTTCACATGGCATATTCACACATATCACATTTGTATCAGAATCGTTGGTCTTAAGGTTATTGCTAATAATAATTACATACAGTATTTGCCATAGCATACCAAAACTATGCTAAAGGCAAATTTTATTCAGCTTATCAGACTTCCACATCCCATCAGGAATACTGGTGCCTATTTGCATTAGGCCTCATGCACACAACCGTATCTACTTTGCGGTCTGCAAAAAATACGGATGACGTCCGTGTGCATTCCGTATTTTGCAGAACGGAACAGATTGCCTTGTCCATAATGCGGACAATAATAAGACACGTTCTATTTTTTTGCAGAACGGAAACTAAACATATGGAAACTAAATGCACACAGAGTAACTTCCGTTCTTTTGGGGACCCATTGAAATGAATGGTTCTGTATAAAGTCGCAAAAAACAAAACGGAACGGAATCAGAAAGAAAATAGGTTCGTGTGCATGAGGCTTTAGGTAAACTTTTACACGGGCCAATATTTGAATAATCAGCAAAATGAGCGTTTAGAAGAATACTCATTCCCAATCAGTAGAGAAATAAGCAAATCTTCATTTGTCGGGTAGTCACATCATTTATGCAGCTCATCGTTCTGTATAAACTGGGTATATGCTGCTGTTAATATGCAAACTGTGTGGGGACCAAATATTCCTTCATTCTTCCCCATACAGTTTGCCCTGACCTATAGAAAAGCCCTTTAAGCAATCACTTATTAGGCTGTAATACCATCAACCATTGCCCTGTATTGGCCAGTGTAAAATGACTAAGAAAAACCATTGAGAAATGGTTAAGACATTAAAAGATGTGAAACAAAATTATTTTCTTATAAGAAATCCACAAATACCTGGGAACAAGGTTATATTGAGAGCGGTTTAGTCTTCCAGATGCCAATGACCGCAATGACATGGGTTTCCCAAAAAATACATGAATACTTCCAAAGTCATCACTAAGAATTTTCCTGGCTTTGATCAAGCCCTGTAGACAGACATGGAAGCTAATAAGGAGAACTGTCGTCACCGTAAGTAACAACAGGGCACAAACAACATTGAAGCAGGTCTTACTGAAGTAGATTCCTTAGGTTTTGGCACTCCAAGGAGCTCATACGCATAGAGCGACTCCTCCAGTACTCTCTCATAGCTGATACTGACTGGCACCAGGTAAGTATCAAACACTTCTCCTTTGAAAAATGGCTCCATGACTACACTTAGAAGTCCTTCAAACAATTCCAAAAACAAGTATAGACAAGAATATTAAAAACTTACATTTTCATGAAAATAGGTTAAAGGAATTGTCTGTCCATATAGATTGATGACCGATCGTCAGGATAGGTTATCAATATCTGATCGGCGGGGGTCTGATATCCCGGGATTAGGGATGAGCGAACTTCTGTTTTCAAATTCGGCATACAAAGAATTGCATTATGGATTCTGCTACGGTCTGTGGTAGCGAAATCCATAACAGAATTCTTAGATAACCCAAACCTTGTACGCCGAACTTGAAAACAGAAGTTCGCGCAACACTACCCGGGATAGGTCATCAATATATATGGCCGGACAACCCCTTTAAAACATAAAAGTATTAATAATAAATGCAGTTCAACAAAAAGAAATATTCCAGACAAATTCAGATCACTCACTAATGAAATAATACCTGGGATGGTAACTCCATTCCTTTGTTGTAGAAAGTTTCAATATTAGGGTCAAAATTCTCAGCTTGCCTCTTATCTCACCACCTCAGCCTGCCTACCTATTTGTGCCTTAACTATCACTGCTGTGTCCATGCCTGTGGGACTTGCTGCCAGCGCTAATATGTCTCTCTTTCCTGTACTTCTCTCCAAGTTAGGGCTCATGCACACAACCGTATTTTCTTTCCGCTTCCGTTCTTTTTGTGAACTGTATGCGAAACCATTCACTTCAATGGGGATGTAGAAAATACGGAAGTAGTGCATGTCTTATTATTGTCCGCAAATCACGGTCCAAGGCCCCATTTAAGTCAATGGGTCTGCAAAAACACGGAACGCACACGGTACACATCTGTATGTCATCTGTATTTTGAGGATCCATACTGTAGAAATGTTATGCCCAACCCATATTGCTCATGTGTTTGGTGATTAATAAGTTACTGTTTCCGTTTCCAATCCGCAAAAACGGATTGCATACGGAAACCATACGGATATGTTTTGTGGAATAACGGAACGGAAGAGGACTTAAATCAGAGAATAAAAAAACCTCAGATGCGGAACAACAGATCCGTGAAAAAACAGACCTCAAAACAACAACGGTCGTGTGCATGAGCCCTTACTGAGTGCAGGGAAGAGAGGGCACAATCGAACTACCAGTACTTCTTAGCGCACATGTAACATAGCACACAGAACGTTGCAGCCCCACTCCTCATTCTGCCCTGACAGTAAGTGTGCTCTGGTACTGCATATTATTGTCATGGCCAAGAGCTGACAGTCCCATTCTGCTCTCTCTTTCCTGCACTCAGAAACTAATACCAGGGACATGACACATATACAGAGCTGTCAGTGGTGGCAGCAGGTCATGCTGGCAAGGACACAGCAGTGATAGATTGTTGACCGTGTTCAACCAACACGGTCAACTGACTTACTTTGGTTTTTGTCTTGCAGTATGCACTTGGAGGTTTGGCTGTCTCCAGTCTAGTCGTGCACTCCTTACTAATCCATCTTTCACCCAGGCTGATTTTAATGAAGTTCAATAAAGAACTGGAGCTTGCTTTCCCTGTATTTACTGGAATCCTGCTAGCACCGGGAGAGGAAGCATTCAGAGTGGGTTCAGTATATGCTTTATGTGGAATCTGCTTGCCCTGAATTAAAGGAAGCCACATGACACCAGTAAAGGTGGCACTCAGCACAGAACAGAGATCACCTTGCTGTGGCGGATGGGCACAAATAATTGTAATCAGAAATATTTGCAAACAATTTCACTTTCAGTGAGTATAGCATTAGATTAAATATTTTATGTTCATGTATTTTAGATGAGCATACAGCTGTTACATTGTATTTAACTTTGTGTTTTCAGCCATGGCGATGTTCACTTTCACATTGGAACGTGCTGACCGACTTGGATGAATGTGTATGAGCAGCTTTTGTAAGGCCTGTGGTTTTAAGTACGGTAATGTCATTTTCTGTGAATTGTTTTACAGACAATATAGATCCTTGCAGTTTGTTCATTGCTGAAATGAGTGAGCATGGAATAAAGTACCTAGCTCATCCACATAGCGCCATACACAAAGCACAGCTGTGCATGACTTGATAGCAGGAGGCAGATTCTGTATGAATCAGCATGGATTTGTCATTTAACCCCTTATCAGTGAACTTACCAGGCTGAGAGGACTAGATCTAGTTCATCTGTTTATTACCCCGACTAGAGGGTATAATTTAGTGAATTAAAAGGCACCCGCTGACCTCTGTTTGCTATGCCATACTAAAAGGTCTAACTGGCATTTTAAAAGACAATACAATCATACAAACCAAACTTAGGCGTTAAGGTTTTGCAAGTTCTGCTTCTTTGGCCTTCAACAAAGAACTCTACTGGAGCGTATCCATTCTGTGGGAGAAAGCTTCCAGTTATTATGTAATGTAATCAAAGACTGCCCCAAGCCATTGTGTAACCTCTTCAATAAATATGTACTGCTGAAATGTAACATCACTCTTACAAAAAAATAAAACCAGACTTCACCTTTTGTTCACTAGTTTCATAAATGAAATATAATGTAAAAGGTAATCTTTCATATACAATGTAAAAAAAAAATCGTAAAAGAGAGCTGTCAAACTGTTTGAGCACATGTACAGCAGTCTGCTAACTGTACTAGGCTGGTAAGGGCATACAAACATATGGCAAAGCACACAACGCAACGCCTAATTGACCATGCTACATTGCTGAGGGCACTAGGTAGAGGCTGGGGAGAGCAGTACAAACATAACATTTGTGGATCTTTTATCATCAGGAGTAGTGAGAATATGAAATTTTACTCTGCAAGTTTCTGCTCCTTAAGTGCAGTGGAGGTAGAGATTCAATGTGAAGAGCTCTCAGCATTGAGCCGCTTCAAATCTCTTCCCCTTTGAGTGACAGCGGCAGCATCAACCAGGAGACCACTAAAGCTGTCACTCAGAGCAGATGAAGGGTCTGTGAAGCAGTCCCTGATAATAAAAGCTCCACAAAAAGTACAGGGCACATTTATATAGACTGGCGTTTTAGACGCTGGTCTTAATAAAGCCCCATAGCTGGCTGTGGTTCCACCGAAGTTATGAAGAGGCACCGGCCTCTCCATAACTTCAGCACATCCAGCGCCAGTTCTAAATGTAAGACAGCTCCCTTGCTGTCTTACATTTAGACATTTTTCTACGCTTGAAACAGGCGTAAAAAAATGATGAATGAGACGTGCCTGCCAGCCGTCCCCTTTCACGCCCACAATTTTAGACCTGGTGTGAGCGGGGAGAAGTCGCCTAATATAGCCGTATTTTTGTATAATAAATGACCCCCTATGTTTGTATGCCCTTAACAGCCTAGTGCAGTTAGCAGTTTAGCACTGTCAAAACTGCTGACAGATTCCCTTTAGAGAGTTTTTCCATCATTAAAGATTCATAGTATATCCACAGCATATGACATAGATGTCTAATAAGTGGAGGTCCTACCTCAGAAACCCCAGCCTATTAAAAGAATGAGGGTCTCCTGACTAGTGGTGCAGTTAGAACAGTCTGGGCCCCACAGCAAATTTTTGTGGGACATCCCACCCCCACAACCCTCTCATCTTGTGCAACCTTCACTCCTGCAGCTAGTCAAGATAGGTCTATCAGACCAGGCCAGGATGCCTCTCCGTCCCTTTCCTACATATATATATATATATATATATATATATATATATATACACACTGTTACTGTACAGAATGTCATTGTATAATACTGTTGAGGGGGCATGACAATAAAATCTTTCAGGCCTCCTCCTGGATGGGTCCCTTCTGAGTTCGGGCCCGGTACTAGCCGCTTCCCTTGCTTCAACTATGGCTACACCCCAGCTCCGGACCAATGCTCAGCAAAGTGACTTAGATGGAGAGCTCTGGCCACTCGTCTTTTCATTGTCTGCCAGCACCGGGCAGAATGAGCAACATAGAACCCTTATTTTCCTGCTAAATGGGCACCTGATCAGTCGTAAGCCCACCTCCCCAGAGGATATGCCATAAATGTTTATAATAAAATAAAAATAAAAACTTTTGTGATAATGCTGTATGAAAAAAAGCCTGAGGGTGATCATACGTCTGCTATGCAGTCCCTCCAATCCCTTCAAGAGAGCCCAAACTGAACGTCCCACATGGCTGATCATCAAGTGGGGCCATGTAGTCACATACAAAGCACGTTAGTGTCTAATGTGCAGTGGCGGAAGCTACTCAACTGAGCAGAAATGTAGGTTTATCTAATGGCATGTAGCTCTTGCTGGCTTATTTTTAAAGAGATGCTCTAAAGTTGGTGATAGACTCCCTTTAATGATACTCTCTAAAGCAACCCCTGATGCTGTTCTGTGCCGTCCACATCTGGTGTGCTTACTAACCCACGACATAATACACGGTACAATCTGTTTAGGGTAATGGATGAAGGAAAGAGGATTCATTTTACTGACCCGCAACATTGTCTTTACGTACTCCGCAAATATTGCCCAGTAAAGCTTGTTTCCACGGAATGTGCGTCTCATGAAGAAGGCACCAGACATTCGTAGCAACTCTCCCACAATTTTCATTCCCATGAAGTCTAAGGTATATAATAAAAGAATTTAAAGAAATGTTATATACTTTATTTTATCTAATAATCCAGCACTAATAAGGTCCTGTTAAAGGGGTTGTCCATTTTTGCTCAACTTTCAGAAATGCCACTGAAATTTGCCACTAGAAGTTTCAGGGCATAAACAAATTGCTGCCTCCGTAGCCTCACAAAATGGTGGCAGCTGTGACCTCTACTGTGCAGGCGCTCAGAAACTGCTGTACTTAACACTTTCAGCATCTGTGCAGCAGAGGAAGCAGCCATCGCTCTGTTGGATGCTGCAGTTTATTTATCAGCATTATGCATGGGCTTCATGGTGCAGGCTAAGATACGCTCTGAAGCATTTTAGTGTTTGCATGCCATTACACATCAGTGTCCTGCATTTCTGACGTTTCAGTAGAAAGTGGACAACCTTGAATAGTGGGTGAAAAGAAACACAAACACGTTAATCTCCAGTAGTATAAAACAAAACATAAGGCAAATGTTAAAGGGGATGTTGTCTCATTTCAGTAAGTAGCATTTATCATGTAGAGAAAGGTAATACAAGGCACTTACTAATGTATTGTGATTGCCCATATTGCCTCCTTTGCCGGCTGGATTCATTTTTCCACCACATTATACACTGCTCGTATCCAGGGATTATGACGACCATGCAATCCAGCAACGGTGGTCGTGCTTGCATACTACAGGAAGAGATGCTGGCCTCTCTGGTTGTGTTACTGCTGGATTGCAGGGTGGTCGTAACCATGGAAACTAGCAGTGTATAATGTGATGGAAAAATAAATCCAGCCGGCAAAGGAGGCAATATGGACAATAACTAGGGTTGTTTCGATGCCAAAATTTTGATTCGGTTTCGATACCATAAAAAAAGTATTGTGATACTCAATACCATGCGGAAAAAATAAACAACAAAAAAAGCTGCGTGCATGCCGCATTTTATGGAACGTCCGACTCATAGACGTACAGAGGACAAGGTGACTAAAAAAATAGCGAATCGTGCAGTTTTTATTCTTTTTTTCTGTTCTGGTGTTCACCACATAGAAGATTTTTTTTAGATTTTAATAGTTTGGACTTTTCAGACGTGGCAATATACGATATGTTTATTTATTTTATATGTAAAATTAGGAAAGGGGGTGATTTATATACTTAATATTTTGGTGCTTTTTTTAACTTTCTTTTTTTTTTTTACTGATTATTTATTAACTATTTCCCCCTTAGGGGTAGAACCTGGGCTCTTTACATCCCTTGTCCTATTCACCCTAATAGTAGAGTAAAAAGGACTTCACACTCTCCCTGCTGCCCTGTGCTTTGTGCACACGGAAGCAGGGAGCTTACCATGGCAGCCAGGACTTCAGTAACGTCCTGGCTGCCATGGTAACTGATCGGAGCCCCAGGATTAGACTGCTGGGGCTCCGATCACTGCCACTGCCACCAATGAGGAGGAGGTGAGGGGACCCTGTGGCCACTGCTACCAATGATTTTAATACTGGGGGGATTCGGGTGCACTGCACCACCAATGTTTTTAATACTGAGGAGGGGGCGCACTGCGCCACCAATGATAGTTAACCTTTAATACAGGAGGCAATGCCGGCAGGATCACATAGCCGGCACCCTGCCTCTGACAGGGAGCTGCGATCAGCGGCAGTAACCCCTCAGGTGCAGCACCTGTGATAGAGTCCGGGTGCCAGTATGTGATTCTGCCGCCTGCTGTACTTGTATTAGAAGCTAACTTTCATTGGTGGCGCAGTGCGCCCGCCCCTCCTCCTCCCGTCTCTCCTCGTTGGCAGCGGCAGCACAGGGGGAGGGAGAGACTGCTTCCGTATCCCCTGTGATGCTAAGAATCTGTAATACTAGACTGCGCAGCCCAGTATCGAAAAAATTAAAATCCCGGTATCGTATCGAAACCGGTACAAAGTATCGATTGGGTATCGAAATTTCGATACCCGAAACAACCCTAATAATAACAGTACATTAGTAAGTGCCTTTTATTAACTTTGTCTACATGATAAATGCCATTTGCTGAGATAAGACGACCCCTTTAATTCAGCCGCAACCGACAGGTGCGTACGTACCCATTCCAGCCGCAATAACAGGAAGTGCTAGATCATAGGTGTATAAAATATATGACATCATCAAAAAGTCTATGTAGCTCCGATGACTGGGCAACAGCACAACTGGATGCTCTTGAATCGCTTGGGCCAACTGTAGAATTAAAAAAATATAAGTAAATCAGTAGTTTGTTTTCTTCTATTAAACTTTTGGCACACATTATGGGGGGCACTTTATGTACTGCCACACAATATAAAGGGGGCATTTTTTGCACTGGCACACATTACAAGGGGTTATATTTTTGGTACTGGCACACATTATAAGGGGCATTTTTTGCACTGGCACACATTACAAGGGGGTATAATTTTTGTACTGGCACACATTATAAGGATAATTATTACTACTGGGGGGCATTATGGTGAGCTTTATTACTACTGTGGGACTAACTGGAACATGATTATTAGCATGGGCACTATGGGAGCATTATTACTTCTGGGGCACAGTGGGGGCATTATTACTGTTGGGGACACTGTAGGGGCAAGAGAATTATTACTATTGGTGGGACTTTTGGGAGCACTATTACTGTGGGGGCACTGCCACAGTATCAGCTTAGCACAAATACAATTACAACACTACTAGTGTCAGGGCCACTATTTGCTGGGAGCCGTTTGTTTTTTAGGGCACTATTTGTGTGGTACTAGTATTTTCAGGTGGACTGTTTCTGAGGTATTGTATTGGGTAGCACAGCGGGCAAAATATTGGGGGTGGCAGGATGGGGTGTTCCGAGAGTGGGCAGATGATGGAAAAGTAGATGCCCGTTTGTCAAACTTTGCGGAGATAAGAGATGGCTGAAAGAAATCATCATGGTGGTCTAGTTCAAATGGAGAAGATGAGGAAAGAGAACATCTACATCAGAGGAGACATCACTGGATGTAAGAGGTATGTGGCGCTGTATGGCCCTGTATGTTTTGTAGTGAAGTATGTAATGTTAGGAGGGAAGAGGATAGGTTGAGAATTAGGCATGGAGGGGATGGGGTGCCATTTCAATTTTCACCTCATTCAGCAGAAAGGCTAGATGCACCCCTGGGGGTGGGGGAGTCCACCTTAAGGCTCAGGAGCAGTTGAGTACAATTAAAGAATTTTCCCAACATGACCACTTAGTTTTATCTCCTATGCAGGAAATGGCAGCAGAAAGTCATTTTTCCAAAACGGGACAAGTATTAAACAAATCACACAAGAACTCACCTTCCCGTATCTCCAAATTATAAGACTAGTTCCGCACTAGCGGCAGCGATTTACTTTAACAAGGACTGGGCGGAGATCCGGACACGTTCCAGCAAATATTATAGTGAATGCAGCTGGATGGACCCTTACAAACCTCCGGCACTGCCGGAACACCAGATATCTGGCAGGTTGTTCCCTGCCGAATAGCTGCTAGTGTGGAACTAGCCTAACTGAGAAACCTGAAATGTATGCATCCCCTCTACCATACTTTAAAAGCTATTTGATACCTGAGACTTAGCAGTACTTACTCTCTGTATACCCTCCTCATTGACACAAACTTTTTGGAAAAGCCTTTTGAAGATCTTGCTCAGCGTGAGGGCAAACATTCGGATGGCAGCCAGAGTTAAATTTTGACCCATTTCATCGAGAATCTCAGTTGCTTGATCCTGAATAACATCAAGGGATTCTCCAGACTCCAAATTAATCTGCAAAGGATGTAAGATAAGTCATATAAAATCAAGAAGGAAAACACACACTAAACCATGGAAATTTAAAGTAACCATATATGTTTTTTCTCTTGAACTCCTTTCAGTGCAGTTATGAGAAGACAGACCAGACCTCACTGGGCTCAGCAGTAGTCACAGATGAAACAAGACTGTATAAGCATGCGGAAAATTTAGGTTTGCACTCCCCATCAAAATTCCATGTAATCTCCAGGCTTTTTCTTTCTGAAATGGTTTTTGGTGTGAATTTTGAGGTGATTTTCAGGCCTCCCACTGATTTGAATTTTCACGCGGAATCCATACCAAGAATGAATAGGTTCCTTTTTTTATTATCAATTAACGCACATGAAAAAAATGATCCGTATGTACTACAATGCGGATTTCTCATATATAAAAAATGGGAGCCGGATTCAGAGCAGATTTTAATGTGGAGCACGTGCAAAAATCTTCTTGGAAAATCTGCTGTGTGAACATAGCCTTAGAGGTTCAGTGTGTGCCCAGCTATCATACGCCATACAATGCATGTTATAATAACAATATAAGGCTACATGCACACAACCCTATGTATTTTTAGACCAGATACAAGCCGTTTGCATGCCGTCCTTTTTATAAGCCCGACAGTAGAAATAATATAAAATGAAAAGTCCTCCAATACGTTGCCTGACTATTGCAGCGAGTGAAGTGTGGTATTCACACGTAGAAGTTTACATATATTTTTTTATAGAAATGCCTATTCTTGTCTGCAAAATGGACAAGAATAGGACATGTTTTAGGGCTGCACGATATGGGAATTTTGTGCGATTGCGATTAGGGCCCTAAAAATTGCGATAACGATATGCGATGCGATATTTTAAGGGAACTGTGCTAGAGGTCTATCTGCTTGGATTTTTAAGGTAAAAGCGCACACAGATGACTGATAATGTGAAATGTAGTTATGCTGAACTCAAGAACTGAAATGCGCTGTGTTTTTCAAAATTAAATACATATTTGCATTACTGCAAAAGTACAAAATACAAAACTTGCCATTTTCTTAATAGCGCTGCACAGAACAGATAAATAAAATAGATATAAGAACGTGTTCATTAAAATAATGACTTTCCTCCAGCCCCCCCCCCTCCCCGGACTGTAACTGATGTATCGCTGGCCGCGCTGTGCAGCACAGCGGCCGCAGATACAGGGTCAGTGTCACGTAGAAAGTCAACCATCACTTTATAAGACGCACCCCCCTCCACCCCCCACTTTTGGGGGGGGTAAGTGTGTCTTATAAAGCGAAAAATACGGTAATATAATTGCAGCATTTTTGGGTCAGCAAATTGCGATTGCGATATGGTGATTAATTGCGATTGCTTTCCCGATATATTGTGCAGGCCTAACATGTTCTATAATTTGCAGGACGGACACGTGGATATGAACAGCACACAGATGCTAGCCGTGTGCTGTCTGCATTTTTTGAGGTCCGATAGAACGCAAAAAAATGAAGATTGGACGTGGAAGAAAAATATGGTTTTGTCCATGAGGCCAAAGGGAACAAATTAAAATTTGGGAGATAATATAAATGTAATTTTATTATGACATATTTAAGCAGCTCTATCTATGTTAAACTAGAGCGCACACTGCCAAAATCAGATGACAGAAGGGAGTGACCCCCTAACCAGTTTGCAGGATGTCTGCAAGGGCGAACCAAAGGATAGGGCATATGTTGCAATAGACTACCCTCCGATGGGTACTTTAGAAGGTCGTGGTTCTTTTTAAGAAAGCTAGGGCTAAGAAATACACAGGTCTTTCTGATGAGGCTGCTAATTGCTATGGAGAACTCTTCTACTTTTCCTGGCTCTTCATTTCACATTTCTTCATAACACTATGTTGATGATCTGGGAAGATGACCAGAAAAGAGGAGTATGGGAATACAATCAATTCTTCACACAATTAAACAGAACCTTAGTAGTAGAAGGTATCAGGATACCCTTTCCTGTAAAATGATGAGTGGAGTCATCACCTGCTCCTCTCACCTGTCTCATAACATATTGTAACTGGTCAGACTCTAACACCATGGCTTTCAGGGCACTTGGCTTGCAAGGGATAAAGCTCTTATAGATGACTGGTGAAAAACATTTCATGGCATATCGCAGGTCACTGGACTGACGTCGTTCTTCTAGTATATCTTCAAACACCTCCCTTTTCTTGCTTCTGAACTTTCTCTGCTGTGAAGGCAATGGTGCAATGGTTAGGATTAAATAGTGGCTATAATGTGACAATTCTTTCCATTACCAGTCTATATCAAGATTTCACAAATGGGTAAACACAGATCAAAGAGGTCTTCTCTACTGTTTCTTCTAGGTGCATGGACCTTCACTGAATACGTACTTTCTGGGCAAATGCTCCCATTGATCCTTGTCATGAGTAAGGATCGCTATTGTATTTTGATCCGAAACGCGCAGACGCAATTGTAACTGGTTTTATCGCACTGGAAAATATTAAAGGTTTCAAATTATTTATTCAAGCTGGACTCCTTCTTCAAATTTGCACTTTACTCGAATGCCAAGGATCCGGGCGTAGTCTGTGCTTGTTAAAGCCAGGTGAGCGCACCACCCTACACATCTCTGCTTGTCTGCTTTAAGTGAATGTAGCAACCTTGGGCATGTTGGGCAACCTGCACACAAATGTTGTACATCCGTTACGTGCACTGGGGACTGCAATTTGTGGTCCCAAATGCACGGGCAACGTCCGTGCGGCTGCCGGGACGGATCGAGACCCATTTAACTTGAATAAGTCCGTGATCCGTCTGCACAGCAAAAAAATTGAACAAGTTCTGTTTTTTTTGCGGTGCGGAGACATGGACAGAAACACCACAGAAGCACTCCATAGTGCTTCCGAGGGGTTCCGATCCGTGCTTCCGTTCCGCATCTCTGTGATTGCGCACCCATTCAAGTGAATGGGTCCACATCCGTGATGCGGAGTGCACACGGGCCAATGCCCATGCATTGCAGACCCGCCGTATGTTGGCCGCAATACGGCCACGGGCAGACAATGTTCCTGTGCAAGAGGTCTTAAAAGCAGAGAGATTCAAATTTAGAAAACAGTGATTTTTTTCAAATTTTCGTTAACTTTCGGATTTTTTATGAATAAAGGTAAAACATATTGACCCAAATTTACCATTAACATGAAGTACGATGTGTCACGAGAAAACAATCTCAGAATGGTTTGGATAAGTAAAAGCGTTCCAAAGTTATTACCACAATCAGATTTGCAAAAAATGTCCTGGTCAGGAAGGGGGTAACTGGCCCGGTCTGGAAGTGGTTAGGGTACTTTCACACTTGCGGCAGAGGATTCTGGCAGGCAGTTCTGTCGCCGGAACTGCCTGCCGGATCCGTCTAACCGCATGACAACTGACAGCATATGTAGATGGATCCGGATGTGGATCCGTCTCACAAATGCATTGCAAGAACGGATCCATCTCTCCGCTTGTCATGCGGATAGACGGATCTGTCTTGTATTATTTTTTCAGTTTTAAGCGTCTGCACATACCGGAAGGACGGATCCAGGATCCGGCACAAATACATTCCTATGGAAATTAATGCCTGAAGCGGCATTCCGGCATGTGTTCCGGCATTCTGAACAGAGATAAAACCGCAGCATGTTGCGGTATTTCCTCCGTCCAAAACCACTGACAGTGACTGAACTGATGACATCGTGAACGGATTTCTATCCATTCAGAATGCATTGGGATAAAACTGATAAATTCTATTCCGGTATTGAGCCCCTAGACCGGAACTCAATGCCGGAAAAGTTTGCTGCAAGTGTGAAAGTACCCTTAAAGGGGTTTTCTGAGATCCACAGGATAGGTCATCAATATCAGGACCCCAGTAATCAGCTCACTCCCCCCATCCTACCAACCATAGCGCTGTACATTGTATAGCAGCTGTGCTTGGTATAGCCACTTGAATGGGGCTGCGCTGCATCTAGGCCGCGTGACCGATGAACGTGACTTAAAAACCCTAAAATGATCACACAACAGCAAGTTGTGCATCTGCACCAAACAACTTGTGACATTTGATACATTTGGGGTAAACAACAGCAATGCAAACTCAAGCAAAACAGAGTTCAGTCATTTCCACTCATGATAAATTCTCCCCACTCATTCGGTATTTTGTTTCATTGCATATTAAAATTCTACAGTGAGTGACGAGAAAGATGCTGTTTTTCACACAGATCAGTTGAACAGCACTACATACACTGGACGGGGGGTGTGCTCACAGGAACCAGACATCCACCATCTGTACTATGTGCACACATACACAGGAACCAAGCTGGCAGCGCCC
This sequence comes from Bufotes viridis, assembly GCA_033119425.1. Classification (NCBI taxonomy): domain Eukaryota; kingdom Metazoa; phylum Chordata; class Amphibia; order Anura; family Bufonidae; genus Bufotes; species Bufotes viridis. Next base: position 328,037,760 of record CM065592.1, on the reverse strand, counting down.
CCTGCCTCCGCCCGGTGTAACAGGCACTTACTAAGTACGGTGTGCCCATAGCGCCTGCCATCTGTGCCCTCCAACTTTAGTGGGCGCTCATTACCGGATCCCCTCACACGGTAGGAACGTGTTATACAGAAGCACAGGAAGGGGTGGAGAGCACGACAACTGTCACGGGCAGGTCCATTTTGACAGCTACGGAAGCCTCGTATAGGACAAACATCCAGCCAGCTCTGCGGCCGGATTCTACGGCCGCCGCTGGAGGACAATCTTTCTCCAGGGAGCGCTTCCGCTCAGCTGTAGCCGGGAAGTAACCACGTGTGTGATGTTGCACTGAGGCCGGTTCTGGCACAAGCCTCTCACAATGACAGAAGTGCGGGACCAGCTGGACTCCGTGCTGAGCTCCTTGTATGATTTTGGTGAGTATCTCGTGCACCTTCCCGTGGCTGGAGATGGATTTCATATGTCCCTATTTAATTTAATATTCCCAACAGTGCCAGCCAGCAGGAGGTGCCCCTCTACCAGGGCAGCCATTCACCCAGCACAGAGAACCTGTAACAGGGCTGGCACCATATCATATATTAAACACATGATAAGGGGCTTTCTGGTTGGTGGATAAGGCTTTGGGGTCCTCCAAGGGGATCTCACTTTGCAGGACTGCTTGAATCTTTAGATCTAAGTTGGCTAACTCCAGAAATGTTTATGTGATCGGCTGACGGTATAAAGGAGATCTTTTGACTCTTTCCCCAGTGTCTGACACCTTTTTGGGAGGGGTAGTGGAAGACAAGGACTGGGCATGTTGAATTATGTCTTGCTGGTGCAGTACACGAGCACTGATGTATGTATCCAGGAGTCAGGAGATGTTGGTGGAAGACTTGCTGACTGCGATCTTCTTCTGTATATTCCGTCACTTGATTCATTAAGAAGCCTGCAGTGTTTAAAGGGAGTCTTTCACCCCCCAAACCCCATTTTTCAGTACTCACATATTCCTGTCCTAAATTGCCCACCCATTAAAAAGCCTCTTACCCCATTGTTTCACAGCTTACCTATCTTCATAAAATGACTTTTATTGCAGCTGTCAATCATAGCTGAAGGTGCCCAGGGGCGGTGTCATAACGGCCAGTGCCCAGGCTGCACGCTCATCTTCCTAACTGTCCACGTCCTCTTTCACCCAGACGGCCCACCCAGTGTCTTCTGCTTGGCCTCCTCCTGAAGTGGCTAAATCCCGCGCCTGCGTACTGGTTTCCCGATTACTGGCGCAAGCATCGGGGTATCCTGTGCGCAGGCGCGGGCCCGTACAGCTATACTCCTGGAAGCGCTGCATCGGAGGGCTGTTCAGAGCGGACTGCCGGATCCTCGGTGCAGGCACGGGATTTGGCCACTTGAGGACAAGCAGAAGACACTGGGCGGGCCGTCTGGGTGAAAGGGGGCGTGGACACTTAGGAAGATGAGCTCGCGGCCTGGGCACCGGCTGTTATGACGCCGCCCCTGGGCACCTTCAGCTGTGATTGACAGCTGCAATAAAAGTCATTTTATGAAGATAGGTAAGCTGTAATACAATGCGGTAAGAGGCTTTTTAATGAGGGGGCAATTTAGAACGGGAATATGTGAGTACTGAAAAATGGGGTTTGGGGGGTGAAAGACTCCCTTTAAAGTCAATGGGGGCCGTTAAGTAGTAATGACCTCCATGTACTACGAGGTTGGTGCTGCTATGTGGTTCTGACTCTGACTTCCAGTTATGAAGCTACATCCAAAGAGCTGATTGGCAGGGTATGACTCCGGGCAGCCCCATCGATCAGCTGTTTGAGGGGTCGAGTGCTGCAGCCTTTTCAAAAGTTCACCTGAATATCATTTGGCTTTTATTGGTGGTGCACACTGCTTATCCCATACTAGTGAACGGAAGAGAAAGTGGCAGTTCCACTGCACCGCCGGTACAAGCTGGACCTGAAGGGAGCACTATGACCCCTTTAAACAGCTGCATGTGTTGAGAGTTGGACCTCTACCAATCTGACATTGAGATCATTACCGCACGTCACCTCATGTACACGGGAATGGGTTGCTGACAATAACCGTGTATGCGAGGAGCGAGTGCAGTGCCAATGATCACTCAGTGTAAGTGGAGCTAAACAAGCACCGATCAGTATGCTATATCACCATCTGGTGTTTGTTTGGGGTAGAAAAGTCTCCCCATGTAAAAGAACCCTTCCTCCAGCTCACTTTTTGCACGTCTAGAAATTCGCCATCCATACAGCCACTGAACAAGCAGCTGATTGGCGCACTGGTTACCTGTATTTTCAGGTTTCAAGGGTTTGGGAACATGAGTAAATTGTAACGTGTATATCTTTGAAATAATGTGTCATAGGTGATGACTTTGTGACTCATGAGGAAAACATTCCCAAGCATGGACTTTCAGAAAAGAATGAGGATGAAGAAGTAAATGGTGGAGTGAAAGATCAGAGACCGGTGGGGTGTTCTAAACGGGGGAAGAAAAACGTGTCCATGTTCTTTGATTCCATTAAGGATGAACTGGGTAGTCAGGACACAAGCTCCACTATGTCTAGTACTTCAAGGCCTTCTACTGTGGAAGTTGTGACCTTCGTCAGTCGCAAAGGCAAGGCGCAAAGCAAAGATGTGCGAGATGGGAATGCAAAGGTAGGTGATACAAAGTCCACCAAATTTTTAGTCTCTGAGCTCTGAAGAACATACAGTTAGGTCCATATATATGTGGACACTGAAACAAATTTTGTTTTTATTACCTGTTTACTAAAACATATTCAAGTTATAGTTATATAATGAACATGGACATCAAGTCCAGACTTTTACCCTCAGTTCACACTTGCGCGTTTTACAGCGCGTTCGAATGCGCTGTAAAACGCTCAACAGGAGAAAACTCATGTTTCCCTATGGGCATGGTTCTCACCTAAGCGTTTTACAGCGCGTTTGAAAGCGCTGTAAAACGCCCTACGCCCAAAGAAGTTCTTAAGCTTCTTTGGGGCGTTTTGTCGTGCATTTGCACCCATAGACTTCAATTGGTCTCTGGAGACCAATTGAAAAAGGCATATCTACACTTTAACGCGTCTTAAACGCGCGTTTTACGCGCGTTTAAGACGCATTAAAGTGTAGATATGCCTTTTTCAATTGGTCTCCAGAGTCACGAACGCGCGTATGACGCGCGTTTCCTATTTGCAAAAACGCGATGTAATACGTGCGACAAAAACGCGCGGAAAACGCGCGTCTCAGAAACGCTCAGGTGTGAACCCAGGGTTAGCTTTCATTTGAGGGTATACACATTAAAATTGGATAAAGGGTTTAGGAGTTTCAGCTCCTTTTACATGTGGCACCCTGTTTTTAAAGGGACCAAAAGTAATTGGACAATTGACTCAAAGGCTGTTTTATGGGCAGGTGTGGGCGATTCCTTCATTGTTTCATTCTCAATTAGGCTTCTTTCACATGAGCGTGTCCGGATTAGGTCCGGATGCGTTAAGGGTGCGTTCAGTGAAAACTGTGTGATTTCAGTTCATTGAGTTTAGTTGTTCAGTTTTTATCGCGCAGGTCCAATGCGTTTTGATGCGTTTTTCATGCGCGCGATAAAAAACTGAAGGTTTACAAACAACATTTCTTAGCAACCATCAGTGAAAAACGCATTGCATCTGCACTTGCTTGCGGCTGCATTGCGTTTTTCACGCAGCCCCATTCATTTTTATGGGACCAGGGCTGCGTGAAAAACGCAGAGTATAGAACATGCTGCGATTTTCACGCAATGCAGAAGTAATGCGTGAAGAAAAAAAACGCTCATGTACACAGACCCATTGAAATGAATAGGTCAGGATTCAGTGCGAGTGCTATGCGTTCACGTCACACATTGCACCCGCGCGGAAAACTCACTCGCGTGAAAGGGGCCTTAGGGTACATAAAAGGCCTGGAGTGGATTTGAGGTGTGGTACTTGCATTTTGAAGATTTTGCTGAAAAGTAAACATGCGGTCAAAAGAGCTCTTGATGCAGGTGAAACAAGCCATCCTTCATCTGCGAAAACAGAAAAAACCCATCCGAGAAATTGCTACACAATTAGGAGTGTCAAAATCTACAGTTTGGTACATCCTGAGAAAGAAAAAGCACTGGTGACCTCAACATTGCAAAAAGACCTGGACGTCACGGAAGACTCCATGGTGGATGATCGCAGAATAATTACCATGGTGAAGAGAAACCCCCTCACAACAGCCAACCAAGTGAGCAACTATCTCCAGGATATAGGCAAATAAATATCCTAATCTACCATAAAGAGAAGACGGCATGAAAGTAACTACAGAGGGTTCACTGCACGGTGCAAGCCGCTCATAAGCCTCAAGAATAAGAAGGCTAGATTGGACTTTGCTAAAAAAAAAAAAACATATTAAAACTAGCACACTCCTGGAAGAACATTCTTTGGACAGATGAAACCAAGATCAACCTCTACCAGAATGACGGAAAGAGAAAAGTATGGCGAAGGCATGGTACAGCTCATGATCCAAAGCATACCACATCATCTGTAAACATGGCGGAGGCAGTGTGATGGCTTGGGCCTGCATGGCTGCCAGTGGCACTGGGTCCCTAGTGTTCATTGATGATGTGACACAGGACAGAAGCAGCCGGATGAATTCTGGGGTGTTTCAGAGACATACTGTGTGCTCAAATCCAGCCAAACTGATTGGTCGGCGTTTCATAATACAGATGGACGGATGACCCAAAACATAAAGCCAAAGCAACCCAGGAGTTTATTAAGGCCTCATGCACACGACCGTTGTTTGATTCCGTGTCCGTTGCTCCGTTTTTCGTGATTTTCTGCGGACCCATTGGTTTTCAATGGGTCCGTGGAAACCTCGGCAAATGCACTGTTTGTCCTCCGCGTCCGTGGTCCGTGATTCCAGTCCGACAAAAAAATATAACCTGTCCTATTCTTGTCCGTGAAAAACGGTTCACGGACCCATTCAAGTCAATGGGTCCGTGAAAAATGCGGATGGCCATCCGTGTGTCATCCGCGTTCCGTGTCCGTTTTTTTTGCGGATCCCTTGGCAGGCACTTGGGAAAAGTTGTCAGCCTGCCTTTTGGTAAAATCTTTTGGGTCCTGTCCGCTAAAAAAACGGAAGACACACGGAAACACAACGGAAGGCAAAAACGGACGCGGATCACTGAACAACGGAACCCCTTTTTTTCGGACAGCATAAAAAAACGGTCGTGTGCATGAGGCCTTAAGCAAAGAAGTGGAATATTCTAGAATGGCCGAGTCAGTCACCTGATCTGAACCCAATAGAGCATTTCACTTGTTAAAGACTAAACTTCAGAGCGAAAGGCCCAGAAACAAACAGCAACTGAAAACCGCTGCAGTAAAGGCCGGGCCGAGCATTAAAAAGGAGGAAACGCAGCGTCTGGTGATGTCCATGAGTTCAAGACTTCAGGCAGTCATTGCCAACAGAGGGTTTTCAACCAAGTATTAGAAATTAACATTTTATTTACAATTATTTAATTTGTCCAATTACTTTTGAGCCCCTGAAATGAAGGGATTGAGTTTAAAAAATGTTTTAGTTCCTCACCTTTTTATGCAATCACTTTGTTCAACCCACTGAATTAAAGCTGAAAGTCTGAACTTTAACTGCATCTGAATTGTTTTGTTCAAAATCCATTCTGGTAATGTACAGAACAAAAATTAGAAAAAAGTCTCTGTCCAAATATATATATGGGCCTAACTGTGTGCTATTTCTGGAAGGCCTGTCTCACACAGCAGTATTTGGTCAGTATTTTTAAGCCAAAACCAAACATGGAACCTACCGACTAATAAAGTATAATGGAAAGATTAGCAGCCCTTCTAGTTTTGGCTTACTGATACAAAGTACTGACAAATACTGTCATGGGAAAGGGAAAAGTTTCCATGAGAACGATCACTGACTACTGTATGTGGAGATCGGCAGTTAACTGATCCTTCCTCTTGTCAGGACCAGTCTCGTCACCCTTCAGTCTGTAGATAGGATGGAGGTGCTCATTGTGAATTTTATCACCGTGGTTAATTTTATCCAGTGCTGGGGTCAGAAATGCAAGGTATTCAAGCTCTGTTGTCCCATCTCCCATAGCTTCATTTACCTGAACAGGGCCGTTTTTAAAGGGAGTCAGTCATCGGCTACATCCAAGCATAGTGTCAGATAGGCTTAGCTCACCCGATTCCAACGGTGGCGTTGTTCTAACGACCCATTGCTCCCTTGCAGATAAATTTGGTATTTTTTAAATGAGCAAATGACGCCTCTACCATGACAATATGGTTTCAGAGTAGCGCTGTAATGTGCCAGCCAACAGATAACACAGGGAAGGATTGCAGTGCCAGTACTGGTGGTCACAGATTTTGCTCATGTGTTCAGACGGTGTGGTCATGATCTGCTGGGGAGGACATATAAGATCATGCAGAAGGAGGTGCTATGGAGAAATGGCTGCAGAAGAAGTGAAAGTTTGTTGTCCTGTAAAACAATTTTTCTGTTAAAATTGGTCTTTTTTTACTACAGAAAAACACTGAGCTGGAGGAAGGCAACAGTCAGGAATTTAACTTTGAAAAGGTATGTTCTGTTTTTCACTCGTCACCTACACCATGCTTGCCTTTCCACCATACCTACACCATACAGTGACCAGTTTAACAAGGCACAAGTACAGAATTTCTTTTTTACACCTTCTCCCCCAAAAAACATGAATGCTAACCAATAAGATATCGGTCAGGTTGGGGAACCCATCTTTAAAATAGATGCCACTCCCAAAGATGTGGATATGCCATAAATGTCTCAACTGGGATACTACTTTAATGTTACTTTTCACAGGTTCGGTTGGAGGTGCACAAGTTTGGGATCACAGGTTACAAGAAAGAAAAACAAAGACAGTTTGAACAAGAGCGTGCTATAATGCTAGGGGCAAAGGTAACGGGTCATTTCTATCTCACTAATACGGGAGGCGAAGCCTCTTTTTAAACAACAATGGATAAAATGACATTTTAGGCTACTTTTACACTCGGTCATGGATCTGCAAAAACGGATCTGTTACAATAATACAACCGTTTGTATTATCTGGAACATAGCCAAGACGGATCCGTCATGAACTCCATTGAAAGTCAATGGGATTCGTTTTCGATTGTGTCAGAGAAAACGGATCCGTCCCCATTGACTCACATTGTGTGCCAGGATGGATCAGTTTGGCTCAGTTTCGTCAATGGTGACTGAACGGAGGCAAACTGATGCATTATGAGCGGATCCTTTTCCATTCAGAATGCATTAGGGCAAAACGGATCCATTTTGGACGGCTTGTGAGAGCCCTGAACGGATCTCACAAACAGAAAGCCAAAACGCGAGTGTGAAAGTAGCCTTACATGATTTTTTTTTTAATCAAATTGATTTTTATTAACAACTTTTCGGCATATCAAAAGTACATAGCATCACATTCCATTGCTAACAACAAATCCAGGTCTCGCCAGATCTTCCAAGTGTGATGCACATAAATTAAGCACAAAAGAGCATGTTACTAATTTTTTTTCACATTAACCACTTCAGCCCCCCTAGCTTAAACCCCCTTAATGACCAGGCCACTTTTTACAATTCTGCACTACACTACTTTCACCGTTTATTGCTCCGTCATGCAACTTACCACCCAAATGAATTTTACCTCCTTTTCTTCTCACTAATAGAGCTTTCATTTGGTGGTATTTCATTGCTGCTGACATTTTTACTTTTTTTGCCATTAATACAAATTTAACGACATTTTTGCAAAAAAATGACATTTTTCACTTTCTGTTGTAATTTTTTTTTAAAAAAAACTACATTTCTATATAAATTTTTCTCTAAATGTATTGTTCTACATGTCTTTGATAAAAAAAAGTCCAATAAGTGTATATTTATTGGTTTGGGTAAAAGTTATAGCGTTTACAAACTATGGTGCAAAAAAGTGAATTTCCACATTTTGAAGCAGCTCTGACTTTCTGAGCGCCTGTCATGTTTCTTCAGGTGCTAGAATGTCAGGAAAGTATAAATACCCCCCAAATCACACCATTTTAGATAGAAGACACCCCAAAGTATTCGCGGAGGGGCATGGTGAGTTCATGTATCATTTCATTTTTTTTCACAAGTTAGCGGAAAATGACACTTTCTGAGAAAAAAAAAAAAAAAAAGTTTCAATTTCTGATAACTTCTGGCAAAAAAAATAAATATCTCAGACGGACTCACTATGCCCCTCAGTGAATACCTCGGGGTGTCTACTTTCCGAAATGGGGTCATTTGTGGGGTGTGTTTACTGTTCTAGCATTTTGGGCGGGGCTAAATTGTGAGCCGCCATGTAAAACCTAAAGGTACTCGTTGGAATTTGGGCCCCTTTGCGCACCCAGGCTGCAAAAAAGTGTCACTTATGTGGTATCGCCGTACTCAGAAGAAGTAGGGCAATGTGTTTTGGGGTATATTTTTACATATACCCATGTTGGGTGAGAAAAATATCTCTGTAAATTGTCAACTTTGTATGAAAATTTTTAAAAGTTGTCGTTTACAGAGATATTTTTCACACAAAGTATGGGTATATATAAAAATAGACCCCAAAACACATTGCCCTACTTCTCCTGAGTACGGTGATACCACATGTGTGCCACTTTTTTGCAGCCTGGGTGCGCAAAGGGGCCCTAAAACCAATGAGTACCTTTAGGATTTCACAGGGCATTTTTACGCATTTGGATTCCAGACGACTTCTCACGCTTTAGGGGCCCCTAAAATGCCAGGGCAGTATAAATACCCCACATGTGACCCCATTTTGGAAAGAAGACACCCCAAGGTATTCCGTGAGGGGTATGGTGAGTTCATGTAAAATTTTATTTTTGTCACAAGTTAGTGGAATATGAGACTTTGTAAAACAAAATAAAAAAATAAAAATATCAATTTCCGCTAACTTGTGCCAAAAAATAAAAATTCTGTGGACTCGCCATGCCCCTCACGGAATACCTTGGGTGTCTTCTTTCCAAAATGGGGTCACATGTGGGGTATTTATACTCACCTGGCATTTTAGGGGCCCCTAAAGCGTGAGAATCCAAATGCATAAAAATGGCCTGTGAAATCCTAAAGGTACTCATTGGTTTTAGGGCCCTTTGCGACGCAGGCTGCAAAAAGTGTCACTCATGTGGTATCCCAGTACTCAGGAGAAGTAGGAAATGTGTTTTGGGGTGTATTTTTACATATACCCATGCTGCGTGTGAGAAATATCGCTGTAAACGACAACTTTTTAATTTTTTTATTCAAAGTTGTCAATTTACAGAGATATTTCTCTCACCCAGCATGGGTATATGTAAAATACACCCCAAAACACATTGCCCTACTTCTCCTGAGTACGGCGATACCACGAGTGACACTTTTTGCAGCCAAGATGCGAAGGGACCCAAATTCCAATGAGTACCTTTTAGGAGGGCATTTTTACGCATTTTTCTTCTCACGCTTTAGGGCCCCTAAAATGCCAGTGCAGTAGAAATACCCCACATGTGACCCCATTTTGGAAAGAAGACACCCTAAGGTATTCCATGAGGGGCATGGCGAGTTCATAGAAGATTTTTTTTTGGCACAAGTTAGTGGAAATTTATTTTTTATTGTTTTTCTCACAAAGTCTCCCTTTCCGCTAACTTTTGACAAAAAGTTTAATTTTTCATGGACTCATTATGCCCTCAGCGAATATTTGGGTGTCTTCTTCAAAATGGGGTCACATGTGGGGTATTTATACTGCCCTGGCATTTTAGGGTCCTAAAGCGTGAGAAGAAAATGCGTAAAATGCCCTCCTAAAAGGTACTCGTTGAATTTGGGCTCCTGCGCATCTTGGCTGCAAAAAGTATCACACATGTGGCATCGCCGTACTCAGGAGAAGTAGAGCGATGTGTTTTGGGGTGTCTTTTACATATACCCATGCTGGGTGAGAGAAATATCTCTGTAAATTGACAACTTTGAATAAAAAAATTTAAAAAGTTGTCGTTTACAGCGATATTTCTCACACGCAGCATGGGTATATGTAAAAATACACCCCAAAACACATTGCCCTACTTCTCCTGAGTACGGCGATACCACATACCACTTTTTTGCAGCCAAGATGCGCAAAGGGACCCTAAAACCAATGAGTACCTTTAGGATTTCACAGGCCATTTTTACGCATTTGGATTCTCACGCTTTAGTGCCCCTAAAATGCCAGGACAGTATAAAAACCCCACAAGTGACCCCATTGTGGAAAGAAGACACCCCAAGGTATTCTGTGAGGGGTATGGCAAGTTCACAGAAAAAAAAAATTTGGCACAAGTTAGCGGAAATTGTTTTTTTTTTTTTAGTGTAGTGTTTGGTGCAACTTTGCAGTGTTACCTGGTCCTCTGGTGGTCGATCCCAGCAAATGGGACCACCAGAGGACCAGGTAGCAGCTATATCAGACGCTGTTCACAAAACAGCGTCTGATATAGCTGTTTGATGCGATTTAATTCGCATCTACAGCCTGCCAGCGATGGATCATCGCTGGCAGGCTGTAGCCGAACTGCCGAGACACGCTTCTCTGTGAACGCGCGCGCGTTCACAGGAAGTCTCGGCTCTCACGAGATGACGCGCCGATGCGTCATCTCAGAGCTACAGGACCGCCCGCAGGACGCATCCCTGCGTTAGGCGGTCCTGTAGCGGTTAGGAACCTGAATAACCCCCCGCGGTCACTCCGGCTGCTAGTACCATCAGCAATATATCCTATGCTAAATCCTGAAGGGACTGGATAACATCCAAGCATTCCATAACTTGAAATTTCTGTGGGCATCCTCTCTTAGAAAATACTGCTTTCTCATGAATTAGCATAATATGTACCTTGTCAATGAATTCTCCCAACGTAGATGGATTTGGTTGAATCCAATGCAATGCTATTAACTTCCTGGCTACATATAATAAGCGACCTACAGCTCATCTATGCCAAGTTCCATCACATACCCCAAAAGGCATATAACTGGGTCCAAGGCAACGGATACTTCCATCTTCTGATGTATAGTCTGCAATATTACTTTCCAATAGCTTTCTATCAATGAACATTTCCAGAGCATGTGGATAAGATCCGCCGGGTCCGTACCACATCTCGGACATCTGACATCCGATCTCACCCCAATGTTCTGCAAAAATACCAGCGTTTTATACACTCTATGAACACTAAAAAGTTGTGACAATTTTCCCTGTTCACTCAAGGAGGATAGCGGCGCCGCCTCTAAGATGTCATCCCACTTCCCTTGTTCCAAAACACCCACGTCCCTCTCCCATTTTTTCATACGAGTCAAGGGATGCTTGGCCAAAAACTTGTCTAATAACACCCCATATATCTCCGAAATCAAACCTCTCTTTATCGCACTAAATAGAATTAGCTTTTGAATCAAATCCATATTTGAAATCTGAACTCCACTACTCTTCATAGTATCATTAGCATGCCGCCGCTGCAGATATCTCTACAAATGATTTAAACACTCCGTCCTTTAGCCTTACATGATTTATCGTTTACTTTTTTAACAAAACCGATTCCTTCTTACTAATGTCCAATTCCTTGTATAATATTTTTGACGCCTAACTTCTTGTTTTTTGTCTTTATTGACTCAGCTGTGATAGTAACAATATATTTTCCTTCCAGCCTCCCAAAAGAGAATATGTGAATTATAAGATCTTTCAAGAAAAAGTAAAGCAAAAGGAGCAAGAGCAGAAAGAAAAAAACGTTACGGTTTGTCATTTACATGTTATTTTTATTTTTTATTCAGGCATCGTTTGGTGTACAGTGAATGCAATAAATTACTTACCGTATACATTGTGCACCAGTGTAGCAGCATCATACTGTTGCTTCAATATACACATAATATGTGTCATTTAGGCTGCTGCCAGACTAAATTTTTGTCATGATGTTTTTTAAGCCCAAAAACACACACACAAATGTCTGCCCAGATGGCGTGTTTGAGCATCTGGATTTTTTTTTTACATGACTGGCATTTTTATGTAGGAAGGTACTATATGTACCCCCCTTCAGATGTCTCATCCTCTTAAGAGCTGTATGGGAAAAAGAAATTGGTAAAAAAAGTGCCATATAAAAACACCTACAAAATGCCGCACACATTGTTATTTAGAGCTGTATGCTATCACCTCGAAGCACTCCTAGTTGAAGGGGTTGTCTGGGTTCTAGATACTGATGACCTCAGTTTCAGATCCATAGGGGGGGTATCGACACTGGACACCATCAACGAGCAACTATTTACAGCATCCACTGGTGCCAGAAATAAGCACAGAGGACAGAGCTGGAAGCATTGCTCCATCCACTGTGTAGTGGCTATGCCAGGTTACTGCAACTTGGCTCCCATTGATATTCTAAACTTGGTCCATCAATATCTAAAACCTGGAAAACCCTTTTAAATGCCATATGGGTGTTTGGCTTAAATTCTGTGTCATTAGATTTGTGTACAGATGCCAATAACCCTGCACATGCAGATGTGGAGTTTTTGGGTGTAATCTGCATGGCCATAAGGCTACTTTGACATTAGTGTTTTTTGCGGCTCTGTCATACATCTGCAAAAACGCTTCCGTTAAAATAATAAATCCTCACGCATCCGTCGTGAACGGATCCGGTTGTATTATGTCTTCTATAGCCATGACGGATCCGTCTTGAACACTATTAAAAGTCAATGGGGATGGATCCGTTTTCTATTGTGTCAGAGAAAACGGATCCGTCCTGACACACAATGTAAGTCAATGAGGACGGATCTGTTTTCTCTGACACAATGTCGCGGACAGAAAAACGCTGCTTGCAATGTTTTTCTGTCCGTGATGGGGACGCAACCAAACGGAACAGAATGCATTTTGGTACATTCCGTTTTGTCTCCATTGACAATGAATATGGACAAAACTGAAGCATTTTCTTCAGCTATTGAGAACCTATGACGGATCTCAATAGCGGAATTGAAAACGCTAATGTGAAAGTAGCCTAAGTCGTGTCCTGTTCCTGACCATCTTGCAGCAAGAAAACTCGCATGCAGTTCATATTGAGGTTCAACCAAATGGTGGCCAAGTAAAATTGCACATTTGCTAAGGTCTTATTTTACTCTTTATAGGAAAGTGGACTGGAACCAGTAAAGAAAAAACTAAAGCAAGGAAAGAATGACAGGTGAGCATCTTAGGAGACATTTTAACTATTAATAGTGGTAGCTTTCTTTTTTTCTTATGATGAGATGTATACTTGTTATAATTATTCTATTTCATGATTGCCTTAAGCAAAAATGAAAACAATTCTTTTCAGTACCTAGATAAATACATGTATTATACGAACCTGAACCTGTAAAGAGGTTGTTTAGTTAAAAAAAAAAAATCTTTTTTTAAATACCCCATGATACAATTCTGGGTGGACAGACAGTGCTCAATGTTCAGGACTTTCGCATCTTATGCAGAGTTAAGAGTGGCTACAAAGAAATTCTCTTGCTGTAGAGAACCTGTCCTGCATTACAAAGACGAACCACTGATATGAATGGGTACTGCGTAATGCTAAATTACACTCCTGATGGACAGGTGAAAAATGACTGATCATGTGACTGCTGAAACCTCCATGATTAATGGTGGTCCTGTGTTCTGCAGTATCAATTTAACAGTGGCCCAGTATACGCGCTGCTGCTGTTTTCATCTCTATGGGACTGCTGAAGAGAAGCGAAGTACAGCACTTGACTATCTCCGTCAATCCCATAGCTAATATAAGAGCTGCAGCCCGCGTGCTCACCCACCGCTCCATTCATAGGACAGAACACAGGACTTCTGTTTTCATGATTGCCGGGTGTCCCAGCGGCGAGATCCCACAACACTCTTATCACCTGTCCTTTGGATAGTCACATAACCATATCGTACCTTTAAGGGGTTCTGTACCTTTATCTTACTAATGACCTATCCTCAGAATAGATCATCAGCACCTGATCAGCGGAGGTCCAAAAACACCTGAGACCCCTGCCAATCAGCTGTTTGAGAAGCGGCCCTTTCGCTGTTTCCTGCAGGCCAGTGACGTCACGACTATGTACATGGCTTAGGTGTGGCTCAGCCCCATTGAAGTGAATGGGACTGAACTACGGCCATGCCAGTGAGGCAGTAGTGATGTCATTAGCCTGATGTCATTAGTTTTTGGAGGCAAAGCCAGAAGTGGTTTAAGAGGAAGGGAAAGTATGAAGCAAGGATTTATACTTTCTTCTTGCTGGAACGACTCCTTGTTTTGGCTGAAAAAACTGCAGGAAGACTGTAGTGGAGTTGTTTGTAGTGTGTTACAACTGATTGGATGCATTAACATTCAGTTTTTTTGCCATGATCTTTTTTTTTTTAAAGTAGGTCCAGAAGAACAAAAGGTTTAAGAACAGCACCTTCTGGACAAGTTGGGAGGTTTAGAAATGGAGCATTGATTCTAAGTGGCAAAGATATTGAGAGGATCAAAAAGTCCAGAGTTATTAAATGAGAAGTCTAAAGTCACTCAGGACTGAATGCTAGTGTACATCTTTGTATTTTGCTGGTGTAATATTATGGATTTCTGTTTCACAACCAAAGAACTTTCAAAGCTAATAAATGACGTTTGGATTTACACTGCATCGTTTTGCTTACACTATAATTCGGCTCTGTAGCACCAGCTATCAAACTGCAATCAAGCGAATAAACTTGAAGAAGTGATTATCTTTCCTCTAGCTCAAGCTGCATCTTATCATGAGATATTGCAGACTTTGAGCTACTTTGAACTGTGCAAATAATTTGTATTTTATTGTCTAACCAAAGCATTTGTAAATATTAGCAATTGGTTTCTTTAATTAAAATTGGTTTTGTAATATATGCCTATTATCTCCATGTTTTGTTTGTTATGGCATTCTCTTTCATTGTACTTTTTAGAAGCATCTTTCTACCAATGTGATGTAATTTCTCCATCACATAACCGGAAAAGTGGATATATGTGATAATAAAGCACTCCTTGCTATAAGCGAAAGATTAAGAGATCTACTGGCATAGTAAAGCAGGGTTAGGTTATAAAAAAAAAAATTCTCGCCCATTTCCATTTTCCTTGGGGGACACAGGAGACCTTGGGTATAGCTCAGCTCCCTAGGAGACGTGACACTAAGTAGAAACTGTTAAGCCCCTCCTCCAGCAGCTATACCCTCAGCCTGGAGTGAAAGACTGCCAGTTTTTGCTTAGTGTCCAAAGAGGCAAGACACTCCCTGTTTTCTCCTTGTCATTTAATTTTTTTTCTTCTTCCAGATCATCAGGGGCCGCAATTATGCGCCGCCTTCCGGCCCTGACTCTTCCGGTCCGTGGGGTGGGCACCCGCGGCCAGTATGTGCAGACATTGCCCCACGCTCTCAGGCCCCGCCAAATTTAGGCCGCGGCTTACTAGGCCGCACGAATGCCATCCTTAGTTCTAGGGGGCGGGGACTTCATCCCAGGCGCGAATTATTCCCGCCTGGAGGTTCCTCTGCCCCCAGGGGATCGCTCGCCGCCCCCCAGGCCGGATTCCATTTAACCTTTTAGGTACCGGCCATCTCCATTGGCCGGCTCTCGTTTAAAGGAACCCCTCTAGCATGGGGTCTCCTAATAAGGGCTGGTATGGGACCCCTTTCTGCCTCTCAGAGAGGCTGTTTTTTCAAAATAAAAATCCACTTGTTTGAGCCGGGCTGCAGCCCAACTTGGAGCTGGCCATGTGCATGCGTAAGAGCATGTTGCACTCCCCAGATCAGTCGCTGGCCACATGCAAGTTCCCTTTCTGTGCGGACCTTGCCCTTTTATGGGATACGTTGCGGGCCAAGTACATGTTCCTTGTTCCCACCAATAATGTCAGCCGGGTACGTGATCCTTTTTCTATAGGCAGAATCCACACCCTCACTGGTTACGGTACTGGCCTGTGCACGACCTCCTTACTAGGTGGCTTACCGCACTCTCCCTGGCTGTGGGCTGGCCATGCGCATCCCACCCCCCTTCCGTAGGCAGATCCCTGCACCCTCCCTGGAAACGGTGCTGGTCGTGTGCATGACCCCCTTCCACAGGCGGAATACCGCACTCACTGGATGCGTACTGGCCATGTGCATGACCCCCTTCCACAGGCGGAATACTGCACTCTCACTGGATGCGTGCTGGCCATGGATGCGTGCTGGCCATGTGCATGACCCCCTTCCACAGGCGGTATACTGCACACTCACTGGATGCTTGATGGCCATGTGCATGACCCCCTTCCACAGGCGGTATACTGCACACTCACTGGATGCGTGCTGGCCATGTGCATGACTCCTTTCCACAGGCGGAATTCTGCACTCTCACTGAATATGGTGCTGGCGATGTGCATGACCTCCTTCCATTGGCAAAAAAAAAAAACCGGCACCTCACTAGATGCGGTGCTGGCCATGTGCAGAGAGAGCGCAGCATCCTACCTACGGCAGGAGGTTGTGCACATGGCCAGCACCGCAGCTGGTGAGAATGCAGCATACCGCCTATGGAAGGGGGGCTTCCATAGGCGGTATGCTGCATTCTCACCAGCTGCGGTGCTGGCCATGTGCACAACCTCCTCCCATAGGTAGGATGCTGCGCTCTCTCTGGGTCCGCTACCATCCACGTGCACGACCCCCCTCCATAGGCGGCATACTGCACCCGTCGGCTACTGTACTGACAACGTACACTGCTACTGTACTGACAACTTCCTAGACGGTCCTCTACACTGTCACTAGATCTGCTGCCGGCCAGTGCATGACCCCCTTCCTTAGGAGGAATGTTGCACTCTGGACTGGATCCACTTCTGGCCATGTGCATGCCTTCCCCCATTCCATAGGCAGAATGCTGCACTCTCGCTGCATATGATGCTGGGAACGCGCTATTTCCTTCCATAGGCGGAATTCTATTATTTCGCTGGATTCGGTACGGGCCATGTGCATGCCTCCCTTCCTTAAGCGGCATGATACGCTCTCACTGACTGTCTTTGTTCTCACCAGATGTGTTGCTGGCATTGAGCATGTTCCCCTTCCTTGGGAGGAATGCTTGCACCCCTAACGGGGCGGTGCTGTTCATGTGCTTGGATACTCACTGGACTCAGGGCTGATGTTGTACTCGCTGAGCTGGCCTCGCGCATGTCCCCCTTCACTGGCGGCTTAGTCGCGCTCTTGCTGGTTACATTGTTGGTGTATTATTACACCATCACTAATGCGATGTGCCCGCGTCCATGCCCCCTTCCCTAGGTGGACTTCCCGCGTTCCTACTGGATACAGAGTAGCCCCTCTTAGCTGGGCCTTTACACTCTTGCCGATGGCAGTGTCTGCCATGTGCACATCCCCCTTCTCCGGGCGGGCTACTGGTGTTCCGTCGCATACTATACTAGTCTTGCGCTGTCGGTGGCCCTCCTTTTTTTATGGGGAGACTGTTTTGAACCAGGTGGACATTCATGCACGCTGTGCATTGTATGGGCCGTCTATGCCTTCTCCTACAGTACGTGGGTTGACATTCTCGCTACTTGTGAGCTTGCCCGTACGTTTGTCCTCCTTCCGTACGTGACATACTTGTCGGAATTGGACAGTATTCTGCGGTTCCGTTTTTGACGGTTCCCTCCATACTCATTGGCCCTTCCCCCGGTGGGATGTTGTGGCTTCTGGGCGCATACCCCTTTTTTTTGTCCTCCGGCTGCCATGCTTTTCTGCGCAAGCCGTCACATGGACGACGGGGCTGTCTGCAGTGCCCTTCGGATTCTGCGTTGACTCCGACGGGACTTCGGTTCCCTCGCCTACTACCATTCCCTCTTCTTCAGAGGTAGTGTGGTGTGAGTCCTTCCTATGGGCCCTCTCCGCTCTTAGTGCCGCTCTGTGGCCGGGTTCGGGCAACTCTCCTCTGGTGGGTCACCCGACTCCTCTTGGGTGTTTCGGTTATATCAGGTCCAAGGGACCCCTGCCTTGGGTGTCCACGATTTTCGCCTTCCGCGAGGCGGTTTGTCTGGCGACACATGCAGTATCAGGTGTTCTATCTCTCCAATTGGTTTCTGCCCTGGCCAGGCTTCAGTGGCTATTCCTTCCCGACCTCTCCTCTGGAGAGGATGGTTGTTAACTTGGATGTTTCCGGGGTTCCTGTTGTGCCCTCAGAACATCTCCCCCATTCACACTAGCTGTACTATGAATGCCACTTACCGTACCTACCGCGTCTGTCCTCCCGCTCGGGTGGCAGCTTGCGCTTTCAATTGTTGGCGGCTGTCATACTGTACCTTGCCTTCTCAGTCAGTTGACCCCCGGCCTTTGATATGGGTCTCTGCAGTCGGCAACTGTAGTGCTTCCGGCACTTGCCATGCCTTTCCTTGCCATGTTGGCCCTTGACTGGTAGGTTGTAACCTCTTACTCAGGTACTCCGTTCGCTCTGGTCTGAGGTAAGGATTGTGTCCTTGCTTACCTCATCCACCCCGAGGTTCGTTTTCTCTACCTTAACTGTCGTTGGCTCTGAAACTGCTATGTTCCGGTTGTACTGTGGGTAGCGGCCTTGCATTCTACAGCCAGGCTCTCTTCCTGTTGTTGCTTGAGGACCGGTTTTTCGATCCCTGCTTGTACTTAAATCTCCCTCACCGGGGTGGTTGAACCTCTTTCTCCGGTGGCACCATCGCCATGGACTTTAACCTTGGTTTATCCTGGCGTCTGTCTGATGCTGGACTGACCCCTTCGTTTTTTTCCGTCCGCTCTTCTGCTCCCTCATTCCGGGTGGCTATGGGACGCAGTTGCACGCGGGCCGATGGGACCAACCTGCCTGACTCTTCCGCCTGTGCCGCTGCTCTGCGTCTGATCGCACTGGTTTCCGCTCCCAGCCGTGCTTCGTCCAAGATTTATTCTCGGACTTGGAGATCTTACATGCGGATCTGGGGGAAGCTGTTTTCCCCTACTCCGCCTACTCTCCCCACAGTTATGTCATTTCTCCAGTCCGGCCTGGAACTGGGACTTTTTCCCTGAGCGGTCAAGTGTTGCCGCTATCCATCCCCTTTCAGCATCCCCTGGGCCCTTCTTGGGCTTGTCCAGACCTTCATCCACGGGATGGCTCGTTGGTTCCTCCGTACCGTGCCCGGGTACCACCCTGGAAGCTCAATGTTGTGTTATCGGTATTCCGAGCTTCCCGCTTCTCTGGTTCCAAGCCTTTTCTGTCCTTCCCGAGACAAGGCTGTTCTCCATCCCGTCCCTTCCTCTCCTTTGGCAGTAGTGTCTGATTTTGGCTCAACGAGACCTTCTTTCTCCCCTTCCCACCCCTGGGAACGGCTGCTGGGCCGCTGTAACATTGTTCGGGCCTTGATGTTTGCCTTGGAGATCACCAGCTCCTTCGGCGCTGGGACTCTCCTTTTCATTCCGAAGGTCCGTGTACGGGGTTGCAGGCCTCCACGGCGGCCTCACCGGCTTCATCAACTTGGCCATTGCTGCTCTTGCCTCACCATGGGCAGGGTTCTGCTTTTTGGTGTCACTGCTTGTTCCACAAGAGTGACCGGGGCCTCTTGGGTTTAGAGCCATCAGGCTTGGCTGATCATTGTGCATTGCAGTTTGATGGCCAAATGAAAGAACAGAAAGGCGCTCATAGGTGGTGATGAAGAAAATATATTCGTCTTATCTATCCAGGTTGAGTTAGTTTTACTCACCTGGTAGATTTCCGCTCAAAACGGTCCACTTTTGTGAAGGGTCACAAGTAGGAAGTTTATGGTCACAATAGTCGATGCTGCCGTAACGTGTCCTGAATAACCATGGGCGTGGGCCAGTCCGCCACTTTGGTATATTGTAAAGTGTAAGAGAACAGCTCGTCTACCACTTGTTCATTGTGTGATGAGCAGATAGACACTAGGCGCAAGGACGCGACCACGGTATAGATACAACAATGTCTTTATTGCATAGACGACGCGTTTCGGGGCACCAAAGACCCCTTTATCAAGTCTAAAAAAACACATGTAGTGGTACAAAACTTTAAATAAATTGATAATATTAACATATTTTGATTATATTAGAAAACAGTTAATTGTATGGTAAAATGTATAAGTAAATATATAAAAAGTAATAAATATATAAATAAAATTCATAGTAGTTACTAGACGATCTTATCATATGACAATTGATAAAAGAAAGAACACATTTTCATATATGTGAGTATCTAAACATTATAAATTATTATAAAATATTACAGTTCATTACAAGGGCTGAATGTGGCCATAATACAGTGTCATTACATAAATAAACGGACCTAGCCATAGGTCAACATTTCATTTTAGTAAAGAATGAATGGTAAATGGTAGGACTTGAAAAGTACCTGTATCCTTAATATCCTGCACTTTGTAGAGATGTCTCCTGTAGATGTTGTGGTGATCCTGGCTGTGGTTGGAATGGATAGGGAATTAGGTTAAGAGCTGGTGTAGAAGGATGCAGTGGTGGAATGAAAGACTGGCGGCTGCATACACACACACATATATATATAAATATATATATATATATATATATATATATATACATATGCACACATACACATATATGTACATACATACATACACACATACATACACACATATATACACAACCATACGCCTACACACATATACATACATATATATACACACGCACATACACATATATATACATACACACACACACACATTAATATATAGCTAAAACTGGTTTGATAGATGGTGATTACTGCAAGTATTTATAATCCTGGATGGTAGTAACTGATTGTGTTATATAGATAGAGGTAGCTTATGCAAATATGGTGTGTTATGTAAATGGTAAGGACTGTTAGAGATGATGGTAACTGTTGCCTGTGTAATGATTATTACATTGTTTCTAATATGGATATAAACTATATGTGTATGAATAAATAAGGACGAAGATGGAGATGAGTAATGGAGTTAGGAAGAGTAGAGAATACCTGGAGGGATCCGGATGACAGGAAGATCTGGTCAGCGTGCAGCGCTTCTCAGCACGCTGCACGTGTCATGTGCGGTGTCAAAAAGAGCGCGCACTATCTTCGAGCTTTAAAACGGGGATTGAGGGCAAAGGGGGCGTGGCTGGGGAGCGCTCTGATCTGGAGCCGGCAAGTGCAGGGAGAGTTCAGTGAGGAAGGAAGCCTGGGGGCATGGCTATCGGGACGCTGTGGTGAATGGAAGTTTGATGTTTAGTAGGCAAGACTGGGGAGGTGAATTGAGCCTACTTAAGATATTTTGAGAATTGAATGAGCCTGTGTGAACCAATCAATAAATTATTTACAGTGGTATAGACTTGGAATAATTACTATGAAATAAGGCATGGTTGGGATACATTTATCATCTTGTTTAAGTTACTGAAGACTGGGGGAGAAAGATGTGATATGTAAATAGACGATGAATATATGATGAGTGATAAATATAAATGCAAGAAAGAAAAAAATATAATAAATATATATAATAATAATAATGATATATAAAAATAAATAAATAGAGAAAAAATAATATAAAATTTATTTATATATATATATATATATATATATATATATATACACACACACACGTACATATCCATATATACATATACACACACACACATACATGGGGGGGGGGGGGATTTTATGTAGTGGTATGTAAGTGGTCCATGGGGGGGGGGGGCGACGACGACGGATTTCTCTGTAGATACACTCATATAAATGATGTTAGAAACAATGATTTTCTAGGCTCTCGTTTAGTCCATTAGGTTCCAATGAATGGAGTTTAAAAATCCAAAACATTTCCCGTTTTTGTAGGGTTCTATATGTATCTGGGCACTGAGCTTCAATGTGTTCGATGGGAGTAATCAACATTTTTGAGGGGTCTTGATTATGGAACATCAGATGGTGTCTGGATACACTGTGCTTTAAGTAGCCTTTGTTGATGTTAGAACGATGTTTGTTTATACGTTCTCTCAGGGCTTGGATGGTTCTGCCGACGTATTGTAGACCACATTCGCACTCCAAAAGATATATTACATAGGTAGTGGAGCAGTTGATGAAACTTTTGATATTAAATGTTTCTCCTGTAACATTGCTCTTGAAGCTTTTGGTTTTATTAGTGATATTAGAACAACATTTACATAAGGTATGGCCACATCTGAAGCTGCCTACCGGATTTGGGGCCTTATTGATTGTGTTGACCAGGGCTATCTTCTTCTTTTTCAGTTTGCTTGGGGCCAGGATGTTCTTTAATGATTTTGTTTTTCTGAACGTGATTTGTGGTTTCTGCGGTAGGTTTGATTTGAGGTATGGGTCGTTTGTTAGAATTTACCAATGTTTATTGAGTATTTCCCATAGTTTATGATGATTCGGATTGTAAGTGGTTACTATTGATGTTTTGAATCGATTTGAGTTCTCCAGTTCATTTGGTTTATCCTTAGTTGTTAAACATTCCTCTTGGGTTAGAGCACCAGCTTTAGAGAGTGCATTTTCAATGATCCTGTTCGGATATCCTTTTCTTGTAAACCTGTTCTTTAAAATTTGGCTCTGAATCTTGAAATCATTGTTGGCAGAGCAGTTCCTTCTGATACGTTTAAATTGACTGTAGGGTATATTATTTTTCCATTTTCTGTAGTGAGCGCTTTTATAGTCAAGGTAGTTATTACTGTCTACTTTTTTGAAGAAGGTTTTGGTCTGTATGGTCTCGTTCTGGATTGATAAAAGTAAATCCAAGTATTCTATGGAAGTGGTGGATATATTTGCTGTGAATGTAAGGTTCCAGGTGTTGGAATTAAGGTATGAAATGAATTCTTTTGCTTCTTCCTAGTTACCTCCCCAGATGAAAATGAGATCATCAATATATCTTTTATACAGTATAATCATATCTTTCCAGTCATGATTGTTATATATATGTTGTTCCTCAAAGCTCCCCATATAGAGGTTCGCAAAACTCGGCGCGAATTGCGTCCCCATGGCGGTCCCCTTCTGCTGCCTAAAGATTTTGTCTTCAAAGATAAATACATTATGTGTTAAAATGAACCGTATTGCATCAGTTATAAAACTTTTATGTTTCGAAGAAAGTTTGTTGTCCATTTCCAGATATTGTTCGAATGTGGTGATGCCAGCTTCATGGAGGATATTTGAATATAAAGAGGCTACATATAACGTTAGCCATCGGTAGGCGGGGTTCCATTTTATGTCTTTTAATAAAGAAATAAGTTGAGCAGAATCTCTGAGGTAAGAGGGAAGATTAGTGACATGTTTTTGTAAAAATAAATCAACGTAGTGTGATAAGTTGCAAGTGAGAGAATTAATACCTGATATATTGGGTCTTCCTGGTGGGTTTTTAGTGTTTTTGTGGATTTTTGGCAGATGGTAAAAGGTTGCTGTTGTCGGGTGATTAATAGTGATGAACTCGCGTTCTTTTTTCGTCAGTATACCATTACCTTCTGCTTGTTTCAGCATTAGTTCCAGTTCCTTTATGTCTTCGGTGATCGGATTCCAGGGTGGCTCACGTTAGATGTAGCCTCTTTATATTCAAATATCCCCATGAAGCTGGCATCACCACATCCGAACAATATCTGGAAACGGACAACGAACTTTCTTCGAAACATAAAAGTTTTATAACTGATGCAATACGGTTTATTTTAACACATAATGTATTTATCTTTGAAGACAAAATCTTTAGGCAGCAGAAGGGGACCGCCATGGGGACGCGATTTGCGCCGAGTTTTGCGAACCTCTATATGGGGCGCTTTGAGGAACAACATATATATAACAATCATGACTGGAAAGATATGATTATACTGTATAAAAGATATATTGATGATCTCATTTTCATCTGGGGAGGTAACTAGGAAGAAGCAAAAGAATTCATTTCATACCTTAATTCCAACACCTGGAACCTTACATTCACAGCAAATATATCCACCACTTCCATAGAATACTTGGATTTACTTTTATCAATCCAGAACGAGACCATACAGACCAAAACCTTCTTCAAAAAAGTAGACAGTAATAACTACCTTGACTATAAAAGCGCTCACTACAGAAAATGGAAAAATAATATACCCTACAGTCAATTTAAACGCATCAGAAGGAACTGCTCTACCAACAATGATTTCAAGATTCAGAGCCAAATTTTAAAGAACAGGTTTACAAGAAAAGGATATCCGAACAGGATCATTGAAAATGCACTCTCTAAAGCTGGTGCTCTAACCCAAGAGGAATGTTTAACAACTAAGGATAAACCAAATGAACTGGAGAACTCAAATCGATTCAAAACATCAATAGTAACCACTTACAATCCGAATCATCATAAACTAAGGGAAATACTCAATAAACATTGGTAAATTCTAACAAACGACCCATACCTCAAATCAAACCTACCGCAGAAACCACAAATCACGTTCAGAAAACAAAATCATTAAAGAACATCCTGGCCCCAAGCAAACTGAAAAAGAAGAAGATAGCCCTGGTCAACACAATCAATAAGGCCCCAAATCCGGTAGGCAGCTTCAGATGTGGCCATACCTTATGTAAATGTTGTTCTAATATCACTAATAAAACCAAAAGCTTCAAGAGCAATGTTACAGGAGAAACATTTAATATCAAAAGTTTCATCAACTGCTCCACTACCTATGTAATATATCTTTTGGAGTGCGAATGTGGTCTACAATACGTCGGCAGAACCATCCAAGCCCTGAGAGAACGTATAAACAAACATCGTTCTAACATCAACAAAGGCTACTTAAAGCACAGTGTATCCAGACACCATCTGATGTTCCATAATCAAGACCCCTCAAAAATGTTGATTACTCCCAACACATCGAAGCTCAGTGCCCAGATACATATAGAACCCTACAAAAACGGGAAATGTTTTGGATTTTTAAACTCCATTCATTGGAACCTAATGTTAGAAACAATGATTTTCTAGGCTCTCGTTTAGTCCATCATTTATATGAGTGTATCTACAGAGAAATCCGTGGGCCCCCCCCCCCCCCGCATGGACCCCTAACACACTGCAGTTAGCCCAGTTTAAAGCTAACACCTCTAACATACCACAGTTAGTCTATTTCAAAACCAATTCTTTCCAACATCCCCTTATTTATTCACAATTAATGTATGTGTGTGTGTGTATATATGTGTGTGTATATATGTATGTGTGTGTGTATATATGGATATGTACGTGTGTATATATATATAAAAAAAAAAAATTTTTTTCTCTCTCTATTCATTTATTTTTATATATCATTATTATTATATTATTATTATTTTTTTTTATTATTATTTTTTCTTTCTTGCATTTATATTTATCACTCATCATATATACATCGTCTATTTACATATCACATTTTTCTCCCCCAGTCTTCAGTAACCTAAACAAGATGATAAATGGATCCCAACCATGCCTTATTTCATAGTAATTATTCCAAGTCTATACCACTGTAAATAATTTAATAATTGGTTCACACAGGCTCATTCAATTCTCAAAATATCTTAAGGCTGGGAACACACCTTAGATCAGGCGTTTTTTTGAGCGTTTTTTCCGCGGAAAACGCGCGTTTTTGTATTTTTGCAACGCGCGTATTTGGGGCGTTTTTTGATTGACAGCTTACAGTTTGCAGAAAAAAAAGAATCCCCACCCAGCAAAGGTGGGTGGAGATTCTGCCTTTCTGCTGGGTTTTACTACAAAAACGCGCGATCATATGCGCGTTTTTGAAGCGGAAAACGCGCATATTTTCTTATATGCGCGTTCCCATGCTTTTCAATGGGTGCAAACGCTTGGGCAAACGCCCCAAAGAAGCTCATGCACAAGCGTTTGCGTTTTGTGTTTTTCAGCGCGTTCAAACGCGCTGTAAAACACTCAAGTGTGAACCATGTCCATTGGAATACATGGGTTTTCACTTGTTGTGCGTTTTTCAGCGCGTTTGAACGCGCTGAAAAACGCTTAGGTGTGTTCCCAGGGTAAGTAGGCTCAATTCACCTCCCCAGTCTTGCCTACTAAACATCAAACTTCCATTCACCACAGCGTCCCGATAGCCATGCCCCCAGGCTTCGTTCCTCACTGAACTCTCCCTGCACTTGCCGGCTCCAGATCAGAGCGCTCCTCAGCCACGCCCCCTTTGCCCTCAATCCCCGTTTTAAAGCTCGAAGATAGTGCGCGCTCTTTTTGGCACCGCACATGACACGTGCAGCGTGCTGAGAAGCGCTGCACTCTGACCAGATCTTCCTGTCATCCGGATCCCTCCAGGTATTCTCTACTCTTCCTAACTCCATTACTCATCTCCATCTTCATCCTTATTTATTCATACACATATAGTTTATATCCATATTAGAAACAATGTAATAACCATTACACAGGCAACAGTTACCATCATCTCTAACAGTCCTTACCATTTACATAACACACCATATTTGCATAAGCTACCTCTATCTATATAACACAATCAGTTACTACCATCCAGGATTATAAATACTTGCAGTAATCACCATCTATCAAACCAGTTTTAGCTATATATTAATGTGTATGTGTGTGTGTGTATGTATATATATGTGTATGTGCGTGTGTATATATATGTATGTATATGTGTGTAGGCGTATGGTTGTGTATGTATGTGTATGTAGGTGTGTATGTATGTACATATATATGTATGTGTGCGTATGTATATATATATATATATATATATATATATATATATATATGTGTGTATATGCAGCCGCCAGTCTTTCATTCCACCACTGCATCCTTCCACACCAGCTCTTAACCTAATTCCCTATCCATTCCAACCACAGCCAGGATCACCACAACATCTACAGGAGACATCTCTACAAAGTGCACGATATTAAGGATACAGGTACTTTTCAAGTCCTACCATTTACCATTCATTCTTTACTAAAATGAAATGTTGACCTATGGCTAGGTCCGTTTATTTATGTAATGACACTGTATTATGGCCACATTCAGCCCTTGTAATGAACTGTCTAATATTTTATAATAATTTATAATGTTTAGATACTCACATATATGAAAATGTGTTCTTTCTTTTATCAATTGTCATATGATAAGATCGTCTAGTAACTACTATTAATTTTATTTATATATTTATTACTTTTTATATATTTACTTATACATTTTACCATACAATTAACTGTTTTCTAATATAATCAAAATATGTTAATATTATCAATTTATTTAAAGTTTTGACCGCTACATGTGTTTTTTTAGACTTGATAAAGGGGTCTTTGGTGCCCCGAAACGCGTTGTCTATGCAATAAAGACATTGTTGTATCCATACCGTGGTCGCGTCCTTGCGCCTAGTGTCTATCTGCTCAGAGTCATCACACAATCAACAAGTGGTAGACGAGCTGTTCCCTTACACATTGTGCATTGCGGCCACCGGTCCTTTTGCATGTCCTTGCCAGGTTCTACAGGGTGCATTCTCATGCATCGTAGGCTGTTGTCTTGGGCCACCTGTTGTTCCGGCGGCGGTTCCTTGCTGCCTACGGCTGCTTTGTCTTGGTGCTGTGGTCCCTCCCTTCTTGGACTGCTCTCGGACGTCCCAAGGTCTCCTGTGTCCCCCAAGGAAAATGGGCGAGAAAACGAGATTTTTGTATAACTTACCAGTAAAATCTCTTTCTCGCTCTTCCTTGGGGGACACAGCACCCACCCATTCATTGTTTTTCTATACGGTTTCCGGACTTGGTTTACCCCGTGGGGTAGTTGGCTTGTTGTTTCCACTTGTTGGACATTGCCTTTTCTCACTACTTGGACACGCAACTGGCAGTCTCTCACTCCAGGCTGAGGGTATAGCTGCTGGAGGAGGGGCTTAACAGTTTCTAGTGTCACGCCTCCTAGGGAGCTGAGCTATACCCAAGGTATCCTGTGTCCCCCAAGGAAGAGAGAGAAAGAGATTTTACTGGTAAGTTATACAAAAATCTCGTTATCCCAAGCTCTGAACATATCATGGAGCACTGTTCAATCCATCATCCTAAAATGGAAGGAGTATGGCACAACTTCAAACCTACCAAGACATTGCCGTCCACCTAAACTGACAGCCAAAGTGGAGCACTAATTAGAGAGGCAGCCAAGAGGCGCATGGTCACTCTGGAGGACCTTCAGACATCCACAACTCAGGTGGGAGAATCTGTCCACAGGACAACTATTAGTCATGTACTTCACAAATCTGGCTTTTATGAAAGAGTGGCAAGAAGCCATTTTTGAAAGCAGGCCATAAGAAATCCAGTTTGCCACAAGCCATGTAGGGGACACAGCAAACATGAAGAAGAAGGTGTTCTGGTCAGATGAGACCAAAGCTGAACTTTTTGGCTTGAATACAAAATGCTATGTGTAGTGGAAAACTAAATGCACATCACCCTCAACACACCATTCCTTTTTTTCAGGGAAGCTGGTCATAGTTGATGGAAAGATGTATGGGGATAAATAACGACCCTAAACATACAGCCAGAGATACATACAGTGAAGTGGTTTAGATCAAAGCATATTCATATGTTAAAATGGCTTAGTCAAAGTCCAGACGTAAATCCCATTGAGAATCCATGGCAAAACTTGAAAATTGCTGTTCACAGGCGTTCTCTATCCAATATAACCGAGCTTGAGCTATTTTACAAAGAAGAACGGGCATACATTTCAGCCTCTAGGTGTGCTAAGCTGGTAGAGACAAAGCTTTATAGCAGTGGACACTCTATATGTAGCCATGGAGTGTTCTGACAAGGTGTCTACAGTACATGCGACTATGATGTAATTTCAGCGTAATATTCCTTGGGGAGTATCTGGCCTTTTTTTGTGTTGAGAGCTCTGTGCACCCTAAGCTGCTCAATGGGAATTGCTTGGGGCTAGCTCTTGGAACAGGGTGGTCACTGTAGATTGCTGGACAGTTATGAGCTCAATTTGGCCCCTGATTTGTAGGTCTTCAAACTAAGGTAGGATATCTCATCAAGCTGATCAATTTCTTTTTCATTGATAGTTTTGGCATAGTATATGTGGATTTCGAGTGCGAAGATCCATGCCTAAGGTCATTTATCTCTTTAGAAAGGTTGGCAGTAAGTAAAGAGGGTTTCCAGTTTCTATCTGGTATGAGCAGAAGAAATAAAATGCTGAACCTTTGTGAAGCCATTGGACAACCATTTATTTAAAGGCACTGTATTTATCAGAGCCTGTTGTAAATAAAGGGCTATGCCACATGGAGATATATACTGGGGAGTGAATCTGGATCGCACATCCTCAACACTATGCTTTTGATATAATGACTGTCTCAGCATAATTGCGTGGCATAGCCGCCCAATTTGTAATACATTGTATGCTGTGCAAAAGAGGCATTAGTATACAGTTTGATCAAAGAGCATAGGCCCACTTACCGCGACAAGGAAGCCTCTACAAGTGGGGAACTACTCTAACCTATAATGGCGCAGCCGTGCGCGGCGCCCCAGCACCGCACCGGCAGCAGACGGCGGGACCCAGAAGCCACACAGCAACCCCACTGTGCAACAAAGCCTCCTTGGCTCTGGGTCCCACCGCGCCACCAGCGCAGCACTGAGGCAGCAATGGCAGACACGCAGTACTGCACCATGTGAACAAGTGCAAAGAGCTCACCCAGTCACAACCCTCAGGAAGTGCATCTGAGAGATAGTAGGAGTTTATAAACCCCTTGCAAACTAAGGCTAATTAAAAACACCTAGTCCAAATGGGGAGGAGTGCTGACCCCAGAGGGGGGAAAAAGAAAATAGATAATTACAATATATACTGGAGAGTGAATCTGGATCGCACATCCTCAACACTATTCGTTTGACATAACGACTGTCTCAGCATAATTACGTGGCATATCCGCCCAATTTGTAATACATAGTATGCTTTGCAAAAGAGGCATAGATACATCATCTAGATGTATAAAACAAATTTTAGTCATAGATATTTCTGCAACAAGCCTGCCACATGAACAGCTCTCAATAAAAACATGTCTTGTCTTTATAAGAATGTGAATAGCTTCCTATGGAAACTTAATTGTAGACCTATGGTGGCTGTTACCACTTTGAGTAAATAACACTGTAGAGTGTTTTTTTTTTTTGTTATATACACAGTATGTACGTTAATGAAGGTAGTTTTTGTTTGCTTGTATGTATATTATTGGATATCTGAAGATGTAAATGTGGGCCAGCTTTAATGAGAAACTTTTACAAGAACTAAATCTATACCCTCTGTACATAGAAATATCTATCTCGATTGTATTATAGGGATCTCATCATTATACAAATTAGGAACTGAGAGATGATAAAAATTCTAAACATTAGGCAATAAATTGAGACTTGATTGTTGGCAGTATTTTAAGAATTTTATTCAAAATCTGTAAAACCACATTGATGCAACATAGATCACATTCCCACAAAGTGAGAAAGGGGGTGGGGAGACAACAGTACTCCCCAAATAATGACATACAAACATTGATGAAGCAGTACAAAATTAGAAAAGACATTATTGGATCTTCTTTCTATGACAGTACATATAAAAGTAAACAGTAAGTTTTTAATGGTCATGAATGGAGAAAACAAAGTATAAACAACCCAAAGTGATGCTACTGTAACTCACCTAACATTGCAATGAATGGGCCTAGCAAATAAGACATCTCTGCAATATTTCATCTCAACATCACTCCAGCAACAGTCAAATATGATATTATTCCTGAACCGTCTAACATCCCATATCTACAAGACTACAATCCAATATAATATGTATCGTTTGGTTTTTAAACAATCTAGAGCTGTTATCATAT
This sequence comes from Bufotes viridis, assembly GCA_033119425.1. NCBI lineage: Eukaryota > Metazoa > Chordata > Amphibia > Anura > Bufonidae > Bufotes > Bufotes viridis. The sequence goes on along the minus strand of CM065592.1, from coordinate 328,007,035 downwards.
AAATTGAAATGTGAAATCACAATGTTTATCCTAAATACTTCTCCCTGTTAAAACCACAGAAAACTCACTGCATCATATGGTTAAAGTTAATAAAACAGCCACAGGGAAGAGATCTTCTTCAAAGGGATTTTCAGGGGAATATTTTTTACTATATTTTAAAACGTGTGCAATAGATTCAAGATAACAAATAATCATTGCTCACCTATCACCCGATGACCATTCCGATGCTGCTCCAGTCCCTGCTGCTCTTCACTTCCTGATTCCAGGCTTGATGTACAGAAAAAGATTTCACCTGCCCACTCAGCCAAGCAATAGGCTACTTTCACATCTGTGCTTTCCCTTTCCGCTATTAAGATCCGTCATAGGATCTCAATAGCGGGGGAAAACGCTTCCGTTTTGTCAATGGGGACAAAACTGATCTGGATGAAATGGAGTGCACCAGAATGCATTTTGTTCCGTTTGGTTGTGTCCCCATCGTGGACAGAATAATGCTGCAAGCAGTGTTTTTCTGTCTGCAATGAGCTGCAGAGCAAGACAGATCCGTCATGACTTACAATGCAAGTCAATGGGGACGGATCCGTTTTCTCTGACACAATGGTTTTAGAGATGGATCCGTCTTGGCAATTTTAGAGATAATACAACCGGATCTGTTCAGAACGGATGCAGACGATTGTATTATTATGACGGAAGCTTTTTTGCTGATCCAACAAAAATGCTGGTGTTAAAGTAGCCTTATCTGGTGATTGGCAGAGCATGCAGGCCGAGCCATTTGTTGTGTGTTGAATCCTTGGGCAAGGACCAGAGTGGCATTGGCATGGCAGCATCAAGTATCAGTTTAACACCATTCACCCTTTTAAAAAAATTCACCCAGAAAAGCCCTTTAAGCCACAAAGGTGCAGTGCTGGATATATGTGTTGTGTTTCAACTCCAGATAGCATGGGGACTAAGAAACAAGCACCCTTAAAGAGTAAATGTTGTCTTTAAGGGATGACCACAATATTAAATAACATCCTTTTTTATATCTTGCCAACAATTATTGACCATCTTCCATGCTTTATATTCACTTATAAATTAAAAACAGCACTAGAACATGCATATGAATCTACTATGTGATCCCTATTTTCTCCGAGAATCAGAACAGGTGTCAAGTTAATTGCATAGTTAAAGATGACCTGTCACCTTAGACCTGTTTCACACTGCCGTTATGAGTTCCCAGCAGAGAACAACCTGCTGGAGCTCTCTGAACCCTGCTTTTACTGGAATGCCTGCCAGACCCATTGACTATAATGGGCTCCGGCAGAGATCCGGCAAATATGCTGGGACTTGGCTGTGTTGAAAAAGCCTGCTGGAACTCAAAACGGCAATGTGGAATAGGCCTTACTTGAATTCCAATTCAGGAACATTTGTTCTTAAAATGTTGCATACTGCCTTTCTTCTGATATTCTTCCTGTAAAGGTTTGTGATGTTACACACTGACACTGTCCAATACCGGTTAAGGTTTCTGTTCGTAGGGACACACCCTATTGACAGTTGTCAATTTATTATTACATTTCCAGAAGAATTGAAGAGGAATGGCACAGAGTTTGAAAGATTCTCTAAAATTATTATTTCATGGGAAATACAAGTATGACAGGGCGTCTTAATAACATGGCATTTTCATCTGTCACCTGGCATCATGACTCGGCCATATTGGGACAAGAAAACATGTTAAATATGTACAATGTAGTTAAAAACAGCGACACAAGATATCTCACATAAACTACTCATTTACAAAGGTTAAAGGAAAGGTTCGCTCCAAGAGATTTAATGGTAAGGCATTGACGGAGATGGGTCCCACTTCAATGGGAGAGGGTTCTCATGCATGTACAAAAAATATCAGTCCTCTTTTTTTGTGGTGCCTCACCAATTGTAAAAAAATCAATTTTATTAAAATAAAAGAAATACACTTTTGTTTTGATCTTTGCAAAAGAAGCCACTATCCATGCAGTAGTAAAATAATCACAGAGCGGCCTCTTTGAGTTGTAAGTCAGACATAAAGTGGAATGATTTTATAGTATGACAGACTATGTCCCTGGAACTATATCTCACAGTGGTAAAAGCCATGTTTGTTCTCGTAGTGAGGACACCTCAGAAGTGCTGCATATATACAAAGCCAAATAAAAAAATGAGGATGATACATTATCCTAATGCAATAAATGTGCTCCATCACGAGTAGATATATTTTTATTAGTATTAACTTCTCCAGATTTTAGTTTGTTTTTTTCTATGTGCATATTATAATGCACCTTACTGACTGATTTGTATATAATTACTTCATTTTCCTAGAAGGGTTATTAAAACTAAGAAGGACTTGCAACATTTGATTAGTTAAAAATGTATGTACATTACTGGATAAAATATAAAGAAATTATCATTTAAATGCATTCAATATTTACAAGGGTCTGCAACCTCATATTGTAAATGTTTAATCCATATTTAAGCACATTCTTAAAACCAGTGTTAAAAATATTAAAATAGGAAAGTAACGAGCAAATCATCTCAACGCTATTTATCACTGGGGAATTTTTTTTGCAGGAGTATGCATTGCTGTATTTTTGGGCCAAATTTATAAAATGTCGCACAATGTTTAACAAGTTTGGTGCACTGTTAAGTCTAACACTGCTGTCTGTATGTTACTCCACTTTCTTTTTGTGACTTTTTGAAAAGTCTCAGTGATAAATCTGGAGTTAACATATGGTGTATCTAATCATGCAAACTTCCCAACCCACTGGACTGAGTGGTATAAAAATGCAAGGTGTTGCAATATTTTTGTGCAAATAAACCAAAAAATGCAGAAGCCAGAAATCCGGAGTGCAGGGCTTGATACATTTTCCCTTAAATCCCCTCCCTGCCCCTATTCCCTTTTAGGGCATTTAGGCATCATACGGGACTACCATGCTGAGGACCTCACTCTTTAGACCTGGGAGCTGCTACGTAAGCATTTGAATGGCCAACATGTAATGTATGGCCGGATGAACCTTCCCCTGGTGATAACATGGGGGTACCAGGAGCTAGACCTGAATCGATCAGCTTATCATAAGGGGTTGTCTTTAGATAATTGGTTGTTTTTACGAGGTAACCCCCTTTATTCCAGCTCCTCCTTGACAGAGGAATTTTGACAGGTAAATTGGGAAAAGCTAGATTTCATATACGTTGAAAAACAGTTCAAATCCACTTATGCTCATAATTTTATAGTCTCATGACTAGGGATTAGTGAATCGACTTTGGATGAAAGATTCGAAGTCGATTCGCATAAAACTTCATTTCAATACTTCGCGAGACTTCGCATAAAAACTTCAGAAATTGATTTATACTGTAAAGAACTATTTCCCGAACTCGGGTTCGGTTCGCTCATCCCTATTAATGACCATCATCAGAGATTTTCCTTTAAGGTTCTTAATATGTAGTGCACATATTATAATTAAAAGAAACATTCACTATAAAATGTTTCTATAAATAAACTCTATAGGCTCCTTGGACTTGAGTTTTCCTTCGTATTGATTTTGACCGCTTAAGTAAAGCTTTTGACAGAAAATTGGCAATTGTGAAATCCATTCAGGTTGTTTTTTATCATCATTACAATTTTGCTGTTCTCACCAATTGTTCAGTTTGTGCAGTATGCAAAGAGGTGTCTCCTGAGAATAGGGAACACCTAACTAGTGCCACCTTGTGTAAGTGGCTCCCTATAAGTCACAATCTGACTTTTTAACAAGCCTTGGGACATGACTAGAGAAAATAGCCAGACCAGAGATCCATCCATAGACAGGGTCGGTCTGCGGTTCTTTGGGCCCACCAGAGGAAATTATTCTCAGAGCTTAACTCCCATATCATCAAAGTCTAATAGGTTTTGATTCAAAGAATTAGACCCTAGCGGCAATTGATTGTCTCCAAAGGCAGCTCCAAAAGTTTTTTTGTCCTGGATCTTTGGGGCCCACTATGTGATCACAGCCTGGGCTCATCAGAAGATCCTCTGGTACTCTAGTGGGACAGTCCAATGCTGTCTTTAGACAGCTGTTTTGGGGTGCTTGCCACTCATCAGTACAAAGTAGGATGGCTGGCTGGGTGCGATGCCTTGGATGAAGCTGAGGCAGGGTGCTGAATTTCCTTAAAGTGACCAGCCCTGAATGGAAACTTATTGTCAATGTTCCATGACAAGAGAAACATCTCCCTTCCCTTCCATCCACAAGGAGGCACTAGCGAGATGGTTATCTTTTCTCAGGAGATACTTCTTTGGATATTGTTTTCCCATGGAGCTTTGCCAATAAGTCTCCATACAGGGCTGGTCTCTTTAAGGACAGCCAGTACCCTGTCTACGTTTGTGCAGTACAAAGTCTTCAACCCTTGCTATTTGGAAACAGCTGGCAAGCTGCTGTTGGCAGATGTTATTCTGTTGTGAATGGACTGAGGGTGTGATTGTCTCATTTGCACCCCAATATCCTCTGTGGGTCAGCTTATTAACACATCGCTACTCAATGAATAATAAGATGATGTGGATCTTCTTATATTATTTTGTATGTCAATCATATAGTTTGGATTTTCCTTGTTATTATATTTATTTTACTTATTATTACTTATTATATTTTATTATTATTATTTCCTTATTATCACGTAATCATATGAGTTACCTTAACTGGGAAAAAAAGTTAAAGCTATAATAAGATCTATTAACAGTGGACAGCCTGCAAATAGCAACAGTTTTTCTCTCTATATAGAAAAATATTTGAGTTTTACATTTAATAATTAGATAGTACTAATAGGTAAAATTTCACTTGATAAAAAAAAATTATGATAATAAAGATGCACATTTTTAATTGAGCAATCAAACTCTGAAACTGTTGCATTACTGTTATAAAATTATATAAAATGCCTGAACTTCTGTTTCCTATAACAAGTCTATTTTACATCATTGATCATTTGATTTCATTTAACGAGATTGTATTCAGGTTGGTAATAACAGTTACAATTCTTTTATTATACTTTCATATCCCAGTGGACTGTCTGCTTAATAATATACCATAATTTGTTTATGAACTTTAGAAGAAAGAAATTTCATCTTATAACTGGGTAAATTAGTAACTGTTAGGCCTCATGCCCACATGTAGAGGCATTTACACAAGTCCACTGTGTGAGCTTAAAATGTCCCTATGACAACACTTAACCACTGTGTTGTTGCAGGCCATTCGCTTAGAAATGCTTACATATCTCAGCATAGAAATAAAACGGGAGACTTTACATATAACATGAGGGAATTCTCATCTAAGTCTCTGCTAACAGACTTAAAGAGAACCTGTCATCAACTTTATGCTGACCGTACTGAGGGCAGTATAAAGTAGTGACAGAAATATTGATTTCAGCAGTGTGTCACACATCAGCTAAAAGTAAGTGGTCGCCGAGAACCAGCATCATAATCATTACAGCCCAGGCCTTGAAAAGAGTCAAATCTACCTGAGAAGAGTCTTGGTTATTTCTGAATTCCTGCTCTCCCTGCCCATCTGCAGCTGACTGACAATCTTCTACATAGTTTTCTCCCTTTCTCTCTAGGAGAGAACTGCCAATCATCAGCAGATGGACGGGGAGAGCAGGAGATTATGAATACCCATGACTCTTCTCAGGTAGATTTGACTCTTTTCAAGGCCTTGGCTGCAATGATTATGATGCTGGTTCTCGGCAACCACTTACTTTTAGCTCATGAGTGACACACTGCAGAAATGAACATTTCTGTCACTACTCTATACTGCCCTCAGTACGGTCAACATTAAGTTGATGACAGGTTCCCTTTAAGGTACTCTATATAACTCTCATTTTTGAATTGCCCAGGCTTTGGAAAACCTCTCTAGGCTACAGATACAAAAACATTAAAGGGTTTTCCAGAACAAAAAATAGGCCCTTAATTTTTGACCAATGGGGGTTTTACCCCTGTTATCATCAAAATGAAGACGCTGTGGCCAGTGGTATACCTACCATAGAGGCAGATTGTGCTACTGCTATGTGGCCAAGGGGCAGGGAGGCTCAGCAATGAACTGCTTCCCCTGTTCCTGACATAGATTTACTACAATGTCCATCAGCTACTACTAGGGGGAACTCAGTACAAAGAAATTATTTACAGCTTCCATTGAAATCAATGGTAACTGTATAAATTTCTACAATTGTTTTGTATAAATATATTAAGAAATGTTGTTCAGAATAAACGTCATATTTATGAAGCACCTGTCCACTTTTTCTAACACAGAAGTCTGGTAAAGTGGGTGAATTTCTTTAAATTAAACATTTCTTTCACTTAAAAAATCATAAATTCATTTGAAGTCTGGGGAGTTTTGCTTTGCATAGCACGTTGCCTGTGAGTGTTTGACGCACTCATACTCGAAAACTGGGTGGGGCAGGGGCCAATACTAAGTTTTGCTATAGGGCCCTATGAGATCTGGCTTTTGCTATCCAGAGATTAGGGCTGAACTGCAGTACCAGACATATCTTATTTTTTATTTTATAATTTGTTTTGTATTTTTATGTTTTTCCAGAGCAGGATGCACAGTATACTGTCTATAGATGAATACAACATTAAAATTCAGTAAAAGGCAAAATAGTAAAAATCTGGTGCTTTTAACATAAGCAAATGTATATGAAATGAACTTGACATTAACCTTTGCGGGCACACAGTAATTGGTTAATGTTTATAACACATGAAACTGTCCACAGATTTAGTCAAAGAGCATAGTAAAATACTGTATATATTTACAGACCCTATGTTATTAGCACTTAGACAGTCCTTGCATTAATGAACCCAACTCACTGCTTTAAATTGTTCATGAAAAGGTTTCATTAACCCTGTAAAGACTTAAACTGGCCATAGACATTATATTTAAACTGGCTGAAGCAAATGATGCCAACCTGAAATATTTTACACTAAAGAGTCCCTCACCCAACATAGCTCTGCTGAAAAATACATTGGATGGGATTTATAATACAGCGTTGGCTGTTCTTGAGCTTGCTGGCCGATGATGACCAGTCATTAAAATAAGCAAATGCACTTTTGACAACTACTTTTTTGGAGGCAGCCATATAAGTATTGCACCAATGGCCATATATTCAAATGAGAGGTCTAACAAAACTCTAAAGTCTATGGCCAGCTTTACGCTAATCACCCTGTATCCAGCGATGCCTGTAAGACAGTACAGCTCCTCCATGTCCTGGAATCATTCTTCCTCTTTCAGGCAAAAGATAAACCCTAGCACATGAACTCTCATAGTACAGTTTAGCACCAAAGGCTGCATTTTAATTCACAAATACAATACATATCACAAACCACACAAACCATTTGTTTTACCCAACAAATGCTGCTCTTCTATATATCTTGATTATAATTAACCATTTAGAACATGATCATTCAGGAACTGGAAAAAAATTAAAGGGGATCTGTCAAGTCCATCCTATTAAAACCATCTTACATGTCTGATGAGCCTTTGCGGCTGAATCTAATTTTCTTGCTCCCAGGTCGCTCTGTTGCTTTATTGCAGAGCGAGCAGCTTATTAATCAGGCTCAAGGCGAGTTTCATACCTTGCACCGCAAGTGCGCCAAACACAGTGGTGATCATGCTGCCGCGAGACTTCAGGGTCAGGTGTGAATAAGTCTACATGCCTGACCCTGTCAGTCAAAGAGGTGGGGGCGTGGCATGTAGAGAGTGTCAGTCAAAGAGGTGGGGACGCAGCATGTAGAGAGTGAGCGGTCAAGGAGGTGCAACAGCAATGCCCATGTTGCACCTAGGGACTAATTTGCATATGATTAAGAAGTTTCTCTGCAATAAGGCCATGGAGCAACATGGGAGCTTCAGCTGGCAATGGCTCATCAGACATGTAAGGCGGTTTTAATAGGATGTATTTGATGACAGATTTCCTTTAAGACAGGATCAAAAGTCTATTAATGTACATAAAAGAGTAGGAAAAACTTTACTAAAAAAGGCAAAACAATCATACCGAATGTAAAAAAAATGTATAAGGTTACAAAGAAACCATAGAGCTAAACAAAGAGTAAATGAAGAAGAACTACTGCTACGTAGTATGATCCCGAGGCAGGAATAAGCACACACTTTTTTCCCAGGACACACATTCCCAAGATTTCAGTCCCTGTCTGAACATGATTCAATAGCAAGTAAACACTTAGATTTTGATGTTGTTTGATTTCATGTAGACTAGAACAGCACTTGTTATTCTATTTTTCTAAAGAAAGGAAATAATTGCTATGTAGTTCATGACTTTATTAATTTGCAGTTTTGACTGTTATGTAATGGAAACATCCAGTTATAAAAGAGCAGCCCATGAAATGGTGCACCGGTATTTAAAGGTTAGTTACTGCCTTCATCTGCCTGAAGATCGTCGGCACCTCCAGGCCTGTGTGAAGAGTAACCTGTGGAGACAGAAATCATCAGGATGAGATTGCCTTTCCCTACACTGACAAGCATATTACAGTTCACTTACAACACATCTTGTCATGTGCTCTCAAAACTAATAGTCTAGATGTTGAGCATAGTCTTATCAGCCAGAACTACCTAATGTCATGCACCCTCATGTGCAGCAATCTGCAATGCACTGCACCTTCTGGCACCTTTCATAGTAGTGATAAGCGAAGCGAGCTTCGGATGTTACAGCCGAAGTCGCTTATCTCATAACTTCGGTTAATACTGTACGGAGAACCGTCTCCGTACAGTATAAAACTGTATGGGCTCTGATGAACCAAAGTTAGTTATTTGCAAAGTCACAATTGACTTTGTTGAATAACTTCGGTAGTTGATTTTTAAAGCGGAAAACCACTTAAAACTTGAAACCAAACTCGGCTTCGGTTCTGAGGTACCAGTCAGAACCGAAGCTCAGTTCAGTTTAGTCTTTTCCCTTTTCTTATACATCTTGACAAAGCTGGGCAGTCACTTTCCTGTCTAGAGAAGGAGGCAGGGATATTGATTGATGAGGAGGGGAGGGGTTTTGGGACTGTTTATAGGGAGATACAGGGCTATAGACCAGTGCTTCCCCCCCTAGGAAGAAGAAAACATTTTGCTCCCCCCGCGCGACTGTAAATAGTATCATTTGTCTATAAAATTGTTATAAGTACACCAATCTCCCCACAGGTGCAGGCTCTCTCCCCCCCCCCAAAATCATGTGCAGGCTCTCCCCCCCCCCCCCAAATCATGTGCAGGCTCCATTAACCCCCCTCCCCAATCATGTGCAGGGTCCAGGCTTCCCCCCTCTCCCCAAATCATGTGCAGGCTTCCCCCAAAATCATGTGCAGGCTCCATTAACCCCCCAATCATGTGCAGGCTCCATTAACCCCCTCCCCAAATCATGTGCAGGCTCCATTAACCCCCTCCCCAAATCATGTGCAGCCTCCATTAACCCCCTCCCCAAATCATGTGCAGGCTACATTAACCCCTCCCCAAATCATGTGCAGGCTCCATTAACCCCCTCCCCAAATCATGTGCAGGCTCCATTAACCCCCTCCCCAAATCATGTGCAGGCTCCATTAACCCCCTCCCCCAATCATGTGCAGGCTACATTAACCCCCTCCCCAATCATGTGCAGGCTACATTAACCCCCTCCCCAATCATGTGCAGGCTACATTAACCCCCTCCCCAATCATGTGCAGGCTACATTAACCCCCTCCCCAATCATGTGCAGGCTACATTAACCCCCTCCCCCAAATCGGGTGCAGGGTGCAGGCTCTCCCCAATAGGGTCCAGGGTCCCCCACCCAATACTTACCTCCCTGGAAGAGCTGGATGCAGGCCTCTTCCGGCCTGTGTCCCGCTCTGCACTCTGCTCAGGTGGCGCAATGACGTCATTGCGCCGCCTGAACCGCTCTGATAGGCTGCCGGCACAAGGCCCGCAGCCTATCAGAGGAGCAGGGGAGGGAGACGCCTCTCCCTCCCCTGCCGCACAGCACAGCGATCTGTATCGCTGTCCAGAGGACGGCGATACAGATCACTATGGAGATGAACGCTTCCACAGGGAGGCGCGCCCCACTATTTGAGAAACACTGCTATAGACCCAGTACCTTTGTCTCATCTATACTCTAACCTTATCCCATTACACCCCAGCGCCCCCTGTTTTTTGTGGCATATATTTTGATTTGTTTATTACAGACGGCAATTTCTCAGATGTACCGGGCGGACTGTAGACCATTTTAATCTTGAACTCAAACTTTTAAAGTGATACATTAAATGTTAAGTTTTAGGTTGATTGTCTATTCCAAGTGAGTTATTGTTTCATGAGATGTCACCGATGGGATCACGAGGCTCAGACTAGAGCAATTTAGTCGTGTGATATATTTGGGATTGCACACAGACCCATTCTTTGTCTACTAAAAATGAACATCACACAGACATCATCCATATGTCCTTTCCACAAATTATAGAATGTGTCCTATTCTTGTCTGTAGTGGGTGTGGACCCCCCTAGAACCATTCATATATATTTTTTTCATCCCTCAGGGCCGCACCACCGATTGACAAAGGCGGCGCAGCCCTGGTTCTAAATGCGGGCAGCGGTGGGGGGGCAGTAGGAGATGAGCACTTCCATTGTGGAAGCTCTTATCTCCATATTCATCACAGATGGCTGTGCTGCGCAGGGGCAGGGGAGGGAGAGGTGTCTCCCTTCTCCGTTCTTCTGATAGGCTCAGGCGGCGCAATGACATCATTATCATCGTGCCGCCTGAGCCGGGCAGCACACAGCGCGGCTCAGGCGGAAGAGGCCTGCATCGCAGATAGCTGCATTGAGGTAAGTATTAGTGTTTTTTTTTATAGATCGCACATTATAGGGGGCACCTGGTGACACTAGGGAGTTTTGTACTGGCTCATTTTGAAGAGGGGCACTATGGGGGCATTTCCCTGGCGCATTTTGGCGGTGCACTATGGGGGCATCTGAGGGCATTTATTTCTGGCCCATTTTGGGGAGGGGCACTATGGGACATCTGGTAGCACTATAGGGGCATTATTTGGGGGCACTATGGGGGAGTGGAGCACTATGGGGGCATCTGGGGGCTCTAAAGGGGCTTTTTTTTTGCATATTATGGCGGGCACTATGGCATCTGGTGGCACTAAGGGGGCATTTTTACTGGCACATTATGGGAGGCACTATAGGGGAGAGTGCACTATCGGCATCTGGTGGCACCATATGGGCATTATTTTGAGGCACTATGGGGCAGTGGAGCACTATGGGGGCATTTGGTGGCTTTAAAGAGGCATTTTTTTACTGGCACATTATAGGGGGCACTATGGGGAAGAGGAGCACTATGGGGCATCTGGTGGTTCTAAAGGGGCATTTTTTTTACTGGCACATTATAGGGGGCACTATGGCATCTGGCACTAAGGGAGCATTTTTTACTAGCACATTATGGGAGACACTATAGGGGAGAGCAGCACTATGGGGCATCTGGTGGCCCTATAGGGGTATTTTTTACTGGCACATTATGCAGACACTAAGAAGGGGCATTTTTAACTGACACATTATGGGGGCACTATGGGGGAGAGAGAAATATGGGGGCATCTGCTGGGAGCACTAAGAAGGGGCTTTTTTCACTAGCATATTATGGAGGCACTATGGGGAAGGGGGAGAGGAGCACTATAGGGGCATCTGCTGGGGGTACTAAGAAGGGGCATCTTTTTACTAGCATATTATGGGGGCACTATGGGGAAGGGGGAGAGGAGCACAATGGAGGCATGTGCTGGGGGCACTAAGATGGGGTATTTTATACTGGCACATTATGGGGGGAACTATGGGGAAGGGGAAGAGGAGCACTATGGGGGCATTTACTGGGGCACTATATAGGGGTATTTTATACTGGCATACATTATGGTGACATTAGCTAAACTGCGGGCACTAAGCAGGGGCATTTCTTGTACTGTCATATTATAAGTAGAATTATTACTACTAGGGGGCATTATGGTGAGCTTTACTACTACTGAGGGGCTATGGGGAACATAATTACTAGTATGGGCACTATGGGGGCAATATTACTACTAAGTGAGCTCTGGCAGACTATTATTTCTATTTGAGGGCTTTTAGGAAGCACTGTTACTTTGGTGGGCACCCTGGCACAGTATCAGCTTAGCACAATTATTTTTGGGGACATATTTTTACTATTAGTGTACGGGATACTATTTACTGGGCGCAGTTATTTTTTTTAGAACACTGTGTGCCAATGATTGTTGAAGGGGGCACTATCTGTGTGGCGCTAGTATTTTTAAGGGGACAGTTTTTGCAGTATAGTATTGGGGAGTACAGCGGCCACAGTATTGGGGGTGGCAGAAAGGGGTGTTCAGAAGATGTGAAGATGATGGAAAAGTGGCAAACTAATGTCTGTTTGTCAATCTCTGCAGAGACGGGAGATGACTGAAAAATCATCACGGCAGTCTGGTCCGAATCGAGAAGATGAGGAAAGAGAACATCTACATCAAAGGTGACATTACTGGATGTAAGAGGTATGTGGCGCTTTATAGGAGAGGAGATGCTCCGGTTCCTCCCCCTGCGATTTGCAGAAGGAGGATTCAGAGCTGGGTGAGGACGGCCAAGGGGGGCAGCAGGCCAACGGACTGGTGGTGGATGGTGGTGGGACCACAGGCCTTGAGCAGGATCTGGGAAGGGAGGAGAGTGGAGGAGCTTCCTGGCTGTAGCCTGCTGTTGTCTATTGTATAATGTGAAGCAGGCAGTGCAGCCAGGACAGGCCCTCCCCTCCCTGTATAATGTGTAGAGCCGGGCTCCTCCACCCGGACCTACACACCTTCACACAGCTCCTCCTCCACTCCTCGTTTGGCGCCTTCAGGACTAGGAAGGAGGAAGTGAAACTGCAACAGCTCCTGCCACGGAGCTACATGGGGGGCAGTGTGAGTGTGAGTACAGGAGCTTTATGTCGGGGCCCTGAATATTGAGTACAGTGCGTCTATGTAGGATGAGGGTGAGACTCTTACCTTTATCCTTAACCATATAATTCAGCTGTACAGTGTTTGTTGGGAGTGGCCTATTATATGTAGGATGGGCTTATAACAACGCGCGGGGCCAAATATTTTGCGCAGTGCGCATAGCACGCCACTTTTTTCTCTTCAGGCCCCCCTAGACAAAATTCCTGGGTGCTCCCCTGATCATAGTGACACGACAATACACAGTAGATAAGATCTGTGCAGAATTACTTACTTGTACATTTCGATTGAGACTTATTGCTGGCATGAACACACCATCAATGTTCTCAAATGCTACAGGTCCCTGCTGCTTTCCATTAATATAGAATATTAGTATGCGCTTGTTAAGGTCCAAGAGTATGCCAACTACGGTCCCTTTACTCACACCGCCTTCTGTTCTGTAAATGTAGCAATGAGAAAAGAGTACATGTGAGTGATCAATTATACATTGGCAGACACTACATTAATCTATTAAATAGAAAATGGTTATACTAGCACCACTGATGTCAGTTTAAGAAAAACACAATTGCTTTCTTCCAAAACCAGGCCCACTCTTGGCCATGGGCAATGCCAATGCTATTAAAGGGAATCTAATAAAACTTTTTTAAAGGGGTTCTTCAAGAATTAAGAAAATGAAAATACTTAAATATTACTTTATTATAAGAATATTCTCAAATACCTTTCATAAGTAATAAAGGATCGTTTTTTCTTGGGAGCAATCATTAGGAGAAATAAAATGGCTGCCGTCCTATTAGTACACACAAAAGCTGTCCTAATCAGACAGGAGGAAAAGTTACTTCAGAATACTGAGGTAAAGAGCTGCCTCATCCTCCTCTCTGCTCTACTTTACAGGGATTATGATCCTGAATTCAGTTTAATATGATCTTCAGCTTAATCTCTGTAGGAATGGAGTTCATGAGGAGAAATGAAGTACAGAGGGGAGGTGGGGATGTGGCTGATGGGCAGCACTTGTATTAAGTCTCCATTACCACAGCCCCACATTACCACAGTCTGTCCTGTCCGTCTTCATGTCTCCTCATGAACTCCATTCCCACAGAGATTCGGCTAAAGTTCTTGTGAGCTGTATTCAGAATCATAATCCCTGTCAAGTAGAAGAGAAGGACAAGGCAGCTCTGTCCTGAAGTAATTTGTCCTCCTGTATGATTAGGACAGGTTCTGTGTGCACTAATAGGATAGAAGCCTCTGTACTGTGGAATCACATGATAAATTCTGCTCTACATGCTTGTGATTCTCTTCCAGAACCTCACCTCGCAGTTGTCTTAAAAAAAAAATGGCTACTGATGAGTATTTATTAGGGGCTCTGGTATTGATCAGAATACAAGATTTAACACCTAAGTGGTTATCATGAGAACTTGCATGCTCTGTTGAGCTATACTTATATGGAGCTCCAGTCTTTAGACTCCTTCACGCACAAGTCAACACTTTAGACTCATTCACTGCAATGTCATAATCATGAAAATTGTTCCAAAGAGACACCAAAAAGTAAAAGATCATATCACAAACTAGTTATGAATAAACATAAATAATTGGTGACTATTTGTTAACATCCACATAACGTTTTGAGTAATTTGAATACAAATTACTTAATTTCCATAGAAAAAAAACTGGCACTCTCATAGGAGTGTCAGCTTTATTTCTATAATCCCCTTTGCTACACTATAGTTGGCTATTCGGATGGCCAAATAAGACAGAGCACCCAAATATTACATTTTAAAATACAAGAGAACCGCAACTCTGTATAGGTTATGTTTGAAGTAAAAAACAGAATTCTGCTGTTTTTTGGCCAAAACAGAGTAGCAATGTTGAACTGGGATTTCTTGGGCCCACCAGAGGAAATTGTTCTTGGGCCCTTACCCCTGTATCATCGATAAAATAGGTTTTAAAAAAATCGACCCTAGTGACAAGTGACTGGCTCCAAAGGCAGTTCCATATGAGATTTATCTCCTGGACCTCTGGAGCCCACTATAGGATCCTCTGATATTTTGGTAGGCTAGTCCAACCCTGCAGAGTAGTACTACGTGAGATTACATATGACAGGTAAAACTAAAACTACATCACGTGTCACCCCTGAACCTGGTCACAAAAGTGGAACATATCCACATATACTGTATGTTACTATGTCCTTGTGATGTGTTTATGGATGGAACAGGGTGGGGCTTAAAATGTACAGTACTGTGATTTGGCATTGAAATGTTGGAAGGCATGGTCAAGGACCACTTTGTGCGCTCAGTGTATGCTGTTCATGTAATGGAGAATTAAGTAGGTTGTCACATGAAGACAACCCTCGTCCATATACTGTAGCATATTAATATTATAGAGGGGGACCATCCCCCCTTCATGAGCCAGAACAGTAAGCCACTTTGCATTCTGATGGACCTGAGCTATCCTTGTATAACACGAGCAGCCATTCATCTGAATGGGCTCTTTAAAAATTAATTTCTGGCTGGCTATGGCTTCCCCTGACCATTTCAGCTGATTGGACTTCTGAGTGAGGAAGCTACATTGATTAGATGATTGCTGTAACAGCCACATGCTGAAAGGGGTTGTCTTTGAAGAGACAACACCTTTAAAAATATCTTAATATCTGAATGTTAAATGACTTACCTGTTGGTATGAGAGTTACAGTGCATGAACCAGCTACGGTTGTTGTCCACATACATGGCCCAGGCCTTATCATCTTTCCCCAGCATCATATCCTTCACTACATTAATTCTGGCAACACCAAAAGCTGGATCAGGGTGGTTGTCATATCTGTCAACTTGTACCTCCCAATAGTGAACTCCTTTTGAGAATGCAGCTGTGCCCAATACCACTCTGTCATCATAACTGCTGCAAGATGCTGTCATGTTATCATTGGATAAAACAATATCCCGATGAGCAGTGTTTGAATCAAATGTGAAAAAGGCCACTGAAAGGAAACAGATCAATGGATCGGTCATCATCATTTGCAGGAAAATTAAACAAAATGCTAATTATACAGCAATACATTTATTAGGTTCAAAAGAAATTTGCTACTACTTTTCACTGGTGCATAATAATTCTGTTTAAAATTTTCTAATGATGTCAACCTATTGCCCATAAGTGGGTCATCATCTCAATCAATTGTACCTTTTTAAAGGCATATTACAAATATACATTCTTAAAGATGTTCCCTGCGCAATTACTAGCTTTGGAAAAACAGATCTCCTACCATTATAAATATATATTACGGCTAGTTTCACCCAGCCAGCTGTTCTGGCAGAGGTGGATACTGCTGCTCACCTCAAGAGCCCATTGACTGTAATGGGAACCAGCAGGGATCCAGCTGCTACCTGGCATTTATTCCGGGATTTGGATGGACAAAAACACCCACTCACATAAATGCCTTGGTTTGGCTGGATTTTTCCCAGACACTATTATAGTCAATGGGGTCCGGCGGTTACGTTGCATTATTTGGCTATTGTGGTTGTAGCATCGAGCTCTCAGATGGAAGGTCAGTTGGCCAACTTTAGCACGGATCTGGAATGTGTTCACACACTTGGTAAACCATAAAAGGGAAAGTTTGATCCAGCGAGTAAAATCAGCAATGTCTTTATTTCTTTATATCATTTAACCACTTCAGCACCCCTAGCTTAAACACCCTTAATGACCAGGCCACTTTTTACAATTCTGCACTACACTACTTTCACCGTTTATTGCTCCGTCATACAACTTACCACCCAAATAAATTTTACCTCCTTTTCTTCTCACTAATAGAGCTTTCATTTGGTGGTATTTCATTGCTGCTGCCTTTTTTTACTTTTTTTGCTATTAATAAAAAATGACCGAAATTTTCACAAAAAAATGACATTTTTCACTTTCTGTTGTAATTTTTTTTTTTAAAAACTACATTTCTATATAAATTTTTCGCAAAATTTATTGTTCTACATGTCTTTGATAAAAAAAAATCCAATAAGTGTATATTTATTGGTTTGGGTAAAAGTTATAGCGTTTACAAACTATGGTGCAAAAAAGTGAATTTCCGCATTTTGAAGCAGCTCTGACTTTCTGAGCACCTGTCATGTTTCTTCAGGTGCTAGAATGCCAGGATAGTATAAATACCCCCCAAATGACACCATTTTAGAAAGAAGACACCCCAAAGTATATGCGGAGGGGCATGGTGAGTTCATGTATTATTTCATTCTTTTCACAAGTTAGCGGAAAATGACACTTTCTGAGGAAAAAAATAAAAATAATCAAGTTTCCATTTCTGCTAACTTCTGGCAAAAAAAATAAAAAATCACCCACGGACTCACTATGCCCCTCAGTGAATACCTTGGGGTGTCTACTTTCCGAAATGGGGTCATTTGTGGGGTGTGTTTACTGTTCTGGTATTTTGGGCGGGGCTAAATTGTGAGCAGCCATGCATTTTAGGGGCCCCTAAAGCGTGAGAAGAAGTCTGGAATCCAAATGTGTAAAAATGCCCTGTGAAATCCTAAAGGTACTCGTTGGAATTTGGGCCCCTTTGCGCACCCAGGCTGCAAAAAAGTGTCAATCATGTGGTATCACCGTACTCAGGAGAAGTAGGGCAATGTGTTTTGGGGTGTATTTTTACATATACCCATGTTGGGTGAGAGAAATATTTCTGTAAACTGACAACTTTGTATAAAAAAATTTAGAAAGTTGTCATTTACAGAGATATTTCTCACACCCAGCATGGGTATATGTAAAAATACACCCCAAAACACATTGCCCTACTTCTCCTGAGTATGGCGATACCACATGTGTGACACTTTTTGCAGCCAAGATGCGCAAGGGGCTCAAATTCCAATGAGTACCTTTAGGATTTCACAGGGCATTTTACACATGATCAGAATTCTCACGCTTTAGTGCCCCTAAAATGCCAGGGCAGTATAAATACCCCACAAGTGACCCCATTTTAGAAAGAAGACACCCCAAGGTATTCCGTGAGGGGTATGGTGAGTTCATGTAAATTTTATTTTTGTCACAAGTTAGTGAAATATGAGACTTTGTAAAAAACAAAAAAAATATATATCAATTTCCGCTAACTTGTGCCAAAAAAATTCCTGTGAACTCGCCATGCCCCTCACGGATTACCTTGGGGTGTCTTCTTTCCAAAATGGGGTCACATGTGGGGTATTATACTGCCCTGGCATTTTAGGGGCCCCTAAAGCGTGAGAATTCAAAATGCGTAAAATGCCCTGTGAAATCTAAATGTACTCATTGGTTTTAGAGCCCTTTGCGTATCTTGGCTGCAAAAAGTCACACATGTGGTATCGCCGTACTCAGGAGAAGTAGGGCAATGTGTTAGGTGTATTTTTACATATACCATGCTGGGTGTGAGAAATATCTCTGTAAATTACAACTTTTAAAAAATTTTATACAAAGTTGTCAATTTACAGAAATATTTCTTCACCCAGCATGGGTATATGTAAAATACACCCCAAAAACATTGCCCTACTTCTCCTGAGTACGGTGATACCACATGTGTGACACTTTTTTGCAGCCAAGATGTGCAAGGGCCCTAAAACCAATGAGTACCTTTTAGGAGGGCATTTTTACGCATTTTCTTCTCACGCTTTAGGCCCCTAAAATGCCAGGGCAGTATAAATACCCCACATGTGACCCCATTTTGGAAAGAAGACACCCCAAGGTATTCCGTGAGGGGCATGGCGAGTTCATAGTAGTATTTCATTCTTTGGCACAAGTTAGCGGAAATTGACACTTTCTGAGTGAAATATATACATCATCAAAGTCTCCATTTCTGCTAACTTCTGACAAAAGTTCAAATCATTCATGGACTCACTATGCCCTCAGTGAATACCTTGGGTGTCTACTTTCCGAAATGGGGTCATTTGTGGGGTGTGTTGTACTGTTCTGGCATTTTGGAGGCTAAATTGTGAGCAATCCTGTAAAACCTAAAGGTACTCGTTGGAATTTGGGCCCCTTTGCACTCCAGGCTGCAAAAAGTGTCACTCATGTGGTATCACCGTACTCAGGAGAAGTAGGGCAATGTGTTTGGGGTGTATTTTTACATATACCCATGTTGGGTGAGAGAAATATCTCTGTAAACTGACAACTTTGTATAAAAAATTTAGAAAGTTGTCATTTACAGAGATATTTCTCACACCAGCATGGGTATATGTAAAAATACACCCCAAAACACATTGCCCTACTTCTCCTGAGTACGGCGATACCACATGTGTGACACTTTTTTGCAGCCAAGATGCGCAAAGGGGCCCAAATTCCAATGAGTACCTTTAGGATTTCACAGGGCATTTTTACGCATATGGATTCTCACGCTTTAGTGCCCCTAAAATGCCAGGGCAGTATAAAAACCCCACAAGTGACCCCATTGTGGAAAGAAGACACCCCAAGTTATTCCGTGAGGGGCATGGCAAGTTCACAGAAATTTTTTTTTTTTTGGCACAAGTTAGCGGAATTTGATATATATATTTTTTTTTACAAAGTCTCATATTCCACTAACTTGTGACAAAAAATAAAATTTTACATGAACTCACCATGCCCCTCACGGAATACCTTGGGGTGTCTTCTTTCCTCATCCGCATCGATCAATGTGGATGAAAAAATCTCTGCCAAAAAATGTGCAAAAAAAAAAAGTAGTAAGGCCCCATTCACACGTCCGCAAAAATGTCCGCATCTATTCCGCAATTCTGCGGAATAGATGCGGACCCATTCAGTGTGAATGGGGCCGGCGGTGATGCGGAGAGCACACTATGTGCCCGCCGCATCAGCATTTGCGGAGCTGCGGCCGCAAACTTCCGGGTTTCGGCCCCCAAACATCTGGCCGCAGCTCCGCAAAAGATAGAGCATGTCCTATTCTTGTCCGCAATTGCAGACAAGAAAAGGCATTTTCTATATAGTTCTGGCAATGTGCGGATCCGCAAAATGCGGAAAGCACATTGCCGATGTCCGTGTTTTGCAGATCCGCGGATCCATGGATCCGCAAAACACATACGGACATCTGAATGAGCCTTACAGGGGGGTGATTAGTGACAGGGGGGTGACATGGGGTGATCTGGGGTTAATCGGGGGTTAATCAGGGGTTAATCAGTGATGGGGGGATGGATGGGGGGTCTGTGTGGTGATTGGTGCACTTACAAAAGTTTCCTTTGGTGGTCCCAAGCAAAAGGGACCACCAAAGGAACGAACAGCAAGCATATCAGATGCTGTTAACAAAACAGCGTCTGATATGCCATTTTTTTTAACTTCTACAGCCTGCCAGAGCATGATCAGCGCTGGCAGGCTGTAGTTAAAGTTCTCCCCGATTCGATCCTGTGAACGCGCGCAAGCGCGCGAGCGCGTTCACAGGAAATCTCGCGTCTCGCAAGGAGGAATAAACCGACCGCCTGCAGGACGCAATCCTGGGTTAGGCGGTCAGTAACAGGTTAAATAAATACAATAGCCCTCCTTCAATATTTCTGACGCGTTTCAACCAGTTTTGGTCTTAATCATAGCTGATTTTACTCTCTGGATCAAACTTTCCTTTCTGCTATGTGGCTATGCCGGATCTGGAGAACTCTGCCAGAACAGCCTTCTGGATTACTCTGCTGCATGCCTGAAATAAGCCTAAGAAATAAAACAGCATGAAATGTTGGACATAAAAATGACAGGGTGGTCATTTCGATTACATTCATTTCAACACATTGTAATAAACATGGTGTAGAAAATTATGTTCATTTTCAAACGAGGATACAGATGTATTTTGTCGGGATATTAATTCTTGCATATGATTGAATAATGATAAGTCCACCTAATGTAGATATTAGTGCATAAAATACATATTTGAAAATTATATTCTGTACACACCATCTGATGTCTGGAGCACTACAGTTTTGCTGTAAGGTCCAAGGCCAGTTGAATTGAATGCTTTGACTCTTGCATTGTATGTGCTATTGAAGTGAAGACCATCAATGGTGCATAAAGTCTCTTTTCCCACATAAACTTCCTAAAATAATAGAAAGACAGATGGATGCCCCGTCTCCTTCAGACACATAGATCAAAGTAAAGAAAATAGGTTTTCATAGGCATAAACTAAATGACTCATTGGGTCACTGACACCAAATTATATGGCATATACTTTGTAAGTGTCATTATTGCTTCTGGGAGTAAAACTACATTGAAAGTATGATGTACAAATCAATAAATAAAAGTTATAATTTAAGAGAGGCTAAAGTGTTCACTTTTGTGCTATGGGTAATTTTACATTGGAAGTTGGTCAGCTTATGCTTTTCTGCATCTGAATAAAATACAACATTCTATGGTTTATATTGTATGCATGTATATATTGTATATGTGTGTGTGTATATATCTCTCTCTCTCTCTCTATATATATATATATATATATATATATATACACACACACACACGCACTGTGTACTAAGGAAACACCCGTATACAATGGAACTGGTTTAGCAGACGGTGATCAATAGTCTGTGCGGAAAGGGGGGAATCTGTTAGGCCATGTCACCAACAGGGCAGCTATCTGGAATGTCACCATCTTGGATTCAACTTCCATTTTTGGGAAGATATTATAGGTGTGTAACACACCAAACTGGTAGAGAATTTAACTGGAAAACTATGGTGAGCTTCATTCTAATGTAACTTTATTTTTTGTTTTGTTTTGTTTGTACAACAGATGGATGGTGTTATCCCAAGCAAAACATGTTGAGATCGTTCTCATTTATGATTAATGAAGCACGCGTCATCACAGAAGATTTCAGCCAACCCCACCAAAACAGGCCTCTCACAATCACAGTGCAGATCTGCTGTGGTAATGGGAGGCCTGTGCTTAATGTATTTGAAAAAACAAGATTTATGAGAATGAGGTTCATTATTTATTTTAGAAAGAGTTTTTTTTTTTTTTTTTGGGGGGGGGGGGTACATAAGATCACATTGTGTATTTATAGAAATATTTTTGCTAACATTAACTGTATGTCTTGAAATAACAGTAGTCAAATTAGTTAAACTAATGGGATACTTTGCTATCATGGTAACCAAGCACTGAATAGCTGCCATCCAATACTGGTACAGCACCTATGTTGGGATTCCTTCCATCTGACAATATAGATATTTCCTTGTGAATTATTTTTATACATGATTTGACTATAGGCATTTGTTTCACTTTAGTGCTCATGTCTATTTTGGAAATATACTTAGACATTTGTATGGTATTTGCATGTATATAACTATTCTGTTTTTACACTCTTTTATTATACATAAGCAATGCTTGGGTAGTTGTCAGACAAACGAACCCTGGCTTTAGCTGTTTGCCTACATTGTGAAGGGAATTAGTGCATATTTAACTCTATTTTAATACTGTGTTGACTGCATCTAACATGAGTATTGTAGTCCTATGAATGTACAGTATGTTAATAGTGTAAGGACATCGTTTGTAGTAATTATCCTGCAAATGCTGACACTGAGATTTGAATGCAAACGTTTACTTGTTTTAATGAATATGGTATATTTTAAGGTTATAAAGTAATAAAGTCACTGGAGGTTCATTAGTTATGGACTGGGTATCTATTCATATTCATCTGGAAATGCTGGCATTTAAGGAAAAAGTTAAAATTCAGAACTCTTTTCACTGTAATAAAAATAGATATAAACAGTCAGTATTTTCAGCCCTTGCAATGCTGGAGGGACTGACCTAATTAGTTGAACTACATTCCATATTCCTAATCCCATAAAGTGTTCACTTTTGTGCTATGGGTAATTTTACATTGGAAGTTGGTCAGCTTATGCTTTTCTGCATCTGAATAAAATACAACATTCTATGGTTTATATTGTATGCGTGTATATATTGTATATGTGTGTGTGTATATATCTCTCTCTCTCTCTCTATATATATATATATATATATATATATATACACACACACACACGCACTGTGTACTAAGGAAACACCCGTATACAATGGAACTGGTTTAGCAGACGGTGATCAATAGTCTGTGCGGAAAGGGGAATCTGTTAGGCCATGTCACCAACAGGGCAGCTATCTGGAATGTCACCATCTTGGATTCAACTTCCATTTTTGGGAAGATATTATAGGTGTGTAACACACCAAACTGGTAGAGAATTTAACTGGAAAACTATGGTGAGCTTCATTCTAATGTAACTTTATTTTTTTGTTTTGTTTTGTTTGTACAACAGATGGATGGTGTTATCCCAAGCAAAACATGTTGAGATCGTTCTCATTTATGATTAATGAAGCACGCGTCATCACAGAAGATTTCAGCCAACCCCACCAAAACAGGCCTCTCACAATCACAGTGCAGATCTGCTGTGGTAATGGGAGGCCTGTGCTTAATGTATTTGAAAACAAGATTTATGAGAATGAGGTTCATTATTTATTTTAGAAAGAGTTTTTTTTTTTTTTTTGGGGGTACATAAGATCACATTGTGTATTTATAGAAATATTTTTGCTAACATTAACTGTATGTCTTGAAATAACAGTAGTCAAATTAGTTAAACTAATGGGATACTTTGCTATCATGGTAACCAAGCACTGAATAGCTGCCATCCAATACTGGTACAGCACCTATGTTGGGATTCCTTCCATCTGACAATATAGATATTTCCTTGTGAATTATTTTTATACATGATTTGACTATAGGCATTTGTTTCACTTTAGTGCTCATGTCTATTTTGGAAATATACTTAGACATTTGTATGGTATTTGCATGTATATAACTATTCTGTTTTTACACTCTTTTATTATACATAAGCAATGCTTGGGTAGTTGTCAGACAAACGAACCCTGGCTTTAGCTGTTTGCCTACATTGTGAAGGGAATTAGTGCATATTTAACTCTATTTTAATACTGTGTTGACTGCATCTAACATGAGTATTGTAGTCCTATGAATGTACAGTATGTTAATAGTGTAAGGACATCGTTTGTAGTAATTATCCTGCAAATGCTGACACTGAGATTTGAATGCAAACGTTTACTTGTTTTAATGAATATGGTATATTTTAAGGTTATAAAGTAATAAAGTCACTGGAGGTTCATTAGTTATGGACTGGGTATCTATTCATATTCATCTGGAAATGCTGGCATTTAAGGAAAAAGTTAAAATTCAGAACTCTTTTCACTGTAATAAAAATAGATATAAACAGTCAGTATTTTCAGCCCTTGCAATGCTGGAGGGACTGACCTAATTAGTTGAACTACATTCCATATTCCTAATCCCATCATTATTTAAACGCTTTGTGATAGGAAAAGCTTAGCTGAAAACAATTTGAAAGCCTTTTTTTCAGAATGTAGAGTTGAAGAATAAATCCCTGTCACTTGTCGCGATCTGGATTAGTGATTGTTACTTGGCTGCTGCTTCAGAGGGAAACCTTATTTGTGATTTACAAACGCTCATTCTCAGGGAAAGCGTTAGTATAATCCTAATTGGATTTTAAAGGCTCTTGGAATAAAGTTTATTGATATAGATATTACGGCAGTTACCACTTCATTGTATAGGCTTACTTGTTTAAAGGGAAGCTCCAAAAAAAACAGAGTTCCTAGGTTAATTAAAAACTTAAGGAGCCCTGTGGTTTGATATACAGCAGCCTATACATGTTCAGGCTTTATGCTCTCTGTAGACCTACATATCACCAGCAGGTGATGGTGCCATCAATTGAAATGTTCTGAAACACTGCCGATCTGATGCCAGATAAGAGGTGAAAGACTGACATGGAAACAGGACACCCGAGCAACAGGGACCTGGCACCACGAAATGCAGTGCAGGAGAAGCTGATTAATATTTAGTTTTATGGGAAAAGATTAAGTTAAACTTGCAGTTATACATTGAGGCCTCTGCTCTTTCTGAGTTCAAGACACAGTCTCTGTTTAAGTATTCAGAGATAACTGTCAGTCGCTGATAAAACGGCCCCCTTGTATAACTGAACTCAGAAAAAGGAGACTTAAATGTATACATTTACAAGTTTTATTGAATCTCTTCCCACCAAAATATATATCAATCTGTTCAGCTCCTCTTGCTCCACAACAAGTCGCCTGCAGACCGCAATGCAGTACTTAGAAAGTACATACAGATGAATGGGGGTTAGCACTGGGGCCTTGCAGCGCTGCGGTCCTAGGTTCGAATCTGACCAAGGACAACATCTGCATGGAGTTGTATGTTCTCCCCGTGTTTGCGTGGGTTTCCCCTGGGCACTCCGGTTTCCTCCCACACTCCAAAGACATAGTGATAGGGACCTTAGATTGTGAGCCCCATTGGGGACAGTTGGATGCTAATGTCTGTAAAGCGCTGCGGAATATAGTAGCGCTATAAAAGTGCATAAATAAATAAAATGAAGTGACTCTAATCAGATTGGCTAGACTACATTTTAGGGTGACTTACATTTTATAATCCATGTAAGTCACCCTTGCCTTTGCAATAAGCAGTATTGAGAGGGTTAATATACCTTACTTACTTACTTACTTCTCCTTATAAGCAACTTGGTACTGAAGCCTAGCATTTCCCTTCACTGCTATGGTTGGCAGAAAAATGAACCACTCTGAACAAATGTTTTAGTGCAAAGGGTGTCCCTGTTCTTGCTTCCCCTTTATCCACCACTACTGGGACGTTCACAGAAAAAACATAGCAAAATTATGTTGGAAACATAGGCTTCATTTTTTTGTTTGTTTTGCTGCAGCTGTTTCTTAAAGGGGCTGTCCCATTGGACAAACCCTTACTGTATGTCTTCTTTATATGAAATCCTAACTACTTATCATGCAAATTGTGCTACTAAACATAATATACATAGTATCACATGTACAATAGCCACTAAATATTTGCTTCCTTACCCTAAATGGACCACCATCTCCATCGTCTAGTTCCAGTATGTATCCTTCCACAGGATTGTGGGCAAAAGGTGGCATTCTCCAAGCCAGAGTAACGCTATTATTTCGCGTGCAGCATTTCTCTAGCTGCAGTAATGGTACAGGGGGCACTGTAAGAGGAACTGATTACAGATTAGTGCAACTCTGCCCTTCCTTTAGCTTGGTTAGCATAGAGAGAGATAAGAATGTCCTTGATGGACTTTTCTGCAGAACAGGACTCTGGAACTTGTGATCATTGTACATGTTCAGTAAATATATTTAATTGTATGTACTTTTTTTTATAACACTGACTGACATTCAGGTTTGTTTTCAGTAGAATATAGTGACATGCCTCAAGCCCACAGCCGTATCTCTTTTGCGGTCTGCACATTGCGGATCTGCAAAACATAGATACCAGCCGTGGGCATCCTGCATACTCCCCTTCTGCATGCCCTGCCCTATGTTAGAAACGCCTATTCTTGTCCGTAAAATGGGAAAGGATAGGATATG
Organism: Bufotes viridis; assembly: GCA_033119425.1. Taxonomy (NCBI): domain Eukaryota; kingdom Metazoa; phylum Chordata; class Amphibia; order Anura; family Bufonidae; genus Bufotes; species Bufotes viridis. The sequence continues at coordinate 327,980,718 of CM065592.1, read as the reverse complement.
TTCTATTTTTTTGGTAGGGCCAGGTAATGGACATACGGATGCGGATAGCACACAGTTGAAATTAACGCGTCTGCATCCAATCTGCAAAAAATGCCGATCATTTGTGTAAATGTGTCCAGAAAAGGACATTTGAGGGAAGCATTAAGAAGAGAACTCAGCCAAATAGTATTTCTAAATACGGTTCTGGGGATTCTGATTGTCTACATGCCATTGACTGATGGACAAAAGTTAAAAGAATATTCCATTTAAAAAAAAATGTGAAAATCATACAATTTTTTTTAATTTACACACATTTAAAATTCTGCATACATACCTTTCCTATATCATGTATCAGCCCAATGTAATGTATCTATGGTCTAAATGAAACATAGCATCAGCCATGTGACACTGTTGACACCCTGACATTCAGTAAGCCGTGTTACATGACAAGACATGTGCTGGGTCAGCACACAGGACACACTCATGGGATAGGTAAATAGGACTAGTGATGGAATCATGATTTTTATTGTGATTATTACAGTAACTACATCATTATGTACCTGTCTGTTGGGACTTGTAAAATGGCTGCCTGCCTCAGTGTGACAACTGACAGCATTTGTAGACGAATCCGTGTACAAATGCATTGCAAGAACGGATCCATCTCTCCGCTTGTCATGCGGATGGACGGATCCGTCTTGCAGTTTTTTCACAGTTTTTCTGGTCTGCGGATCAGTCCTTCGGTTGTTTCGCAATGCCGGATCCGGCACTAATGCAAGTCAATGGAAATTAATGGGCATTCTGGCGACTGATCAGGCATGCTGCGGTATTATGTCCGCCCAAAACGCCTGACAGTGACTGAACGGAAGGCATACTGATGCAAACTGAATGGATTTCTATCCATTCAGAATGCATTGGGATATGCCTGATCAGTTCTTTTCCGGGATAGAGCCCTTTTGACGGAACTCTATGCCGGAAAAGAATAATGCAAGTGTGAGAGTACCCTTAGTTTAAAAAAAAAGGAAACAGCACAAACAGAAATCTTCTTCTGCGCTGAAGGTAGTGGAGTAGTAGTACTGTATGTATAGTGTATACATTCTGCTCCTCAATACACTACTTCATCTGTTAAAGACCTGGGCAGTTAACTGAAAGTCAGGTCACATGATACTTTTACGACTCACATGACTGACACCATGTTTAGTCCTATAGTGCTCCTACAGAAGCATTTTACAAGGCTAAAATGGACCGTACCATTTTTTTTCTTTAGGAAGAGGCAAATGCACAGATATAATTGTAACACCCCATAGCTTTTTGTGTAATGATGATGATTAATGCTAAACCTTTTTTTTCTTTCCCTAATTAGTTGCAGTACACAGTTCTGCCCACTAGGGGTGTACTTAGGAAAGATTGCTGTGTCACACTAGGAACCAAGTGTGGAGAGGACAGTTCCTGAGGGGGAGAGTTTTGTGGGGTGTGCGATGAAGGCTGGAGAAAGGATGCTGTGTATGCTGTTCAAGATACAGTTACTGGATAGTCTGGCCAGACAGAAGATCAAGCTGTATACTGCACTGGGACCAGAGAGAGAGAGAGTGGATTGTTTCTTGGAAGGAGTAAGACTAAATTGTAGTGAGTTGCTGGCATTTTCTGCTCTCAGAGGTAACAGATCTGCACTCCATACTAAAGTGTTATGGTATGAACATTGCATCCAGGAGAGTGTGAGATCAACACAAACTAATACCCTGCATTCCCCTCCAGCTGCATTGATACAAGCTGTTTGTCTGGAAGACACTGTGTGGACTCTCCTAGTGTATATTTCTCATGCTGATAAATCTTCACAAGGCAAATGCTTAGAGCCTAAGGACCCTGTTCTGAATCATATAGCTTAGTAAAGTGCAGGGAATTATAGGTTCTGGACTTGGACACCAGTTAAGGATTTTTCCTGCACAAGTGAGCTACACTGTCCGCCATTGTTATAAATATTTAACTGAGAAGACGGGCCCCAACGCATGCAGCTGCCAACTATTGTCCTTTTTCTTTTCTGCTAACGCCGGGACTATATTTGTGTTTCCTTTGGGTATATTTAAGCGTTGGAAGCCTTCTACAGGGTTTAATATACTCAGCTGTTGTATTTTCATTTGATTAGAGTCAATATCTAACTTTTATTGTGTTCTCACCATAGTTTATCTTTGCAGTGAAACTTGTTATACAGACACCTTGTGGAGAAAAGTGCAATTGATTGAAATTTTTGTGTAAGAAGCTGTTTGACCGTGCATTACATGTAATACTGCATTAATTTTATAACTAGAAATATTCTGTGCAAATTTGACTGCTTACCATTATTTTGTTTAGGGTCACATTGTTTGAAAATAAATGGGCCCATTGTTCATATAAACTGTGTCTAAACATTGGGGAAGAAAAAGGGAGTTCACCAGAGCAAAGAGAGATCTGAACCATCTATTCCACTTCTAAGGCACACCCACGGGTGTGCTACATTTGGGGGCTCGTCCGGGATCCATTTCAGACCATAACTCCGTTTCCCCTTTTTTTTTAAGCACAGTAAAGACAACAAAATGGATTCAAAGTTAGTCACTGAGTGGTGTCAGACCTGTAGAGTGGACTTAGACAAAGCACTTGCATTGATAATCCCCAGTACTGAAATGTCCCGCCGTCAGCTTTACGATTTGATGGAAAAGATTATCCCAGGAGAACATTGTCTAATTAGAGATATCAAAGTAAATAGGGACACAGAAGAGGAGAGGACTGATGTTCTGTTTGAGTGGGAGACACCAGTGTCAGCGTTAGATTTCCCTGAGGACTTTGAATTTGGGAAAGAGGGACTCAAAGCTAGATTGGTTCGACCAGAGTTTTTGCCTGGAAACAAGTCAGTAGATGCAAATGACATGGTTACCACCTCTGGGTTAGTACAAGCATTGACCGAAGTAATGAGTAAATGTGCGACTCTGGGCCAGAAATCTTCGGCATCTGAATACCGCAAGTTAAAGTTCTTCTCAGGGACTCAGCCCACACCAAATGGGGAGGAGGAGTTTGAACCCTGGCTGGATCAAGTGCTTCAAGTAATAGAAGAATGGAATGTGTCGGAAGCTGTTAAGAAACAGCGAGTTGCCGAAAGTCTCAAAGGGGCGGCCGCAGAAGTGATCAGAAATCTAAGACTGAGCAAAAGGGACTGCTCTGCTAGAGACTACTTAAATGCTTTACAAGATGTTTTTGGGCAAACTGAGACAGTGGAGGAGCTTCAATATAAGTTCACGCATACCTATCAGACGGAGGGCGAGAAATTGTCCCAGTATATTAGGCGGTTGGATCGAATTCTTCATCAACTAATGCTCAAGAAGGGGATAAACTCAGACCAAGTAGATCAGAAAAGAGTTCAGCAGATATTTCAGGGTGCATTGCCTCTAGATCCCATCATGATAAAAATGCGGGCACAAACGGGCACAAACAAAACAGACACCTTTAATGTATCATCAGTTGGTGAAAGCTGTCAGAGAGGAAGAAGCAGTGTTGGAAGAGAGGAGCTCCTCTCAGATACAAACAGGAGCAATGGTTCACAGCGCCTCTAGTTCCGAAGCATCACAGATACAGTCACAAGTGGCCACATTAGCAGATGCAATAACACAGATTGTCAAGACAGTAGAGGGGCTACAGAAGACAGTCAAGACACTAGCAGAAGAGAAGCAAATAGATGCAGCAGGACTCTGGAATGATCACAAGTTCCAGGACTCTGGAACTTGTGATCATTGTACATGTTCAGTAAATATATTTAATTGTATGTACTTTTTTTTATAACACTGACTGACATTCAGGTTTGTTTTCAGTAGAATATAGTGACATGCCTCAAGCCCACAGCCGTATCTCTTTTGCGGTCTGCACATTGCGGATCTGCAAAACATAGATACCAGCCGTGGGCATCCTGCATACTCCCCTTCTGCATGCCCTGCCCTATGTTAGAAACGCCTATTCTTGTCCGTAAAATGGGAAAGGATAGGATATGTTCTATTTTTTTGGTAGGGCCAGGTAATGGACATACGGATGCGGATAGCACACAGTTGAAATTAACGCGTCTGCATCCAATCTGCAAAAAATGCCGATCATTTGTGTAAATGTGTCCAGAAAAGGACATTTGAGGGAAGCATTAAGAAGAGAACTCAGCCAAATAGTATTTCTAAATACGGTTCTGGGGATTCTGATTGTCTACATGCCATTGACTGATGGACAAAAGTTAAAAGAATATTCCATTTAAAAAAAAATGTGTCTATAGAATAGGAAATCATACAATTTTTTTAATTTACACGCATTTAAAATTCTGCATACATACCTTTCCTATATCATGTATCAGCCCAATGTAATGTATCTATGGTCTAAATGAAACATAGCATCAGCCATGTGACACTGTTGACACCCTGACATTCAGTAAGCCGTATTACATGACAAGACATGTGCTGGGTCAGCACACAGGACACACTCATGGGATAGGTAAATAGGACTAGTGATGGAATCATGATTTTTATTGTGATTATTACAGTAACTACATCATTATGTACCTGTCTGTAGGGACTTGTAAAATGGCTGCCTGCCTCAGTGTGACAACTGACAGCATTTGTAGACGAATCCGTGTACAAATGCATTGCAAGAACGGATCCATCTCTCCACTTGTCATGCGGATGGACGGATCCGTCTTGCAGTTTTTTCACAGTTTTTCCGGTCTGTGGATCTGTCCTTCAGTTGTTTCGCAATGCCGGATCCGGCACTAATGCAAGTCAATGGGAATTAATGGGCATTCCGGCGACTGATCAGGCATGCTGCGGTATTATGTCCGCCCAAAACGCCTGACAGTGACTGAACTGAAGGCATACTGATGCAAACTGAACGGATTTCTATCCATTCAGAATGCATGGGGATATGCCTGATCAGTTCTTTTCCGGCATAGAGCCCTTGTGACGGAACTCTATGCCGGAAAAGAATAATGCAAGTGTGAAAGTACCCTTAGTTTAAAAAAAAAAAGCAAACAGCACAAACAGAAATCTTCTTCTGCGCTGAAGGTAGTGGAGTAGTAGTACTGTATGTATAGTGTATACATTCTGCTCCTCAATACACTACGTCATCTGTTAAAGACCTGGGCAGTTAGCTGAAAGTCAGGTCACATGATACTTTTACGACTCACATGACTGACACCATGTTTAGTCCTATAGCGCTCCTACAGAAGCATTTTACAGGGCTAAAATGGACCGTACCATTTTTTTTCTTTAGGAAGAGGCAAATGCACAGATATAATTGTAACACCCCATAGCTTTTTGTGTAATGATGATGTTTAATGCTAAACCTTTTTTTCTTTCCCTAATTAGTTGCAGTACACAGTTCTGCCCACTAAGGGTGTACTTAGAAAAGATTGCTGTGTCACACTAGGAACCAAGTTTGGAGAGGACAGTTCCTGAGGGGGAGAGTTTTGTGGGGTGTGCGATGAAGGCTGGAGAAAGGATGCTGTGTATGCTGTTCAAGATACAGTTACTGGATTGTCTGGCCAGACAGAAGATCAAGCTGTATACTGCACTGGGACCAGAGAGAGAGTGGATTGTTTCTTGGAAGGAGTAAGACTAAATTGTAGTGAGTTGCTGGCATTTTCTGCTCTCAGAGGTAACAGATCTGCACTCCATACTAAAGATGTTATGAACATTGCATCCAGGAGAGTGTGAGATCAACACAAACTAATACCCTGCATTCCCCTCCAGCTGCATTGATACAAGCTGTTTGTCTGGAAGACACTGTGTGGACTCTCCTAGTGTATATTTCTCATGCTGATATTGAAATCTTCACAAGGCAAATGCTTAGAGCCTAAGGACCCTGTTCTGAATCATATAGCTTAGTAAAGTGCAGGGAATTATAGGTTCTGGACTTGGACACCAGTTAAGGATTTTTCCTGCACAAGTGAGCTACACTGTCCGCCATTGTTATAAATATTTAACTGAGAAGACGGGCCCCAACGCATGCAGCTGCCAACTATTGTCCATTTTCTTTTCTGCTAACGCCGGGACTATATTTGTGTTTCCTTTGGGTATATTTAAGCGTTGGAAGCCTTCTACAGGGTTTAATATACTCAGCTGTTGTATTTTCATTTGATTAGAGTCAATATCTAACTTTTATTGTGTTCTCACCATAGTTTATCTTTGCAGTGAAACTTGTTATAGAGACACCTTGTGGAGAAAAGTGCAATTGATTGAAATTTTTGTGTAAGAAGCTGTTTGACCGCGCATTACATGTAATACTGCATTAATTTTATAACTAGAAATATTCTGTGCAAGTTTGACTGCTTACCATTATTTTGTTTAGGGTCACATTGTTTGAAAATAAACGGGCCCATTGTTCATATAAACTGTGTCTAAACATTGGGGAAGAAAAAGGGAGTTCACCAGAGCAAAGAGAGATCTGAACCATCTATTCCACTTCTAAGGCACACCCACGGGTGTGCTACATTTGGGGGCTCGTCCGGGATCCATTTCAGACCATAACTCCGTTTCCCTTTTTTAAGCACAGTAAAGACAACAAAATGGATTCAAAGTTAGTCACTGAGTGGTGTCAGACCTGTAGAGTGGACTTAGACAAAGCACTTGCATTGATAGTCCCCAGTACTGAAATGTCCCGCCGTCAGCTTTATGATTTGATGGAAAAGATTATCCCAGGAGAACATTGTCTAATTAGAGATATCAAAGTAAATAGGGACACAGAAGAGGAGAGGACTGATGTTCTGTTTGAGTGGGAGACACCAGTGTCAGCGTTAGATTTCCCTGAGGACTTTGAATTTGGGAAAGAGGGACTCAAAGCTAGATTGGTTCGACCAGAGTTTTTGCCTGGAAACAAGTCAGTAGATGCAAATGACATGGTCACCACCTCTGGGTTAGTACAAGCATTGACCGAAGTAATGAGTAAATGTGCGACTCTGGGCCAGAAATCTTTGGCATCTGAATACCGCAAGTTAAAGTTCTTCTCAGGGACTCAGCCCACACCAAATGGGGAGGAGGAGTTTGAACCCTGGCTGGATCAAGTGCTTCAAGTAATAGAAGAATGGAATGTGTCGGAAGCTGTTAAGAAACAGCGAGTTGCCGAAAGTCTCAAAGGGGCGGCCGCAGAAGTGATCAGAAATCTAAGACTGAGCAAAAGGACTGCTCTGCTAGAGACTACTTGAATGCTTTACAAGATGTTTTTGGGCAAACTGAGACAGTGGAGGAGCTTCAATATAAGTTCACGCATACCTATCAGACGGAGGGGGAGAAATTGTCCCAGTATATTAGGCGGTTGGATCGAATTCTTCATCAACTAATGCTCAAGAAGGGGATAAACTCAGACCAAGTAGATCAGAAAAGAGTTCAGCAGATATTTCAGGGTGCATTGCCTCTAGATCCCATCATGATAAAAATGCGGGCACAAACAAAACAGACACCTTTAATGTATCATCAGTTGGTGAAAGCTGTCAGAGAGGAAGAAGCAGTGTTGGAAGAGAGGAGCTCCTCTCAGATACAAACAGGAGCAATGGTTCACAGCGCCTCTAGTTCCGAAGCATCACAGATACAGTCACAAGTGGCCACATTAGCAGATGCAATAACACAGATTGTCAAGACAGTAGAGGGGCTACAGAAGACAGTCAAGACACTAGCAGAAGAGAAGCAAATAGATGCAGCATCCACAGGTATGGCAGTCAGAAGAGAATTGAATGGAGTCAGATCAAGAGCATTTGTTGGATTCTGTTACCGATGTGGAGAGACAGGACACATGAGACGGAGATGTCCGAATCCTGAGAATCTAAGGAGAGTAAATGAAATGTTTTTGGCGAACTCGACGCAGGGAAACTTCAGAGGGCCTCAGTGAAGGAGCCAACTGTGTGCCCAAGTTTAAAGAGCTCCATAAATAACACCATGAAGGAAAGAACCCCTGCCTCGAATTCTTCGCCCATTTACATTTCAGATGACAGAAGACTAACACGGCCTGATTCTTTGAAGGAGAGAGCAAAAGTTTTAAGACTACCATCTACCGCTCATCAGCATGCCGACTGTAAGGCAGTGGAAAGAACAAGGAATGAGAAGCTGCCAGCTGGTCTAATTGGGCCGTCCCTCTAGTGCCAATTAAGATAGAAGGAATCTATAGTAAAGCTTTGTTGGACACTGGGGCTCAGGTTACTATTTTATTCAGAGACTTTTATCAGAAGCACCTAAAACACTTGCCGCTTCAAAGACTGGAAGATCTGGAGATTTGGGGTCTGAGCGACACAAAGTTCCCATATGATGGCTACGTCTCACTCAAGTTAGAGTTCCCTACCTCAGTGGTGGGGATCAGCGAAGAAGTTAACACTCTAGCTGTTGTGTGCCCAAGACCTAAAGAGAAGGGAGAAGCTGCCATGTTGGTTGGGACAAATACAGACTTTATTCGGAGATTGTTGAGACCACAGTTGGCTGAGAATTGTCTTTCACTTCACCCATTCTTAAAACCAGTGTACTATGCTTTAAAAAAGGAGAAGATCAACCCAAAAGAAGAGATTGGGCATGTTTGGTCCCCTTCCGATAGAGAACATGTCATTCAACCAGGAAGAATAACTTGTCTAAGGGCAAAGGTGAGGATGTGTGGAAAGGCAACTACCTCTCACTTCATGACAGAGATGGGCTCGGAAATAGAATTGCCACCTGGTCTGGAGTTAATACCAGAGGTCTGGCCAGCTGACAAATTGAAGCACCCGCATGATACCTTGTCAGTGGGGTTGAAGAACAAGGGAGCACTCCCATTATTCTTCGCTCTCAAGTCCGTCTGGGAAATGTATATGCTGCCACTCCTTTGCCTCCAAGTGATAACGTCAATATAGATGAACTGAACCTGGAAGATGTTGACTTAGGAGGTGGTATCTTGTCACCAGAATGGATGGTTCGAATTAAAGAGATGCTAAAGCAAAAGAAGAACTGTTTTTCTGCAGGTGAATATGACATAGGTCGTTCTAAGAGTGCAATGCATAGCATCAGGCTGATGGAAGAGCGGCCCTTCAGGGAACGCTCACGAAGAGTTGCTCCGGGAGATTTGGAGGACCTACGACAGCACTTGATGGAACTGAAAGCCGCTGGGGTGATTCAGGAGTCCAGAAGTCCTTATGCCTCCCCATTGTGATTGTCAGAAAAAAATGGATCAATACGCATGTGCGTTGACTACCGCACTTTGAATCAGCGAACCATCCCTGATCAATACACCACCCCACGGATAGAGGATGCACTTAATTGTTTGGTGGGCAGCAAATGGTTCAGTGTGTTAGATCTGAGGAGTGGATACTACCAAATTCCAATGGACCCTACAGATCGAGAAAAGACTGCATTCATCACTCCTCTGGGGTTCTTTGAGTTCAATGACATGCCCCAAGGCCTATCAAACGCACCAGCAACTTTTCAGCGGCTCATGGAAAGAACAGTTGGAGATATGCATCTTCTTGAAGTACTTGTCTACCTGGATGACATCATTGTCTTCGGAAAACTTTAGAAGAGCATGAGGCAAGGCTAAGGAAAGTGTTGGATAGGATTGAAAAAGAAGGATTGAAACTATCCTTAGACAAATGCAAATTTTTCCAGCCATCAGTGACATATGTCGGACACGTGGTGTCTGCAGAGGGGATAGCAACAGATCCCAGCAAAGTTGAAGCAGTGACATCTTGGCCTAAACCCCGAACCATCACAGAGTTGCGCTCTTTTCTTGGGTTCTGTAGCTATTATAGAAGATTTGTACAAGGGTTTGCCAAGACAGCCCGGCCCCTAAACCAACTGCTTCAAAGTGATGTGGATCTCACTGACTCAGATGAAGGCTTCAAGTTGAAGAAAGTGAGGGGATCAAGAGGGCCTAAAGAGTGTATTGAGGACCGCTGGACCTCTGAGTGTGATGAAGCATTTGAAAAGCTAAAGCATTGTCTTACTCATGCTCCAGTGCTAGCCTATGCTGACTCGACTAAGCCCTATACACTCCATGTAGATGCTAGTAGAGAAGGTTTGGGAGGAGTTCTCTATCAAGAGCAAGACAAGGGGCTGAGGCCTGTGGCTTTCATTAGCAGAAGTCTATCCCCCACAGAAAAGAACTATCCAGCCCACAAATTGGAATTTCTTGCCTTGAAATGGGCTGTAGTGGACAAACTGCATGACTACCTTTATGGGGCTGAGTTCGAAGTTCAGACAGACAATAATCCTTTGACATACATACAGACTACTGCAAAGTTGGATGCCACTGGACATAGATGGATGGCTGCTCTGTCTAACTACAATTTCAGTCTGAGATATCGTCCGGGCACACAGAATGGAGATGCTGATGGTCTATCCCGTAGACCTCATGAAGATTTACACCCTGATGATGAATGGGTAGAAATACCTGCACCAGGAGTGAGAGCTATGTGCAAATTTTCAACAGTCCAGTCGAGAAGTGAGTGTTGTGCCCAAAGCCTAGCTCTACCAGCCGAAAGTCTACCTTCATCCTTTGCAATCCAGTCACTCTGCAGGCTTCTTCATTACCAGCTTTGAGCCACAGTGATCTCAGAAGAGATCAGAAGGAAGATCCTTTAGGAAAACTAGCAGTGGCAGCCTTAGAGAAGAACCAAGTTGACATTCTTCGTACAGATGCCCACCCAATGGCGAGGCTGTTGGTCAAAGAGTGGGACCGGTTGCAAATACGAAGTGGACTTGTATACAGAAGGGCCCCAAGTACCGTCAATAGTGAAAAATGGCAGTTATTACTCCCCAGAAGTACAAGGAGACAGTACTTTGTGCGTTACATGATGAACATGGCCATCTGGGTTATGACAGAACCTTGGGGCTCGTGAGAGACAGATTTTACTGGCCATGTATGAAGCAAGACATAGAAGACTATTGCCGTTCCTGTTTGTGTTGTATTCAAAGAAAGACTTTGCCCACAAGAGCTGCTCCTTTGGGACAGTTAGAGAGTGGAGGACCATTAGAACTTGTATGCATAGACTTTCTCAGTATTGAACCTGACGAAGGGGAATTAGCAACGTGTTGGTTGTGACAGACCATTATACAAGATACGCTCAGGCATTCCCTGCTCGTGATCAGAAAGCTCTCACAGTGGCTAAACTGCTTGTGGAACAGTTCTTTGTCCATTATGGTCTTCCAAAGAGAATTCATTCTGACCAGGGGCGTGATTTTGAGAGCAAACTTGTAAAGGAACTACTGACACTTTTGGGGGTGCAGAAGAGTCGCACCACCCCATATCATCCACAAGGGGATGCCCAGCCTGAACGCTTCAACAGGACTTTACTTGACATGCTGGGGACTTTGTCTATTGAAAAAAGAGTCATTGGAGTAGACATGTGGCAACAGTGGTGCATGCCTATAACAGTACAAAAATGATGCCACGGGGTTCTCGCCTTACTTTTTAATGTTTGGGCGAGAAGCTCGTCTCCCTGTCGATCTGACATTTGGAGTCTCTGCTGATGACACTCCGGTGAACTCTCACACTAGCTATGTGGAGAGACTCAAGAAAGGTCTTAAGCAAGCGTATGAGTTGGCTGAAATCTCTTCAGGACTGAGACATCAACAGAATAAGGCTCGCTATGACAAGAAAGTGAAAGTACATGATCTTCAGCCAGGGGACCGAGTTCTTTTGAGGAATGTGGGCCTACAAGGCAAGCACAAATTAGCGAATCGATGGGGTTCTGATCTCTACATAATCTGCTCCCAACTGCCAAACATTCCAGTCTACCAGGTTCGCCCTGAAGGAAAGGAAGGACCAATTAAGACTTGGCATCGCAACAACTTGATGCCCCTAGCAGAAACTGTGAGGATAATAAATTCTGAACCCAAACGTGCACAAGGAAAATCAAATTCCAGGCGGTCCAGCAGACTGCAGAGAAAAGGAGAGACTACCCCGTCAGCTGAAGAACCAGTGACCCCCTTGATGGGGAAGAAGACAGTGATAGTGAGTGGGGTATAGATGGACTTTTCTATGATAGTATGTACAACCCCATTGAAAGCGATCTGAATGCTAATGCTCTAGAGTTCGTCCCTTGTCAAGTTGACCAATCCAAAACAGGCATTCGTCTGGAGGGTTCTTCGGCCCTGAATGAGCAACAAAATGAGAGTTTTCCCCTGCCTACTATGGACAATGACCTTTTGTTTGCCGTCAATCCAAGTGTGGGTGACTCCCAGGTTACTCCAGAAATAGAGGACGTGACTACTGCAGAAACAAAGAGTGAGTGTGTCAATGATGCACCCCCTGTTGAAGCATGCTCCCCAGTCAACACCTCTGAACTAAGGCCACCCAGACAGATAAGGCCTCCACAGAGACTCACATATGACACTATGGGAAATAGTACTCAAGAACCTGTGAGCACTGCACATCGAGGAGTCTACGCTCATGTTCCCTTAGCTCTTTGCTCCAAAGGTGACCCCCTCCCCACAATAATGTGTACTAATGACACTCCATGGTGGAATGTCCCATTTGACTATAGTGGCAATGTTCAGTTAGTTGTACACTAAGTGTTATTGAAAAAAAAAAACGTTAGATTTGAGCCATGCTTTGGGAGGACCCAAGACATTTTAAGTGGGGGAGAGTGTAACACCCCATAGCTTTTTGTGTAATGATGATGTTTAATGCTAAACCTTTTTTTCTTTCCCTAATTAGTTGCAGTACACAGTTCTGCCCACTAGGGGTGTACTTAGGAAAGATTGCTGTGTCACACTAGGAACCAAGTGTGGAGAGGACAGTTCCTGAGGGGGAGAGTTTTGTGGGGTGTGCGATGAAGGCTGGAGAAAGGATGCTGTGTATGCTGTTCAAGATACAGTTACTGGATAGTCTGGCCAGACAGAAGATCAAGCTGTATACTGCACTGGGACCAGAGAGAGAGTGGATTGTTTCTTGGAAGGAGTAAGACTAAATTGTAGTGAGTTGCTGGCATTTTCTGCTCTCAGAGGTAACAGATCTGCACTCCATACTAAAGTGTTATGGTATGAACATTGCATCCAGGAGAGTGTGAGATCAACACAAACTAATACCCTGCATTCCCCTCCAGCTGCATTGATACAAGCTGTTTGTCTGGAAGACACTGTGTGGACTCTCCTAGTGTATATTTCTCATGCTGATATTGAAATCTTCACAAGGCAAATGCTTAGAGCCTAAGGACCCTGTTCTGAATCATATAGCTTAGTAAAGTGCAGGGAATCATAGGTTCTGGACTTGGACACCAGTTAAGGATTTTTCCTGCACAAGTGAGCTACACTGTCCGCCATTGTTATAAATATTTAACTGAGAAGACGGGCCCCAACGCATGCAGCTGCCAACTATTGTCCATTTTCTTTTCTGAGAACGCCGGGACTATATTTGTGTTTCCTTTGGGTATATTTAAGCGTTGGAAGCCTTCTACAGGGTTTAATATACTCAGCTGTTGTATTTTCATTTGATTAGAGTCAATATCTAACTGTTATTGTGTTCTCACCATAGTTTATCTTTGCAGTGAAACTTGTTATAGAGACACCTTGTGGAGAAAAGTGCAATTGATTGAAATTTTTGTGTAAGAAGCTGTTTGACCGTGCATTACATGTAATACTGCATTAATTTTATAACTAGAAATATTCTGTGCAAATTTGACTGCTTACCATTATTTTGTTTAGGGTCACATTGTTTGAAAATAAATGGGCCCATTGTTCATATAAACTGTGTCTAAACATTGGGGAAGAAAAAGGGAGTTCACCAGAGCAAAGAGAGATCTGAACCATCTATTCCACTTCTAAGGCACACCCACGGGTGTGCTACATAATAAAAGTCTGTGAGCAAAATTTTAAATAGATGTTAATTCGAAAATTGTTCAACATCCTATTGTCTAAAGAAACTAATGTAATTGTTAAAACCAGAATAACTCTTTAGCACTACTACTCCAAAATGTCGTTACATGGCATACAGCACTCAAAACATTTGTTGGGGCTCTTATAGTAATTCTGTCAAATCCTTAGCAAAAAAATGTGTCCATGCAGCTAGGTGATCCTTCCCAGTCAAAAGATCCTATAATAAAATTCTTAAGGCCCCATGTACATTATTAGCTTCTGGCTCTCCCCTGACAGGTGATGTTGGGGGACATAAGGAAGAAGTATGTTGACTTCCAACATCCGCTCCTGTACTAGGAGATAAATTTCCATCAGTGGCTTTTTCCTCTCTCCCCATCGAAAACATACACATGCTCAGCTGAGCCAAGCATGTGTGTGTATGGGGGATTCGAGCCAGCTCTAACTGCGGGTTGTGGATTTGTTGCAGATTTTGATACACATTTGTTCCAGATCTCAACCTTTGCATTGCATTTCTTCTCTGTCTTCCTGGAGCCATAACTTTTTTATTTTTCCATTCACATAGCTATGTGAGGGCTTGTCTTTTGAGGGACAAGTTGGACTTTGTAATTCTACCATTTAATATGGCATACGATGTAGTGGGAAGCAGGAAATACATTCCAAATGGGGTGGCCAGGAAGATCACTCTCCTCTCTGAATCTGCCATATGCACTTGCGCTGTTTGGAGTTTAGTGTAGGTGCAGTGCATCACAATGGAGGAGGCTGAGTGATGTACCGGGTCACATGACCCTTATGGACAGGACCTTTATGCGGACAGCACAGAAGATTTGCATAAGAAGGGGACGTTGCTTATGAAATATAGCAAACAGCACAGAATTTAAACAAAACCTATAATGGTAAGTGGCATATAGTCATCTTATATACACATGGGTCAACAGGAGCCAGAAAGTGGCCAACCCCTTTAATATGCACCATGTGCATATACCCTTACTGTTTCTAAGTAGCAGTAGATGTTTTCTACATTGACAGAGAGAAACAATCTAAATAACAGAAAACGAAAAAGACATGAACAACATTTTAGATTTGCTGACTTTATAGATAATGGTCGTCAAAGGTGGAGCTCACAGTAACATCAGAAACCACTGTCAGCAGGACAGAAATCCACTGTCACTATCAGCAGGACAGAAATCCACCTTCACTGTCAGCAGGACAGAAATCCACTGTCACTGTCAGCAGGACAGAAATCCACCTTCACTGTCAGCAGGACAGAAATCCACTGTCATTGTCAGCAGGACAGAAATCCACTGTCACTATCAGCAGGACAGAAATCCACTGTCACAGTCAGCAGGACAGAAATCCACTGTCACAGTCAGCAGGACAGAAATCCACTGTCACAGTCAGCTGGACAGAAATCCACTGTCACAGTCAGCAGGACAGAAATCCACTGTCACAGTCAGCAGGACAGAAATCCACCGTCACAGTCAGCAGGACAGAAATCCACCGTCACAGTCAGCAGGACAGAAATCCACTGTCACAGTCAGCAGGACAGAAATCCACTGTCACTGTCAGCAGGGCAGAAATCCACTGTCACTATCAGCAGGACAGAAATCCACTGTCACTGTCGGCAGGGCAGAAATCCACTGTCACTGTCGGCAGGGCAGAAATCCACTGTCACTGTCAGCAGGACAGAAATCCACTGTCACTGTCAGCAGGGCAGAAATCCACTGTCACTGTCGGCAGGACAGAAATCCACTGTCACTGTCGGCAGGACAGAAATCCACTGTCACTGTCGGCAGGGCAGAAATCCACTGTCACTGTCAGCAGGACAGAAATCCACTGTCACTGTCAGCAGGACAGAAATCCACTGTCACTGTCAGCAGGACAGAAATCCACTGTCACTGTCAGCAGGACAGAAATCCACTGTCACTGTCGGCAGGGCAGAAATCCACTGTCACTGTCAGCAGGACAGAAATCCTGCCAGTTTTGCTTTGCCAGTTAAAAGTTAAGATTCCAGTCCTTCGGAGGAGAAAACCTTTCTGTCTTTTGAAGATAGTAACATTTGATGTTAACAAGGAGGAAATATCAGTTCACACAAGATCTATATATAGTAAAATGTCAGTAAAGCTCCATTTAACATGTCAGTCATTCAATATCTTCACTTCACCCAAACATCTCCTCAGTCGCGCACCTGTGTTCATTACATGAGAAGTTAGTGTCTCACCACAGGTTTCCACATTTTCATTTCACTGGTATACAGTGAAAAGCACAAAACAGATATTAACTGGGAGCTCACCCTTACATTTCATCTGAATAAAATCCAGCTGGTGAATAGCTTGCAGCAATGGGTCGTTGTCCAGTGTGAGGTCAAATTCAGGAGAGACTTTTGGTTCCAGTGCCCCTTTCACCCACTGCTCTTGGGAGCTTTGGACACGCTTTATCAAAGCATCTGAAATCTTTAGGAAAACAGCAGAAAAGAAGCAGAATTAAACAAGGAATCATTTTCAAATCAGATATTCAGAAACATGTAATGAAGTTTTTCCATTGGTGAAATAAACGGGAAGTGAATCTTCACTGATTTGCTCATCTCTACTGCATATTTATATTACATTGTGTAATTTTACAAACTGACAGTGTAATAAACTTACCTGTCCGGGCTTCAGCGGTGCGATCCTCACCCTCGGCGCGGCCAGTTCAGGAGAGACGCGCTGCTGAGCTACACCCCTTGATGATGCGACCGCATCTTTAGTAACAGGATGCAATGCTCTGATTCTCCCTGCAGTGGGCATGTGCTGAGGGAGATAGCTGCTCTATTACTGTGTACTAATGTTTCTGGCTAATGTCAATGAACCTATCAGGTTCTGATCCAGGAACTCGGTACTCTATTAAAATCCCTTCCTGGCCATACACCATTGTCAGTGGTAGCCTTGTTTGGCTCACTAGCTAGGTTCCTTGTTCCCTGTTCCTGCATTTGCTTACCGATTCCTCTGTACTTCTGACCTTGGCTTGTCTTCTAACCACCCTCTGCCTCTCGTATGATAGTGTGTAGCCCGTCTGGTTCTGACCCATTTCCGTACGACTCTGCTTTGGTGTTTGTTTGTCTGTTGGTGTTTGTCCGTCTCTGCGATTATTTAGAGTAGGGACCATCGTCCAATTGCAGTTCTGCCAAGTAGGGCTTATACTGCAAATAAGTAGGAAAAGCAGGAAGTGTTCTAGGTTAGGGCCACTATCCTTGCCTGTCCCTACGTACAGGCGTTACAGACAGGTTGGAATTCACTAACCGATTTATACTGATTGATTCTTTAGCATTAAAATGCACAAATTTTGGCGCACGTCACATTTGCTTTTCAAAATTAGCAACTTTTTATTGTTTTGCATTTCTCTCGCTGCTATTCAAAAGTGATGAGCAAAAGTGGGTGGGAATTAGTTGGAAGGGCATGGCCTAGACAAATTTACAAATTTATCAGAACTTAAAACAGAAATTGTCGCAAATTATGACACGAATCCACACCTGCTTACAGCAGGCATAGAATTTCTTATCGTGCGTAGGAACAGCAAAAGTATGCTCCAAATTAATTAAGAGTGCAGCAAACTAATTTTTATACTATATATGACTGCTTAGTTCTTCGCTAGCACCTAACAACCTTAAGGGTAAACAACCTTTACTTACTAAATTTATTAAGAGGCCTGTGCTTCTTAATACATTTGGCGCATTGCACTCTAGTGCACTGAAGTTTAAGACACGTCACTACTGAAGCTTGTCATTGGCTGCAGCAGAGCTGATTACTATGCCCATGCCGAGGAGGAAGTAAACAAGCTGAGGACCAGAAGATGGACACACAGGAGCCAACGTGCAAGACTCCAAGCGTGGGGCAGGTAGGTATGACTCTTTTCCTAGCAGGAAGCAGGCATCAGGGAAAAATTATTTATTCTTGGATAACACCTTTAATAATTTTCCTCCTTTTATGATCCACACCTGCTGATTTTGGCTTCAAAAATTGTATCAAAAACAGTGAACATATGGCTGTAACCTAGGATGAGTTAAACATTATTAACTTTGAGCTATAATGAATGAGATAAAAATATGCTTAATATATAATCTGGACTAAAAATAACATATGTAGCATTATTGCAAGGTGTAAAATCCACAATAAATCTGCAACATAAAGCTGCCGACACACATTGCAAAAATCTGCACCAAAACTACACAAAAGAAAACACAGAAATCTTCACTATTTTTTGCAGTTTTAGTATGTTTTTTCTGTAGATTTTTATTGCTAATTTTGTAAATTTTCTGTTAATGGTAAGAAGCCCATTGAAGTCTATGGTGAAAACCACTATAGATAAAGGTGTGGAATCGCAATATTTTTTAAAATCCGCATGGCAGGTCAGTTTCTTCATGTAAGAAATATATAACGTGTACATGAGATCTGGCAAATCTCATTCACTTTGCTTGAACTGTATCATGCTGTGGTTTTTCAGCACAAAAATCCACACATAACCTGCGTTGTGTGAAGTTACCCTAATAGGTATGCTACTGATTTAAATTTGCAAAGAACATGTTTCTGCAACACACGAATGTGGTTTTGAAAAAAAAAATTAATAACTAGCATTCTACTGTAATTTACTCAGATTTTAATCACCAACAAATCTGCCACATCTGAAAGTAATCTTAAAGGGAATTTGTCACCAGCGACCTCCCTATCCAACATAGGCACATAGCTATAGTTCACTTCTATTAATCTGAGGCTCCTTTCCTGAATAATTATACTTTTTCCTAATATGCAAATTAGGCCTTTGGTGCAAAGAGGGCATCACCATTGCTTCTGTTGCACCCAACCTCCACTCTTTTCTGTGGCTAGCTCCTTCCTCATTGATTTGCCCCTGTCTAGCCCAATCAATCCAGCTAGCCATGGAAAGGCTGGCCACAGAATTGAGTTGCATATTATGAAAAACTTTCATAACTTGGGAACAGAGCCTCAGATCAACAAGCGAAAAACAGATTTTTATCAGGTGATCCACAGCTATGTGTCTATTCAAACAGCGGGATTTGGTAACATATTTCTCAGGAATAAATTGTTCACTCCTGATAACTGCTCATCAGAGAATATTAAAGCTGCATTTGGATGCAGCAATCATGTCTGGCTACAAGCGATTGTAGTGCCCTGGAGCAGGGGTACTCTGGACATTTGTGGACATTTGCCTACATTTCTTCTATGCAAAGTTATAAACTTCTTAATTTATTTCACTTCAAAGGGTTAACTTGCATGGATTTACATAGTAACATAGTATATAAGACCGAAAAAAGACATTTGTCCATCCAGTTCGGTCTGTTTCCTACAAGTTGATCCAGAGGAAGGCAAAAAACCTGTGAGGCAGAAGCCAATTTTCCCCACTTAAGGAGAAAAAAATTCCTTCCCGACTCCAATCAGGCAATCAGAATAACTCCCTGGATCAACGACCCCTCTCTAATAGCTATAGCCTTTATACTGTTTAATACTGTGTAATAGCATTTCATATGTTTAGTGTGATATATACCCTGTTCATTTGCACAGCAGTGTGCAAAAAAGTAAATGGACAATGAGAGACTTTTGGGACTGGTAATTTTTCACAGCTACTATAAGGCTTGAAAAAGAGCATGCTTTGGCGGGTAAAAGCGAGACGTTCGTTAACACCAAAACCAGACAGCTTGAACCAGACAGCTTGACCTTTTCAATGCCAGGTCCTGATATGTTGTCATGTCTTAAAACCTGTTTTTGTCTGAAAAAGCTGCTGTATGATTACCACTGGGTATCATTGAAGCTCTAATGTAAGTCTATGAGAGACAGGAGTTGAAACATTGTATTTGTTTGTGCTAAGTTTCTTCACTTCACCCCTCTTACTAGAAGAGTCTAGTTCAGCTAGAAATGGTACATAAGGAGAGCAGTCAGAGCCCCTAGTGTTCTGCAGTTAGGGAACAGTGTTTAGAGGGGGATACCCTGCCAGACTACCTGAGTGACCATGAGAAGACGCTGAGACAGGGATACTCTGCCACAGACCCTGGGTCTCCAGCCTTTGGCCAGGGTACCAGCCTTCTGAGAGAGAGGAGATTGGAGAAGTCTCACCTGTATTGTTTTGCACCTGACTTCCTCCAGTAAAGAAGCTGGTTTACTACAGACCTTGACTCGCTGGACTTATTTCCTATTGGGGAGCACCACGCCTTACCATCCCTTCCAGAGAGCAGCAACATCTGACACCTCGACTGTGCCCAGGTCACCAAGCATTTAGCATTGGGGCCACCCCAAACTCCGCCACTGCACGATCACTGCTGTGTTTGCTTGTCCCCATACAGATTTATTGTTTCTGGCCAAAAGATTGATGTTTATGTAGCACAATCCCTTGTCCAGAAATGATGATGAAGATATGATGCTTTTACCTGATGAATGAGCATTTGGTAGCTCATTGGGTGATCAGCGATATCTTTACCTGGCAACTTATCGGGAACAAGCACCCCTACAAATGTAAAAGGACCTTTACACAACACATGTTTACACAAGTGTTTAGTTTTGTCTTGTCAACTAGTCTTAAGTTGCTTCAAAAAACTAATTGGATTGACAGAATCAATCCACTTAGCCTCCATTGTCTTACAAATCCTTGGCTTTATTTCAAACAGTATGACCTGACTTGCTTGTGTGTCTCAGGCTTATGAAATTGAGATGATGTAATGAACCTGATACATAAGGCTATGTTTACATCAGCATTTGAGGCTTTGTTAGGAGCTTCCTTAGCATGCAACATGCTAAGCTATTCTGTCTGGTAAAATGCCAGGTTCCCTGAAGGAACCTAAGTCAATGGGCCCATGGGGCACCATTCATACCAGTAATTTGACAGATCCAGCATCCCTATTATTTTTGTTGTTCTGCTCCTATACACAGAACATAAGAATTATCAGTGCAGAAAGGAACCTAATTTCTATTAAGTTTGTTCCATAAGACAACTTATCCCTTATGCCCAGGATAGGGTATAAGCATCCAATCTTGAGAATAGGGGCCCAAGCTTCCCATTTGAATGGCGAAGGAGACACACATTTGTGTCTGCTGATCAATTCAGCTCCATGGGACATCTAAAAAAATAGCTGAGTATAAGCGATTGGCTATCTCCAGGAGCCCCATGGCCCCATAGAGTGTGTCCGTGTGACCACAGCTCCATTCAAATGGGAAGCACAGGACTCAGTTCTCATGATCTTGGGATGAAGCCCGAGCAGTCGGACCCACCCCAATAATCCACTTGTCGCCTATACAGGAACCCATTTATTATCTATGCAGCTACATCTCAGTGTTTTTCTTTAATTCAGTGAATGAGGGCTAGTCTATAATCTGTATAGTTCCTATTACAATCATTTGGAGCATTGCAACAAGTCCATGAAGTCCTTATCTTGAATTTCTATACTTAATACTGAAGCAAGAGAATAGATTCTACTTGGCATGCAGTACAGATTCTGCAGAGATGATGAATCAGCCAAGAAACTGATGGAAGATGAGATCATACAACTAAATTAGATCATACAACTAGAGAGAAAACTGAAAGCCAGCAGAATATTACAGGAATGACTGGATATGGCTTCAACATAAGTTAACAAGATGCAGTACAGGTGAGTAAAGTAATAAAATTATTGGCTCATACCCCAGAAGAGTATTCATATAATTGAATATAATTAGAATAATATCAGTAGGATCTGCCAACAATCTAATGTGTATAAGGGAGTTCAGACTGTCCCCTGATGGTAAATGTCGGTGTAGATGGAAATGGTATATTTATGCATATATACAGTGTCTCACAAAAGTGAGTACACCACTGACATTTTTGAAAATATTTTATTATATCTTTTAATGGGACAATACTGAAGATATGACGCTTTGATACAATGTAAAGTAGTCAGTGTACATCTTTTATTACAGTGTAAATTTGGCGTGCCCTTAAAATAACTCAACACACAGGAATAAATGTCTAAACCTTTGGCAACAAAAGTGAGTACACCCCTATGTGAAAATGGCCAAATTATACCCAATTAGCCATTTCCCTCCATGGTTTCAAGTGCCTTGTTAGTGTTATAAGGTCTCAGGTGTGAATGGGGTGCAGGTGTGTTAAATTTGGTGTTATCGCTCTCACACTCTCTCATACTGGTTACTGGAAGTTCAACATGGCAAAGAACTCCTCATGGCAAAGAACTATCTGAGGATCTGAAAAAAAAATTGTTGCTTTACATAAGGATGGCCTAGGCCATAAGAAGATTGCTAACACCCGGACACTGTGCTGCAGCACGGTGGCCAAGACCACACTCAGAACAGGAGTTGCCATGGTCGACCAAAGAATTGAGCGCACATGCTCAGCATTCGAGTTGAGCGAACCCAAACTATATAGTTCGGGTTCGTACCGAATTTTGGGGTGTTCAGGACACGGACCTCAACATTTTCAAAAAAGTTTGGGTTCGGGTCCGTTGTTCGGCGATTTCTTCCCGCTTTCTGAAGGGCTGCATCAGCTAGCGTTTTACTTCTTGCCCTAAGAAGCCATCACAGCCATGCCTACTAATGGCATGGTTGTGATTGGCCAAGTGCCGCATGTGACCCACCTCTATTTAAGCAGGAGTCACGTAGTGCCGCCCGTCACTCTGCTCTGATTAGTGTAGGGATAGGATGAAGCTGCTGTGAGGGCAAGATTAGGCAGGGAAGACTGAGCAAAACCACTTAATGAAGTGAGCGATCTACAGCTGTGAATCATTCAACTTCTGCTGACTGTTTTTTCGGCTGCACAGAGCGTTTTTTTGTCACTTTTTTCTGGGGTGATCGGCGGCCATTTTGTGATCTTTTGGTGCACCAGCACATGTTTTGAGCTGCCACCAAGTTCAACATACATTTTTGGGTTCAATAGTAGGCTTTTTTTTTTGCAATATCCTACATCAGGGGTTGTGCTTATTGTCACAACTTGAAACACAGTATAGAAATTGCTATATTTTATTGAGGAGTGAAATTCAATTGCCAAAATACCAATCCCCTAAATCTGGTGTTCCAGCTGTGGCTGGCTAAGTTTAATACTGTCCGTCAAAGGATAGATTTTTTTCTGGGGTGAAATTCGATTGCCAAAATAACAATCCCCTAAATCAGTGGTTTTAGCTGTTGCTGGCCAAGTGTAATACTGTGCGTAAAAGGATAGATTTTATTTTTTGGGTGAAATTCTATTGCCAATATACCAATCCCCTAAATCTGATGTTCCAGCTGTGGCTGGCTAAGTTTAATACTGTCCGTCAAAGGATAGATTTTTTTCTGGAGTGAAATTCAATTGCCAAAATACCAATCCCCTAAATTTGGTGTTCCAGCTGTGGCTGGCTAAGTTAAATACTGTACGTCAAAGGATAGATTTTCTTCTGGGGTGAAATTCAATTGCCAAAATACCAATCCCCTAAATCTGGTGTTCCAGCTGTGGCTGGCTAAGTTTAATACTGTACGTCAAAGGATAGATTTCTTTCTGGGGTGAAATTCAATTGCCTAAATAACAATCCCCTAAATCTGGGGTTCCAGCTGTGGCTGGCCAAGTGTAATACTGTCTGTCAAAGGATAGATTTTTTTCTGGGGTGAAATTCAATTGTCAAAATACCAATCCCCTAATTCTGGGGTTCCAGCTGTGGCTGGCTAAGTTTAATACTGTCCGTCAAAGGATAGATTTTTTTCTGGGTTAAATAAAATCCCTGAAATAGATATCCTGAGCATCTGTGCTTTCCGCTGTTTCTCTCCAAATGTAATTCTGTCCGCAATAGGGTATATTACATTCAGCGTGTCAGCGTCTAAATACAAGGCCTGAAAAATAAATCCTCTATATTTGCACACGCTACTGTGCATCCCCAAGTGTATTTCTGTCTGTAAAAGGGTATATTACACTCAAGGTCTAAATACAAGTGCTGGAAGCGTAATCCTTTA
This sequence comes from Bufotes viridis, assembly GCA_033119425.1. Taxonomy (NCBI): domain Eukaryota; kingdom Metazoa; phylum Chordata; class Amphibia; order Anura; family Bufonidae; genus Bufotes; species Bufotes viridis. The sequence goes on along the minus strand of CM065592.1, from coordinate 327,956,978 downwards.
TATTTGCACACGCTATTGTGCATCTCCAAGTGTATTTCTATCCGTAAAAGGGTATATTACACTAAGTGTCTAAATACAAGGCCTGAAAGCATAATCCTCTATATTTGCACATGCTATTGTGCATCTCCAAGTGTAATTCTGTCCGTAAAAGTATAACTTTCAGGCTAAATACTAGGCCTAAAATTGATATTCCCCTAAATCTGTGGTTTCTGCTGTGCCTGTATTAGTGTAATACGGTACATAAATAGATAGCTAGATAGTGTTAGGTGCCTGTAAATAAAGGCCTTAATTTGAACTCTATACATTGGGCCAAATAAGTTTATCCTTATTGTGGTGAACGGTAACAATGAGGAAAACATCTAATAAGGGACGCGGACATGGTCGTGGTGGTGTTAGTGGACCCTCTGGTGCTGGGAGAGGACGTGACCGTTCTTCCACAGCTACATGTTCTAGTGAACCAACTACTTCAGGTCCCAGTAGCCGCCAGAATCTACAGCGATATTTGGTCGGGCCTAATGCCGTTCTAACGATGGTAAAGCCTGAGCAAGTAGAGGCGCTAGTCGATTGGGTGGCCGACAGTGGATCCAGCAGGTTCACATTATCTCCCACCCAATCTTCTGCAGAAAGCGCACAGGTGGCGCCTGAAAACCAAGCCAATCAGTCTGTCACATCACCCCCATGCATATCAGGGAACCTGTCTGAGCCTCAAGTTATGCAGCAGTCTCTTATGCTGTTTGAAGAATCTGCTGGCAGAGTTTCCCAAGGGCATCCACCTAGCCCTTTCCCAGCAGTGGGAGACATAAAATGTACTGACGCACAACCACTTATGTTTCCTGATGAGGACATGGGAATACCACCTCAGCAGAGTCAGCACGTCTCTGATGATGACGAAACACAGGTGCCAACTGCTGTGTCTTTCTGCAGTGTGCAGTTTATTTACTGCCTATCTAAAGTACGTTAAAAACGCATTATTTGATAAATATTAAAATTAATGATCTCCACATTAATAGGCTGGTGGAGTGGATTGGAACTGTTCAGACTATTAATTGTGCTGGTTCCTACATCCACCCTACCACAAGAACTCCTTGCTGTGTCTAGGAGTACAAGACAAAACAGGGTGCTGCTATTCTAAGAGTGTATCCCTACACATCCCACAGGGCTGCAGTCCCTATGGATGATGTACCACTCAGTTACAATAGAACTGATCAGCAGTCAAATTAAAACTATTGGGGCTCAAGTTACGGGAAGAGAGTCAGCATGCAGTTAATATCTTGCAGTGCTTATACTCGAAGCGTTTCCCTTCCGACCATTGTCGGTAATTCATCAGGAGCATATGATCTGAGTGTCTTCGCCGAGATTGTTAACTTCAATCCTGATGGTGGATATGCAGTAGCCCCGACAAAGCACTCAAAAATAGTTTGCTGACTTTGTTAAGGTGCAGAGCTATTTAGAACGCTGCACGCCTCTGATGGTGTGCGTGCAGCAAACAGATGAGCCTCCCGGCATGTGTTAGCCGTAAACGCGCGCAAAAACACGCAATATTTAAAAGGAGATAGCCCCTCCCCTTGTTCTGACAAGCCTGCGACAGGAGGCCAATAGGCGTACAGACAGTACGGTCAGCCACACCCATTCCTGCCGTCATCACTTATTCATGACAGGCAGAGAGTAGGTGCAATCTAATGATACCGGTAACGCCTCCTCCTGTCATCTTATTCGGCTAAGGCAGTGGGAAGTGTTTTTTTTATTTATTAAGGTGACGTATGCTTAGGTTTCATCTATAAGGGGACATAGGGCCCACAAATTTATGTCGGAACAGATAGGTAAAACCCTGATATATGCGTATTCAAAAACGCATGCATATCAGAGTATTAGCGCCTATTTCTGTCATCCCAGACATGACAGATGGATCAAATAGCGCTACATGTAGCAGGTAAAAAAAACTACAGAGGAAAGGTAATACTCAGTGAAAGAAACATGCGGAGGACACTGGAATATTTCAGTAGATATTCTATGTCAAATCCCGCTGATTATTCAATAAAACATGCAAATGAGATAGAATCATTTAACCCCTTTGGTTTTACTGTATTAAGCGTAAATATCCACTGGGCCTCCTTCCTGAGGAGAAGTGTATCCTCATCTCCACCTCTTGCTAGTGGTCGTACATGTTCTATCCCCTGAAATTTGAAACATTCTGTGGTTGTGGGGTGTTCCAATACCGCATGTTGTGCAATCGGGGTATCACCTTTATTTTTGATCTTTAATATGTGTTCCCCTATGCGTCTCCTAAATTCGCGTTTTGTTTTCCCCACATATTGTAGCAACAGATGCAGGTTGCGAGGTACACTACCCCTATTGTCTTGCAATTTATAAAGGATTTGATGTTAAATCTGTGTCCTGTGGTCGAACTGGTGAAGTATGCCTCTTTCAGGATCACCTTGCAGGCTATGCAGTTCCCACACTTATATGTGCCATTTGGTTTATTAGCCCCCAACCATGTTTCACAGGTGGGTGAGTTAAACGCACTGTGGACCACTTTGTCCTTTATGTTGCCCCCATGACGGTATGTAATCAAGGGGTACTCTCCTATCTGGTGTCCAACATATGGGTCTGTTTTTAAAATATCCCAATATTCAGTCAGAAGTGCAAGTATCTCTTTATGTGCCGTATCATAGGTCCCTATCATCCGCAGTTGGACATCCTCAGATGTCCTACTTTTAGGGTGTAGGAGATTTTCCCTATCACATGTAGCCGCACAGTGGTAGGCTTGTTTAAGCACGGTTTTGGGGTAGCCTCCCTCCACAAATCGTTTCTGGAGGTCATCTGCTGATACCTTAAAGTCAGACCACTGAGAACAATTTCGTCTCATTCTAAGGTACTGTCCCTTAGGAATGCCCCTCTTGAGTGAGTGAGGATGTCCACTCTCCCATCGCAAAAGTGCATTTGTGGCTGTAGGTTTGCGAAAAACTTTTGTTTTAAGATAGCCATAGGGATCAATTTCAATCGAAAGATCCAGGAATTCAAGATGTTTGTCATCAATGACAGATGTGAAGTACAGGCACAAAGTATTCACATTTAGCTTGGACACAAATTCAGAGAATTGTTTCTTTGTGCCTCTCCATAGAATGAAGATATCATCGATGAACCTCATCCATAGTAAAATGGATGAGGTCCATTCTTCCATCTCGTCACTGAATACCGTCTCTCTCTCCCACCAGCCCTGGTAGAGGTTGGCGAAGGTCGGGGCACAGGGACTGCCCATCGCCACCTCCCTGAGCTAGTGGTAGAGAGAGTGGTCAAACATGAAAACATTGTGGTGCAAAATGAAGTTGAGCAAGGTGATTATAAGCTCATTGTGTTCACGAAAGTGGGAGCCTCTTTCTAATAGGAATGCCTGCTCAGCTTCACATCCTCGCTGATGTGGGATGGAGCTGTATAAAGCTTCCACGTCTAGACTAGTGAGGAAGGTGTCACTGTCACATCTGATGTCATTCAATCTCCTCAGCACATCCATCGAGTCTCTGACAAACGACGGCAGGCTGAATACAAAAGGCCTCAAGATTTTATCCACATAGACACTAATTCTCTCTGTGAGGCTGCCTATACCCGACACTATCGGCCTTCCCTTCAAGGGGTCAATACCCTTATGTATTTTGGGTAGACTATAAAAGGCCGGCAGTGTCGGGTGCATTGACAAGAGGTATGTAAGCTCACTAGCACTTATGAGTCTATGGCTTTTTGCCCTACTCAGAATCTGTTTCAGCTCATTTTTGCATGCATCTAGAGGGTTATGGTCTAATTTCACATAGCAGTTTCTATCATCCAGGATTTTTTTACACATCTGTATGTACATATTCACATCAAGGATCACTATGTTGCCCCCCTTGTCCGAGGGTTTGATCACAATATTTGAGTCCCTCTGTAATTCCACTAGTGCCATTTGTTCCTGCTCTGTCACATTCCTAGGGTAGGGATATTCTACATGCAGTGACCGTATTTTTTCAGTGACCACATTGAGGAAAACATCCAGAGGAGAATAGGTTCCCATTGGGGGATATTTTTTAGATGGTAATTTGAGGTCGGTGAATGGTCCTTCACCCAGACCTCTTTTACCCTCTTCCAGGAGACCAGCCAGTAGTTTCACATCTGGGAGTTCCTCTAGGTCAATCAATACCCAGTTGTTCACATTGTTCCCTGTCATGAGTACAGAAAACCTTTTTCCATTTGAGTCTCCTGATGAATAAATTTATATCTTTTACCCATGTGAAGGGATTAAATCTACACTCAGGTACAAATGATAGACCCTTATTGAGAATAGCCATTTCCGCAGTGTTTAAAACACGTTTAGAGAGATTAACAATCTGAGAGGTGTCGCTATATATTCGGGTCCCTAGTTGCCTCTCCTGTTCCTGAGTGGGTATTTGTTCACCACCTGAGTTGGTTCTAGTGATCCCAGAGTTGTTCCTAAAAAAAACCCCCGGTGTCCTCTGTTACTATGTCCCCGACCACGGGCTCTACCTGCACCTCTGCCTTTTCCCCTGCCTCTTCCTCTCCCTCGGTTCTTATAATTTGTTCCTGATCCTATTTCAGGATCGGTTTCGTACTCAGAGGACGAGAGGTCTGTCTCGCTTTCTGCGATGTTCCTGGCCACTTTCTGACCTGTAAATTCGAGGATCTTGCCCTCTCTGAAATACTTACTATCTCTGACAAACTGATTATGCTTCCTCTCTTTCAAGTACCCTGTAAACCTTTCCACTGATTGTTGCAACAATGTTTCTCTTTTGGTAAAATCTGGTAGGGGAGAGAATTTCTTGGCCACTTCAATGGCTTCTTTTAGTTCAGTTGTATTTTTTGTCAATGAATCTCTCTCCTCCTCCAGTAGAAATTTCATTAACCGTAGAGAAGAATCAATGGATTCCTTCTCCCACTTAGTCATCAATGTTTCAGACCTCAGCCTAATATTTGGTAGAACTGGTTTCCTCAGCCCTCTCAGGACGATCTTATTTTTGAGGTAAATATCCAAATATCCACCAAGACCTGACTTGATTTTTATACACCCTTGTCAGGTTTTTAAAGGCTGCATTAATGTTAGGTGTATAGGTCTGAGTTGGGAGTTCCTGTTCCGAGAACACTTCTTTGGGATTCCCTAACCACGTATCGGAGGTGATGTCTCCTAAGAGGAAATCTGCCATCACAGTGGGAATAAATGAAACAAATTAACTTTATTCTGATAATGGCCGCTCTCTCTACCGCCAGCTCAGGGGAGTGGCGATGGGAAGTCCCTGTGCCCCGACCTTCGCCAACCTCTACCTGGGCTGGTGGGAGAGAGAGACGGTATTCAGTGACGAGATGGAAGAATGGACCTCATCCATTTTACTATGGATGAGATTCATCGATGATATCTTCATTCTATGGAGAGGCATAAAGAAACAATTCTCTGAATTTGTGTCCAAGCTAAATGTGAATACTTTGGGCCTGTACTTCACATCTGTCATTGATGACAAACATCTTGAATTCCTGGATCTTTCGATTGAAATTGATCCCTATGGCTATCTTAAAACAAAAGTTTTTCGCAAACCTACAGCCACAAATGCACTTTTGCGATGGGAGAGTGGACATCCTCACTCACTCAAGAGGGGCATTCCTAAGGGACAGTACCTTAGAATGAGACGAAATTGTTCTCAGTGGTCTGACTTTAAGGTATCAGCGGATGACCTCCGGAAACGATTTGTGGAGAGAGGCTACCCCAAAACCGTGCTTAAACAAGCCTACCATTGTGTGGCTACATGTGATAGGGAAAATCTCCTACACCCTAAAAGTAGGACATCTGAGGATGTCCAACTGCGGATCATAGGGACCTATGGTACGGCACATAAAGAGATACGTGCACTTCTGACTGAATACTGGGATATTTTAAAAACAGACCCAGATGTTGGACACCAGATAGGAGAGTACCCCTTGATTACATACCGTCATGGGGGCAACATAAAGGACAAAGTGGTCCACAGTGCGTTTAACTCACCCACCTGTGAAACAAGGTTGGGGGCTAATAAACCAAATGGCACATATAAGTGTGGGAACTGCATAGCCTGCAAGGTGATCCTGAAAGGGGCATATTTCACCAGTTCAACCACAGGACACAGATTTAACATCAAATCCTTTATAAATTGCAAGACAATAGGGGTAGTGTACCTCGCAACCTGCATCTGTGGATTACAATATGTGGGGAAAACAAAACGCGAATTTAGGAGACGCATAGGGTAAAACCTATTAAAGATCAAAAATAAAGGTGATACCCCGATTGCGCAACATGCGGTATTGGAACACCCCGCAACCACAGACTGTTTCAAATTTCAGGGGATAGAACATGTACGACCACCAGCAAGAGGTGGAGATGTGGATACTCTTCTCCTCAGGAAGGAGGCCCAGTGGATATTCATGCGTAATACCAAAGGGGTTAAATGATTCTATCTCATTTGCATGTTTTATTAAATAATCAGCGGGATTTGACATAGAATATCTACTGAAATATTCCAGTGTCCTCCGCATGTTTCTTTCACTGAGTATTACCTTTCCTCTGTAGTTTTTTTACCTGCTACATGTAGCGCTATTTGATCCATCTGTCATGTCTGGGATGACAGAAATAGGCGCTAATACTCTGATATGCATGCGTTTTTGAATACGCATATATCAGGGTTTTACCTATCTGTTCCGACATAAATTTGTGGGCCCTATGTCCCCTTATAGATGAAACCTAAGCATACGTCACCATAATAAATAAAAAAACACTCCCCACTGCCTTAGCCGAATAAGATGACAGGAGGAGGCGTTACCGGTATCATTAGATTGCACCTACTCTCTGCCTGTCATGAATAAGTGATGATGGCACAAATGGGTGTGGCTGACCGTACTGTCTGTACGCCTATTGGCCTCCTGTCGCAGGCTTGTCAGAACAAGGGGAGGGGCTATCGCCTTTTAAATATTGCGTGTTTTCGCGCGCGTTTACGGCTAACACATGCCGGGAGGCTCATCTGTTTGCTGCACGCACACCATCAGAGGCGTGCAGCATTCTAAATAGCTCTGCACCTTAACAAAGTCAGCAAACTATTTTTGAGTGCTTCGTCGGGGCTACTGCATATCCACCATCAGGATTGAAGTTAACAATCTCGGCGAAGACACTCAGATCATATGCTCCTGATGAATTACCGACAATGGTCGGAAGGGAAACGCGTCGAGCATAAGTACTGCAAGATATTAACTGCATGCTGACTCTCTGCCTGTAACTTGAGCCCCAATAGGGTTAATTTGACTGCTGATCAGTTCTACTGTAACTGAGTGGTACATCATCCATAGGGACTGCAGCCCTGTGGGATGTGTAGGGATACACTCTTAGAATAGTAGCACCCTGTTTTGTCTTGTACTTCTAGACACAACAAGGAGTTCTTGTGGTAGGGTGGATTTATTTTAATATTTATCAAATAAAGCGTTTTTAACGTACTTTAGATAGGCAGTAAATAATATTTATTTAGTACGTCAATCCATTATCAGAATAAAGTTAATTTGTTTCTGCAGTGTGCAGACCGAACAGGAGGTCAGGGAGGAAGACTGTGTTGAAGACGATGCAGGGGACGATGAGGTCCTAGACCCCACATGGAAGAAGGTCGTGCCACTGACTTTCAGAGTTCAGAGGAAGAGGCAGTGGTGAGACCAAGCCAACAGTGTAGCAAAAGAGAGAGCAGAGTGCAAAAGCAGAACAGTCGTCGCCAAGAGAGTTCGCCTGCTACTGGCCACCGCCACCAGGGACCGAGCACACCAAAGTCAGCTTCACGGAGTTCCCTGGCATGGCACTTCTTCACACAATGTGCTGACGACAAGACCCGAGTGGTTTGCACACTGTGCCATCAGAGCCTGAAGCGAGGCATTAACGTTCTGAACCTTAGCAAAAACTGCATGACCAGGCATCTACATGCAAAGCATGAACTGCAGTGGAGTAAACACCTTAAAAACAAGGAACTTACTCAGGCTCCCCCTGCTCCCTCTTCTGCTGCTGCCTCGGCCTCTTCCTTCGCTTCTGGATGAACGTTGGCACCTGCCGCCCAGCAAAAAGAGGATGTGCCACTAACACCACCACCTCCATCACCAAGCATCTCCACCGTGTCACACGGCAGCGTTCAGCTCTCCATCTCTCAAACCTTGGACAGAAAGCGTAAATTCCCACCTAGCCACCCTCGATCCCTAGCTCTGAATGCCAGCATTTCTAAACTACTGGCCTTTGAAATGCTGTCATTCAGGCTGGTGGACACAGACAGCTTCAAACAGCTGATGGCGGTGGCTGTCCCACAGTATGTCGTTCCCAGCCGCCACTACTTCTCCAAGAGAGCCATGCCTTCCCTGCACAACCAAGTATCGGATAAAATAAAATGTGCACTGCGTAACGCCATCTGTGGCAAGGCCCACCTAACCACAGATACGTGGACCAGTAAGCACGGCGGCCAGGGACGCTATATCTCCCTAACTGCATACTGGGTAAATGTAGTGGCGGCTGGGCCCCAGGTGGAGAGCTGTTTGGCACACGTCCTTTCCCCGCCAAGGATCGCAGGGCATCATTCTCTGCCTCCTGTTGCTTCCTCCTCCTCTTCTTCCACCTGCTCATACGGTCAGCTACAGACTTTCACCACCAACTTCAGCACAGCCCGGGGTAAACGTCAGCAGGCCGTTCTAAAACTCATGTGTTTGGGGGACAGGCCCCAACACCGCACAGGAGTTGTGGCGGGGTATAGAACAACAGACCAACGACTGGTTGCTGGCGGTGAGCATCAAGCCCGGCCTGGTGGTGTGCGATAATGGGCGAAATCTCATTGCAGCTCTGGGACTAGCCAGTTTGACGCACATCCCTTGCCTGCCACATGTGCTGAATTTGGTGGTGGAGAAATTCCTTCACAACTACCCCGACACGTCAGAGCTGATGCATAAAGTGCGTCTGTGCGCGCTTCCGGCGTTCTCATCCTGCCGCTGCTCGCCTGTCTGCGCTACAGCGTAACTTCGGCCTTCCCGCTCATCAGGTGGAACTCCACATGCTGGAGAGACTGTGCGAGCAGCAGCAGGCCATGGTGGAGTTTCAGCTGCAGCACGCACGGGTGAGTCGCACTGCGGAACAGCACCACTTTACCACCAATGACTGGGCCTTCATGCGAGACCTGTGTGCCCTGTTGCGCTGTTTCGAGTACTCCACCAACATGGCCTATGGCGATGACGCCGTTATCAGCGTTACAATACCATTTCTATGTCTCCTTGAGAAAACACTTAGGGCGATGATGGAAGAGGATGTGGCCCAGGAGGAGGAGGAAGAGGGGTCATTTCTAACACTTTCAGGCCAGTCTTTTAGAAGTAGCTCAGAGGGAGGTCTTTTGCAACAGCAGAAGCCAGGTACAAATTTGTCCAGCCAGGGCCCACTACTGGAGGACGAGGAGGAGGTGGAGGAAGCATGTTCACAGCGGGGTGACACCCAACTCAGCTCGGGCCCATCACTGGTGCGTGGCTGGGGGGAAATGGAGGACGATATGCCTCCCACAAAGGACAGCTTGTCCTTACCTCTGGGAAGCCTGGCACACATGAGCGACTACATGCTGCAGTGCCTGCGCAACGACAGCAGAGTTGCCCACATTTTAACGTGTGCTGACTACTGGGTGGCCACCTTAATTCCCGCACTGGAGCGTGATAGGAAAATGCGCGAGTACAAGCGCACGCTGGTAGATGCACTACTGAGAGCATTCCCAACTGACACGGGGGGGGGACAAGTGGTAGCACAAGGCGAAGGCAGAGGAGGAGCAAGAGGTCGCCAACGCAGCGGTGTCACGGCCAGCTCCTCTGAAGGCAGGGTTAGCATGGCCAAGATGTGGAAAAGTTTTGTCACAGCGCCACAGCTAACTGCACCACTAGCTAATAGGGAATGTGTTAGCAGGAGGCAGCATTTCAACAACATGGTGGAACAGTATGTGTGCACACACCACCACGTACTGACTGATGGTTCGGCACCATTCAACTTCTGGGTCTCCAAATTGTCCACATGGCCAGAGCTAGCCTTTTATGCCTTGGAGGTGCTGGCCTGCCCTGTGGCCAGTGTATTGTCTAAACATGTATTTAGCACGGCAGGGGGTGTCATTACAGACAAATGCAGCCGCCTGTCCACAGCCAACGTGGACAACCTGACCTTTATAAAAACTGAACCAGGCATGGATCCCACAGGACCTGTCCATCCCTTGTGCAGAATAGAAATTTATAACTGCCTCGCCCTCAACCATACATTATTGTACTCCAGGGCACTTCTTTATTGAATCTTTTTTTTTAAAATTGTACCATTATTTTTTGGGGCAACACCAAGTTAAATCAACCTCTCCTCTGTCTGGGTGCCAGGGGCCTACATTTCAGCTAATCGCCTGCTGCTTTGGTGCGTGACATTAACCGTTTTTTTGCTGTCAAATGACCTGTCTGGGTGTCAGGGGCCTAAATAACTGAAAGTGGCCTGTACCATTGGTGGGTAACACGATGCCTGTTTTGCTGCTATGGGACCTTTCTCCTCTGTCTGGGTGCTGGGGCCTAAATAACTGAAAGCGGCCTGTTCCAATTGTGGGTAACATGATGCCTTTTTTGCTGCTATGGGACCTTTCTCCTCTGTCTGGGTGCCAGGGGCCTACATTTCAGATAATCGTCTGTTTGGTGGGTGACATTATCCTCTTTTTGATGTCGAATGACCTCTACTCTGTCTGGGGTCAGGGACCTATATTTCGTTTAATTGCTTGCTGTCTTGGTGGGAAACATTTAACTCTTTTTACTGTGAAATGACTGCCCCATTGTGTGGGTGTCAGGGGCCTATATGTCGTTTAATCATTTGTTGTCTTGGTGGGAGATATTAAACTCTTTTTACTGTCAAATGACCGCCCCATTGCCGTGGGTGTCAGGGGCCTATATTTCGTTTACTTACTTGCTGTGTTGGTGGGAGACATTTAACTCTTTTTCCTGTGAAATGACTGCCCCATTGTGTGGGTGTCAGGGGCCTATATGTCGTTTAATCATTTGTTGTCTTGGTGGGAGAGATCAAACTCTTTTTACTGTTAAATTACCGCCCCATTGTGTCGGTGGCAGGGGCCTATATTTTGTTTACTTGCTTGCTGTCTTGGTGGGAGACATTTAACTCTTTTTACTGTCAAATGACCGCCCCATTGTCTAGGTGTCAGGGGCCTATATTTCGTTTACTTGCTTGCTGTCTTGGTGGGAGACATTTAACTCTTGTTACTGTCAAATGACTGCTCCATTGTGTGGGTGTCAGGGGCCTATATATCGTTTAATCATTTGTTGCTTTGTTGGGTGACATTTTTCTCTGTATACTGTCAAATGACCTCTACATTGTCTGGTTGTCAGGGGCCTATATTTCGTTTCATCGCTTGCTGCATTGGTGGGAGATTTTAAACTTTTTATACTGTCAAATGACCTTTACATTGTCTGGTTGTCAGGGGCCTATATTTCATTTAATCGCTTGCTGCATTTGTGGGAGACATTAAACTCTTTTTACTGTCAAATGACCTCTCCTCTGTCTGGGTGTCAGGGGCCTACATAAATGATAATGGCCTGTTCCATTGCAGGTTGACCTAAGGCCTGTGTTGCTGTTACGGGACCGCTCTCCTCTTTGTGGGTGCCATGGTCCTCCTGAATTAGTAAATGAGGCCTGTGGCACTACTGAGTGAAATCAATACTGATTTGGCATGATTGTAACTCTCCTCTTTGTGGGTGCCATGGGTCTGAATCTGTGAATGAGGCCTGTGGCATTGCTGGGTGAAATCAATACTGTCTTGGCGTGATTTTAACTCTCCTCTTTGTGGGTGCCATGGGTCTGAATGTTTGAATAAGGCCTGTGACACTGCTGGCAGAAATAAATCCTTCTTGGCTGTGATGTGAACTTCAACTCCCATGTATGGTTGCCATGGCCCTGAGTCTGTGAATGAGGCCTGTGGCACTGCAGGCAGACATGAATCCTTTTTGGCTGTGATGAGAACTTCAACTCCCATAGCATTCCCACCTGACGCCACCCCAACTTCCTATTCCAACTCCTCCTCCAAGTTGGCAATTGATATTGGTTAATTTTTATTTATTTTATTTTATTTTAAGTAATTTCCCTATACACATTTGTTTGCAGGGGATTTACCTACATTTTGCTGCCTTTTTCAGCCCTCTAGCCCTTTCCTGGGCTATTTTACAGCCTTTTTAGTGCCTGAAAGTTCGGATCCCTATTGACTTCAATGGGGTTCGGGGTCAAGTTCGGGTCGAGTTCGGATCCCGAATCCCGAACATTTTCGTGAAGTTCGGCCGAACTTCTCGAACCTGAACATCCAGGTGTTCGCTCAACTCTATTCAGCGTCATATCTAGAGGTTGTATGAGTGCTGCCAGCATGAATGCAAAGGTTAAAGGGGTGAGGGTCAGCCTGTCAGTGCTCAGACCATATGCCGCACACTGCATCAAATTGGTCTGCATGGTCGTCATCGCAGAAGGAAGCCTCTTCTAAAGATGATGCACAAGAAAGCCTGCAAACAGTTTGCTGAAGACAAGCACACTAAGCACATGGATTACTGGAACCATGTCCTGTGCTTTGATGAAACCAAGAGAAACTTATTTGGTTCAGATAGTACAGTGGCGGCAACCAGGTGAGCAGTACAAAGACAAATGTGTCTTGCCTAAAGTCAATCATGGTGATAGGAATCTCATGGTTTGGGGCTGCATGAGTGCTGCTGGCTGTGGGGAGCTACAGTTTATTGAGGGAACCATTAATGCCAACATGTACTGTGACATACAGAAGCAGATCATGACCCCTCCCCTCTGGAAACTGGGCAGCAGGACAGTATTCCAACATGATAACGACCCCAAACACACCTCCAAGACGACCACTGATTTGCTAAAGAAACTGAGGGTAAAAGAGCTCAAGGTCTCTAACGTCCAACAGCTCCATGATGTAGGAATTAACCCCTTTTATCCCGTAGGGACGGTTTATAGCCAGGTGGGTGGTTGCTGCTATTACATGTGTGTGTAAGTGTATATTTAGATTTTGGGGGGGAATTGCAGATTGTATTGTGTTAGTGCAGTTAGGTTTATTATAATGCTCTTAGTCTATTACTGTGTGCGTCTATATGTATATATATTTCTATAACCATTGATATAAATAATAGACAAAAGGTTGTGAACCGCACTGCTGCAAGTGTAAAAAGACCGGGTGCCAGCAGCTGTTGGAGCGATCCCGTACTCCAAAATCGATATCCACAAAAGGTCCACAGCACTTCCTTCAATAAAAACGGGTCTTTATTTCACCAACATGAACTTCCTTACAACATAAAGTTATTTACAAGTATGTGAGATTCCAAGCATGTGCATTATATCCACATGGCAGCGAAATAACAATCACATATCCATAATTGCAGTACTTCGAATGTTATATGTGTCTTTAATTTTTAAGTAATGGATTGCTTGATTGTACCTGTAAGAAGCCAGAGGGATCATTTTCTTTGATTACTTCAAGGCAATATTCCATTAGCCCCGTTGACTGACGCAGTTTCAATGTACAGTGATTTATCTGATCCCAGACAACCTGAAAAGAAAGCAGCACATTTCAGGTAATCTGCGCTTGTAAGGATTAGGATATCTTTCCGATGTGGCTATACAGTTGCAGCTTGCTGTCTTAGGAAAAACGTGACTGAACGATTCATGGTTTCTGACTTCACATGCACCTCATACCCCTAGCACAAGACACATTGCTTCTCATTGTCTACAGTGACATGTTGACATTGCAATATAAGAAGGGCTTCTCAACTTTTGCTCGCTGGCATGTAGAAATAACATCTATGTTTAGCAGACCGTTGCAACAGTTCATCCAGAGAATTTGACAGTCGCTCACTTTACCTGTATAGAGTATGATCACTAATATGATTAACCAGGTACATCACTCTCAGTGCAGCAGAGGATGCAAATACCCACAAAGGAGGCTTCTGTCACTGAGCAATGCTGGGAATACAACCTTATTATATGTTATTATATGTTTCTATACTCATGGTTTACCTTGGGCATTTGCAGGATTTTTTTTTAACTATTACTATTTCTACTTAATATTAGATGTGGCAACACATCTTTATATAAAACTAAAGTATAGTAGAGAAATGTTAACTCTTCTGAGGAACTGCTCTAGCAGTTTAAAGAGTCACTGACTTTTCGAAAAACTTTTAGATCAGTGGATATCTGAGTGCTGAGACCCCATATCGAGATGGGCCTATAGACTTCTAAAGAGCCTGTCTCGTGTAGGGATGAGAGTGCTTAGACCCCAACTGATCTAAACTTTTGTTATAAATTTTTTAATGAAAAGTTAGTAAATGCTTTAACTAATTTTTCAATTCATGAAGTATTTGCTGGGAAACTTATTAGATAAATGCTTGTAGGCAAACTCTAGTGAATATTCTAGTTTTCCGTGTATATTCCGTGTAAATTTGTATAAATTTGTGTAAATTTCCGTGTATCAAGATAATGCCCCCCCCCCCACACACACACACACAATGTTAATAATAAAGCTGTCTAAAAAGATAAATGCAACTAAATGTTTATTCTATGATTACACACATGCAAATCACCTCAGATGCTGCAGAACCTTATAATACACATCTTAAATATTGCAGGACCACATAGTAAAACTGAGATGTGTAGAATAGGATACACAGATAAAATACACTTGAAATAAGTAACATGCTAATTCTCAAGTGGATTTGAAAATAGCTGCTTAAAAAAAGAGCACACGCACACCTCAATTTTACCTTTTACTTACATGCACACTTAGCAATAAGCTTTTACATGAACACACAGTGGCTTTCACATGTTCTCGGTTGTAGAGCCCCATAAGAACACTTCCTACCCCTATCTGCTATGTGGTAGTGTGGCTACCCAAACAGCTCTTATGATAATCTGCTATTGGCAATAAGGACACAAGGACAGTGGGGCATTTGGGGCAAGGGTATAATAATATACAGGCATCTGTTCAGCAGGGTAAAGGGCCACCCCTTACAAATGAGGGAACTAACCACTGAGGGCCTCCTTGATTATTCTAAGAAGGAGACTGTTGATCAGTGAAACAACCAACTGATTTCATCATTCTGAGGAAAAAACTGCTAATTGTTTAGTTTGCTCCTAGGTTAATGGGCCACCCCTTAAACTGTTAAACGGATGCCTGCACCACGATCTCAACCCAAACCGTGTTTATGGGAGTTTTAATTATCAGTGCTAAGGCTTGGACAAGGTCAGTCTTGACCAGCAAGTTATAGTCAGCGGCACAATTCCACAAAGCATATTTTCTTTCTTTAACATAAACAGGACCTGAGATAGTTGCACTCTGCTCCTCCCCCTCCCAGTGGTAGAAATCGCCCTGTGTCTGATAACAATTTTGCCTCTACTATGCAGTTTTGTCTCTAATAAAATATCATGCAAAATGTGCCTGGCAGATTTCAGTCTAGCAATGCCCATGGTGTTCTCTGCAGATCTTCTTAGTCCTGCACAATTTACTGTTGTCATTGAATCTCTTCCAGGCTGCCTTTTGATTTGGAGATCCAGGGCGCACCATGGGCCACAGTATCAGATTTTACCATCCACAAGGGCTACAATACAGCTGGCATGTGTTCCGATTTGAGATATTTATAGTATATTGATAGTATATACCATAATGTTCCACTTTTGAGACTCCTAACTATTGAAAGTGAGTTCACCACTTCTCCGTTCTGCACAACAGAAAGTAGGAAACTGTACATGGGTGTAACTTTTTTTAGACTGGGTGCACATACATCAGTTATGTGTCGCCAGTTTTTTTGCAAGCTTGACACAGCTGATGTATTTGTAGGGCACTATCGTGCATAGGTGCCGCATCTATAGACTGATAGCGTAGAATGCAGCATTTTCTGCAGCATTTTTTTTATCAAGTGCTTTAAAGTGCACTCAACTATGCACAAAAACATAGGAACTAAGGTGCAGAAAAATGGCAGCGGGTGCTCTAGACTGAGGAGTCAAAATTTTAAATATCTGGCGGTAACAGAAGGCAGCTTGTTAGCTGAAGACCTGGAGAGTGGTACAATAATGAGTTTCTGCAAGCAACAGTGGAGCATGGTAAAGGTTCCTTGCAAGTTTGAGGCTGTATTTCAGCAAATGGAGTTGGGGATTTGGTCAGGATTAATGGTGCCCTTAATGCTGAGAAATACAGCAAGATATTTATCCATCATCATCATGTAATACCAACAGGAAAGCATCTGTTTGGCTCTAAATTTATTCAGCAGCTTGACAACGACCCTATAGATATATCCAATGTCATCAAGAACTATCTTCAATGTAAAAGAACAAGGTGTCCTTGAGGAGGTGATATGGCTCCCACAGAGCCCTTATCTCAACATCATCAAGTCTATCTGGAATTACAAGAAGAGACAGAAGTATTTGAGCAAGCCTACACCCACAGAAGACATGTGGTTAGTTCTCCAAGATGTTTGGAATAACCTTCTTGCTGAGCTCCTTCAAAAACTGTGTGAAGTGTACCTGGAAGGACTGACGCTGTTTTGAAGGCAAAGGGTGGTGACACCAAATATTTATTCCAATTAATTTCTCTTTTATTTATTCACTTTGCATTTTATTATTTTAAAAAATAAACTACTAACACTTCTATATTTGAAAGCATTTTTACCTGCCTAAAATATCACCAAAAATTCTTAAAAAATATGTTTAACATAAGAACTTGATTTAAATATTAGGGCATTTGCTGATGATGCATTCCCATTAATTGTAGTACATGAGAGTGTTTCACCACTCCCAGAAACTACAAATGAGAGATGCGCACCCACCTCTCCACTAGTGATGAGCAGCATAGGCAATATTCGTTTTCACAATATTTTGTGAATTTTTGGCCTAATATTCACCATAAATTCGCAAATTTTATAATTTATTGTTTTCTTGATTGCGAAAATCGGTAATTTAATGTGCGCATATTGCGTGCGCAATACAGGCGTGGCTCACTTTTGCTACATTTTTCAAGCTGCTAGAAGTTTCCTGAGACTGTAGAAAATGGTTGGCAGCAACTTTCGTGACTGTGAGGAAGAACTCCTGATCACTGTATATTTTTTTTTTTTCAAAGACACTAATCCCTATCACAGCACAGTAATTCCTATCACACTACCTAACACCCTGCACTGGAACCTATCAGCTACTCTAAATCACTATCTAACCTACACTGACTATCTCCCACTAACTATCTGTATTATTTATATATATGAGCTAACTAACTATCTAATGTAATTGAATAAGGATCCAGATGACTTGCCTTTTGTAGGACAGACAGGACTTTTTATCGGTAGCATTTTGGGGTAGATAAGACTTTTTGATGACTTGATATTATGTTTTTTGGGAGGCAAGGTGACTCATGGCTGCAGGCTGTAGTTTTTCAACAGCTGAAGAGCCATTGATTGGTAAATATAGGTCTACAATATTGTAAGAAGCGTTGCAGAAAAATGAAAGCAGTGCTGCGATTGGTTGCTGTGGCCAACAACAGTTGGTCTTTTAGCCAGCACATCCAGGAGAGATGAGAGGCAAGGTGAGAAGCAGTGCCTCAACAGTTACATTAGTGCATAAAATGCTGCTGCATCATGTGTGCTGTGATTGGTTGGTATGGACAACAAACAGTTTGTATTTTAGACAGTTTAGGTAAATAAACGGAAGACTGAAATGCAAAGGGGCACTCCCAAAACAGGTGCAAAGGTGTTTTCTCCATGATTGGGCATCTGGGACAGTAGCGGGTTTTGCAAAGATTGCAGGCATGACCAAAGTGTTTAGGTTGGCCATACACATTCAATAGCTGTGGGCTGAACAATCAGCTATCTCTCCCGACTCCCTCATACACATACACATTCAGGTCGGTCGAACATGTATGTGTATTTAATGCGTTGAGAGGAGAAAGCCACTGACAGACACTTCTGGTGCCGGCTTATATCCTGGTAAAACAAAATAATCAGGCGACAATATTAATTTCCCCGATTTTTCTCTCCCCGACATCATCTGTCTGGGGAGAGTTGTGATCTTCCCATACGCATTAAACTGTCGGACGAACCCTTCATTCTTAGTGGGTTTGGCCAACAATACACTTATGTGTACGGGGGGCTTTTAAAAAAAAATATATATAGTTTAAAAATGGTGGAGGTTTTATTTTCCTCCATAATTGGGCCAAAGACATCAGTAAGTATAGAAATCATCAGGTACATATTCTGAATATATATATATATATATATATATATATAATCAAACCTATTACTGTAATTATTTTTATTATTAGTTATTTTTGTTGTAATCATTATTACAAATTGTTGTTTCTTTGCCCTAATTCAAAGCTTGAATATTGCTCCTTACCTTGAATTTATGTTCTCGTTCCTTTGTGACTTTGGTGAGCAACTTTGCCTTTTGACGATTTAATGCATCCACTAGAGCATCACATTGAGCAACCAAGCATGCTTCATACTCCAGTCCATTTTCCTAAAAAGAAGTCAATCATGTGTAAGACGTTAACTAAGTTGAAACAAAATGAAATCTAAAAATATGTTTATATTTGAATGTATGTATGAAAAGTGCAGTTTAAATATTACTATTACCCCTCTACTTAAAGTTCCTGAGCTATTAGCCCCTAACTGAGCTTCATCATCAAACTAATTAAGACATTTATCTAGATATATCAGTTAAAAAATACAGAGAAATATAAAGAGTTAACAAGAGTCCATTTTGAGCAGATTCTTATTGGGCAGATACTAGACCAGATAGGGTTAAGAACCATCAAAGAGAACTAATAATCTAGCATGTCAGTTTATAACTTTCTGTCATTAAACTTCTACCACTTGCAATGCATTATAGGGGTTTTCCAATTAACAACATTTATGTCTTATCTATAGGATGGGCCATAACTCTGGGAGGACTGCTGAGTCCTCCACTGATCACAAGAATGGAAGTCCCCAGGTTGTCTTGGGGATTACCTGGGGTCTCCCAAAAATCAGGGAGACATCTAAGATCTCTGGCAGAGCAGGCAAGTCTACAGCATAGGTTATTGGACTTGGAGCTCTGAATCAGTATGACACAGGTCCATTACCTATAAAAATGCACACCATATTTGTGATCATAAACCGTTGTATGGGCACACGGCAAGATGCAGAAGAAACGCCATATGGTTTTTGGAAGGCAGATTTCACTGGGATATTTAAGTTGCCATGTCACATTTGAAGACCCCCTGATGCACCCCTAGAGTAGAAACTTCCAAAAAGTGACTCCATTTTGGAAACTATGGGATAAGGTGGCAGTTTTATTGGTACTATTTTACTGTACATATGAATTTTGGTTGCTCTATATTACCCTTTTTGTGAGGCAATTTAACAAAAAATAGCTGTTTTGACACTTATTTTTTGTTATTTACAGTGTTCATCTGACAGGTTAGATCATGTGTTATTTTTATAGAGCAGGTTGTTACAGACTTGACAATGCCAAATGTGATTTTTTTTTGTTGCTGTTTGTTTCAGTTTTACATAATAAAGCATTTTTAAGCCATATTTATATATTATTTTTTTTTGGGCGACTCCATTGTGTAGGGGAAAATTTTTTTCCGTATGAGATCACGGTTAGATTGGTACTATGTTGGGGTGCATATGATCGCTTGGTATTACACTTTTTGTGATGTAAGGAGACAAAAAATGGCTTTTTTGACCGCTTTTTCTTTACAGCATTCACCTGAGGGGTTAGTTCATGTGATATTTTTATACAGCAGGTTGTTACGGACGCGGCAATACCTAATATGTATACTTTTTTTATTTATTTAAGTTTTACACAATAACAGCATTTTTGAAACAAAAAAAATCATATTTTAGTGTCTCCATATTCTGAGAGCCATCAATAGTTTTTTTACTTTTTGGGTGATTGTCTTAGGTAGGTTCTCATTCTTTGCGGGATGAGATGGTTTAATTGGTATGATTTGGGGTGGTGTATGACTTTTTGATCGCTTGGTATTACACTTTTTAATATGAAAGATGACAAAAAAATAGCTTTTTTACACTGTTTTTATTTTAAAAAATTTACGGTGTTCACCTGAGTGGTTAGGTCATGTGATATTTTTATTCAGCAGGTGGTTATAGATGTGGCAATACCTAATATGTCTACTTTTTTATTTATTTCACTTTTAACACAATAAAAGCATTTTTGAAACAAAAAATTATGTTTTAGTGTCTCCTTATTCTGAGAGCCATAATTTTTTTTATTTTTGCCCGATTATTTTATCTAGGGGCTCATTTTTTGCGATATGAGGTACTACCGTGGGGGGCATTCGGGTAAGGGGGTGGATCACGTGATATTTTTATAGAGCCGGTCATTATGGACATGGCAATAGCCAATAAGTCTGTTAAAATTGATATGATATGTGTTTTATTTTGGGAAAGGGGCTTTTTTTAGAACGCATTTTTTTTTTTTTACTTTTTTTTTTTTTGTTCCCACTCTGGGACTTCAACTTCTGGGGTCTGAACCCCTCTGCAATGCATTACAACGCAACTTGTATTGTAATGCATTGGCTGTCAGCTTTTATGCTGACAGCCTGCCTGTAAGACCAAGCCTAAGGGCTGGATCTCACAGGCTTCCGTCGAAGGCAAGCCCCGATGCCTATGGAAAGTATCTGGCTTGCCTTCTCTGCCATCGGGTCCGATGGATATGTGGAGGGCACCTCCGCAAACCCTCCGCAAACCCTCTGCATGCTGCGGTCAGCTTTCACCACATCATACAAGGGATTAATACACCGGCATGTCTTCACCAATGACTGCGTATGCAGCAGGGGCCCTGCTGTCAGGGACTGCCGGGTCCATGCCTTAAGTCACCTCCACCAATGCTGTACATGTACTCTGAATCTCATTTTTAGGGGGAAAAAATGCAGTGATTGAATTAATGTGTAATGATGGGTTCCTCCTTGGCAGAATACTGAATGCCTTTTTAACATTCTATGTTCTGAAACTAAAGTTTCCTGAAAGAAAGAGCACCAGGTCAAGGTTTTACTCACTATTTATCTGAATATGTGTGGCCCACTTTTACCTCAATTACACCGAGTATTTAGCAATATTATCAGCGATTTTAAACTGCCACTTATCATACAGTCCAACAGCAGATGGAAACACATGCAGATATTATTTCTTTTCTTCACTTATGCATATATACCATGCATTTCCACTTTTTCTGAATATTAAAAGTTCATGCTTATAAATCCCTAACAACCCTGAGGCAACTGGTCCTCAGCATTCTCTCACACCACCAGATACACTGCACAACACAAAGTTTTGAGGTTCCTCACCCTTCTTTAAGCTTGAGGAAGGAGGGAGGAGCCCAAAATGCTACAGTTTGCCCATGACTAAAGGCATGAGAGATTGCAGAGGAAAGATTGTCAGGGCATCGAAATGGCTTTGTAAGCATGTACTTAATTTCATACTTAGAAAAAGTGGATATGCTTTGTATATACATAATAAGGCTGATGAGTCAGCCTGTATTTGTGGGAAGGGCGGAGGCCTTCATAACCTAGGCACGGCCTCACCTCCGGACGTGCGTGCACAAGCGCTTCCTGTGCTCACTTCCGGGTCAGGTATCGCACGCTCATTGTACCTGCCTCACGTCACCCGCGCATCATTGTTACACCGACCGCCCGCTGCTCTTGCGTGCCGCCGGCAGGACTGGCAAGGGATAACCTTCCCCGCTTTTTGTCTGCCGCAAGGTACCTCCGTCCACGCGCTCCGACGTACGCCGTCGCTATGTTCAGGTCTTTCGGGGTTCCCCCCACAGGTAAGGACCGGCGGCGTCTTCCGTCAGCGTCCCGGCCGGCGTGGGTAAGTGTGGTTCCATCTTTGTTCTCCCGTCTTGTTCCCTTTCTCTAAACTCCTCCCCCCCTGCAGGTGTCCTCTCGTTCCGTTCCTTCGGACGCCTCAGGACGATTCCCGTGTTCCGCTTGTGGGAGGGCAGTCTTCCCACAAGTTCAGTAAACCTTGCGTCCTCCTTCCCTGCTTGTGGCGCCCCGAGGAGTATGTCACTCTCGCTTCTGAGGCAGGGGCTAATATTCGGCTGCATGTGTTTTCAGCTCCATCTCTTTTCACAAGTGTCTGTGGTAATTATATTGTCGATCCCGTAGGTACCCCATCGCTTTGATGGACAGTTCATGGCGTACGTGGTGATGTCAGTGGTAAGCGTGGTGTCTGAACATGTCATTGCTTGTATCTCGAGAAAGCTGGGGTAGATGAAGTTGAGCTGTGGGTTTTAAGAGCATGTTTTTTGTCTGTTACCATGGAGACATTAAGGTCGTTAGCATATAGTCCTTTAATGAGGGATTCTCCTACAAGTATCTGTCAATTGTCTTGGGTTACTTTTCCGCAAGGGAGTGGGCTCCCTCTCTTGCAACACTGCTGTAAAAACAATACAGGTTCATCAGGGTATGGTTATAAAGGTATACTTAAAACGCGTTGCTTAGGGAATTGTCAATAGCTGCTCATGCGCTTACAGGAAGAAGGGGCTATCTGGTGGAAATAAATAAATAAAAATAAAATATACTACTCTATCACGGGTCATTGGGGCTCTGGCCTTTATAACTCACGTGCTCTTACTCACTTTATGTTTCGGTCCCTCACAGGGGTACGCTGATTACTGTCGTCAAGTGTCCACAGCTCTTATTCGGGTTGCTCGTACAGCTCGCCCAAGGGTTCAGTGTTTGGCTGCTCCCCAGCATTTGGCTATTTCAAAGGCCCTTCCTATTGGGATTAATTACGGTAGGTATCTAAGGTCGTCACCATATGTAGTTTCAGTCTTCGTCTCCCCCTAGTTGGCCTGAAACGTTCAGGCTGCTCTCTACTCACTTCAGCCCTCCTGAAGCGTTCAGGTCGCGTGCTACTCACTCTCTGCCTGAAGCGTTCAGGTTTCTCACTATTCACTCTTATACACTTAACTTGGTCACTCTCTTGCCACCGTAACTCAGGCTCCTACTGCTCACTCTCTTTTACCTGAAGCGTTCAGGTTACTCACTACTCACTCCTTCTGCCTGAAGCGTTCAGGTTACTCATCACTCGCTCCCTCTGCCTGAAGCGTTCAGGGTGCTCTCTACTCACTCCTTCAGGCCACACAAACAATGCCTCCGCTGGCCGGTCTCACCACATGCAGAGACCTGCTCCAACACCTCATCCATATCTGCTGCTGGAACAAAGCGGATGCCCGGGGTTGCGGTCCTCCAGTCCAGCACTCTGATAATACCTATTTGGTTCCATGCTTTATTTACAGCTGCCCACAACTATTATATGTCCTAAATAAAATCAATACAACCGCATCCCTAGTCACCCAGCCTCCACCCCACGTCATCAGCCCTCTATACCGAGGGCAAACTCCCGCACCCCCTGCACGGGGTGAACAGAGCATATACACAGTGTACACTGTGCAATCTCTAGTTATCAGTGCACTTTGTGCTATTACTAGTTATCAAGCGCACACTGAGCGATCACTAGTTCACAGTGCATAATACATATATCCCTAGTTATCTGTGCACATCATGCGATCCCTGGTTGTCTTTAAGGCAGTGCATCCTTTCTGTTAGATACACATGTGCAATATCCAGTTGTCGTATATTACTGTGCGACCAGATATGGCAGTGCACATATAGAGTGCTTATAGTATGATCACTAGGGACGTCTATTGTAGTACATACCGTGCATACCGAAATCACCTTGTGTACAGTGTGTTAATATTTTAGTTACATCCATAGCAGCATACAGTTTCCCTATCTCTGTCTCCCTGGATCGCCCAGGCCCGGT
This sequence comes from Bufotes viridis, assembly GCA_033119425.1. NCBI lineage: Eukaryota > Metazoa > Chordata > Amphibia > Anura > Bufonidae > Bufotes > Bufotes viridis. The sequence goes on along the minus strand of CM065592.1, from coordinate 327,933,083 downwards.
CTATATCGGTCGCCCTGGTTCTCCCAGGCTCGGTCTATCTCTGTCTTCCTGGATCACCCAGGTTCAGTCTATCTCTGTCTTCCTGGATCGCCCAGGCTCGGTCTATCTCTGTCTCTCTGGAACGCCTTTGCGTCCAACAATGTCTGTCGTCTGTTTACGTTCCTATCTACTAACGTCTGTCGCCTGTCACGTACCAGGTTCACGCTATCAACTATTAAATTCTGTCACTTGCTACGTCTCAGGTCTACGTTCTTGTCTTCTAATGTATGTTGCCTATTTCGTTTCAGGTCCACGTTTCTAACTACTAATGGCTGTCATCCGTTACTTTTCAGGCTTACGCGGTTAATCGCTATGGTTTGTTGCCTCCCTGTTTTTAAGCATTTAGAACTCTATGCCCTGGTCGCCCTCCCATTAAAATTTTTTGTTTTGTACAGTCATTTGTATTATCTAATTTCTCTTGCTTCTTGCAGGTTATGCTGGTGGCGGTACAAGTAGTGCCTTCCTCTCCGGCATTTCAGTCTCTGTTCACGGTTAAAGGCAGGTCCGGTTGTCCTAAGCGATAAAGTATCCCTCAAGGGCATACAGGGGGACAGCGATATCAAGGGAACTATTCATGAGTCTTTCTTCCTCCCTAGATAGTAATCCCTTGGGCCCTATTCTAGCATTTTTACAAGATGGCTATGTTTCTCGGTTATCCGTTTCCTGAGGCAAGGGGAGTTTACTAGTTCTTCTGATCAGTTAATATGGTGCAGAGACCGCTACTCAACGTATCTCTGGTCCTTCAAACATCACGGGTCAGTCTGTCAGCGGAAGCCATTAACTTCTTTCCTACCCTACATGGCTTACTTTTGCCCTCTTTTAGGCCTACCCACGGCAATGGCAAAGGGCACAACTCAGCCATTCATCAGGTCAACTAAGTCTTGTCCAGCTAGGTTAGCCCTGGCGTCATCCCCCCAGGGCCTCCAGGCATTCCATGGCCATAGCCATGACCACAAGTAATAAGGCTGATGAGTCAGCCTGTATTTGTGGGAGGGCGGAGGCCTTCATAACCTAGGCACGGCCTCACCTCCAGACGTGCGTGCACAAGCGCCCCTCCCTCCCTCCCCTTTTTTCTTCAATTCTTTTCCATAGGGTATGCCCTCTTTTAGGCCTACCCACGCAATGGCAAAGGGCACAACTCAGCCATTCATCAGGGCAACTAAGTCTTGTCCAGCTAGGTTAGCCCTGGCGTCATCCCCCCAGGGCCTCCAGGCATTCCATGGCCATAGCCATGACCACAACTGTATAAAATATAAGTTATATACCTACAGGCATAAAATATCAACCTGAAAATTTTTGGCATGCTTTTACGTTTGCTGTTGAAAGTTGCATTCCCAAAATTGTAATATTCTGGAACGTTGGAATAGTTTTGAATTTAAATAGTTTTTATTCAATGTGTCAAAATAATTGCATAATCATAAGTATATGAATCGAAACTCCTAGTAAATGGAGCAATTCAGATAATATCGACATTGCCTATGTGATAATAACACCATTGAATTAAACCATATAACTTTCCAGTTGGTTCTAAGGTTTCATATTAAAGGGAATAATGCAAATGTTATTAAATCTACAGGCATCATATTATAGAGCAGGATGAGCAGTAGACTGATGTATTGTTTTGTGGGAAATAATTTGCTATACCTTGTACCTTATTGTGTGAAATCACTGCTCTTTTTGTACTAAGGAGTCAAGTGGGCAGAACTACTTAGTGATTTCCACCCTTCCTGTTATGAGTAGCAGTACCTTTTGGACTCCTCAGCAGAGAAACAGCAGTGATTTTATCTAAAAAGTTATGTGCTATATTGTTTTCCCACAACGCTTGGCATCGATCGGCTTAGCTCATTCTGCTCTATAACATGCTGCTCGTAGACTGGATATCATTTTCATAGAAACTGGTTCTCTTTAAATCTCATAAAACAAACCCTAATTTAAGGCACAACTCTAGGTATGTAGCATACATCAGTAAGGATATGTTCATATGCTCCAGTACCAGTTTGGAATGCCACATCTTCCAGATGCACCAAGACACACAAGTTTGCTCTAACTGGCTATGTTTTTTTGTAAAGATGCAGTCATGTTTATGTGTCATTCACATTTGCAGAAAATATTTCTTATTGCAACGTGTTGCTGTAAGGTCTTGAAAACCAAATCACTGACTTTGCACTGCATCTTTTGCACACACAAAAACATAACAGAAAATACCACAAGAATTGTAAATGTAAATTCAGCCTTATACAAGAAGTGAACAGGGAAAAACAAACATAGGGAGATCAATCTTACTTCTTATTGCTTGGTGCATTATGTCATTGTCTTGGTGCAGTTTATAAGGAACAGAAGGATAATACCTGGATTTGCTGCAGTATGTTCTTTAGCTGAACCAAGAATTCTTTGGCTTCTTTTGCTTTATCAGAAACGCCGCTCAATGCCTGAGAAAGCTGTGCCTGTGTAAAATGATAAAATAAAAGATACCAGATGTGAACAACATTTCCATCTATTAGTATTCAAGGAACTGTTAGGGCTTGATTGCTTTGCCTTGCATGTAATTCTCTATTCTCAGCTCTAAGCATACAAAATGTAACTGCCTCCATTGAAGGAAGTACATCCGCTCACCCTAAGTGGAATCAAACCCTACCAGGTTGTCTACAGTTCAGTACTAGTAAAATTTCTATCGGAAATGAAAACAGAGAATGACAAAGTCTATCTGATCGGTTTAGTTAATGCCTTCTGCAGCTATAGATAGTTCTTATTGAAGTAATAGCCTATTAATAGTTATTGCTTACGTTTCTTATTAAGCTAGGTTCCTAAAGAAATTCAATAACGTTGCATTCGCAGAAAACAAACTTGGACATCTAAAGCAACCTTCTCAGGTATGCAAGCATATTGCTTAGAGAAAGAAATCATTATGTAATCATTACTTTTGGACCACCATTGACGAACAAAGCTGAAAAGGGTTTTATGTATGACCCCAATTTCCCAAAAATTTGGGATGCTGTGTAAAATGGAAATAAATGTAAATAAAAACAGAATGAAAAAAAAAACTAATTTAGAACTTGACGGCATCTCAAAAAAGTTGGGACAGGGCCATGTCTACCATTGTGTAGCATTCCCTCTTGTTTTAACAGCAGTCTGTAAACATCTGGGAAGTAAGGAGGCCAATTGCTTGAGTTTTGGGAGAGGAGTTTTGTCCTATTCTTGTCTGATGTAGGATTCTAGCTGCTCAACAGTCCTGGGTCTCTTTGTTGTTTAATTATGTGCCAAATATTTTCTATTTGTCAAAGGTTTGGACTGCAGGTAGGTCTTTTCAGCACTAGGACACTTCTAATAAGCCAAGCTGTTGTCATGGATAAAGTATGGGGTTTAGCATTGACTTGCTGAAATATACCAAGCCTTCACTGAAAAAAACACCATAGGCACTAATGCTACCCTATACAATCAGAGGTGCAAGCTTTTGAACTGTGCACTCATAAAAAGCTGGATGGTCCCTCTCCTCTTAAGTCTACAGCACACAGCGTCTGTGGTTTCCAAAAATAATTTTTAATTTTGATTCATCTGACCACAGAATAATTTTCTATTTAAATTCAGCATTGTCCCTTAGAAGGTGGCGGTGTTTCTGGATTGTGTTGACATATGGCTTCTTCTTTGCATGATCCTGCTTTAACTTAATGTGCGGACAATAATTTCCTGAGCCCATGCAGTGATTTCCAGTACAGAATCATGCCTGCTGCTTAATGTAGTGCCGCTGAGGGGCTGTAGATCATGAGCACCCAATTATGACTGTTGGCCTTGTCCCTTGCACACATGGATTTCGCCAGATTCTCTGAACATTTTGATGACATTATGTACCATTATGATGGTGGGATATTTAAAGTCTTCACAATTTTACATTGAGGAAAATTTTTCTGAAATTGTTCCGCAATGTTTAGATGCAGTTTTTCTTAGATTGGTGAAACTCTGCCCATCTTTGCTTCTGGAAGACTCTGCCTCTCTAACATGATCTTTTACCCCAGTCATATGACTTAGTAGTAAATTGCTCCTCCGGTTGTTATATTTTTTTTTTTATTAGTACCACTTACTTTTCCAGCCTTTTGTTGCCCCTGTCCCAACTTTTTGGAGATGCGTTGCTTCCATCAAGTTTTTTTCTTTTAAAATCTCTTTTTATTGATAACAATAGAGTGCATTTGGATTATCAAATTTTAAATGTCTCACTTTTAACATCTCTCTGCACTCGACACCATAACCACCGCCAACCCCACGAACCGCTGCAGCTTGGTTTGGGGTTTCGCCGTACTCCACCCACCCTGGAACCAAGGCTGGGCTCCAGCTTCCAGTGGGTGAACCTCTCCTTGGTCCAGAGAGTGAAACAGGAACAGGAACCGCTCTTACAAGAGCTAGAGATTATACTCAGGAGAGTATAATGATTATAGCAATCCCCAGAGTGTAGTTCTCCAATCCTCCAAACATGAGCCCAGACTCAGGGCCGGTTCTATAATAAGGCAGACCAAGCGGCTGCCTTAGGGTGCAGAGAAGGGGGGGGGGGGGCGCAAAAATGAACTTTTTCTTTCTAAAATCACTTGCGGCGAGTTGTGCTGCAGCGCCCCCGGCCACCCACCCCAGCCTGCATGTGCCATGCGGCCCCGGTCCTCACTCACAGAGCGGCAACGCGGTCACGGCGGCACTCAGGGGGTGAACAGCATGCATACAGACATCCCCCCAGTATCTTAATGAATGAATAGGGAAAGAGGAGACACATGTGATGGGATTATCTCCTGAGTGAATCATGGGGCGATCTACTCCTCTACACCGGAGTCAGCTACTTAATCCCATCACCAACACAACAGAACAGAACAGAACAAAGGGACAAATGAACTAACACCTTCCTTGGGAGCCTCAGTGCAGAGTTAACCCTTTTTGTGTTGCTGGGTTCATCCCTGCACCTTTAATGGCCTATGGTGGCCTATAAACTCCACACATAAATCAGAGTTAATAGTTCCTTGTAACCCCAAGAGGTCTCAGGGGGTCTCCATAGTTCTGGGTCCATAGTCTGTAGGAAGGAGGCTAGCCCTCAGGCTTCTCCAGCAGCCTCAGTGACTGTTCAGTCCGTCATACTGGGGTTGCAAATAATTCCTGAATATTTTACTAGTATTGGAACTGATTCTTTGAAATGTGCTACAAAAAATTGCAGTAACTATTTTTCTCTAACTAGTTAAAGGGTTATTATCATCATCAAAAAATGACAGCATACCAATAGAGATTAGAATATGACATCAATTTCTGACGATTTTGGACCCTAACCTTTCATGAGTATAAAGCACAGATTCATTCAAAACAATGCAGGAAAGAAGACCATGAAGGGGGATGAAGCACTATAGCAACACTGCAGCCCCTTTAATCTCTAGTGTTGGACTGCTCCCAAGCAGAAAATAATGGCATATACAGTGACTTGAAAAAATATTCATAGCCCTTGAACTTTTCCACAATAGTTCATGTTAAACCCACTAGCTTAACTGTATTTTATTGGGATACAATGCATATCCCAATAGCATGTATGTTTTAAGTGAAAAGAAAATTAATACACATTCTTTTCAACATTTTTAATAAATAAAAATCTGGAAAGTGTGGCGTGCATTTGTATTCAGCCACTCTGAGTCCATACTTTGTAGGACTACTTTTTCCTGCAATTACAACTACAAGTCATTCGAGGTATGTCTCTACCAGTTTTGCACATCTAGAAGCTGAAAGTTTTTGCCCATTTTTCTTTGCAAAATGGCTCAAACTCAGATTGGATGAAGTTCAATTTTCAAGTCTTGCCACAGATTCTCAATAGGATTTAGGGTTGGACTTTTAATGGGCCATTCTATCACATGAATATGCTTTGATCTAAACCATTTCATTGTAGCTCTGGCTCTATGTTTAAGGTCGTTGTCCTGCTGGAAGCTGAACCTCTGTCCCAGTCTAAAGTCTTTTGTAGCCTCTACCAGGTTTTTCTCCAGGATTCCCCGTTATTTAGCTCCATCAACTCTGACTAGCTTCCCTGTACCTGCTGAAAAAAGCAGGATGCTAACACCATGTTTCACGGTAGGGATGGTGTGTTCAGGCTGATGTGCAGTATTATTTTTCTGCCACACATTTAGCATTTAGGCAAAATGTTCAACTTTGGTCTCATCTAACCAGAGAACCTTCTTCCCACATGTTTGCTGTGTCCCCTACATTGCTTCTGGAAAACTGCAAATGGAACTTCTTACGGCTTGATTTCCAAAATGTCTTTTTTCTTGCCACTCTTCCATAAAGCACAGATTAGTGGAGTACACGACTAATAGTTGTCCTGTGGACAGATTCTCTCACCGGGGCTGTGGATCTCTGCAGCTCCTCCAGAGTGACTAAGGGCCTCTTGGATGCTTCTTTAATTAGTGCTCTCCTTGCCTGAGGTGTAAGTTTAGGTTGATGGTTATGGTCTTGGTAGGTCATACTCCTTCCATTTTCAGATTATGGATTAAAGAGTGCTCCGTGAGATGTCCAGAGCTCGTGATATTTTTTTTTTTTTATAACCTAACCCTACATTACACCTCTCCACAACTTTATCTCTGACCTGTGTGGTGTGTTCCCTGGTCTTCATAATGCTGTTTGATCACTAATGTTCACTAACATACCTCTGAGGCCTTTACAGAACAGCTGTAGTTATACAGATGGACTTGGGCGACTTCTGAAGGCAATTGGTCACACTTTTTTTAAGGGTATCAGAGTATAGGGGGCTGAATACAAATGCACACCACACTTTTCAGATTTTTATTTATAAAATTTAAAAAAATATGAAAATATGTTTTCTTTTCACTTCACACATACTTGCTACTCTGTGTTTGTCAATCACATAAAATTACTACAAAATAGATTAAAGTTTGTGGGTGCAATGTAATGTGAAAAAGTTCAAGGGGTATGAATACTTTTTCCAGGCACTGTACTGTTTGGTCTAATGGAGTGCCTTAGTTGGTGACAGAACCAGTGCACAACATGGCTACTATATGTCAGTCATATCCTAGAGATCTACCTGATACCTTATTCTGTTACTATATCTACTGAGACTCCTTAGCTCCATACAAGGCTGTGATAAAGAGAGCAAAATCCTAAACTGTTCATCTGTTTTAGCTAGTTACAATCAAACTTTTTGGGATGCAGATGTGAATTGTAGTTTTCAACACACAAAACAATTTGAGTTTTGAGGAGGTGGTAGAAAGAGGAAAACTAGTTTTTTTCTGGGAAGAACTGTCACTAATTAGTACATGTGCTCCAATAAACACTGTTATTTAGCCTGAGCATGTGACCTTTACTGAAAAAGTATATATGCACAAATAGCTTATTTAGTATTATTTGTTGGAAGTGAGCATTTGGAGCTCTTCCAGCTCCAGCATACCCGGCTGGTCACCTGTGGAGTTGTAGTGTTGGGCAGAGTCTTTAACTGTTCTGTTGAAGAAGATGGATGCACCTGACCAAGGACTGTCTTGGATGTTTCCTCTAAACTGCCCATTATGATGGTGACATGTGCATTCTTGCAGGACTATGTGAATTACAGTTAGAGTCACCCCAAAGGCTTAAGGTACACTTGCATTAAATATAGACAGCAAAATCCTTATCAAGGTACAGGCCAAACAGCTAAAGCCTGCTATCAGACCCGTGGTACAGTGGTACTCCTGGCCTCAAAATCACAGACAGTCTTCACATCATTTACAATCAAGGTGATGCGAAAGTTTAAGGTGGGGGAAATTCTTATGTTAAAGGGGATGTTTCACTTTTACCTATGTGATAAATCGCATTTGTTAAGGTAATAAGGGACACTATAGTAAAAAGCGGCACTCTATGCACACTACTGCAGTCCTGGACAACAGAGAGGCCGGCACTTTCTCCTACAGTGCGCAAGCATGTCCACCGTTGCTCGATTGCAGGGTGGTTGTAACCCGTGGACACAAGCAGTGTATAATGCAATGGAAAAATGAATCAAGCCAGCAAAGGATGCAATTTGGACAATCAAAATACATTAGTAAGTGCTAACTTTGTCTACATGATCAATGGCACTGTCACGACCGCTATCCCAGCAGCAGTCGTGTCGCACCAGACGGAGGGGAAGGGGGACCCTTATCTACGGATGGGAAATAGAACGGCCACCCCTGACAAACCCTACGCTGGCATCTGTCTGCCCTGATACCCTAGACGGGGTGTGAACCCGTGCGGCGAGCAGGATGCCTAAATCCTGAGTGACCCTCAGAAGACTAGACTGGGGAAAGGCAGATGGGAGCACTAGTCACCATCACTCATGTCTAGGAGAACAACAGGGGAAGACAGTAACAAACAAACAAACAATCTCCAGCAGAGATAGACTTATCCAGTCACGAGCAGAGAAGATGATCCCAACAACGACAGTCCACACCAGACACGAGCTCCACAGCAATACCGTCAAACGATCTCCTTCAAAGGTCAGAATAGCACTGGAAGTAAGGACTATATCTGGCAATGACTGCAAGTGAAACTGAAACTAATATAGTAGCTGGGAGTGGCAGACAGCACTCACCTGAGAAGAATGCCTACAAACTCCCAGTCAGGACAAAAAGGTTCACAAGGCAAAACCTGGATGACATACCCTGAACCATGAAGCAAACTCACAAGCTATCGCGAGTAGCAAGTCGCTGCGACCTTCTCTTCCCAGACCTATCTGGATCAGTCACAGTCGTGACAGTACCCCCCTTTCTACGAGGGGCCACCGGACCCTCAAGACCAGGCCTCTCCGGGTGGGACCTATGAAAAGCCCGAATGAGTCTGTCCGCCTTTATCTCTGATGCTGGCACCCACATTCTCTCTTCGGAACCATAACCTTTCCAGTGCACCAGGTACTGAAGAGAGCGGCGAACATATCGTGAATCAACAAGCTTTTCTACCTGAAACTCAAGACTGCCATCAACAACCACCGGTGGAGGCGGTAGTGGCAATGGTTCAGGAGGTTCTACATATCTCTTAAGCAGAGATCTGTGGAAGACATTATGATTCCTTAGAGTCTGAGGTAGCTCCAGACGAAAAGCCACGGGTTAATAATCTTAATTACCCTATAAGGACCAATAAATCTCGGACCTAATTTCCATGAGGGAACCTTCAACTTGATATTTCTGGTAGACAACCACACCAAGTCATTCACCCCAAGGTCCAGACCTTCAGAGCGCTTCTTATCAGCCACACGTTTGTATCTGCCACCAATTCTCTTCAAACTTTCTTGCACACTCTGCCACACTGATGAAAGTGAAGACGCAAATCGTTCCTCCTCGGGAATCCCAGATGCCCCCCCCTCACTAAACGTACAAAACTGAGGATGGAAACCATATGCACCAAAAAATGGTGACTTATCGGTGGATTCTTGACGACGATTATTAATGGCAAACTCGGCTAACGGTAAATAAGATGACCATTCCTCCTGATTTTCGGAAACAAAGCATCTCAAATATGTCTCTAGGTTTTGATTGGTACGTTCAGTCTGACCGTTGGACTGTGGATGGAAAGATGAAGAAAACGACAGATGAACCCCTAAACGAGAACAAAAGCTTTCCAAAATTTAGAAACAAATTGGGTACCACGATCCGAAACAATATCGGAAGGGACCCCGTGAAGCTTCACGATGTGGTCAATAAAAACCTGAGCCAGTGTGTTAGCATTAGGCAAAGCGGTCAGAGCAATAAAGTGCACCATTTTACTGAATCTGTCAACAACAACAAGAATAACAGTCTTCCCGCTGATACTGGTAGATCAGTAATGAAATCCATTGATAGGTGCGTCCAAGGCCTGTTGGGGATGGCCAGAGGTAAAAGACGCCCTGCCGGACGAGTATGATCCACCTTAGAACGAGCACAGGTAGGACATGCAGACACAAAATTCAACACCTCCTGGCGCCACTTAGGCCACCAGAACCGACGAGACACTAATTCAGAGGTTGCCTTACTACCTGGGTGTCCTGCCAGTGCGGAGTTATGGTGTTCCTTTAGTATCTCCAGGCGTAAATTTTCTGGCACAAACAGTTTATCCGAGGGGCAGGAGGCCGGGCGTCCCCTGAGCTTCCAACACCCTCCCTCTAAACCTGAGTGTAATGCAGAGACCACCACCCCCTTTTGCAAAATAGGCTCTGGAACATCATCATCACCCCCTCCAGGAAAACTTCGAGACAATGCATCCGCCTTAGTATTTTTGCCCCGGGCGATAGGTTATTACAAAATTAAACCTAGTAAAAACAACGACCACCGAGCCTGTCTAGGGGTGAGACGTTTAGCAGACTCCAGATATACTAAGTTCTTGTGATCGGTAATCACTGTGACGGGATGAACCGCCCCCTCCAAAAATGACGCCACTCCTCTAAGGCCAACTTAATAGCCAAAAGTTCCCTGTTGCCAATGTCATAGTTCCTTTCTGCAGTAGACAATTTCTTCGAAAAGAAAGCACACGGACGCCATTCACCAGGGACGGGCCCTGAGATAGTACCGCTCCCACCCCCACCTCAGATGCGTCAACCTCTACAATAAAAGGAAGCGAGACATCTGGCTGTACGAGAATAGGAGCCGAGGTGAATCTTTCCTTCAGAGATGTAAAGGCAGTTTTGGCTGCATGTGACCATTTGGAAAAATCGGATCCCTTTCGGGTCATGTCCGTCAGTGGTTTGACCACCAAGGAATAGTTCTTTATAAACTTCCTATAAAAATTGGCAAACCCCAGGAAGCGTTGCAATGCCTTCAGGTTCTCAGGCAGATCCCAGTCCATAATTGCCCGGACTTTCTCTGGATCCATGCGGAAACCTGAATCTGACAACACATACCCCAGAAATGGCAGTTCTTTTACGGCGAACACACATTTCTCTAATTTAGCAAACAATTTGTTGGCCCTTAATATCTGCAGCACTTGTCTCACATGGATCTTATGTGTATCCAGATCCGGAGAATAGACCAGGATGTCATCAAGATATATCACAACAAATCTCCCGATAAGGTGACTAAAAATATCGTTGACAAAATGTTGGAACACCGCAGGCGCATTAGTAAGACCAAATGGCATGACCAGATTTTCATAATGCCCTTCCGGAGTATTAAAGCCGTCTTCCACTCATCCCCCTCTTTGATGCGAACCAGGTTATAGGCTCCTCTGAGATCCATTTTGGAGAACCATTTAGCACCAGCAACCTGATTAAAGAGGTCGGGAATGAGAGGAAGAGGATAGGGATCTCGGATAGTTATCCAGTTTAATTCCCGGAAATCCAGGCAAGGACGCAGGCCCCCATCTTTCTTTTTAACGAAAAAGAACCCTGCAGCCACGGGTGAAGAAGAGGGTCTGATGTGTCCCTTAGCCAAACTTTCCGAAATATAATCTTTCATAGCCTTCCTCTCCGGGCCAGAAAGATTGTATAACCGGGTTTTAGGTAGTTTTGCCCCAGGTAACAGATTAATTGGGCAATCATATGGACGATGAGGTGGTAACCCCTGACAACCCTTCTCAGAGAACACATCCATAAAATCTGACAGAAAGGAAGGTAGAGATGTTACAGAGAGTGTTGAGCACCTACTACTCAAGCAGTTGTCCTTACAATGTTCACTCCACTCCACAATCTCCCCGGCCTGCCAATCCACCACGGGATTGTGAGTCACCAGCCAGGGAAGCCCCAAAACCATAGGAGCCGGAAGACCGTCCAGGACATAACAAGAGATATGCTCTTTATGGAGGTCCCCTACCTGCAGATGGATATTATGGACGATCTGAGTTAACTCTCTCTGAGTAAGAGGGGAGGAGTCGATGGCAAAAACAGGAATAGTTCTGCGTACTGGTTCCGGAGTAAAACCCAGAGCCTGAGCAAACCGTGAATCCACCAAATTGACCCCCGCCCCACTGTCCAAAAAGACGGAACAGATCTCAGTCTTATTGCCCGCCACAACAGTAGAGGACAACAAAAACTGAGACATGCGTATGGAGGAAACGAATACGCCCAGACTGTTATCCTCCGCACAGTCTGGGGACTCCGGCGGCTCCTTAGTTTGTGATCTCTTGGGTTCTGAGGGACATACCTTTACAAAATGACCCCTCCCCCCACAACAAAAACAAACCTCTGACCTATGGCGGACCTTAGGAGGATTCACCCGTCTAGTGGCGCCCCCTATTTGCATTGGTTCGACTGGATCACAACAAACCGCTCCCTGCCCTATAGAGGCCTCTGTAGAATTTAATAGTCTCTCCCTGAGTCGTCTGTTGATTCTTATGGACAGAGACATAGCAGCCTCAAGAGACCCAGGGACCTCGTATACAGCCAGCGCGTCTTTTAATTTTTCAGACAACCCCTGGCAGAATTGACTCCTAAGGGCCGAGTCGTTCCATAATGTATCCGTAGCCCACCTACGGAATTCAGAACAATATAGTTCAGCTGACCGGTTCTCCTGCCGAAGTCTACGTAGCTTAGACTCAGCCAGTGAGACCCTGTCCGGGTCATCATACACGAGACCCAAGGCTTCAAAAAACTCCTCCACTGATCGTAAGGCCGGAGAGTCAGATGGTAAAGAGAAAGCCCAAGCCTGCGGATCTCCTTGCAGGAGAGAAATTACAATGACCACCCGTTGTTCCTCACCGCCGGAGGATCTAGGGCGTAACCTGAAGAACAATTTACAAGCTTCTCTGAAGGCTACAAATTGGTCTCTCCCTCCTGAGAAAAAGCCAGGAAAAGCCACTTTTGGCTCAGGAGTACCTTGGTCTCCCATAGCAACGGTGGAACCCAAGGATTGCTGCTGCTGCTGCAGTACTGTTGCTTTTAATCCTGCAACTTCAAGGGATTCAAATTCAACCTGTTAGCATACACACGCTTAACCAACCAAATAACTTAATGGAATCTGTTCTAGGGCCCCCTGCTAATACAGCTGAGATGGCTTGGAAGAGCATGGCTCCTAGCTAGTCGTGGCATAGATTTTCTTTCTCTGAAATCTTTCATGTATGCTTGTGGACTATGCAACACTAGGTGCTGCCAGAAGTGCCTGTTTGCACCGGGTGCCGGCTCTCAGGGGGGGTGACAGAGAAGCAATGAGCGCTTCCATCAATACAGATGGAGGGGCTAATTGATGGAGCGCTGACGCCCACATACTGTGGCGGGGCACGGAAGCGCATTCTTCCCTGCCCTGCTGCCGATCACCGCCATAGGCTTCAGACCTAGTAGGCCTGAGGCCTATGCGGTAATGAAATTCTAGCGCAGGCGTGCGTGATTACATCATCGCGTGCGCCTGTGCCTGGACGCAGCAGCACAGTGAAGGGTGCACGTCTTCCTCTGCGAGCAAGCACTTGGACATATGTGAGTATTTAGCTTTTAGGTTTTCTTTCCTTTTTTTCTTTTAATTGCCAAGTACCTTGGGAGGACACAGGAGAACATGTGGGGAAAAAATATTATGGTGGGATACTGTGTGGGGGGCAATAATTATGGGAGGGATTACTATGTGGGGGGCAAATTACTAAATGGGGCAATATGGGGGAAACTACTGTGTGGGAAATTACTGTGTGGGTGGCAAATTACTGTGGGGGAAATTACTATTTGGGGGCAGCATGGTGGGTGCTGCTATTGGGGAAGCCCTGTGGGGACATTTCTATTTTTAGGGACACTATACAGGGATTATTTCTTGGAGCACAATATAGGGTGTTATTATTATTGGGGGCACTCTAGGGGACATTATAACTACTGTAGACACTATAGGGACAATTGGGGTAATTCATCAAACCGGTATAAAGCAGAACTGCCTTAGTTGCCGATAGCAGCCATCCAGATTCCACCATTCATATTTGACAGCTCTTTTGGAAAACCAGTTCTACTTTACACTAGTTTGATAAATGACCCCAATTATGTCTACTGAGGGTCACTATTTTTTTTAGCAGTATCGTACCTGGGACACTGGGGAGCACCACAGGCACAGTATTGGGGGTGGCAGAAGGATGACACTGTGGGGACACCAGGATGGGGAGGTTGATGGAAAAACAGAAATCTAACGTGTCTGTACTACAAACTCCGTAGAGACGAAATGCGGCTGAAAGAATTTGTCATGGCGGTCTAACGGAGGAAAAGAGGAAAGAGAAGGTCTACATGACAGGAGATGTCCCTGGATGTAAGAGGTATGTGGTCAAGTATTGGGGGGGGGGGGGTTGCCAGAGAAAGGACCCGCCCGGGTGCCAAACACCCTAGGCACGCCACTGATTTATATGTTGCTTATTGAATGACGTATGCTGCTTCACCAGAATGTTCATGTTGTGTCAGTGTTTTCCTGCTTGTATTATGTTTTATGTTCTTATTCTGCAAAGTATGCATGTAAAATGTATTGTACTGTTGTGTAAAGCCTGCGCTGCAACACAGTACAGTATATCTTATGTTTGCATTTGACGACTGATTGACACACAGCTATTTTCAGTAATCCTGAAAAAGTTGTTTTCAGATTGGTGTCTCTTTCTGGAAGAGACTCTGGCCTGGCAAAAATCCCAAAGTCTTGTTTTAATACTCTTTAATGGGTTGGACATTAACTTACATGGTGGCTTTCTATAGGTAGCTGAGAGACAGTATCTCAAATTCACTAATGTGCCAGTGCTTAGAATCTGTTGCACTTGATGCAATCTGATGCAACTAGGATTTCTATATTTTTTACAACTTGCTTAAAAAGTACGCTGGTTTAGCGGTAAAGGGCGTATCTTAACAGTAAAGGGTGTGGCCTATGTTGCAATGTTTTGAGGCAAAAATGCATCACAATTCTGCCATAAAATTGCATCTCAAAGTAAGCCAACTAATAGTTAGTGTAGAGTTAGACAAAAGTGTCTGCACTGACCTATTGCCTGTTTTGCCATGTTACACAAACTTTGCCTGTCTTGACCTCGGCTTGCCGACTGATCATGCTTTTGCCTGTCCCCTTCGTGTCATGCATCCATATCTCTTTACCCTGGGTCAGCAGACAGTGAATAAAGACTACTCCAAGAGGAATAAGCCTGGTGGCCCCTGTAGTAAAATCCAGATATAGCAGCAAAAGGGTGAAGAGATCCCTTAGACAAGTCACATCCACTCAGTGGCACAGTGGACCATACCCGCTATTAGGCCCCTTTACACTGATAGATATAGCAGATGATTGTCAGAAAGGAAGCTTCGATTCCCAGCAAGTGCCTGCTCTTCAGTGAAGGAGACCGCTGCATTTAAATGCAACGATCTCCTCCACAGTATGGAGAGGAGCAATTTCTAATGCTATAGCTTGTCCCCATATTGAATCATTGTTTGCCGGCAGTAGAGCATGATTACATTGCTCTATCTGCTGCCAGTAAATTACAATTTAGGAGACCACACAAACGATCATATTACCTGATGAACAAGAGTTTTGCTCATTAATCGGGTGATCAGCGGCACTTTTACATCAGAAGATAATTGCTAATGAGTTTAGTGATTATCTGGCCGATGATCGGTCAGTGTAAAGGAGCCCTTACACTTAAGGAGAGCCAAGGGGCATTATTTAAGTGTCATAAGGAGTCTTTTCTTTCTCTTTTATAAGCACAGATAAACAGTCATCATGCTGTGAGCAGTAAAGGTCCAGTCTAAGTGGTGCCATGAAAGAGCGACAAAGAAATGGGAGCAGAGGTATTCTACATATGTCTAGAATTCATCCCTATTAACACAGACAAGAGCATATCATTGTTATTTAGTTGCTTTGATCCACAGTTCTATGACTGATCATCTCTTTTGGGGTTCAAGAAAAATTGGCCAGATGTGTCATTTTTCTGCTTTCTCTTGGGTCAATGGCTTTAAATGTAGGAATTATATTTAAAGGGACTTTCCTAGTTTTGTTGTCATCTGTCCTAACCCTACATGAACTATTAACATAATATTCATGGATTAGTGATGCAGAAGATAATCCTTGATACTATCTCGAATCACATGATGCCTGGCACAATTTATAGTTCTTCTTCCACTGTTGTTGCTGTATACTAGTCATTTGGTAAGCTTTTTTGCTTTTCACTCCCCCAAAGTATGAAATCTCAACAATCATGAAATCTATAAGGGGCTGGGAAATCTACTGGAGTGGGTCTAGCAACGTATGCATGCACAGAAGACATTATTCAGTGCAGTAGGCTTATTGTACATGCATGGAGGTACAAGACTATTAAGCTGTTATTACACATTCAATAGCTGTGGGCCGAACAATGTACCTCCTGGCTTCCCCATACACATACACGTTTGGCTTAGCTGAACATGTCTGTGTATGCTATGGGAAGAGTGGAGAAATCTGCTGCCTGACACTTCTGGTGGTGGCTTACCTTCCAGGAGAACAATATTAATTTTGTCCGATCCTTATCTCCCCCAACATCATCTGTCTGGGAGAGTTGGACCTCCTTACACACATTAGTGTGTCAGCTAAACCCGCCGTTCTTGTCAGGTTTGGCTAGCAAAATTATTATGTGTATGGCCACCTTTAGGCTAAAGTTAGAGAGATGTGGTTGCCTTGAAGTATGCTTCTGGTGATCTGCATAAGGCCTCTTTCACACGGGCGAGAATTCTGCGCGGGTGCAATGCGTTATGTGAACGCCCTTCACCTGCACTGAATCCAGACCCATTCACTTCAATGGGGCTATGCAGATAAGCAGTGATTTTCACGCATCACTTGTGTGTTGCATGAAAATCACAGCATGTTCTATATTCTTTGTTTTTCACGCAACGCAGGTCCCATAGAAATGAATGGGGCTGCATGAAAATCGCATAGCATCCGTAAGCAAGTACGGATACAATGCGATTTTCACGCATGGTTGCTAAGGAGATGATGTTAGTAAATTGATTAAAGTCAATTTACTGTATTATTTTCCCTTATAACATGGTTATAAGGGAAAATAATAGTATTCTTAATACAGACTCTTACTAAAATGTGACTTAAGGGGTTAAAAAATAAAAAAAATTAACTCGCCTCATCCACTTGATCGCGCAGCCGGCATCGTCTTCTTTCTTCTTCTTTCAGGATCTGCAAAAGGACCTTTGATGACGTAATCTCGCTCACCACGTGGTGAGCGCAGTGACGTCAGCGCAGGTGCTGCTGAATGAAGATAAAAGAATCCTTCTATCATCCTTCTTCTTTCAGCAGGACCTGCGCTGACATCACCAAGCTCACCACATGGTAAGCGCGATTACGTCATCAAAGGTCCTTTTGCAGGTCCTGAAAGAAGAAGAAAGAAGACGATGCTGGCTGCGCAGATCAAGTGGATGAGGTGAGTTAATTTTTTTTTCACCCCTCAAGTCACATTTTCGTAAGCATTCTGTATTAAGATGTTATAAGGGAAAAGAATAAAATATACACAACACTGAACCCAAACCCGAACTTCAGTGAAGAAGTTCGGGTCTGGGTACCACAATCAGTTTTTTATCACATGCATGCAAAATGCATTGCACTCGCGTGGAAAAAACTGAACAACGCAACGCAGTCACAGTCAAAACTGACTGAAATTGCATGCGCACTTGCGCAGGTCTCCCACAATGCACCCGGGACGCATCCAGAGCAAACCTGGGACACCCGTGTGAAAGAGGCCCAAGAGGTTTTCAGCCTCAGGCTAAAACTACAGACACACCCCACACCAGGAAGCAAAAAAATGTATATAAAAGCAGCCAGCCCAAAACAAGGGGGAAAGCGAAAACTGAAAATTTTGAGACAAACTGCTTCTACTACCTGTGTTAGGTGGAAAAAAAAAACGGTTATGCAGGTTTCTTTCTCTTTAGAACATCCAGAAAACCCATTTAAATAAGTTATGTTCAAAATCAAAGCTCTGACTTACAATTTTTCATTAGGTGCACATCTTTATGTTGAGTACTGTTTAGCATTTACAATTTAATGTGATATCTATGTCTCCATATTCCACTGTAGAATGATGCGGCTGAAACAATTTGCAGGTTTGTTTCAATTCTGTTAGCTAAAAACAAAATCACAAATTCAGCAAATCAATTTGCCGGCTGTATGCTAATGTCCAACAGGTCAGGCATTGATTTGCTATTTTCCATCTGCTTACACACATGCAGAATACTTATTTGCTTTATGCACAGACTCTGCAGAATCACATCCATTCCTAGCTGGCTCTTACAAACTATTGTTTAAACTAGCAGCATTCATAAATCAGTGGATTTAGCAGTAATGCATCGTTAATTGCTCACTAAGTAGGTTTATTATCATTTCTATAGGTCGATTTACCACTATGCTGTACTGCAACTGTAGTCTGCAGGTTTTTCCCAAGGTAACAGGATGTGCAATGAATGAGATCATGGAATCTGAAATGAAGAGAGTCACATGACTTCTTCATAAATTGGCCATTAATTTAACTCCTGGAATATATTACACAATAGATGAAATTGCAGTTCACCAATACAAATACATAATACTCCCTGCATCAAATTTACTAAACCAGTAACATAACATGTATTCTACTTTTTAAAGGGATTGTCTGTGTATATTATTTTCACCTTAAGAACCAGGCCATTTTTTGCAAATCTGACCAGTGTCACTTTATGTGTCAATAACTTTAAAACGCTTTTACTTATGCAGGCCATTCTGAGATTGTTTTCTCGTCACACATTGTACTTTATGACACTGGTAAAATCGAGTAAAAAAATTCATTTTTATTTATAAAAAAATACCAAAGTTACCAAAAATTTGAAAAAATTAGCAAATTTCCAAGTTTCAATTTCTCTACTTCTATAATACATAGGAATACCTCCAAAAATAGTTATTACTTTACATTCCCCATATGTCTACTTCATGTTTGAAACATTTTGGAAATGCCATTTTATTTTTTGGGGATGTTACAAGGCTCAGAAGTTCAGAAGCAAATCTTGAAATTTTTCAGAAATTTTCCAAAACCCACTATTTAAGGACCAGTTCAGGTCTGAAGTCACTTTGTGAGTCTTACATAATAGAAACCACCCAAAAATGACCCCATTTTAGAAACTACACCCCTCAAGGTGTTCAAAACAGAATTTACAAACATTTTTAACCCTTTAGATGTTCCACAATAGTTATTGGCAAATGGAGATGAAATTTCATAATTTAAATTTTTTGGCAAATTTTCCATTTTAATTTATTTTTTCCATTAACAAAGCAAGGGTTAACAGCCAAACAAAACTCAAAATGTATTGCCCTAATTCTGCAGTTTATAGAAACACCCTATATGTGGTCCTAAACTGCTGTACGGGAATACGGCAGGGCGCATAAGGAAATGAACGCCATGTGGTTTTTGGAAGGCAGATTTCACTGGGATAATTTTAAGCTGCCATGTCACATTTGAAGCCCTCCTGATGCACCCCTTGAGTAGAAACCCCAAAAAAGTGACCCGATTTTGGAAACTACAGGATAAGGTGGCAGTTTTGTTGGTACTATTTTAGGGTACATATGATTTTTGGTTGCTATATTACACTTTTTGTTAGGCAAGGCAACAAAAAATATCTGTTTTGGCAACGTTTTTATTTTTTGTTATTTACAGTGTTCAGCTGTTAGGCTAGATCATGGGGTATTTTTATAGAGCAGGTTTTTTTGCGGGATGAGGTGATGGTTTGATTGGTACTATTTTGGCGTACATACAACATTATTGATCACTTTTATTACTTTTTTGGAAAGTGAGGTAGGCAAAATTTCAATTCAATCATCGTTTTTTTTAAAATGGTGTTCACCGTGCGGGGAAAGTAACATGACTGTTTTATAGATCAGGTCGATACGGATGCGGTGATATCAAACATGTTTAGTGTATTTTTTAATTTTTTTTAATCAGTGATAAATGTGAGACTATAAGGGCTCTTGCAGACGAGCGGATCTCTTTCGTGTTATCCGCAGCGAGAATGAGAGCCAAGCTATGTGGTGGACATCAGAGGCACGAAGCAGTAACATGATAGATACTGCTCCATGCCTCCCTGTGACCCTTTCACTACAAAATCACTGTGAGATAAAGTTGTCACAGTGATTTTGAAGTGAAAGGGTCACAGGGAGGCACGGAGCAGTATCTATCATGTTACTGCTTCGTGCCTTTGATGTCCACCGCGCAGCTTGGCTCTCATTCTCGCTGCGGATAACACGCAGGAGATCCGCTCGTCTGCAAGAGCCCTAAGAAGAAATTTCCATTTTTATTTTTTCTTTACATTTTTTTGACCCAGACCCACTGGTTCTTGAAGATCCAGTGGGTCTGATGCCTATATAAAACACTACAGTACACTATATAGTGTACTGTAGTGTATTGTGACATTACACACAGGCTGATCAGGCTGCTGCTGCCTTTAGCAGAAGCCTGATCTTAGCCTTACCATGGCATGCCGGAAGCCTGTGAAAGCATCCAATTGCCATGGTAACCAACAACCGCTGCCACAACAGAGCAGCGGCTGATGGGGGAAGGAGGGAGGGGGGCCCCCTCCCTCTGGGTCAAGTATCGGGTGGCTGCAATGGCACAGCAGCCCCCAATGGGAGAGGGATGGAGCTCCCTCCCTGTTAACCCCTTCCATATAGCGGTCCCTATGGAACGCCGCATGGAAAGGGTTAAATGACTAATCTGTGCCAGCACAGATGTCCGGCATTTCAAGCAGTGTGTCAGCTGTGTACTGACACTCTGCTAAACCGCTCGGCCATCCTGAAAATGAGAAGGGGGGCAGGCGATTGCAGACATTGTATTGTGTGTGCTCGCCCCCCCATCCCCCACTTGCCCACCCACTCGCCCGCCCCACAGGATGTACAGAGGGTTATTGATGGTGTATATTACACCACCGATCACCCTCCTATTCCGGGTCATCGGGTCACCAGAGACCCTAATGACCCGGAAACACTGCAAACTGCAGGTCTGAATTGACCTGCGGTTTGCTGCGATGGCCGATGCAGCGATGATCGGAAATACACAGGGCGCACATGTATGCCCTGTGTCCTTAAGGACTCGGACATCAGGGCGTACCTGTACGCCCTGTGTCTGTAAGAGGTTAAAAATAGCTCCTCTGGGTAAGACGGTACATTCTTAATGTTATTCAGATGCCAAGCAATGAAATGCTTGTTGTTATTGGTAACCATTAAATGTTGCTGTCCCTCAAACTCTCCTTATCATGTCCTTCTTGGGAAAGCCCTATAGCCCTATACTGTGACCTTACCCTATTAAGGAGACCATTTAAAGGCTTAGGATTCTACAATATGTATTGAACATTTTCACAATTTTACAATTTTCTGAGAAACTGACTTTTGGGTTTTCATTAACTGTAAGCCATATTCATCAACATGAAAAAAAATAAACACTTGAAATAAATTACTATGTATGTAATGAATCCATATATGATTTTAATTTTTTGAATTTAATTACTGAAAAAAATAACCTTTTGATAATATTCTAATTTATTGATATGCACCTGTATATGATTAGACACAGGGTCTTGCCACAAGAGGGTGTAAAAATGTGTTCCTCCTGCTGCCCTATAAAAGACCTAACCTTGAAGCATATGTTCATCACTAGATTACACGAAAGTTAGCTTCCATAAAAAGGTTAGTAACTTTATAAATTACCCATGCTGCATTCTCAAAAGCTTGTGGAAGTAAGCATTGTTTCTGAGACAGAGTATGGTGCCTTGCAGTGTACAAGACTGTTATCACTGACCCATTCTACTCTCCCAGTTCTACAGATTTGCTTGGTGCATGAGACCTAACCAACAAAATATTGTCAAGAAACACTGGGGTTTGGGGATTTTATTGTGGCAACCATATAGGAAATGCAGCCTAATTGAAATAATAGCAAAATTACCTGCCTAATATTGTGTAGGTGCCCCTCATGCCCTTTGTGAAGTTCTGGACTCCACAAGACCTTTGAAGGTGGCACCAAGATGTTTTCAGGAGGCTAACTTTAGGTTGCTAGTGGTACCTCCATGGATTGAACTTATTTTTCTAGCACATCCTATAAATGCTTCACCAGCAGGAGATTGAAAGAATTTGGAGTCCAAGTCAAAACCTTGAACTCTTTATCATGTTCCCCAAACCACTACTAAACGATTTCTTCTGTGTGGCAGGGAACATGTTAAAGTTGAAAGAGGCCACTGTGATTAGGGAATACTGTTGAAGGGGAGCATTTGGTCTAAAACAGTTTTTAAGTAAGTGGCATGTATTAAAATAACATCAACATGAAGGCCAGTACACAAGGTTTCCCAGCAGAACATTGTTCAGAGCATCACACTGCCTCCACTGGCTTGCCTTCTTCTCATAATGCATTCTGGTGAAATCCCCAGATAAGTGATATGCATGCACCTGGCCATCCACATGATGTAAAAGAAGATGTGATTTATTAGACTGGGCCTCCTTCTTCCATAATCCATATCTAATGTTAAAATGCCCATTATAGGCACTGTATTGATGTAGTGGACTACAGTCAATATGGGTAAGCTGATCCAATAAAGAGAGAGTTGGTCGGCACTCCTTGTCGCTATAGGTGGTGCTCAGTGGTTAATAATATGCAAAATCAAGTAAAGTAAACCACGGCACTCAATGCTACAATTACTCTACTTAATATGGGTAAGCTGTGATGCACTGTTTGTTCTGACACCTTTCGGTCATAGCCAGCATTACAAGGATTCTCCACCATACACATCAATGAGCCTTGAGCATCAATGACTCACTTTTGGTAGGTACTACTAACCAGTGCATACCGGGAATGTCATGCAAACCCTGCCATTCTGCAGATGCTCTGACCCAGTTGTCTAGTTATGACAATTTGGTCCTTGTGAAACATACTGAGATCCTCACAATCATCATTATTCTGACATCAAAATTGAGAGCCAACTCTTCACTTTTGGCCTAAAATATCTCACCTCTTAAATAGTGCCACCATAATCAGACAATTGATTAGTTGTTTCTCTTGCATAATAGATAAAATAGTTACAACAAACAAGTCCAAAAAGAGTATGTAACTACAGAAAGCAATGGAATTTAAAATACTAAATGCTATAGGACATGTGTCAATTTCATATACAGTATTTTACTCTAATTCCAACATTTATCAAAATGATTAAACAAATTTAGTATTCTCTTTTTTTAGTGGCCTTCATGGCTCAGTCATAATGTATCAGGTTCAAGATATTAGGGGAATAAATTATTTATTTTCAATACCACAGGTTTTAGTCTTGGGGTGTCAAGTTGCCTTTTGGTGTCAAGTTGTATTGTAGTTGAACATTGAGACACATGCATCTGCAGTTCTGAATTTAAATACCATATTTTTCTGCGTCTTATGGGGCGAATACTAATGAGCGCTTCCATTATGGAAGTACTCATTAGTACCGGAGGACCAGGATGCGGCAAAGGCTCTGTACTCACCGCTTCCTGGTCCTCGACTGTCGGCTGTGCAGGGCACAGAGCGCCCTCACGCTGTGCCCGCCAGTTTACAGCACAGCCGACAGCAGGAAAAAGAACATAGTGGGCGGTGAGGAGTGGCGGCGTCCCCAGGAACAGGAGAGGTAAGTGTTTTTTTATTTTATAAAACATAAGGCTGCTGGGGGCTGATCTGAGGCAATAGGGGTAATGAGAGGAATAATGGCTGATAATAGGGGCTGATGAGAGGCATAAGGGCTGATAATGGGGGCTGATAAAAGGCATAAGGGCTGATATGGGGGTGATGAGAGTCATAGGGTGTTAAATTTGGGGGCTGATGAAAGGCATGGGGTTCTTATCTGAGGTCTGATTGGGGGTCATTTACATTGGGGTCTGAGCTGAAGTCTGATTGGGGGTCTGATCTGAGGTCTTATTAACATTGGGGTATGATTGGGGCTGTCAGCTGAGGTCTGATTAACTTTGTGGTGGTCTGTTTTGTGGTATGACCTGAGGTGTAATGAAATTTTTGTATTTTTATTGTCCTCCTCTAAAACCTAGGTGCATCTTATGGGCCAAAAAAATACGGTAGTCACTGACATTTACCAAACTTTATATAAATCAATAGTACAGGTTAATGTAAGAAATGTTGTAGTATAGTATATCTGTCTCTTTAAATAAGATTTTTCTATGTTAAGTTGAAAGTTTCTTATATTCACCTCTACTACTGATTTATGCAAAGTTTGTTGAAACAACAGTGACCAGTTAAATGTTAGCAATATAGTGAGGTCCCTTCTATGATCTACAAGTGGATGATGATCCATGAGTGGCCACCATAGATATAAAGAAATACAGATATGTGCATACTATTTCTATGTGTAGCATTACTAATCTTTATATATTTAGTATGGTATACTTTGCACAGCTTCACTGAAGAACATGTTCATCATCATGATGCAACATCTACAACAGATTACATTTGCACAATGTTATTCAGAAAAAGTATTTATATATACTGCTGAAACATAAGACCTTCAATTTACAGCCTAATTACCCAGCTATAAGTACATGAACATGCAACAGTTAATTACCAGGAGCAGGGGCGGGTATACTGCCTGTGCAGCCGGTTCAGAAGCACAGAGGCCCTTTCAGCTTGGACTGGCCCACCGGGGAGCCAGTGAAATCCTTAATGGAACCTGAACTAACAAGTGAGCTTCCTTGCCTTTAACTTAGTTGCCGTAATCTTGTGTGCAATCGTACACAGTAGAAAAAGTGGCTGGCTGGCTGCAGTGGCCCCCCTTCTGACCTTTAGAGGGACTCAGAGATAATGGGCTGCTCAGGGGCCCTACTGCAGCAGCTCCAAGCAGCTGGTATAGGCAATACTTCCTGATTACCAGCGCTGATTTATAGGAGGACTGACAGGTTTCAGCACTCCTGGTTAGTAAGGCTGTGTCCACATGGTCTGATTTTTACAAAATCGCTGTAAAAAACACCATATTTTGCCACGATTTTCTGGAAAAAGGACCATGTGAAAAAGCCTTCCTGACCAGGAGTGCTGATTGGACTAAAACCTGTCAGTCAAAAACACTGATAGGCTTTCCTCCAATGAGGCAGCACTGCTAGAAGGAAGAAAGGAAATACTGCTGCCTGTGTGGAGTCGGAGCCCTGCTGCTGTGAGGGGGAGGAGCTCGGGGCAACAAGCAGAAGCTGCAGCCACAAGAACGAGCAATACAGAGGGCCATGTGGTGAGGAAGGAATCTATATGTAGTTTAATGTGGTATAAAAGAATACCTGCATGTGTACAAGTGTGTATGTAAGTGCCTGCATGTGTACAAGTGTGTGTATGTAAGAGTCCCTGCATGTGTACAAGTGTGTATGTAAGAGTGCCTGCATGTATGGAAGTGCATATGTAAAAGTTTCTGCATGTATGAAAGTGTATGTATGTAAGAGTGCCTGCATGTGTACAAGTGTGTATGTAAGAGTGCCTGCATGTGTACAAGTGTGTATGTAAGAGTGCCTGCATGTGTACAAGTGTGTATGTAAGAGTGCTTGCATGTATGGAAGTGTGTATGTAAAAGTTTCTGCATGTATGGAAGTGTGTGTATGCAAGAGTTCCGGCATGTGTGTAAGTGCATATATGTAAGAGTGTCTGCATGTGTACAAGTGTGTGTATGTAAGAGTGTCTGCATGTGTACAAGCGTGTGTATGTAAGAGTGCCTGCATGTATGACAGTGTGTGTATGTAAGAGTGCCTGCATGTGTACAAGCATGTGTATGTAAGAGTGCCTGCATGTATGACAGTGTGTGTATGTAAGAGTGCCTGCATGTATACAAGTGAGTATGTAAGAGTGCCTGCATGTATGGAAGTGTGTATGTAAAAGTTTCTGCATGTATGGAAGTGTGTGCATGTAAGAGTGCCGGAATGTGTGTAAGTGTGTGTATATGAGTGCCTGCATGTATGACAGTGTGTATGTAAGAGTGCCTGCATGTGTAACAGTGCATATATGTAAGAGTGTCTGCATGTGTACAAGTGTGTGTATTTAAGAGTGCCTGCATGTTGTGTACAAGTGTGTGTATGTAAGGATGCCTGAATGTATGACAGTGTTTGTATGTAAGATTGCCTGCATGTGTACAAGTGCCTGCATATGTGAGGCTATGTGAAAAAAGGTTGGCTGCATGTATGAAAGTCCAGTATGTGTATTGGGCTGGCACTAGAAGGTGGTTGTGGCTGCAACACCCATTATGTGACCAAAAATTGCAGCAACGCTACACTACATCACAACTAGGAAAATTAAATGGGTCATGCCTCGACAGTCAGAAAAAATCCAATCACACACATTGTTGGCCAAAAGCACTGTGTAGCTTTAAAGGGGTTGTCTAATATATTCTTTTATTCCCCCTTTTCATTGGTACTGTACTTATTGCTTACTGGGCCAGCACTGCCCTCCCAGTCCTTATATTCTCTTTGGTGTTCCAGGATTATGAACGTATATGTCTGTATGTGTGGTTTGGGGGGGGGGGACCCAGGCACATTCTTTGCCCAGTGGCTCTCTGCTGTCTGTGTCCACCCCTAACCAGGAGGACCACTAAGTGTGCCACTATATTAAACTCACTTAAAAAAGATTTTCAGCTAAACCATAAAAATAATCAGGTATTAGTAATCATGTTTCTGAGCTATAGCCAGCAATTAATAAATATATTATTTTTACTTACAGGTTTTGTCATTTTTGTTACACTGACAAAATAAAATACAACCTGACTAGTTATGTACTCTCTCAAATAGTATAATGAAGATCCTTTATAAAACTTAGCTTTTAATAAATAAAGATAAAAAAGGGGTGCCTATTAATATCGAGGTCACCAATATACAGAAACGAACTTGTTCAATATGACTCTCTGGAGACAAAAAACAGATGCATAAATCCACAGTCAGAAGTTATAGGCACAGAACTTTTTAGTAGTGAGCCTACATGGAATAGTAATTGTGCCATAGGGTCAGGTAGGTAACTCTCCCTGTCCCGGCCCTAACTATCCTCAGCCCAGGGACAACCCCTGATAGTGGGGTTTCCCTGTCCTCGAACCTCCCCTTAATGGCCCTTAGCTGGCCCTGATACATAAACAAATCCAATACAATGGTCAAGATATCCCTACCCCAACGCATTTCACCCACATAGGGCTCTTTAGGGGGGTGATATTGTTAGTGAGATGCCAATTATGACATGTAGATAGAGTAAGCAAAAAAGACCTACTTTGTTGTCAAAGATAGAGACGAACAAATATTCCATGAAGGGACACAGATATATCCCCTTCATTGGAACAAGACCGCAGATACTGTGGCCCAGATCTGTCCACGTCCCGCTGCCTCCTGTCTGGATGCTGCAGATGGCTAGTTATGTAACTTGAAGCTCCTGGGTGCAACGCAAAATCCGTAACCTGGTTTTCCCCACCTACCATGGCGTCTTTCTCTATGGGAGAGGGGCCTTTGTGCTTCCCCAAGCACCAGGGTCTGAATGCAAAGGCTATTTATTTATTTTACTCACTTATATAGCCCTGACATATTCCGCAGGGCTGTACATTATAATTGCTTGCTGTCTCGAATGGAGCTCACAATGTAAGTTCCCTTTCAGTATGCCTGGACTGTTGGAGAAAACGCACTCAAACACAGGGAGAACATACAAACTCCAAGCAGATGTTGTCCTTGGTCGGATTCGAACCTAGGACCCCAGCGCTGCAAGGCACCAGTGCTAATCTTCTCATCAGCTGAATCAAAAGTGACTACTAATGTGACTGCACTTCCTATTGTCTCTTTTGTAAAATTATTTGCAGTAAAAAAACTGAACAAAATGCCAGTATCTCATGCACATGATTTTGCCTGTATTCCCATGCACATTTCTCCCTCCCATCAATAGAAAGGGCTATCTATATGCACAGAATAGGACGTTTTCACATGGATCCGCAAAAAAATACAGATGTGTGCATAACCTGATAGAAATGAAGAGGTCACTGTGCACATGGATGAAAAATATATTCATGTGCACATAGTTGTAGTTTAGTTAAAATAAAAAAAAATTTAATAGAATTACTGAAAGCTAGCTTTTTCTCTAACAAATGTGTTAGTCATTCTGGTGATTGCCAATCACAGGCCTCAGCAGTGACCTACTCTTTTTTCATTACAAAAAGTTGTCACATGATGCAAGGGGAGCAGGTCACCACTGTGGCCTGTGATTGGCTGCATGGGCTTGATTTTTTTTATCAGGATGACTTATAGTTTTCATTGGTATAATTTTTTGTTAAAAAACACTTGTTGATCGCTTGTTATTAAGTTTTTTTTGGTGGTGACTAAAAATAAATTAGCATTTACCTACATATTTGTGTAGTGTGGGTCATTATGAACATGGCAATACCAAACATGTGGGAGATTTTATTTTTATCATTTTTTTCATTGAAATATTTTCTTAATTTAATAAAATGTTTTTTTATTTTTAACTTTTTTTAACCACTTAATAGTCCCACAAGGGGACTATAACAGGTCATCTTTTGATTGATTCTAAAATACAATGCACTAACCCTATAGTGCAATGCATTTTAATGTCATTGCTATACTTAGAGGCGCAGCTTGCTGGAGAACACTTAAGGCAGACTTGGGGCCTACACCAGGTCCCAGTCTGCACATTGGTACCATGTGATCGTATTTGCGGGGTGCTGATGGGGGACAGAGGGAGTCCGCTCCATCTGTCACTGCTTACATGCCCGTGGGGTTGTAACAAAAAAAATGGAACCACGTGGTGACACGCCGGCCGGTGTGATGAGGTCATCCTAGGCCACACAAGATTTCGCACCAGATCATCAAGCAATACGGAAGCTTGTCTGTCATGAGCAAATGGAGCTGGTAAGGGTACTTTTACACTTGCGGCAGGACGGATCCGACAAGCTATTCAGCCTCCCGGATCCATCCTGCCGCATGTGCCCGTGCACTGCCGTGCTGCCGCTCCGTCCCTATTGACTATAATGGGGCGGAGCTACGGCGCAGCATGGCAGTGCATGGCCGGAGATCACCGGACTAAAAGTCCTGCATGTCCGACTTTTCAGTCCGGCGATCTTTGCCGTGCACAGACGCGCTGCGCTGTAGCTCCGCCCCCACCCCATTATAGTCAATGGGGACGGAGCGGCAGCACGGCAGTGCACGGGCACTTGTGGCAGGATGGATCCGGGAGGCTGAATAGCCTGCCGGATTCGTCCTGCCGCAAGTGTAAAAGTACCCTAAGTATTTTATTTTTTTGTTGTTTTTTGCACTAATTCAGGTTAAATCGATTTACTACCATGAAGAACGAGAAAATTCAGCTTCGCAGCTAATCGAATTTATCCTCAAACACTTGAAGTATCCATGTATTTATCAATTCTAGAGCATCTATTCTTATCACTTTATGTTTTGCCATTTCTTTATAACAATTTTTAATAGTTTGTGAATTAATTGCTATCAATCTGCATGAAAGATCCATGTGGGTGTTACCAATTTTGAGTTTTACTCTGGCAGCACTGATTGGATGGTGTCAGGCTCTGCAAGGACAGTTCCCCAACTGGTAATACCTATTTGCAACTTTATTGCAGACTGCAACTGGCAATTTATTTATCATCTTCTAGTTAGAAATCATAGATGAATGGCTCAATATAGTGTCATAAAAAAGATGCTCTAGAATTGTTATGGCATAAGGAAAGCAAGTATTTTCTAACACAGACATGTCAGGAGAGGTGACAGGTCCTGATCAACATACCACATGCAGCGTGCCATAATATCATAGATGAACAACACCAAATGTAAATGCCATAATATCAGTTAGGTCACTCATGCTAGAATGCTATCTGTTGCTTTGTTAACTGGATTTGATGCTGGTTTTTAATATTTACAAAACCCAGTCCTCCTGCGGATGTCCCATTAGTGTTCAGGCATATACAGAATAGAGCTGCCCAGAGACATTTAATAAATTGGTTGAAGCATCAACTAGGGACTAGTAGCTGTTCATGACTCATTTTGGGTTGTTAAGGGTTTCCATGAAGCTAGTCTACAGTTTTCTAATGTTACGGCAGTGAGTGTAGAACTACTTAGTTAACCAACAGATTTGGCTTTCAGCTACTCCTAAGGGTATAATTCTGGCAGTCTCCTGGTTTTCCCCCTTTAATGCCTACACAGGGACCTGGACTTTGCTGCAGGGGACTAGCCAGGCTTCTACCTCTTGGGAGTAGGCTCAGTGTGGTTAACGGCTGACCCTGCAGGTCAGAGACACATCCAGCATGGTATCAGGTCTAAGGTCAGGGCAGGCAGCAAAGTATCAATACAAGTAAACAGGCACAGGGCAGTTCAGGCAGCAGAGGATCAATATGGGTATATGGGTTTCTGACCCAGGAGGTGAGAAATACATTCAATATGGTATCAGGTCTAAACGGGCAGAGGTTGGTACATGGGCAGAAAACAGAAAACAGCACACCTTCTCAGGAAAGTATAGCAAGCTAATGAATCCTATTGCTCAGGCACCTTCCCAAATGGATTGAAGTACTCCAGAGTTGCCAGACATTGGCTGGCGAATATTGGTACACATGTGTGCTGGCCCTTTAAGAGCCAGAGGACGTGCACACGCATGTCTTATAGGTGCATGAGGGGAGGCCTAGCCAGCAAGGAGGCTGTAGCCTGCGAGATAGAGCAGAGTAGACACAGTGGCTGGTCCAAGTGAAAAGGAACAAGTGCTCACAGCAGCCACTATAACAGTGAACAGTAACAGAGAACAATGGGGTTCTCTGGAAGCCAGAGGACTCCTGGCAGAACTTAGATTACAGACAGGGTATGCTCACATTTGTACACCATGTTACATTACAGCATATAATATTGTCAAAAGGTATATACACAGTTATTCTTTTAGTTATTTGGAATAATAAAGAAGTCTGCAAATCACTAGAGTACGTGCAATATCCTGCAATATTTGAGCTCTGTGTAGAAGTGTGATTGCAGCTCTGGGAGTATGATGCAGGATATTATGCAGGACCAGGAATGTATTGTATGTATTTTATCCTAAAAGTTTCACTTATATTTGTTCTCCACTTAAACAGTATATGTTGTTTTATCGTAAAGTAATACAAAATAAAAAGGGATTGTGGGGCCCTATTGAAGGACTAAATGATGTTTTATTAGGCAGTAAATTGTTTAGTAGCTTGTTAAGAGCTCATTTGCATCCCTTTCTTATTAGGCAGTAAAAACACAATAGTCCCATTTGCTTTGAGTCTACATTGGTGTCATTTCAGTCACATTTATCAAATTATTGCTATAGACTCTTTGGATCCACATGAAGTACAGTGTTAGCTTTATAATATCTGATTTCATTTTTACATTAATCATGGGATAATCCCTTTATTATTCCACTGAAACATGTGTAAATGATTTCCAAGTTGATTTCAGTTAAGAAATGGTTTCCCAAAATTTGTAATATGCTTTTACCATTCGTAAAAAAAAGAAAGAAAGAAGAAAAAGCGAATTCTAGAGTTGTTTGTTGCTGTATAGTTTATAGTTCATATGACCCTACATAATAGCATTTTCAAAGCTGTTTACCGAGAGCTACTAAGCTCACACATAATGACAACTGCAATTATACCAAAAATATTTCCTGTTGGCCTAGCAATATCACTGAATGCTGGATTATTCAGGTTTCATGCAGTCATGTTGAACATGGTGTTTGAGCTGAAGGCAGCATGTTATGGAGCAGGAGGAGCTGAGCAGACTGATATATAGTTTTATGGGAAAAGATTCAGTAAAATGTGTAATGTATATATTTATATCTGCTCTTTCGGCCTTTGAAGTCCAGGAGGCGGTCCTATCAGTGATGACAGCCTTCCCTCTATGACTGTGTATACAGAGGTAGCTGTATGGAGGAGGAGGTCCTATCAGTGACAGACAGCCTTCCCTCTATGACTGTGTATACAGAGATAGCTGTATGGAGGAGGCGGTCCTATCAGTGATGACGGCCTTCCCTCTATGACTGTGTATACAGAGGTAGCTGTATGGAGGAGGAGGTCCTATCAGTGATGACAGCCTTCCCTCTATGACTGTGTATACAGAGATAGCTGTATGGAGGAGGAGGTCCTATCAGTGATGACAGCCTTCCCTCTATGACTGTGTATACAGAGGTAGCTGTATGGAGGAGGAGGTCCTATCAGTGATGACAGCCTTCCCTCTATGACTGTGTATACAGAGATAGCTGTATGGAGGAGGAGGTCCTATCAGTGATGACAGCGTTCCCTCTATGACTCTGTATACAGAGATAGCTGTATGGAGGAGGAGGTCCTATCAGTGACAGACAGCCTTCCCTCTATGACTGTGTATATAGAGGTAGCTGTATGGAGGAGGAGGTCCTATCAGTGACTGACAGCCTTCCCTCTATGACTGTGTATACAGAGAGAGCTGTATGGAGGAGGAGGTCCTATCAGTGATGACAGCCTTCCCTCTATGACTGTGTATACAGAGATAGCTGTATGGAGGAGGAGGTCCTATCAGTGATGACAGCCTTCCCTCTATGACTCTGTATACAGAGATAGCTGTATGGAGGAGGAGGTCCTATCAGTGATTGACAGCCTGTCCTCTATGACTGTGTATACAGATATAGCTGTATGGAGGAGGAGGTCCTATCAGTGATGACAGCCTGTCCTCTATGACTGTATACAGAGATAGCTGTACGGAGGAGGAGGTCCTATCAGTGATGACAGCCTTCTCTCTATGACTGTGTATACAGATATAGCTGTATGGAGGAGGAGGTCCTATCAGTGATGACGGCCTTCCCTCTATGACTGTGTATACAGAGATAGCTGTATGGAGGAGGAGGTCCTATCAGTGATGACAGCCTTCCCTCTATGACTGTGTATACAGAGCTAGTCAATCACTGATAGGACCGTTCCCTTGACTTCAAAGCCCAGAATGAGCAGATATAAATGTATAAATTACACATTATAAGGAATCTTTTCCAATAAAACTGTATATCAGTCTGCTCAGCTCCTCCTGCTCTATAACATGGTGTGTGTAGCTTACATTGCATTAGTATAGTAACATGTGTCCTTTAATGCTGTAGACATCTGACACTACTATATATATATATATATATATATATATACATACACATACATACATAATGTGTACATATTATATCAATTACACTGCATACCTTCCTTTATTTTGTTCTCCACCTTCTAATGTGCTCCCTCTTGTTTACCCATTTCCCTCAAATTGGGGCACTCTTTTTTGTATGTAAATTGATTAAATAAAAACAAGTGAAAAAGGAAACAATCTACATATTAGTACAAAAAGTAAGTGATCCTGTCCTAGTGCCCAATGTTTCACTGTCTAGGTCCTGGTATACCCAGGTGCCCCAGTTATTTGCACCCCTCCTTGTTCTGAACTCATAAAACTTCCTCTTGTTGAATTTTCTCATCAGAAATGTGTATAAAGCAGATGAAGAACTAGACTTCTGCCAGGTTTATTTCTCTCCTCTCTTAAAAAGTATAAAACTACAAATTTACAAATATTATTTTAACTAAGTTGGCTTCACACTACAATATGGGGAATGTTTCAAATGTTACTGTAACCCCAAGATTCAAGGAACTGAACTGGTTAACTAGTTCTAAAGAGTGTAAAACAGGACTAAGCCCAAAGTTTCTACAACAGATGATACAAAATACTAAAGAAAGCTCTGACCTTGTGCTGCTTCCACATGATCCCTAGTGGCTTCATCTCGTGCTTGGCATGCTTGCCCTCCTGCAGACACTGGTAGCACACAGGGGTACGGCAGTTCAGGCAGTACATGCTGTAGTTCTCAAGTTCATGATCAGCACAGGTGGGGAACTTGCGTGTTGAGGTGGGTGGCCCTAGAGCAGCAGAAGCTGGTTTTTGGCTGGTACTAGTGGAAGGAGCTAGCTGGGACGGTGGTATGAGCCTGTGCTTGGCAAACGGGCCTCTAGTAGGGTGGCATTTCTTCTGACAAGAAGAGCAATAGAGGACATCGCACTGCTCGCACATAACTGCGGCCTCTGATGGGTTGGTGTCACACAGCTGGCACCTGACACTGGCAGGGTACCCTCCAGAAGCCTCTGCTGCACCACTGTCTTGGGCCTCTTGTAGGGCGCCTCGCTCCTGCTGGTATCTCTGGACTATGGTCTCCAGCAGTCGGTTGCGTTGGAAGCCCCGCAGCCCCCTCTCATCCAGGGATGCACTGCGGTGGCACTGTGGACAGGTGATGGAGGAAGAACTACAGATGCTGCCGTGAAGACCTCGGGAGGATGCCCCAGAAGACGCACCTAAGGATGGAGCTGGCGCTGGAGGTAATACCCTCACCCCATTGGGGACTTGAGGCTCGGGGTGTAGGAGCCATAGCCACTGTCCGTCTCACTGTGAAGGCTCATCTTATCCAGGTGATCCGGGTAGTCGTAATCTGCCCCCATAACCAACATGGGGCGAGCAGCATGAGGCAGGTGCTCGCTTTCTGGGGTCTGCACCACGATGGTGCGGGCACAAGGCAGGCAGATGTTGTGTGAGCAGGGCAGGATCAGTGGCTCCCGAAAGAAAGACCCACACACCGGGCATTTTAGCTCTTCCTCCATTGCACAGGTCTTCTCTATCCTCTCACATTCACTGATGTGTCATGGGAGGTTGGAGGAGAGACCTTACAGGATTAGATGAATCAGGGGACCAAGATATGAAGGAACAGCACTATATGGATGACAGCAGCACAATGAAAGCAGGGTGGAGAAGAAGCATGGGCAGCCCCTCAAGAGGCCTGGCATCCAGACATGGCAGGGTGAGGAGCACAGGCTGAAGGAAGGTGGATGTAGTCAGTGCAGGCAGAGACTCCCTTGTTCTTCTCCACACGCCTCCTCCACAGACAGAATGGACGCTGCTTCAGCACCACACTCCAGCGGACAGCGCCTTCCACTCACCTCGCCTATGCCAGGAGCTGCCAGGCTGCCCACTGTCAAGCCCTGTCACCCTGATCTGCCAGGAGGGGCTCAGAAAACCAGCCAGCCAGGCTATGAGGAGTACAGCTGTTGTGGTTTGGCTGGCAGGACAGATGAGAAAAGGAAAGGAGGAGAGAGAGAGAGAGGAGGAGGGATCTTGCTGGGGGAAGAAAAATAAAGAGGAGGGGGAGCAAGAATGAATTGCTGCTGGCAAATACATGCAGGGCTTGCTACAAATATCAAGCAAGAAATACGGATTTGTGCCCAGTCAATTACAAATAGCAGGGTTTATCAGTCTCAAGCTTACAGGGGCATGATGGGGGTGTAGTGCCATATGGTGAGATTTTTCTGACAATGTAAAGGGAATTAGGCAATGCATAAGGAGAAGATGGAATCAGGAATAAATATCAATATTTCTGCAAATAAATATTTCCTGTTTTTTACCTAACACCAATATATTCCACAGAATGGATCCATGTCTCACTATGCCTAATAACAGAGGAAGACAATGAGCCTATCGGTATTGGTGTTCTAGTCTTGGAAAGGTTTGGCCATTTCCTATAAAGTGTACTGGGTGAGATCCTCCGCAGCATATGTTTAGTAAGTATATATAATTATTACAGTGTTATCAGGTTCTATCCCAGCAGATTCCTCCTTCCATCCCTTGCCAGTCTGCCTTAAGCAGATTGATGTTCTCTCTGACCCACAAGGGATTTGGAGAAGCTCATAAAATGAAAGTCCTTGTTTCGTCATCTAAAATGGTTTCTTTATTAACCTATCCAATGAAAATCTTGTTCAGCGGCGTAGTATTGTGGCTGTTACTCCACTCATCCATTTACAAGCCAGGCCAACCTCCCCTGGTGTATGCATTCTGATTGGTCTTTTGGTAAGAAGCCCATCAAGTGCTTTGCTCACTTGCAGGGTGACATCACTTTACTCACAAACACAGAGAAACAGACCCCCTCCTCTCAGGGAGCTTAAAGACTCCATGTAAGCCATGAGCAGGATTATTTAACATGTTTAATTCTACGCTTTAAGCTCACAGAATGATTTCATGGTTTGACAATCTGGAAACCTAGTATTTTTATTTATATGTACTATACTACAGCAAAATATACTTACCACAAAATCATTGTATATGTTCTAGCTTGAGATTAGAAAATAGCACAATATTTGTCACTAAATTGCACTGTACGGCATAGTGCTATAAAGTCAAAACCACCACACAAAAAAGAAAAAAAAATCTATGAATGGACAATGGGTTTTCTTGGCTGATATTCTCTGCAGCCCTGATCATTAACACGTGAATTCCCAGTGCAAGTACCCTTGTTAACTAGGGTATGTGGAGAGCATTGATCACACTTACTGTTCCTCTAGTCTTCAGGCAGCACTGAATGGGTTAATGATGTGTACCTGATTAGGACAGAAGGAAAAACATGTTAGTAGGACAATAAGGAAGCTTGCTGCTCCATAAGTACCCTCCAGAGACAAAGAAGAGGTATGTTTTTTTCTTCTTTCCTAATTAGGTCCTATGACTATTGCTCTGCCTACCTCCTGAAAGTGTCCTCTGGCCCCACTCCTCCACACTTTTATCAGGCTGCTCTGCTTTTTTTTCTATTTTTAATATTGACATCTGGATGGGGGGGGGGGGGGAGGCTTCTGGATGAGACACACACAATCTATACTATACAACTATTAGGATAAGGCTCTACCACTGTTCATTTTGAGGTAATAAAACACTTACTTGCTGGAAGGAGTCTACTCGTCCCCCATTCTCTCTCCATAGACTTTTGTGTGTAAGGCTGAAGATGGAGTGTTACTAGAGATACAAGGCTGAGTAAAGGGAAAAAGGAGGAAAGCAGCCTGAGAAGCCCCTGATTAAGCATAATTCTTTAATAAGATGTTTCAGGGTGTTTCTATCTCTGATGTTTCTCGTCTGACATTCCAACATCCATCCGTTCAATGAAGCATAAAATGTGACTCATTGGAGAAGGCAACCCTTTGCCAGTCAGTGGAGGTCAAGTTTCAGTACATGGTGCTTGGTGCTCCGCAGTTTCCACGTTGCTTATTTACAATGGTGCCTTTTGTCCACTCACAATACACTCTTACCACAGCATCACACGAACAGTTCACAAACTGCAATGTTTCAGAAACACCGACATCCTTGACCCTAAAGCCAATATTCATCCCTTTTTACCACTCTGATAAATTGCATCTTTCCCCATGACAGCAAGAAGCATGTGTGCAGACAGCCTATCCCACACCTTATATGCCTCCCACTTACGATATGTGACTTCGTTCGTGAGCTACACGTTGCTGATGTTGAAAGTAGGAAGTGATCATAATAATGTGACTTGACCATCTATATGCTCTTATGGAGCCATAACACATCAAGATCTAGGTCATTTTCTTCTGGAGCAGTACCCATACCAGATATCTTCATTGGATGGACTAATGGGACCATATATGGTATTGTCTTTCACAATTGACATATATGTGTTTTTGTCCTTGCATCGTTCATCCTAAAGAACCAAAAATACTGGAGAAACACACCGGGAATTCTAGGGAGGATCCCCACTACCCTGCTGCTTTTGGGAAACATTATCATTTTTGTCCCTTTTTGCCACAGGTTACTTCTAGGATCCTCTAGAGCAATTTTCTATTTGACCAGTAGGTCATTTTCATTTTGCAGCTAATAACTTTTTTAACCACACTATGCTTGTGTTGTGGTCAATAATTTACATTGTATGAGTTTGTAAAAGTATTTTTGTATCTGAGGTATTTATGATACTGTTCTCTGGGTATGACCTGCAAACAGCTATCAGTGGGCCTATCTTTATGCATCAAATTAAATTAAGGGACTTATTCTGTAATAATAATATTTTTCTGATAATCAGCTGCAGTTCTCAGATGAATTTTAAAAGGAAGTTCAGACATAGAACTTGTATTTTTTTATTTGAACAGCCTCTCCCAGTTAAACATTCTGATGATACATGTTCTCTTTGTGCCACACCAGCTTCTCAGGATGAGAATGCTTCAGTTGCTTCCCCTGCTTCTCAAGATGAAAATTCCACTACTGAAGCTGGCAGTTTCTTGAAGTATTTTAAAGGGGAGCTGTCCAAAGCCTTTGACAAGGCTCACTCTAAAAGATCTAATACGTCTAAGAAAGCTAAAAAGCATCATAAACACTCTAAATGCAACAGATGTCCTCCTCCTGCTCTGATGCTTTATCTGTGCAAGGTCTGTCCGAAGGAGAAGTGAGGTCAGATGATTCCGAACTGGATGTGTTTGAAGATTTGTATCTTCTCTTGTTTAAATTCACTTTTATTAAGGTTTTGTCACAAATACACATTCACAAAAACATATACCAGGTTGTTAAGCATAGTTAGTTGAGTAAGGTCTTTACACACAAAGGCACAATAAAAAGTTTGACAAATAATACTAGACTCCTGGTGTTTATTCTTCAATATAACATTTAAGACAGAGACATCTACAGACTGACATGGGGGAAGAACACAGGGTTGTGAAGGATAGGGGGATAAGTGTGTGTATGTGTGGAGTGTTCTCCTACAGGATATCCATATGGCTTGTGGTCCTATACTCAGTGAGTTCAAAAGCGTGGCGGGTTGTGTGGGTGTAGCTTCCTAAAGGAGTTTCCTCTAGAACCTTCAGAGGTTCCATGTTTTCAGAAAGGGGTCATGTTTCCTCTCTGTCCAGCTAATAAGCTCCTCAAAGTTGCACAGCTGATCAACTCTTGTGCACCATTCATCTAAAGATGGAGGTAATGTTTGTAACCAGTGGATCAGGATCAACACCTTAGCTATTTGCAATAGGTGTGTGATCAGATTTGATTTAGAAGGGCGATACAAGTCGCTTGGTTTGGACAAGAAGACCATGTCCGGTAATATTTGAAAAGGTACCTTGTATATATTCTGGATAGTGGATTCTATTTGCTTCCAAAATTCTTTTATGGAGTCACATGTCCACCAGATGTGCAAGTAGGAACCCTCGGAACTCTGGAATCTCCAGCACCTATCTGTGTCAGATACCATCATGTACCATCGAGGAGCTTATAATGACTTTCTTGCAATCGTACACCTCTAGAGAAACCTTGAGAATGTGTCAGTATGAAACATGTTTCTGTGTCTGATAGAGCAATGCCCAGTTCCTTTTCCCAGGTGCTGAGAAACATTGGTTTTGTCTGGGGGAGGGGGAGGGGGAGGGCTAAAACAAAATGTTGGTAGAGGTGTGAGATTTTCCTGGTTTAGGGCCCTCTTGTCAACATTAATTGCTCGAAGGATGGAAGGTCTCCCCCAGGGATGGCCATCTCTAAGAATTTTGTGCAGAAATATTTGAAGTGAGCATAGTAAAAGGATAAGGTCACCTTCAGAATACCTGCAGAGAGAAATTCCATAGAAGGCATGACTCTCCCTTTAAAGGCCTCCCTTAGTGTCCAGGGACTCAGAGAATGCCATAAACCCTCCTTGGCCCCACCAGAGGAAGATAGGTAAGAGCAGGTAATAATAACATTGGTAGTAAGGGAGATGGTTGTGGAGCTAGAGTCGAGCTCAACTGACGTCAAACCTTGACTGGTCCTTGTAGCATTGGATCTAAGCCTACATTTGCCCTAGGTTTAGTATTAGGAATCCACATGTTCCCCAGATCTGAGCTACCACTGTGTGAGGATAAGATTGCAAATGGATATTCTTCTCCGCTTGGAGACATCATCTGTAGCCATCTGTTCAATTGCACCGCTTTATAGAAGGCAAACACGTCCAGTAGGCCCAAACCTCCTGACTCTCGCCTCCTGATCAGCATTGAATGAGACATATGAGGTTTTTTATTTTTCCACAAGAACCTAGAAAAGAGGCTCCTGATGGAAGTGAAGAATGCAGGAGACAGGTGAATCGGGACCATTTGCAAAATATAAAGTACTTTCGGCATGATGTATGTTTTCAATAGGTTCTGTCTGCCAAGCCAGGATATCCACAATGAGACATATGATTTCAGCAATTTAGTGAGCTCTGTTAATAACGGAGTGTAATTCAGATTATACAGCTCGGATAAGTCTGCTGAGAGACGTACTCCCAGGTAGATAATGGTGAAGGAGGCCCAGGCAAAATCCATACTGGACTTCAATCTGGGAAGGAGCGACTGAGGGATTCATATTTTCAGTATCTTTGATTTGGCAGAGTTTACCCTAAAGTTTGATACAACACTAAATTCCTGTAACAGTTGGGAAATCTCGGATAGTCTGACTAGTGGATTTGTCGTAAGAAAGAGTAGGTCGTCTGCGAAAGCTAGGAATTTCAACTGTCTTCCCCCTATGTACAGTCCTTGAACGTTGTCATGTTCTCTGACTGCTTGAAGCAAAGTTTCCATCACCAGAACAAAAAGGGCAGGGGATAATAGGCACCCCTCTCTTGTACCATTTGCTATTTTGAAGGTTGGTGACAGTCTGCCATTGATATTGAGCCGGGCATGTGGGGCTTGATATAGCAAGAAAATTGCGTAAATCAGTGGTTGTGGGAAGGCAAATTTATGGAGGACTGCTTCCATGTAATTCCACCTGACCCTATCAAAAGCCTTCTCGGCGTCTATGCCAAGAAGGGCTAAGGGTATTTTGGACATATGGGCCGTATGAATGGCATGAAATACGCGAGTTGAATTTGTTTTTCCCTTTCTCCCTTGGACAAAACCCACCTGTTCTGGGCCTACTAAGGAGGGGATGATAGTTCTGAGTCTGTTGGCCAGCAGTTTGGCCCATATTTTTAAATCCTGATTTAACAGGGAAATCGGTCTATAACTGCCGCATTCTGAGGGGTCTTTTCCTTCTTTGGGAATTAGGGTAATAAAAGCTTCTTGGGCTTGCCTGGGGAGGGAACTTCCAGTAAGTAGGGCGTTGCAGACTTTGGTTAATTAGGGTACTATAATCTCCTTGAAAGTCTTAAAGTACTGGAGGGGGAAACCATCTGGTCCTGGACTCTTTTTGGGTGAGAAACTACAAAAGACAGTTTAAAGTTCCTTTTCAGAGATCGGACGGACGAGGTCCGAGGCCATTGAGGCTGTTATGATGATTAGTTTTAGAAGGTGTAGGAACTTCTGTGTTGTTTCTGTAGAAGTCAACTCAGAAGCCTTGTCCTCTGGCTTCCTAAGATTATATAGTTTAGAGTAGAAAACTAGTTTGCCAGATTCTATTTTAATTGTGTGTATAAAAGATTTTGCTCTAGCTTTCTTAAGGAGGGAGGATATCATACGGCCCCCTTTTTTTTCCATGTGCATATAAAAGATGTTTAAAGTATAAGTATTCCTTTGCCGATTGAGTCGAGATAGGTTTTGAGTTTGGCCCTCAGGAGTGCAAGCTCCTCCTGAAGAGGAATAGCTTTGGATCTCTTCTGGATTCTCGCAACAGCTGGAATTTGCTGTAAGATGCTGTCAACCGCCATTTGTTTGGCTTTTACTTTAGAGCAAAGAGCTATATCAATGCCCATGATATAAGCTTTGTGTGCTTCCCAGACAAGATTTGTATCTTTTCCACAAGGCTAAAACCTCCACACCTATTAGAGCTGTCAAAGGAGTTATAGTAGAAGAAACATCCCACAAAGACATTATTAATAAAGACGCTGTAATCTATTTTTCAAACAAAAAAATACTAAAGTACTTTCTGTCACAGCTTTCACAGTGAGCGTTTATCAGGGAACTTCAAGAAGCCACGCTGCTGTATGGTCACGGCTGGCTCTCTGTACAAAGCTTCCACTCTCCCGGCAGCGAAACCGCTGTGTTTTTCCACTCTCCTCCTTAACAGAATAGAACACTGGACATAGTATAATACCGCCTATATTGCATATAAGGTAAGTTTCTGTTGTACTTAAAAGATGTAAACTTTGTTCAGGCACATCGAGTTTCTCCAATGATTGCGCTGTGTTTTCAGACGCTCATGTTGTAGTCTCGGTCACGCTCTGCTCTATTCCATATAGTAAGAAGCAAGGTGGTTCACAACACCCCAGACAGTACAGGAGAGCCCAACCAGACGTCCTCTGCAGGCTTTGTAGCAAGTAGCTCCCCCAGTGTCCAGCTAACACTCTGAACAACAGAAACTTACCTTATATGCAATACAGGCGGTATTACACTGTGTCCAGCGTTCTATTCTGTTAAGGAGGAGAGTGGAAAAACACAGCGGGTTCGGTGCCGGGAGAGCGGAAGCTTTGTACACAGAGCCAGCCGTGACCATACAGCAGCGTGGCTTCCTGAAGTTCCCTGATAAATGCTCACTGTGAAAGCACAGCCCTACAAAATTTTTATTGACTGCATCTACAAGAAGTACCAGGACCAACTCCGTTTGTGGTAGGACTGCAGCTGTTACGTTCCTGTTCATTACTGAAGAGCCGCAGTTTTTTCTTTTATTAAAAGTACTTTCTAGCCAGGGGCGGATTAAGTGCATGATAGGCCCGGGGCTGTCTACCCAACTTGGGCCCCCCCCCCCCCCTCCATTTTAGGTTTCAGGTTTTTTTTCTGTGTGAAGAGGCTGCGGTGCTTTGTGAGCGTCACAGTCTCTTCCTAGGCCATATGATGTCACATTCATCGTTCACGTGGCCGAGGTGCAGCGCTGTCCCATCTGAGTGATTGGGGCTGAGCTGCAATACCAAGCGCAGTGCTATCACATGGACAGCGCCGTGCTTGGTAAGGAGCAAAGAGGCTGCGGCGCTTACTGGAACATCACGGTCTCCTCAAACAGGAGTCTGACCCCCACCATCTCATAACTCTCTGTGTACAGATGTCATAGATGTTACCTGCAGTCTATGTAACACCCCACATAACACAGTGAATTATTGTGTTATGTGGGGTGTTACCTAGGACTGCAGGGAACATGTACAACATTATCTGCACACAGAGAGTTATCACTGGTATCTGGGCTGTTACATAGGGCTGCAGGTGAAAAATTAAAGTTTAAGTTGCCAAATTTAAAATACATATGATTATGATAAAGACTTGGAGGAGAAGATGAGACGCAGGTCACAGCAGTGAGGATACAGCACCACATACCTCTTACATCCAGGGACTTCTCCTGTCATGTAGATCTTCTCTTTCCTCTTCTCCTCCGTCTGACCCAGACCGCCATGACTAATTCCTCCCGCCGCATCTCGTCCCTACAGAGTTTGTTACACAGACACGTTAGATTTCTCATAATTGGGGTCATTTATCAAACTGGTGTAAATTAGAACTGGCTTAGTTGCCCATAGCAACCAATCAGATTCCACCTTTCATTTTCCAGAGGAGCTGTTAAAAATGAAAGGTGAAATCTGTAGCTATGGACAACTAAGCCAGGTCTACTTTACACCAGCTTTATAAATTATCCCAAAGGTCCCTATAGTGTCTACAGCAGTTATAATGTCCCCTAGAGGGCCCCCAATAATAATAACAACACCCTATATTGTGCTCCAGGTAATAATACCTGTATAGTGTCCCCAAAAATAATGTCCCCCAATACCCCACACTACCCCCATATAGTAATTTCCCCACACTGCCCTCATATAGTAATTTTCCCCACACTGCCGCATATAGTTTTTCCCCACTCTACCCCCATATAGTAATCTCCCCACACTGCCCCCATATAATAATTTCCCCACACTGCCCCCATATAATAATTTCCCCCAAACTGTCCCCATATAATAATCTCCCCACACTGTCCCCATATAATAATCTCCCCACACTGCCCCATATAGTAATTTCCCCACACTGCCCCCATATAATAATTTCCCCACACTGCCCCCATATAATAATTTCCCCACACTGCCCCCATATAATAATTTCCCCACACTGTCCCCATATAATAATCTCCCCCACACTGCCCCATATAATAATCTCCCCACACTGCCCCATATAATAATCTCCCCACACTGCCCCCATATAGTAATTTCCCCACACACACACAAACTGTCCCCATATAGTAATCTCCCCACACTGCTCCATATAGTAATTTCCCTATACTGCTCCATATAGTAATTTCCCCACACTGCCCCCATATAGTAATTTCCCCACACTGTCCCATATAGTAATTTCCCCACACTGCCCCCATATAGTAATTTCTCCCACACTGCCCCCATATAGTAATTTCCCTCACACTCCTCCATATAGTAATTTCCCTCACACTGGCCCATATAGTAATTCCCCCACACTGCCCCCATATAGTAATTTCCCCCACACTGCCCCCATATAGTAATTTCCCCACACTGTCCCATATAGTAATTTCCCTCACACTGGCCCATATAGTAATTTCCCTCACACTCCTCCATATAGTAATTTTCCCCCACACTGTCCCCATACAGTAATTTCCCCCACACTGCCCCCATATAGTAATTTCCCCACACTGTCCCATATAGTAATCCCCCACACTGTCCCATATAATAATCCCCCCACACACACACAAACTGTCCCCATATAGTAATTTCCCCACACTGTCCCATATAGTAATTTCCCCACAC
The DNA here is from genome assembly GCA_033119425.1 of Bufotes viridis. NCBI lineage: Eukaryota > Metazoa > Chordata > Amphibia > Anura > Bufonidae > Bufotes > Bufotes viridis. The sequence goes on along the minus strand of CM065592.1, from coordinate 327,888,737 downwards.
TGCCCCCATATAGTAATTTCCCCACACTGCCATCCATTATTTAATTTGCCCCCACACTGCCATCTATTAATTTGCCCCCACAACTGCCATCCATTAATTAGTTTGCCCCCACACTGCCATCCATTAATTAATTTGCCCCATACTGCCATCCAATAATTTGCCCCCACACTGCCATCCATTAATTTATTTGCCCCCACACTGCCATCCATTAATTTATTTGCCCCCATACTGCCATCCATTAATTTTCCCCACAACTGCCATCCATTAACTAATTTGCCCCACTGTCCCTTAATATCTCTCCCCCAAGTTAGCACATACACATAAAAAAAAAGGTAATACTTACCTGTATGCTGAATGGTGTGGCAGGCGCGCACGTACATCAGAGCGTGCGCGAGCTCCACCATACAGGTGCGCGATGAAGTCATCACGCGTGCCGCACGATGATGTCATCGCGCACGCCGGGCTTCTACCACCACACAGGCCTCAGGCCTACTAGGCCTGAAGCCTATGGCGGTGATAGGCGGCAGGGCAGGGAACTATACGCTCCCATGCCCCGCCGCAGTACGTGGGTGTTCGGGTCGGCGCTGGGCCCCCCAGCGATGCCGGGCCCGGGGCGACCGACCCGAACGCCCCAATTATAATCCGCCACTGTTTCTAGCCACACAGACTTAAAAATTATATTTGAGCATGGTTGGTCTATATTAAATAAGAAACCTGACTCTGGTTCTCATTTCAAAGCCATAGACACGATTGATCCTAAGGAGTCAGTAGAGTGAGAATTACCATCTGGAGTAGACATTCCAGTGGTCAAGTTGGCAAAAAGTAGTTTTTTCTCTATGGATGAGAGCTCTCTGCTTAAGGATCCATTTGATAGAAATTCAAATGGCAAGCTGCACCGAAGTTACCAGATATCTGCTGCCACTGTGCCTGTCGTCAGTTAGATTATGGCTAAGTCAGATGGGCCAGGAAATCTTGAATGGAGTTTCCTGATTTAAGTTTTTTACAGGATGTATCAACATCAAAATTAGCTGGTGACTTTCCTTGTGACTTCCCTGTTGACACTCTTAGACGCTCAGTCAAGAACAGTGACAATTTTGGCCATTGTGCCTTATAGATGAGCAACGGACTGGGGATGTAGCTTCTAAACAACATTTTTGTTCATTGCCCATTCATTCTTAGAGATATTTAAAAACCTGAGTAAATAGAAAGGGAATTCTTTTCCACAAGTCCTTAAGAAATTTAAATCTCAGAATTTTCACACGCAAAGACAGAGTAGTAGAAGATCTTTCTAGGGGTCCTTTAGTCAACACAAGGGTTCCAGGGAGGGAGGGAGAATTACTATCCATCCTTCCTAAGAAAAATCTATTCTGACACCAGTTTAAATCTGCCACTTGTAGGTGCCAGGTTGGCAGAATTTGCTCATGTTTGGGCTCAGACCACTACTTACGCATGGAACCTGTTTTACATAGAGAGACATTATTATCTAGAATTAAACTGCCTACCGCCAGACAGATTTGTAATAGTTTCATCCAGGAAACCACAGATTCATAACCAAAGTATTTATTCTTCAATATTAGCTCTTCCAAAACTAGATGGAACACGGAGGCTTATTATCAAACTCCGCTTTCTAAACAAATTTTTAAACAAGATTTAATTTAAAATAGACACCATAAAATTATCCATGGCCATTCTACATAAGGACAATTATAAGTCCAAGATTGATCCCTTAGACTCTTACTTGCATATTCCTATCTAAAAAGAACACAGAAAATATCTGAGTGGTAGAGGCTTCCAGCACAAACTTTACATTACCAGTTCAGGTGACTTTTCCTCAGAGTTAACAACAATTTTTGTGTATATACCAAAGTTAGCAGTGCCCTGGTCACCATGCTAAGACTTCAAGGGATGCAAATAATACCCTGTCTAGACAACTAGCTAGTCAGCGCAGATTCCAGGTAACAGCTTTTTCAGAATGTCGCTGTAACAGTGAATCTATTAGAGTCTCGTGGCCTCTTCATACAGTCTGTTCTTTCACTAAAGACCAGAGTTCATTTTCTAGGGTTTGTGCCAAACGCAGGCAAGATGTTGTTCTCTCCTCCAAAAGTGAAGATTCTTAAGATCAGGAAGTCTATCATCTGCCACAATGTTCCCGAACCATTGTCAGTAAAGCCATGACAGTCCATGGCCTCATGACTGCTTCAATGAAAGCAGTTCCCTGCGTGAAAGCCCACCTCAGAAAATTTCAGGCCAATATTCTGTTAGCGTGGAACAAATCCCAAACAGGGTTGCACAAAACCTTGCTCCTTCAACCTCAAGTTAGTGCCAGTTTCAGGTGGTGGCTGGCCAACAGCAATATCCCCAAAAGTTTTTTCATCCCCTGTCATTTGTTTGAAGGCCGCTAAGCGCCTCATACAATGACGGAAGGCCTTTTGGACTTAACTGAGAGTTGCTGCACTCACCCTCTGTTGGGGGATCTTGATGCCTTGGCCTCTGCTTGTCTGGGCTGACTGTTGGGGAGGCCTGTGTACGTGCGCCATTTTCTTGCGCATGGAATGTTCCCGCCGTCCAAAGCCTGGAGCCAGGTGAGCTTGTATTAGGAGGGGAGTCGGTCTGGGAGGCACCCGGGGAGTCCGAGGTGCACTGGAGGTGAGCATCGCTGGCATCACTGCCTGGGGAGTGCACACCTGTAGCTTGGGAAGGGCTGGATCCTGGATGGTCTTTGCCGACGCCATCTTTGCCGCGCTCCTGGCTGAAGAAAAACTCCAGCTTCCCCTTATGCTTTATGCTCTTTCTGCCCCTGGTTATCACGGGAGCTGGTACAGGTCGGTGCTGAGGCATTCTGGCTGAGAAAAGTGGGTGCTTTTGGGGTCTTGCAGGTTTGAAACGCTTGCTTGGAGCAAGAGCTCAGGAATCAGGCTGTCATCTCTCACGGCTGCTTGGCCACGCCCCCCATTACCTGTCAACACATATGTCAGCCTTCTGTTGGGATGCACATTTGGACCAACTATGGACTCAGGGTTCCTCATACCCACAAACACGGATTCCCTTCATCCAACATGTGGAAAATGAGGGCAATCACTGTAGCACTGAAACATTTTTAACATCTTCCCAGCAGCAGAGATGCCAAAATTCGGTCGGACAACCAAGTCTGTGTATATTACCTCAACAAACAGGAAGGCATCAGGTCCAAGAGCCTGGGGACAGAATGTCACAGGATAATAGCCTGGAATAGAGAAATATTCAGTGAACATTTCAGCAGTCCATATCAGGGGTTCTCTGAACAAACAGGTGGACTTATTGAACAGTTCTATTCATAATCTGGGAGAGTAGTTAATTAATCTGCAATTAATCTGCAAAAACAAAAGAAGGAAGGTATATGGAAGAGGATAAAGAACTAGCTGACTGCCTCAATGAATACTTCTGTTCAGTTTTTACAAAGGAAAATGAAGGAGAAGAACCTCAGTTAGGGAGGAAGACTAATGAATCCTTTGATGCATGTGGCTTTACAGAGGAAGAGGTTCTAAGTCAGCTGTCTAAAATTAATACAAATAAATCACAGGGGCCTGATGGGATACACCCAAAGCTATTAAAAGAGCTTAGAGGTGTACTAGCAAAACCATTAACAGATTTATTTAACCAATCACTGGTAACAGGTGTCGTCCCAGAAGATTGGAAATTAGCAAACGTTGTGCCAATTCACAAGAAAGGTAGTAGAGAGGAATCGGGCAACTATAGGCCAGTAAGCCTGACATCAATAGTGGGGAAATTAATGGAAACCATACTTAAGGAGAGGATTGTGGAACATCTAAAAACCCATGGGTTGATTGATAAAGAACAGCATGGGTTTACTTCAGGGAGATCATGTCAAACTAATCTTATTGACTTTTTTGATTGGGTGACTAAAATAATAGATGGCAGAGGTGCAGTAGACATTGCTTATCTGGACTTTAGCAAGGCTTTTGATACTGTCCCACATAGAAGGCTTATCAATAAACTGCAGTCTTTGAGCTTGGGCTCACATATTGTTGAATGGATTAGGCAGTGGCTGAAGGACAGAAAACAGAGGGTTGTAGTCAATGGAGTATATTCAGACAATGGTATTGTTACCAGTGGGGTACCTCAGGGATCTGTTCTGGGACCCATATTGTTTAATATCTTTATCAGCGAAATTGCAGAAGGCCTCAATGGTAAGGTGTGTCTTTTTGCTGATGACACAAAGATTTGTAACAGGGTTGATGTTCCTGGAGGGATACACCAAATGGAAAAGGATTTAGGAAAACTAGAGGAATGGTCAAAAATCTGGCAACTAAAATTTAATGTCGATAAGTGCAAGATAATGCAACTGGGGCGTACAAACCCAAGAGCAGAATATAAAATCAGTGATACAGTACTAACCTCAGTATCTGAGGAAAGGAATTTAGGGGTCATTATATGTCATAGAGCAGCAGGTAATGCCAGCAGAGTGCTTGGGTGTATAGGGAGAGGCCTTAACAGTAGAAAGAGGGAGGTGCTCGTGCCGCTCTACAGAGCACTAGTGAGACCTCATTTGGAGTATTGTGTGCAGTACTGGAGACCACATCTGCAGAAGGATATTGAAACTTTGGAGAAAGTTCAGAGAAGAGCTACTAAACTAGTACATGGATTGCAGGACAAAACTTACCAGGAAAGGTTAAAGGACCTTAACATGTATAGCTTGAAAGTAAGAAGATACAGAGGGGATATGATAGAAACTTTTAAATACATAAAGGAAATCATCACGGTAAAAGAGGAGAGAATATTTAAAAGAAGAAAAACTGCTACAAGAGGACATAGTTTTAAATTAGAGGGACAAAGGTTTAAAAGTAATATCAGGAAGAATTACTTTACTGAGAGAGTAGTGGAAGCATGGAATAGCCTTCCTGCAGAAGTGGTAGCTGCAACTACAGTGAAGGAGTTTAAGCATGCATGGGATAGGCATAAGGCCATCCTTCATATAAGATAGGGCCTGGGGCTATTCATAGTATTCAGTATATTGGGCAGACTAGATGGGCCAAATGGTTCTTATCTGCCGACACATTCTATGTTTCTATGTATTCTAACAAGTCATCACTTCTTTTGGAATGCCAGAAGTAGACCAGAGAGAATACGAAACTGACACAATTCTGCTTTCTTTACATAGAAACATAGAAACATAGAAACATAGAAGATAAGTCTTCTGTATGCAGTAGATACTATCTCCCTTCAGTGGAAAGACCTCTTTGTATATTTTCCTCCCAACTCCATTAGTTCAGAGAGTGATTTGCAAGTTACACGTGGATCTGCTGGATACAATTCTAATAATTTCCTTCTGGCCTTGCAGGATTTGGTTTTCTCCTCTCATGAAATTGTCCAAGGGGGAATATTGGAAGTTTCCTGTAAACACGAATCTTCCTTTTTAGAAGGGATTTCTACATCCAGCTCTTCACAGTCTGCAACTTTCATCCTGGAGGCTGAGGTGAGTTTGTTAGAACAACTAGAGTTTCTGCTCTAAAGTTGTCAACACACTCGTGGCTGCAAAAAGCCAAGTTAATGTTATTTATTATGGTTGGATCTGGAGAGTTTTTCTCATGGTGGTCCAAAAACTCTTCAGGAGGGGGTTAATAAAGGGTTAAGGCCAGCACAACCCCTAATAAAAGATTCAGAAACCTAAATTCACCAAATAGACCACTTTGTCCTCAATGGGATTGTGGTGAAGTGCAAGGAGGGGGTGTATGTCTCAGTTCACACACCTAGTCCACTACAGGTATTTACCTGGCCTGAGGTGAGGCCAGCTGGGATAATCACTGAGGGATAAATCAATCCTCAGTGTGTGAGAGAGAAGGGAATTGAAAAGGGAGCCTGCAGAGGCTCTGTGTGGTCCCAGCCAGGAGGGCTACAAGGCTGAGGAAGGCTGAGTTTTGGGGGGGCCAGCAATGCCTGAAGAAAAGAGGTGTCATGTGGTCAGGGTCGGGAGGACTGTTGGACCATATACCCTCAAGGTATTGCGTGGTCACTGTCAGGAGGACTGGTGGACTGAGACCCCAATGGGTTGCTAGGAAGCTGTCTGACCGAATTGCTGAGTGAATCTGAATACCACAGTGAGCCGTGGCCCTTCTCTAACAGCCCGAACCGGCAGGAGTGCCTATCCAGGCTGTTTAACACTTTACATGCTGAAAGAGGGAGCGGACTCTCTCTGTCTCCCATCAGCACCCCGCAAATGCGATTGCGGGGTGCTGATGTGTGTGAAGGCTGGCAGGGGTCTGATGTAGGCCCAGACCAGCCTTGAGCAGCCTGCTGGTCAATGTCAGAATAGCACTGACATTAAAATGGAAAGCACTATAGAGATAATGCGTTGCGTTTTAAAATGAATCAAAAAGCTGTCTGTTATGGTCCCTTTGTGGGACTATTAAAGAGGTTCTCCAAGAATTAAGAAAATTAAAATACGTAAATATTACTTTATTATAAATATATTCCCAAATACCTTTCATTAGTTATAATGGCTTGTTTTGCCTAGGGAGCAATTATTAGGACGAACAAAATGGCCGCTGTTCTATTAGTACACACAAAACCTGTCCTAATCGCACAGCAGGACAAGTTACTTCATAACACTGAGGTAAAGAGCTGCCTCATTCTTCTCTCCTACTTGTCAGGGATTATGGTCCCGAATACAGATGAGAAGATCTTCACCTGAATCTCTGTTGGAATGGAGTCAATGAGGAGACATGAAGTACAGAGAGGAGGGACAGGACAGACTGTGATAATGGAGACTGCATACAAGTGCTGCTGCTCATCAGCCACATCTGCTCATGAACTCCATTCCTACAGAGATTCAGCTGATGACCACATTAGTCTACATGCACATGACTATTTGTTTTGCAGTCCACAAATTGGGGATCCGCAAAAAAAACTGATGACGTTCCATATGGCATCCGTTTTTTTGCAAATCCATTGTAATAATGCCTATCCTTGTCTGCAAACTAGAAAAAAAATAGGACGTGCTCTATTTTTTTTTGCAGGGCTAAGGAACGGACATACTGATGCGGACAGCACATGGTGTGCTGTCGACATTTTTTGCGGACCCATTGAATTGAATGGGTCTAAATCCTATCAGCAAAAAAAAGGGAACGGACAAGGAAACAAAATACGGTTGTGTGCATGAGCCCTTACACTGTATTCAGGATCATAATCCCTGATAAGCAGATCAGAGAGGAGGACAAGGCAGCTCTTTAGCTCAGCGTTGTGAAGTAACTTGTCCTGCTGTGTGATTAGGACAGGTTTTGTGTATACTAATAGGACAGCGGCCATTTTGTTTTTCCTAATGATTGCTCCCCAGACAAAACGAGCCATTATAATTAATGTACGGTATTTGGGAATATGTTTATCATGAAGTAATATTTAAGTATTTTCATTTTCTTAATTCCCAGAGAACCCCTTTAAGTGGTAAAAATTATTCAATAAAAAAAATCCCATAAAAAATTATACTTTTTTTCCATTAAAAATATGCTTTTCAATTAAAAAAAAAATACCAAAAAAATCTTCCCCATATGTTTGGCATTGCCGCGTCCGTAATGACCCGGACTACATAAATAGCACGTAAATTATCCCCTACGGTGGGTGAACGCTGTAAAAAAGAAAAAAAAAAAAAAGACAGAATTTCTAATTTATTCGTGGTTGCCACCTAAAAAAATTAATAACAAGCGATAAAAAAAGCGCTATTTACTCCAACTCCATAGAAATAAAAAAGTTATGGGTCTTGGGAAGCGGCAATGCAAGAACATTTTTTTTAAAGGAAATTGGGGTTTTTTTGCAAAACAAAAACATGCATTTGGTATCACTGTAATCATACTGACCCAGAGAATAAAGATATCATGTTATTTATACTAATAAAATGAATGCCGTAAAATTTATAACACAAAAACAAAGTGGCAGTATTGCTGTTTTTCCCATTTCCCTCCTAGAAAGAGTTAATAAAAGTTAATCAGAAAGCTATGTGTACCCCAAAATGGCATCATTAAAAACTACAACTTGTCCCGCAAAAAAAAAGCCCTCATAAAGCTATATATAGATGAAAAAATAAAAAAGTTATAGCTCTTGGAACACGACAATGAAAAAAGGAAGAAAAATGCTTGGTCAGTAAGGCCCAAAACAGGCTGGTCACTAAAGGGTTAAATCCCATTCAGTGCTGCCTGAGCATAAGAGGAAGAGCTAAATGTTGCTTACCTGAAGATTTCTGTTCCAAAGGCAGCACTATTATATTCCTCCCAATAAATATTTTTTGTTGCTTAAAACATCTTCCTTGTCTCTGACACTCAGTTCACACTTTCGCGTAAAACGCCGCTTTCGAACGCGCAAAAAAACGCACAACAGTACAGGAACCATGCATTCCAATGGAGGTGGTTCACACTTGCGCGTTTTAATGCGCGTTCGTAGGCGCCTATAAACGTCCGACGCATAGGCAAGTATGTTCGCGTTTATTCGGGCGCTTATCCAGCGCTTGGTTCCAATAGACTTCAATGGGAAACGCGATAGGCGTGTTGTTCAGGCGTTAGTGCAGCGTAAAACGCGCCTATGGATGCGCGCTTTACAAAGCTTGCAACATGCTGAATCAGCCACCATGGAATGTCACACCTCTAAAGCACTCAGATTGGCCAAACTATATCATTGATCATTGGCCAACTATGCAGTCAATCACATAAACGCGCGTCAAACGCGCCTACACTATTTACCAAAACGCTTGAAAAAACGCGCCTACACGCCAGTTTGAACGCACCAAAAACGCTAGGCTTCAAAACGCTCAGGTCTGAACCCAGTGTGAGGGATGCTTATAGAGCAGCAGACATCCTTATTGTCCTATCAATTACTAACAGGTTTTTTCTTCTGTTCTAATTAGGCATTCACCCATTCAGTGCTGCCTTTGGACATTGAGGAACTAAAATTTTCAGGTAAGCAAAATTTAGCTCTAGTACTAAATACAGGTGTATCAAATCTTGTTAAATTGAAGATCATAGTATGTCTAATGGCCAAGCTGGTGAAATATTTTCTGAGAATCCAGTGATAGAAAAAGCCTTCATGCTCTTGTGCCAGTTGGCCAGTTTGATAACTTTATAAAAAATATTTTTTTTAGCCTGGATTCATACATACATTAAAAGGACAAAAGTATTGGTACACACCTCTTAAAGGAAATGTGTAACCAATTTCTTTTTCTGCCAGTTAAAACCAGATAGTAAAAAATTATGGATCCTGTCTTATCTATCGATCTAATCCTGCCTGTAATTATATCACCTCTTGGTATAGATAAGAAGTAAAGTGATCTGTACAGACCAAGAGTGGCAACCTATTATCAGGCTTAGTGGCCAGTCAGAAAACTGCTGTTTTTTTTGGGTTTTCTTTAAATATAGGTATTGACATTGAAAATTAAAAGAACATTACCTAAATTTATTTTAAAAACATGTTAAAAATATAAATGTTATTAAAACAATATGTCATTTTCTGATGACACATTACTGAGTTGTTTCATTCCACCTATTGCCACAGGTTGGTAAAGCCCCTAGTCATGCAGTCCACCTTTACAAACATTTGTGAAAGCATGTATCGTTCTAAAGAGTCAGGCTTGTTACTGTAATAATATAGAAAGGACACTCTGCAGCTGGAAAAAGTACAGAGGAGAGCGACTAAACTTATAGGGGCATGGAGGGTCTTAGTTATGAAGAAAGATTAAAATAATTGAATTAATTTAGTCTTCAGAAGAGACGTCTAAGGGGGGACATGATTAACCTATACAAATATATAAATGGGCCATACAAAAAATATGGAGAAAAACTGTTCCATGTAAAATGCCCTCAAAAGACAAGGGGGCACTGCCTCCAACTGGAGAAGAAAAAGTTCAGTCTCCAAAAGCATCTAAACTTCTTTACTGTAAGAACTGTGAATCTGTGGAATAGACTTCCTCAGGACGTGGTCACAGCAGGAACAGTGGACAGTTTTAAAAGGGTTTAGATGAATTCTTAAAAGTAAACATTAATGCTTATGAAAACGTGTAGAAATCTGAGTCTCATTTCCTTCTGGGATTCGCGTCCCCACCTATCCCTTGGTTGAACTTGATGGACATATGTCTTTTTTCAACCATATTAACTATGTAATACAAATACTAAGGGTACCATCCACATGTAAAATTGCAAGACCAAAGAAAAGAAAAGTACATGCCAAAACCAATGCACACTGTATGGTAACAAAATATAGCTTTATTGGATATGACCATAAAATTTATTAAAAATACACAGTAAAAACGGGGGGTCTCAAACAAAACATATATAAAACCTCCCCCCACACCATAATACAAATTATATATGTAGATGTCTGGTAAATAAGCCAATAGATTAAATAGCTGCACTACAGTGGAAAAATATCAAAAGTGACATCCTTATCCAATTTACATAGGAAAGTGCCCAAAAAGGAGAAAAAAAAAAGAAATACTATAAAGGCGAGATATTATCAAAATAATTCATTGTAAATGGAACATCCCATGATACAAAAGGTATAAAGTGCTAGTGCAAAAATGTATTTATTGCAACACATGATTCAGAAAGACAAAGTGCTAGTGTATTATGCAAAAAGATTCTACTGTGCAAAATACTAAATGTAGAGAGTAGAAAATGCTGTGGGACTAAACCCCAGTTGTTATTGCGGTCACAGATCATGGGTTGTCACGTTTACAATGAATTATTTTTTGCATTAGCACTTTATACCTTTTGTACCATGGGATGATCTATTTGCAATCAATTATTTTGATTATATTGTTTACATTGTTTCTTCTTTTTCCTTTTGGAAAGGCATGTTCCTTTAGGTATTTTTTCTACTGTAGTGCAGTTATTTAACCTGTTCCTGACTACCTTACGAATATATACTCATCCTTCGGTCCTCCACTGTTGCTCCTGGTTACGACTCAGCCTGCCGACTACGTCTGTACCTCTGGTACCTTGTTCTGGTACCTCCTGGTCTGCCTGGACCAGCTGCCTCATGGGCCAATCCTCCTCAAGAGGTAGCGACCTAGTGTTCCCCTCGGGAAAGTCTATCCCCACCATCAGAGGTACTGTGAAGATCGAGGGGTTCACTTAGACAACGCCCTTAGAGGAGGAAGGACACGTGGCACAGTGGGTTCACACCCGCTGGTTCGTGACAATGTGCTAGTGTAGATAGCAGGAAATTATGGAGAAAAACCAAGTGGTTCAAGAACTGGTGTAGGAAGGAGAGGTGTGGGTTCCTGGAAAACTGGACTGACTTCTCTGTCAGTTGCAGGCTCTACCATAGGGACGGGCTGCACCTCAATGGGGAAGGTGCAACTTTTGGGGAGAAGTTGGGTGGAAGGTTTAAGGAGTGTTTAAACTAGGGACCTGGGCAACGTAATGGAACTAGAGAAAGGAGGGAGGGAACAGTTCATAGGGAAAGGCGTAGGGTAAAAAAAAAAAAAATACAAAAATCTCTTGATTGTATGTATACTAATACCAGAACACTGTCTAATAAAACTGGTGAACTGGAATTAGTAACGTCTGAGGAGGACTATGACATAGTGGGAATGATATGGGGAGATATGGCTGGATGATAGCTATGACTGGGTGGTTAATTTATAGGTTTACATTCTATTTAGGAATCATAAAAATTGGAACATGGGAAGGGGTTTGCCTTTATGAAAAGTCCTGTCTAAACCCCACACTCCAGGAAGATATAAGTGAGGGAAATGAACATGTGGAGTCACTGTGGGTAGAAATACATGGAGGCAAAAACAATAGAATACTGATAGGGGTTTGTTTTAAAGTGTACCTAAACTTTTAACTAAACTTTATTAAATCCTATTCTAAATCAGCTTAAAATAATTGTTGTAATACTCTCATTTTTTTTTTAACTTTTCCATGCAAAATAGGCAGATGCCTATTGTGCTATAGAATCTGTACACCAATAAAGTGCTGTGTATGGATCCCCCTGTGATTGCACTGAGAGTTGTACAAGTCAGAGCATTGCCATTCCTGTCTGTACCAGCGCTGGTCCACTAAAAGCTGTCATCGTTGACATCTCTCTCCTGCTTGTGGCCAGTCTGCCAAAATCTGACATAGCCCATGTATGTCAGGCTTTAGCGGAGCAGTGCTGGTATAGGCAGCAATCATATGACTAAAAATTACAGTGAATTTTTTTTTTTACACCACTATTAAAAATTCAAATCAGTTTCCCAATGTTACATATACAAATAAACAATGAAAAATAAACATAATAGGTATCATTGAGCCTGAAAATGTCCAAAATATAAAAATATTTTTGGTAGATGCCATAACTGAAAAAAAATCCACCTGGTCCCTCCCAAAAAACTGAATAAAAAGTTATCAAATCTTGAATATACCCCAGAATGGTATCAATGAAAACTACAGCTTGCCCTACAAACAAGCCCTCACACAGCTCTGTAGAGCGAAAAATAAAGTTATAGGTGTCATAATATGACAATGCAAATAATATTTTTTTTTTTTCAAAGTTTTTTTATTTTTTAAAGTAGTAAAACAAAATAAAAAGTATTGTATTTCTCAGGCTATAAGACCATAAGGACCATAAGACGCACCTGTAATTAGAAGCATAAAATACAGGAAATATAATTTTTACTGTATGTATCCCAGGGGCGTTGCTAGGTTAAAACATTCGGGGCTTGGACCCCTGATTTGTCCTGCCTGCCAGCTAGATACAACTGTATTGCGGTCCTGAGGACAATAATACAATTGAATCTAATGCACTGGAAGAGCTGAAGGATCTGTGATGACATCACAGGTCAAGTGACCAGTAAAACAGGCAGTGGTTGAGAAGGACCTGCGATGATGTCACCATCATGTGACCAGTGCAGGAGAGGATGGCAGTGAAGAGGAGAAGTCCTGGGGGGAGAAGCTGTGGTGAGGTCTGTACATGAGGAGAGGTAAGTGAAGGTAGAGGCAGAGCTATGCTGGGAGTTGTGGTTATTTAACTGGGACTGTATGTTAGGGCTGAAGGGAAGGATGTTATTTATATGGGACTGTATGTTGGAGGTGGCTGGGGAGGGGGTCATGTTATTTACATGGGACTACATGTTAATGGTGGCTGTAGGAGGGAGTGATGTTATTTACATGGGACTGAATGTTGGAGGGGGCTGGGGTAGGATGATGTTATTTACATGGGACTGTGTTGGAGGCGGCTGTGGGAGGGAATGATGTTATTTACATAGGACTGTATGTCAGAGGGGGCTGGGGGAGGCAGATATGTTATTTACATGGGACTGAATGTTACAGGGGTCTGAGGGAGTGATGTTATTGACATGGGACTGAATGTTGATGGGGCAATGTTATTTACATGGAACTGTATGTTAAAGGTGGCTGGTGGAGGTTAATGATGTTATTTGCATGGGACTGAATGTTGAGGGGGTGATGTTTACATGGGATTGCATGTTGGAGGCGGCTGGGGAGGGGGTGATATTATTCACTTGGGACTGTATGTTAACGGTGGCTGGGGAGGAGGAGGTGGTGTTATTTAAATGGGACTGTATATTGGAGGGAGTTGGCTAGATGGCGTGATGTTATTTACATGGGACTCTATGGCGGAGGGAGGGAAATAGTGTTATTTACATGGGACTATATTTCGGAGGGGCTGAAGGGAGGGAAGTGATGTTATTTACATGGGACTGTATTTTGGAGGGAGCAGCAGAGATGGCGTGATGTTGTTTACATGGGACTGTATGGTGGAGGGAGGAATATAACTACAGGGGCATTATAAATACAGGGGACACTTTAGGGTGACCATTATAACAGTAGAGGGCTGTATAAATACTGGGGGCACTGTAGGGGTATAATAAATCCAGGGGATAATAGGGGGCCTTATTTCTACTGGGGGCTCTGTGAGGGTATTATTAATACTGGAGGGCCCTTCTATTAATTGGGGCACTCTTGGGGAGCATTATCACAGTTGGGGGCACTGTAGGGGGCAGTATTACTGGGAGCACTAATTTTTCTTCAGGATAGTATTTGGGGGTATTGGGGAGCATGGTGAGCAGCAGGATAACACTGGGGGGGCTACAGGTCGGGGGACAATGATAGAAATGTGAGGAAGCTAAGATGTCCGTGTGTCACACTCTGCAGAGACGAGGTGCAGCTGAAAGAAGTTGTACGGACCAAATGGAGAAGATGATGACAGAGAAGATCTACATCGGAGGAGACATCACCTGGAGGCACTGGATGTGACAGGTATGTGCTTCTGTATAGCTAGTTCAGCATAATGCGGTGTGCTGAGGCTTGGGCCCCTGATGTATCCTATTGGTGTTATACAGTTCATATGGTACAGACACAGTGCAAAAGCCAATGCCCCATAACATTGCCAGCCACAGGGCCCCTTGACTATGCCAGACATAGTCAAACCAAATAATAGTTGATCTCAGGGAGACCAGCTACAGAAAACACAGCGGAGCCTCATTTAAGAGTCTCAACACAACAATCCAACATGCAAAGCTCCCTGGGAAACAGTAATATGCTAAATAAATGTTGAGCCCCAGTATTGGGTCTACAACACAATGAAAGCCAGATATCCCTCAAAGGAAGGAAAACCGAGCACAGGGGTGTCCCCATTACAGAGATCACCAAATCCACTATATTAAGTGGCCCCTATGTCAAGATCCCGCTTTTTTTACAAGCTTTAAGGATGTGACGGTAAAGACCTAAGCCAGTTATCCATCCACAGACAGCTGTTTCGGGGTGTTGCCAGGTGGCGAAACGCGTTGGATAGGTTAGGGACACTGGGAAGGGGGCAGCTCATGTCTATATATTTGTGTAATTACTTTGAGCGCTGTTTGACTTACTATATGGCCATGTGTCCTTTTGCCTGCATGCTGCATTGTTTGGCCTAGGCCTTGTGGATTTGTGTGGGAATCCCTTTACGCTGGGTCCCTCTATACAGTAATACCATTTACATCACTGCCTATGACCACTGCTTAACACAATGCCTTTGTAGCTTTTTGGAGCCAACCTCTGTTGGGCCCTGCATTTGCACTTTATTTTACTTTATGCCTGCAGCAATACATGACCATATAAAGTAAACTGGTGATTTTTTACTTATTTACTTACATGTCATGCACTAGCCCGCTTCCTAGCACCCCTCGTCTGATTATTTTCTCTATTCTGCTCCATGTGAGACTCCATATGTATGTTTTTTAACGGTAAATTTTCAATAAAGCTATTTTGTGATAATTATTAGTGTTTGACTGAGTATTATTGATTACTTATATTTATATGTGGGTTACACACATGCTTTTTGTAGGTCTTTGTTGGTACATATGTGGCCCTTATTGATCCGGATTATAGGTTTTCTACTTTCACACTAGCGGCAGCCTTCTCCGGCAGGCTGTTTAGGCGGGGGAATAGCCTGCTGGATCCGTGCTGCCGCTAGTGCACAGTGCCGCCTGAAGTCCGCTCCAGCCCCATTCACTATAATGGGGACAGGCCAGAGGTTCGGTCCCAGCACGGCAAACATGCCGAGAGGCGGCCGGAATAAAACTACGACATGTTGGATCTGTCCTGTATGCAGCACAGGTGAATGACTACAAAGGTCCTGGCAGAGCAAACAGCATATATTTACTCTGCTATATGCTACCAATGCGTGTATTATCTGAACTCAGATACAGTCACACTTTATAGAATGTGTGTAATGTGAAAGTTCAGTGAGCAGAAAACACAGATAATGTACACAGAGCAGAGTGCAGGCTGTGTCTACACAACAGCACTGCCAGTACCTGTCAATTAATATCACAGCCCAGTGTCTCCTGATTTCATGCCGACATTCAGACTATTAGATGCACCAAAAGATGTCCGGCAGTTTCCAGCAGAATAAGTGCATCTAATAGTCTGAAAATTATATATACTGTGGTCCCACGATATTAATTGGTTCTGGGTTGACCATTGTATGTTGAAACCATTGTAACTTGAGTCCATAACTCTATGGAAAACCACTAATTGGTTCCAAAGCCCAGAAATGTCATCCTAGAATACGAAAAAGTGACTTTATAAAAAATAAAAATAAGCATAAAACCAAAACATACAAAGCAAGTCCTTCAGTAAAACAGGCAGGAATAGATGCTGGACGGTATACATGACTTTCTATGGTGAGGACTGAGGACAGGAGCTTTTTTGTGGTCCTGTATAGTACACGGTGTATCTGACATCACCTGACATCCAAAGGAGCAGCCCATTCTGGCACAGACAATAAATGGAGTATTTTTCAAAATCATCCAAAATTTTCATTGTGAGAGGTACATCTGTAAAAACAGATAAAGCAACAAAGGAGGTAGAATAGAACTCATTTAGTTCTATTGACAGCATATCCGTGATTATACCAGGAGATGTGCTGTTGATGATCTTGTATCTTTCATCCTGGGGTTGGCAATGGGTGGTGTGTGGTGGGTGTGTGTGTGTGGGGTGGGGGGGGGGGGGGGCGTTGCCAAAAAACACTCATTCTTGCACAACCCCTTTAAAACTAACCCTAAACTGTTCTTCAAGTATATAAATGGCAAAACTGAAAGGGTATGCTCTTCAACCCCTTAGTGACCAGCCTGTTTTGGGCCTTACTGGCCAAGCGTTTTTCTTCCTTTTTTCATCGTCAGGTTCCAAGAGCTATAACTTTTTTTATTTTTCTGTCTATATAGCTTTATGAGGGCTTGTTTTTTGTGGGACAAGTTGTAGTTTCTAATGGCACCATTTTGGGGTAAACATAACTTTCTGCTGAACTTTTATTAACTCTTTCTGGGAGGGAGATGGGAAAAACATTAATACTGCCACTGCGATTTTACGTTATAAATTTTACGGCGTTCATTTTTCAGTATAAATAACATAATATCTTTATTCTATGCATCAGTATGATTACAGTGATACCAAATACATAATTTTTTTTAGGTTTTACTACTTTTTTGCAATAAAAACCCTTTTTCTAAAAGAAAAAAAATGTTTTTACATTGTCGCTTCCCAAGACCCATAACTTTTTTATTTTTCTTTCTATGGAGTTGCGTGATGGCTTGATTTTTGCGAGATGACTTGTATTTTTCATTGGTATCATTTTGGAGTAAATGATCACTTTTATTACTTGTTAATACGTTTTTTCGGTGGTAACTAAGAATTAGCAAGTCTGCCTTTTTTTTTTTCTTACGGCGTTCACCATAGGAGATAATTTATGTGATAATTCTGTAGTCCGGATCGTTACGGACACGGCAATATAGGGGGAGTTTTTTTTGCAATTTTTTCATTGAAAAGCGTATTTTCAATGGAAAAAAAAAATGTACTTTTTTTAATTTAGTAAATGTGTTTTTTTTGTTTTTTTAACCACTTAATAGTCCCACAAAGGGACTGTATTTTGCATTTCATTTTAAAAGCAATGCTATTTTAACAATGACCAGCCTGCTGGAAATCACTTCAGCCAGGACCCGGGCCTTCATCGGCAGCCACGTAGGCTTCACAACACATCGGCACCTCGCAATCGCATTTGCGAGGTGCTGATGAGAGACAGAGGGAGTCCGCTCCCTCTGTCACCGTTTTACGCTTGGCGAACACCATTGCCTGCGGCATGTAAAGGGTTAAACAGCCCAGATCGGCACTTCTGCGGGAGCCGGGTCCCCCATGCAGCGCTTAGACTGTGCCGCCGTAAAAAAGCGCCGGCCCAACCTAAAGCCCCTTTGTGCCGGCCGTAAAAATACGTATGGGTGGTTACTAAAGGATTAAAGAGGGATAAGGGAGGAGTTGTGGAAGTCAGACGAAAGAGAGTGATAAAGTAAACTCCCCATTAAATGTTGCCTGTGTGACCCAGGAAGAAGGGCAGAACTGTCTTAAAAAGATTAAAATAGACATCTTTGGGTCCAGATGACATACATCCCTATATCGTAAGAAAATTAGGTAACATAATAGACAAAAACTTATTTCTAATATTTAAGAACTTTATAATGACAGTAAGTGTTCTACAGGATTGGCGGTTAGCAAATGTGGTACCAATATTCAAATGGGGTCAAAAACAGAGTCTGGAAACTATAGGCCGGTAAGTTTAATATCTGTTGTGGGTAAAATGTTTGAAGGTTTTCTAACAGTATCTCAATGAAAATAAGTGTATAACATTGTATCATCACATATTTATCAGGAATTGGTCTGTTCAAACTAATCCGTTTCTATGAGGAGGTAAGTTAGACTGGACTGGGGTGAGTCAATATATGTCATACATCTTGACTTCTCCAAAGCATAAAAGGTTAGTATATAAAATGAGAATGCTTGGACTGGGAGAAAATGTCTGCATGTGGGTAAGTAACTGGCTCAGTGATAGAAAACAGAGGGTGGTTATTAACGGTACACACTCGGGGCACCCATTGGGGTACCACAGGGATCAGTATTGGGCTCTACTCTCTTCACTTTTTTTTTTTAATGATCTTGTAGAAGGGCTGCACAGTAAAATACCAATTTTTGCTGAAGATACTAAACTATGTAAAGTAATAACACAAAAGAGGACAGTATACTGCTACAGATGGTCTGGATAGATTGGAGGCTTTGGCAGAGAAGTGGAGGAATTTTAGGTGACAGTAAACTTAAAGGGGTTTTCCAATTTCAAGAAAACCCCCCACATGTGCCGGGCCCCTCACCGGTAATATACTTACCCATCTCCCAGGGAGGGTCAAGTACTACTGCTTCACTACTGCACGGATGAAAACATCCGGTGTTGGGGGGAGCAGCCAATGGCAGGCGGAGACGGGGACGAGCCTCCCTAGCATCGCAGGTGACATTAGAGAGGCTCGTCCCCGTCTGCTGCCATTGTTTTCATCCGTGTGCAGGGAGAAGCAGCAGCGGCGATGCGGGGACCATGAGCGGAGCGGGAAGCGGGGTAAGTATATTACCGGTAAGGGCAGACATACCGCCTGTGCAGCCGGTTCGGCTGCACAGGGACCAAGTGCAGGAGGGGGCCCCTTCTTACCGGCGGCAGGGGGAGATGAGCACTTCCATTGTGGAAGCTCTCATCTCTCTATATTCATCTGTCCTTAGGACGGCGATACAGATGGATGCAGCGGCAGGGCAGGGGAGAGGCGTCTCCCTTCCCTAGTCCTCTCATAGACTGCAGGCCTATTGCCTGTAGCCTATCAGAGGCTGGCAGAAGAGGCCTACATCGCACTGCTGAAAGCGGCAAGGAGGTAAGTAGATGCGTTTATTTTTTTTTATTTACACTTCGCTAGGGTGCCTATTTGACACTTATGGGGGCATCTACTGGGGGCCCTATCTTACTATCTTATGTACTGGCACACATGGGGGGCACCATGGAGGAGGAGGCGCACTATGGGGGCCCTATTTTAAAAACTGACACACATGGGGGGCACTTTGGAGGGGGGAGTACTATTGGGGCCCTATTTTATATACTGGCACACATGGGGGGCATTATGGAGGGGCATGAGCACTATGGGGGCCCTATCTTAAATACTGGCACACATGGGGAGCACTAACAAGGGGGAGGAGCACTAAAGGGACCCTATTTTATATACTGGCACACATGGGGGCACTATGGAGGGCCCTATATTATTAACTGACACACATGGGGGAACTGTGGAGGGGGAGGAGCACTATGGGGGAATTATCTTAGTTACTGGCACACATGGGGGTGCCCTATCTTATATACTGGCAGACATGGGGGGGCACTATGGAGGGGGAGGAGCACTATGGGGGCCCTATCTTAAATACTGGCACACATGGGGGGCACTATGGAGGGGGAGGAGCACTATGGGAGTCCTATCTTATATACTAGCACACATGGGGGCACTATGGAGAATAGGGGAATAGGAGCACTATTGGGGTTATTATATAGGTACATCATACTGGCACACATTATGCGGGCATTTTATACTGGCACGTTGTTAGGCACCATAGGGACAAGGGGAGGCGCACTTTTGGTGCATGATACAGGAATATTTTATACTGGCGCAAATTATAGGGCACTATAGGGACCTTGGCTCAACTGGGGGCACTAAGAGGGTTTTTTAGACACCCAGTAGGGAGGCAGTGGCACACATTATGAGGGTACTATGGGGACATTGTCTCTACAGGGGGAACTAAGATGAGGTATTTTTTCTACTGCCACACAAGAGGGAGTTTTTATGTACTGGAGCACATTATAAGGAGGCATTTTTCTACTGTTACACATTATAAAGCGAATTATTACTACCGGGGTCTTTATGGTGAGCTTTATTACAGTTGAAGGACTATGAGGAAATTGAATACTAGTATGAGCATTATTACTTCTGGGACACAGTGGGGACATTATTACTGTAGGGGCACTATTACTACTATGTGTTGTCTGGTAGATAATTATTTCTTTTCGTGGGACTTTGGGGAGCACTGTTACTTTGGTGGGCACCCTGGCACCGTATCGGCTTAGCACAATTATTTTTGGGGAACATTATGTTTACACTATTAGTGTCAGGGACACTGTTTCCTGGGCGCAGTTATTTTTTAGGACACTGTGTGCCAATACTTATTGAAGGGGAACTATCTGTGTGTAACTAGTATAGGGAGCACAGCAGACACAATATTAGAGGTGGCAGGATGATGCAAAACTAGGAAACTAACATGTCTGTCCGTCAAACTCTGCAGAGAGAAGAGATGGCTGAAAGAAATCATCATGGCGGTGTGGTCTGAAAGGAGAAGATGAGGACAGAGAACATTTACATGAAAGGAGACGTCACCAGATGTCAGAGGTATGTGGACATGTATTAGGCTACCTTCACATCTGAGTTAGTGATTCTGGCAGGCTCTTCCAGCAGAGAACAGCCTGCCGGAATGCTCCAGCACTGCTGGATACAGATAGAATGCCCGCCAGCCCTATAAACTATAATGGGGTCTGGCAGAGATCCGGCTAATCTGGCAAAAATGCAGAGAATCAGCGGGACACAAACCGCTGCACGCCTTAGTTTGTGTCCGGCCTATTTATTAATATCGCCTACAAATTGTTGGGCACAGTTAGGAAAACTGTAATTTTGGCATAATACTCTCACTGAATAGGGAACATGAGCATATAAAATCCATTGCAAGTTTTATATTTTGCTAACATCTATTAAGGTATATAGAACATAGATCATTGCAAAAAAGGTCACTAGTATTCAAACACACAGCATCTAATAAATGTTCCAGCAGATACAACAGATCAGATATACCTGGCAGAGTAAAATATACATAGCATATTTTCATTATTTGGTGCATAATACATGCAATGGAAAATAAAAGTTGTATATATATTTTTATAAATGTGTTCCAGAATGATACATGTTTTTAAGGTGAATGGATCAACATGAGCCAATCACTGGTAGTCCACTTAATGATGTGCACTTCTTGGGTAGTTCTCGATATTGATGGGCTGCCAGCTCCCCACTAAGTACCTTACCTTACCTGCTCAGCTCCTCTTGCTGACTTCAGCCCAGACACTATGTTCAATGTGACATGTTCCCTTTTAAAGGAGTTGTCTCATGCACAACCTCTTTTTATAAACATTAAGGCTGGGTTCACACAAGCGTGTCCGGATGCGTTGTGGATGCATTCAGTGAAAACTGTGCGATTTCACAGGCAAAGCCATTCAGTTTTGCCTGCGATTGCGTTCAGTTGTTCAGTTTTTTCCGCACGGGTGCAATGCGTTTTGACGCGTTTTTCACGCGCGTGATAAAAAACTGAAGGTTTACAAACAACATCTCCTAGCAACCATCAGTGAAAAACGCAACGCACCCGCACTTGCTTGCGGATGCAATGCGTTTTTAACGCAGCCCCATTCACTTCTATGGGGCTAGGGCTGCGTGAAAAACGCAGAATATAGAACATGCTGTGATTTTCACGCAACGCAGAAGGGATGCGTGAAAAAAAACGCTCATGTACACAGACTCATTGAAATTAATGAGTCAGGATTCAGTGCGGGTGCAATGCGTTCACATCACACATTGCACCCGCGCGATAAACTCACCCTTGTGAAAGGGGCCTAACTGTCATTGCTCAGAGAACCCATGTCTGGCCACTGCAGGGAAAATGCATCAATATATTGTGGTCATCCATAAAAATAACTATCCAATTTATCATCCCCCTCTATAACTTACAAGTGCCCCAACAGGGCACATAGATAGGGGTTGTCTTGATAAGACACCTCCTTTAAATGGGTTCTCCAGAAATTAAGAAAATTAAAATACGGAGTGGTGTAAAGCACGTTGCGACTGGACTCTGAAGCAGTAGAAATGTCTTCTGTGGAGTGACTAATCATGCTTTTTTTTTTGCTAGGAGTTACCTGCCTGACTGCATTGTACCAGCTATAAAGTTTGGTGGAGGAGGCATAGGGCCCTTAGTTTCAGTGAAGGGAAACCTTAATGCTTCAGTATACCAAGACATTTAGGAAAATCAGGGCGGCTTTAGCACCCAGCATATCTGGGCAAGTACCAGGGCCCACTGCTCCTGGGAAGGGTGGGGTAGGGGGCAAAGCTTATTCTAATAGAAGCAGGGAGCCGTTTGCTCCCAGTTCCGCCATTCAACCGCCGGCGCTCCACGGCAGCGGCACAATGTCCTTACACATTGCGCTGCTGGTCTGTGTAGGAGGAACAGAGGGCCAGGGTGGGAATCAGCCTCTGCTCCTCCTACACAGCAGCGTGATGTGTCACAGTATCCTGCTGCTGGGGAGTGCAGATCATCAGAGGAACTTCCTATGAAGCGGGCACATATCTGGGGATAGTTACTGTGAATGGGGCACACGGGCATGGCTAACGGCTCATGGGCCCTGGTGCAAGAGTTCAGCTTGGGCTCCCCTTCCCTCAGTGCTTTGTGTGTCTTCTTATGTGGCACAAGGGTCTTTGGGCCCCCTTAGGCTCCTGGGCCCGGATGCGACTGCTACCTCTGCACCCCCTATAGCTACACCCATGCTTGGCATATCTACTGTGAGGGGCCATATATATTTGCATATCTACCGTGAGAGGGCACATATCTGGGCATATATATTGTTAAAGGGGCACACATATTGGCATATCAACTGTGAGGGGGCACATATCTTGACATAACAACTATGAGGAGTAAGGGGGGCACATCTGTAACTACTGTAAGGGGGCACATCTGGACAGCTTCTTTGAGGGGGCACATTCCTGGGCATAACTGCTGTGAGAGGGCATCTCTCTAAATAGCAACTGTGAAGGGGGCACATATGGGCATTACTACTGTGAGGGGCACGATGTGGGCATTACTACTGTGAAGGAGACACAGAGTGGGCATAACTACTGTGAAGGGGCAAATCTGGGCATTATGCTGGCTCAAAAGGGGTAATAACTACACCTCGGCTCTCAGCCAATAGTAGCTGGCAGCTCTGTGATCTGTAGTGAAGCCACAGGAAAGCCAAACAGGTTAGGCTTAGTTCATCATGAATCGCATTTCTTTGTGAGTAGTGGGCACAATGAGAGGGAACGGCGATGATGCCGCACCCAATCACTGAACCCCTCAGATGCTGTGTTAAATCGATGATCGCGGCATCTGAGATGACCATTCAGGGCTGTCAGGGGTTAATCTGTAAAAAAAAAAAAACTCATCTTATCCATTTGCTCATGTAGAGTCCACCGTGGCCATCTTCATTGAAGATCCAGCGCAAAATCTTTCACCCACAAGATTTCATGCAGGATCTTTATACACAAATGGATGAAATGAGTAAGAATTTTTTTTACCACCATTTTAGGGAAAATTTATTAAAAAAAACGGGTTTGCCTTATTTTTTTTGCCAGAAATGGAGCTGTTCAGGGACTGTGTTTGGTAGTTCAGCTTCATATCATTCATTTTAGAGCTGAGATGCACTACTAGAAATAGTCCATTATTAACGGCAGTGTTATCTCTGATTAAAATTTTTTTTTTAAATCCCATAAAATTTTTTAAAAATAAACTGAAATAATCAGATAAAATGTAATCTAATAAAAATGACTCATTAGGGTAACAACACCATAAATGATATAAAGTTGAAATAAAAACCATAGTACATATATAGAAATTAAATAATTACTTATGCCACATAGCAATAATTCCCTAAGAGTAGCTCCAGTCATAGAACAGCTTGGAAGTACTCAAACATGAAAAATGTGATAATCTAATAGTAGACCAGTAATCTTATATATATATATATATATATATATATATATATACACACCAGGAAAAAAGGCAGCACTCCAAAAATATAAAAAGCAAACAAACCGAGCTTTATTCACCCATGTGGGCAGTGCGACGTTTCGGCTCAGACTGAGCCTTTCTCAAGCAATGTGTAAGACAAAGTACCACATATTTATGCGTGCAACAATCAAAACATGATTACAAATAAATTACCAATCAATTAAAATATAAACATGTGAATTACAATATTGTGCATAAAATTATTATACCGAATTCATTGTACTTGTACCCATCAAATGTGCATAACTGTATTTAACAACGTGACTTTATAGATGGATACCTAAATGATCATAAAATACATAATTGCTATTTACTCCAAACACCTGATCAAAATTAATAAAGTGCATAGTGCAGAAAGTCCGGTGAATATACTCAGCTGTGGGAGGAGGAGCTCCATGAGAACAGTAGGTGACATGCTGTATTGGAGGAATGGCGTCCCGCTGCATCAGATCGCGTCCTGTACAGCACTAAGCGCATGTCCGGAACCTGAGTGACGTCACTGACCTCAACTTCCGGGTACGCATGTCATTAGTAGCTTGAATCGCCATTTTGTCTAAGGGCAATCTACCAGATTTCTGTCTATATCGACTACCACTCTCAAAAAGGATAATACTGGTTCCTCTCTAAATGGAGCGAATCGCATATATCTCTGTAGGGAAAAGATATTACAGGGACATGTCACTATGACTGTAAGCGACAACCGCTGTAACGGGTCCCGACACCCGAGACCCTGTCCAGATAGGGCAGGCAACCCGGGATCGACGTGAAGTGGGATCACATATGGCCATCATATTATTGAGGACCAATTGTCAAACCCCATCCCCAACAAAACCCACAGCAAACATCGCGGGAGGGATCTCCTCCCATATGTCATATCAGTGACATTGTCCCAAAATTAGCCGTTTTTTTTGGGCCATATAATTTCGAGTATTGTACCCAATATTTGTCAGTTCCAATATGCAGTAGTTTCATTTTGTTCAGGACAACCTCCAAGTCACCAATTCTTCTCCGGGCTGACACCTCCCACCTCTGGTATCGCACCATCTATAGAAAATAAATAAGAAAAAAAGAGATTTTAAAATCATTGTCTAGTAACTTCTACCATATACACAGTCGTCAGTGGAACGCGTTAATTCAAGAGGAGTCAAAGGGCAGCAGCCCGTATTGAGTTACATTCTCACACCCAGATTAAAGTCTACATTTAAACCACCTGGTTTAAGAGACCCCGATGTATGGATCCACATAATCTCCATCTTTTTTAACAAGATTGTTCTATCACCCCCTCTCCTGGGCATTGGGACATGATCGATTATGCAAAATTTCAACTCCTTCTCTGAATGTTTAAATTCAGTGAAGTGTCTGGAGACTGGTAAATCGATCATGTCCCAATGCCCATTTACCAGTCTCCAGACACTTCACTGAATTTAAACATTCAGAGAAGGAGTTGAAATTCTGTATAATCGATCATGTCCCAATGCCCAGGAGAGGGGGTGATAGAACAATCTTGTTAAAAAAGAGGGAGATTATGTGGATCCATACATTGGGGTCTCTTAAACCAGGTGGTTTAAATGTAGACTTTAATCTGGGTGTGAGAATGTAACTCAATACGGGCTGCTGCCCTTTGACTCCTCTTGAATTAACGCGTTCCACTGACGACTGTGTATATGGTAGAAGTTACTAGACAATGATTTTAAAATCTCTTTTTTTCTTATTTATTTTCTATAGATGGTGCGATACCAGAGGTGGGAGGTGTCAGCCCGAAGAAGAATTGGTGACTTGGAGGTTGTCCTGAACAAAATGAAACTACTGCATATTGGAACTGACAAATATTGGGTACAATACTCGAAATTATATGGCCCAAAAAAAACGGCTAATTTTGGGACAATGTCACTGATATGACATATGGGAGGAGATCCCTCCCGCGACGTTTGCTGTGGGTTTTGTTGGGGATGGGGTTTGACAATTGGTCCTCAATAATATGATGGCCATATGTGATCCCACTTCACGTCGATCCCGGGTTGCCTGCCCTATCTGGACAGGGTCTCGGGACCCGTTACAGCGGTTGTCGCTATAGTCATAGTGACATGTCCCTGTAATATCTTTTCCCTACAGAGATATATGCGATTCGCTCCATTTAGAGAGGAACCAGTATTATCCTTTTGAGAGTGGTAGTCGATATAGACAGAAATCTGGTAGATTGCCCTTAGACAAAATGGCGATTCAAGCTACTAATGACATGCGTATCCGGAAGTTGAGGTCAGTGACGCCACTCAGGTTCCGGACATGCGCTTAGTGCTGTACAGGACGCGATCTGATGCAGCGGGACGCCATTCCTCCAATACAGCATGTCACCTACTGTTCTCATGGAGCTCCTCCTCCCACAGCTGAGTATATTCACCGGACTTTCTGCACTATGCACTTTATTAATTTTGATCAGGTGTTTGGAGTAAATAGCAATTATGTATTTTATGATCATTTAGGTATCCATCTATAAAGTCACGTTGTTAAATACAGTTATGCACATTTGATGGGTACAAGTACAATGAATTCGGTATAATAATTTTATGCACAATATTGTAATTCACATGTTTATATTTTAATTGATTGGTAATTTATTTGTAATCATGTTTTGATTGTTGCACGCATAAATATGTGGTACTTTGTCTTACACATTGCTTGAGAAAGGCTCAGTCTGAGCCGAAACGTCGCACTGCCCACATGGGTGAATAAAGCTCGGTTTGTTTGCTTTTTATATTTTTGGAGTGCTGCCTTTTTTCCTGGTATACTTATTTTGAGACTGGCTGGTCTCTGTGAGGCGTGCACCCGCCTTTCGAACTTGATACGGTGCTGCCACTATCTTCTCCATATAAATATTACAGCTGTGGCTTAGCACGTCTTTAACCATACAAGCATATTTTTTCATTTTTTCTATTTTTAAATTTTCATTATGGCTACAGAAGGAACGGATTCACCCTGTGGTGTTACCTATACACAAGAAGCAGTGGAGCGGATTTTGGGAGGAGTAAATGGGGACGCAGGCTTTCTCAATACACCATCTATTAAAGAGCTTAAAAGGAAACGTGAGTTTTTATCCAAGAGAATCATTACTCTTCGTCTGCATACAGTATGACCACTTTGAAGGAGTATTATATGACCCAGCGTATACCGAGAGGGATGCGATCGCATTTGCGCCCTAACCTCTTTTCAAGTAACCCTACTTTTTGCAAAAGGTTTGAGACATTATCCAACAATTATGCGATGGACTTTATATTATTAAATCTTGAATATTTACAGATTGAGCTTACTAATGTGTCCACTGAGATGGCGGCTGTGGAGGCACAATTGGAACAAATGGTGCCGCAGGAGGACTATGTCCAATATCAGGAGGTTTTCCAGGAGGGATCACAACGTTTTCAAACAGAAATGGAGGAAGGCAAGCGTGTTAAATGGAACCGTGATTTGGAGGACTACAAGAAAGGGAAGGTCTATGTCTGGCAGACAGAGGATCGATATTTGCAGAACACTAAGGATACTAGAAAGAAAAGGAAAATGACTGTTACAGAAAGTTCTTTTTTAGTACAGAAGGGACCTTCAATAAAGGAACCAGGAATCATACCAGACGTGGAGGCCGTAGACACAGGAGAGGACAGAAGGCTGCGCAACAACAAAACTCGGTTCCAGAGCAACAAAACTCAACCACCCAGGAGAAAATGACCGTCATCAACCTGTCTTCAAAGGTATTAACTGAACACCAAATGAGTGTATTATCTAAGGGACTTTCTTTTTGTCCTGACACCTGTATTGATTGGCTTGATATAGAGACTGACCTTTTTTCTTTTTTTCGTACCATCAAGCTTAAAGTGATGTTTGCCAATAGTGTACATGTGAAGGTGCCTGCGCATAGTGAATTGACCCTGAGGCAGCTTGGTCTGCATTTGAAGAGCAATTTTTGCCCTAATATAAATGATTCAGCAATTGAAGCGTATATGACCGCGGTTAAAAAGGAGGTCTCTGCACTCAAAGCTGCCCACACAGGTCAATCACTTAGGTATCCCAATGTAACTAGCAATGAGATCACTGCATTGAATGAGTTAAAACGCGACAGCAGCCTTACAGTGAAGCCGGCCGATAAGGGTGGGGCTGTTGTCGTGTTAGACACAGAGAAATACATTCAGGAGATTTTGAGACAACTCAGTGATGATCACGTGTATGAATGTATTGACCATGACCCCCGATTCCGTATAGCAGAGGTCATTAAACATGAATTGATGGAAGCGGTTGCAGCTGGAGTCATTGATGATGAACTGAGGGAGTTTCTTACGGTGGTACATCCTATAACTCCTGTTATATATGTACTGCCCAAAATCCACAAGACAATGGTGGACCCCCCTGGTAGACCTATTGTCTCGGGGTCTGACTCCATCTTCAGCCGCATTTCCATCTTTTTGGATAAAATATTACGCACTTTTGCGACTGGAAGTAAATCATATGTGATCGATACATCTGACTTCTTGAGGAAGCTCGGGGGTGTTAAATTGGTAAACTCACAAAGTGTCATTTTGGCATCATTTGACGTGGTGTCACTATACACCTCTATTGAGCACAAACGGGGAATTCAGGCGGTCACACATATGCTTGATGTCTACTCTCACTACAGCAGCCAGTCAATTTATATTAACAATGCTCAGAATAATACTTGATCATAGTTATTTTCTTTTTAGAGATAACTATTATATACAAAGACAGGGTGTGGCCATGGGGTCCCATGTGGCCCCAACTTATGCCAATATCTATATGCGTGTGTTTGAGGAGGACGTCGTCTATGTTTCACACCACTTCAGCCATGTGCTGGAGTGGTGGCGTTACATCGACGACGTCTTCCTCATATGGACAGGAACCGCTGAACAACTGCTTGAGTTTCAGGTATACCTTAATGGTATTGATGACAGATTACAGTTCACACTGGTATACTCAGGGACTGAACTTCAGTTTCTGGACACCATGGTGACATTTAAAGATGGGAAACTTAGTACAGGGGTATTCACAAAACCCACGGATAGGAATACCATATTAACGTACAGCAGTAGCCATCCTAGGTCTATGATAAAAAGTCTCCCATACTCACAATATATGAGGGCCAAACGGATTACAACTGACCCTGTGCTGTTAAATGACACTCTGGATGAATTCACGAATAGGTTTCTGCAAAGAGGTTACCCCAGGAAACTCCTGAAAACGCAGATGGACAGGGTATCCAAGATTGATAGAGATACGCTACTAGAGGTTACCAATGTAACAGAAAGAAAACCTAGAGTGGCATTTATATCAACATATACCGATTTGAGTTCAGAAATTGCGCAAATTGCTAGAAGACACTGGAAAATACTAAAAAGTTGTCATAATGCAATTCCTGAATTCCAAATGCCACCACTAATGTCTTACCGGAGGTCCAAAAGTCTGCGTGATAGGTTGGTCAGGGCTGATGTTGGACCTGCCACTGCTTGCAGACAGTCTACCATAATGGGCACGGGGGTGGGTTGCTACCCCTGTCTTCATTGTGTAAACTGTCGATATGTGATTAAAGGGAGATCCTTTGTTCATCCAGAAACAGGTATTGCCTTCCCAATAAGGTTCCATTTGACCTGTGACAGTAACTATGTTATCTATGTGCTTGTTTGCCCATGTCGCAAAGTTTATGTAGGTGAGACCTCCACGGATTTTAAGACACGACTCAATAATCATCGCTTTACAATCAGACAAAAGAGAGCGGATTTACCAGTCTCCAGACACTTCACTGAATTTAAACATTCAGAGAAGGAGTTGAAATTCTGTATAATCGATCATGTCCCAATGCCCAGGAGAGGGGGTGATAGAACAATCTTGTTAAAAAAGAGGGAGATTATGTAGATCCATACATTGGGGTCTCTTAAACCAGGTGGTTTAAATGTAGACTTTAATCTGGGTGTGAGAATGTAACTCAATACGGGCTGCTGCCCTTTGACTCCTCTTGAATTAACGCGTTCCACTGACGACTGTGTATATGGTAGAAGTTACTAGACAATGATTTTAAAATCTCTTTTTTTCTTATTTATTTTCTATAGATGGTGCGATACCAGAGGTGGGAGGTGTCAGCCCGGAGAAGAATTGGTGACTTGGAGGTTGTCCTGAACAAAATGAAACTACTGCATATTGGAACTGACAAATATTGGGTACAATACTCGAAATTATATGGCCCAAAAAAAACGGCTAATTTTGGGACAATGTCACTGATATGACCAGGGCTGTGGAGTCGGAGTCGGAGTCGGAGTCGAGGAGTCGGAGTCGGAGGCAATTTTGGGTACCTGGAGTCGGAGTCGGCAAAAATGGACCGACTCGACTCGACTCCTACTAGATTTAAATTGGAATAAAAAAAAATTGGAATAAAAAAAAAGCAAGTTTAAATGTCCCAATTCAGATAAAGTTATAATTAATTACTTCTCTACTGTAAGAATAAAGGCCAATGCATGCAGTGCGTCACGTTACCGCTAAACAAAGACGTTAAGTGACCGTGAAGAAGCATGCT
This sequence comes from Bufotes viridis, assembly GCA_033119425.1. Classification (NCBI taxonomy): domain Eukaryota; kingdom Metazoa; phylum Chordata; class Amphibia; order Anura; family Bufonidae; genus Bufotes; species Bufotes viridis. The sequence goes on along the minus strand of CM065592.1, from coordinate 327,857,954 downwards.
TTTCATATGCTTTACTATGCAGTTAAAGGGACACTGACAGGCTGATTTACCGGCTAAAGATATATCTGCTGGTATTCATCAGAGGATTAGGAATACAACTAGACGACTGTTACCCCCAGTTGAGGTTTACTTGTGTTTAAAAATGTTTTAATCAATATGCAAATTCTCTACCTTTGTGCCCAAGGGGCAGGCGCACATGTAGAGTACTGGCAGCACTAGACAGGACTAGGTAGCGAGGAGGAAGAGAGAAAGCTGGCACAGCCTCAGCATAGCCAGACGAGGCTGCTGCCAGCACTCTACACGTGCGCCTGCGCAGGAATTCAGCGCTCGGCTAGCCTGAAAAAAAAGGCCAGTGCAGTGAATAATAACGAGGGGAACAGCGCTGGGAAGCTGTACTTGGCGCTGCCCCATTGGGCACAAAGATAGTGAATTTGCATACAGATTAAAAATGTTTTTTAAACACAAGTACAGCTTAACTGGGGGTAACATTAGTATAGTTTTATTCCTAATTCTCTGATGAATACCAGTATATATATATCTTTAGCTGGAAAATCAGCCTGCCAGTGTCCCTTTAAGGAGCGGCAATACTTACACTTTCCATTGTCTTGTGGTCTGCTGTTACAGGGAGCCCATGGTTATCCTAGCCTCTCACTGATAACTGATTAAGGACTGGAGACACTTGTATAAGTGAAGGGAATGGAGAGTCAATAGTTCAAGACTGAAGCTGTAAACCATTTGAAAAACTGCTATCATTCAGCTAAGGCTATAAAACATGTAAACTCAGATTGTTAGCTTAAATTTTAAACATGACTATGGGATTCTACTAGGAAAATCATGTTTTAAAATAAATGCCCCTTCCCCTGCCCCTTCCTGGATCCTCCCACTGCTCTATCTTAAGCAGAAGATCAGCACACAAAGGAGAAGGCAGCAGCTTCTGCTCAACTACCTCTCTATGCTAGAGGAGATTAGAAAAACTTGGTGGAACAGCTTCGTATTTGCATATTATATACAGAGGAGTCGGAGTCGAGGAGTCGGAGTCGGAGTCGGAGTCGGAAGTTTCAAAATCTGAGGAGTCGGAGTCGGAGTCGGAGTCGGACAATTTATCTACCGACTCCACAGCCCTGGATATGACATATGGGAGGAGATCCCTCCCGCGACGTTTGCTGTGGGTTTTGTTGGGGATGGGGTTTGACAATTGGTCCTCAATAATATGATGGCCATATGTGATCCCACTTCACGTCGATCCCGGGTTGCCTGCCCTATCTGGACAGGGTCTCGGGTGTCAGGACCCGTTACAGCGGTTGTCGCTTACAGTCATAGTGACATGTCCCTGTAATATCTTTTCCCTACAGAGATATATGCGATTCGCTCCATTTAGAGAGGAACCAGTATTATCCTTTTTGAGAGTGGTAGTCGATATAGACAGAAATCTGGTAGATTGCCCTTAGACAAAATGGCGATTCAAGCTACTAATGACATGCGTACCCGGAAGTTGAGGTCAGTGATGTCACTCAGGTTCCGGACATGCGCTTAGTGCTGTACAGGACGCGATCTGATGCAGCGGGACGCCATTCCTCCAATACAGCATGTCACCTACTGTTCTCATGGAGCTCCTCCTCCCACAGCTGAGTATATTCACCGGACTTTCTGCACTATGCACTTTATTAATTTTGATCAGGTGTTTGGAGTAAATAGCAATTATGTATTTTATGATCATTTAGGTATCCATCTATAAAGTCACGTTGTTAAATACAGTTATGCACATTTGATGGGTACAAGTACAATGAATTCGGTATAATAATTTTATACACAATATTGTAATTCACATGTTTATATTTTAATTGATTGGTAATTTATTTGTAATCATGTTTTGATTGTTGCACGCATAAATATGTGGTACTTTGTCTTACACATTGCTTGAGAAAGGCTCAGTCTGAGCCGAAACGTCGCACTGCCCACATGGGTGAATAAAGCTCGGTTTGTTTGCTTTTTATATTTTTGGAGTGCTGCCTTTTTTCCTGGTATACTTATTTTGAGACTGGCTGGTCTCTGTGAGGCGTGCACCCGCCTTTCGAACTTGATACGGTGCTGCCACTATCTTCTCCATATATATATATATATATATATATATTTAAAAAAACACCCATGTATACCTATGGTTAATTGGTCTTCCTCCTTGCATTCTACAACCCTTCAAACCATCAATTGTTTCCCTATAATTATTAGCAACAATGGTATAATTTACTCTCCCTAAAGTATTATTTCTCAACATAAATAAGCCAAATGTAGACTTGGTCGTATGTGTAATAAATTGTGGCTGGAGAATGTTGCCTGGTTACTGGTTAAAGAAGCAGGTTTCAGAGAAGCTGAAATCAGTTCAATTAATGTAAAGTTTCTAGTGGTGTCAAGTATTTTTAAATAGGTCCAGAGGGATCAATTCTTCTAAGAGGAACTCTCTAAGAGAATCAGGCTATTATTTTTAGTGCATTTGTACCAGTTAATTATAAAATATGTTCAGATATCCATGTAGTCAATGCATGCTAAGAGGAATACAGCACCAGAAATATTTTCTACAACCTGCGGTATCTTTAAGAAAGATGTTCATGCAAGGAATGTTATTTTTTCTAATTTATGAGGCGACCATCCTTGTTTTTATGTACAGCAGTAGCAGAAGGACCCAGCTTCGCATGGGTATATTTCAGCTATTTAATTTAATGTTTGTGTGTGTCGTTAAAAGATATCCACAATATCCCCCATAACAGTGACCTTCATAGCAGCTCACCCCTTTAATAGTGAGTTTCACAGCATCCCATTCCCTTGACAGTGACCTCCTCAGGGGCCCGCTGCCTTAACAATAACCTCACAGTACCCTGCTGCCTTAACAGTGACCTCCACAGCAGTTGCCCCTTTAATAGTGGCCCCTGTTCCCTTAACACTGACCTCCACAGTGTCCGCCCCTTTAACAAGAAAGTGCCCTGAAAACAAATGTGGATAGGGAAATAACGTAAAATAAAATAAATAAAAATTTAAATTTTTATCCTGAACAAAGAGCAGGGGGTCCATATGGACTAGGGGGTTGAGGAGGCGGTGAATGTGGAGTTGTACGTGGATTTGGCGGTGTAGGTGGAAGCGGCGGTGGAGGAGGTGGAGGCAGCCAACACGTTTTTTTTTATTTATTTATTTAATTTGAGTACACCACAAAACATTGTGGAATATATAAAATAACACAAAGAGAAAGTGCGCTGGAGTATAACAATGGCTGTGTGAAGTCGGTATACTTGTCTATTCTGCACAAGGTACAGACAAGTGTTGTGGGATCCATGCCTGGTTCATTTTAATGCTTGTCTGTGATAACTCCCCCTGCTGTGCTAAACACGCGTTCAGACGATACACTGGCTGAAGGCCAGGCCAGCACCTCCAAGGCATAAAGGGCAAACTCAGGCCATGTGCCCAATTTGGAGACCCAGAAGTTGAATGGGGCAGACCCATCAGTAAGTACGTGTAGGCATGTGCACACATACTGCTCCACCATGTTGCTGAAATGTTGCCTCCTGCTAAGACGTAGCGTATTAGCTGGCGGTGCTGGTTGTTGTGGCGTGCTGACAAAGCTTTTCCACATTTCGGCCATACTAACCCTGTCTTCTGAGGGGCTGGAGGTGCCCTAGCTGTGTTGGCGGCCTCTTTCTCCTCCTCTGCCTTCGCCTTGTGCTTCCACTGAGCCCCTGGTGTCAGTTGGGAATGCCCAACTGACACTGCGTCTACCAGTGTGCATTTGTACTCGCACATCTTCCGATCACGCTGCAGTGAGGGAATTAAGGACGGCACGTTATCCTTGTAACGGGGATCCAGAAGGGTGGCCACCCAGTAATCAGCACAAGTTAGAATGTGGGCAACTCGGCTGTCGTTGCGCAGGCACTGCAGAATGTAGTCGCTCATGTGTTTCAGGCTGCCCAGAGGCAAGGACAAGCTGTCCTCTGTGGGAGGTGTATTGTCTGTGTACTCTGTATCCCCCCAGCCACGCACAAGTGATGCCCACGAGCTGCTTTGGGTACCATCCTTTTCTGAACACAGTTCCTCCTCCGCCTCATCCGCCAGAACGGTGCCCTGGCTGGACAATTGTGTACCTGGCCTATGTTGGTGCAGGAACCCACTCTCTGAGCCATCTGTGAATGACTGGCCTGATAACTGTTAAAATCATCCCTCTTCCTCCTCTTCTTCCTGCTGTGACACATCTTCCTCCATCATCGCCCGAAGCGTTTTTTCAAGGAGACATAGAAGTGGGATAGTAACACTGAGAACGGCGTCATCCGCACTGGCCATGTTGGTGGAGTAGTCGAAACAGCGCAACAAGGCACACAGATCTCGCATGGAGGCGCACTCAGTAGTGGTGAAGTGTTGCTGTTCCGCAGAGCAACTGACCCGTGCGTGCTGCAGCTGAAACTCCACTTTTACCTTCTGCTGCTCGCACAGTCTCTCCAGCACGTGCAAGGTGGAGTTCCACCTTGTGAGCACGTCGCATATGAGGCGGTGAGCGGGAAGGCTGGCTGTGCTGAAGGTGTTATGCTGAGAGGATGAGAAGGTGGTAGAGGAGGAAGAGAAAGAGGAGGAGGAGGAAACAGAAGGAAAAGAGAAATGCCCTGCAATCCTTGGGGGCGGAAGTTCATGCGCCAAACAGCTATCCGCCTCAGGCCCAGCTGCCACTGCATTTACTGAAAGCTGTACATCGCAAAGGAGATAGGTTCTTGGCAATAACCAAAGACAATTACCTTTCCCAACTGGTTCAGGACCCGACTAGAGGGACGGCCATACTAGACTTAGTATTAACCAATAGACCTGACAGAACAACAGATGTGCGGGTTGGGGGACACCTGGGAACTACTGACCATAAAGTTATAACCTTCCAATTATCCTTCAAAAGAGCATTTCTACAGGGAGGAACAAAAATACCAAACTTCAAAAAAGCTAAATTTAGCCAACTAACTGGGACAAAGCCCTCAAAAACAAAAATACAGCCACAAAATGGGATATCTTTAAAAGCATCCTAAATTCTCATTGTAAGAGGTACATACCGTATGGGAATAAAAGGTTAAGGAACGAAAAGAAACCAATGTGGATAAATAGAAATGTAAAGAAAGCAATAAATGTTAAAAAGTATAAATCTGAAGGAGTCAGCCCTTTAAAGAGTAATGCAGGGGGAGTTGCAGAAAGCAATGAGGAGAAAGCAAAGCTGTTAAATATTTTTTTCTCCAATATATTCACTGAGGAAAATAAACTGTCAGATGAAATGCTGAGAGTAAAAATAAATCCCCCATTAAAAGTGTCCTGTCTGATCCAAGAAGAAATACAACAGCGACTTAAAAAGATTAAAATAGACAAGTCGCCAGGATTGGATGGCATACACCCCCGTATCCTAGGGGAATTAAGTAATGTCATAGCCAGACCCTAATTTCTGATATTTGCGGACTCTATACTGACAGGGAATGTTCCACAGGATTGGCGCATAGCAAATGTGGTACCAATATTCAAAAAGGGTCCAAAAACAGAGCCCGGAAACTATAGGCCGGTAAGTTTAACATCCATCGTGGGTAAACTGTTTGAAGGTTTTCAGAGAGATGATATCTTAGAGGATCTCAACAGAAATAAGCAAATAACGCCATATCAGCATGGCTTCATGAGGGATCGGTCTTGCCAAACGAATTTAATCAGTTTCTATGAGGAGGTAAGTTCTAGACTTGGCAGCGGTGAATCAATGGATGTTCTATATCTGGACTTCTCCAAAGCATTTGACACTGTACCACATAAAAGGCTAGTATATAAAATGAGGATGCTAGGACTGGGAGAAAATGTCTGTAAGTGGGTAAGTAACTGGCTAAATGACAGAAAACAGAGGGTGGTTATTAACGGTACACACTCAGATTGGGTCACTGTCAGTAGTGGGGTACCTCAGGGGTCAGAACTGGGCCCTATTCTTTTCAATATATTTATTAATGATCTTGTAGAAGGCTTGCATAGTCAAATATTAATTTTTGCAGATGACACTAAACGGAGTAAAATAATTAACATGGAAGAGGAGAATATACTGCTACTTGGAGGTTTGGGCAGAGAAGTTATGCACATGGGAAGGAATAATGCAAGTCACCCGTACGTACTAAATGGTAAAACACTCGGCAACACTGACATGGAAAAGGATCTAGGAATTTTAATAATGGGTTGCATCAAAAGGGGCATTGACGCCCGTGATGAGAACATAGTCCTACCACTTTACAAATCGCTAGTCAGACCACACATGGAGTACTGTGTACAGTTCTGGGCTCCTGTGAACAAGGCAGACATAGCAGAGCTGGAGAGGGTTCAGAGGAGGGCAACTAAAGTAATAACTGGAATGGGGTAACTACAATACCCTGAAAGATTATCAAAATTAGGGTTATTTACTTTAGAAAAAAGACGACTGAGGGGAGATCTAATAACTATGTATAAATATATCAGGGGTCAGTACAGAGATCTCTCCCATCATCTATTTATCCCCGTGACTGTGACAAGTGGACATCCTCTGCATCTGGAGGAAAGAAGGTTTGTACACAAACATAGAAGAGGATTCTTTACGGTAAGAGCAGTGAGACTATGGAACTCTCTGCCTGAGGAGGTAGTGATGGTGAGTACAATAAAGGAATTAAAGAGGGGCCTGGATGTATTTCTGGAGTATAATAATATTACAGGCTATAGCAACTAGAGATGGGTCGTTGATCCAGGGAGTTATTCTGATTGCCTGATTGGAGTCGGTAAGGAATTTTTTATTCCCCTTAAGTGGGGAAAATTGGCTTCTACCTCTCAGTTTTTTTTTTGCCTTCCTCTGGATCAACTTGCAGGATGATAGGCCGAACTGGATGGACACATGTCTTTTTTCAGCCTCATGTACTATGTTACTATGTTACTATGTTACCCAGTGTGCTGTTAGGGAGATATAACGGCCCTGACCGTGCTTACTGGTCCATGTATCGGTAGTTATGTGGACCTTGCTGCAGATGGCGTTGCGCAGTGCACACCTTATTTTGTCCGTCACTTGCTTGTGCAGGTAATGGATGGCTCGTCTGGAAAAGAAGTGGCGGCTTTGAACGACGTACTGTGGGACAGCCACCACCATAAGGTTTTTAAAACTCTCTGTCTCATCCAGAGGGAATGACAGCATTTCAAAGGCCAGCAATTTTGAAATGCTGGCATTCAGGGCCAGGGATCGCAGGTGGGTAGGGGGGTACTTCCTCTTTCAATTCAGTGTTTGGGAGATGGACAGCTGAACGCTTCCATGGGAAACTGTGGTGGTGCTTGTTGAAGGCGACGGACGTGGTGGCTTTGGTGTTACATCCTCCGTTTGCAGGGTGGCCGTTGCCACTGTCACCCCAGAGGTGGAGGAAGAGGTCGAGATTGCAGCAGAAGAGGGAGCAGGAGAAGCCAGAGACTTTTCTTGGTTTGGAGGTGTTTACTCCACTGCATCTCGTGTCTTGCACTTACATGCCTGGTCATGCAGATTGTGCTCAGGTTTAGAACGTTTATACCTCGCTTTAGGCTCTGATTACACAGCATGCAAACCACATTGTGTGAAGAACTGCCAAACCGGGGAACAACTTGGAGCTGTCTCTGGTGTGCCCGATCCCTGGGTGCGGTGGACAGTAGCAGGCGTAGTGTCTAGGGGACGGGCGCTCTGCATCTGCATGCTGCTCCCTCTTTTGCTGTGCTGGTGTCTCTGTGCGACCGCCTCTTCCTCCAAACTGCACAGGTCACTAGCATGACCTTCATCCCATGTAGGGTCTAGGACCTCATCGTCCTCTACATCATTTTCCACTAAGTCTTCTGCACCCCTGCTTTCCTTGTCGGTTTGCACACTGCTGAAAGCCACAGCAGTTGGCACCTGTGTTTCGTCATCATCAGAGACGTGCTGCGGTGGTCTTCCCATGTCTTCATCCTCAAACATAAGTGGTTGGGCATTGATGCACTCAATCTCTTCCACTTCTGGAGCAGGACTAGGTGGATGGGCCGGGAGAAACCTGCCAGGAGAGTCATCAAAAAGCATGAGAGTCTGCTGCATGATTTGGGGCTCAGACTGCTTGACTGATTTGCAAGGAGATGAGGTGCTAGCTAGCTGCCCATGGCCTGCAGGTACCGTACCAACTCTGAGCTTTCAGCAGTGGATCGGGTGGGAGACAATGTGAAGGTACTGGAGGCACTATCAGCCACCCAATCTACTAGTGCCTGTACGTGCTCTGGCCTTACCATTCGTAGAGTGGCATTCGGGCCTACTAAATAACGTGGAAGGCCCTGTCGTCTACGCGAACCTGAGGAAGTTGTTTCATTTGGGCGTGTAGCTGGCACAGATCCTCCATGTCCTCTCCCTGCAACAGGAGCCCCACCAACACCAGCAGTACCACGACCATGGCCACGTCCCTTATTTGACGATCTCCTGATTCTTTTCGGTAAGCCAACGAAGTAACAGACAGATTTAATAAAATTTGCTCCCTGTCAGGTATGCCATGTCTGTGTTATAAACAGAAAAGATTGGTTTTGGTCACACCTCTATGTAACAGATGAATTTTTTACACTTTGTGCCGTGCCTAATATGCCCTGGCAGTGTGATAAAGATAAAAGATATTTCTAGGTCACACCACAATATGAGAAACAAATTTATTACATTGTGTGGCCTGCCCAATAGGCCCTGGCAGCGTGCAAAAGATAAAAGATTGATTAAGGTCACAAGTTACTTTGAAAGATATGAGGGGCACAGATCCCCCAACATTCGGTAGTACGCCACCTAATTTACTGAATAAATTTTGGCAAGTCAGGTATGCAGTGCAGCAGGAACACCAACGCAGGCCACAGGGGTACTTTATGGGCCAAAATAATGTTTTTTTTCAACCACAATGTCCTAGTGGAATTTATTGATTTTATTTGATTTGCAGTACAAGGCCCTACAGACTATATCGGTCCCTGAAATATAGTCAGGAATGAGAAACGACCTGGTCATCCCAACCACGGATGAACCAGAGTCTCCCACAGGTCTAGCAACAAATACGGGAAAGACAAGCCTAGTGGAATGGCAGGTATCCAGTGGCGGGGATAACCACTGAACCAAGAACCCCAGAAAGCATGGTTACTTACCTGCCGAAGCTGCTGGACGGAACAGCAGAAGACCACACCAAGGTGAACTGGAACCCATGCAAACGTACTGACATCTGAACTTAATGCCAGACTCAGTACGTACTGACACACATAGGAACCAGAAGTCTAGTCAGTGTGCAGTTGCTGGAGTGCTGGGGACCGGTATGGTCTGTAGGGCCCAGGTTCGTGGGTATGAGCCCCCCTATCACCGAGGGCGGCTCATACAGTGTGTATGTGGAGACTAAGGGCCTGCTAGCTTCTATTGGCTGATAAGGGACATGTGACCGTGTGTATGGCAGTTGGGATATGAAGAGAAAGACTTGCAGGCTTGTATTGGCCAATGCAGATAATTTTTTGGGAATATCTGAGGAACGGTACGTCCTAGAGAGCTGTGACCCCACAAGATTTCTTTCCGGGTAGCAAGGGATGTGTATACCAAGTTTCGTTGAAATCGATGGTTGCGTTTTTGAGTAATCGCAGAACATACATACACACATATATACGTCCTTTATATATATATAAATAATGTCAATTACAAGTGTGGAGGTGGCAGCAGCATGAGTAGGCCACAGAGTTGCACAATGACAGAGTCTGGAGGTGGCAGCAGCATGAGTAGGCCAGACAGTGGCACAATGACAGAGTCTGTAGGTGGCAGCAGCATGAGTAGGCCAGAGAGTGGCACAATGATAGAGTGTGGAGGTGGCAGCAGCATGAGTAGGCCACAGAGTGGCACAATGATAGAGTGTGGAGGTGGCAGCAGCATGAGTAGGCCACAGAGTGGCACAATGACAGAGTGTGGAGGTTGCAGCAGCATGAGTAGACCACAGAGTGGCACAATGACCGAGTCTATAGGTGGAAGCAGCATGAGGTTACCACAGAGTGGCAAGGTGACATAGTTTTGAGCGGGCAGCAGCAGCTGCATCAGGAGCCCACAAAGTGACCTGGTGACAGAGTGGGGCGGTGGGTGGCAATACCAGTACCCGCTGATGAAGGTGGGTGAAGTAAGGAGCACTTGGCATAAGATGTGTGGCATCAGGCGGGTTGCAGCATCAAAATATTAGCTGAGGCAGATAGTCTGAAGAAACCGGACTCTTGTATCAAGTGTTAGTGTGAATCACAAGTCCAGCTCTCACCTCAGCCTATCCTCCTGTGAGCATGGACAAGGGCTCTGGACACAGCTGGTCCCAATAATGAGGAAAATGAAGTCCAGCTCACCAGCAGAATTTCTTTTTTCTTGCTTGCTTTATTAGTAATGCGATAAAAACTTTTCCATGTACAGGATGATAACTTACAGTCTACGCATTTCGGACCTTACACGTACGGTCCTTACTCATGACAACTTTGCAATCTAACAGCTGCCATATATAGAGGAACTACTCCTCCCACACTTCCTCTCACAACAGCAATTAGTGCAAATTCACAACACACTTGTTGCACCTGAATGCATGTGCAAATACACAAATTACAGCTCCACATAACAATGTGTAAAACATATATACAAATGTCGCAAGATACTCCATACAAATGCTTACACATATATTGCTCAATATTGCAATATTAAATCTTGTCTTTTGTTTAAACCATTTGGTTGTCTGGTGTCCAACTGAAACATCCAAAATGTTTCCCTGTTTAAAAGTGTTGGTGTGGCACCATGATCTAGTCTGAGGCATCAGGAATTGGTGGCTGGATTTTCTGGCTGATCCACACCTGATTCATCTTGACAAAGGTCAGTCTCTCCACATTTTGGGTGGACAAGCAAGTTCTTCTTGGGGAAACTATGCCCCCCGCTGCACTAAACACCCGCTCTGATGCTACACTACTGGCAGGACAAACTTTGCTAGTTGCAGCCACAAATCCAGTTTGGTTACCCAGTAGTCCAATGGATCTTCAATGTGGGATGGCAGGGTGCAGTCCAAGTATGTCACCGCCTCTGGTTCAGGTCCTGCTCCAGGTCTACCTGCTGCTACTTCTAGTGAGTAATTTCTTCACTATGCGGGTGAAGAAAGCTACTCATCAGTGACTGTAGACTCAGGCTGCTGCTGATGGAGCTGGTACTGCTCATGCCACCCCACCCCTCCCCAGCAGCCATGGCAGTGGAACATGAGCGCAGAGGGCCCCCCGCCCTGGTCAGACCTGCGAGAGGATGGACGATGGCGGCAGCGGCCAACTGACTACATAGGATGTCTCTGTAGTAGTTCAGTTTGTCCTCCCTCTCGGTGGGTGTAAAAATGGCCCTCATTGTGGACCAGTAGCGAGGGTCCAACAAGGTAGAGAGCCAGAAGTCATCCCTCTGCCGAATGGTGACAATTCGGCTGTCACTATGCAAGCAAGTGAGCATGCATTGGGCCATTTGTGCAAGTGACTCGGAGGGACTCCCTGCCTCCATCTCCACTGCATACTGCCACGGTGTGTCGGGGTTCGTCTTGTCTTCCTCATCACCCTGTAGCACCTCTGGCTGCTCCTGCTCCTTCTGTCCTGTCAGCTGAGTAGAAAAACCACCCATTCGGCTATACATTTCCTGTGCTCTAATGTCCTCCTCCACCTCCTCCTCTTCCAGTTCAGGCCCCGCAGGGCTCATGTGGGCGTTCCGGATCCGTCCTGCCGCAAGTGTAAAAGTACCTTTACAAATAATGTGGCGTCCTCAAAGGGCCTGAGCAAACAGAAGGTGTCACGCATGAGCTGCCACTGGCTGACATCGAAGTTACACAGGGAGTACTCCTGTCTGCTTGCATCATCAAGAAATCGTTGATGGCCTTTTTCTGTTCGTATAGTCGGTCCAACATATGGAGGGTGGAATTCCAACGGGTGGAAACGTCGCATGTCAGCCTATGTTGGGGGATGCCGTTCTGCCGTTGCAGCTCTAGGAGGGTGTGCTTTGCGGTGTACGAGTGGCTGAAGTGCATGCCAAGTTTCCTGGCCATTTGTATGATGTCTTGCAGTGGAAGACTTCAGGAACCGCTTGACAACCAGATTGAACACGTGTGCCATGCAGGGCGCATGGCTCAGCCTTCAATGACGCAGCGCCGACACTATGTTGTTCCCGTTGTTGGTCAGCATGGTTCCGATTTTCAGTTGTCGCGGAGAAAGCCAGGATTTATTTTCATGATGCATCACATGGAGCAGTTCCTCCCCTGTGTGACTCTGTTCGCCAAGGCAAACCAGGTGCAGAACAGCGTGACACAGCCCTGCACATGTGGTATGCTGGAGGGGCACTGTGACTTGTCCCTGCAGTGGAGGCTGAGGACATGGTGTAGGATGAGGAGGCAGAGGGGGACATTGTCGCAGGACCAACGGCGTGACAGAGGGGAGACGGAAGCGGTGTGACCTGTCCAAGTTGCTGGTGTGGCTGTTCAGGAACTACATTCAACCAGTTGCCCATAAAGGACATGTATTGTCTCTGACCGTAGTTACAGCTCCACAGGTCGGCGCTGCCGTGCACTTTGGCAGACACCGACTGGCTCAAGGACGGCCCATCTTCTGTTCTACATGTGTGTGCAGGGCTAGTACTGCCTTTTGTGCAAAGAAATTACGGCTTGGAACTCTCCACCTCTCTGAAAGGTGCAGAGTCCACCACTTGGAAAGGGAGGGACTGAAGCACCAGCAACTTGGACAGGAACACGTTCAGCTTTTGCACCGTTGGATGTGTGCATGCATACTGTTGTCTCTTGGCAATCGCTTCGGTGATCGATTACTGACGGAATGACTGATGAAGAGTAGGAGCAGGAGCATCTGGACCAGCAGAAGATGGGATTGACAGACAGCTCCCTTCGGCTGAAGTGGTGGAGCCTTGACTGCCTGAAACTGGATGTGTGCCACTAGGTGATGTAGCAGTAGCTGGGGCAGGCTGGACCACCACATCAGAGTCACGGTTCTCCCAGGCCACTTGATGGTGACGCTGCATATGTTGATGCAGGGCCGTGGTGCCAACAATGGCACCCTGCCACATTTCACCTTCTGCCCACATATTCTACATATGGCTATGTTAACCTCCTCCGGCTGCTTCACAAAAAACTGCCACACCGCCGAGTACCTTATTTTCCCCTCAAACTACTCATTGGCTGACTGTTAAAACCACTGCTTTCGTGAATCCGTGCACCACTCCTTTCTGGTCGGGTAGGCTGCTGCAAAGCGGGTGGCCTACCCCATGCCCGTTTGGCTCCCGACCTCCCACTGCTGCCACCCTACTGACTGTCGGCTAAGCTAGCGACTTGCTGCCTCTGCCGCTGCTTGACGAGCAAGCTGCCACCCTCTTCTCCTGATGATGACGAAGCCCCTTCTTTACCCGACTCCGAAGTGCGATCGGCTTCATCATCATCGTAGAGTAAAGTCTGCACATCACTGATGTCCTCCTCAACGGTCTCTGGTTCAGGAGCCTGACCACTCGCAACACAAGCTACCATGCCACTCTCCTCATCACTACTTGCCCGCCTAGCGGAGGAAGTGGCGGTTGTCTCCTCCACATCTTGGCTGGGCAGTAGCTGCGGACTGTCCTCTAGTAGCTCTTCCTCACTGAAAAGTGAAACTGAGCCCACTGCATGTAGTACTTCTCGTGGAGAGGGAACAGAAAAGGCCAGAGGCAGTTTGAGGACAGGTGAGGGCACAGGGCCTGCTCCCGGGCCATGCCAACTAAGGGTTGTGTCTGACGAACCCACCGACTGTTGGCTGGGGGTGTCTGATGTCACTTAGGATGACGTGGATGACCGAGTTAACCAATCAAGAACCGCTGGGTTGCTGGTCAAGACACGACCGGTAGATGACACTGGGAGCTCAGGCCTCTCTCTGCGTCTACTGCTGCCACGACCCCTTACTCTGCTGTGACCTCTGCTAGCGCCAGAAATATTGAGGCCTCGGCCACTACTCTGTGCATGGCCTGGCACTTCTCTGCCTGACATACTTGTAGCTGAAATAAACAAATTAAATGGAAATTAAAACACCCCTAAAAGCGACGAATATATTTTTCTTTTTGTACTGAAATAGGCCACTAAACGCTTTCACCACAATTAACTGCGGAAATGCACTGAGAATATAGATTTCTTGTTGTACAAAAATACGAGCCTATACGCTTTCACCAGAAATAACTGCAACAGTGCAGTGCCTATATATTTTTCTTTTTTGACTGAAATACGCCCCCATACGCTTTTAACAGAAATCACAGCCACAGGGCAGTGCGTATATATATATTTTGCTTTTTTACTGTAACAGGCCCCTATACCCTTTCACCAGAAATAACTGCACACATGACCCGAGAATATATATATTTCTTGTTGGATGGAAAAAGGCCACTATTTGCTTTAACCAGAAAACAATTACAGAGTGAGGTGTGTATATATATATATATATATATATATATATATTTTTATGAAATACCCCCCTATACGGTTTTGACAGAAATCACTGCAACACTGCAGTGTGTATAAATATTTTTCTTTTTTTTTTTACTGTAATAGGCCCTTATAACCGTTCACCAGAAATAACTGCACAAGTGACCTGAGAATATATATTTATTGTTGGATGGAAAAAGGCCACTATACGCTTTAACCAGAAAACAATTAAAGAGTGAAGAGTGTATATATTTTTCTTTTTTGAATGAAATACGCCCCTTTATGGTTTCAGCAGAAATCACTGCAACACTGCAGTGTGTATATATATTTTTCTTTTTTTACTGTAATAGGCCCCTATACCCTTTCACCAGAAATAACTGCACAAGTGACCCAAGAATATATATTTTTTGTTGGACGGAGAAAGGCCACTATACTCTTTAACCAGAAAACAATTAAAGGGTGAAGTGCGTATATATTTTTCTTGTAGTACTGAAATACGACCCTATATGCTTTCACCAGAAATGACTGCAAACGTGCAGTGCGTTTATATTTTTTGTGTATTACTGAAATACCGCCTGTGGGGAGTCGCTCTGGTAGATAGCGGTGCGGGTGCAGTACAGAGGCAAAAGGGATTCCAGAAAGTGCAGCAAAACAGTGTTTAATTCACACTTGCATAAAGTATACAGCAAACAGTCACTTGGTGTTAATTCACACCCATCAGAAAAACGTGAGGCAAAACAAAAAGTCACATACAGGTTCCAATCACCTGGGAGGTTTAGGTGCGGGTTCGCACCTGGCTGTCAGCCCAGCCGCAAGACAATTCACCACAGGCTTCCAGGCCGACTGCACACCTCCTTGCTGGGCTCTTGCTTCCAGCCCAGGGATTTCCACAGCACGATCAGCAGCTCCAGGACAATCACAGACAGCTGCTGGTGCTGGCTGAGTTTTAAACCCAGCCCCAAAACCAGGACTGGGTCGTGGGGAGCAGCCACCCACCCTACACTTTAGCTGCTCCCGGTAAGAGCCGGCCCGGATCGGCTTTGCAGCCATGCTATTTAGCAACTGTGTCAGTAGCACTACCTGCTACTGACATCAACAAAACGGCTCTTACCTCACCGAGGCTATGAACCTCGGTGACACGTACTCTCACGACGGCACCCTGCACCTTACCACATACCCCCTTTGTTCAACCCTGAGGGGGTGGACACACGAAAAACAGTGTACCCGGGAGAGGGCATCTGCATTTTTCAACAACCGGCCCGCTCTGTGCTCCACCGTGAATTTATAATTCTGTAGGGACAGAAACCACCTGGTGACCCGGGCATTCCTCTCTTTGGCTTGGCTCATCCACTTGAGTGGGGAGTGGTCGGTCACCAGGCGGAAGCTTCTGCCCAACAGGTAATAACGGAGGGCCTCGAGTGCCCACTTGACGCCTCAGAGGCGTCGGTCTGGACAACGAACTCCTTCTTGAAATCGGGCGTCACCAAAACCGGGGACCCACACAGGGCCGATTTCAAGGCGGAGAAAGCCTTTTCTGCCTGCTCATTCCAACGGACCGTCCCTGTCTTACGCCCCTTTAACAAGTCTGTCAACGGCGAAGCTATAGTGGCAAAGTGGGGCACAAACCTCATGTAATACCCCACAATTCCCAGGAACGACTTTACCTGTCTGGTGGTGACCGGTCGGGGCCAACTCCGTATTGCCTCTACCTTATTTACTTGAGGCTTGATGACTCCCCGCCCAATAACATATCCCAGATATTTGGTTTCTTCCAACCCAATCGCACACTTCTTTGGATTGGCGGTTAGTCCAGCTTTCCTCAGGGCATCCACGACCGCCTGCACTTTGGGCAAATGGCTTTCCCAGTCGGTGCTGTGGATGATTACATCATCTAAGTAGGCCGAGGCGTACCGACGATGAGGTCGCAGCACAATATCCATTAACCTTTGGAAGGTGGCGGGGGCGCCATGCAGGCCAAAGGGTAACACCTTGTAATGATACAGGCACTGCGGAGTGACAAACGCGTTTTTTTCCTTGGCCGACTCCGTTAAGGGTACCTGCCAGTACCCTTTAGTGAGGTCTAACACAGAAAAATAACGGGCGTGCCCTAAATTCTCAACAAGCTCGTCTACCCGGGGCATGGGATACGCATCAAACTTGGACACTTCATTGACTACTTAACTTGCGAAAATCGTTGCAGAACCGCAACGTCCCATCCGGCTTGGGTATTAGGACTATGGGACTGGCCCACTCACTTTTCGACTCCTCAATGACATCGAGCTTCAACATTAACTGCACTTCCTCCGCGATGGCCCGTCGCCGAGCCTCGGGTACCCGATATGGTTTTAATCGGATTTTGGCCTGAGGCTCAGTGACGATGTCATGTTGGATGAGAGACGTGCGGCCAGTGAGGTCCGAGAACACATCCGTGTTCCGACTGATGAACTCCCTGACTTCCTGAACTTGTTTGGAAGACAGGCTGTCTGCAATTTTTACCGTGGTTACGGCTTCACAGGTCTCGAACTGTGGGGCTGGACCCTTTTCACCTAGAAGCCCTGGCCGGGGGCTGTGGTCGTCTGCCGTGTCCCTATCTTTCCACGGCTTTAGCAAATTCACGTGGTACACCTGCTCCGGCTTGCGCCGCCCTGGCTGGTGTACTTTGTAATTTACTTCCCCTACCTTCTCGATTACCTCATAGGGGCCCTGCCACCTAGCTAGGAACTTGCTGTCAAGGGTGGGTACCAGAACCAAAACCCGATCTCCCGGATTGAAGTCCCGTACCCGAGCCTGACGATTGTACACCCTACTCTGGGCTTGTTGCGCTGCCTCCATATGCTCCCGGACCAAGGGCAACACCCTTTCCATCCGTTCCTGCATCTGGGCGACATACTCAATGACACTTTTGTGGGGGACAGGCTGTTGTTCCCACGCTTCCTTGGCGATATCCAACAGGCCCCGAGGGTGTCTGCCATAAAGCAGTTCGAAGGGCGAGAACCCAGTAGAGGCTTGGGGCACCTCTCGCACTGCGAACACGAGATAGGGCAGAAGCAGATCCCAGTCCTTCCCATCTCTAGACACCACCCTCTTTAACATATTTTTTAGAGTTTGGTTAAACCTCTCAACAAGACCGTCTGTTTGCGGATGGTAAATGGACGTCCGTAACTGCTTTATACGCAACAATTTACACAGTTCCCTCATAACTTTGGACATAAAAGGGGTCCCTTGGTCTGTCAGAACCTCTTTTGGCAGGTCCACACGGGAAAACATTTCCATTAACTCTTTGGCAATGAGCTTAGCTGAGGTATGTCGCAGAGGCATCGCCTCCGGATACCGAGTGGAATAGTCGAGAACTACCAGAATGTGTTGGTGGCCCCGGCAGACTTTGGTACAGGCCCAATTAAATCCATAGCAATTCGCTCAAACGGTACTTCAATAATTGGCAGAGGTACCAGAGGACTACGGAAATGTGGCTGGGGGCTAGTTATCTGACAGGTTAGACAGGATTTACAATAATTTTCTACCTCCTTGAACACGCTGGGCCAATAAAACCGCTGCAGTATGCGGTCCTGGGTTTTCTGCCACGTCCGTAGGTGTCCCCAAAGAACATGTTGGTGGGCAAGCTCCATGACAAGCTTGCGATACGCTGTGGGCACCACCAACTGTTCAACAGGTTCACCCAGGATTTGGTTCACCCGATATAACATTTCTTGGTGAACAACAAAGCGGGGAAATATTAACTCAGCCCCTGGTTTCTGGGGTTTACCATCAATTTCCAGCACATTCTCCCAGGCCCTGGTTAGGGTTTGGTCCCGGTGTTGGGCGGTCCCAAAACTGTCTCCGGAGACGTGGAGGTCTGCCAACTCAGGTCCTGGTGGCAAGTCCTCCATGTCTCCCACCATTACACTTAGTGGGGGTGTCTCCCTTTCTATCACAGAAGTGGTGGTTACCCCTACCGCAGGCCCTTCGGACTCGGGCTCCCAGGGCTCTGGCCTCCCACTGGAACCAGGCCACTCTGCTAGGGTTACCCCTGTCTCAGGGCTATTAGTCACTTTCATCTCAAGCCATAGTGACGGAAAACCAGGGAAGTCTCTCCCAATTATTAGTTCATAAGGTAGCTTTGTGGAGATCGCCACTTCACAAGTCCATGTGCCGGCCGCCGTGGACAGAGACATTACAGCAGTGGGATAGTCCTTTAAGTCTCCGTGTATGCACACCACACCAACTTTCCGGTGTGGGCTGTACCAGGGCAGCACTTACCAGGGTTACTAGGCTCCCTGAGTCCAGCAGCGCCACTGCCAGGTTATCACCCACTTGCACCTGGCATAGGTGACGATTGTCTATTGTCTCGTGGGTGCCGGTTGCACACAGTCTCCCGGCATACATTGAAGCCCGGTACCCATAATTAATCTCCATGGGTTCTCCCCACTGTGGACAGTCGGCCCTTACGTGGCCAGGCTCGTGACACCGCCAGCAGACTATCGGGGCCGGGTCTACAGGGGGTACACCCCGAGCAGGTCTCTCAGGTATCAGACGTCGGGACTGGATGGGAGACCTCCGGGGTTTGACCGGCCCCCTCCCAACAACACCCCCTTGCAAGTTTTTTGTGGCCTCATAGCGCTCCACCAGATCAACCATTTCAAGGGCATTAGTGGGGGATACCTGGCCGATCCAGTGCTGAAGGGGGTAAGGCAGGGCCCTCCAGAACATGTCGGCCAGCAGTCGGTCCAGAATAGCAGCTGGACTTAGAACATCAGGCTGCAGCCACTTTTGCAACCTGTGCAGCAACTCATAGTACAGCGGCCTGGCGGGTTCAGCCGTTTTAAAGTCCCACTGGTGGACCCGCTGAGCCCGGACCAACACGTTTACCCCCAGTCTGGCCAGGATCTCCCCCTTCACCGTGGGGTAATCAGCAGCTTGGTCATCTGCTAAGTCAAAAAAAACCTGCTGGGGTCCGGACGCCAGGAACGGAGCGACCACCTCGGCCCACTGGTCACGGGGTAACTTCTCCCTCACGGCTACCTTCTCAAAGACCGCCAGATACGTCTCAACGTCGTCCGAGGGGGTCATCTTTGGGATCGCCGCACGGACCGCTTTCCGGGCATCATGGACATGGTGGGACGCTCCTGCAACTTGTAAAGCCATCACGTGCTGTAATAGTAGCTGGTTGGTCTCCCGCTGCTGCACGTTAACCTCTATGAGAGCCTTCACAGCAGCCTCCATGTTGCCAGAAATTCCTGTTTGCAACTTTGCCGGCCTAATATAGGACATCTAGTCGTGCCCAGCAAAAACAAAGATTTTCGGCGTTCACGCCAGCCTCACTGCGCATGCCCGCATCCGACACCAAATGTGGGGAGTCGCTCTGGTAGATAGCGGTGCGGGTGCAGTACAGAGGCAAAAGGGAGTCCAGAAAGTGTAGCAAAACAGTGTTTAATTCACACTTGCATAAAGTATACAGCAAACAGTCACTTGGTATTAATTCACACCCATCAGAAAAACGTGAGGCAAAACAAAAAGTCACATACAGGTTCCAATCACCTGGGAGGTTTAGGTGCGGGTTCGCACCTGGCTGTCAGCCCAGCCGCAAGACAATTCACCACAGGCTTCCAGGCCGACTGCACACCTCCTTGCTGGGCTCTTGCTTCCAGCCCAGGGAGCTCCACAGCACGATCAGCAGCTCCAGGACAATCACAGACAGCTGCTGGTGCTGGCTGAGTTTTAAACCCAGCCCCAAAACCAGGACTGGGTCGTGGGGAGCAGCCACCCACCCTACACTTTAGCTGCTCCCGGTAAGAGCCGGCCCGGATCGGCTTTGCAGCCATGCTATTTAGCAACTGTGTCAGTAGCACTACCTGCTACTGACATCAACAAAAACGGCTCTTACCTCACCGAGGCTATGAACCTCGGTGACACGTACCTGCCATCTACGACGGCACCCTGCACCTTACCACACGCCCTATACTCTTTCACTAGAAATGACAGCAAATTATTTTAGTGTAAATAACAACAAAAGTGACCTGCGTATATATTTATCTTTTTCCACAGATAAAAGCCACTAAAGGCTTTTCAACATAGCACTTGCACCCCAATAACTGATTCCTGGAATTACAGAGCTGTATTATAAGACTATCTGGATCCCTAAGTACTGTTTCCCTGCACTTGTAAATCGCTTTTTTTTCCTATGACTCTCCCTAGCATCTGCACACATCTCTCCCTGCCTTTGAAATGATTCCTCTCACTATCCTTTCCCTTCACTTGCAAATCGCTTTTTATCACAATGAGGATTTTCCTATGACTGTCCCTAGCATCTGCACACGTCTCTCCCTGCCTGTAAAATGATTCCTCTCACTATCCTTTGCCTGCACTAGTAAATCGCTTCTTTCCTTCTTTTTTTTTAACAATCAGTTTTTCTTTCACTCTCCCTAGCGCCTGCATACACGTCTGTCCCTGAACAATGATTGTGAATGGCAGAATCTAATATGTCCGCCATATTTATAGGGCTGTGACTTCACCGGGCTGGCTGCTGATTGGCTGCATTCATGGTATTATGGGTCATCCTGCCTTCCCAGAGTTCCTTGCCCCATGTCCTCACACGTGTAGCCGGCCATTTTAGCCACCATTGTAGCCGCCATGTTAGGAAAAATTACGATTCGTTACCACAAAGCGCGAGTAAATTCGCATTCATTGCGATTCAAATTTTTCTTGAAATTCTAAATGAATTCCACTTTGTCAGCTTCGATTTGCTTATCTCTAGACATTACCATAGCGGTACAGAAACCTTTAAACCGTGATGCTCAATTGACAGCTTGGTTCAAATTGAATCAACAAAAAGAGGAAGCAAAGAATATATTATAAGAATATAAACACTAAGGCTGCATTCACACGGGCGAGTTTTCCGCGCGGGTGCAGTGCGTGATGTGAACGCATTGCACCCGCACTGAATCCGGACCCATTTATTTCTATGGGGCTGTGCACATGAGCGGTGATTTTCACGCATCACTTCTGCGTTGCGTGAAAATCGCAGCATGCTCTATATTCTGCGTTTTTCACGCAACGCAGGCCCCATAGAAGTGAATGTGGCTGCGGGAAAATCGCAAGCATCCGCAAGCAAGTGCAGATGCAGTGCGATTTTCCTGCATGGTTGCTAAGCGACGGGACCCGATCTTCATTATTTTCCCTTACAACATGGTTATAAGGGAAAATAATAGCATTCTTAATAAATAATGCTTTGTATAATGAGTATTAAGGGGTTAAACATAAAAAACTTAACTTACCTTAGCCACTTGATCGCGTAGTTGGCAATCTCTCTTCTCTCTTCAAGCTTTAGCTGCAGTCTAAAGGACCTGTGAATGACGTCACATCATATGGTCCAATCACATGGTCCGTGATGGACCATGTGATTGGACCATGTGATTAGGAGGTAAGTTCTAGACTTGACAGCGGCGAATCAATGGATGTCGTATATCTGGACTTCTCCAAAGCATTTGACACTGTACCTCATAAAAGGTTAGTATATAAAATGAGGATGCTCGGACTGGGAGAAAATGTCTGTATGTGGGAAGGTAACTGGCTGAGTGACAGAAAACAGAGGGTGGTTATTAACGGTAGATACTCAGATTGGGTCACTGTCACTAGTGGGGTACCTCAGGGGTCAGTATTGGGCCCTATTCTCTTCAATATATTTATTAATGATCTTGTAGAAGGCCTGCACAGTAAAATATCTATTTTTGCAGATGACACTAAACTTTGTAAAGTAATTAACACTGAAGAGGACAATGTTCTGCTACAGAGGGATCTGGATAGATTGGAGGCTTGGCAGAGAAATGGCAGATGAGGTTTAACACTGACAAATGTAAAGTTATGCACATGGGAAGGAATAATGCAAGTCACCCGTACATACTAAATGGTACAACACTCGGTAACACCTGATGCACCCCTACAGTAGAAACTCCAAAAAAGTGACCCCATTTTGGAAACTACGGGATAAGGTGTC
Source organism: Bufotes viridis (assembly GCA_033119425.1). Classification (NCBI taxonomy): domain Eukaryota; kingdom Metazoa; phylum Chordata; class Amphibia; order Anura; family Bufonidae; genus Bufotes; species Bufotes viridis. Next base: position 327,835,496 of record CM065592.1, on the reverse strand, counting down.
AGTTTTGTTGGTACTATTCTAGGGTAAACATGATTTTTGGTTGCTCTATATTACACTTTTTTTGAGACAAGGTAACAAAAAATAGAAATTCCGAAATTTCATCTCCATTTGCCAATAACTCTTGTGGAACACCTAAAGGGTTAACAAAGTTTGTAAAACTGGTTTTGAATACCTTGAGGGGTGTAGTTTCTTAGATGGAGTCACTTTTATGGAGTTTCTACTCTAGGGGTGCATCGGGGGCTTCAAATGGGACATGGTGTCAAAAATCCAGTCCAGCAAAATCTGCCTTCCAAAAACCATATAGCGTTCCTTTCCTTCTGCGCCCTGCAGTTTGGCCATACAGCAGTTTACGCCCACATATTTGGTGTTCGTGCAAACTGCAGAATCGGGGGAATAAATATTAAGTTTTGATTGGCTATTAACCCTTGCTTTGTTACTGGAAAAAATGGATTAAAATGAAAAATTTTACAAAAAATTGAAATTCTGAAATTTTATCTCCATTTGCCATTAACTCTTGTGGAAAACCTAAAGGGTTAATGACGTTTGTAAAATCAGTTTTGAATACCTTGAGGGGTGTAGTTTCTAGAATGGGGTCATTTTTGGGTGGTTTTAATATGTAAGCCTCACAAAGTGACTTCAGACCTGAACTGGTCCCTAAAAAGTGGGTTTTTGAAAATTTCTGAAAAAGTTCAAGATTTGCTTCTAAACTTCAAAGCCTTGTAACGTCCCCAAAAAATAAAATGGCATTCCCAAAATGATCGATACATGAAGTAGACATATGGGGAATGTAAATCAATAACTTTTTTTGGCAGTATTACTATGTATTATAGAAGTAGAGTAATTGAAACTTGGAAAATTGCAAATTTTTCGAAATTTTTGGTAAATTTGGTATTTTTTTATAAATAAAAATGAAATTTTTCGACTTCATTTTACCAGTGTCATGAAGTACAATATGTGACGAAAAAACAATCTCAGAATGGCCTGGATAAGAAAAAGCGTTTTAAAGTTATCACCACATAAAGTGACAATGGTCAGATTTTGAAAAAATGGCCTGGTCCTTAAGGTGAAATAGGGCCGTGTCCTTAAGGGGTTAAGTGGGGAAAATTGGCTTCTGCCTCACAGGTTTTTTTTTACTTCCTCTGAATCAACTTTTAGGAAACAGGACGAACTGGATGGACAAATGTCTTTTTTCGGTCTTATATACTATGTTACTATGTTACTATGTTACTATTGCCCTGTTAACATAGAATTCTGTATTTAGAATGCTATTATTTTCCCATATAACCATGTTATAAGGGAAAATAATACAATATAAAGAATACTCAACCCGAAACCGGACTTCAGTGATGAAGTCCGGCTTCGGGTCTGGGTACCAAACATGCCGATTTTTTGCACGCGCGTGCAAAACGCATTAAAACGCTTTGCACTCCCGCAACGCACCTGCCTCTTATCCGGGCGTCAAACATGACTCCCGTGTGAACCCAGCCTAAAAGAGAATTGTGCAGTGGAACCCACCTCTCTGTTAAAGACTTGGAAAGAAACCTCATTATTGCTCAAGTAATAACAGGTTCAGCTGAAGGGGACATGGTCTTTATTCACCGTATTGATTTGGCTCCATCCTCTACTAATTTACCATTTACCTTAAGAAGGCGACAATTTCCAGTTACATTAGCCTTTGCCATGACAATTAATAAAGCTCAGGGGAAAACCTTAGAAAAAGTTGGCATTTACTTGCAAGAACTAGTATTCAGCCATGGTCAGTTATATATTGCATTATTAACCTCTTAAGGACATAGGGGGTATGGGTACGCCCTAATGTCCATACGTCCTAAATAAAATCGCATGTTAAAAAAAATAATTGCCTGCGGTTTGCAGCGCTTTAAAATGCAGCAACTTTAAAATGCTGGCAAATGTTTTTTTTTTATTCCTGTAACCTCCCCCCTCCCCCCATGCCCTCATTGAAATGGGCGGTGCGGGGAGGGGGGAGGCTTGCTGGCGGTGCGGTGGGTGGTGCGGCACATTGCTGACACTCTGCTTGTAACGGCTGACTTCCGTGCAGGCACGGATGTCAGCCTTTTAACCTCTTCCATGCCGCGGTCCGTAGGGGCCGCTGTATGGAAGTGGTTAAAGGGGTTATCCCACCTTTCAATCTGCAGGTCGTCTCAGTGTTTTCCCGCCCTTCATCCAGCTCATTCTCGGGGCGTTGTCTTGGGTATTGACTGACAGCAGCAACTGCGCTGTGCATCTCTGCTGACTCCGCCTACCCAGCCTGCGTGCGCGCTCCCGTGTCTGCTCTCCCTTATGCCAGCCAGCATAAGCCTTTCATCTTGTCCACCCTCTCTCCTTCCTTCATGCTCCACGATCGCTATGGTAAGATCGATCACATCTCTCCTTTTTGTAAACTATAAAATTCGGCCAGTGTGTGCCTAAATTAGTTGTCAGTGTTTTTCAACTTCGGCTAATAAATCAGGAAGCAGTATGGCGGCAATCTGAGTCCAATTATGGTGGCTCTGTGCGTACAACTATGTGGCTGATTATGGTGACAATTCTGTGGCGCGGTCTAGAGACAAATCTGTTGGTCAGTGTAGGGGCTATCCTGTGGGTCAGTCTGGGGGATATTCTGTGGGTTAGTCTTGTGTTTATTCAGTGGTGCAGTCTGGGGCTTATTCTGTGGGGCAGTCTGGTGTTTATTCAGTGGTGTAGTCTGGGGGCTATTCTGTGGGGCAGTCTGGGGCTATTCTGTGGGGCAGTCTGGGGATTACTCAGTGGGTCAGTCTGGTGTTTATTCAGTGGTGCAGTCTGTGGGCTATTCTGTGGGGCAGTCTGGTGTTTATTCAGTGGTGCAGTATAGGGGCTTATTCTGTGGGGCAGTCTGGTGTTTATTCAGTGGTGCAGTATAGGGGCTTATTCTGTGGTGCAGTCTGGTGTTTATTCAGTGGTGCAGTCTGGGGCTTATTCTGTGGGGCAGTCTGGGGGCTATTCTGTGGGGCAGTCTGGTGTTTATTCAGTGGTGCAGTCTGTGGGCTATTCTGTGGGGCAGTCTGGTGTTTATTCAGTGGTGCAGTATAGGGGCTTATTCTGTGGGGCAGTCTGGTGTTTATTCAGTGGTGCAGTATAGGGGCTTATTCTGTGGTGCAGTCTGGTGTTTATTCAGTGGTGCAGTCTGGGGCTTATTCTGTGGGGCAGTCTGGGGGCTATTCTGTGGGGCAGTCTGGTGTTTATTCAGTGGTGCAGTCTGTGGGCTATTCTGTGGGGCAGTCTGGTGTTTATTCAGTGGTGCAGTCTGTGGGCTATTCTGTGTGGCAGTCTGGTGTTTATTCAGTGGTGCAATATAGGGGCTTATTCTGTGGGGCAGTCTGGTGTTTATTCAGTGGTGCAGTATAGGGGCTTATTCTGTGGGGCAGTCTGGTGTTTATTCAGTGGTGCAGTCTGGGGCTTTTTCAGTGGTGCAGTCTGGGGCTTATTCTGTGGGGCAGTCTGGGGCTATTCCTTTGTTTTTTGTACTTTAGATTTTTTAATTTTAAATAGTTATAATTATATTGGAGAATCGAAATATATTTATCAATCAATATTTATTTTTTTTTTTTTATTCCAAGGCTCATTACAAAGACTACAATGAGGGTAGATCAGAGTCTGAACTACAGGAATTGGAGACAACTCTGTCATCAATGCAGGTATGAGTGATCAATTATCCATTTCCCTAAGATTCCTTTGTTGTTATATGTATTGGTTCAACAAATTTTGTTGGCGAATGCTGAGATTTTATACATCTCAGGCAGCTATGCTCCAGCATCGCAGCCTGCGGTGTATGGGCTGGGAAGGGAAAAGGAGGAGGAGTTTGGAGCAGGCAATTACAGCGGGGCCACTGTGCGCTCACTGTGCTCCTGCTCCGCCGCTCACAGTGCTCCTGTATATAGTAATAAAATGCCCCTCATTCATAAAATGTCCCTTCGTTCACTAAATCATGCCCCTCACTTATTACTATACATACCAATACATCAAAACAGTGAAAGAATAAAGTGGGCAGGTCGGTTGGGCAGGCGGCAGGCCGCAGTGTGAATCACTAACGTCGCATGCCTGCTCCGCATACTTCATTCATAAAGTATGCGGAGCAGGCATGGGACGTCAGTGAGTCACACTGCGGCCTGCCGCCTGCCCAGCCGACCTGCCCACTTTATTCTTTCACTGTTTTGATGTATTGGTATGTATAGTAATAAGTGAGGGGGCATGATTTAGTGAACGAAGGGGACATTTTATGAATGAGGGGGCATTTTATTACTATATACACGAGCAATGTGAGTAGGGGGGAATCTGTAGATTACACTGTTTGGGGGGGGGGGGCTGTGGATCGCACTGTTATGGGGTGGATGACACAGCAGTGTCATCCACAGATCCCCCCATAACATTGCCATCCACAGATCCCCCCCATAACAGTGCCATACACTGATCCCCCTATAACAGTTCTTTCCACAGATCCCCCCACATAACAGTGCTATCCACAGATCCCCCCATAAGAGTGCCATCCACAGATCCCCCCCATAACAGTGCCATACACTGATCCCCCTATAACAGTTCTTTCCACAGATCCCCCCACATAACAGTGCTATCCACAGATCCCCCCATAAGAGTGCCATCCACAGATCCCCCATAATAGTGTCCGTCACAGATCCCCCCCATAAAAGTGTCATCCACACATCCCCAGTAATAGTGTCATGCACAGATCCCCATTAGTTTTGTTTGGCTATTAACCCTTGCTTTGTTACTGGAAAAATGGATTAAAATGGAAAATTTTCCAAAAAATCGAAATTCTGAAATTTTATCTCCATTTGCCATTAACTCTTGTGGAAAACCTAAAGGGTTAATGACGTTTGTAAAATCAGTTTTGAATACCTTGAGGGTGTAGTTTCTAGAATGGGGTCATTTTTGGGTGGTTTCTATTATGTAAGCCTCACAAAGTGACTTCAGACCTGAACTGGTCCCTAAAAGTGGGTTTTGAAAATTTCTGAAAAATTTCAAGATTTGCTTCTAAACTTCTAAGCCTTGTAACGTCCCAAAAAATAAAATGGCATTCCCAAAATGATCGATACATGAAGTAGACATATGGGAATGTAAATCAATAACTTTTTGGCGGTATTACTATGTATTATAGAAGTAGAGTAATTGAAACTTGGAAAATTGCAAATTTTTCAAAATTTTTAGTAAATTTGGTATTTTTATAAATAAAAATGAAATTTTTCGACTTCATTTTACCAGTGTCATGAAGTACAATATGTGACGAAAAAACAATCTCAGAATGGCCTGGATAAGAAAAAGCGTTTTAAAGTTATCACCACATAAAGTGACAATGGTCAGATTTTGAAAAAATGGCCTGGTCCTTAAGGTGAAATAGGGCCGTGTCCTTAGAGGGTTAAGTGGGAAAATTGGCTTCTGCCTCACAGGTTTTACTTCCTCTGAATCAACTTTTAGGAAACAGGGCCGAACTGGATGGACAAATGTCTTTTTTCGGTCTTATATACTATGTTACTATGTTACTATGTTACTATTGCCCTGTTAACATAGAATTCTGTATTTAGAATGCTATTATTTTCCCATATAACCATGTTATAAGGGAAAATAATACAATATAAAGAATACTCAACCCGAAACCGGACTTCAGTGATGAAGTCCGGCTTCGGATCTGGTACACAAACATGCCGATTTTGCATCGCGTGCAAAACGCATTAGCAACGCTTTGCACTCCCGCAACGCACCTGCCTCTTATCCGGGCGTCAAACATGACTCCCGTGTGAACCCAGCCTAAAAGAGGATTGTGCAGTGGAACCCACCTCTTTGTTAAAGACTTGGAAAGAAACCTCATTATTGCTCAAGTAATAACAGGTTCAGCTGAAGGGACATGGTCTTTATTCACCGTATTGATTTGGCTCCATCACTCTACTAATTTACCATTTACCTTAAGAAGGCGACAATTTCCAGTTACATTAGCCTTTGCCATGACAATTAATAAAGCTCAGGGGAAAACCTTAGAAAAAGTTGGCATTTACTTGCAAGAACTAGTATTCAGCCATGGTCAGTTATATATTGCATTATTAACCTCTTAAGGACATAGGGGGGTATGGAGTACGCCCTAATGTCCATACGTCCCAAATAAAATCGCATGTTAAAAAATAATTGCCTGCGGTTTGCAGCGCTTTAAAATGCAGCAACTTTAAAATGCTGGCAAATGTTTTTTTTTTATTCCTGTAACCTCCCCCCTCCCCCCATGCCCTCATTGAAATGGGCGGTGCGGGGAGGGGGGAGGCTTGCTGGCGGTGCGGTGGGTGGTGCGGCACATTGCTGACACTCTGCTTGTAACGGCTGACTTCCGTGCAGGCACGGATGTCAGCCTTTTAACCTCTTCCATGCCGCGGTCCGTAGGGGCCGCTGTATGGAAGTGGTTAAGAGGGAGGGAGCTGCTGTGGGGGACTGCTGTGCCTGGTGCAGCCCCCCTAGCTCCAGTCCCCAGCTTCCCTCTCTCCCCATCCTCCGCTGCTCTGTTATAGCAGCGGAGGACGGTAACCATGGCAACAGGACGCCTTCAAAGGCGTCCTGCTTGCCATGGTAACAGAACTCTAATCAGACTTTTGCTAAAGGCAAAAGTCTGATCAGACTGTCAAGTAAAAAATACAGTACATTATATAATGTACTGTACTGTATTATACAGACACCAGATCCACTGGATCTTCAAGAACCAAGTGTGTCTGGGTAAAAAAAAAAATTTTAAAAACAAAAAAACACATTTATCACTAATAAAAAAAAAAAAAATGAAAAAAATACACTACACATGTTATATATCACGGCGTCCGTAACAACCTGATCTATAAAATGGGTTTGTTACTTTCCCCGCACGGTGAACGTCATAAAAAAAAACAAAAAAAACTATGATAAATTTGACATTTTGCCCACCTCACTTCCAAAAGTTAATAAAAGTGATCAAAAAAGTTGTATCTACACCCAAATGGTACTAATCAAACCGTCACCTCTTTCCGCAAAAAATGATACCTTACCTAAGAAAATCGCCTAAAAAATATAAAAAATTATGGCTCTCAGGCTATGCAGACACTAAAACATGATTATTTTTTTGTTTCAAAAATATGATTGTGTAAAACCTAAATAAATAAATAAAAAGTAAAAATATTATGTATCGCGCATCCGTAAGAACCTGAACTATAAAAATAACACATGACCTAACTCCTCAGATGAACACTGAAAAAAAAACTGTTAAAAGCCATTTTTTGTCATCTTACATCACAAAACGTCAAATAGCAAGCGATCAAAAAGTCATATACACTCCAAAATAATGCCATTAAAACCGTCATCTCATCCCACAAAAAATTATACCCTTCCTAAGAAAATCGCCCAAAAAAAAAAAAATTAGGGCTCTTAGGCTATGCAGACACTAAAACATGATTTTTTTTTGTTTCAAAAATTATATGATTGTGTAAAACCTAAATAAATAAATAAAAAGTAGACATATTATGTATCGCCGCGTCCGTAAGAACCTGAACTATAAAAATAACACATGAACTAACCCCTCAGGTGGACACCGAAAAAATTAATGAAAAAATACTGTAAAAAGCCGTTTTTTGTCACCTAACATCACAAAAGGTGTGACAGCAAGCGATCAAAAAGTCATATGCAACCCAAAATAGTGCCATTAAAACCGTCATCTCATCCCGCAAAAAATGAGCCCCTAACTAAGACAATTGGACAAAAACTATAAAAAAAACTGACTCTCAGACTATGGAGATACTAAAATAGTTTTTTGTTTGTTTATAAAAGGATATTATAGTAAAACCTAAATAAATTTAAAAGAGTAGACATATTAGGTATTTCCACGTCCGTAAGAATCTGCTCTATAAAAATAACACATGACCTAACCTCTCAGATGAACACAGTCACAAAAATAAAATAAAAACGGTCCCAAAATTTTTTCCAAATTTCCCATTTCAATCATTTTTTTTTCCAGTAACAAAGCAAGGGTTAACACTTAACAGTCATACAAAACTCAATATTTATTACCCTGATTCTGTAGTTTACAGAAACACCACATATGTGGTCGTAAACTGCTGTATCGCCAAACGACAGGGCATAGAATGAAGGAAACGCCATATGGTTTTTGGAAGGCAGATTTTGACAAACTGGTTTTTTGACACCATGTCCCATTTGAAGCTCCTCTGATGCTCCCCTAGAGTAAAAACTCCATAAAAGTGACCCCATATAAGAAACTACACCCCTCAACATATTTAAAACTGATTTTACAAACTTTATTAACCCTTTAGCTGATCCTCAAGAGTTTATGGCAAATGGAGATGAAATTTCAGAATTTCTATTTTTTTATTACCATGTCTCACAAAAATGTATTATAGAGCAACCAAAAATCATATGTACCCTAAAAATAACACTATCAAAACTGCCACCTTATCCAGTAGTTTCCAAAATGGGGTCACTTTTTTGGAGTTTCTACTCTAGGGGTGCATCAGGGGGGCTTGAAATGGGCCATGGTGTAAATAAACCAGTCCATCAAAATTTGCCTTCCAAAAGCCATATGGCGTTCCCTTCATTCTATACCCTGCCGTTTGGCGATACAGCAGTTTACAACCTAACATATGGGGTGTTTCTGCAAACAACAGAATCAGGGCAATAAATATTGAGTTTTGTTTGGCTGTTAACCCTTGCTTTGTTCCTGGAAAAAATTGATTCAAATGGAAAATTTGCCCAAAAATCGAAATTCTGAAATTTTATGTCCATTTGCCATGAACTCTTGTGGAAAACCTAAATGGGTAACAACATTTGTAAAATCAGTTTTGAATACCTTGAGGGGTTTAGTTTCTAGAATGGGGTCATTTTTGGGTGGTTTCTTTTATGTAAGCCTCACAAAGTGACTTTAGATCTGAACTGGTCCTTAAAAATTGGGTTTTTGAAACTTTCTGAAAATTTTCAAGATTTGCTTCTAAACTTCAAAGCCTTGTAATGTCCCCAAAAAATAAAATGGCATTCTGATAGACAGAATGCTCCTCTGTATATGAGCAGATCGATTTGTACAAATTTATCATTGTTCTTGTGCAATAAGGGTCTGTCCCCCCGCTCAACAGGCCCCTCCTCCGGCTGTCCGCGCACCTAAACAGAAATCTATAACAGCTCAGAGAAGTCAGAAAACTGCCAAAAATAAACATACATTTGTTGGGGCGATGCCCCCTCCCTGCAATTGCCACACTCTTTTTTCCCCCAAAAAAGATGCAGTTAAAAAGTACACATAGGGGGAGATTTATCAAACTGGTGTAAAGTAGAACTTGCTTAGTTGCTCATAGCAACCAATCAGATTCCACCTTTCATTTTCCAAAGGAGCTCTGAAAAATAAAAGGTGGAATCTGACTGGTTGCTATGGGCAACTAAGCTAGTATTCCTTTACACCAGTTTTTATAAATCTGCCACATAGTTTGCAACTTTTTAACGCTACTTTTCAGAAACAAGAGAAATGATAAATTTCCTCCTCTGTTCATTCTGTTCTTGGCTCACATCTAGTGGCACAACTAGAAAGGACTAGGCCCCACAGCAAATTTATGAACATGATACCCCCCCAAACAGAAACGTATGTATGATACATTAGCATCACATTCCTGTGTGGGACGGGTAATAACCTCTCTTTACTGCTGGTACTGGAGCATTCTTTATATTGCTATGTCTGTACAGCAGTCTGATGGGCTCTTGTCTCTATGGGAACACAGATGGACAGGGATGTCATGTGACTGCTCCTCTGAATATGCTTGCTGCACTGCATGCTGGGATATTTACTTTTCCTTTCAAATGCTCCACCCACACAGCCGATGTGAGGGAGGTTCTCCAGGGAAGCATGTTATATCGAACAGATTAGAAAAATGATATATAACGTAGTCAGTACATTTCACCTGATATAAATACTTCTTAGTTTTGGCTATTGTCTGGGGCACTTGGGATTTTTGATACTTTACCATGGAAACAGCAGAGGACCAGAGTGGTGGAGAGCAGGTAAGTATACGTCTCTGATGGAGCATGCAGTTTTCTTTTTTTCTTTCTCTGCAAAGGTGGCATGGTGCCCAAAAACCATTTCAGCAAAATCCACTCTCCAGAAGCCAAATGGTAGTTCTTCCCCGAGGCCCTGCAGTGTGCCCATACAGAAGTTTACTTCCACAGCTATGTCATTTCCATATCAAATGCAACCTGCAAAACTATTTAAAGGGCGTATGCCTCTGATAGAGCATCTGTGGAAAATTTTATGACTGCTGCACATTAATTTACAAAATACTTACTACTAATGCCTTTAACCCCTTGAGGACACAGCCATATTTCACCTTAAGGACCAGGCCATTTTTTGCAAATCTGACCAGTGTCACTTTATGTGCGAATAACCTCCCCATGACCGCCTAACGCACGGATTATCAATCGCTGGCAGGCTGTAGATGTTAAATAAATGAAATCAAACAGGTATATTAGACGCTGTTTTGTTAACAGCGTCTGATATACCTGCTACCTGGTCATCTGGTGGTCCCATTTGCCTGGATCGACCACCAGAGGACCAGGTAGCTCTGTAAAGTAGCACCAAGCACCACACTACACCCCCCCCCCCTGTCACTTATTAACCCCTTATTAACCCTTGATCACCCCATATAGACTCCCTGATCACCCCCTGTCATTGATCACCCCCCTGTAAGGCTCCATTCAGATGTCCATATGTGTTTCGCGGATCCACAAATCCGCGGATCCGCAAAACACAGACACAGGCCATACATGTAATGATTGCGGAGACCCTCAAATGCCAGGGCAGTACAAACACCCCACAAGTGACCCCATTTTGGAAAGAAAACACCCCAACGTATTCCGTGAGGGGTATGGTGAGTTCATGTAAAATTTTATTTTTTGTCACAAGTTAGTGAAATATATATATATATATATATCAATTTCCGCTAACTTGTGCCAAAAAAAAAAAAAGTCTGTGAACTCGACATGCCCCTCACCGAATAACTTGGGGTCTGTTCTTTCCAAAATGGGGTCACATGTGGGGTATTTATACTGCCCTGGCATTTTAGGGGCCCTAAAGCGTGAGAAGAAAAATACGTGAAAATGCCCTGTGAAATCCTAAAGGTACTCATTGTCACACATGTGGTACAGTACTCAGGAGAAGTAGCGCAATGTGTTTTGGGGTGTATTTTTATATATACCCATACTTTGTGTGAGAAATATCGACAACTTTTTAAATTTTTTTATACAAAGTTGTCAATTTACAGAGATATTTCTCTTACCCAGCATGGGTATATGTAAAAATACATCCCAAAACACATTGCCCTACTTCGTCGTTAACCCTTTAAGTGTTCCACAAGAGTTAATGTTTCAATTTTTAATCCATTATTTCCAGTAACAAAGCAAGGGTTAACAACCAAAAAAAACTCAATATTTATTGCCCTGATTCTGTCATTTACAGAAACACCCCATACGTGGTCATAAACTGCTGTATGGCCAAACGGCAGGGCATAGAAGGAAGGGAACGCCATATGGTTTTTGGAAGGCGGATTTTGCTGGACTGGTTTTTAGACACCATGTCCCATTTGAAGCCCCGCTGATGCACCCCTACAGTAGAAACTCCAAAAAAGTGACCCCATTTTGGAAACTACGGAATAAGGGGGCAGTTTTTTTGGTACTATTTTAGGGTAAATATGATTTTTGGTTGCTCTATATTACACTTTTTTTGAGGCAAGGTAACAAAAAATAGAAATTCTGAAATTCTACTCTAGGGGTGCATCAGGGGGCTTCAAATGGGACATGGTGTCAAAAAACCAGTCCAGCAAAATCTCCCTTCCAAAAACCATATGGTGTTCCTTTCTTTATGTGCCCTGTGTGTGGCCATACAGCAGTTTACGACCACATATGGGGTGTTTCTGCAAACTACAGATTCAGGGCAATAAATATTGAGTTTTGTTTGGCTGTTAACCCTTGCTTTGTTACTGGAAAAATGGAAAATTTGAAAAGAAATAGCTGTTTTGGGACAGTTTTTATTTTTTGTTATTTACATCCTTGATGTGACAGTTTAGATCGTGTGCTATTTCTGTAAAGCAGGTAGTTACGGACGCGACAATACAAATATGACTACTTTTTGGGGGTTTTGTTTCAGTTTTACATAATAAGGCATTTCCACATTCTGTCTCCACATTCTGAAAGCCATTTTTTTTTTTGGGGGGGGCGACTGTCTTATGTAGGGGCTCATTTTTTGAGGGATGAGATCATGTCGGTTTGATTGGCACTATCTTGGGGTGCATAATTTTGGTCGCTTGCTATTACACTTTTTGTGATGTGAGGTGACAAAAATGGTTTTTTTTTTACACTGTTTTTATTTCATTTTTTTTACGCTATTTACCTGAGGGGTTAGATCATGTGATATTTTTATAGAGCAGGTTTTTACGGACACGACGAAACATAATATGTATGCTTTTTATTTTTATTTTACTTTAACACAATAACAGCATTTTAGAAAAAAAATAATCATGTTTTAGTGTCTCCATAGTCATAGCCATATTTTTTTTATTTTTTTGGCGATTGTGCTATGTAGGGGCTTATTTTTTGCAGGATAAGATGGCGGTTTGATTGGTTCTATTTTGGGAGGCATACGCCTTTTTGATCGCTTCGTATTACACTTTTTGTGATGTAAGGTGACAAAAAATGGCTTTTTTACACCATTTTTCTAATGGTGTTCATCTGAGGGGTTAGGTCATGTGATATTTTTATAGAGCAGGTTTTTACGGATGCGGCGATACCTAATATGTGTAGTGAATTTTATTTTTATTATTCTTTTCAGTGATAAATGTTTTTATTTTTACTTTTTACTTTTTTTTTTACCCAGACCCACTTGGTTCTTGAAGATCCAGTGGGTCTGATGTCTATATAATACAGTACAGTACACTATATAGTGTATTGTACTTTTTACTTTACACAGTCTGATCAGACTTCTGCCTTTAGCAGAAGTCAGATCAGACTTAACATTACCATGGCAAGCAGGACACCTGTAAAGGCGTCATGTTGCCATGGTAACCATCACCCACTGTCAAAACAGAGCATTGGGTTATGGGGAGGGAGGGGGGCCTCCCTGTTAACCCCTTCCATACAGCAGTCCGTACGGACTGCCACATGGAAGGGGTTAAATGGCTGACATCACAGCACAGATGTTGCTGACGCACTGGTATACCCATTACTCGACCAATGAATATTAGAGAGGAGGTGATCCCGCCCGCTGAAAAGCCTGCCTCTTGCACCGCCCACCGGCACAATATTATTCAGGGCTGCAGGGGGGGGGGGAGTTAAAAATCACTATATTAGGCATTTTGAAGTTTCTGATCAGGGATCAGAAACTGCAGAAAGCGCTGCAAACCGCAGGTCTGAATTAACCTGCGGTTTGCAGCAATCGCCGGTACGGGGGGTCACAGGACCCCCCTCGGCATTGTAACAAGGTACCTGCTGAATCGGTGATCGGTAGTATACATGATGTACCGGTACGTCATGTGTCCTTAAGTACCAGGACACCATGACATACCGGTAGATCATGTGTCTTTAAGAGGTTAAGGGAGCCGTTTCAAAAATGGAAACACTTCACGGGTGTTCCATTTACTATTTCACCCCAGTGCCTCTGCAACTGCATGGTAAAAGCTGCCTAAATCACTACATTGGGCCTCAAATGTGCTCTATCGTATGTCCGGGTAAAAGATTAGGGCTACACATAGGGTGTTTCTAAAACCAAGAAACAGCAGAATAATAAGTTTTCTTACTTTCCACACTGGCACAACATATTGGGCACTGAAATGGCATACCTGTGCAAAATTTGAAACTTTCACTTTGCACCATTTGCTGTGCATTAATTCTGCAAAATACCTGTGTGGTCAAACTGCTTACTACACCCTTGGTAAATTCCTTAAAGCGTGTGGTTTCTAAAATGGGGTCACTGTCTGGTGTTACTTTTTTAATTTCACATCAGAATCTCTGCAATTGTCGGCCAATTATTGCTGTATAAATCAACAAACTAGGCCTTAAATGCACATGGTGCTCTTTTCCTCCTGTACCCTGCAGTGTGCCCAGACAGCAGTTTATCACCACATAGAGGTATTGTCACACTTGGGAGAAATGATGTAATAAAATGTGGGGTGCTTTTTCTCCTATTACTTGACTACATATAATCGAGATAAAATCGATTTTATTATTTCAAGTTCCAATTTAAAAACCATTCTATGAAACACCTTTGGGGTCAAAATAATCACTAGAACACTAGGGGATTTGCTTTATTTTCCAAAATGTGGGTAATTTTTTGAGGTCTTCCACTCTAGGTGTACTTCAGGTTGTCTGTAACTGCAATTTAGACATACAGCAGTTTATGACCACATATGGTGCATTGTCATTCAGGAGAAAATGTGTAACAAATTGTTATTTTCAATTCTTGCCTTTTATCCCATGAGAAAATGAAAAAAAAAAAAAATGGGACTAAAGAAATGTTTTATTAAAAGTATATAATATTTTAATTTTTATGATCCAGTTTTAATATATTTTATGAAACACCTATGAGGGATTTGAGGGATGTAGGATCTTTTGAGGGGTGATTCTTATGTTTTGGCAGCTCAAGGCCTCTGCAAACTTGACATACCTGAAAGACAACCTAATAAAATCAAAGACCTAAAATCCATACAGTGCTCCTTCATTTCGGAGAAATGTGTTTGAGTTAATTAGAAAACTAGAGCGACATATGGCATTTTTCTATAAATGGCAGAATAAGGATAAAAAAAAACTAAGCTTTGTTTTGATATTAACCCTCACTGTACTACAGAAAAAATGGAATCTGAAAAAATATTTCAATTGCACCTCTATTTTGTTCTAAAACATGTGTAACACCTAAACAACCAATATATGACTATTTTATGCATTTCAAAAAAATGGGTGGTTGATTTTCTGGATATAATTTTTTAAAGAGGACTTGTCACCAAAAAATGCAAAGCAATCTGACAGCACCATTTGTAGTACCCCAGAGCGAACACTACCTATTCTATACCCGGCTACTGCTCTTTAATAGGCTAACAATAATGTAATTTGTGTATTTATTTCCAGGTCCATCTGTGTATTTATTTCCAGGTCCTTTGCTACAGTGCATTAATAGTATTGCTACTATTAATGCACAGTTGTACTATTGCTACTACTGAGACAGATCTTTAGATAGAATGGAACTTACCATTCCATTCTTACCCCTGTTAGGGAGAAGTGGGCTAGTCCTACCAAAGGAGGGGTTGCAAAAAGCTATATCAGTCTAGGGTCTAGCCAAGTCTAGTGTTGGAAGCAGACGAGTCAAGATGGCGCAGTGAGGGGAATGGCCACCCCTCCTGCAGCAGGAGTCTCCAGAGGAGAGCAGCTAATAGATGTCATGGCGCTGTCTAGGAGGTGGGCACGTCCAAAGTGCGTCCGGCGTCGCCCACTCTCCTGATACTACTATGCGCATCCCCTGTGCGTCTATGCGCATCCATGCAAATTGTGTAAGGGCTGAGCTCCAAGCTGGTCACTTGTCGCTCGGCTGTGTAGTCTGTGTGGAGTCATGTGATGCTGGCCACGTCACATGACCCCTCTGGCTCCTTATTTAAACACGCAGTCTGCTAGCCACAGATTGCCTGTTATTAAGGTCTTCTCAGCGATCCTGATGTTTGCATTTCCTGATCTCCTCGTGTTCCTGATTCCCTGGCTGACGCCCCGTCCTGGTTTTGACTTTGGCTTGTTCCTAACTACTCTCTGCGTGCTTTGTTTTAGCACCGTATAGCTCTCTTGGCTTTGACCCGGCTTGTCTGACTACTCTGTTTGTGTCTGTCTTGTCCTCCCTGCACTTAGCCAAGTTTAGGGATTGTCATCCAGTTGTCCCTTGTCGCTAGAACTTGCGAGGCAAGTAGGCAGGGACAGGGGGTGAGGGTGGAGTTCAGTGGTCACTTCCCTCCCCCCTCTCTGTGTTTCGTGACAACAGAGCACCATGACTTCTTACTGATACAGAGTATCACAAGGGGGTCAACAGCCAAAGACACCCTGCTCAAAAGGTACCAGAACAGTCATAAAGTTGATCTACCAGACCAAACACAGCAGAGAAAGATAAAGCAAGGTATCCCAGTTAGCCTGCCAGTTTACCCCAAAACCTACTGGAGCCAAGAGAAAAAACAAATATTTTCTGGATGCAAGTTTAGCTCTTGAATTTTCATCAAGTGTGGGCTCAACTTATTCTCCAACTCTCCCCATTATTGCCTCGGAGCCCAACGCTGGGAAGAGACAATATCCAGGTAGGAATACCGTGACCCACACAGAATTAGTAAGACCGCATCACCACTCGGTAATTCCTAAAACCAGACATCCCTCCCGAACAGGATGTTACTTTTGTGCCTTATTGCTACTGAAAGGCCTACAACATCTGCAGAACCCCTGAAAAATTACTTTTTTGTTGTTACCCCCGGCAAAACTGCATCATCGAGTGCGGCCCAGCACAAGAGGGGTTAATTGGCCATCTTGGCCATGTCTGGCTTATGTTGTCTTCACCCTGTCAGCACGGGAAAAGAAGGATCCGCCCACCAGGCCCGACATAATTTCTATGCAGGGGAATGGGTCGAGTACACCTTCATTGGCTTCGCTATGAGCCACTTTGCTGCCAGGGTGACCCTCCTGTCTAAGCCCCTGGTTCCAGCGCTGGCACCTAAGAACTGGCAGGAGTCCTGCACTTCCAGGAATGGGCGTAGCCACCACCGGAGGTTTGATTCCAGGCCTACCTCCACCAACCACGTTCCATCTAGGGTCCCACGTGATCATGGCCTTCTCCTACTGCCCCATGACTGTTCTTTACCAGCAACCATAGAAGATGCCGGGAGAAGCTAGTCCCGTCAGGCCCCCATCGGAGGCCCTTCTGCAGAAACAGCTACAGCCGAAGGTACACAGCCTTCCAGCTCCGGCAGAAGGTTCCAGCAAAAAGGAGGTCCCCGCTGCCCTCTTTAGCTCTGCAGCCATGTGCAAACCATGAGTGGCCACCAGAGGGTGCTGGAGCTCTGCAGCTACCACACCTGTTGCCGACAAGGGACAGGAGAGACCCCTCATGAGCTTCAGTAGCACAAGCAGTGAGGAGGACTTCAGGTCCCTCCTCTAAGAAGTTCCTAGCCTGCAATAAGAAAGAAGGAATAATCGTTAATTTCTAACGATAATTTGTTTTCCCTTAGTCCTAACAGCAGCACAGATGGGGTTAACCACCCCCCGTGGACAGGTAGGACCGGCGGAATGTTTAATGAGCTTAAGACTTATAACTTAATTTAACAATTAAGTATCTCCTTAAAAGGAGGAAGTCAACCCCCAGCCCACTGTGTTTATGGCAGGAAAAAAACTAGACTTACTAGGGTGGGAAATTTGTGTGCTGCTGACTAAGGGAAAACAATTTATCGTTAGAAATTAACGATTCCCTTACGTCCTACCAGCAGCACAGATGGGGAGATAGCAAGAAGAAACCCCTAGGGAGGGCCTTCCTGCCTGGCAGAACTAAGAATAGTCTGCCCAAAGGCCGAAAACTCAGCTAGACTGGCTTCTAGTCTATAATGGGAGATGAATGTCGATTCAGAGCTCCAAGAGGCAGCTTTTCAGATCAGAAGACTCCTCTCGGCAAAAGAAGTAGCCACAGCTCTAGTAGAGTGGGCCTTCACGAATCCCGGAGGGTCCAGAGATTGGGAAACAAAGGATTCCTTAATAGCCTCCTCAATCCACCGACTGATGGAAGGTTTGGATGCCTTACAGCCTTTAAACTTACCGGCAACAGGATTAGCAGATTCTCATCTTTTCTGAACTCCTTAATCTATCCACATAGATCCGGAGACATCTCGAGACGTCCAGAGGATGTCCACCAGGTTCCTCGGAGGAGGTGGTAGATATCGACAGAACCGGGAGGAATATCACCTGGTTGATGTTCTGGAAGGAAGGAACTTTAGGCCTAAAATATGGGAGGAATATAAGAAGGACCCGGTCATGTAATAAAATGGTATAGGGCTCATGTGCTGAGAGAGCTTGAAGCTCAGAAACCCTCTTGGCCAAAGTCACTGCAAGGAGAAACACAAACTTCCAAGTGACGAACTTGATGTCCACATCCTCTAACGGTTCAAAGGGGGGAGATGCTAACCCCCTGAGAACTACTGATAAATCCCCTTGAAAAATGGGTCTCAGTACTGTAGGCTTTAATCTTTTAGCTCATTTAAGGAACCGTTTGATCAGCGGGTCCTGAGAAAAAAAGCCTGTTAAGACAAGTTGAGATGGCTGAAACTTGAACCCTCAAAGTAGATGGAGCAAGGCCCTTGTCAAGGCCGTCTTGCAGGAACTGAAGGATAGCGGAGAGGTACAGTTGAGGTACAACAGGATGAGAATATCCTCATAATACGAGAGTAGGCTCTCTTGGTAGAGTCCGCTCTAGAATGAGACAGCGTTCTCAGGACCGACTCTGAAAGCCCTTCTACTCCAGGAAGGGACTGATAAACCTCCAGGCTGTCAGGTTGAATCTGTGCAGATCTGAGCAGAGGTAAGTGTCCCACGACACCAGGGTCTGCTGTGGGGGGAGCCTCCAATATTGTCCTTGACTCAACTGGGTGAGCTAGGTAAACCAGGATCTCTTCGGCCAAAACCAAGGGCGTAACTACCGGGGAAGCAGGGGAAGCGGCTGCTTCGGGGCCCGGGCTGACAAGGGGCACGGCACCAGGCAGCGCGTGTCCTCTCTCCCCTCTACTTCCCCGGTAATATGCTGCTGCGCCAATTGCTGACTGAGACTCGCACTGTCTCAGACTCAGTCAGCTGTGCTGTCTGTCTGCTGTGCCGGGCCCCCCTCCCTACCACCCCTTCACAGTTTGCCCCGCCCCGCTGCTTAGGCTTACATTGCTGCCTGCAGCCTCCGGCGCCTCTGGCTCTGTGGTGGGCGGGCCTGAGTCAGGCCCTCCCACCACTGACGGCAGGGCCGTTTCTTGGACTAGAGGGGGGGCGGGTGTCCGCCTGTCACAAGGGGGGCGCTGGAGCTTGCCATACAATCCCCCTCCCCTTCGATTCGCTGCCGTGCCGCAGGCTGGGAGTGCAGCAGAGGTGACACCGTGACGTCATCATGTCACGCTGCGTGCCTGCCCGCGTGAGCAACTGCCTGCAGTGGTGAAGAACAGAACACAGTGACAGAAGTCACTGACTGTGCCCAGGCCAGCCCCAAATGCGGAAGACTGTGTCTGCTATACCACAGCACCAACCACTCACAGGAACTCTGCCCTGGCCCCAAGCTGTGCTGACTAAGTATGTACCCTATACCCTACCTGGCCTTGCCACAATGCTATCCCAGCCCCTCCTCAGTTATACCCCTGTAATGTACCCTCAGTTATAATTTACCTGATACTCCTCAGTTATATTATATAACTGAGTGGTATCAGTTATGCAGGGTAATATAACTGAGGAGCGCTATCAGGGGTATAATGTCCCTGATAGGCCTCCTGAGTTATATTACCCTGTATAATACTGTCAGTCTGATGCCCCTTAGTTATATTACCCCAGCGGTAATATAACTAAGGGCATCAGGTACATATACAGGGGTAATATAACTCAGGGAGTCTATCAGACATTATACAGGGTAATATAAGTTATATTACCTCTGTATAATGTGCCCTGATACCCTCCTCAGTTATATTACCCTGTATAACTGATACCACTCAGTTATATAATATAACTGAGGGGTATCTGAGTAATTATACAGGAGGGTAATATAACTAATGGTATCAGGGTACATATTATACAGGGTAATATAACTGAGGAGGGCTATCGGGACATTATTCAGGGGTAATATAACTGTTATATTACCCTGTATAATATCTGATAGGCCTCCTGAGGTATATTACCCCTGTATTATAATGTACCCTGATACTACTTAGTTATATTACCCTTGTTACCTCATGTACAGAGTCTGAAGAGGAAGAACGAAAAACCATACTGCCCAGTGGACGGCGTGTTCTTAGACCTAGCCCCCAGCCGAAGTCGTGTCTGAGATCCCCAAGGTCAAAGCCAAGTAATTGTAAGTTTTCATGTGGAGTATGTTTATGGTATACACATATAGCCTACACCGTGCCACACAATATACAGTATACCGCTAGTCCTCTACACTGTGTAGGGGTTATACTGTATATTGTACAGCATGGCGCAGGGGTTATATTGTCCGGCACGGTGTAACCTCCATACATTTTATGTACAGTATACAGTAATCCTTGCACCATGCCATACAATATACAGTAGGGGGAAGGATGGGGCCCAGCAATTGGCAGGCAGTGGCGATGGGCCATATATATATATATATATATATATATATATATACATATATACTGTGTGTGTGTGTGTACATATATATATATATATATATATATATATAAAAAGGCGCAGGTAGCAGCACTCAAATAACGGGAAATTGGGTGCAATTCCTGTCGTCCCTGGATCGGGATCAGCAAATTTTTAGATGAAGGAAAGGCAGTACTCCGTGGATACGTGGAATGGATCCCTTTATTCCATACTGTGCACAGTATGGAATAAAAGGGATACATTTTTTCCACGTATCCACGGAGTGCTTCTTTTTCCTTTATATATATATATATATATATATATATAATCTCGTGACTTGCCAAAGGAGTGGGGTTTACACAAGAGGCGGAGGGGGGGGGGGGGAGTGAAACGTGCAGGGGGGGGGGGCCCATACAAAAATTTGCTGTGGGGCCCAGTCATTTCTAGCTACGCCCCTGGCCAAAACAGTATGATGGCTATCACCAAGACCTGATCCTGACAGATTTTCATCAATACCCTCAAAATCATGGAAAACGGAGGGAAGATGTATGACAGCCTGAACCTCCAGGATATTGACAGAGCATCTAATGCCAGGGGGTTGTCCTCCCTGTAAAGGGAGCAGAACCTCTCCACCTTGGCATTGAACCTTGTTGCCATGAGATCCATCTCTGGCATACCCCACTTGAGGACTATCTGCTTGAATATCTACGGATGTAAAGAACACTCCACCGACGGAAGACTGCGGCTCAGCCGCTATCATATTTAGGGAGCCTTGAATGTGGATCGCAGATAAGTGGGAAGGTACAACTCTGCCTAATCCAGAAACACCCCGATCTCTGACAGGAGGGGAAGTGATTTCGTGCCTCCTCGCTTGTTGATGTAAAGTACCGCAGTCATATTGTCTGACTGGACTTTCACCGCTTTGCCCCGGATCTGAGGGGCTAAGTGAAGGAGGGCTAGCCGGATAGCTTGAATCTCGAGATTGGATGAAAGAAGCCAGGTTCCTTGAACTGGAGTGTCCTCTAGATGAGCGCCCCAGCCTACTTTGGACGCATCCGTAGTCAATATGACCCAGGTTGGCTGGGTCATAGACTACCCGTCTAAAAGATGGCACCATCATCTGAGGGAATACCGAGTTCGCCAAGACAGGGAGCACAGGGAGTTTAGCCCAGCAGGGCTGCCACTCCATTTGGAGAGGACCTCCGACTGTAGAGGGCGGAGGTGCCATAGAGCCCAAGGGACTGCTTCCGCACAGGGCCGGTTCTATAATAAGGCAGACCAAGCGGCTGCCTTAGGGCGCAGTGAAGGGGGGGGGGGGGGGGCGGAAAAATGAACCTTTTTTTTAAATCACTTGCAGCCCCGGTCCTCACACACAGAGTGGCAGCACCGTCATGGGGGCACTCAGGGGGTGTGTGACTGGTGAGTGGCTCCGCGGCAGGGACTGGAGCAGCTGTTGGTGACTGTGACTCACACAGCCAGCCCAGGCCAGCCCAGACGGACTGTTGACTCCCGCAGGGTAGGTGGTAGGTGAAGAGCGCAGAGCGCATATTGTTTATAATTATCACACAACATTAATGGGGGGGGGTCACGGGTGACACGATGCGAGGGGGGACAAATCAAATGTCTGTAGTCTGTGCCATGGAGGGGGAGAAATGTGACATGGGGGGCGGACGATGTCCCATGGGGGGGGGGAGAAGTGTGACACAATAGGGGGTCATAATGTGATCATCGGGGGGGCAAAATGTAGCTTCGCTTGTGTTGGCAAAAATCCTTGCACCGGCCCTGCTTCCGCAGACGCTGACATGAGCCCCAAAATTTCATGAGAGTCCGGATTGGGACTCGCCGGGGAACGGAAAGGAACTTGCCGTGTTCTGGACCCGGGATCTTCTTTCTGGAGTCAACTGGAGCAACATCCCAGTGGAGTGGATTATAAAGCCTAGATATCTTACTGAAGTCGACGGGCTCACGTGCGACTTCTGCCAGCTGATGATTCAACTTAGGCGGAACAGAAAGGAGATTGTTACCTGAAGAAGTTGGATTAGGACCGCTAGAGCAGAGGCCTTCAAAAGCCAGTCGTCTAGATAAGGAATGATAGTCAGTCCTTAAAGTCTCAAAGCCGCCACCACAAGTGTGAGAGGTAGAAGAAATGCCAAAGGGAAGGGCAACAAACAGAAGATGCCTGACGAAACCGGACACCTGGACCGCGATCCTGAGATAGTTCCTGGAAGCAGGATGGATCAGAATGTGCAGATATGCATCCTTGAGGTCCAGGGTTCCAGGATTGAGGACGTGAACTACTGACCTGATGGTTTCTATTCGAAACTTCACCTTCCTTATAAACCGATTGAAATACCTCAGATCGATTATCATCCGGAGATCTCCTGAAGCCTTGGGAACCAGAAAAACTGGAGAATAAATCCCTAGGCCCCGTTTACCTGCCAGAACCTCCTCCAATGCCCCCTTGCAAATGTAGTCCTGAATGAAGGCCTCCAGGATCGCCTGCCTGGCAGCTTGTAGAAGGTTGGTCTTGACAAACCTGTCCGGAGGAATAGAGGTGATGTTGACTAAATAACCCTCGGAAATGATGTTCAGGACCCAGGGATCCGAGATCTCTTGGATTCACTCTTGTTAGAAGTGGGAGAGACGACCCCCGGCGGGTACATGAAGCATAGGAGTGGGGAAGCTTACTGGCAGGACGGCAGGAGTAATGGGAATTAACCAAGAGCCTCGAAGAGGCCCGTAGTCAGGAGGTGGATTTTCCCTTTGACCACTGCAATGGTAGCAGGATAGATGCTTCCTCTTGGAATCCACTTTCCTGCCTTCCGAATCCCACGGAGAAGACATCACTGCGGGAAAAAAGGGAACACCACCAATTTTAGGACTCTGGGAGCTAGCTGAAGAAGCATATGCAGCCAGAGACCGAACTGGAGCACACAGCTTCCTAGAAAAGGGGAAGGGGAGGGATAGCCAATCCACCCTTCCCCCAGTAAATCCTCCACAGGAAGAAGCATAAGAAAAAAATACTTAAAATTTTCCCATAAAAACGCAAAAAAAAATCGCATCCACGATAAAAAAATCGCATCTGTGAAAAAAAATCGAGGCCGGATTACCCGGAAGTGACGCAAAAGGAGAATCCCTGCATCACCTCCGGAAGATGGCGGTGCCCAGGGACCAAGAATCCTGGACCGAGGACGCCGCCAAAATACCCCAGCCAACTGACAAGGTACCTAATAAAGGGCAACGCCGTTACCCAAAGGAAAAGAAGGCTCCCCGCACTTTCCATAAGAAAGGGGGGAACAAACCGTGAGACCACCTGTCCGGGAGGGCAGAAAAAAACACAGTGGGCTGGGGGTTGACTTCCTCCTTTTAAGGAGATACTTAATTGTTTAATTGAGTTATTAGTCTTGGGCTCATTAAACATTCCGCCGGTCCTGCCAGTCCACAGGGGTGGTTAACCCCATCTGTGCTGCTGGTAGGACGTAAGGGAATGGACAATTGGAGCCTGAAGGGTGAGAGCTTGTTGGCCTGTTTGCAGTTACTTTGTTGCCCAGTGTTGCCTCTCAGTCAGGGGCTTGTTTTCTTAGGACTCCACCCATCAGCAAGTAACTGTCCACAAGTTGCGCAAATACCCTTTCCCCCCCCTTCTCAGGTTAAGTGTGAACTCTACCTGCCCTAAGGGTTATTACTAAAATTCAAAAGACACTGCAGTGACTTTTGACTCTGTACTACCTTGTGAGACCAGTACTACCTCATGAGACCAGTAGTGGGAGCCCCGCCTGTGTTTTTGCAAGCTCGAGACATTGACCATCCACAGGTCGGGAGCCTTCCATATGTTTGAACAATTTTTTGCACTAAAGTTTAACTGTTTTTTCAATGTTTCATGCACTTTTGAATGGACTTTGGTGAACTACTACGGTTATTAGTTAGCTACCCCTTGCTTCATTGCTCTTATGAACTGCCTCTGAGGACTCAAAAGTATAAATGGTCCATTCTTGCCCTGTGTCAGTTTACATGGTCTAGGTACTGTATTATTTGCATATGTCCGTCTTCACAGATTTGGGAGGGGATGGAGCCAGTATGTCCTGTATCTTTGGGATCATGTGCTGTTGCTACACAGGGAGGACCATCAGGACAAGTCACTAGAAGTACTGCTACCTTAAAGGGTAACCCTGCTGCAAAAACTATATTCCTAGGTGCTTTAAAGCACTATGGACTACCGCAAAGAAAAAAATGTGAAAAGCTACCAGTTTTAGATGTCAAGGAGACAAAGCGTAAAGCATGATTAGACCTTGACGCAAGGAAGGGATTACAGGATGAAGCCACCCTTATATTTGCAGGCCTTCGTTGTATAGCAGCGGAATTACAGGATAATGACACCCCCATGCTTTCAGTGGTACTGGTGCTTGCTATATACAAAAGGCAGTTCATCATTGTGTAGTGGCTGGATTACAGGATAATGACACCCCCTGATAAAGGGAAATTTTTCTTATTCCTTAGGGAACTAAGTGATCTCATAGCCTGACCTTTATTTCTGATATTTATGGACTCTATACTGACAGGGAATGTTCCAGTGAATTTGGCGCATAGCAAATGTGGTGCCAATATTCAAAAGGGGTCCAAAAACAGAGCCTGGAAATTATAGGCCGGTAAATTTAACATCTGTTGTTGGTAAACTGTTTGAAGACTTTCTAAGAGATGCTATCTTGGAGTATCTCAATGAAAATCAGCAAATAACGCCATATCAGCATGGCTTCATGAGGGATCGGTCATGCCAAACTAATTTAATCAGTTTCTATGAGGAGGTAAGTTATAGACTTGACCGGGGTGAGTCAGGGGATGTCATACAGTTGCAAGAAAACCCTTTGGAATTATATGGATTTCTGCACAAATTGGTCATAAAATGTGATCTGATCTTTATCTAAGTCACAACGATAGACAATCACAGTCTGCTTAAACTAATAACACACAAAGAATTAAATGTTACCATAGTTTTATTGAACACACCATGTAAACGTTCACAGTGCAGGTGGAAAAAGTATGTGAACCCTTGGATTTAATAACTAGTTACTAACTGCAATAACTTCAACCAAACGTTTCCTGTAGTTGCAGATCAGACGTGCACAACAGTCAGGAGTAATTCTTGACCATTCCTCTTTACAGAACTGTTTCAGTTCAGCAATATTCTTGGGATGTCTGGTGTAAATCGCTTTCTTGAGGTCATGCCACAGCATCTCAATCGGGTTGAGGTCAGGACTCTGACTGGGCCACTCCAGAAGGCATATTTTCTTCTGTTTAAGCCATTCTGTTGTTGATTTACTTCTATGTTTTGGGTCGTTGTCCTGTTGCAACACCCATCTTCTGTTGAGCTTCAGCTGGTGAACAGATGGCCTTACGTTCTCCTGCAAAATGTCTTGATTAACTTGGGAATTCATTTTTCTTTCAATGATAGCAATCCTTGCAGCCCTGACGCAGCAAAGCAGCCACAAACCATGATGCTCCCACCACCATACTTCACAGTTGGAATGAGGTTTTGATGTTGGTGTGCTGTGCCTCTTTTTCTCCACACATAGTGTTGTGTGTTTCTTCCAAACAACTCAACTTTGATTTCATCTGTCCACAGAATATTTTGCCAGTACTGCTGTGGAACATTCAAGTGCTCTTGTGCAAACTATTGTTTTTGGGCAGCAGTGGCTTCCTCTGTGGTATCCTCCCATGAAATCCATTCTTGTTTAGTGTTTTACGTATAGTAGATTCGCTAACAGGGATGTTACATATGCCAGAGACTTTTGTAAGTCTTTAGCTGACACTCTAGGATTCTTCTTCACCTCATTGAGCAGTCTGCGCTGTGCTCTTGCAGTCATCTTTACAGGACGGCCACTCCTAGGGAGAGCAGCAGCAGTGCTGAACTTTCTCCATTTATAGACAATTTGTCTTACCATGGACTGATGAACAGCAATGCTTTTACAGATACTTTTATAACCCTTTCCAGCTTTATGCAAGTCAACAATTCCTAATCGTAGGTCTTCTGAGAGCTCTTTTGTGCTAGGCATCATTCACATCAGGCAATGCTTCTTGGGAAAAGCAAACCCAGAACTGGTGTGTGTTTTGTATAGGGCAGGGCAGCTGTAACCAACACCTCCAATCTCATCTCATTGATTAGACTCCAGTTGGCTGACATCTCACTCCAATTAGCTCTTGGAGATGTCATTAGTCTAGGGGTTCACATACTTTTTCCACCTGCACTGTGAATGTTTACATGGTGTGTTCAATAACAACATGGTGACATTTAATTCTTTGTATGTTATTAGTTTAAGCAGACTGTGATTGTCTATTGATGTGAGTTAGATGAAGATCAGATCACATTTTATAACTAATTTGTGCAGAAATCCATATCATTCCAAAGGGTTCACATACTTTTTCTTGCAACTGTATATCTGGACTTCTCCAAAGCATTTGACACTGTACCACACAAAAGGTTAGTATATAAAATGAGAATGCTCGGACTGGGAGAAAATATCTGTATGTGGGTAAGTAACTGGCTGAAACATAACCATAGCAAAGGCAGGTACACTCTGCTGCAATACTAAACCCTCACACTGATGTTAAAATTGAGAGGTTAGTTCGACACATCCTACTAGGAGGACATGTCTTAAGCTCAACACCACGCCAAGGTCTCTCAAGTAGCCCGAGACCCTACCACTCAACCTACCTGTGCCGTATGGGCGATACCAGGGGCCGTTGGGCATTACGGGAGTGTAAGGCCTGACTCACAAACAGCTCACCAGTGACCTCCAGCATGTAACCATGCTTGCAATGGGAGGTGGGAGGTGCCTGTGAGCCCCACCCGAGACCGGCTGACATGGCACAGAGCCTCCCAGGGGCACCTGAATGTAGCCTGTAGATCAGGCATGCTCAACCTGCGGCCCTCCACTCCCAAAATGCCATTCTGTAAGATGATAGCTGTAGGCTGTCAGGGAATGATGGGAGTTGTAGTTTCGCAACAGCTGGAGGGCCGCAGCTTGAGCATGCCTGCTGTTGATGAAAAGCAGGCACATTTAAATTGGAACAATAGTGTGTGAGGAGGCACAGGAGGCACAAGTTGTGTGATTATGGTGCTCACCACCTCAAACAGGTCCACCCACTCTTCAAAAAATAAACAATAAAATAAAACAAAGGTGGGGCACTCATTCATATAAGGAATCCCTGGATACTTTTAATCTCAAATTGATACAATGACATGCAATGACAATCAATAAAAATAAAATTACAATAAAAAGTACACTAAAAAATGCAATGAAAAATCCGTGCAGGAGTACAATATTCAAACTTCCTATCAACATAAAACCAATAGATTCAATGAATGTGATGTCTGTTCACGTATCCAGACATAATGTGGTCCAATATTTAAACGAATTTTGTTACAAGATATGGTACATATGTTGGACTCTCGATGTATATATGCCAGTGGGACAAATGATATTACCTATGAACAGTTCATATATTTTCTTGTCCCAAAGGCTGCCGGCAGGGAGAGTCAGTGACAGAGATATTTGTTACCACACTTGTCTTTATGCAGTCTTTGTTTACTATTAGTGCGCGCACCTGTATAATTCTGTATGGTCCCGTACAACAGTGTTTAGTTATAGCTGTACTCACGTATCTGGCTGCTTCAGGTTCCCGATTGTCAGCAATGTCGAACTTAGGGAGTCCTCCCTTGTATGTAGACTCACGTGAGGTTGTTCGGGACTGGTGTGTGGTTTTTCTCTGAGGTTGAATACAAGCTGTGGAACTGCCGCTGTATCCTCGGCGTTCTCACTGGCCACGTGTTATCTTTTTCTCCCAGATTGTGTTTGCCGACTAATGCTTTCTAATCTTTCATATCAAATCGATATTGGTCCACATATAATCCTCGAATTATATGTGCCCCACCTTTGTTTTATTTTACATTTAAATTGGAGTTTATACACCTCCAAACATATTATACAAACCATTAGAAAACGTGGTGTAGTGTTTAACAAGCAGGATATGTTCAACCCATATGCAGTTGTGCATGTATATAGGGGAGCACATCCTGCACTTGTAGTCCGTTGCTAGGGGCAATCAACAGCAAAAAATGCATACAATGGAAGATGCTAGCAACGGACTACAAGTACCACAATAACTATCCTACATACGATAACGATAATGTGGATGTGGAGAACAATCGAAAACATAACCATAGCAAAGGCAGGTGCACTCTGCGGCAATACTAAACCCTCACACTGATGTTAAAATTGAGAGGTTAGTTCGACACATCCTACTAGGAGGACATGTCTTAAGCTCGGACACTACGCCAAGGTCTCTCAAGTAGCCCGAGACCATACCACTCAACCTACCTGTGCCGTATGGGCGATACCAGGGGCCGTTGGGCATTATGGGAGCGTAAGGCCTGACTCAAGTGCAGGATGTGCTCCCCTATATACATGCACAACTGCATATGAGTTGAGCATATCCTCCTTGTTAAACATCACACCACATTTTCTAAGTAACTGACTGAGTAATAGAAAACAGAGGGTGGTTATTAACGGTACACACTCAGATTTGGTCACTGTCACTAGTGGGGTACCTCAGGGGTCCGTATTGGGTCCTATTCTCTTCAATATATTTATTAATGATCTTGTAGAAGGCTTGCACAGTAAAATATATTTTTTTGCAGATGACACTAAACTGTGTAAAGTAATTAACACTGAAGAGGACAATAAACTGCTACAGAGGGATCTGGATGGATTGGAGGCTTGGGCAGAGAAATGGCAGATGAGGTTTAACACTGACAAATGTAAAGTTATGCACATGGGAAGGAATAATGCAAGTCACCCGTACATACTAAATGGTAAAACACTCGGTAACACTGACATGGAAAAGGATCTAGGAATTTTAATAAACAGCAAACTAAGCTTTAAAAACCAGTGTCAGGCAGCTGCTGCCAAGGCCAATAAGATAATTGGTTGCATCACAAGGGGCATAGATGCCCCTGATGAGAACATAGTCCTACCACTTTACAAATCACTGGTTAGACCACACATGGAGTACTGTGTACAGTTCTGGGCTCCTGTGAACAAGACAGACATAGCAGAGCTGGAGAGGGTTCAGAGGAGGGCAACTAAAGTAATAACTGGAATGAGGGATCTACAGTACCCTGAAACCTTATCAAAATTAGGGTTATTCACTTTAGAAAAAAGACGACTGAGGGGAGATCTAATAACTATGTATAAATATATCAGGGGTCAGTACAGAGATCTGTCCCATCATCTATTTATCCCCAGGACTGTGACTGTGACAAGGGGACATCCTCTGCGTCTGGAGGAAAGAAGGTTTGTACACAAACATAGAAAAGGATTCTTCACTGTAAGAGCAGTGAGACTATGGAACTCTCTGCCTGAGGAGGTGGTGATGGTGAGTACAATAAAGGAATTCAAGAGGGGCCTGGATGTATTTCTGGAGTGTAATAATATTACAGGCTATAGCTACTAGAGAGGGGTCGTTGATCCAGGGAGTTATTCTGATTACCTGATTGGAGTCGGAATTTTTTTCCCCTTAAGTGGGGAAAATTGGCTTCTGCCTCACAGGGGTTTTTTGCCTTCCTCTTGATCAACTTGTAGGAAACAGGCCGAACTGGATGGACAAAATGTCTTTTTTCGGTCTTATATACTATGTTACTATGTTACTATGTTACTAAAGATCGGAAAAGTATACAGTATCTGGATGTTGAAATTAAGAAAGAAAGGGCTAGTCTCGCTATTGCATTATACGCCAAGTCAATTGATAGGAATAATTTATTGAGAAGACAGCTATCATGCTCCTCAGGTATTCAAAGGAATACCCAAAAGTCAGATGATGCGGGTCTGGTGTAAATGCAGCAGCGATAGTGAATATCAGAAAAATATATCAGAAATGATTGAGAAATTTGTAGCCAGAGAGTACAATAGAGATCAGTTAATACAAATCGATACAAATAATGATCTGCAATATGTCATGTTGTTAATAGAAGAGTTTGGTAGATACTCAGGTATATTAATTAGCTGGGACAAATCGCCCCTGCTCCCTCTGAGTGATAAGAATGTGATTTCAGAAGCAAAATTAAAGATTCTTACTCCCCAGGACAGTTTTAAATATTTAGGTTTGGAAATATCCAAAGACCCTAATAAGTTTATATCAATAAACATGAAACCATTACCTGATAGGATGAAGGAGAGGATTCAAGTTTGGAATAGATTACCAATAAATAAAGCAGATAGAATTGGTCTACTCAAAATGATTTTGTTGCCCCAGTTGCTCTATGTCATTAGAAACAGTCCCATTTATTTGGGGAGTTCGGACACAGGTGTATTTTTTGAGCCATTTGGTACATATGAGCGAGGTTGGCTTACCGGACATATTTACATTACTTGAAACAGGACAATTGGAAAGTATGCACTTATATAAAATTCCATTGGTAAAGTCACTGGTGGGGTTATGGGGTAAAGTTAAAAAGATATTGGGCCAGATTTATCATTACACTTCCATCGTACTCCAATTTCACATAAGTCCAAAGTCACTTTTGGCTCAGTCAGATCTATTAATGGTCCTTTAATACTGTGATAAATGTGGTTTGATGGCAGCAGTTCATCCTTCAGTAAGCGGCTTTACAAAAGTCATACATTTTTACAAAAAAGTCGCATGTTCTATTAAAAAGTCGCAAAAGATAAGCATGGTCCTCACTGGAGTGAAATTGGGACTTTTTTGCGACTTTTTAAAAAAGTCCCAATGATAAATCTGGAGTGAAACTCATTAACATGGCTAACCACGCCCATTTTTACTAAACTGGAGTGAGTGGTGTACACATGTAAAAAAGTCGCAAAATTATGTGCAAATGAGTGTAAAAAGTCGCAAATGCCCTATTTTGGAACTTTTTGATGTCAGAATTCTGGAGTGAAGGTATGATAAATCATGGCCATTGAATTTAGAGGTGCAGATTAAAGTCACTCCTTTATGGTATAATAGGAGGTTAAAGAATGTTACTTTTTGAAAGAGGCCAAATATTGGGTTGATAAAGGATTATGGTATATTTCACAATATTTTCAAAATGAAACACTTAAGGATAGGGAGACATTATTATTGAATGTAAGGGAAGATAGACAGAGTTATTTTAGATATATTCAGTTTGAGGATATTGTTAAAACGGTTAAAAAAAAGGAAGATATAGTTACAAAATCACATGAGTTGATGAATTACATATTAGGTAGGAAAGGTAAGCACAAATTGGTGTCAAGTTTGTATAAAAAGATGCGAGAAATTAGAAATGAGGGATTTATTTGTAACAGTAAATTAAAATGGGAGAATGATATAGGGATAATAACAGATGATCAGTGGGGAAAACTTTGGTGTTTTAAATCATATCTGAGGAACCCCTCCCACAGGGTAACTCAATTTATGATACTACATCGTCTATATGTGACACCAAAATGGCTTAAAAAAGTTTCAGCTAAAACGTGAGGACTATGTCCTAGATGTATGAATGATAAAGCAGACATTATTCATATGTGGTTGAGATATTCTGGTGTAGTCTGATCGAAATAATCGGGGATATTTTTAGTCCTAAAATTCATTGGACAACTTCTATATGTATTTTGGGTGAAAAACTCATGATCTATCAAAAGAGAATGAAATTATGCTATATAAATCATGTTTTATAGCTCGTCTACTGATAGCAAGAAGATGGATGCACCCGAGTTACCAACAATAAAAGAATGGGAAAATTTGATGAATTCTAATTGTATAATAGAAAGAACAGGATGTATTAAGAGTAATAGAGGCTATAAACACTAGAAAATTTGAATTCAGTGGATAAAATATATAAATAAATAATTTATTTATTTATTTATTTATTTTTAAATTCTCTCTCACTCTTTGTCCTGACCTCCTTCCCCCCTTCCACCTACCTGAGGTGGGTGGGGTAGTTGTGGGTATAGGGTAGGGGGATAAGTGGTGGGGAAGGGTGAGCAGGGGGGAGGAGGGGAGGGGGGTAAGAGGGAATAAAGGGTTAAAAGGTAAGATAAACAATGTGATATTTATTGTTATGTACTGGATAAGTCAAGTATTTCCATGTAGAGGGTATTTAAGTGGGAGGGGAATGGATGCCCTACCACCCCTATTCATGTATTTGTCTTTATTACTCTCATCCTTCTCTGGTTGATGCTTGATGTTTTTACTATGCAAGTATAAAATGTATTGCTATTTTTATAAAAAAGAGATCAGTTAACACAGGTAGCACGGGAGATATGTAAAATCTGGTTTTGTTCCACCTATGATTCACATGCTGCGTTAATTAGAAGAGTGGTTTTAAAGCATTGGCATGTTCTGGCTCAGGATACCAAGTTTGGAGGTTGTTTTAAAGAGAAACCCCGCCTTATGTACAGAAAAGGGAAGTATTTGGCTAATCAGCTAGTTAAAGCAGACATAGCTCCAAAAAGAAAAATAGACAAACGTTTCTGTCTGCTAGAAAGCGGGGAACTTTCCTATGTCTGGGGTGTTAGAGTTGCAATAGAAATAAAAAGGCTTCATACCTGTGATAGTAAGAACGTAATCTATATGCTGAAGTGTTCCTGTGGGAAGGTGCATGTGGGACAAACCTCTAGATCTGTAAAAGTGAGATTGAATGAACATCATCTTTGGGTGATGTGATGTGTTGGGTTTGCGCCAGACATAGCGTTTTCTTTGATGGCTGAAAAGTTCAATTTTAGTCTCATCAGACCAGAGCACCTTCCTCCATAAATTTTGGGAGTCTCCCACATGCCTTTTCGTAAACTGACAACGTGCCTTTTTGTTTTTAGCTGTGGGAAGGTGCATGTGGGACAAACCTCTAGATCTGTAAAAGTGAGATTGAATGAACATCGGTCTGCTATCAGAATGTACTCTTCTAAAGAACAGCAGCTTAACTAGTCAGCACCGGTCTCCTCCGAGGTGAGGCAGGGGACTCCAGTGTCTGGCGTCCCCTGTCAGCACTGCGATTGGTTGGAACAACGCTCCAGCCAATGGCAGCCCTATAGCTGCACAGGAAGGGGCTGAACCTCCCTGCATGCAGTCATTCTAGCTGGTGACTGCATGCAGAGAGGTTGTGTGCTTCTCTGTGCTGCTTGTTGGCTTGCTGGGACTTGTGGTGCACCACCACTGCGATTTAAGCTTTTCATGCTGAAAGAAGAACATTTGGAATGCTGGAAGGTGAACCTCCGTCCTAGCCTCAAATCACACACAGAGTGGAACAGGTTTTGCTCAAGAATATCCCTGTATTTAGCACCATCCATCTTTCCCTCAACTCTGACCAGTTTCCCAGTCCCGGATGCTGAAAAACATCATCTTTGGGTGATGTGATGTGTTGGGTTTGCGCCAGACATAGCGTTTTCTTTGATGGCTGAAAAGTTCAATTTTAGTCTCATCAGACCAGAGCACCTTCCTCCATACATTTTGGGAGTCTCCCACATGCCTTTTCGTAAACTGACAACATGCCTTTTTGTTTTTAGCTGTGGGAAGGTGCATGTGGGACAAACCTCTAGATCTGTAAAAGTGAGATTGAATGAACATCGGTCTGCTATCAGAATGTACTCTTCTAAAGAACAGCAGCTTAACTAGTCAGCACCGGTCTCCTCCGAGGTGAGGCAGGGGACTCCAGTGTTTGGCGTCCCCTGTCAGCACTGCGATTGGCTGGAACAACGCTCCAGCCAATGGCAGCCCTATAGCTGCACAGGAAGGGGCTGAACCTCCCTGCATGCAGTCATTCTAGCTGGTGACTGCATGCAGAGAGGTTGTGTGTTTCTCTGTGCTGCTTGTTGGCTTGCTGGGACTTGTGGTGCACCACCACTGCGATTTAAGCTTTTCATGCTGAAAGAAGAACATTTGGAATTTTATTTGCAGCTCTTCTAGATCCTTAAACCACCCTCCATCCCTGCCCCCCCCCCCCCGTCCTTTTTTTACAGACGCCATTTGATCCTTGCACTTTTTTTGGTAATTTTTCTTTTTTTTACAATTTTCCAGTTCTGCACCACTTTTTCTGCACGCGAGCTGTGACAGCCAAGCAGCACTGATCAGTCCGTAATCCACTGTTCAGCACCTGGGCTCATTTTTTTTGGTGCAGAAAAATTTTTTTTTTTTCATCAGTTTTTTTTTTTAAGTAATAGTTAGATTAGTAATAGTTGATTTTTAGATAGAGTTCTTTTTTTTGTATCTGCAGTCAATTTTTATACTCCTGTGTCTGCACGGATGCACCAAACGTCAGCTTACGTGCGTCCTGCAGCCCTGAGCACCAATAAGTACCATTTTTTTTACTGGTCGCTTTTGTGCTCAGTTCTTTTCTTTTTTTTTGGTAGTGTTAGCGTAGATTTTTTCACGCACATATCTGTGTGCGTGCATCCTGCACCTGCTGAGCGCTGATCAGAAACATCCATTTTTCTGATCAGTCTGCTCATTTTACCGTGCAGATTTTTTTATTTTTTTATGTGTAGTTAGTTATACAGTGCCTTGCAAAAGTATTCACCCCCCTTGACTTTTTTCTGGTGCCTCACAACCTGGAATTAACATGGATTGTTTTAGGATTTGCATCATTTAATTTACAGAACATGCCCACAACTTTGAAGATGTTTTTTTTTGTTGTTTTTTAGTGAAGCAAACAACAAATAGGACAAAATAACAGAAAAAGTCAATGTGCATAACTATTCACCCCCCTAAATTCAATACTTTGTAGAGCCTCCTTTTGCGGCAGTCACAGCTCCAAGTTGCTTTGGATGAGTCTCTATGAGCTTGCCACATCTTACCACTGGGATTTTTGCCCATTCCTCCTTGCAGAACTGCTCCAGCTCCTTCAAGTTGGATGGTTTGCGCTTGTGAACAGCAATCTTTAACCTCTTGCCGCCACGCTAACGCCGATGGGCGTCAGCGCGGCGGCTCTCTCAGGTCTCAGTCACGCCTATCGGCGTCATCTCGTGAGACCTGAGATTTCACATGAACGCGCGCGCGTCGTGCGCGCGCGTTCATGTGATCGGAGCCGGGACAACTGAAACTACAGCCTGCCAGCGCTGATCATGCGCTGGCAGGCTGTAGATGCGGAAAAAAACGCATTTAAATCGCATATCAGACGCTGTTTTTTAAACAGCGTCTGATATGCCTGCTGTCTGCTCGTCTGGTGGTCCCTTTGTTTGGGACCACCAGAGGAAACATAGAAAAAGTGCAACAATCACTACACACACACCCCCCACCCCCATCACTGATTAACCCCTGATCACCCATGTCACCCCCTGATCACCCCTGTCACCCCCTGTCACTAATCACCCCCCTACAGGCTCATTCAGACATCAGTATGTGTTTTGCGGATCCATGGATCTGCGGATCCATGGATCTGCGGATCCATTGATTTACAGATCCGCAAAATACGGACAACGGCAATGCGCTTTCCGCATTTTGCAGATCCGCACAGAACTATATAGAAAATGCTTTTCTTGTCCGCAATTGCGGACAAGAATAGGACATGTTCTATATTTTTGCGGAACGGAAGTGCAGACTCGAAGCGCGGATCCGTAATTCCGGATCCGAGCGGGACAAAGTCTGTCCCCATAGAAATGAATGGGTCCGCAATTCCGTTCCGCAAACAGAATTTCGGACGTGTGAATGGGGCATAAGGGTCCCTTATCACCGCCAGTTAGTTAGCTACTTGTTGGGTAGTTAGCGCCCACCGCACCGCAGTCACTGATTTTGGCAGAGATTTTTTCATCCACATTGATCAATGCGAATGAAAAAATCTGTGCCGTTCATTTTTTTTTTTTTCAGCGCAGAGGCTGAACGGAAAAAAATCTCATTACCCGTATGGTCAATATAAGGAGAATCGCAGAAACTCCTAATGCTGGCCATACGTGTAATGATTGCAGAGACCCTCAAATGCCAGGGCAGTACAAAAACCTCACATGTGACCCCATTTTAGAAAGAAGACACCCCAAGGTATTCCGTGAGGGGTATGGGGAGTTCATGTAAAATTTTATTTTTTGTCACAAGTTAGTGGAATATGAGACTTTGTAAAAAAATATATATATATATATCAATTTCCGCTTGTGTCAAAAAATTTTTTTTTATGTGAACTCGCCATGCCCCTCACAGAATACCTTGGGGTGTCTTCTTTCCACAATGGGGTCACTTGTGGGGTATTTATACTGCCCTGGCATTTTAGGGGTCCTAAAGCGTGAGAATCCAAATACGTAAAAATGCCCTGTGAAATCCTAAAGGTACTCATTGGTTTTAGGGCCCCTTTGCGCATCTTGGCTGCAAAAAAGTGTCACACATGTGGTATCGCCGTACTCAGGAGAAGTAGGGCAATGAGTTTTGGGGTGTATTTCTATATATACCCATGCTGGGTGTGAGAAATATCTCTGTAAACGACAACGTTTTAAATTTTTTTATACAAAGTTGACAATTTACAGAGATATTTCTCTCATCCAGCATGGGTATATGTAAAAATACACCCCAAAACATATTGCCCTACTTCTCCTGAGTACGGCAATACCACGTGTGTGACACTTTTTTGCTGCTTGAGTGCGCAAAGGTGCCCAAATTCCAACGAGTACCTTTGGGTTTTACAGGGCTGCTCACAATTTAGCCCCGCCCAAAATGCCAGAACAGTAAACACACCCCACAAATGACCCCATTTCGGAAAGTAGACACCCCAAGGTATTCACTGAGGGGCATAGTGAGTCCGTCTAAGATTTTATATTTTTTTGCCAGAAGTTAGCAGAAATGGAAACTTTATTATTATTTTTTTTTTCCTCAGAAAGTGTCATTTTCCGCTAACTTGTGAAAAAAAATGAAATGATACATGAACTCACCATTCCCCTCCGTGAATACTTTGGGGTGTCTTCTATCTAAAATGGTGTCATTTGGGGGGTATTTATACTATCCTGGCATTCTAGCACCTGAAGAAACATGACAGGTGCTCAGAAAGTCAGAGCTGCTTCAAAATGCCGAAATTCACTTTTTTGCACCATAGTTTGTAAACGCTATAACTTTTACCCAAACCAATAAATATACACTTATTGGATTTTTTTTATCAAAGACATGTAGAACAATAAATTTTGTGATGTTTTTTTTTGTTTTTTTTTAGTGAAGCAAACAACAAATAGGACAAAATAACAGAAAAAGTCAATGTGCATAACTATTCACCCCCCTAAATTCAATACTTTGTAGAGCCTCCTTTTGCGGCAGTCACAGCTCCAAGTTGCTTTGGATGAGTCTCTATGAGCTTGCCACATCTTACCACTGGGATTTTTGCCCATTCCTCCTTGCAGAACTGCTCCAGCTCCTTCAAGTTGGATGGTTTGCGCTTGTGAACAGCAATCTTTAAGTCTGACCACAGATTTTCTATTGGATTGAGATCTGGGCTTAGACTGGGCCATTCCAACACATTTACATGTTTCCCCTTAAACCACTCAAGTGTTGCTTTAGCAGTGTGTTTGGGGTCATTGTCCTGCTGGAAGGTGAACCTCCGTCCTAGCCTCAAATCACACACAGAGTGGAACAGGTTTTGCTCAAGAATATCCCTGTATTTAGCACCATCCATCTTTCCCTCAACTCTGACCAGTTTCCCAGTCCCGGATGCTGAAAAACATCATCTTTGGGTGATGTGATGTGTTGGGTTTGCGCCAGACATAGCGTTTTCTTTGATGGCTGAAAAGTTCAATTTTAGTCTCATCAAACCAGAGCACCTTCCTCCATAAATTTTGGGAGTCTCCCACATGCCTTTTCGTAAACTGACAACGTGCCTTTTTGTTTTTAGCTGAAAGTAATTGCTTTCTTCTGGCCACTCTGCCATAAAGCCCAACTCTATGGAGCGTACGGCTTATTGTCGTCCTATGTACAGATACTCCAGTCTCTGCTGTGGAACTCTGCAGCTCCTCCAGGGTTACCTTAGGTCTCTGTGCTGCCTCTCTGATTAATGCGCTCCTTGCCTGGTCCGTGAGTTTTGGTGGGCGGCCGTCTCTTGGCAGGTTTGCTGTTGTGCTATGTTCTTTCCATTTGGTTATGATAGATTTGATGGTGCTCCTGGGGATCATCAAAGATTTGGATATTTTTTTATAACCTAACCCTGACTTGTACTTCTCAACAATATTGTTCCTTACTTGTTTGGAGAGTTCCTTGGTCTTCATGGCAGTGTTTGGTTAGTGATGCCTCTTGCTTAGGTGTTGCAGCCTCTGGGGCCTTTCAAAAAAGGTGTGTGTATGTAATAACAGATCATGTGACACTTAGATTGCACACAGGTGGACATCATTTTACTAATTACCGTATTTTTTGCCCCATAAGACGCACTTTTTCCCCCCAAAAAATGGGGGAAAAGTGCCCCTGAGTCTTATGGCGCGAATGCTGACATTTTTACATCGCCAGCTGCGATGTATGCGCGAGCGGGGAGGGACTGGGAGGAGGAGCTGGGGGCCAGCAATTGCAGAGGGGCTGGTGCAGTGACGTCACGTGCCTGCGCCGCCTACTTTATGAATGAAGCAGGCGGCGCAGGCTTGCCTGCTATCAACTGAACAAGCCGTGTGTCGGTAAATATTAGGGGTGGGGGGCAAGGACCAGAACTTTTAATTGATTTAGATACCTTATATTTTAATAGTGCAGCACTGGAGCGGGGGGGCCGGGTACAGTCACTGCACCGGCCCCTCCGCAATTGCTGGCCCCCAGCTCCTCCTCCCAGTCCCTCCCCGCTCGCTCAGTTTTATGGGGGGAGGGGGTCTGTGGATGGCACTGTTATGGGATGGGGGATCTGTGGATCTGTGTGGAGGGTCTGTGGATGACACATATATAACAGTGCCATCCACAGATCCCCCATAACAGTGCCATCCACAGATCCCCCATAACAGTGCCAGCCCTGTTATGGGGGGGATCTGTGAAGGATACTGTTACAGGGGGTCTGTAACAGTATCCTTCACAGATCCCCCCATAACAGTATCCTTCACAGATCCCCCCCATAACAGTGTCAGTCACAGATCCCCCCATAACAGTGTCAGTCACAGATCCCCCCCATAACAGTGCGTCATCCACAGATCCCCCCATAACAGTGCGTCATCCCCAGACCCCTCCATAAGTGTGTCATCCCCAGATCCCCCCTAACAGTACGTCATCCCCAGATCCCCCATAACAGTACGTCATCCCCAGATCCCCCATAACAGTGCCATCCCCAGATCCCACATAACAGTGTCCTTCACAGATCCCCCATAATAGTGCCATTCACAGACCACCATTAGTTCCAAAAGCACACCTTTTGGTTAAAAATATTTTTTTTCTTATTTTCCTCCCCAAAAACCCCAGGTGCGTCTTATGGGCCGGTGCGTCTTATAGGGCAAAAAATACGGTATGTGACTTCTGAGGGTAATTGGTTGCACCAGAGCTTTTTATGGGCTTCCTAACAAAGTGGGTGAATACATACGCACATGGCAATTTTCTGTTTTCTATTTCTAAACAATAGTTTTATTTATATATTTTTCTCATTTCACTTCACCAACAGACTATTGTGTTCTGATCCATCACATAAAATTCTGATTAACAAAACATTGAACTTAAGGCTGTAATGTAACAAAACATGAAAAAAGTCAAGGGGGTGAATACTTTAGCAAGGCACTGTAAATCTCTATATACATACATATATAGAATTAAATTTTAGCTAGGTAGTGTTAGTGTAACTTTTTTTCTCTACTATTCTCTATATTTCAAATTTTTTACAAGCCCCTTCACGTGTTAAAATACAACATACGCTCCCCTCACACTAAATAAAGGTTTACACATTTCACACTTCACACCCCAATAAGTAAGAGTATACTCAGCTGAAGAGGCATACGCCATGCTTGCCTCCGATACTGAGTCTGCCAGAGAGGGAGAAGAGGATGCCACTTTCCTCTACTCCTCTACCCCCTCATCATCATCCGCTGATGAGGGACCCTCTAGAAGGCGTCCCAGAACAACAGCTGAGGCAGCCCCCCAGAGTCAGCCCATATGGACCCCACCCCCTGACGATTATCAGCCCCAAATTCCGGATTTTAAGGACAGCTCCGGAATACAGATAGACTATGCGGGCTTCACTGAACTAGATTTTTTTCAAAATCTTCTTCTCTAAAGATTTTGTAATTTACAATTCATTGATCAGAACCCTACATCGGCATACGCTAGACTTGTAGGTTGGACCCCAGTAAGTGCAGCAGAGATAATGAAGTTTTGGGGACTCGTGCTGCATATGGGTGTTGTAAAAAAGACAAAAGTTGGACCATATTGGAGTTCGGACATTTTCTACCAGACTCCAATTTACAGTAAGACCATGACCCGGAAGTGATTTGAGTCAATTAGGAAATTCCTACACTACAACGACGCACCCCAAAACGACCCAACATTTGACCGTCTGTTCAAGGTTAGGCCTGTCATTGACCACTTTAACACCAAGTTTGCTGAGGTGTACAACCTAGATAAAAATGTCAGTGTAGGGGAGTCCCTATTACTTTTCAAAGGGGGATTAGATTATGCCAGTACCTGCCTAGCAAACGGGCAAGTCATGGCATAAAGATATACAAACTTTGTGAGAAAAGCTCCGGGTACACTCACAAGTTCCGCATTTGTGAATGGGAAGATTCCCGGATAGAACCCCCAGAAAGCCCCGCCAATCCTACGAGTTAGTGGGAAGATCATGTGGGACTTACTGCACCCACTGCTGGATAAGGGTTCCCACCTCTATGTGCATAACTATTATACCAGCATACCCCCATTCATGTCCCTAACTGCCAGAGGTACTGTGGCTTGCGACACAGTGCGTAAAAATTTAGAGAGGCCTCCCTAGATCCCTGGTAGGGCAACCACTAAGAATGGGTGAAAGTAGGGCTCTCCTCCATGAGAACATGCTGGTGGTTAAGTACAAGGACAAGAGGGACATCCTTATACTGACCACCATTCACACTAACACCAGCTCGCCTGCTCCTGTATGAGGTACCACAACTACTACCCCAAAACCAGTTTGTATCCTGGACTACAACAGGCACATGGGAGGGGTGGATCTTTCAGATCAACTTCTGAAGCCCTACATTGCCACACAAAAAATGAAAGCGTGGCACAAAAAGCTGGCCGTACACATTGTACAGATGGCAATGTGCAATGCGTATGTGCTATTTCAATCTGCAGGCCACACAGGAACTTTCCTTCAGTTCCAAGAGGTGGTTTTCAAGGGAGCGTCCCAGTACTTCAGGAAGTCATGGTGCCCGTGATGTACCAGGGCAACATTTTACAGGTCAAGTCCCCCAGGAAGGGAAGGGCCCAAAAAAGATGCAGGGTATGTTCCAAAAGGGGGATAAGGAAAGACACCATTTACCACTGCGAAACCTGCACTGAAAAACCTGGCCTGTGCGTGCAGGAGTGTTTTAAAATCTAACACTCATCCATGAAGTATTAATTTAATTTCATCCATGATGTACCCTGTAGTTTTACCACCATATGTCTCTGATTTAGTCCGCTTAGCTTACAGATCTACTTTTCACCAACCACTACATATTTATTTCTGTGAAACACCTGTTAGGTCAAGAGTGCTCTTTCCACCCCTTAAAATGTTTGTACGGTGGTGCTCTTTCCAAAATAGGGTCACTTCTTGGGGTTTTTAATTTCTGAGGACCTAAGGAATCTTTTAAATGCAGCATGGCACCTAAAATCCATGTCTACCAATTCAGGCCTGCCCCCAAAATCCATATTTTGCTGTTTGCCTGCTGTGTGCCCATACAGCAGGTTACAAGCAGATATGGGGAGTTTCCTGAATGGGGAGAAAATGGGGAACACATACTGGGGAGCAACTTTTCTGTTTAAAAAAATGCAATTTTTCATTTTCTCTGCCAAGTGTTTCCTAGTTCTATGAAACACCTTTGAGGTCAAAGTGCTCACTATACACCTTGAAAGATTCCTTGAGGGGTGTAGCTCCCAATTACCATTCCAGCTAAACCTGCATTTCTAAAGCCATATGGTGCTCCTTCGACTCTCAAGCCTGCTGTGCACCAATACATCAGTTTTTGAGTCTTGTTTGGCTTTTAACACTTGATGTGTTGCAGAAAAAATAGATACAAATTTAAAATATGCTAAAAAAAAGTGAAATTTGACTCCCATTTTCCCTTAATTCTCGTGGGGCACCTAAACAGTTAACAAAGTTTGTAAAATCAGTTTTGGATAGCTGGAGGGGTGTAATTTCTACAATTGGGTAATTTATGGGTGGTTGTGTAAGCCCCACAAAGTGACTTCATAACTGAACTGGCTCTTAAAAAATTGGGTTTTGGAAATTTTCTTAATTTTAAAGTATAACTGTCAAATTATTTTTTTTTTTACTATTGGATTCTGGTGATTAATATTACCTTGTTGGCCCTGTTTTAATTTCTGATTCTTAAATAAATAACCCCTAAAAGCCACCTAAAAGTCCCCAGTATTGGCTATATTTACCTGAGATAAAATCAGGTTGCTATGCTCCTTCCGTCTACCAGATGAGGACGGAGCACGCTGCGTGCACTGGGAACTGATAGTGAGTCAACATTGTAAGGGAATGTATAAAAAGCCAGGTTCTTCCTGACAGGAGATAACAGTGCTGGGCTGTGTGTGTGAACTTCTCCACATGCCTGTGCTTGGCAGACACTCCCTTAGCAGTTCTGGAGAATGTACATATGCCACTGCTCAGTGTATAAATGACAGCCTTATCTGATAAGAGGAGAGCTTGTAGGAGGACTACAGGCTTCAGCCAGACCTGGGAACTTCACTGCAAGACCCCCCTATACAGAGCTGGTCTTCACTAACTTCACTGCAGGTGTCCTATGGATTAGCCTCAGGGCTGAGGGCAGCCATCTTAACAGAATAGTGAAATTTCAGTTTTATGCAGACTGGTTGCTAAGGGCTGAATCTTATTAAATAAGGGGTAAGTAAGTCTAATAGTTATTGATTCAGGTATATTATCATATTAGTAACTACATATATGAAAACTGAAATTAGGGTCTAAATGTGACAGTTATCCTTTAAGATTTGCTTCTAAACTTCTAAAGTCCTAACGTTCTAAGCTAACGTCCCAAAAATATTAAATGTCATTTTCAAAATGATCCAAACATGAAGTAGACATATGGGAAATGTAAAGTAATAACTACTTTTGGAGGTATTACTATCTATTATAGAAGGAGAGAAATTGAAATTTGTAACTTTGCTAATTTTTCTATTTTTTTTGTAAATTATTATTTTTTATAAAAACGAAATATTTTGACTCAAATTTACCACTGTCGTGAAGTACAATATGTGACGAGAAAATAGTCTCAGAATGGCCTGGATAAGTAAAAGCGTTTTACAGTTATCACCATATAAAATGACACATCAGATTTGTTAAAAATGGCCTGGTCCTTAAGGGGAAAAATGGAAGGGTCCTGAAGGGGTTAAAACAATCACATTTTCTAGTGCATTCTTTAGTGTGGGGTCTTGTACCTTAGCATTTCCAAAATGAACTCTAGACACCTCAAGGTCTGTTGATATAGGATCAGATTTGGTTGGGAAAATGATCAGAGAGATCAGACTCTGAGTCTGAATTGAGTCAACTTGGGATGTCGATGTTTTTGCACCACTGTGGTCCTGTTGTGCGATTAATGTTTATGCCACTAACAATATGATTTAAGGACACGTCCACCTAGCTACAGACAAGACCAGGGAAGTTATCTTTTAGAGGTTCTATTGGCCAGGTTGTTATATAGACATCTAAAACTAAAGTACATCCTGTCCTATCTATCAGCTTAATGCCAGTGTCTTATT
Organism: Bufotes viridis; assembly: GCA_033119425.1. NCBI lineage: Eukaryota > Metazoa > Chordata > Amphibia > Anura > Bufonidae > Bufotes > Bufotes viridis. The sequence continues at coordinate 327,791,276 of CM065592.1, read as the reverse complement.
TTAGAAGCCCTTTGGTGCCGTTTCCAACCATTAAAGTACCGTTTGAACAGATAGCTAGGGGACACCAGTACATTTTGGTAGTTTTACATTATTCCACCAGATAACGAAGAGATTCCATTAAAAAGTACCTCTGCTAAGTGTATTGCTTGCGATTGTTTCAAACTGTGTGTGCACAAAAGTAAGTATACCCAAAGAAATCCTGACGGACCAAGGAACCCCCTTTATGTCCAAAGTAATGAAGGAGTTGTGTAAAATAGTGGAGATTTAACAGTTAAGAACGTCATTATATTATCTAAAAAACTGATGGGCTGATAGAGAGGTTTAATAAAACTTTGGCAATGTTAACAAAGGTTATTGAAAAAGATAGTAAAGACTAGGGATGTCTGTTACCATATTAGCTGTTGTCAGTCACGGAAGTCCCCCAGGTATGTACAGTGTTCTCCCCATTAGAGTTGCTATATGGTCTAAGTCCTTGGATTGCTACAGAATGCTTAGTAAAATGTGGATTAAGGGGTTAAAAATAAAAAAAATTAACTCACCATATCCACTTGATCGCGTAGTTGCGATCTCTTCTTCATTCATTAGCTGTCGGCTAAACGACCTTCTATTTTTTGTTACCTTGCCTCAAAAAAAGTGCAATATAGAGCAACCAAAATCATATTTACCCTAAAATAGTACAAACAAAACTGCCACCTTATCCCGTAGTTTCCAAAATGGAGTCACTTTTTTGGAGTTTCTACTGTAGTACTTTGTAGTACTTTGTACTGCTATTTACATAGTTGATCTGACAGGTTAAATTGTGTGCTATTTCAATAGAGCAGGTTGTTACGGATGCGACAATACCAAATATGACTACTTTTTGGAGTTTTTTGTTTCAGTTTTTCATAACAAAGCATTTTAGAAAAAAAATTGGATTTTTTGTACTCACCGTAAAATCCTTTTCTCGTAGTATGCATTGGGGGACACAGCACCATGGGTATATGCCCAGCTGCCACTAGGAGGCTGACACTAGAAACAAAAAAAGGGTGTTGGCTCCACCCAGATGGGCTATACCCTCTGCACAGAGCCGAGACACACCAGTCGGTACAAAAGCAGTAGGAACACCACATCAAACCAAGAAAAAAATGGAAACTAACAAGTCTTCCACGGAGGAACCAACAACCGAACCCGGAGAACAACCGGAACTTGTAAGAAAGACTGATCCAAATAGGGAGGGATCTGTGTCCCCCAATGCATACTACGAGAAAGGATTTTACGTTGAGTACAAAAATCCAATTTTCTCGTGCATAGCATTGGGGGACACAGCACCATGGGACGTCCCAAAGCAGTCCCCTGAGGGAGGGAAAAAAGCCGCCATGCAAACAATCTAAAGCACAGCCGCTTGCAGAACCTTGCGCCCCAGACTGGCATCGGCAGAGGCCAGCGAATGGATATGGTAGAATTTTGAAAAGGTATGAACAGAAGCCCAGGTGGCAGCACGGCAGACCTGGGAAGCCGTGGCCTGATCACGTACCGCCCAAGAAGCCCCAACTGCCCTAGTCGAGTGGGCAGTAACTCTGGAAGGAGGAACAAGACCCTTCGCCACATAGGCCTCCTTGACAGCCGACCGAACCCAGCGCGAGATAGTGGCCTTGGAAGCAGGCAGACCCTTACGAGGGCCCGCAGGAACCACAAAGAGAGCGTCAGAACGACGGAAGGGTTCCGTGAGGCGAAGATAAAGGCGAAGAGCCCGGACAACGTCCAGGCGATGGAGAGACTTCTCCCTAGGGTGGGCAGGATTGGGACAGAACGAAGGAAGGACGATCTCCTCGTTAATATGAAAGGAGGAAACCACCTTCGGAAGAAAAGACGGAACGGGGCGGAGGACCACCTTGTCCTGATGAAACACCAGGAAGGGCGAACGGCAAGACAGGGCCGCAAGCTCGGAGACTCTGCGGATGGAGGTGATGGCCACGAGGAAGGCCACCTTGAACGACACAAAGGACAGAGAAATCTCCGCCAACGGCTCAAAAGGCGAAACCTGAAGGGCGTCGAGGACGATATTCAGGTCCCACGGTTCTACCGGAGCACGGAAAGGAGGGACCCGGCGAGCAACCCCCTGGAGAAAAGTTTTGACCTGAGACCGCGAAGCCAAATTGTCGCTGAAAAAGGACCGAGACGGCCGAGATCTGACCCCTGAGGGAAGCCAACCGAAGACCCTTATCGAATCCGGCCTGAAGGAAGGCAAGGACGTGAGGGACAGAAAACCGGAGAGGACTAAGCCGGGCAGATTCGCACCAAGCGAAGAAAGCCTTCCAAGTGCGGTAGTAAATACGGGCCGATTGGGGTTTGCGAGCGTGGAGCATGGTCCGAATGACCGAGAGACCGCGGGCCCTTAGGATCACGGTTTCAACAGCCACGCCGTCAAACGAAGTTGAGGTAAATTCGGGTGAAACAGAGGGCCCTGAGAAAGGAGATCGGGCCGCAGGGGAAGCCGCCACGGGACGTCGGCGAGCAGAAACACGAGATCCGCGTACCACGCCCTGCGAGGCCAATCCGGAGCCACCAGGATTGCCGGGACCTGGTCCGTCTTGAGGCGCTTGAGCACTCGGGGGAGAAGAGGAATGGGGGGAAAAAGATACAGAAGGTCGAACTGGGACCAAGGAAGGACAAGAGCGTCGGCCGCGATGGCCTGAGGATCCCGGGACCGCGCGGCATAGCGCGGAAGTCGGTGGTTGAGGCGAAAGGCGAACAGATCCACGTCTGGTGTTCCCCAACGGTGACACAGTTGGAGGAATACATCCGGATGTAGAGACCATTCGCCCGGGTCGACCCGTTGACGGCTGAGAAAGTCTGCCGCCCAATTGTCGACCCCGGGGATGTGAACGGCGGAGAGGACCGGAACATTGTCCTCTGCCCACCGAAGGATACGGGAGGCCTCCCGAAGAGCCATCGCACTCCTGGTGCCCCCTTGGTGGTTCAGATAGGCCACCGCGGTGGAATTGTCCGTCTGGACCCGAATCGGGAGACCGCGGAGAAGGGAGGTCCAGTGGAACAGTGCCAGAAAAATCGCCCTGAGTTCCAGGACGTTTATCTGCAGGGAGGATTCCTGAAGAGACCACAGGCCTTGGGTAGTGAAGGATTCGAAAACTGCCCCCCAGCCCGTGAGGCTGGCATCCGTGGAAATCACCCGCCAGCGCGGGGGGAGAAATGACCGGCCCAAGGAAAATGGACGAGGATCCATCCACCAGGAAAGATCCCGGCGAAGCCTGAGGGGAAGACGGGCCAGGTGATCGAGACCGGACGGAGACCGGTTCCATCTGGAGAGGATGAAGGACTGAAGGGGTCGGGAATGAAACTGAGCGTAAGGAACGGCCTCGAACGAGGCCACCATCCTGCCGAGGACGCGCATACACAGTCTGATGGGCTGGGGAGACGGGACGCAGAGGCGCGCCACTCCCTCCTGAAGAGAAGCGATCTTCTCCGGGGGAAGGAACACTCGTCCGAGGCGAGTATCGAAGATCATGCCCAGGAAGGGCATCCTCCGTAGAGGGGTGAGGGAGGATTTGGAGTAGTTGATTAGCCACCCGAACTGGGTCAGGACTGAGAGGGTGATATGGAGGCTGTACAGGTTGTCCTCCAGGGAAGGGGCTCGGACAAGGAGGTCGTCCAGGTAAGGTAGGACCGCGACCCCCCTGGCACGGAGGAGCGCCACAAGAGGCGCCAGCACCTTCGTGAAGACCCTCGGAGCGGAGGCCAGACCGAAGGGCAGGGCGACGAATTGAAAATGAGCGGAACCCACCGCGAAGCGAAGGAACCGCTGATGGGAGCGTGCGATGGGAACATGTAGATAAGCGCCCTGAATGTCGATGGACGACAAAAACTCGCCCTCCTCTAGGGAGGCAATCACTGACCTGAGGGACTCCATTCGGAAATGGCGAACCCGGACAAAGTGATTGAGGGCCTTTAGGTCCAGGATCGGGCGAAGGGATCCGTCCTTCTTGGGGACCGTGAACAGGTTGGAGTAGAACCCTTGAAAGCGTTCCGATTCCGGAACCGGGATGACGACTCCTAAAGAGAGAAGGGAATGAACGGCCCGAAAAAATGCGTCCGATTTTGCGGGGGACCTGGGAGGCGACGTCAGGAAGAACCGTCCGGACGGAAGGTCGGAAAATTCTATTTTGTATCCGGAGGAAACCACCTCCAGGACCCAAGCGTCCTCCACACTCGCCCGCCAGACCTTTTGAAAGGCAAGCAGGCGACCCCCCACGCGGACGGGAGCTGAGTCATGCGGGAGAGGGCTTAGCGGACTGGGGCCTAGAAGGTCTGGGCTTGGCATGCCAGGAAGGCTTGGCCTTGAAGGAAGGCCGAGTAGACTTTTGTCCGAGCGGGAGGAGGGGGCCCGAAAGGACCGAAAACCCTGCGACCGCGAGGAAGATCCAGGAAGGCGGCGGCGACCGCGAGGCCGATTTTGGGGGAGGAGGGAACTCTTTCCCCCAGTGGCCTCAGAGATGAGCTCTTCCAAGCGTTTCCCAAAAAGCTTCCCGCCCTGGAAGGGAAGGGCAACGAGAGCTTTTTTGGAGGCAGCGTCCGCTGCCCAAGAACGAAGCCAGACAGTGCGGCGGATAGCCACGGAGTTGGCAGCCGCTCGACCAGAACGGCGAGCCGATTCCATAGAGGCGTCGCACAGGAATTTGGACGCCTGGTAGATTTGAGAGACAAGAGCAGCGATGTCCCCCTGAGCCGACTCCGGAGGCAAGGCCCGGATAAGCTGTTTAGCCCAGATAACGCAGGCTTTAGCCACCCAAGACGCGGCAAAGGCTGGACGGATAGCAGATCCCGCTGCTATGAAGGCGGACTTGGCCAAGGAGTCAACCCGTTTGTCAGAGGGATCTGACAATGAAGCTGCGTCGGCCAGGGGAAGGGTGGTGGCTTTAGCCAGACGGGCCACCTGTGGATCCACCTTAGGAGGGATCGTCCAAAGGTTGATTGAGTCCTCAGAAAAAGGATAAGGGGTGTCAGAGGTTTTGGTCAGGTGGATGCGCCGATCAGGGTGACGCCACTCCTTGGCCAGAAGCGCATCAATGTCCACGTGGTTAGGAAAAACCAGGGCAGACCGTCTTGATCGGCGGAAAGACACCGGCTCCTGGGATGAGGATGAAGGGTCGTCCTGCACATGGAGCGCGTCTCTAACCGCCCTGATGAGATCCTGCATAGCTGCAGACATCGCCGTGCTCCGCTCTGATTGGGAATCGGAGTCAGAGGAGTCCCCATGGGCGGCGGAAAGGGCGGAAGAGGAAATCTCTCCAGACTCAGACTTATCCGGGGAGTGATCCGAGGAAGCTGAGGAGGAATGGGAGTCTGCGGAAGCGACACGAGATCGCTTGCGGGATCGCGTGTTAGAACGTGGACGGACGTCCCTGGCGGAGGGGGGCCCGCTAGAGGCGGCCGCAATTTGGGCCGGCAAGTGATCTAGCGAATGCGCCAGGGATTGGGAAAGGCTGGCAAGGCTCCCTATGGCTTGAGAAAGGGAAGCGGCCCATTCCGGAGGGACAGACTCGGATGGAGCAGTCGGGGTGGGTTGGGCGGGCCTGGGGACGAGGCACTGCGCGCAGAGGGAGCTAGATTGGCCGCATGGGAACTTTTTATTGCAGCGGCAGCAAGCATAAAAAGTGGAGGATCCGGCAGGAGGGGCGGAAGGGGGGTCCTGACCCGAAGAAGACATAGTAAGCTAGGGTGGAGCCTGCAAAAAAAGAAATCAGCCAGAGGCTGCCTACCAGACCCCAGGTGCTGTGTCCCAGAAACAGCCAAAGCAGCAACAGCAGACCGCAGAGGAGCAGTAAGATGGCGACCAGAAGGCAGGAAGGCCGGCATCCAGAAGAAGACTCCACCCAGTAGCCAGGAAGAAAAAGCCCGCGCCAAGAGGGGATTGGCTGGACCAGAGACCTCTCCCAGAGCCCCCCCCACGAAGGGGAGGGGGCAGGAGCAAGCCCGGGAACCAGGGAAGGGGGCGGGGAATTGCGGCCTAGTAGGCCCGAAAAGCCGGTTACTAAAGTTATGATCGCAGCCGGGCGTGGAGGCCCGCGATCGCGGTGGCCTCCCCCGGCGACCTAGAGGATCGGGAGCGGGGAGGTGGATAGGCCCTGGGAAGCGACCCCCAGGGCAAGAAAAACGGAAGGGCTGGGTGCAACAGGGGCCGAGAACCGGGCCTCCAAAGAAGTAGGCCCGAAGCCGGGGCCTAGAGTAATAGGGCGGCCGGACGGACACCCGCGGGAGCAGATGGGCTCCCTGGGCCGCAGAAGGGACGAGGCCCCCCCCCCCCCCCCTGAGGACAAGGGGAAAAGAAGCCCAAGCAGGCCCCAGGAAGGTGCCAGCAGGCAGGGCACAGGGGAGACATGGACAAGGGAGGGAGGGGGGTTACACGTCGGAGGGGACCCAGCCGCAGTGGGAGAGAAGGGCCGCAGTGAGAAGGGACCCTAAGCTTGGGGACCATACTCACCATCAGACGTCTTCAGGCGCTGCAGCTACCACCCCTTCGGCGGACTCTACACGGGAACCGTGGGACTGCCGGAAATCCGCTGCGGTTGCAGAACTGGGGACTGGGTGGGTGCTTAGGTACCGAAGGTACGCGCCCGCAGGGGGGCAACAAAAGTGGAACACGATGGAGCCACCCCTGCCGCAGGCTGGAACCTGCAAAGAAAGGAAAAAATTAAATTAGAAAAAAAGAGCAGGATGACCTGCGCAAAAAAGGAGCGCAGGACATGTCTGCCTCCTATGGACACTAGAACAAGACTGGTGTGTCTCGGCTCTGTGCAGAGGGTATAGCCCATCTGGGTGGAGCCAACACCCTTTTTTTGTTTCTAGTGTCAGCCTCCTAGTGGCAGCTGGGCATATACCCATGGTGCTGTGTCCCCCAATGCTATGCACGAGAAAATATTTTTTAGTGTCTCCACATTCTGAAAGCCATATTTTAATTTTTTATTTTTTGGGCGACTGGTCTTATGTAGAGGCTCACTTTTTGCGGGATGAGATGACGGTTTGATTGGCGTGGGGTGCATATGACATTTTGGCCGCTTGCTATTACACTTTTTATGATGTAAGATGACAAAAATGACTTTTGATACGGTATTTATATAATTTTTTTTGTCTGTGTTCACCTGAGGTTAGGTCATGTGTTATTTTTATAGAGCAGGTTGTTACGGATGCGGCAATACATAATATGTATACTTTTTTATTTATGTATTTAAGTTTTACACAATAATATCATTTTTGAAACAAAAAAAATCATGTTTTAATGTCTCCATGTCTCCATAGAGCCATATTATTATTTTTTTGGGGCGATTGTCCTATGTGGGGTATCATTTTTTGCGGGATGAGATGACGGTTTGATTGGCACTATTTTTGGGTGCATATAACTTTTTGATCGCTTGCTATTACAGTTTTTGGGATGTGAGGTGACAAAAATGGTTTTTTTACATTGTTTTTATTTTTTTACGGTATTTTTTACCTGAGGGGTTAGCTCATAGTGATATTTTTATAGAGCAGGTTTTTACGAATGCAGCGATATCTAATATGTATACTTTTTTTTATGTATTTTACTTTAACACAATAACAGCATTTTAGAAAAAAAAAATCATGTTTTAGTGTCTCCATAGTCTGAGAGCCATATTTTTTTATTTTTGGGGGTGATTGTCCTATGTAGGGGCTCATTTTTTGTGGGATGAGAAGGCGGTTTTATTGGTACTATTTTAGGAGGCATACGCCTTTTTATGATGTAAGATGACAAAAAATTGCTTTTTTTTTACACCTTTCTTTTTTTGTTAGGTCATGTGATATTTTTATAGAGCAGATTTTTACAGATGCGGCGATACCTAATATGTGTAGTGTATTTTATTTTTTTTATTTTTATTCAGTGATATGTGTTTTTTTATTTTTACTTTTTTTCACTTTTTCTACATTTTTATTTTTGCAAGGGGACAGCAGCCCCCGATGGGAGAGGGAGGGAGCTCGCTCCCTGTTAACCCCTTCCATACAGCGGTACGTACGGACCACGGTATGTAAGGGGTTAAACTGCTGACATCTGTATGGCACAGATGTCAGCAGTTTATAGCAGAGGGTCAGCAATGTGCTGACCCTCTGTTATAACCACTAGACACCAGGGAAGAATACAGAGGAGGCGGGCAGGGGATCGCGATCCTTAAGGGGTTAATCTTTTTCAGTTTTACCTCATAATAACTTCCAGAAATGTCTGTCACTTTCACATTGAGCAGGCCTCTTCTCACAGCGTTGTCATGTGCACGTCGTCTCCTCTGTATTATAAACAAGAGACAGGAGAGCATTGGTAGGTGGAGCTCAGCCATGAGTTCCTGGGCTTGGGCAGAAAGTGGAGGGGGGAGGGCCGCTTTAGATGCTGCTATCTCCTGAATGGTAGCAGCTACAAACACACAACTGGTCTTGTTTGAGGCTTTCATACAAGACCAAAATGACAGCTAAAGTCCAAGCAACAGTTAGAAATCACTGTTAGAAATCTAGTCGGGAATAATCGCGGGTAAAACCTGCTGTTACTTTCACTTTCAGCTTCATTCACAGCATCCTGATTTCTGTCAGTAATATCTTCCCCTGTACTGAACATATTGCTGTCATTCTGGTATTGTCTGAAAGCTCGGAATATCAGCTTTCAGCCAATATGACACATATCTCTAGCTCGTACCAAACCAATGCTCAAAAAATGGCAGCACACAAGACAAAAAAAAACATAACATAAAAAAGAAAGAATATGGAGGTGCCTGCCCGTTGGTCCAACACTGACCCAAAATTACAAAAAGGGGGAAGTCAGGCAGCACAATCACCTTAAAAAATTGATGCAATTTATTCACCCATGCTGGAAGCGCAACGTTTCGGCTCCAGTATAGATTGAAAACGTCGCACTTCTAACATGGGTGAATAAATTATATAAATTTTTTAAGGTGAGAGTGCTGCCTAACTTCCCTCTTTTTGGTACCAAACCAGAGATATGAGCAGATAAAGCAGCGCCCGCCCCGCCCCTAGTCAGTGTGGAGGAGAATGAGGAAGCAGCTGCAGAAGTTGAGAAAAATATATGGAAATTTGTGTGACATTATCATCAATATAGTGACCCACATAATAAAAATATGTTATTTTTACCACACAGTGAATACCATTAAAAAAATTCCACAAAATAATGAAAAAATTGCAGTTTTTTTTAATCTTTCCCCTGAAAAATAAATTCATAAAAGTTATTTAATACATTATATATACCCCAAAATGGTTCCTAAAAAAACCTTTGAATGTGACTATTAAGAGGCTAAAACAAATGCTTACTGATTTCCTGTAATTGCAGGCTTTGTCTGTCTCTGGTTAGCTGTATGTGAGAGGATACACACTGCTCTGGGGTAGTGGGGGAGGTTATCTGCATTCTGATTGGTCCTGTTAGTTCATGTGAGGTGAGCAAGGGCTTATGGGAAGTAAGGGAAATACAGGATGGCCTCAAGGAAGGGCAAAGATCACCACAGAAAGTGCAGCAGAGGCCATCTTAGGAAGATGCTGAAATAGACGCACAGAGAAATAGGGTTTCCCTCTGCTTGCTCTGAAGCAAGTACCATAGCCACTAAGTAACTGTTGTTTCACACAGCCAACACCTGGGCTAATGTTTGCAATAGTTGAAACAAGGCTACAAGGCCTATTACAGCTATATTCCAGTGCAATGCCACTGCATTGGAATATACAGAATTTTTAAGACACTAGTGTATTAAATTACATTATAGTAAGGAAAAGGCAATCTGATTATAGCAAGTTCATGTCCCCTATTGTGAAAAATAAATAAATAAATAAATCATCCCTCTTTCCCCAAAATAAAAATAAGCAAAAACAATTAACATCATAGACAACACTGCTTTCCAAACTTTCCGTACTATTAAAATATAAAAATATTTAGCAAAGAAAACAATTTGTAGGAATAGCCAGGCACTCTGGAAGAAGGTGGTGCTTGTATCCTGGGTTAAAGGCCCAAATATTCAAGTAGAAGAAGTGGACCAGCACTTTATTGCTATAAACAGAATATGGGCAGATGTGATGCATTTTTCAAACAGAACCAAACTTTGTGCATAGATACAGTAACAGAACCAAGCTGTGTGCACAGATACAGTAACAGAACCAAGCTGTGTACATAGATACAATAACATAACCAAGCTATGTGCATAGATACAGTAAAAGAACCAAGCTGTGTGTATTGATACAGTAACGGAACCAAGCTGCATGTATAGATACAGTAACAGAATCAAGCTATGTGTATGAATACAGTACCAAAACAAAGCAGTATGCATAGATACAGTAACAGAACCAAGCTGCGTGTTTAGATATAGTAACAGAACCAAGTTGTATGCATAGATACAGTAACAGTACCAAGCTGGGTATAGATACAGTAACAGAATCAAGCTGCATGTTTAGATACAGTAACAGAACCAAGCTGCGTGATTAGATACAGTAACAGAACCAAGCTGTGTGTATGGATATAGTAACAGAACCAAGCTGTGTATACATACAGTAACAGAACCAAGCTGCTGTTAGGCCTGGGCCTTCTGCCATTCCTCCTGCTGTCTCACCTGTCATATCACCAGCATCTCCTGACTCGCTGCCCACTGCTGTCTCCACCAGATAGGTGCTGCTTCCACGCTTCATCGCATGCTGGGGTCCCATAGCAGTGCACGTCCGCCACTTCCTGTCATTTATGCCTCCCAGCACGGCCCCTAGGTGGGGTTATAAGTTTGAATTGCCACTTCCTGTCTCAGGAAGTTGCCTGAGCACGGAGTTACCAACAGTAATAGCAAATGTGTTCTGTTCTGATCTTCTGTGTTTGACCCAACCTATTTTAACCATTCTGTTTGCCCGCTGCCTACATTGACTACTGGACCTGTCTGACCCTAAGTCTGTCTGATTCTCTGTAACGCACTACTGTCTGATACCGGCTTCTGACCTCTGGCTTGTCTCTGAACACACTTCCGCTTCTGCCTCTGACAATCATCATCATCATCACCATCATTCGCTGCCTTTACTCCAGTCTTCCCTGCAATACCACTTCTCACCACCGTGTCTGCTCTTGGACGCAGTTCACACTAACTGCAATTCTCACCGCAACTTGAGCTATTGGAGCGTTACCTGTTGTTTCTCTCTTGCTGTGTTCTGTCCTGTCTCCTGTGAGAGTGCTAAATAACACCCTAGGGCTCAGTGGCTGCCATCCCTTGGTTGACACAGAGAATCCACACTATCCCTGGTTTGACCAGCAGATTCCACCCACTGGTTGTAACAGTATGCTCAGTCCATGGATTACACTGACTCTGACATGGCCAAAGTCCTATGTGAACTGCAACAGCAGCATACCATTCAGAAGCAAATAACATCTTATCTCCAGCATTTGACTGCTCGCCTGGATTCCTTGTCTGCGGCTATTTAACCTCCACAGACTCCAATGGTCACATTATCTGTTACTACTCCACTGACTGCTACTGCTTCTGGCACTGGTCCACGTTTGTCTCCGCCTCCTCACTACAGTAGAGATCCCAAGTCATTCAGAGGATTCCTGAACCTGTGCACTATCCTTTTTGCCTGTCCAGTCACTAACAATATTGCTCTTTTTCTGGACTCATTTGCAAAGTTTTTGAAGAACCCAGTCATCTCTCATCTCTCATCTGCTTCCTCAACTCTTCTCTCCATCAAGGTGCATGCTCTGTTGGACAATATGCTATTGAAGTCTGTACTTTATCCTCTGAACTGTCCTGGAATGAAGATGCTCTCATTGCTACTTTCAGGGAAAGCCTTAATGGCAAAATGAAAGATAAGCTTGTAGGAAGAGAGATGCCATCTGCTTTGGATGCCTTAGTGACTCTGGCGACTAGAATTGACATCCGGCTGTCTGAAAGGTCCCGTGAATCCCTCAGAGAGAAGAATTCTTCTGATAGAGCACCCAAGTCCTGGGTGGCTCCACCTCCTGTGTCTGCTAATCCTGATCCCATGCATGTGAATCATCTTAGGCCGTCGGTTGAGGAAAGACGGCATTGTCTCTGCGGGTCTTTGCCTATACTGTGGTGGTGTCCACAACTGTCCGAGTAAGTCTGGAAACTCCAGTGCCTAGGGTCATTAGGAGAGGTGATCCAAGGCGAAGATAACTCCTCAGTTGAAAACCTCTGTTCTACTGTCGTTTGGTGATGCTAGGTTCTCCATGATGGCCTCCCTTGACTCTGGTTTGGCAGGAAACTTCCTGCATTAGGCCGTGGTGGTACAGTACATCAAGGAGAATCTGGAAAGGGGTTTCATTTATAAGTCCATATCTCTGGCTGGGGCCAGCTTCTTTATTGTAAAAAATAAAGATAGAGCTCTTCATCCTTGCATTGATTATCATGGACTAAACAAAATCACTGTTAAAAAATTAACACCGTTTGCCTTTGATTTCAGAATTTTTTGATGTATTCAGGGGTGCCAGGATATTCTCTAAATGGGACCTACGTGGAGCCTACAATTTAATTCCTATATGTGAAGGCGACGAGTGGAAAACAGCCTTCAATACCTGTGATAGACATTATGAGTACCTAATTATACCATTTGGTCTCTGCAACGCGCTGCCATTTTTCAGGAATTTGCAAGTGACATTTTCAGAGACTTACTTTGTACTTGCGTGGTCGTATACCTGGATGACACCCTCATCTTTTCCAAAGATCTTCCCTCTCACTGCAAACATGTTCAACCAGTGTTAAAACATCTCCAAGGGAACGCAAACTTTTAAAAGTGTGTTTTTTGAAAAGTCTTCTTTACTTTCTTGGGCTACACTATCTTGTATCATGGGCTTCAAATGGATCCTAAAAAAGTTTCTGTTATACCTGATTGGCCCAGACCCAATGGACTAAAAGCCATCCAGAGATTCATCGGTTTTGCTAATTATCACCTACAGTTTATTCATAACTTTTCTTCTCTGGCTGCTCCTCTCTCTGCCCTTAACAAAAAAGGTGCCAATGCTAAAAAATGGACTTCTGAGGCTGAAAATGCCTTTCTGACCCTGAAGAAATCTTTTGCCTCTACGCCCATTCTTCATTGTCCTGATGTCAATAGACAATTTTTCATGGAGGTGGACGCATCCTCCACCAGTGATGGCAAGGAACTTTCTAAAAAATAATTCTTCCTGGCAAATTATGTGGCTTCTTTTCCAAGTCTTTTTCTGCTGATGCAAGGAACTATCCAATCGGAGACAGAGAACTACTAGCCATAAAAATGGTCTTTGAAAAATGGCTTTATTTATTAGAAGGATCTCTTCATCCTGTAATTGTCTTCACTGACCATAAAAAATGTACCTATAATTCAGACTGTTCAGAGGCTCAATCCCAGACAAGTTTAATGGTCACTTTTCTTTGCATGTTTTAACTTTCAGATTCATTTCCGTTCTGCAGATAAGAACATTAAAGCCCATGCCCTTTCCAGGTCCTTTGATGTTTCTGATGCTAAGGATGCTCCACAACACATAATTGAACCTTCCAGATGCATTTCGGTGGCGCCTTTCAAACTGTTCATGTGCATGAGCCCTAACCACGTCTGTGATGCTACAGGTAAATCTCCATATTTTTTTTTTGTCGTCTATGGTCGCCCCCCTAATATTCCTCCTCCAGTGTCCACTTTCTCAGGGGGTACCAGCCACAGATGCCTCTATTGAAGAATTCTCCAAGATCTGGTTGGGTACCAGGAACTCTCTTCAAAAAGTCTTGGGTCAGATGAAGAGAAATGTGGATAAAATGCAGGACTCCTCCTCAATTCTCACCTGAAGACAAAGTATGGCTCTCCTCTAAGAACATGCATCTCAGACTTCAATCTTATAAATTTGGTTCCTCGCTTCCTGGGTCCTTTTCCTGTCATAGAGAAGATTAACCGTGTGTGCTACAAACTTCGACTGCCAGGATTTGAATTCCTCTTTCCATGTTATATTACTAAAGCCTGCTGTATTTAACAGATTCTGTAAAGGTGCCTCTGAGAAACCTCCTCCAAGATGATGGATATAAGATCAAGGACTTTCTGGACAAAAAAATTGTCAGAGGTAAAACATTCTATTTAGTTGACTGGAAAGGATATGGTCCTGAAGAGAGATCCTCAGAACCAGAAGACAACACGATGCTCATCTTCTCAAAAATTTTCCCCTTAGGTCCAATGAGAGGAGGGGGAGACGTAAGGGAGGGGGTACTGTTAGGCCTGGGCCTTCTGCCATACCTCCTACTGTCACCTATCATATTCCCAGCATCTTCAGCCTCCTTGCCCATTGCTGTCTCTGCCAGATGTGGCAGGCGCGTGCCTACCACACGCGTCCTCGGCCATGCTGCCTCTGTGCTTCATTCCATGCTAGCGTCCTATAGGGGTGCATACCTGCCACCTCCTGCCATTTATGCTTCGAAGGGCAAATGCTTCCTGCCTCCCAGCACGGCCCCTGGGTGGGGTTACAAGTTTAGATTCCTCTCCCAGAGAGAGTTGAGTTACCAACTGTAATAGCAAAGCTTTTCTGGTCTGATCTTCTGTGTTTGACCCAGCCTATTTTGACCACTCTGCCTGCTGCCTGCATCGACTACTGGACCGGTTTGACCCTGAGCCTGTCTGATCCTCTGTACCATGCTACTATCTGATACCGGCTTCTGACCTCTGGCTTGCCTCTGACCACGCTTCAGCTTCTGACAATCATCATTATCATCTGCTGCCTTTACGCCAGTCTGCTATTGGACTCACACTAACTGCGGTTCTGATCGCAACTTGAGCTATTGGAGCATTACCTGTTGTCTGACTCAGTGAGTCAGCTGTCAACCAGATTAGCTAATCCTGTAGGTAGTGGTTTAGTTTCTCTCTTGCTGCGTTCTATCCTGTCTCCTGTGAGAGTTCTGAATAACACCCTAGGGTTAGTGGCTGCCAACCCTTGATCAATTTCTGTGCAGAAAAAATCTGCAGTCTACATGAGATTTGTCTATTCGCATACACTTTGCTGGTACTGTACTACTCTGCAGTTTTTCTGCAAAGGATTCCACATTGAAACCCTCTGCGCATTCCTTAACTTGTACAGGTAACGGTATACTCATTCTTTTACATGCATTCATTTGTAGCAGACATGAAACAAACCTACACTATGATCATATGGCAGCACACGTATGCTATTTGTGTAGTGCAGTGCTCATTTACATTACTTTAGACTGACTGTATTACGTAGATAGCGTAGTGTGCTGTGGCCAGGAATGAATATTTGTTTAATACCTGCTATATCCGTACTTATACACGTCAGCATTCTTTCACACGCATACTTCTACATATGACAGCACTCTTACACCCATACTTCTATATATGCTGCCACTCTTTTACACACATACATGTACACATGCTGGCTGTCTTTTACACACATATGTCTACACATGATGGCTCCCTTTTACACACATACTTCTACACATGCCAGCACTCTTTTATATACATACTTCTACACATGCTGGCTCCCTTTTACACGCATACTTATACACATGTCGACACTCTTTTACACAAATTCTTCTAGACATACTGGCTCTCTTTTACACGCATACACATGCTGCCTGTGTTTTACATACATACTTCTACACGTGCCAGCAATCTTTTACACACATGCTTCTACACATGCTGACTCCCTTTTACACGCATATTTATACACATGCTGGCTCTCTTTTACATGCATACTTCTACATATGCCGGTGCTCCTTTACATTCATATTTCTACACATGCCAGCGCTCATTTAAGCCAAATATGCAAAATATGGATGCAGTCCCGTCTGCATCCATACTTTTTGTAGGACCCCTTGTAAAACTGCCTATTTTTCTCTACAAAACTAGGACATGTTCTATAATGTGCAGACAGGGACGAGGGCAGCACAGAGATTACATCCATGTGCCTTCCATTTCCTAACACTTCCACAACTGCACCACATGAGGAGCTCCCCGCCTCTTAAGGGACAGAAAACGACGCAAAAGTCCAAAATAAAAAGCCTCCTCCACTTACCTAATTCAGTTTTGTTTCCTTCCCTTAAGGGATGCGTGGAAGATTGTGGAAGAGGAAGCCCAGGTTATGCTAATAGCCCCATACTGGCTGAAAAGGTCCTGGTTTCCTCTCCTTCAGGGCAATTTTTTGACAATTCCCAGGACTCCAGGGGGGTTAGACAACGGTCTTAATAAAGCCCCTGCACTGGAGGTGGATTGCCGAAGTTATGAAGAGAAGCAGGCCTCTCCATAACTTCTGAGCATCTAGCGGCGCATCTAAATGTAAGCCAGCTGAGATGGGCTGACTTTTTTTTAGACCTGGCATGAGTGGGAAAAAGTCACAGATTGCGGCGCAACTAACTGTATGTAGGCAACTAACTAATATAGACATTTTTCAATTGTGCCGTAATCTGCATCTGAAATACGCTAATAAAGGCTTATTTCAGGTTGATAAATGAGGCCCCCCCCCCCCCCCAAGATTTCCTCAGCCAGGGATTAGTATAGCATCCAAATGTTCCTCAGCTGAAACTAACAGCCTGGAAATTGCAAGGGTGATATTATAGAGAAAAGGCCTCTCAGACAGGGTAGTGTCTATTTTGCTGAACAGTAGGAAGGAAGTGACCTCCAACATATACCAGAGGATATGGAGGACTTTTTTGTACTTTTCTAGGGGAAGATGTTGTACATCTCCTTCTGTGCAAGTTATCCGAGATTTTCTTCAGTCTGGTTTAGATAAGGAACTTATCCCTCATTCACATGTTAGTGTTTTGGTCAGTGATTTCCATCTGTGATTTTGAGCGAAAACCAGGTGTGGCTCTAAACATAGAACAGGGGCAATTCTTTCCCTTATACCTAATGTCTGTGTAGCTCCACTCCTGGTTTTGGCTCACAATCACTGATAGAAATCACTGACCAAAACACTGATGTGTGAACGAGGCTTAAGAGTAAGTACATTGAAGGTACAGGTGTTTTAGATCTGGTCAAGATACCAGGTGGGTTTATGTACTGCTCCAAATTAGTTTAAAGGTTTCTTAACGTGCACAGAGAAATCAAACTCTGACACATATCCATCGTTCAAAGTAAAATCTCTGGTTTATTGTCTAGTGTCCACACAGAATATACCCCTCCCCCCCCCTGGTGGGAGGTAACTAAAGGTGGTGCATTTTTATTGGTTACTGGGAAATAATAGCAAGCTTTCAGTGGGTTAATCTTACACTTTCTTTCCATCAGACTGAAAGATAAATGCTTCCCAGCGCAGCGCAGCCCCCTCACTCTACCTAGGGCCTTGGAATACGTTCCTTCCCCCCCTCCCATCTTCAAGATAGCGGGAAAGCTGTGTGCGCTCCTGGTACATCCAGGAACCAGGAGTTTTCTACTAAATGGTGGCTGAGCAGTGTATGTGTATAAAACAAGCAAGTCACCATACTGTTTCAATAGTCCATACCAGTCCTCCCTTAGAAACTTGATTGTAGGCTATCCCTACCTAACGAATCCACTGGGCATACCCTTCGTATCCTCTTCACCTGCAGTGGCGACAACTTACCTCTAATAGATAAGCTCCCGGTTTCAGGGCTTATGGTAGTACCCCGGGATTCATCTTACCCTATCTCTGCATGGCATTATAGCTGGGAGGGGGAACAGTGTTGAATGGCGTTTCCTTATGTTCTTCCTCATCGTAGAGAAGCATGATAGGTTGCTTATCAGTTTTCTTCATCCTTTTTGAAAGGCGAGTCACACAAGTAAGAAGAAGCTCAATTACCATGTATATCACCAATTATGTTTTAGGGCCACCTGTAATATTCCTTGGCTAATTCCCATGATCCAACCCCAATACCTTTAAACCAGTTGGCGGGGTTAAAGAGGACCTTTCATCACTTCTAAAGATATTAACTAACGATGCTCACATGTAGAGCGGCGCCCAGGGATCTCCCTGCACTTACTATTATCCCTGGGCGCCGCTCTGTTCTCCCGGTATAGGCTCCGGTATCTTCAGGGACTTTGTTATAGTGGGCGGAGCCTGCCCTTCATCTCCTTCTCCCAGGCTGTAGCGCTGGCCAATTGCAGCGCAGAGCTCATAGCCTGGGAGTTTTTTTTATCCCAGGCTATGAGCTCTGCGGTGCGATTGGCCAGCGCTACAGCCTGGGAGAAGGAGATGAAGGGCAGGCTCCGCCTACTATAACCAAGTCCTTCAAGTCCCCGCCTACTATAACTTTGTGAGCAAAGATACCGGAGCCTATACCGGGAGAACGGAGCGGCGCCCAGGGATAATAGTAAGTGCAGGGAGATCCCTGGGCGCCGCTCTACATGTGAGCATCGTTAGTTAATATCTTTAGAAGTGATGAAAGGTCCTCTTTAAGGAAGGAGAAGGTATCAGACCACCATGTATCTTTATCAGCTTTATGTGCGTTCAGCCATCTATCCCTTAGATCTGTCATTTTCTCTAGACCCACATTAACTTGCAAGTTACCCTGCGGGTCGATGTAATAGCAACAAGTGGGTCCCACAACCTGGCACATACATCTTTAGCTGTAACATAGTCTAGAACTAATGTGTGTGGGTTGGTGACAATGATCAACTGGTTCTGCATGATGTTTGAGGTGTTCATAAGTCTCATCACTTCCCATATTTGGTCATCTAGATAATCAGTTGCTACCACCAAATGATCCCACATCTGCATTACCATGAGATACGTGAAAAGGGTACTAAAAATGTTATTGGGAATGCTCATTTCTACATGTGGCTTACCGTTTTGTCTGAGTATGTTATCTTTGTCCCTGCGGTACAAGGTGTGTTTAGGAATAGCATTTATGTCAATTTTAGAGTGTAGTGCTATAAAAGTGGCCGGAGTAAGCCTGGCAATGGTGCCGTATCAGTGAATTGTCCCATTCATCACCCAGTGCCGTGAATACTGCGGATATGCCTAAGGTCAAAGTCATGATAAGTAGGTGGATCCTCATGACTTATTATTCTGGGGTCGTCGGGATGGCCTTTAATCTCTTACAATGTGAGGTGTGGATCCAGGTAGGTCTCCCTTCGAGTTTCACGGAAGTTGGGGTAGTCAACAGCACTTGGTAGGGTCCCTCATATCATGGTTCGAGGGTGCTTCTGACATGCTTCTTGACTACCACCCACTCTCCAGGTTTCAGAGTGTGGCTTCCTTCCAGGGAGTCAGGATCTGGAATGGAAGAGAGAACTTGTGCTTGTATGTTAGACAATTGCTTACTCAATGCTATCACATATTTTGCAACAGATTCATAATGCATTTGTAGCTGCTGCGGAAAATACTGTCCCATTCTTTGCCCTGTCCCAAATAGGATCTCGTATGGGGTCAATTTTTTGGGGGGCCTTGGTGTGTGCCTAACTGAAAAGAGTATTATAGGCAAGCACTGAACCCAATTAAGGCCTGTCTCCATGGTCATTTTTTATTTCAACACCCTGTTATGTCTATCAACTTTGCCGCTGCTTTGGGGTCGGTAAGGCGTGTGAAACGCTAGGTGTAACCCTACCATCTTCCAGACCTCGGGTTAGACTAGCAGTGAATCCTCCGCCCTGATCACTCTCAATGACCTCAGTTACCCCGAACCTACAAACTGTTTTCTGCATTAGTTTCTTAGCAGTGGTGGTCTGGTTTTGGAAAGGGTAGGCCTCTGGCCACCCAGAGAACAAGTCTATCACTACTAGAACATATTGAAACCCTTGGCACATTGGCATCTGGATGTGGTCGATTTGGATCTTTTGGAATGGGTACAGAGCTCTGGAAAGGCACTTGGTGGGCGTGGGTTCAGTCCTGCCTGGGTTGCACTCGGCACAAATGAGGCAAGACTGGTTATGCCTTACCAGGACCGGGGTGATTCCTGGGGCCACCCCTATTTTGTCAATTTGTTCTTTAATTATGGTTTTGGATTGGTGGGTGGGCCCATGGGCCACTGAGGCTGCAGGAGCAGACTACACTGGAGCCGGAGGTGACACTGTGCAGTGAGGTGTTTAGGTTGTGTCTGCTGGAGGATGGCAGAAATGTCATGGGGAGCCAGAATAGTGAGGGGGTGACCAAGCACAACGTCAAATGTGACATCCAGAAGAGGGCTGGCAGCATGGACGGCTCTGACACAGGAAAGGGTGGCTCTGGCTACGTGGTCAAGGCGCTTAGACTAGTAACCCAGGGGTCTATTGCGACCACCATGAGTTTGAGTTAGGAATCCAGTCGCGTGGCCCTGACGTTCCATGATATACAGTCGGAAAGGAATGTTGTAGTTGAGGATGCCAAGAGCAAGGGCAGATGCAATGGCGGCCTTCAATGTTTCAAAGGCTTCTATGGGCTCCATTGTCATTTGGAAAGGAGTAGTAGCATTGTGGGGTATGCAGTCATACAGGGGCATACATTAGGATTGAAGCAGCAGGGATCCAGGGTCTGCAGTAGAAGATGAGTCCCAGAAAGGTTTGCAGCTGATGAGGGGTGTCCGGGAGTTGGATGTCAGAAATGACTTATTTCCTGGCATCAGTGAGGTGCTTGCTACCTTGAGAGATACAATAACCTAGGAAGACAACTTTGGGGACACACAGCTGTAATTTGGCTTGTGAGACTCGACAGCCAGCAAAAGCCAGGAACTGGAGAAGTGAGACAGACATGGATAGGCAGACTTGCGGAGAATCGGCCAGATCAATGACAGTGAAAGTAGTAGCAGTGGGTGGGATGCCAGTGAGGAGGGTGTGCGGGTTGGGGACAATAGGTGTCTCGAGGACAGTGGCCTCGTTGACAGCTCAGAGATCCTGGACCATATGGTAAATTGGAGGTTGTCCCTTCTCCCTCTTCTTCCAGACTGACTACAGGGACGAGTTACAGGGGGTAGTGATTTTGATTGCCCCATTCTGCAGGAGGGCCTGCACTTGGCGTGTAATAGCTTCCTGTTGTGAGTCAGAAAGCAGATATTGAGCTTTGTATGGAAGGACCTTGGGATCCTTCAGGGTCACAGGGACTGGTGGGACATTGAGGCATCCGATATCCTGGGGTCCTTTGGCCCAGAGGGTATCAAGGATGAGGTGCAAAATGGTTTGCTGCGAATCCCCTTGCTCATATGAATCAGTGACCTGAAGAGTTATTAATGCCATGAGGAGGCAGGTTTCTTCCGGGTATAGGGTTGTGCCGAGCGTGACCGTCCCATCCTCTCTGAACTGTATGTTAGCTTGGATTTTCTGAAGAAAATCAGAGCCTCACAGATTGAAGGGTCATGTTTGGCTGACAACAAATTACGACATGATCCTGCTGGAAGGTGGAGCCAAGGGGTTTTGGTCCATTATTAGTGAAGACGTTTTCCACAATACTCTGTAGGTCTGACCATGTACATCTATACGTTTGATGTACCTGTGACAATTTCTTGAAAAATGAAATGGGATGGGTTTTAGGATCTGGCAGTAGGTTTAGTATGGTGAATTACTGCTGCTGGGTAAAGGACACATATTTTGGAGGTCCTTGTGGAGCTAAGGCTTCCTTTACAGCTTTGAAATTGTCCCTTTCTAAAATTTGCATATTCCTCTGTAATTCATTAATTTGTTCCTGGAGCAGAGTTGGTCTGGTGGCCCATATGGGGAGGGATGGGTGCCGGAGCCACCATAGTCTATTGAGGGTGGTCGTTTAGGGGTCTCTGTGTTTGACTCTACAGGACCAGCAACACTGTCTGGATTCTTTTGTTAGGGTACTCCTGACTGCCCCCCTATCATGATCGAGGCAGGAAGTGGATTTCTAGGGACCATAAGCTTTCCGTCTGTATTTATGATGGGATATAACGGAGTCCCTATTGAGACTACAGGGGTGACGGGAGGATCAGGGCTGAAAGAGATTAATGGTCCAGCCGTGGGCCTCGACTGGGAATAAAATGGCGCTGTAGCAGGGACTGGGAGGACATGCTTGCGGCTTACTGGGGTGTGACTATGTTGGCATGGAGCACCACAGGCAAAACACGTCTCTTGGGAGGTGGGATTTTGCTGACAACATACATTACAGACCCACCCTTTTTCTTTCTTTTCGATGCCATTATGGGGTGGTGGCTGCCCCAGCCCAACAAGATTACCAGGTTTACAATAGAATCTGCCACTAGCTTCATCAAGATTTTGCTCTCCTCCCGTCTCTTCAAATTCCTTGATACAGTCGAGCCACACCCGGACTGTAGCTATTAATTTCTCATCTTCCAATCTACCTTTCTTTTCTGTCAGCAAAGTTTGCAAAGTTATACAACACAAAGTACCAGCTTTACATATACCATATTTTTTTCTCTAGCTTACTCAGACTTTTCACAAATGGTTTTCCTCTCTTATCTGCCACGTACTGCTCAGGTGAGCAGTAACCTTTTGGGACACATGCATTATGTCCCATTGTCTCTCGCACCTACTGGAGCCGTGTAGAGAGCTCTGTATAGCGTAATCATTGGACCTGATGAAACTTTGAGTCCAGGACAAGCACAATCTGGGCTGCTGCGGACCACTCTCCCCCCTTCTATGATCGAGTCAGACAACCGGGCTGCACTCCGACACAGGCAAATAGGAGAACTCTCTGCGTCTGTCAGTGATACATGGCAACAGAGTCTTCACAGTCTACACAGTACATCAAGACTTTAAAACACATGGGGTTCTTACTTTCGTGCCCTTGATCCCACACTCTGATATTCCGAGGACCTCTTTTCATCGCCATTCCTTCATTTGGCCCTCTCGCCAAGCGCGCTTGAAGAAGGACAGATCTTGTGCCCTGAATCCTAACCTCTTGAGCATCCACAGTCACAAGAAGATGACAGTGAGGAACGACAATTACTGTTTAACCCCTTAAGGACGCATGACGTACCTGTACGTCATGGTTTCCGAGTCCTTAAGGACCCATGACGTACAGGTACGTCATGAGTTGTTCCGATCACTGCTGCTCAGCTGGCAGTGATCGGAACAAGGTACCTGCTGAAATCATTCAGCAGGTACCTTGTTACAATGCCCAGGGGGGTCTTGTGACCCCCCCATATCGGCGATCGCTGCAAACCGCAGGTCAATTCAGACCTGCGGTTTGCAGCTTTTTGTGCGATCTCTGATCCCCGCGGTCTGTGACCGCGGGGATCAGAGGGTTAATGCCCCCAATGTGTTTATTTTTAACCCCCCCTGCAGCCCCCAATCATATTGTGGCTGTGGGGGTGCAGGGGGGGTGGTTGCGGGCTGCGGGAGGCGGTGCGGGAGGCGGGCGGTGCGGCGCCTCCTCTGTAATGTTTCCCTGGTGTCTAGTGGGTCTATCAGAGTGTCAGCACATTGCTAACACTCTGATAGAAACGGCTGGCATCTGTGCTTGATCAGATGCCAGCCGTTTAACCCTTCTCGTACCGCGGTCCGTACGGACCGCGGTATGGAAGGGTTAACAGGGAGGAGCTCCTCCCTCTCCCATCGGGGGCTGCTGTGCCTTTGCAGCCCCGAACAGGATGGGATCGCAGAGGAGGGGCTCCACTCCTTCTGCTTCAATCACCCGCTGCCCTCTTATGGCAGCGGGTGATGGCTGCCATGGAGACAGGACGCTTTCAGAAGCGTCCTGTGTCCATGGTGCTGAAAGTCTGAATAGACCTGCTAAAGGTCTATTCAGACTTTGTAAAGTACAAAATACAGTACAGTGCACTATATAGTGTACTGTACTGTATTATACTAGACACCAGATCCACTGGATCTTTCAGAACCAAGTGGATCTAGGTCAAAAAATGTAAAAAGTGAAAAAAAGTAAAAATGAAAAAAACACATATCACTGAATAAAAAAAATAATAAAAATACACTACACATATTAGGTATCGCGCGTCCGTAAAAATCTGCTCTATAAAAATATCACATGACTGAACTCGTCAGGTGAACGCCATAAAAAAAAAAAATGGTGTAAATAAGCCATTTTTGGGCAACTTACATCACTAAAAATGTAATACAAAGCGATCAAAAAGCGTATGCCTCCCAAAATAGTACCAATCAAACCGCCATCTCATCCCGCAAAAAATGAGCCCCTACCTAAAACAATTGGCCAAAAATAAAAAATCTATGCTTCTCAGACTAAAACATGATTTTTTTGTTTCAAAAATGCTCTTTAGTGTTAAATGTATAAGAAAAACTAAAAAGTAGACATATTGGGTATCTCCACGTCCGTAAGAATCTGCTCTATAAAAATATCACCTGACCTAACCCCTCAAGTAAAAACTGTAAAAAAATTAAATAAAAACTTTGTCAAAAGCCATTTTTTGTCACCTTACATCACAAAAGGTGTAATAACAAGCGATCAAAAATTCATATGACCCCCAAATAGTGTCAATCTAACCGCCACCTCATCCCGCAAAAAATGAGCCCCTACATAGGACAATCGCCCAAAAAATAAATAAATATGGCTCTCAAACTATGGAGACACTAAAACATGATTTATTTTTGTTTTAAAAATGATATTATTGTGTAAAACTTATATAAATAAATAAAAAGTATACATATTAGGTATTGCCGCGTCCGTCACAACCTGCTCTATAAAAATAACACATGACCTAACCCCTCAGCTGAACACATCAAAAAATAATAATCAATACGGTGTCAAAAGCCATTTTTGTCACCTTACATCACAAAAAGTGTAATAGCAAGCGACCAAAATGTCATATGCACCCCAAGATAGTGCCAATCAAACCGCCATCTCATCCCGCAAAAATGAGCCCCTACATAAGACAGTCGCCCAAAAAAATAAAATAAGTAAATAGTAAATATGTAAATAGCAAAAATAAAAATGGTCCCAAAACAGCAATTTT
The DNA here is from genome assembly GCA_033119425.1 of Bufotes viridis. Lineage (NCBI taxonomy): Eukaryota > Metazoa > Chordata > Amphibia > Anura > Bufonidae > Bufotes > Bufotes viridis. Next base: position 327,766,491 of record CM065592.1, on the reverse strand, counting down.
TTTGCAAATTTTCCATTTTAATCCATTTTTCCAGTAACAAAGCAAGGGTTAACAGCCAAACAAAACTCAATATTTATTGCCCTGATTCTCTTGTTTGCACAAACACCCCATATGTGGTCGTAAACTGCTGTATGGCCAAACGGCAGGGCGTAGAAGGAAGGGAACGCCATATGGTTTTTGGAAGGCAGATTTTGCTGGACTGGTTTTTTGACACTATGTCCCATTTGAAGCCCCCCTGATGCACCCCTACAGCAGAAAATCCAAAATAATGACCCCATTTTGGAAACTACGGGATAAGGTGTCAGTTTTGTTGGTACTATTTTAGGGTAAATATGATTTTTGGTTGCTCTATATTACACTTTTTTTGAGACAAGGTAACAAAAAATAGAAATTCTGAAATTTCATCTCCATTTGCCAATAACTCTTGTGGAACACCTAAAGGGTTAACAAAGTTTGCAAAACTGGTTTTGAATACCTTGAAGGGTGTAGTTTCTTAAATGGAGTCACTTTTATGGAGTTTCTACTCTAGGGGTGCATCGGGGGGCTTTAAATGGGACATGGGACAATGTGTTTATTTTTAACCCCCCCTGCAGCCCCCAATCATATTGTGGCTGTGGGGGTGCAGGGGGGGTGGTTGCGGGCTGCGGGAGGCGGTGCGGGAGGCGGGCGGTGCGGCGCCTCCTCTGTAATGTTTCCCTGGTGTCTAGTGGGTCTATCAGAGTGTCAGCACATTGCTAACACTCTGATAGAAACGGCTGGCATCTGTGCTTGATCAGATGCCAGCCGCTTAACCCCTTCCGTACCGCGGTCCGTACGGACCGCGGTATGGAAGGGTTAACAGGGAGGGAGCTCCCTCCCTCTCCCATCGGGGGGCTGGTGTGCCTTTGCAGCCCCCGAACAGGATGGGATCGCAGAGGGAGGGGGCTCCACTCCTTCTGTTAATCACCCGCTGCCCTCTTATGGCAGCGGGTGATGGTTGCCATGGAGACAGGACGCTTTCAGAAGCGTCCTGTGTCCATGGTGCTGAAAGTCTGAATAGACCTGCTAAAGGTCTATTCAGACTTTGTAAAGTACAAAATACAGTACAGTGCACTATATAGTGTACTGTACTGTATTATACAGACACCAGATCCACTGGATCTTTCAGAACCAAGTGGATCTAGGTCAAAAAATGTAAAAAGTGAAAAAAAGTAAAAATGAAAAAACACATATCACTGAATAAAAAAAATAATAAAAATACACTACACATATTAGGTATCGCGCGTCCGTAAAAATCTGCTCTATAAAAATATCACATGACTGAACTCGTCAGGTGAACGCCATAAAAAAAAAAATGGTGTAAATAAGCCATTTTTGGGCAACTTACATCACTAAAAATGTAATACAAAGCGATCAAAAAGCGTATGCCTCCCAAAATAGTACCAATCAAACCGCCATCTCATCCCGCAAAAAATGAGCCCCTACCTAAAACAATTGGCCAAAAATAAAAATCTATGCTTCTCAGACTAAAACATGATTTTTTTGTTTCAAAAATGCTCTTTAGTGTTAAATGTATAAGAAAAACTAAAAAGTAGACATATTGGGTATCTCCACGTCCGTAAGAATCTGCTCTATAAAAATATCACCTGACCTAACCCCTCAAGTAAAAACTGTAAAAAAATTAAATAAAAACTTTGTCAAAAGCCATTTTTTGTCACCTTACATCACAAAAGGTGTAATAACAAGCGATCAAAAATTCATATGACCCCCAAATAGTGTCAATCTAACCGCCACCTCATCCCGCAAAAAATGAGCCCCTACATAGGACAATCGCCCAAAAAATAAATAAATATGGCTCTCAAACTATGGAGACACTAAAACATGATTTATTTTTGTTTTAAAAATGATATTATTGTGTAAAACTTATATAAATAAATAAAAAGTATACATATTAGGTATTGCCGTCCGTCACAACCTGCTCTATAAAAATAACACATGACCTAACCCCTCAGCTGAACACATCAAAAAATAATAATCAATACGGTGTCAAAAGCCATTTTTGTCACCTTACATCACAAAAAGTGTAATAGCAAGCGACCAAAATGTCATATGCACCCCAAGATAGTGCCAATCAAACCGCCATCTCATCCCGCAAAAAATGAGCCCCTACATAAGACAGTCGCCCAAAAAAATAAAATAAGTAAATAGTAAATATGTAAATAGCAAAAATAAAAATGGTCCCAAAACAGCAATTTTTTTGCAAATTTTCCATTTTAATCCATTTTTCCAGTAACAAAGCAAGGGTTAACAGCCAAACAAAACTCAATATTTATTGCCCTGATTCTCTTGTTTGCACAAACACCCCATATGTGGTCGTAAACTGCTGTATGGCCAAACGGCAGGGCGTAGAAGGAAGGGAACGCCATATGGTTTTTGGAAGGCAGATTTTGCTGGACTGGTTTTTGACACTATGTCCCATTTGAAGCCCCCTGATGCACCCCTACAGTAGAAAATCCAAAATAATGACCCCATTTTGGAAACTACGGGATAAGGTGTCAGTTTTGTTGGTACTATTTTAGGGTAAATATGATTTTTGGTTGCTCTATATTACACTTTTTTTGAGACAAGGTAACAAAAATAGAAATTCTGAAATTTCATCTCCATTTGCCAATAACTCTTGTGGAACACCTAAAGGGTTAACAAAGTTTGCAAAACTGGTTTTGAATACCTTGAAGGGTGTAGTTTCTTAAATGGAGTCACTTTTATGGAGTTTCTACTCTAGGGGTGCATCGGGGGGCTTTAAATGGGACATGGTGTCAAAAAAACAGTCCAGCAAAATCCACCTTCCAAAAACCATATGGCGCTCCTTTCCTTCTGCGCCCTGCAGTTTGGCCATACAGCAGTTTACGACCACATATTGGGTGTTCGTGCAAACTACAGAATCGGGGAATAAATATTAAGATTTGTTTGGCTGTTAACCCTTGCTTTGTTACTGGAAAAATGGATTGAAATGGAAAATTTTTCAAAAATCGAAATTCTGAAATTTTATCTCCATTTGCCATTAACTTTTGTGGAAAACCTAAAGGGTCAATTACGTTTGTAAAATCAGTTTTGAATACCTTGAGGGGTGTAGTTTTTAGAATGGGGTAATTTTTGGGTGGTTTCTATTATGTAAGCCTCACAAAGTGACTTCAGACCTGAACTGGTCCCTAAAAAGTGGGTTTTTGAAAATTTCTGAAAAATTTCAAGATTTGCTTCTAAACTTCTAAGCCTTGTAACGTCCCCAAAATTAAATAGCATTCCCAAAATGATCGATACATGAAGTAGACATATGGGGAATGTAAATCAATAACCTTTTTGGTGTTATTACTATGTATTATAGAAGTAGAGAAATTGAAACTTGGAAAATTATGAATTTTTCAAAATTTTTGGTAAATTTTGTATTTTTTTATAAATAAAAATGAAATTTTTCAACTTTATTTTACCACTGTTATGAAGTACAATATGTGACGAAAAAACAATCTCAGAATGGCCTGGATAAGAAAAAGCGTTTTAAAGTTATCACCACATAAAGTGACACTGGTCAGATTTGCAAAAAATGGCCAGGTCCTTAGGGTGAAATAGGGCTGAGTCCTTAAGGGGTTAATGAGGTGGATGATGATGAGACACAGTTGCCAATAAGTCAACGGCAATTACTGTCTCAAGAGGTTGATGAAGAGGATGATACACAGTTGTCAATCACTGAGGTTGTGGTTAGGTCAACAAGTCAGGAGGATGAGCAGAGTGAGGAAGTAGAAGAGGAGGTGGTGGACGATGAAGTCACTGACCCAACCTGGGAAGGTGGAAAGCCAAGCAAGGACTGCAGTACAGAGGGGGAGGGATCTGCAGCACCGTGACAGGCTGGAAGAGGCAGTGGGGTGGCAAAAGGGGAAGGCGGGCCACACCAAACAGGCCTGCAACTGTTCCACAGAGCACCCTCTGCAGAAATCTCCCTTGCCAAGGGGTAGGTGTTCTGCAGTTGGCGCTTTTTTTAGGAAAGTGCGGACGACAAAAGAATAGTAGTTTGCAACCTGTGCCGTACCAAAATGAGCCAGGCGTGAACACTAGCAACCTCACCACCACCAGCATGAACCGCCACAGGGCATCCAAGCACCCTAAAAAGTGGGAACGAATGCCTGGGTCTACAATCTGTGTCTGCGGGTCACACCACTGCCTCCTCTTCCCCTATGTTACGCGCTGCTGGCCAATCCCCTGTCGAAGGTGCAGGCCTCGATGCCTCCCGCCATGCACCTGGACCTTCGCAACCACCATCAGCGACCACATCCACTTCCCTGTCCCAGCACCGCGTCCAAATGTGTTTACCCCAGGCATTTGAACGCAAGCGCAAATACCCAGCCACCCATCCACAGGCCACAGCACTAAATGCGCAGCTTTCAAAATTACTGGCCCTGGAAATGTTGCCATTTAGGCTTGTGGACACTGAAGCCTTCCGCAGCCTGATGTTGGCGGCTGTTCCGCTTACGCAGTCCCCAGCCGCTACTATTTTTCAAGATGTGCCGTGCCCGCCCTACACCAACATGTGCCCGTCACATCACATGTGCCCTGACCAACGCAGTTACTGGGAAGGTCCACTTAACCATGGACAAGTGCATTCGGCCAGGGACGTTACATTTCCCTGATGGCACATTGGGTGAACTTTGTGGAGGCCGGGAGCGAGTTGTACCCTGGGATGGCACAGGTGCTACCGATGCCAAGGATTGCGGGCTCTACGTCGATCAAGGTTTCCGCCAGCACCTACGGTAGTGGCTCCAACCCCTACTTCTCCTCCTCCGCCTCCACTTCCACCTCCAAATTATCCGCGTGCAGCACCAGTCAGCCATCAGTCGGTAGCTGGAAGCAGTGTAGCACTGCAGTGGGAAAGCGGCAACAGAACCTGCTGAAGCTGATATGCTTAGGGGACAAACAGCACACCGCCGCAGAGCTATGGCTGGGGATAAGAGACCAAACTGAGGTGTGGCTCTCGACACTCAACCTACAACCAGGCATAGTTGTGTCTGATAATGGCCGTAACTTTGTGGCGGCTTTGGAACTCGGCAAGCTCACACACATCCCATGACTAGCCCACATATTAAACTTATTGGCTCAGCGGTTTCTCAAAACCTACCCCAATTTGCCTGAGCTACTGGTGAAGGTGCGCCGTGTGTGTGCACATTTCCGCAAGTCATCGACAGCTTCAGCTTTGTCTTCTCAGCGCAAATTGGACGATGAAGAGGAGGAGGAGCAGGAGACTGTTGCCTCTGCTACAGAGGGTAGTACCAATGGAAGTTTAATTCCATCTGTTCAGCGTGGGTGGGCAGAAGAGGAGGAAGAGGGTGAGGAGATCGAGAGTCATCCTCCTGATGACAACAGCGAACTCTTGCCTGTTGATACTCTGGCACACAAGGCTGCCTTTCCGCGACCCACGCATTATACGCATTTTAGGCAACACGGATTACTGGTTGTTTACCCTTCATCTCTCATTCCTCTGGTGGAGAGGATGAGAAAAATGGTGCAATACCAGAAGGTTCTTGTTGAAAAATTGCTCAAAAAATTTCCGCTGGCGGCAGAGTCCGTAGTTCCTTGGGCAACCAAGGAGGGGAGACAAGGGGAAGACACAGCAGTTCCAACAGAGGCAGGGCAACAAAGCTCTCCAAAGCCTGGGACAGTTTCATGACACCCCGCCAGCATCCTCACCCTGATGTGTGGCCTACTGTCACAAGGAGGGAAACATTTTGGAGGATGGTAAAAGAGTACATAGCAGACCGTGTCAGCATCCTCAATGATCCCTCAGTGCCTTACAACTACTGGGTTTCCAAGCTGGACACGTGGCACGAAATGGCTCTACGCTTTGGAGGTGGTGGCCTGCCCTGCCGCCAGCGTTTTGTCTGAGCGGGTATTTAGTGCTGCTGGTGGCATTATAACAGATAAGTGTATCCGCCTGTCAACTGAAAATGCTGACATCACATATTCATCACATATAATGTTTTACAGCAGGCATCCTCAAACTGCGGCCCTCCAGCTGTTGCAAAACTACAACTCCCAGCATGCCTGAACAGCCTACAGGTATCAGCCTACAGCAGGGCATTGTGGGAGTTGTAGTTTTACAACAGCTGGAGGGCCGCAGTTTGAGGATGCCTGTTTTACAGGGTCAGCTCACCTGCAGGCCCTCGCATACAATTCTTTTACAGGGTCAGCTCACCTGCAAGCCCTCACCTACAAACTTTTAAAGGGTCAGTTCACCAGCAGGCCCTCGCATATAATGTTTTACAGGGTCAGCTCACCTGCAGGCCCTCGCGCATATAATGTTTTACAGGGTCAGCTCACCTGAAAGCCCTCACCTACAACCTTTTAAAGGGTCAGTTCACCAGCAAGCCCTCGCATATGTTTTACAGGGTCAGCTCACCTGCAGGCCCTCACCTACAACCTTTTAGAGGGTCAGCTCACCAGCAGGCCCTCACATATAATGTTTTACAGGGTCAGCTCACCTGCAGGCCCTCGCATATAATGTTTTACAGGGTCAGCTCACCTGCAAGCCCTCACCTACAACCTTTTAAAGGGTCAGTTCACCAGCAGGCCTCGCATATGTTTTACAGGGTCAGCTCACCTGCAGGCCCTCACCTACAACCTTTTAGAGGGTCAGCTCACCAACAGGCCCTCACATATAATGTTTTACAGGGTCAGCTCACCTGCAGGCCCTCGCATATAATGTTTTACAGGGTCAGCTCACCTGCAAGCCCTCACCTACAACCTTTTAAAGGGTCAGTTCACCAGCAGGCCTCGCATATGTTTTACAGGGTCAGATCACCTGTAGGCCCTCGCATATAATGTTTTACAGGGTCAGCACACCTGCAGGCCCTCACATATAATGTTTTACAGCGTCAGCTCACCTGCAGGCCCTCGCATATAATGTTTTACAGGGTCAGCTCACCTGCAGGCCCTCACCTACAACCTTTTAGAAGGTCAGCTCACCTGCAGGCCCTCACCTACAATCTTTTACAGGGTCAGCTCACCATCAGGCCCTTGAATATAATGTTTTACAGGGTCAGCTCACCTGCAGGCCCTCACCTACAACCTTTTAGAGGGTCAGCTCATCTGCAGGCCCTCGCATATAATGTTTTACAGCAGGCATCCTCAAACTGCGGCCCTCCAGCTGTTGCAAAACTACAACTCCCAGCATGCCCGAACAGCCTACAGGTATCAGCCTTACAGCAGGGCATTGTGGGAGTTGTAGTTTTACAACAGCTGGAGGGCCGCAGTTTGAGGATGCCTGTTTTACAGGGTCAGCTCACCTGCGGGCCCTCACTTAAAACCTTTTACAGGGTCAGCTCACCTGCAGGCCCTCGCATATAATGTTTTACAGGGTCAGCTTACCTGCAGGCCCTCATCTACAACCATTTACAGGGTCAGCTCACCTGCAGGCCCTCGCATATAATGTTTTACAGGGTCAGCTTACCTGCAGGCCCTTGCCTACAATCTTTTACAGGGTCAGCTCACCTTCAGGCCCTCGCATATAATATTTTACAGGGTCAGCGTACCTGCAGACTAATGTTTTAGAGGGTCAGCTCACCAGCAGGCCCTTGCCCCTAATGTTTCCGATGGTCAGATCAGCAGGCCCTTGCTTCAAATGTTTTTGAGGGTCACCAGCAGGCCATCAATCTTAATTTTTCAAGGGTGTGTATGATGCCCTCCTTTATGTGTAACAAAGGGTGTATTGGAGTGACGGTTCCTTGTAATTTTTGGTAGCCCTTTGACTTAGTGTATAGGCTTTGAGTGTATGAGTCTCACTACATGAACAATTCTACCACAATGTGAATAAGGCCCTCCTTTATGTGATATACAGGTTCAGGGCCGGCGCGTCCTATACGCGGAATAGGCTGCCGCGTAGACCGCCCCTTGGGAAGGGGCGCTGCTAGAAGCGCCGGGGCCCGCATCATGCTGCAGCCGCCCAAGCACTCTGAATTAAGCCTCTGGCAGCTGCAGCACCGCCCAGGCTGGTGCGTCCATGAGGGCGCACCAAGAGGAGAGGAGCTGACAGGGGGGAATCGCTCAGCGCTCCCTCCTGTCACTCCATTGTAGCTTGGCCGAGCTCTTTATGGCCGCGGGTACAGGAGCATCTGTCTCCTGTACCCGGCCGGACTGACAAGAAGTGCGCACACAGTGTGCACTTCCTGTCAGTCCCCTTGGGTACAGGAAACAAAAGCTCCTGTACCCGTGGACCATAAGGAGCTTGGCCGTGCTACACTAGAGGTAGGGGGGAGAAAGAGAATGACAAGGGGGAGTGTGAAGAACGACAAGGGGGAGTGTGAAGAATGACAAGGGGGGTGAAGAATGACAAGAGGGGGAGAGAATGACAAGAGGGGGAGAGAATGACAAGGAGGGGGGAAGGAAGAATGACAAGGGGGGAAGAATGACAAGGGGGAAGTGAAGAATGACAAGAGGGGGAAGGAAGAATGACAAGGTGGGGAGTGTGAAGAATGACAAGGGGGGGGGTGAAGAATGACAAGAGGGGGGAGAGAATGACAAGGGGGGGGGAGTGAAGAATGACAAGAGGGGGGAGAGAATGACAAGGGGGGAGGAAGAATTACAAGGGGGGGGAGTAAAGAATGACAAGGGGGGGGTAAAGAATGACAAGGGGGGGTGAAGAATGACAAGGGGGGGGAGAGAGAGAACTGGCGTTAGTTAAAGAGGTTCTGCAGTTTTTTTAAACTGATGATCTATCCTCTGGTTAGATCATCAGCATCTGATCGGCAGGGGTCCGACACCGGGGACCCCCGCCGATCAGCTGTTTGAGAAGGCAGCGGCGCTGGCAGTAGCGCCTCAGCCTTCTTGCTATTTATCGCAGGTGCAGTGACGTCACGACTAGTATCATTGGCCTTGGCGGGGTTAAGCTCTGTTCACTTGAATGAAAATTAGCCCCACCCAGGCCAATAATACTAGTCGTGACGTCACTGGGAGAAGGCTGAGGCGCTACTGCCAGCGCCGCTGCCTTCTCAAACAGCTGATTGGCAGGGGTCCCGGGTGTCGGACCCCTGCCGATCAGTTTAAATAAACTGCAGAACCCCTTTAATATGGCAGATCATATGGGTGGGACATTGTGATGTCACATGGGGGGGGCGGCAAACTTTTCTTTTGCCTAGGGCGGCAAAAATCCTTGCACCGGCCCTGTACAGGTTGTATCAGAGTGCCTCTTGCTTGTAATTTTTGCCAACACATGTACTTTAAATACAATACAAGTAAATATACAGGTAAGAATGTTTCCTAACAATTTCTTCACTTTGGTTTTATTATTGTCAGTCTGTAAAAGTGTCGTACTACTCGGACAACATCCTTCCCAGCAGCAACCTGGAAGTCCAAGATGCATCCACACATCCCCCACATGCTGTTACTGAACCATTTCGGTGGCGTTTCCATCAATTTCTAAACCTATGAACCAGGCACCCTCACCTCTTTAATGCTCAGGTTCTCCTATTGACTTCCATTATACTTGGGTGCTCGATCAACACTAGTATTTTCATTTTCTTAATTGCTGGAGAACACCTTTAACTTTCTTTACATGATAAATGCTATTTGCTGAAGTTAGACAACCCCTTTAAGGCTACACAGTGATTTTGGCCCACGATATGTCGTGCAACCAAGAATCACAACTAGAGATAAGCCAATTGACTTTGGAAGTTGCTTCACTAAAAAATTCGTTAAAATGCTGTGCCGAAATCCTTCTTCGTACAGCAGTAGGATGTACTGCCTCTGATGAGGCGAAGTCCGTTATTCGCAAAGTCACACAAGACTTCATAGAACAACTTCGGTAATTAATTACTGCAGTTATAAACATTGGAACCGAACTCTGGTTCAGTTCCAAAGTACCACTCGGAACCCAAGTTCCATTCCAAGTTTTGAAGAGGTTTTTCACTGTAATAATCAATTACCAAACTTATTCAACAAAGTCTGCTGCACAGAGAAGTATTTTTTTGTAGCATCCGAAGCTCGCTTCTCTCATCACTAATCACAGCAACAGAATGCTATATTTCCATGAGTTAAAATTCCAGAGGAGTTTATTGAAACAACAAACCACTTTAACAGCGCTGTACTCCCAGGTGTATTTACGTTGCGTGCATTTCCTGTATGACGCAGTACGTGATCCTAGCACAGTTACAACCCACGATGATTGAGGATTTTGCCTGCGCAGTCAAGCAGCCTTGGGCACTGACTGCTCACAGCACCCAAGGCAGCTTGACTGCACAGGCGCAATCCACGTACATCATGGGTTGCAACTGGACTAGGATCACATGCCAAATGTACAGCATGTGATCCAGGAATTGCTCATAAAGTAATTACACCAGGGAGCGCAGTGCTAGCCTGGTTGGGATATTTTCAACATTATCACTGTTAAAGTGTTAAAAAATTGCAGATAACCCCTTTAAGTGTCCCATTTCTTATCATCAATCTGAATGGGTAACTTATCTGCCCTTATATTTGAATTTGTCATTAATACTTGCCATCATGTGTCTCTCCATGCCTCACTTTTTTTTGTAATTAGGAGTTTAACACTTATTTGGGGTCATTTTCCGTTTCTGTTTCTAAAAATCCAGAAGCAGAGATCAACAGAAACTGTACATAGTTTGGGCCCGGATTCAAGTGAACCTGAAGAAATGTCAAATATTAAAAAAAGGATGCTGATAAGAGACATTCTATGAGGCATTTCTTTACTGTGGGGCAAAAGGTATGATTGTCTAATTAAAATTTGCATTTTGAAAGTACCTTCGCAGAAGTTGGGTCCCAGATAAATTGGTCCTTATTAGATCATGGAAATTATTAATCCTGTTTTTCCTATTGCTTCTGCCCTCTTCATTCAAAATTCATGATAAGTCACCTATGACTCAGGAAGAGATCTAGAGTATGAAATGCAGCATATTGTTGATTCTTCTAGGGTTAAGCCTAGGTTCACACCTGAGAGTTTTACAGCGCGTTCCTACGTGCTGTAAAACGCTCAACAGGCGAAAACCCATGTTTCCCTATGGGCATGGTTCTTACCTGAGCGTTTTACAGTGCGTACGAACGCGCTGTAAAACGCCCTACGCCCAAAGAAGTACAACGCCAGAGTGGTCAATCACACGAACGCGCGTACAACGTGCGTTTCCTATTTCCCAAAACGCGCTGTAATACACGCGACTAAAACGCGCGTATCAAATACGCTCAAGTGTGAACCCAGCGTAAGGGTTCCCTTTCCCTTTAATACCTGGTGCATTGGAAAGGTTATAGACCAAAGGAAGGTTCTTGGGTACTAGCTCTTTTAGTTCATGTGGATTGTTTGGTTTGTGCTTTTCATAAAAAATGTTAAAGAAATTTCCACATAAACCTGGTTCCAGATGTAAGAGTCCAGTGACCTTTCATAGCTGGGGGAATACTGTCAGGAATTTCTCCAGCCACAATCTGGGACAGTTGGCATGTCAACCAGCCAAACCCCAGCTGGACAGCCTATTAGTGAGCTTGGATGCTGTGTCAGCCGAGATTTAAGGGTACTTTCACAGTAGCGTTAGCGTGATCCGGCAGGCAGTTCCGTCGTCGGAGCTGCCTGCCGGATCTGCCGATCAGTGTGACAAATGACGGCATTTGTAGACGGATCCGGGTGGGGATCCATCTCTCTGCTTGTCATGCGAATGTACGGATCCGTCTTGCAGTCTTTTTCACGGATCCGTCCTTCAGTTGTTTCAGAATGCCGGATCCGGCACTAATGCAAGTCAATGGGAATTAATGCCGGATCCAGCATTCCGGCAACTGATCAGGCATTTTGGTCGGACATAATACCGCAGCATGCTGCGGTATTATGTCCGCCCAAAACGCCTGACAGTGACTGAACGGAAGGCATACTGATGCAAACTGACCGGATTTCTATCCATTCAGAATGCATTGGGATATGCCTGATCAGTTCTTTTCCGGCATAGAGCCCTTTTGACAGAACTCTATGCCGGAAAAGAATAACGCAAGTGTGAAAGTACCCCAAGACTGGCATTTGCTGCTTGTATTTGCCTGTGATTCAGGTGTGTCCTGGCTCTTGTTACTTCATTTGTGCATTGTACTACTTTTCCTGCTTAATCTCCTTCCAGAGGGCTCTGGTGAACACCTAGGGGTAGCCTTATACAGTACTGTGCAAATGTTTTAAACAGGAGTGGAAGAATGTTGCAAAGTAATTATAATGTGTATTTTATCTGCTACACTACGTTTCCTTGGCTGATCACTGCATCTATGGTCTCAACATTGCCAATTTCTTTGTGCTTCTTCAAAACAGCTTGATACAGGCAAATCATTATCCATCATGCAGTAGCATCAGGGAGGCATCAGATTGGCTCCAAATTTGTTTTGCAGTAGGACAACGACCCCACACATACAGCCAATGTCATTAAGAACTATCTTCAGTGCAAAAAAGAACAAAAGAAGTCCTCTGATCTTTGGGCTGTTACACAGATTTCACATGTACTCCCTTCTGCATTAATTCAGAATGGTTCTGACTGTGTATTGCCTGATCCACTGGTGCTTTGCACTGGTATCTCGGACCCCTATGGGTTAGCTGCCAACTACGTCGGGACTATTCTAAGAGGTAGCAACGTGGTAGCTCCCATAAGACCAGATTCCTGTAGGTGTTAAAGGGTAAAAATCAGGGGATGATATTTATTGTGGTCTCTGATGGAAAACAGCAAGACATGGAACCAATGGCTCTAAACTCCACTGCAGTTTTGGAAAGTGGCAGTTGTTTTTATGCCCAGTGTACTTGGGACTCTTTGGTGAGTGACTGGTTGCTGACCCAGGGTATAGACAGTGAAGCAAGCATGTGCTTTTTGGCAATTGTAATTAATAGAAGTCACATAAATAGCAATACTCTGCATCAGTCTACAGGAAGTGGCTGAGGTACAGTCCTCTCCCAATCCAAAAACCAGGGCGGTGCTTGAAGAGCCCTATGGGTACTGCATATTGGTGCTATCCTACCTTATCTAGACCTCCAGCACTACAAAAGCTGCCTCTAAACCCCAGTCTATACCCCAAAGCTAATAAGTAAGTGTCAGGAAACAAGAACTTTCAGTTTATTGTGCGTGCAATAGTAACTAGTGTGATAACAGGAATTTTAAATGTTTTTTTGCTTTCTTTTTTTTTATACGATACATATCCACTAATGCATTGCATTTAATGTTAGCAATTCAGGAAAGTGCTGTGTAATGTTCCTCTGGAATTTACAGTATTATGTTCACAAACACCAACTGGGTGCTATTTACACATCCTTTCCTGAACGCAGAGAAAAACTGTGCAAGTGCCCAGCGTGTGGTCCCAAGATCAATAAGTACTCATTACTAGAACCTGCCCACAGCGTGCCCTTGGAAAAGGTGTAGTGAGGAGAGCTTGTGCACTTGCCAAGCTAGGGATCGCTCACTAGACACTTGCAAACAGATTTGCATATCAAATCAAAGTTTTTTTTTCTCAGAGATCAGACCTTTATCCAGGGGCACAAGGGTATGCTTGTAAAACTGTAATCGTTCGCCACCTGTTGCAAGAACTAATTTAACACATTCACTGCCAGGTATGTTTGGTTATTTTGTACCTCTGGTAGCCAGAGCAATCTTCACAGTTTTGACTGGTACAAATAAAACCTAAATTACAATATACAAAAACCATACTAACCCCCCTCCCATATCCATATATTTTCTTAAAGTAGACAACCAGCAAATTGTAAAAATGGCACTGTAAAAATGCCTCAAAACAGCCTCTCATTTATTTCAAAGGGAAGTAGCGCTTGCTTTTTTTTTTTCCATATGGAAAAAAAAAGCGTGAAATAAAGCATCAGCATACCCTATCTTGGGTCTAAATCTACCATTGAAACTAATCAGAAGCATAAAAAACAGCTGTGTCCATGCATTTTTGGTGCAGATCCGTGCCAAAAACCACAAGCATTAAGTGCAAAAAAACGCATGAAAAAACATGCAAAAAAAAAAAAAAACATGCTCAGACTCCACGCTGAATTTTGCAGGTGGATTTTCAAACTCCGTTATGTGAACATACCATAATTGAAAACTATTAGGGCTCTTTCATACGAGCGGATGCCGTACATGGAATCCGCTATGTGAAAGAGAGCCAAGCCCTGTTTCGGGCAGCAGAGACACGGAGCAGTGACATGATTGATAATGCTCCGTGCCTCTCTGTGATCTTTTTACTACAAAATCACAGTGAGATTAAATTGTCACTGTAATTTTACATAGTAACATAGTATTTAAGACCGAAAAAAGACATTTGTCCATCCAGTTCGGCCTGTTTCCTACAAGTTGATCCAGAGGAAGGCAAAAAACCCCTGTGAGGCAGAAGCCAATTTTCCCCACTTAAGGGGAAAAAAATACCTTCCAGACTCCAATCAGGCAATCAGAATAACTCCCTGGATCAACAACCCATCTCTAGTAGCTGTAGCCTATAATATTATTACACTCCAGAAATAAATCCAGGCCCCTCTTGAATTCCTTTATTGTACTCACCATCACCACCTCCTCAGGCAGAGAGTTCCATAGTCTCACTGCTCTTACAGTGAAGAATCCTTTTCTATGTTTGTGTACAAACCTTCTTTCCTCCAGACGCAGAGGATGTCCCCTCGTCACAGTCACAGTCCTGGGGATAAATGGATGATGGGAGAGATCTCTGTACTGACCCCTGATATATTTATACATAGTTATTAGATCTCCCCTCAGTTGTCTTTTTTCTAAAGTGAATAACCCTAATTTTGATAACCTTTCAGGGTACTGTAGATCCCTCATTCCAGTTATTACTTTAGTTGCCCTCCTCTGAACCCTCTCCAGCCCTGCTATGTCTGCCTTGTTCACAGGAGCCCAGAACTGTACACAGTACTCCATGTGTGGTCTGACTAGTAATTTGTAAAGTGGTAGGACTATGTTCTCATCACGGGCGTCTATGCCCCTTTTGATGCAACCCATTATCTTATTGGCCTTGGCAGTAGCTGCCTGACACTGGTTGTTACAGCTTAATTTGCTGTTTATTAAAATTCCTAGATCCTTTTCCGTGTCAGTGTTACTGAGTGTTTTACCATTTAATATGTACGGGTGACTTGCATTATTCCTTCCCATGTGCATAACTTTACATTTGTCAGTGTTAAACCTAATCTGCCATTTCTCTGCCCAAGCCTCCAATCTATCCAGATCTCTTTGTAGCAGTATATTGTCCTCTTCGGTGTTAATTACTTTACACAGTTTAGTGTCATCTGCAAAAATAGATATTTTACTGTGCAGGCCTTCTACAAGATCATTAATAAATATATTGAAGAGAATAGGGCTCAATACTGACCCCTGAGGTACCCCACTAGTTACAGTGACCCAATCTGAGTATCTACCGTTAATAACCACCCTCTGTTTTCTATCACTCAGCCAGTTACTTACCCACTTACAGACATTTTCTCCCAGTCCGAGCATCCTCATTTTATATACTAACCTTTTATGAGGTATTTTGAAGTAAAAAGGTCACAGAGAAGCAAAGAGCATTATCAATCATGTTAATGCTCTGTGTCTCTGCTGTCCGTAACGGGACTTGGCTCTCTTTCACGCAGCGGTTTCCACACATGGCATCCGCTTGTGTGAAAGAGCCATTATGGCAACAATCAGTGAGCGAAAACATCTTTTCTCACTGATGACCTTTTTTTAAATAATGGTGGGTTTACACAGGCCGAAGAGCAGCCGATTATTGGGAAGCAAGTTTTCCTTCTCGACAAATGGCTGTTCATTCAGTGGAGGCGAAGTGCTGCACTTACATGCAGTGATCTCCTCCACAGTTTGAGAACGAGTTATTGCTACTGCTATCACTCATCCTCATATAGCTGCATTGTTTCTGGGCAGCAGAGTGCGATAATTTACTTGCCTGCACAAACGAGTTTTTGCTCATACATCAGGTGATTGGCTGCATCTTTAGATGAGCCAATTGTCAACAGGATTGTTCGCAGGAACGTTTGCCTCCTATAATTCCCGACTATTGGATTGTGTAAACCTGCCAGTAGATATTCCTCTCTAGTGATAATCATTATTACTGAGTGTAACAGGCATCGCTAGAGAAGCAGTCTGGATGTTTTATTGTATAGATCTGGTACAGACAGGAAAGGGACAGTGCAAAATGTAAATTTTATTGATGTTTGTTATGTATTTGGTGCCATGATCTGAATACTGGTAAACACCTGGGTCCTGGCATCAATAAATGGTTCAGAAACATGATTAGAAGAGTAAACCCTCATCTTAACTCAAATTCTGGAGGTGTATCCTCCCCCTGGGGACATATACAGTCAAAGCGGGATAAACAAGCCATGTCTCTCCCTGTGCAGGCCATCAGCACTTCCCCCACTAGCCCCTCTCTCCTCTTCCAGGGTGGCTGACATCTCTCAACTGGCTGAAGAGGGGAGGGGCTGCTTTCTGCTCTATTAGGTTGTCCCTGCTGCCCTGTGCTTCAAGCACACAGCAGCAGGGAGCTTATCATGACAGCCATAGAAGGCCTTAGTAGCGTCATGGCTGCCATGGTAACCGTTTGGAGCCCCGCGATTTCACTGGTGGGGCTCCGATCGGAAGCTGCCACTGCCACTAATAAAATTACTGAGGGAGGGGCACTGTGCCACCAATGAATATAATACTGTGGTGGGGGTTAATTGACTGGGTTCGTGGGATCGCCGTGGCCTGTCATTGTCGCCGTCTCACACAGCCAGCACCTGCTGCGTTCATTTGTATTAAGTGGTTAATTGGTGGCGCAGTGGCCTCCCCTTAATCTTCTCTACAACTGCCGCACTGCATGCACTTTGACAGGGCCAGGTGTGATGACATTTTCACTGCCTGGCCCTGCAGATCAAAGTGGAGAGGGCGCGGCAGTTGGGGAGAGCTGAGCTTCTAGGTGCAACAGCAACTCACCCGTTGCTCCTAGAGGATCATTTGAATATATTATAATTTTTCCCAGCAAGGCAGGCACATATGAACATGGGACAAGACACATGCCTTCAGCTACCAAGCGCACATGTTCATAGATATAAATCTGCTGACAGATGTCCCAGAAGCATCTTCCTGGTGAGTTTTCATTTGCAAATAGAAAATGCTAAGAATAACCACAGAAAACCCCACTATGCACAGTTATGCAATCATAGTGTTAAGAATCATCAATTTTAATAACCGTTAAAAAGAACATAAACACCTTTATATAATTACAAAAAGTAATTGTTACCAATTTATATCATACAGATCAGAAGATTGCCAGGGCAACCTGCAACCAATGTACATACAGTATTCCCAAAATAAAATTCTAAAGCAGTGTATGTGCAGGGAACCTTTTATGTAATCCGCTAGTGACAATGCTTATGGCTTTGTCATTAACCCTATATGACATATACAATGATATGTAATGACATTGTATTTACAATTAAAAAGAACCATCCTCAACAAAAATGTAAACTTAGAATAAGAGATTTCTTGCAGACTGATGGTAAAACCATTATATCAGGAAAATGAGCACATAGATGCCAGGCTGGAAAATTCCTGACAGTTTATTATTATAGTAGTTACTGCAAATCGATTCAATGCTGCTCCACCTCTGGAGCAACAGCTCAGAAAATATTAGCGCACTGCCTAAAGAGTCACTGCACTTTATAAAAAGTTTTCATACGTCATAGTGCCATATCAAAGGAGTCATAGACTATTTAGGAAGTTTTCAGCAGGGAAAAGAGACAACTCTCAACACATTTCACATACTCCCAGCCACTCCCTTCCCACTTATGCCCAGTCCCTCAACGTTCACTGCTTCATGGTCCAGTGATGACATTCCGACACAGAACGATGTGACCGCTGCAGCCAATCTCCAGTTGTAGCAGGTCACTGCTGCAGCCGGTGTTCGGCCGTCTTGCACACTTGCCAGAGTTGGAATTGCCATCATTGGCCTAAGAAGCAGAAAGCGTTGTGGGACTGGGCATAAGCAAGAAGGGAGCGGTGGGGAGTATGTGAAATGAGTGTCACTTTTTTTTTTACCCCTCAGTTTTTAGAACATAATTTTTCTCTGCTGGAAAACCACTTTAAAGAGCAACTGTCAACAGGTTCAAATGAGGCAATATGCCTGGTATAATCAGGTTGATCCTGCTGACAGAAGCTCTTTAAAATTCCTAACTATTTTATCATTAAAATGAATTGCATTATGGTGGAAGCTGTTATCTTACAGAACTTGCTCATAGACCACAGGTCATTTTATGACAGTCTGTACTCTGGATCCTGTTCACTCCGACTGTCTGTAAGGTGCAGCATCAATAAGTTTCTCTTTTAAAATCGTGTGCTACATTTAAATATCTAAAGGATGTCTTTCCTTCATAAATCCTTAAAGGGGTTGTGCAGGGTCAAAAAAACATGGTTGATTTCTTCAGGAAATAGCACCACACATGTCCATGGGTTGAATCCAGTATTGCATCTTAATTCCATTGAAATAATAGGGGCTGAGCCATGTTATCACACACAACCCATGGACATCTGTGGTGCTATTTTTGGAAGAAAGCAGCCATGTTCTTTCAAATCTTTAGACAATTCCTTTAACAAAACAGAAATAAGATACAGATAAGTTTCAAACCAACACAGGCAACCACCATTCAGAAAATAATGTGAGTGATAAAGAATACCGACCACATATTCACATTTTCTAAGCAGCAATTAAGAATGACAAGAATTCCGAAACTTCAGGAACGGAAAATCGGAGGAGGAGAAAAAAAAAAAAAAAGCGGCCAGTGGTGCACTTCTTAACAAGGAGTGTTAGATGTAGCTTTGTGGCTTCAGGTAAAGGACAGAGAGCTGGCCATTACCTGTATTCCCTGTATCCCTGTCTTGCAAAGTTTCATTTTTGCACAATTAAAGAAATAACAAAAAATAAAAATCAACTGTGGAAAGAGCAGCATTCCAAGGTAACAGAGGTGTAGTGAAAGCAGAATAGTCCATTCCAAGGAATGTTTCCTCCTGTTCTTTAAGGCACTCATCCCAATGGAGTTCTCTCAGTCACTATCAGACTCCTCTTTATATTTGGCTCTGATGGCTTGTCCATTTTGAAGAGGCATCTCTTCATAGTCACTCCTGTGAGCAATAATGTACATGTGAGAACAAGGTTCACGATCCCTATGCTGAAGACAGACTTCAGCTGCAGTAAGGCTATATGATGAGGGAAGATATATACAGTACAAAGATTTTTTTTCTATTTGACGCATGTCAAAACAAATATTTCTAAAGTTTCAAAAAGTTTTAAATATTACTTCTGCTTCAAGGCTGATACATTTTACCTCGACAAATACAGGAGACACTTTCCATTCCAATTTTTTAACAAAACTTCCTGCTTTTGGCTTCAAGAATGCATAGGGATGCCACCATAACAATATAAGAGTCTGATGCCCCTCCACATGACAGCAAAATATCCTGCCCCACCATTATAGTCCCTTTACACTGGGCAGTAATTGGCCCGTGTAAAGGTACCAGCGTTCACCAGACGAATTAGCAAACGCTAATTAATTAGATTAAATAATTAGAAGAAATATAGACGGCTCCAGGGGCGGATTAAGTGCGTCATAGGCCCGGGGCTGTTTCCCAAACTAGGGCCCCTTTCCTCTATTTATCAATGACCTTGCATCCCCCCCCATTTTGTGTTCTGCCCCATAGTTATTTCTATTTATGGTGGATTACTATTGATCCTTCTCCTCACACATGCCCAGCACACCAAGTATTAGGCTACTTTCACATTAGCGCTTTATGCGGATCCATCATGGATCTGCAAAATCGCTTCCGTTACAATAATACAACCGCATGCATCCGTCATGAACGGATCCGGTTGTATTATGTCTTCTATAGCCAAGACGGATCCGTCATGAATACCACTGAAAGTCAATGGAGGACGGTGTCAGAGAAAATGAATCCGTCCCCATTGACTTACATTGTGTGTCAGGCCGGATCCGTCTTGCTCCGCACCACATCACGGATAGAAAATGCTGCTTGCAGCGTTTTTCTGTCCACGATGGGGACGCAACCAAATGGAACGGAATGCATTCTGGTGCATTGCGTTTCGTCCAGTTCAGTTTTGCCCCCATTGACAATAAATGGGTAGAAGATTGAAGCGTTTTCTTCGCTATTGAGATCCTATGACAGATCTCAATAGCGGAATTGAAACTACTAATGTGAAAGTAGCCTTACCATTTTGATTGTCAAACACACTTGGTGTGCTGGGCAGTGGCACCTATGAAAAAGGCAGAGCAGCAGTGGCAGAGAGACCTTAGGCCAGCAGCAGCCATTTCAGTCAGATTATAGCCAAAGCTGCAGAGTGGCTGTAATCTGACTAAAATGGCTGCTGCTGGCCTCAGTCTCTCTGGCACTGCTGCTCTGATTGAGTTCCTCTATCACACTCACAGCCTACTGCCCTGCCTGCTGCCCATCATTAACATTCATTAAAATTTACTATGGTGCTTTGGCTGCTGCTGGAAGCAGGTCCTCCTTGCTTACTGGCTGGCTGCTTTCTTGTAGTTGCCGCTTCTTGCCGCCCACAGACCCAGCCTGCGCATGAAGCTGGCCGCTGGCACTGAGAAGACTGGGGACGGGCATTAGTTAGATTATGCCCTTATGGGGCGGGCACATCAGTGGCTGGCAGGCATAGCATAAGCACTGGCACTGCAGCTTCTTTCTGTGCCGGAGGAGGCGGAGCTGCAGTGAGTGGCTGAGTCACGTGCCCGCTCTCCTCTCCTCAGCACTCTGTCTTCCGCCTAGCTTCCTTCCAGACTTAGCCTTCCACCGCGGCGCTGACGAGGGCGGGACCCAGACCCACCCAGCTGCTACTGTCTGCAGCAGGCAGTGCGTAAGTGAAGCGCTGCTGCTGCAGATATATTTTACTATATTAGTGGCTGGTGGTGCAAAATGGGGTGTTTGGGATGGCAAATCGGTGATGGGCCCTTCACTCACCCTGGGCCCGGGGCTGCCGACCCAAACGCCCCAATTATAATCCGCCACTGGACGGCTCTACTGCTCAATTGGAATGTATGAGGTGCTAGGAATTTGCTAAATCTGACTCACCCAGTCACGCAGTAGGAAAATATAGAAAAGAAGATAGCAGGCGGCACACTCTTATCTGGGAGCTAAAATAAATTGAGTTTATTGGAAATGTATAGAGATAAAAATGATAATTGATAGAAGGATAGGTGATAGAATGTAGTGTAGTAACAAAGTATAGTAGGGTGATAGGCTGTGAAGATTGAAGTGTTTGTTAAAGGAGCGTGAAAAATAGCAATTAAAAGGATACAAAATTAGAGATAATATTAGATAAAGGTTTAAAAAGTCCATAGGTTGTTTCAGTAATCCGTGTATGTCAACCAAATTATCCACTGGAATTAAAAAGGTATAACAGTTCTCCCTTTGGATGGAAATATTTTGTGATCGGCTAAGTACAGTTTAAACCCTTGTTAGGGTGTCTTTTAATGTGTCCTTGGCTTGCACTGTATGGTAAAAACATGTTAGATATATTTCAATAAAAAAATGATAACAGTTGATGTGGGTAGGCAGTAAAAAATTGTGTTTTTAGACATCCATTAATAGATAACAAATTAATTCCTTATCTAAAGTCCATATAACATCCAGAAGGCCTTATTAATTTTGCTGTAACAAGCTGCAGGGAAAAAATAATAATGTGATCGCACTCTTGCCGGTCCTATTCAGTGGGATGTCATTTTCTCAGGAGCGCTCCTATTGAACTTTGATTTTAGGCAACTTGTTATCCTATAGTTTAGATAGGTGTTTGCAGTCCTCCACAGGCTCATTTGAGATAGGTGTTTGCAGTCCTCCACAGGCTCAGTTGAGATAGGTGTTTGCAGTCCTCCACAGGCTCATTTGAGATAGGTGTTTGCAGTCCTCCACAGGCTCAGTTGAGATAGGTGTTTGCAATCCTCCACAGGCTCAGTTGAGATAGGTGTTTGCAGTCCTCCACAGGCTCAGTTGAGATAGGTGTTTGCAGTCCTCCACAGGCTCAGTTGAGATAGGTGTTTGCAGTCCTCCACAGGCTCCAGTTGAGATAGGTGTTTGCAGTCCTCCACAGGCTCAGTTGAGATAGGTGTTTGCAGTCCTCCACAGGCTCAGTTGAGATAGGTGTTTGCAGTCCTCCACAGGCTCAGTTGAGATAGGTGTTTGCAGTCCTCCACAGGCTCAGTTGAGATAGGTGTTTGCAGTCCTCCACAGGCTCAGTTGAGATAGGCGTTTGCAGTCCTCCACAGGATTGCAGCCTGTGGAGGATTGCAAACACCTATCTCAACTATAGGATAACAAGTTGCCTAAAATCAAAGTTCAATAGGAGCACTTCTTAGAAAATTACATCCGGCTGAATAGGAATGGCAAGAGTGCAATAACATGACCCTCTGACGTCCACAACAAGCGCGCAAACTACGCGAAGCGACAGCCGCCACGAGGGACGCTGTCTTCCTCTCATCCGGACTGTAACCATCATTCCCCAGAAGCCCATCTACACAACCTCAAAGCCGGGGGTAAGTGATCTCTGAGCCAGAGACAGTGCAGGACGCCGCACTCAGGCTGAAAGAGCACAACCATAGTATTATTTTAAACTGTACTTAGCCGATCACAAAATATTTCCATCCAAAGGGAGAACTGTGATACCTTTTTAATTCCAGTGGATAATTTGGTTGACACACACGGATTACTGAAACAACCTATGGACTTTTTAAACCTGATTATCTAATATTATCTCTAATTTTGTATCCTTTTAATTGCTATTTTTCACGTTCCTTTAACAAACACTTCAATCTTCACAGCCTATCACCCTACTATACTTTGTTACTACACTACATTCTATCCCTATCCTTATATCAATTATCATTTTTATCTCTATACATTTCCAATAAACTCAGTTTATTTTAGATCCCAGATAAGAGTGTGCCGCCTGCTATCTTCTTTTCTATAATTAGATTAAATCATCGTTTATCGCGACAAATAAATCATTTCTGGGCAGCAGATCATGCTGGGGAGACGGCAGTCTGCTTTCCAGATGTGCATTGTCATTATATACTGCATATGAAGACATGACATTTCTCCTGATCATTATTCAGAAACTTCAGTGCATTAAAAAAGAACATTGCACAAATGACAACATGATAGAACATTAAAAGGGGTATTCCCATCTCAGACAATGGGGGCATATCGCTAGGACCCGCACCTATATCGAGAACGGAGCGGGGAGAGCTGTGGCTGGAGGACCCCAGATTTCCCGGGTCCGTCCACCACCAAGCGCTGCTCCCCGCCTCTCCCATAGAAGTGAACAGGAGCGCACCGAGCATGCACGGCCCATGCTCCCATTCATTTCTATGGGGCCGACGGAAATTGCAGAGCCAGCGCTCGGCTATATTCGCCGGCCCCATAGAAAATGAATGGAGGGCGGCTGCGCATGCGCAGTGCGCCCTCCTTCACTTTCGGGGCTCTGTTCTCGATATAGGTGCCGGTCCCAGTGGTGGGACCCGCACCTATTAGACAATAGGGGCATATCCTAGCGATATGCCCCCCATTGTCTGTGATAGGAATACCCCTTTAAGCACTACATAAGATAAAGAGGTAGCAGTATTATTAGGATCTGAACTTACCCATATATGACGTCATCATCAGAATCATTAAGCATTGAGAAGGCAGGGTTATCCTTCAACTGAGACTCTGAAAAAGGTAAAGACACAAATAACTGATGTAACTGTAGGTTTCGACATTACCAACAGTACCGTTCTTGGTCACATAAAATCTGTCAATAACACTTTTTTGGTCTTATAGAAGCACCTCTTATCATCTGATGGGAACAAAAGGTCTTAAGAGACCACAACGCCAGGCCTTTTAATACATTATATGAAAATTACTAACTTCTTATGTATGTCCTGTAAGGACTATACACTGCTCCAATACGTGTAAATGCTGCACATTGGAGCAGGTTGTCTCACGTTCCCCCCCTTTCAGACTGAGTCCAACCCAGCGACCAGCTGATTACAGTAGGCCCAGCTACGAAAAGCTGCATACACTTCCCAATGCCAGCTGCCTAGAGATGTACCATTAACCCACTGGCGATCCACGTGAATTGTTGCCCACGTAATACATTGATGGACTGGGCACAAGAAAGTTAGAGCCAGACTTCTTTTTTGTGCAGCTCTTGGCTCTGACTCAGAGGGGGTTCTCAAGTGGGAGACTCATCTTATATGACATTCATATACTGTAAAGGACCAAAAGTAAGCCGTCCATTTGCATATGCTGACTTTAAACATACATTTATATTAACGGTCAAGAACAATACTTACAGCGGTGTTTATTGGTCTATTTTTATCAATCACTTACCATAGAGAGCATTTTTTGATGGAGAATATACAAAGGCTAAAGTGTAAAGATAGAAGTTCAATAGGCCATAAAATGATAAAAATTCAGCTGGTGTTACAGATTAAGGAAAAAACATTACAATTAAGGGTAAGTTCACACAAGCAGTTTTATTAGCTCTTTGGGGGTCTTAAAAACTGCTTTAAAGGGGTTGTCTCATCTGAGACAATGGGGGCATGTCACTAGGATATACCCCCATTGTCTGATAGGTGTGGATCTCACTGCTGGGACCCACATCTATATCGAGAACAGAGCAGGCAAAGTGGTGGCTGGAGGACCCTGGTCCAGTCACCACTAAGCGCTTTCCCCGTAGAAGTGAATGGGAGCGCCCCACGCATATCCAGCAACTGCTCCCATTCACTTCTATCGGCCCAATGAAAATGAATGGAGGGCGCATGCGCAGTGCTCTGTTTAGGAGACAGGTGCTGGCAGTATGGTCCCATTGTCTCTGATGAAACCACCAATTTAATACCCCCATACACATTACTGTATTGTTGACTGAACATGCAGCCAGATCCCATTCACACAATGCAGCTTAACCACCACTGCAACACCTGAATACATCACATGTATTACTACCATTGCATATCTGGGCACAGCACGGAGAGTTCCACATTTGTGAAATTCAGAAAAGTTGCTTTATTCAGATGTTAAAGGATATAATTTTGATAATGCGTATTCAGCTCGGCGACAAAATTATCTTGTAATAAATGCGAGCCAAATCTTAAATACAGGATAACAATGCTGGAAGACAGACAAGTAATTAGTTACAACCTACAAGCTCATAATGCAGTTATATTCTTCAGCTCAACCCTGTCCAAAACAGGACACCATTTGCTACAGTCTGTCTAAAGGCCCGTTATTTGGGATGATGGTGTTCATAAGCGTTGGCCTGTGTAAAGATGGGAGTGATCAACCCCCAAACAGATCCCATGGGGCTTAAAAAAGAAAGTGAAATACTGTAGCTTGGCTTTCTTCCCTTCAATATAGCTGATCATTCATATGGATTTCAAGTCAGAGAAATAGAAAGATATATACTCTTATCCTAGTAAAAGAAATAGTAATTACAGCACTTCAATGGGCATTAATTCCGGATCCGGCGTTACGGCATGTCTTCCGGATTTTTGGACGGAGACAAATCCGCAGCATGCTGCGCTTTTGTCAACGTCCAAAAAACGTTCACATACTGAACGGAAGACATCCTGATGCATCCTGAACGGATTGCTCTCCATTCAGGATGCATTAGGATAATCCTGATCAGTATCTTTCCGTCCTAGAGCCCCGAGGACGGAACTCTAGGACAGAAAGCAAAAACGCTGATGTGAAAAGGGCCTCATAAAAAAAAAACCTGCGCTACTTCCATGACACATTTTCATTCATAGTTGAATATCCCATCACCAACATACCTGATAACAAGCACTAGAAACGTCAACGCTGTAAGAAACTTTAACCGCAGATCTGAAACAGAACAAAGCATACGCTGTCTGTAAATGACAATAACAATAGACTACTAAAACCACACAACAGAAATTCATGGAGTTGTCTTGTAATCATGAACAATACCAACTTCTATGGATGGTTCTTAGATAGATCTCTCTGAAGTATACGTTCCTAAGGAACGCCTCTGATGGACGTCTGTGACAAATGCTCTACAGTGGCATCCGTTACATACAGATGCCATGTTAAAAAAAAATTGTAAAGTAAATTTTTAATTTTTTTTAATGTAATGTTCAAACCAAGTCTGTGCCAATATCCCAACTTTTTTTTTTTTTTTTTACACTGACTCCAGCTCCAAATCCTTAATACTTCATGTATAATAAATTAGTAATAAATTCATTTTTAACACCAGGATTTACATCACCATCTTCCCACTATCTTTGTATGTATAAGTAGGGGCCTAAAATTGATAGAACACGTGGAGCGTACATTTATATGATTAAGGTTGCATGCACAAGATCGTGTGCAGTTCGGGAAACATGGCTTGCGTCACATCTCCCAGACCAATGGAGGCTCATCTGACCCGAATTTACTGTATCACAGTGATTTCATGCGAGTACAGTACAATAGACCTATAGTCAGATCAGAATTCACTATGATGCAGTAAGTTCGGGTCAGATGAGCCGCCATCTGTCGGGCCATATTTTCCAGCCTGCACATGATTGTGTGCATGTAGCCTAACATTTCTAAACTTCTGCAACAAGCAACACATTTAATTAATAAGTTATACAATATTTCTTTTATATAATATTTAATTTTATTTTGGAGCCGGAATTATATTTTTATCAACTCCACCCAAAACCAGCTCATCTGCGACTTCTATGCCATAGCCCTGGCTCCTAAACAATGTGCGCACTTGGCCTCATATGTCCACAAAATGAATTTAAAAGTAAAAAATTGCAGTCAAAGTCCATCATCTTTATCAACTTCTGTGAACCAGTTTTTTATTCATATACATATAAAATCTACAGAAAAGGCTAAGTAAAGTTGTGCATACATTGCATCACACTTTTTGTATAGTTTCTGAGTTACAACCATTCAATATGCCACACAATACCACCATACCATTCAATCAACCAATCATTCAACTTGCTCACATGGCAGATTTCCAGATCTGTACGATTAACATGACAATGTTGATACATTTTAGCTATTTTCTTAGCAATCCACAACATAAAAGAGCATAAAAGAATCTGCAGCATGCCCTTGAATAAGCATATTTTTTCTGCATCATGTGAGTGGGGCTCTATACTGTACATATATAGTAAGTTTGTAAAACAGAATAAATATGGCCCAATCTGTATTCACAGTTGAGCTGCCTGCTACCTACATGAGTTGACAAGTTTGCCATCACACACTTCCCTGACCAAGCCCATACAGTATAGTGGATGCTTGACAGAACATTTGATAGTATCCAAAACACTGACTATTCAGATTGAAGAGATTTCAGCTCTGAAGCCTGCATAATAGTGAATCCAGATTGGAACTATATTAGACTCTGTTGCTCAGGGCCATTACAAGATATGCAAAATAATGCATTTAACAAAGATATGCACATTTATATAAAGATGAATTTCCAATGTATCGGGATATCGAGCTATCCTCAGGAGAGGTCAAGAATATCAGTTTGTCGGGGGTCCGACTCCTGGCCCCCCTGCCGATCAGCTGTGAGCGCTGGGTCCTCTTAAAGTCGTATGCCATCTCCCTTGTAGGGGCAGTGCAATGTAATTACACCTTCTTGTCCCTTGCAAGTGAATGGGAAAGGAAGGTGTAATTATACTGCATCGCCATTACAAGGAAGACAGCGGGAAGGTTAATTATGAAGATGCAGCACTCGCATAAGCGCCACTGCCTCTTTAACCAGCTGGTCGGTGGGGGTGCTACTGATAGGTGATCAATATCCTGACATTGCACAATTTCTTTAAATGTGTTGCCCTACTAATAAATAAATTGCTTTGTTAGACCATACAAAACATAAGCTTTCTGTTGGAAAGACTGTCTAAATGACAATGTTAGGGTCCTTTCACACTGGCGTTTTTGTTTTCCGGCATAGAGTTCCATCCTTGGCGCTCTATGCCGGAAAAATCCTGATCAGGATCATCCCCATGCATTCTGAATGGAGAGAAATCCGTTCAGGATGCATCAGGATGTCTTCAGTTCAGGACCGGAACGTTTTTTGGCCGCAGCATGCTGCGCTTTTTGCTCCGGCCAAAAATCCTGAACACTTGCCGCAAGGCCGGATCCGGAATTAATGCCCATTGAAAGGCATTAATCCAGATCCGGCCTTAAGCTAAACGTCGTTTGGGCGCATCGCCGGATCCGACATTTAGCTTTTTCTCAATGGTTACTATGGCAGCCAGGATGCTATTAAAGTCCTGGTTGCCATAGTAGGAGCGGGGGAGCAGTATACTTACCATCCGTGCGGCTCCCAGGGCGCTCCAGTGTGACGTCAGGGCGCCCTACACGCATGGATCACGTGATCCATGCGCATGGGGCGCACTGACGTCATTCTGGAGCGCCCCGGGAGCCGCAAAGACTGTAAGTATACCGCTCCCCCGCTCCTACTATGGCAACCAGGACTTTAATAGCGTCCTGGCTGCCATAGTAACCTGAAAGCATTTCGAAGACTGATCAGGATCCTGATCAGTTTTCTAATGCTTTCAGGCGACTTGCGTTCTGACTGATCCGGCGGGACGGAAGTGCCTGCCGGATCCTCAGAACGCAAGTGTGAAAGGACCCTTAGATACTTGTTATGGTGCCTCCTGCTGCTCTTCTTATGTCCTCCATCAGCCTAAAGTGTCCAGTGCGGCAGGTCACACATGCTCAGTAGCTTAGTCCTACCACCTGGGTCCCGGAGGTGATTCTCCATATTAAGGAGCCCAGTCAATAGCAATCATGGGTTCTCCTCATGAGCACTGGACACATTAGGTGAACGCTCAGAGAACAAATTAGAATAACACCAATGGACGCCATAACAGGTAAACAGCAATATTTAGACACATGGACATTTTTTAAGTAATTCTGATATGTGGTACGCAATCTAACAGAATAAATTAACATTTACACGTGGGACAAGCCCTCGAATATGGTATAAAATAAGCCTTACTGATAATCAATGGTGCTGAAGCAGCCATTAGTAGCCATGACAGCAAGTTCATGCTGCCAACTTCATAGCTGAGATAAAACACCATGAGGTGCACCGAAACGATTTATCTTTCATCAAGATATATGTGACAACTTTAATGAAAGATTCCACCAAACCTTATATTATTCACATTATAGAAATACCTACCAACATATGGCATGTTTCGCAATTCAGTACATGCTCGTATAACCAGAAACAAGAGATACAGGATGTACAAAGTCGCCACTATTAGAAAGAAAATTTTCATGCCCTAGAAACAACAGATGAACAGCACATTATTACGTAACATCATATTTAACTTCTATAAAGAACTACTTGGCAGCCACTATCAGCATATGTTAACACAAAGTCCGTGGGGCGTGTATGCACCACTCACATTCTTTTTTTCTTCCAGGTATAAGAGGAAGAACATTAAAGGAAGGGTTTCACCTATAATCTCCCTATCAAACTGTTTACATAGAGACATAGCTAGTGAGGGAGGGGGTGGCCACAGAGTGGAGCTTGTATGCAACAAGAGCAACGGTGACGCCCTCCGTGCGCCAAGGGCCTAAATTTGCAAGAAAAAGTATCAAATCTCAAAAAAGGAACCTTAAATCAACAAAAGAAACAGTAATTTAATCAGATAAAGCACAACTACGTGTCTATGCAAGCAGTTGGAGAGGGAGGTTGCTGGTGACAGATTCCATTCAAGGCCTCTTGTGTTGTGTGGATCCAGCGTGCACTTTCGTCGCCGGAAATGCCCGCCGGATCAGTCACAACGCAAGACAACTGAAAGCATTTGAAGACTGATCAGTCTTCAAAATGCTTTCTGTGTTACTATGTTACCTGGTTGCCATAGTAAGTAGTGGGGAGCCAGGGGAGCAGATACTTACAGTCCGTGCGGCTCCTGGGGCGCTCCACGATGACGTCAGAGCGCCCCGCGCGCATGGATCTCGTGATCCATGTGATCCATGCTCATGGGGCGCTCTGACGTAATTGTGGAGCGCCTGGGGACTCGGGAGCCGCACAGACGGCAAGTATACTTCTTCCCTTTCCCCCCCTTACTACACTTTACCATGGCATCTGGGACTTTAGCGTCCTGGCTGCCATGGTTACCATTCACAAAAGCTAAACGTCGGATCCGGCGATGCGCCGAAACGACGTTTAGCTTAAAGTCGGATCCGGATTAATGCTTTTCAATGGGCATTAATCCAGCGTTACGGCATGTCTTCCGGATTTTTGGACGGAGACAAATCCGCAGCATGCTGCGGTTTTGTCAACGTCCAAAAAACGTTTACATACTGAACGGAAGACATCCTGATGCATCCTGAACGGATTTCTCTCCATTCAGAATGCATTGGGATAATCCTGATCAGTATCTTTCCGTCCTAGAGCCCCAAGGACGGAACTCTAGGACGGAAAGGAAAAACGCAGATGTGAAAGGGGCCTAACTCATTAAATATTTTTAGTTCGTAACTCACCTCGAAATTGCCAGTATCTACTCTGTATTGGTAAGTTGGGTCCTGTAACTCATTAACACTGTTTAAAAGAAGCAAACGAGGAAAGAAGTCATGATAAATAAGACACAACATCCATAAAACATGCAAATAGGTCCCAGATCAAATTCAAGAACTTTACACTTAACACATTCTACGTAGACTGGACAGTAGTAATAAATATGGATCCGTCTTCAAGCTGAAAGCAACTCCAACTTAATAGGAAAGTGAAAATATAGGTGGCATGCATTATCATGAACCGCTAGAATGATGACAACAGTGCCAATACTTACGTCTGCCATATGCCTAGTGTCACAGAGGCAAGCCAAAGCAGTCCAACTATAAGGAATTTGGGCAAATAAAATGTTGTGCACTTCCTCTCACCCTAAATATAAAGAGAAAACCAGTTATATAATACCATTTAGCTACAAATGTTTACTAGTTTACTGGTTTTAAAGGATATACTTATTGTACAGGACTTTTTTTTACGTGTCTAAAGTAACGGATCGCAGATGGAAATGGCTCAAATATGCATAACTGATGCTCAGGATCCATTTATTTTTTTTGTTTTTCGATTCTTTTGATAGATCAAAAGAACAGAAAAATAAAATGGTGATGTGACATACATGTTACTTTACGTGTACAATATAGTTTGCTTAATGTCACGTTGTCAAAAATGTAAAACAGATAGATAATTCCATAACGTACCTGCACCCGAATGCCATGGTAGACACAAAGCCAAAAGAGCAACAAAGCACAAAGAAAGAGTGATTGGAAGAGGTCATCCAGCATACCAGGGAACCAGCTATTAACCAGGAACGTGAGAGGGAAGAATGGATCTGGAAGGAAACAAGAGAAATATTGTCTGCCTGGAAATAGACAATTCACTGCTTCAATCTATCTGCAACACCAGCTCAGACCTCCTTGATCAGATGAAAAACCACAATGACAGCTACAGGGATTGTGCATTTAGGTTATCTCCAATGGTGCACAGGCATAGGAGTTTTGTTTAAACCCTTAAAATTACATGCCTCATTTGTACGGATTGCAATTCAGCTTTTCCCTGCACCGAGGGCATTCCCGCTGCCACGGTGCACAAAAGAAACCCTTCTTCAGACTCATAGCCACTCCCTCTGAAGTTTGATTGACAGGGTCAGCCATCAGCTAGGTCATCATGCCTGGCAGCATCATCTTGCGCAAACGCTGCGCGATTATGACAGTACATGTGCAGTAGACTTGTTTAATACAGCTGGCGCCTGTCAGTGATGTCATGGGTACAGATCATGAGCTTGCGCCATTCCAGAGCAGTCACTGAGAATTAACATACTATGATGGCACTGGGTGAGAAGGGGTTAGGTAATATATGCTGTAAGTAAATAAGGCACTCAAGTGTTATCCACATAACTGTCTGTGACGAATCAATACGCCCCATGTATTAATGCCATTTAGATAAGTGAAGGCAGAATTTGATTTGGTGGCCACTTTATCACAGTGGGTAGTAAACAGACAGTACAATAAGATCAGAACAATAAAATATTCATATAGCCACATTAATAAGTAAAATATGTCTGTCTGCGAGCTACTGAATATAACCTAGCTCTAGCTCAATAGAAAACGGACCGCACTTCTCTACTGCCAAGAAATATGCATATAGGGGCTTTGTGAAATCTTTCTCTACTGTCAGATAAATCTTAGGGAGCCTTGAAAGAACATAAATCCTTTTACCATTATAGAGGAGAAGCAGAGGTAAGAGGACCGACATCCATTTTTGTTCTATGCCCCAGTCTCTCATGGAAAATTTACGAAGTGAATGTGTAAATAGACACTGCAAAAGAAAAAATAACATTATTAAAGGGGTATTGCGGTAGGTACAAGTTATATTCTATCCACAGAATAGGGGGTAACTATCAGATCGGTGGGGGTCCTTCCGCTCGGACCCCCACTAATCACGAGAACGGGGGCCCTGTGCCCCCTGAAAACTCCTTGCTCCCCTAAAATGACCAGAGCAGCCGGTCACACATGTGCACGGCCACTCCATTCATTTCCCTAGGAGCTCCAGTGATAGCCGAGCGATGTACTGGCTATCTCCGGAACCCATAGAAATGAATGGAGTGGCTGCGCACCTGCGCTACTTACTACAAAGCCATACTTCTAAAAACTTTACAAACTTCTCAAAAATGGACAAGCCACATTCATGCTTATTAAGGCCCATCTATATGTTGTGCTATGTGTGGCTAGTGAATCAAACTGCAACTAGTTTTCTCAAAATCTGGTTTGGTTTTTATTAGTTTGTGAAGCACAACAATACAAGTACGGAACATTCCTATCATGCTTTCTATTGCTTCCAGGTCCAACAATGACTTTTCTTGCTTGTGTATATTAGGGCTGAAACAATTACTCGATTAAATCGAGTAATTCGACACAAAAAAACCCTTGATGCAAATTTTTTGCATCGAGGATTCGTTTGTGTCTTGTGACCACGGAACAGGCGTGAAGCGCTTGCTATTACTCACTGCTCCATGGTCACCCGCCGGCCCGCACCGTCCTCCTGACACAGTGCACGCAAGCGCGCACTATGACCCGACGCTGTGTGACGTCAGGACAGCTCGTGGATATGAAGATGAAGGAGCTGTGGAGCGGAACCCCTACAGGAAAGGTAAGTACTGGCACTGGGGACAGGGGGGGGGGGGCAGCAGCTGATGGCACTGGGAGGGGAGGCAGATGAGTTTTTATAAAGAAAAATGTTCTTTTAATTAGTTTTTTGTTATTAGAGTACTCGATTAATCGTTGGATTAATCGATAGAATACTCGATTACAAAAATAGTCGATAGCTGCGGCCCTAGTGTATGCGAAACCTCCTATTGTGCCATAAAGTAAATTTTAATGGAGCATAGTAATCTATAAATCAGTTTGCATGCGCAGGAAACCTGACATCTGTGCACCCAGTACAACTACCTGCTTTGGACAATGCTGAGGGGCCTCACATGTTTCTGTACTCCACCTCATGGACCAGAGGTCTTTTTATTTCTGCAGTAATGGAATCAGTCTTCACACTAATTTATTGGATTGCTGTAATCCATGCTGTCTCACATAGGTCAAAGTTCTTCCACTATGCCAACTGTATTTCCTTCTCTCCTTCAACAAGATGGAAAACTATTTGCTATGATTCAGGCCTGCAGAATAAATGTGATCCTGGCACTCACCTACATTGATAAATCTGCTCTAATGCATGATAAACTCATAATTACACAGTTCTATATTTCGGGTTAAGAGGCCATACTAGTGGGTAGAGCTGGAATAGTGAACTCTGATCTTATGTAGGAATAAAGTACAACTTCATTGGTGAGCTCAACTCACCTGCCACTTATCCTGTCGTTCTACTGGGCGGCTTTAATCCCAAGACATTCAAGGTCTTATAAATATTAAAGGGGTTCTTTACCTTTTTCTTACTGGTTATCTATCCTTTGATAGGTGGGGGCCAGACAGTCGGGACCCCCGCTGATCAGCTATTTGAGAAGGCAGAGACGCTGGCAGTAGCGTTGCGACCCTCTTGCAGCTTCCCACATGTTAGTGGCGCACGACTAGGACACGTGGCCTGGGCATAGCCCAGCCTCATTGAGGTGATCGTCGAGGGGCCAGTCAGATGCAGATGACCTATCTACAGGAGAGATCATCAGTCAGAAAAAGGTAAAGAACCCCTTTAATATTTTCAAGACCTTTAATGTCTTGGGATTAATCTGGCTTCCAGTCTCAAACACCTTTTATAAAAGGCCCTGACGTTTCAATTACTTCAGTGCTTTACTTGCCCTACCACTCATCACAGCATCACTTGATTGATTATAGATATGAAATGTGCTGAGAGTTGAAAACTCCCCATTAATTCAAGAACAGTCCATAAAAATATAGGACTTCTGGCTAGTGTCTGTAATAGGAAATTAAAGTGAACTAGGAGTTTCAATGCTGAAGGTCGGAGGCTTGCACTGTTATTACTATTTTATAATTCACTATAAATGCTGCTCTGTTCATATTAAATATTGCAAACTCATTCATATCCTGAGCTGGTTCATGTGCATCCGTTGCATGAGGAAAGGCTGTGTTACAGCCCAAAACATGTTATGTGATTTTGTGAGTGCTTACAGTTGTTTTCGAGGACTGAAATATTGATGACCTATGCTCAGAACAGATCATGAATACGTGATCATGGTTGCCCGACTTCTAGCCCACCCACCAATCAGCTGTTTGAAGGGGCCTCTTCATAATATAGTGGCTGTGTTGGGTATTGGAGCACAATGCCAATCCCTTGAATGGCACTAAGCTGCACAAAGGTCGATGGAAGCGATGTCATAGGCCGAGGTAGAGGCCCTAGCACTCGCCAAAGTGCCACGGTTACTTCCAATGGCTTATAAGTGGTGGTGCCAGAGGCTAGACTCCTACAGATACTGATGACCTATCCTGAGGATTTTTTAAGGCTTAAATAAATGAGTTCTTCTCATTAGAATTTTTTTGTATTGTAAACTGTGGACAGCTCAGACATAAATACTACTTTTTATTACTATTATTTTCAGGATTCATGTCTTATTGTAGGCAATTTTATTTTATTTTTTAGATAAGGCTACTTTTACACTAGTGTTTTTTGCGGATCCATCATGGATCTGCAAAAACGCTTCTGTTACAATAATACAACCTCATGCATCCATCATGAACGGATCCGGTTGTATTATGTCTTCTATAGCCATGACGGATCCGTCATGAACACCACTGAAAGTCAATGGGGGGACGGATCAGTTTTCTATTGTGTTAGAGAAAAGGGATCTGTCCCCGTTGACTTACATTGTGTGTCAGGATCCATCTTGCTCTGCACCACCTCGCGGACAGAAAAACGCTGCTGTCCACAATGGAAGCCCAACCAAACTTACCGGAATGCATTTTAGTGCATTCCGTTTAGTTCAGTTCAGTTTTGTTCCCATTGACAATGAATGGGGAAAAACTGAAGCGTTTTATTCCGCTATTGAGATCCTATGACGGATCTCAATAGCAGAATTGAAAACGCTAGTGTGAAAGTAGCCTAAGTCATCCACAAAACAGTGGTTGGCAGCTGTGACACCGCCGTATGTACTTACAGTCACCATGAAAGTGAGCACAACAAACACAAAACGGAACCAGATTTCAACTTGAGAAAATGTTGGGTTGTAGGTCTTCCACTAAAAGAAAAAGTTGAACACCTTTTAACTTACATGTCAATAGTAAACCACTGTATGATTAGATAATAACATGACATGCATTTTCATTTGTTTTGCTAAATGTATAGGGAAAGATAATGATTTTTCTTTGCAATATATTTGTTGATTTTGCACTTTTTCATGTCAAAGCTGACTCTGAAGACGTCTTTTGGCAGTGATTTGCCATGGAGATCCTGTCTTCACTGTCCAGCATAGCACTGAAAAGTAAAGAGGCTCCATGCTCACTGCTGCTGCCCTCACTGCCTCACTCTTACATTGCTAAACTGACCATAAATGCTATATACACACACACATATAACCAGTTTTATGTAAATATGACGGAGACAGTGAGGGCAGCAGCAGTGAGCCAAGTGAGTCTTCACTGTACTTTGAAAATTCCAAGGCAGTTTTGTGTTGGAAAAAGCGCAAAATCAACAAATAAAGTATATTGCAAAAATGATCAGTAACACTTGCCCTACTCATTTAACAAGGGGTTATCCAAGAGTGAATAACCCCCCTTACAGTGCCTGGACCTGCTATATTGGCAAAACTTACCTGGTCTCCGACGATGGTTTTCTCCTGGATCACTCCACGCCGTCCTCGCATCTCCCCTGCCTGCAGAAATCGGCATTGACAAAGAGGGTGAAGCCAATAGCAGGACGCGGCAGTGACCTGCCCCATTGAGTGACATGTGGACGTCAGCATCGCAGTCTGCTATTGGCTGCACCCCCTCCGACGACTGATTTTGATTTCTGCTGGCAGTGGAGATGCAAAGAAGGCATGGAGCAATCCGGGAGCAAACTGTTGTCGTGGACCAGGTAAATATTGTCAATATGGCACATCCGGGCACTGTAGGGAGGGTTATTCACTGTTGGATAAAGCCTTTAAAGTTAGCACCTGATTGCTGGTGGTCGGACACCGATCAGCTGTTTGAAAAGGCACTGGCACTCGCAGTAGTGCCGTGGCATTCTCACGGCTTTCTCTAGGTCAGGGATGCTCAACCTGCGACCCTCCAGCTGTTGTAAAACTACAACGCCCACCATGCCCTGCTGTAGGCTGTCCAGGCATGCTGGGAGTTGTAGTTTTGCAACATCTGGAGGGCAGCAGGTTGGGCATGTCTGCTCTAGGTCATGTGACATCATGTTCATTGATCACATGACCTAGACGCAGCTCAGCCCCATTGAAGTGGATGGGACTGAGCTGCGATACCAAGCACGGCCGTTATCAAATGGATGTGATTGGTGAAAGTGGAG
The DNA here is from genome assembly GCA_033119425.1 of Bufotes viridis. Taxonomy (NCBI): domain Eukaryota; kingdom Metazoa; phylum Chordata; class Amphibia; order Anura; family Bufonidae; genus Bufotes; species Bufotes viridis. Next base: position 327,729,474 of record CM065592.1, on the reverse strand, counting down.
AAGGCCGCACCACTACTGCGGCAGTTGGTGCCTTCTCAAACAGCTGACCAGTGGGGGTCCCGAGTTTTGGACCCCCACAGTTCAGATAATGATGACCTAACCCTTTTAAGTTTCATTTATTTCATACGTCTAGTCAAACTCTAATCTGCAGAGGTTTCCTATTGGCTTTACATAGTGTGTCACACACCGCCCGCCGGGTCAGATATTGATGATCTATTCTGAGGATAGGTCATCAATATGAACAGGCTGCACAACCCCTTTAACTTGTGGTTATGATATTAGACGAATCCTTAACTATATAATAGTAATACAAATGGGTGATAATTCTATAAATATTTCAGGAAAGCATCAAAACCTTTCTTGCACTGACCTGCTATTTTTGTCTTAAAGGGGGTTCTAAGTGATGGCCTATACTTAGGATAGGTAATCAATATTAATTCAGTGGGGTCTTGCTCTTGGCACCCCGGGCATTAGTTGATCTGTTGTTTGATGGGGTCATAGTGCTCAGGTGTGCACTGCTCCTTTTCATTGTCATAGTTCAATTAGCGGCTGTGCTTATGATTACAGCTCAGTCCCATTCACTTGAATGATATGAAACTGTAGTGAACTATAAAACCAGGCACTACTAAAATGACAGATAAAGTGTGGTAAACAATGAAGGGAATGTGATATTGATGGCCTATCCTAAGGATTAGGCCTCATGCACACGACGGTTGTTTTGGTCCGCATCCAAGCCGCATATTTTGCGGCTAGGGCGCAGACCCATTCACTTCAATGGGGCCGCAAAAGATGCGGAAAGCACTCCATTGCTCCGTTCCGTGGCCCCCGCAAAATCTTGTCCGTTCTGCGGACAAGAATAGGCATTTCTACAATTGTTCCGTTCCGCAAATTTGTTGAACGGAACCTGATCGCAAAACACATAAGGGCGTGTGCATGAGGCCTTAGTCATAAACCGCTTTAAAATATACAGCCGATCACAGTGCCTCTACCTCCAAGCATGTATGGGTTTTATTGTAATATGTTTCTCATGTGATAAACACTGCTCTTTATCCGCTTCAGCCCCCCTAGCTTAAACACCCTTAATGACCAGGCCACTTTTTACAATTCTGCACTACACTACTTTCACCGTTTATTGCTCCGTCATGCAACTTACCACCCAAATGAATTTTACCTCCTTTTCTTCTCACTAATAGAGCTTTCATTTGGTGCTATTTCATTGCTGCTGACATTTTTACTTTTTTTGCTATTAATCAAAAATGACCGAAATTTTTGCAAAAAAATGACATTTTTCACTTTCTGTTGTAAATTTTTTTTAAAAAAACTACATTTCTATATAAATTTTTCTCTAAATTTATTGTTCTACATGTCTTTGATAAAAAAAATCCAATAAGTGTATATTTATTGGTTTGGGTAAAAGTTATAGCGTTTACAAACTATGGTGCAAAAAAGTGAATTTCGGCATTTTGAAGCAGCTCTGACTTTCTGAGCGCCTGTCATGTTTCTTCAGGTGCTAGAATGTCAGGAAAGTATAAATACCCCCAAATCACACCATTTTAGATAGAAGACACCCCAAAGTATTCACGGAGGGGCTTGGTGAGTTCATGTATCATTTCATTTTTTTCACAAGTTAGCGGAAAATGACACTTTCTGAGAAAAAAAAAAAAAAAAGTTTCAATTTCTGATAACTTCTGGCAAAAAAAAAAAAAATCTCAGACGGACTCACTATGCCCCTCAGTGAATACCTTGGGGTGTCTACTTTCCGAAATGGGGTCATTTGTGGGGTGTGTTTACTGTTCTGGCATTTTGGGCGGGGCTAAATTGTGAGTCGCCATGTAAAACCTAAAGGTACTCATTGGAATTTGGGCCCTTGTGCACTCAGGCTGCAAAAGTGTCACTCATGTGGTATCGCCGCACTCAGGAGAAGTGGGGCAATGTGTTTTGGGGTGTATTTTTACATACACCCATGTTGGGTGAGAGAAATATCTCTGTAAATTGTCAACTTTGTATAAAATTTTTAAAAGTTGTCGCTTACAGAGATATTTTTCACACAAAGTATGGGTATATATAAAAATACACCCCAAAACACATTGCCCTACTTCTCCTGAGTACGGCGATACCACATGTGTGCCACTTTTTGCAGCTTGGTGCGCAAAGGCCCTAATTCCAATGAGTACCTTTAGGATTTCACAGGGCATTTTTACGCATTTGGATTCCAGACTTCTTCTCACGCTTTAGGGCCCCTAAAATGCCAGGGCAGTAAAATACCCCACATGTGACCCCATTTTGGAAAGAAGACACCCCAAGGTATTCTGTGAGGGGTATGGTGAGTTCATGTAAAATTTTATTTTTGTCACAAGTTAGTGGAATATGAGACTTTGTAAAAAAAAAAAAAAAAAAAAACAATTTCCGCTGACTTGTGCCAAAAATAAAAATTCTGTGGACTCACCATGCCCCTCACAGAATACCTAGGGGTGTCTTCTTTCCAAAATGGGGTCACATGTGGGGTATTTATACTCACCTGGCATTTTAGGGGCTCCTAAAGTGTGAGAATCCAAATGCGTAAAAATGTCCTGTGAAATCCTAAAGGTACTCATTGGTTTTAGGGCCCCTTTGCGACCCAGGCTGCAAAAAGTGGCACTCATGTGTATCGCCGTACTCAGGAGAAGTAGGGCAATGTGGTTTAGGGTGTATTTTTACATATACCCATGCTGCGTGTGAGAAATATCGCTGTAAACGACAACTTTTTAAATTTTTTTATTCAAAGTTGTCAATTTACAGAGATATTTCTCTCACCCAGTATGGGTATATGTAAAAATACACCCCAAAACACATTGCGCTACTTCTCCTGAGTACGGCGATACCACATGTGTGACACTTTTTGCAGCCAAGATGCGCAAAGGGGCCCAAATTCCAATGAGTACCTTTTAGGAGGGCATTTTTACGCATTTTTCTTCTCACGCTTTAGGGGTCCCTAAAATGCCAGGACAGTATAAATACCCCACATGTGACCCCATTTTGGAAAGAAGACACCCCAAGGTATTCCATGAGGGGCATGGCGAGTTCATAGAAGATTTTTTTTTTGGCACAAGTTAGTGGAAATTGATTTTTTATTGTTTTTTCTCACAAAGTCTCCGTTTCCGCTAACTTTTGACAAAAAGTTTAATTTTTCATGGACTCATTATGCCCCTCAGCGAATACCTTGGGGTGTCTTCTTTCCAAAATGGGGTCACATGTGGGGTATTTATACGGCCCTGGCATTTTAGGGCCCTAAAGCGTGAGAAGAAAATGCGTAAAAATGCCCTCCTAAAAGGTACTCGTTGAATTTGGGCCTTTGCATCTTGGCTGCAAAGTGTCACTCATGTGGTATCGCCGCATCAGGAGAAGTAGGCAATGTGCTTTGGGGTGTATTTTACATATACTCATGCTGGGTAAGAGAAATATCTCTGTAAATTGACAACTTTGAATAAAATTTTTAAAAAGTTGTCGCTTACAGCGATATTTCTCACACCCAGCATGGGTATATATAAAAATACACCCCAAAACACATTGCCCTACTTCTCCTGAGTACGGCGATACCACATGAGTGACACTTTTTGCAGCCAAGATGCACAAAGAGGCCCTAAAACCAATGAGTACCTTTAGGATTTCACAGGGCATTTTTACGCATTTGGATTCTCACGCTTTAGGATCGCTAAAATGCCAGGGCAGTATAAATACTCCACAAGTGACCCCATTGTGGATAGAAGACACCCCAAGGTATTCTGTGAGGGGTATGGTGAGTTCACAGAAAAAAAAATTTGGAACAAGTTAGCGGAAATTGTTTTTTTTTTGTTTTTTTACAGTCTCATATTCCACTAACTTGTGACAAAAATAATATTTTCCATGAACTCACCATACCCCTCACGGAATACCTTGGGGTGTCTTCTTTCTAAAATGGGGTCACATGTGGGTTTTTGTACTGCCCTGGCATTTGAGGGTCTCCGCAATCATTACACGTATGGCCAGCATTAGGAGTTTCTGCGATTCTCCGTATATTGAGCATACGGGTAATGAGATTTTTTTCCGTTCAGCCTCTGCGCTGAAAAAAAAATGAACGGCACAGATTTTTTCATTCGCATCGATCAATGTGGATGAAAAAATCTCTGCCAAAATCAGTGACTGCGGTGCGGTGGGTTGGGCGCTAGCTACCTAACAAGTAGCTAGCTAACTGGCGGTAAAAGGGGGCCCTTATGCCCCATTCACACGTCCGAAATTCTGTTTGCGGAACGGAATTGCGGACCCATTCATTTCTATGGGGACAGACTTTGTCCCGCTCGGATCCGGAATTACGGATCTGCGCTCCGGGTCTGCACTTCCGTTTCTGCAAAAATATAGAACATGTCCTATTCTTGTCCGCAACCGCGGACAAGAAAAGCATTTTCTATATAGTTCTGGCAATGTGCGGATCTGCAAAATGCGGAAAGCACATTGCCGGTGTCCGTGTTTTGAGGATCCGCGGATCGGATCCGCGGATTGGATCCGCGGATCCGTGAATCCACGGATCCGCAAAACACATATGGACGCCTGAATGGAGCCTTACAAGGGGTGTGATCAATGACAGGGGGTGATCAGGGGGTCTAGATGGGGTGATCAAGGGGTTAATAGGTGAGGGGGTGGGGGGTTAGTGTAGTGTTTGGTGCAACTTTATTGTAGTTACCTGGTCCTCTGGTGGTCGATCCCAGTAAATGGGACCACCAGAGGACCAGGTAGCAGTTATATCAGACGCTGTTCATAAAACAGCGTCTGATATAGCAGTTTGATGCGATTTTATTCGCATCTACAGCCTGCCAGCGATGATCCATCGCTGGCAGGCTGTAGCCGAACTGCTGTGCCGCGCTTCCCTGTGAACGCGCGCGCGTTCACAGGAAATCTCGGCTCTCACGAGATGACGCGCCGACGCGTCAACTCAGAGCTACAGGGCCGCCCGCAGGACGCATCCCTGCGTTAGGCGGTCCTGTAGCGGTTATACAGTGCCTTGCAAAAGTATTCACCCCCTTGACTTTTTTTCGGGTTTTGGTGCCTCACAACCTGGAATTAACATGGATTGTTTGAGGATTTGCATCACTTAATTTACAGAAAATGCCCACAACTTAGTTATTTTTTTTATTGTGAAGCAAACAACAAATAGGAAAAAATGACAGAAAAAGTCAATGTGCATAACTATTTAGCTCCCTAAAGTCAATACTTTGTGGAGCCACTTTTTGCGGCAATCACAGCTCCAAGTCGCTTTGGATAAGTCTCTATGAGCTTGCCACATCTTACCACTGGGATTTTTGACCATCCCTCCTTGCAAAACTCCAGCTCCTTCAAGTTGGATGGTTTGCGCTTGTGAGCAGCAATCTTTAAGTCTGACCACAGATTTTCTATTGGATTGAGATCTGGGCTTTGACTAGGCCATTCAAACACATTTACATGTTTCCCCTTAAACCACTCAAGTGTTGCTTTAGCAGTGTGTTTGGGGTCATTGTCCTGCTGGAAGGTGAACCTCTGTCCTAGCCTCAAATCACACACTGAGTGGTACAGGTTTTGATCAAGAATATCCCTGTATTAAGCACCATCCATCTTTCCCTCAACTCTGACCAGTTTCCCAGTCCCGGCTGCTGAAAAACATCCCCACAGCATGATGCTGCCACCACATTTCACTGTGAGGATGGTGTTCTTTGGGTGATGCGATGTGTTGGGTTTGCGCCAGACATAGCGTTTTCTTTGATGGCTGAAAAGTTGAATTTTAGTCTCATCAGACCAGAGCACCTTCCTCCATACATTTTGGGAGTCTCCCACAAGCCTTTTCGCAAACTCACAACGTGCCTTTTTGTTTTTAGCTGAAAGTAATGGCTTTCTTCTGGCCACTCTGCCATAAAGCCCAACTCTATAGAGCGTACGGCTTATTGTCGTCCTATGTACAGATACTCCAATCTCTGCTATGGAACTCTGCAGCTCCTCCAGGGTTATCTTAGGTCTCTGTGCTGCCTCTCTGATTGATGCCCTCCTTGCCTGGTCCGTGAGTTTTGGTGGGCGGCCGTCTCTTGGTAGGTTTGCTGTTGTGCCTTGTTCTTTCCATTTGGTTATGATAGATTTGATGGGACTCCAGGGGATCATTAAAGATTTGGTTTTATAACCTAACCCTGACTTGTACTTCTCAACAACATTGTCCCTTACTTGTTTGGAGAGTTCCTTGGTCTTCGTGGCCACAGTGTTTGGTTAGTGATGCCTCCTGCTAAAGTGTTACAGCCTCTGGGGCCTTTCAAAAAATGTGTGTATATGTAATGACAGATCATGTGACACTTAGATTGCACACAGGTGGACATCATTTCACTAATTATGTGACTTCTGAAGGTAATTGGGGTGAATACAAACGCACATGTCAATTTTCTGTTTTCTATTTCTAAACAATAGTTTTATTTATATATTTTTCTCATTTCACTTCACCAACTTAGACTATTGTGTTCTGATCCATCACATAGAATTCAGATTAACAAAATATTGAATTTAAGGCTGTAATGTAACAAAACACGAAAAAAGTCAAGGGGGGGTGAATACTTTTGCATGGCACTGTACATCCTATGCCAAGTTTCTGATAGACAAAAGATAAGCAGCAAAAAATTGCCAGAAATATGTTTAATATGCTCAGAATGGTTTTAACCAATTGTACTTACTGTAAATGTGACAGCTGTAATGGTGTATCTAAGATTGTTAAGATTTTCAAAGCGGACATCGAGATTATACTGGGTATAGTTCAAATATCCAAGATGGACTATTATAATTTCGTCACAATTCTGAAACCAAAAAGATTGAAAGCATGAGTATGGATAGTGTAAAAATATTTAATATATTTTTAAATAACTATTAAAAGGAAAATTCTAAATTATCTGCAGGCAGCATATTATAGAGCAAGAGGATCTGAGCAGATTGATATATGGCTATAAGTGATGAGATTCCATATAATTGTATTTTATCCATTTATGCCAAGCTCATTCTGATCTTTGAAGTCAAGGGAGTGGTCCTATCAGTGATTGACAGCTATCTCTGTATACACAGTCATAGAGGGAAGGATGTCAATCACTGATAGGACCGCCTCCTTCACTTCAAAGTTCAGAATGAGCTTGGCATAAATGAATAAAATACAAGTTTTACTGAATCTTTTCCCATTAAGCTATATATCAATCTGCTCAGCTCCTCCTGCTCTATAACATGCTGCCTTCAGCTCAGACACCATGTTCAATGTCACAGGTTCCCTTTAAATATACTTTTAGTGGCCTATTACATGTCAGTAAAGGACTACAGAAAGGAAATAAGAAGATGGATTTGGGCAAGAAGTCATAAAAGAACAGTTTCAATATAACAAAAGAAAATAATTTTAACCACTTTAGGACGCCGCACGCAGATACGCGTGATCTCGGCGGTCCTTCTGTTCTCACGAGAGGCGAGATTTGCTGTGAACGCGCGCGCGTGCGTTCACAGCAGCTGAAAGATCGGAAGTTATACTGCAGCCTGCCAGCGATGATCAATCGCTGGCAGGCTGTAGATGTGAAATACATCGCATCAAAGATGTATATCAGACGCTGTTTTGTTAACAGCATCTGATATACCTGCTACCTGGTCCTCTGGTGGTCCCATTTACTGGGATCGACCACCAGAGGACCAGGTAGCTATGTAAAGTAGAACCAAGCACCACACTACCCCCCCCCCCGGTCACTTATTAACCCCATATTAACCCCTGATCACCCCATATAGACTCCCTGATCACCCCCCTGTCATTGATCACCCCCCTGTATGGCTCCATTCAGACGTCCATATGTATTTTGCGGATCCGCAAAACACGGACACCGGCAATGTGCTTTCCGCATTTTGCAGATCCGCACATTGCCAGAACTATATAGAAAATGCTTTTTCTTGTCCGCAATTGTGGACAAGAATATGACATGTTCTATATTTTTGCGGAACGGAAGTGCAGATCCGGAAGTGCGGATCCGCAATTCCGGATCCGAGCGGGACAAAGTCTGTCCCCACAGAAATGAATGGGTCCGCAATTCCGTTCCACAAACAGAATTACGGACGTGTGAATGGGGCATAAGGGTCCCTTATCACCGCCAGTTAGTTAGCTACGTGTTAGGTAGTTAGCGCCCAGCCCACCGCACCGCAGTCACTGATTTTGGCACAGATTTTTTCATCCACATTGATTGAAGAAATCTGTGCCGTTCATTTTTTTTTTTTTTCAGCCCAGAAGCTGAACGGAAAAAAGAAAATCTCATTACCCGTATGCTCAATATAAGGAGAATAGCAGAAACTCCTAATGCTGGCCATACGTGTAATGATTGCGGAGACCCTCAAATGCCAGGGCAGTACAAACACCTCACAAGTGACCCCATTTTAGAAAGAAGACACCCCAAGATATTCCGTGAGGGGTATGGAGAGTTCATGTAACGCTAACTTGTGCCAAAAAAAAAAAAAAAAAAAAAAAAACTCTGTGAACTCGCCATGTCCCTCACAGAATACCTTGGGGTGTCTTCTTTCCAAAATGGGGTCACATGTGGGGTATTTATACTGCCCTGGCATTTTAGGGGCCCTAAAGCGTGAGAATCCAAATGCGTAAATATGCCCTGTAAAATCTTAAAGGTACTTATTGGAATTAGGGCCCCTTTGCGCATCTTGGCTGCAAAAAAGTGTCACACATGTGGTATCGCCGTACTCAGGAGAAGTAGGGCAATGTGTTTTGGGGTGTATTTTTACATATACCCATGCTGGGTGAGAGAAATATTTCTGTAAATGACAACTTTTTAATTTTTTTTATACAAAGTTGTCAGTTTTAGCGTTCTAGACATTTTCAGTGATAAAAGTTGTCAGTTTACAGTGATATTTCTCTCACCCAACATGGGTATATGTAAAAATACACCCCAAAACACATTGCCCTACTTCTCCTGAGTACAGCGATACCACATGAGTGACACTTTTTTGCAGCCTGGGTGCGCAAAGAGGCCCAAATTCCAACGAGTAGCTTTAGGTTTTACACGGCTGCTCACAATTTAGCCCCGCCCAAAATGCCAGAACAGTAAACACACCCCACAAATGACCCCATTTCGGAAAGTAGACACCCCAAGGTATTGACTGAGGGGCATAGTGAGTCCGTGGGAGATTTTTTTTTTTTTTGCCAGAAGTTAGCAGAAATGGAAACTTTATTATTTATTTTTTTTCCTCAGAAAGTGTCATTTTCCGCTAACTTGTGGGAAAAAAAATGAAATGATACATGAACTCACCATGCCCTCTGTGAATACTTTGGGGTGTCTTCTTTCTAAAATGGTGTCATTTGGGGGGTATTTATACTATCCTGGCATTCTAGCACCTGAAGAAACATGACAGGTGCTCAGAAAGTCAGAGCTGCTTCAAAATGCCGAAATTCACTTTTTTGCACCATAGTTTGTAAACGCTATAACTTTTACCCAAACCAATAAATATACACTTATTGGATTGTAGACATGTAGAACAATAAAGTTATAGAAAAATTTATATAGAAATGTAGTTTTTAAAAAAAATTTACAACAGAAAGTGAAAAATGTCACTTTTTTGCAAAAATTTCGGTCATTTTTGATTAATAGCAAAAAAAGTAAAAATGTCAGCAGCAATAAAATACCACCAAATGAAAGCTCTATTCGTGAGAAGAAAAGGAGGTAAAATTCATTTGGGTGGTAAGTTACATGACCGAGAAATAAACGGTGAAAGTAGTGTAGTGCAGAATTGTAAAAAGTGGTCTGGTCATTAAGGGGGTTTAAGCTAGGGGGGCTGATCTGGTCAAACAATTTTGTTAAAGGGGTTTCTGAGGGTTTAACATTGATGGCCTATCCTCAGGATATTTCCTAAATATCTATTTGGGTTCTGACTCCTGGCCCCCCTGCCAATCAGATGTGTTGAGCTCTGGTAAGTGCTGCCGCTTGTTCCTAGCCGGTGACGTCACGCTCATCACGAGTCACATGGCCTAAGTGCAGCTCAGTCCCATTCAATGAGCCCTGGCTGCAATACCAAGCACACTTGCTATACAAAGTAAAGCACTGTGCTTGGTAAGCTGTGGGGAAGCCATATTGCTCATGAGAGCACCATGGTCGTACATGTATGGCAGCAAACCAAGGTTTAAAGATGCCGTTGGGTTTCTGCTGTTTTACACAACAGACACCCAAAAGCATTGTCAATGACTAGAGATAATGTCGATCAAAGATGCCATGGTCCTTTATAAAAAATAAAGGTTTTGAATAAATATATAAAATGTAAATCACCCCTGTTCCCCATATTAAAAATAAACAATAATAAAATGCCTAAACTACTAAAATATAAATGTATTAATCCTGTACAGTGAATGCCCTAACAGAAAAGAAAGGCTTAATAGCTTCACCTCCCAAAAAATTGAATTAAAAGTGACTAAAAAGTCATACACACCTCAAAATAGTATCAATAAAAACTACAGATCACTCCGCAAAAAATAAATCCTTACACAGTTCCATAGACATAGCTATAAAAAAATAGGGTATTGTAAAGAAAGAATTGTTTTCAAAGTTTCTATTTTTTAAAAAAAAATTAAAACACAAGAAAAATTATATAAATTGGTATCACTGTAATCACACTGACATAGAGAATGAAGGACACACATCGATTTTACTGGATAGGGCAACTCCAGAAAAACGAAACCCATAAAAAACTTTTTACCCAATTTCATCCCATTTTGAATTTACTTCCAGCGTTCCATTACATCATGCAATATAACAAGATGCCATTAGAAAGTACAATGCAGTAAACAAGCACTCATATGGCTATGTCAATTGAAAGGCAGGGAGTAAAAAAGGGAAAAAGTCCTAAAATTGGCCCAGTTCTTAAGGGGTTACTTCCTGAAAAACTCCTTTGATATTCATCATTGCTTTAATAGTGCATTGGAAATTCTTGGAGAGTTCCTTTATATACCGCCTGGAATAGCTGTATAAAGATGCCCCTAGTCATGGGAGCGGCACTGCTAAACTGAATAGTCACAATGGTAAATCTTCCATCTCTTCCGGCTTGACTTTACATTCCTCCTCCATGTCTCGGATGTGATGTTCTCTTTCGGTCTTCGCTCATGCTCAGCGCACTGGACTGTGTGACTATTTAGGTCAGAGGCTCCGCCCCCATGACTATTATCCCATATCCCCAACACATTACAATGTGAGCAGTCAATAAGGAAAAAAGAAAACCAGTCCTGTACACCCACAGGGACTCACTCTATCTGCGTCGCAGGTTCACAGTAGTGTGGTGGACAATCCACGCTCATACAGTATTACAGGAATCAAGGATAGAACCGCGCTGCTCCAATTCCGACACTCTATTCAAATCAGGTTCTGCCGCCTATCCTCCGTTTTTGTTCCACTTCACCGGGATCCAGTAACACATGTATCTATTCCCTCTGTGGATTCAAAAGGAGTATGCGGACATAGTGAAGGACCCTTTTTAAGATGTTTCTCACACAGGATTTTATTGTACTCACAGACACAGAAGCGGTGAAAGCATATCTCAATAAAATTCGTTATAAAATTCGGACACGTCCAGTTTCTTGCCCAACCCGGGTTTCGCTCCAATGCTTCCTCAGGGGCGACTATGGCGCATGTCTAAACATGAGGTCATTTTATAGCGCCTCAACCCTATATAGTCATGTCCTTTTTATAAAATTCAACCAACACATGACATAATCTCTACAATCAATTATATAAATTCATAAAACACTGTTCAAATATGTTAAAAAAATATATATATATACACAAACTTCTTCTTATGGACGCATGCTTCATACTATAAAATACAGCGAGTTCATCATGTTCCAATGTCTGCCTCAAATAGTGACAGAGTATTTACCTTCCCTTCATACAATCTTAATTGGTAACACTGTAATTCTTTATAAACAGCAACATATAACGAAAATACCCGCCTCCTCTCCGCATCACAGGCATTACACCCCTCTCCAATACCACGTGAGCGGGGAGGCCGGTCTTTCCATTCATAAAAGAGGTCACGTGAAGACGACAGCCAATCCTCTTTTACTATCACTGGGCGGGGGTTCACAGGTCCTCAACGTTCAATTAGTTCGATTAAACAGACGGCTTTAGCCGATTCCTTTTCAGACCAAACATGGTTTGCCTTCTCTTTTATTTATAAAATTTTAATTGGTAACCCCATAATTCTTTTTGAGCAGAGATATATAGCACAGATATCCGCCTCCTCTCCGCATCACAGGCATTTCTCCCTCTCCAATATCCCATGAGCGGAGGGGCCGGTCTTCCCATTCATAAGGAGGTCACATGAGAACAGCAGCCAATCCTCTTATACTATCAATGGGCGGAGATTCACAAGTCCTCAACGTTCAACTCCTTCAATTTGAAAAGACGGTTTTAGCCGATTTCTTCTCAAACCAAACATGGTTTCAGGTCAAATTCAATATTAAGACCCCCAGGCTGCAGTGTACCAAGTTGGTATATCCATTGGATTTCTCTACCATTTATTTGTTTGATGGAGTCGCCCCCCTCCAATGCGGTTTTACAACCTCCACACCTATAAATTTCAAACCTTGGGGGTTCTTTCCATGTCTCAATTTAAAATGGGCAGAGACACTATGACTCATTAACCCTTTCTTAATATTATTCACATGTTCCTGAATACGAATTTTTAGGGCTCGTGTGGTCCTGCCCACATATTGAAGCCCGTACGGGCATTCTAGTAAGTAAATCATGCCCTGGTTCTCACATGAACAAGAACCTCTTATGGGAATTCTCTCCCATTTTGGTTCGACTTTACTTTTCTATTGACCTCATTCTTTCTTTCTGGTTGCGGTTCTTGCAGCCTGTGCAGAAACCGCACCATGTGAATTTTCCCCATTTTTCTTTTCTTTCGTTGGCTGCAGGGAATTGCGCTATGTACAAGTTTACTCCCTATACTCGTAGCCTTCTTGAAGACAAAGGAGGGTTTCGCAGGGATGTCCTTCCCCAAAATGGGATCATTCCTAAGTACTCCCCAATTCTTTCTTACTGCTTGTTTAATAGTGCCCGACATGCAGTTATATCTGGTCAGAAATGTAAACCTAAAATCTCTATTCCCTTCCTTTCTTTTTACATCCTTTTTTCCTCTTATTTTCTCCTCCTCTACATTTGTTATGCACCCATCCAGCTCTTTTTCTATATAGCCCCTTTCTAAAAATCTTTCCTTTAATACACCACTTTGTGTCCTATAATCTTCCATAGTAGTGCAATTACGGGCCATTCTTTTAAACTGTCCCTTCGGGATGTTTTGTAGCCACGGTCTATAATGACAGCTCTTTATATCAATGTACGAATTAACATCTGTCTCTTTAAAATACGTACATGTTCTAAATTCCCCCCTCAATCTTAATGCACAAATCTAGAAAGTTAATACAATGTTTGCTTATTTCTCCTGTAAATCGTAAGTTCCAGTCATTCACATTCAGAAGCTCAATAAATTCCTCCAGACCAGCTTGCTCCCCTTCCCACATCAATAAGCAGTCGTCGATGTATCTTCTCCAGAGGATTAATTTTCCTCTGGAGGTATTCACATCTAGCTTGGGGAGGATATTCTCCTCCTCCCATGCCCCCATAAAGATGTTGGCGAAACTGGGGCGAATTTCGCCCCCATCGCCGTTCCGACACACTGCACATAATAGGATCCGTTAAACCAAAAATAATTATGTTCTAGACAATATTTCAGGCACCTCAAAATGAAGTCGCCTTGTAGTTCACCAATTTTCGGATCCCTATTAATTCTCTCTTCCACTGCTTTACTTCCCAAATGTTTTGGGATCACGGTATATAGTGATGCCACATCGACCGTGGCTAGCCATGTGTTCGACGTGGGAGGATCTAGGTTCTCCATAAGTTGAATGACTGACCCGGTGTCCTTCAGATGTGAGGGGTTCTGGGTCACATATCCCTGCAGAAAATAATCAATATATTCCGTAACTCTGGCAGTAAGGGAGTTAATTCCCGAAACTATCGGTCTCCCTGGGGGGTGGGTGGCGTTTTTGTGGATTTTAGGTAGATGGTAAATTACCGGTATCACTGGATGTTTCACAGTTAGATACTCAAATTCTTTTTTATTCAATATACCCTTTTCATATCCTTCTATCAATAATGTATCCAAAATTTTCTTATACTCAGATGTAGGGTTCGATTTCAATTTTTTATATGTTATTTCATCTGACACTATCCTTTGCATCTCTATTTCATACTTCTCTTTATCCATCACAACCACCCCTCCCCCTTTATCCGCCGGTTTAATGATCAATTTGGAGTTTTTTTCCAAATTTCTCAAAGCTTCTCTTTCACCTCGAGTAAGATTTTGTGTTCCTTTTTTAGTATCTATCACTTCTAGTTCTTTTAGGAGTCCCATATGTGGGCAGGACCACACGAGCCCTAAAAATTCGTATTCAGGAACATGTGAATAATATTAAGAAAGGGTTAATGAGTCATAGTGTCTCTGCCCATTTTAAATTGAGACATGGAAAGAACCCCCAAGGTTTGAAATTTATAGGTGTGGAGGTTGTAAAACCGCATTGGAGGGGGGGCGACTCCATCAAACAAATAAATGGTAGAGAAATCCAATGGATATACCAACTTGGTACACTGCAGCCTGGGGGTCTTAATATTGAATTTGACCTGAAACCATGTTTGGTTTGAGAAGAAATCGGCTAAAACCGTCTTTTCAAATTGAAGGAGTTGAACTTTGAGGACTTGTGAATCTCCGCCCATTGATAGTATAAGAGGATTGGCTGCTGTTCTCATGTGACCTCCTTATGAATGGGAAGACCGGCCCCCTCCGCTCATGGGATATTGGAGAGGGAGAAATGCCTGTGATGCGGAGAGGAGGCGGATATCTGTGCTATATATCTCTGCTCAAAAAGAATTATGGGGTTACCAATTAAAATTTTATAAATAAAAGAGAAGGCAAACCATGTTTGGTCTGAAAAGGAATCGGCTAAAGCCGTCTGTTTAATCGAACTAATTGAGCGTTGAGGACCTGTGAACCCCGCCCAGTGATAGTAAAAGAGGATTGGCTGTCGTCTTCACGTGACCTCTTTTATGAATGGAAAGACCGGCCTCCCCGCTCACGTGGTATTGGAGAGGGGTGTAATGCCTGTGATGCGGAGAGGAGGCGGGTATTTTCGTTATATGTTGCTGTTTATAAAGAATTACAGTGTTACCAATTAAGATTGTATGAAGGGAAGGTAAATACTCTGTCACTATTTGAGGCAGACATTGGAACATGATGAACTCGCTGTATTTTATAGTATGAAGCATGCGTCCATAAGAAGAAGTTTGTGTATATATATATATTTTTTTAACATATTTGAACAGTGTTTTATGAATTTATATAATTGATTGTAGAGATTATGTCATGTGTTGGTTGAATTTTATAAAAAGGACATGACTATATAGGGTTGAGGCGCTATAAAATGACCTCATGTTTAGACATGCGCCATAGTCGCCCCTGAGGAAGCATTGGAGCGAAACCCGGGTTGGGCAAGAAACTGGACGTGTCCGAATTTTATAACGAATTTTATTGAGATATGCTTTCACCGCTTCTGTGTCTGTGAGTACAATAAAATCCTGTGTGAGAAACATCTTAAAAAGGGTCCTTCACTATGTCCGCATACTCCTTTTGAATCCACAGAGGGAATAGATACATGTGTTACTGGATCCCGGTGAAGTGGAACAAAAACGGAGGATAGGCGGCAGAACCTGATTTGAATAGAGTGTCGGAATTGGAGCAGCGCGGTTCTATCCTTGATTCCTGTAATACATTACAATGTGAGTTCATCTACCTAATGCTGAAACTAACAAGCATTACTTTGAAAATAGACACATACCTGTGCACAACTAAGGGTCCTCGGCCGGGAGTGCTCCTTGTTATCTACATAGGACACTGTTGCATCAGAAGAGACACCATGTATTTTCACATATATTGTAAAATTATTCTGGAAGCTGGAGTCTATATACAGGATGAATACACAAGCGGGTGCGAAAAAGATTGTATTAATAACAACAATAATTAGAAAAAAAAATGTTACAAAAACAAACAAAAAAAAGTACTGTGAGCTATGCACGAAACATTATGCACACTTTTATCACCCAATAAAGTAAGACTATCTGTACACTGATTCTTGAATTACATTTTGACAGAGTTTTGGACTGTTGGCAGGCTATGTTCACGTCGGTGATGAAGGCTCCATTAGAGGCCTCTTTTACAGATTCTGTTAAAAACACATGACAAAACATTTTGTTGGGTAAAATGACGGGTTTTCTACTGGAAACCTGACATATCCCATTATAGTCAATGGGGCAATCGGGCTCCACTCCTACAGCCATTTGACAACTCCAACTTTTCCATTATTTTCGTTGTTCTGTCCTATAGTGGAGCAGGATAATAGATATTAAAGCACTAGTGAGAATCCGGACTAAAATGACCCCTGTGAATCACATAAATTCAATGGACCATTTATTTTATGGATTCTATAACATAAGAACAGAAAAGCGTCAAAATTTAGTATAGCCACTAAGCTATTTATTAAAATCTATCAATCAGCGTCACCTGCTCTTTGTTCTTTTCCGTATTTCACTGTCCACCTCAGTAACCGCTGAGGTGGTCACACATGCTCAGTTCTATCCTTCAAACGCCACCAGCCAGATCTTCTCTTAGAAAAAATAGGAATTGCGGGGAGAGGTGTGCAGCAGAAAGGATACGTCTCCCTGAGCTGCCAGGCTAAAGAGAATATAGCCGAGCAACTGAAGCAAAGACCAGGGAGATCTCAGTGTACATGTGAGGTACAGGGCTGGTTCTACCTTTGTTAGAGATGGTCATGTACTATATGATGTCTAATTTTTCATTTTTTACAATACTATGGATAACCGCTTTAAGATGAGGAGACAGTGTGACTAACTCAATGCATGGTGCATTTTCCATTCAATTATGTAATATGAATGAGACTCAGGGCTTGGCTTACCATCTGTTTTCCTAAGTTCAATCCTACACATTAGCCATAGCTGCTGGTTGTAAGTTGACATGACTGGAGATTGTAAGGTGTACTGGCCCACCTGCAAAAGTAAAGGGATAATTAAAATGGAGCCTTCAAGTAAGCACACTGCACTTTATACCTTAAAGGAGAAGATCAACATTAGGAAAGAGGGACAGTTTTTAATCCTTTTTCTAAAACAGAATCACATCTGTCCATGGGCTGCATGTGGTTTTGCAGTTCTGCCTCATTTACTCATGGTTAAAGAAAAGAGAGACAGGAGGCAGCGCCTCGTGTGTAGAGCCGTTTAACAAGTTCAAATAAAAATACACTGGTTGTGCTTACCATTTCAGGTTGTGATGAGTCACAACCCCTGTAAATCGCTTTTTGCTGGTAAAAGCCCGTCCAGCTTACCGGGGTGTCTGCTGCTGCTGCCAAGGCCCTTGCCCGTTGCCGTAGGATATGGTTTTTGGGATGTGGAGAATAGTAGATGAGTGGAAGAGTGGACTTTTTGAGGACGGCGCTGCTGCAGAAGAAGTCAGGACCCGGTTGTTGTAAATAGAAGTAGATCTTTATTTCCAGTTTAGTCGACGCGTTTTAAGGGCGAACAGCCCCCTTCATCAGGACAGTAAGAGCATATGTGTACATTGTGGCTGTGTTTATTCTTCTATTTATTCACTCTGTTTGGGCACGCTGTGCACGGGCACTGGGGGGCGGGGACAGGGGCATGGTTGCACGATGTCTCCGTGACTAGAGGACCCGCCCGCAGTAAGTGTTCTAGATGCAGACCAGATGTTTTGTGGGCAGTGTCTGTTGCGATGTTTGTGGGCGGTGTATTATGATGCGATCTTTGGGCGGAGTAAATATCGCATGATGCGCTTCAGGGCCGCGATGTTTGTGGGCTGTTTGTTATGACGCGATCTTTGTGGGCGGAGTTAGCACTGCATGATGCGCTTCGGGGTGACATCCAGCCCTTTATGCGATGTCTAGGTGTACGGCAGCTGCGGGCTGTCTTTCGCTTCTTATGCGCAGCTTCTTGGATTGTATAAGCCGGTGAGAAGATAGTGCGCCATGTTGCTGCATATCTATTATATATCTCAGGTGGTACGTGTGGTGGTCAAGATAAAAGTAAAGATGCCAGTGGTGTCAGGAACCCAACGCTGAATTTGCCCTGTCTGCGGGAGCAGTGTTGGATCCATACATATTAGATTGTGGGGGATGAATATTAGAGGAGGATATTAAAATGTCAGCAACAATAATAATAATAATGATAATAGTAGTAATATAATAATATAGTGCTTATAGCAATAGATTTGGGGTTGGTTTGTGGTTGCAGGGCTGTTTAGTCAGCGAGTCCTTCGTGATGGGTCACCGTGAAAGCCCTTGTCATTGCGGATAGGTATCCGCTTTCTTGGGAAAATCCTAACCATGTGTGCACAGTTTTTTGACAGCTTCGGTGGGTGCGTATAGAATTTGAAAAGGTGCTTCAGAGGTAAAGAAAGAGGGGTGGGGGGGGTGGGGGGGAGATATGCCGTGTCGAAGGGTTTAGTTATGACAAACATTATTTCTGAACTTGGAGCGTATATATATAAGTATATTTGAGAATATTAAAAAAAGGGGGTTACACTAAAACAAAAACTTGACTATACTTCAGGAATGAATTTTTTCTGAGGAAATAAGTATATGCATATATATATATATATATATATATATATAGACGCTACTACAAGTATTAAAAGTATTAAAATACCAAAAAGTTGACCATATTGGTGGTAATATGTTTTTTGGGGATTTCAATATATGTATAGCTACACCTGCCCACATATATGTATATACACACTTGTGCATATGTTAGCCCATGCCTATGTGTATGCACATATCAATGCGAATGGATGAATCTGGGGTTCGGCGGAGTGGGGTAATATGTGAGATATATTACAGGATGGTTTCGCTGATCTCGTTCAGTCCAAAAGGGAACCAAAGTGTCCAATTGGAATATCCAGAAAACTTCTCTTCTCTGTAGTTTACTGAATCTATTGTATGGGTTTTCGGGTATAAAGTCGATTGGTGTAATTTTTATTGCATGTTTAGTTTTTTCTGTTGTGGTCGTGCAGTGTCGAGATACTATGTTTTACATTCTATTTCTGTATATTATATCTGTGTTGATTGACTCTGCAATGCAGTGGTTGTGTGGTGCGGCCCACATATTGGAGGCCACATTCACATTCAATTAGATATATGACATAGCTACTTTGGCATGTCAGATGGTGTTTAATCTTAAACGTAGCACCATTTTTTGTGGAGGAGAGAGTCATGTGCAATCATATTGCAACAAAGGCAGCGTTTTGTTCCACATTTGTAGCTGCCCACTGGTTTGTGTGTAGTATTCTTTTGTATCTCGGCATGTTGCTTGGGTTTACTTGGGGCCAAAGTGCTTTTGATTGTGGGAGCTCTTCTGTACGTGATCACTGGTCTTTTTGGTAAATAGTTTTCAAGATAGGGATTGTTTCAAAATGTGCCAGTGTTTTGTTAGTATTGTGCGAATGGCTTTATTGGATGTGTTATATTGAGTGATGAGGTTAAGATGACTTTCTACTTGAGTTCCTTCTTTTTCTGTTTGGCTAGTCAGGCATTCTTTTTGTGTATTTGTGATGCTTCTCTTGTATGCATTTTTGATAAGATTTTTCGGATAGCCCTTGTCTATAAACCTTTTTTGTATTACCTTTGCTTGTTGTACAAAGTCTACATCTTCTGTACAATGTACACATATGCTCTTACTGTCCTGATGAAGGGGGCTGTTCGCCCTTGAAACGCGTCGACTAAACTGGAAATAAAGATCTACTTCTATTTACAACAACCGGGTCCTGACTTCTTCTGCAGCAGCGCCGTCCTCAAAAGGTCCACTCTTCAACTCATCTACTCATGGTGATACGTTGCACTGCCAGACAAAAACATCACGGACCAGATACAAACATTGGACATGAATGAGGGCCTAATCCTGGGATGAGGGTTTGACCCTGAGTGTACCCAATGTTGAGGAGATGGGGTTCATAAATGCACTGCAGCCCCTTTTACATCTTTACTGTTAAGATATTAACAGCTTACCTTAAGGCCATCAATGTTTAAAGACCCTGAAATCTCACTTAAAGAGATTGAATGGTGTGGGGTTGATCAATGCGACCCCCAAAGATGATGAGAATGGAGGTCCTTGAATCCTGACTTTGCAGCCGCTTAGTTCCATTCAAATGAATAGGCCTGTGCTGCAATACAACGTACGGACACTATGCAATGGATTGTGCTGTGCTTGGTAAGCTGTAAAGAGGCAGCTGCATGGCAGCCTGTTTAAACAGCTGGGTGCCGGCAGTCAGACCCCCATCCGTCAGATATCGCTAACCTATCTTCAGGATAGGTCATCAACATTAAACCCCTTTAATCTCAGATCTGTAACAAAAAGTATCTCTACCAAAGAATCTCAGTTTTACTGCTTTGGCTTATCTTAATGATGTAAGACCCCTAATGATATGTCACAGGTATGTCTTTGTGTAAAAATTTTTAAATGTTGTGCTTTTCTCTCTGTCATTCATTAGTAATCTGTCCTGTGCTCTGAAAGCTTGCAATTATAATTTTTCTGGTTAGCCAATAAAAGTATCAATGCTATAATACTTTGGTCCTTTTTAACACCAGAGTATTGAACATTACAGAGTTACTTCACAGAAAGTCAGAGTAGATCACAGTTGGAAATGTACATAAAAGGGGCAGGAGGGAGGAAGCCAGGCCACACTTTTCACACAACTTTGCATAAATCAACAGTAGAGCAACCATAAGAAACTTTGTAATATGCCTTATCAGAAAGAAATGTCTAGTTCACATGCTATCAGTTGTTTACCTCCCCCCTTCTTGCTAAATGCTTTTAATTTTGAAATAAGTTTTAAATGGGTCCAGGACAGAAGCAGCTCACAGAAGGTTCAAATTACACATTTCAATATCAGTCTATGGAGAAGGGAGGGGGAGGAGTGAGCAGGAGCAGAGTGAGACAGGACTCCTGGAGAGACAAAAAAAGACTGGTGCCGCTAAACAGAAAGTTTATATCTCAGCCCAAATGCTTTATTCCCATCCTTCCTGGTCAATACTTCTGTATAATATACTCCATGATCCAAAGACTGAGTGAGCAGATTCTCCTCTACTTTCTGTGTGCAATAGATGGGAGCTAGCCTCTATTCACCAGTTGTGGAAGAACTGCAAACTAAAGATCTAGCATACAGAGAAGAAAACTGCTAAAAATGACAGCTACAAGTCATACAATGGCCAGAAATAGTGTTATTCCTCATGTAAACAAACTGTACTATGGATTAATGCAAAGTTTGTTGAAAGGTTAGATACGCTTTTACTCTATAAAACATTGAATATGTGTCATTTAGGGTCTGTGGAAAGCTGAACAATAATATCAAGGCATGTACAGAAACAAGAAAGACAACATGAATAATATGGGTGAAATGCAAGACTGTACTCATTGTTTGCACTTTTGGTAGAAAGGGCTTGTAAAATGTGTGCAACATACAATGCTGAATGCAAGCAAAGCAGGCTCTCTGTGTACCTTAGATGAATTTGATGCTTCAGATCGATATTGTTTGGCTTCTATAACATTTGGTCCTGAAACAAAGAGTAAAATATAATGCAGAGTTTACAAAACAAAAATATAAAATCATTTAACCCTTTCACTACCGAGCCACTTTTCATCTTAAATCCCAGGCCAATTTCTGCAAATCTGACATGCGTCACTTTATGTGGTAATAGCCTTGGAACGCTTTTACTTATGCAAGCCATTCTGAGACTGTTTTCTTGCTATACATTGTACTTCATGATAGCGCTAAATTTGAGTCGATACATTTCATCTTTATTTATAAAATAATAATTTATAAATAATTTTCTAAATTTTAATTTTTCTACTTTTAAGACAGACAGTAATACCTTATAAAATAGCTATCAATCAACATTCCCCATATGTCTGCTTTATGTTGGCATCATTTTGTAAATGTCATTTTATTTTTTAGGATGTTAAAAGGCTTCGAATTTTAGAAGCAATTTTTCAAATTTTCACCAAAATTTCCAAAACCATTTTTTTAAGCACCAATTCAGTTATAATGTGATTTTGAGGGGCTTACATAATGGAAACCACCCATAAATGATCACATTTTAGAAACGACACCCCTCAAATTATTCAAAACTGATGTTAACCCTTGAGGTGTTCCACAGGAATTAAAGGAAAATTTCAAAATGTCACTTTTTTGGTAGATTTTTTATGTTAATTTTTTTCTTGCAAAACACCAAGGGTTAACAGCAAAATAAACCTTAATATGCATTTTCTCATTCTGCAGTTTACAGAAATACCCTATATGTGGAGGTAAACTGCTCTATAGGCATGTGGCAGTGGTCAGAAGGAAGGGAGCGCCATCTGGATTTTGGAAGCAGATTTTGCTTTTTAGGCACCATTTTGCATTTGAAGAAACCCTGATGTACCCATACAGGGGAAAACCTCAAAAAGTGACCTCGTTTTGGAAACTACACCCCTTAAAGAATATACTAGGTGGAGTTCTGAGCACTTTGACCCCCTGAGCGTTTTTTTTACGGAATTTGGAAAACCATTGACTGTGAAAAGTTTCATTTCTTCCAATAAAATGTTGTTTTAGCCCCAAACTTTTCATTTTCACAAGGGGAAACAAGAGAAAAAGCACCCCGCAATTTGTTACCCATTTTCTCCTGAATACGGCAACACTCCATATGTGGTGGTAAACTGCTGTGGGGGCTCATTGCAGGATTCAGAAGAGAAGGGGCGCCATATGGCTTTTGCAGCGAAGATTTTGATGGATTGGTTTATGGGTTTCATTGGTTTTCATTTTTTGAGCGATTGTCTTATGTGGGGAGTTTTTTTTGCAGGATGAGATGATGTTGTTATTGGTACCATTTTTGGGTATATGAGACTTTTTGATAACTTGGTATTAGATTTTTTTGTGAGGCAAGGTGACAAAAAAATGGCTGTTTTGGCACTGTTTTTTTTTTTTTAAGACATTCACCTGACAGGGTGGATCATGCGATATTTTCATACGGCCGGTCGATACGGACGCGGCGATACCTAATATGTTTTCTTTTTCACTTTATTTTTTGTCCCACTCTGGGACTTAAACTTTTGGGGGTCTGTACAATGCATTACAGTACTTCTGTATTGTAATGCATTGGCTGTAAGTGTCTTACATACTGTAATACACTTCAGCTTGCTGCCTGTGATATCCAGGGGGATGGATCTCACAGGCTCACACGGAAGGCAGCCACGATGCCTAAGGAAGGCATCGGGCTGCCTTCCTTGCCATCGGGTCCCCGTCAAAAGCAGTAGCGTCCTGGCTGCCATGGTAACCTGAAAGCATTTTGAAGACTGATCAGGATCCTGATCAGTCTTCAAATGCTTTCAGGCGACTTTCGTTCTGACGGATCCGGCGGGATGGAAGTGCCCGCCGGATCCCCAGAATGCAAGTGTGAAAGAGCGCTAAATATAGTTATATTGCATGAGCAACGTCTTATCCAGGCAAAGATTTCATAGTAGACTGGTGTTTCAAGATGTTCTTTTAAGAAGCACGAACAAAACCATAGGTGCTGTAATCTGCCAAGGAAACATTGTGCAGCAGATGAAAAACACATAATGCTTATTTGCCTTCAAAATGAAAAGTTGTGCAGCAGTGCAATCAGCTGAGAACTGGCAGAAACCAGTGGGACCCAGGTACACTTCATCTACTGTCCCGGGAAGTCTGGCCAGAAGTGTTCTTCATGAAAGAATTGCGGCCAAAAAGCCATACCTTTGGCGTGGAAACAAGGCCAAGCGACTCAACTATGCACAGAGACATAAGAACTGGGGAGCAGAAAAATGGCAACAGATGCTCTGGACTGATGAGTCCAAATTTGAAATATTTGGCTTTAACAGAAGTCAGTTTGTTATTTGAAGACCTGGAGAACGGTACAATAATGAGTGCTTGCAGGCAACAGTGAAGCATGGCGAAGGTTCCTTGCAAGTTTGAGACTACATTTCAGCAAGTGAAATTGGGGATTTGGTCAGGATTAATGGTTTTCTCAATGGTAAGAAATACAGGCAGATATTTATCCATCATGTAATACCACCAGGAAAGCATCTGTTTGGCCCCAAATTTATTCTGCAGCCAGACAACAACCCTAAATATATACCCAATGTCATTAAGAGCAATTTTCATTGTAAGAAGTATTGGAAGTGATAAAATCCCACATAACCCTGATCTCAACATCGTCAAGTCTGTCTGAGATTACATAAAGAGAACAAAGGATTTTATAAAGTCTATATCCACAGAAGATCTGTGGTTAGTTTTCCAAGACGTTTGGAACTACCTCCTTGCCAAGTTCCTTCAAACACTGTCTGCAAGTGTGCCTAGAAGGCAATGCATGGTCACACAAAATACAGATGTAGCCAGCGTTATTTTGACATGAGCTGCTCCAGGATGGTCACTTTAACATCATTTGTTGTAATACTGTAATGCGATTTTGTTGCATTAATACATTAAAGAAAATGTGTCAATTTTTTCTACCAGTTAAAAGCAGCAACACACATCTTTTTTTCTAATCTGTTTTTATTTTCTGATTGCAGATTTTCTATTTCCTAAACATGGTTGTGGGGGGTGCCATCTTGCCTGAGCTGTTCTTAACAGCATTCACAGATATGCTTTACAGCAGCCAAATGGGCTATAGACACAATGGTTAGAAGGGGACCTCATTGACTTCTATGTGGCAGTTTTCCAGGCATGCTCTGTGACCTGTGCGGAGGTCAGGAAGAAGCTGAGAAGTTGTGAAATGACCTATTGTGAATTACTACAGTTACTTGCTTATTACAGGTAGGATTAAAATGACAGCACCATATATTCATCAGATATGCACCATCTGTGTTATGGTGCATATCTGATGAATATATGGTGCTGTTATTTTAATCCTACCTGTAATAAGCAAGTAACTGCAATAAAGTAATCTGTACTGACCAAGAAGTGGTGCCTATTAATAAGCTTAAAGGGGTTCTCCGGGAATTAAGAAAAGAAAAATACTTAAATATTACTTTGTTATAAATATATTCTCAAATGCCTTTCATTATTTATAATGGCTCGTTTTGTCCTGGGAGCAATCATCAGCGGAAACAAAATGGCCGCAGTCCCATTAGTTCACAAAACCTGTCCTGATCACACATGAGGACAAGTTACTTTACAACACTGGGGTAAAGAGCTGCCTCGTCCTCCTCTCTGCTCGTCAGGGATTAGGATCCTGAATACAGATGATACGATCTTTAGCTGAATCTGAAGCCACACCTCACCCTCCTCATGTCTCCTCATCTCCATTCCCACAGAAATGAGGATGAGGCAGCACTATGGCTCATTGTGGTGAAGTAACTTGTCCTCCAGGTTTTGTGTGTACTGATAGGACGGCGGCCATTTTATTTCTACTAAAGATCGCTCCCTAGACAAAACAAGCCATTATAAGTAATGAAAGGTATTTGTGCATATATTTATTATAAAATAATATTTAAGTATTTTTATTTTTTTTAATTCCTGAAGAACCCCTTTAGGGCCAATGAGAAAAATGCAAGATTTTATGGGTTTTTATTAAATATAGATATAGACATGGAAAATTAAAAATAACATCACCACAAACTCTTTAAAAATATGTTCCACATAAAAACGTGATTTAAACAATAGGTCATTTTCTGATGTCACATTCCCTTTAAGCCAGTCAAAATAACGGTGACTACATCTGTATTGTTTTCATTTCATTTCTCTTTTGTTCATTCACTTTGTATTTTATTAATTGATAAAAATAAAATATTAACACTTCTACTTTTGAAAGTGTTATTATTTTGCAGTACATCCCATTTGCCCAGTAGTGAGTGTGTGTGTATATAGTGAAAAAAAAGAGAAAAACTCACCTGCTATTCCAATGAAAAGGGTTAATCCAAAGCACAGGAAAAATACTACAAAGACCAGTACAAAATAACGCTTTGAGAGCGTGTATAAGCGCATGGGGGCCAGCCTGCAATAAAAAAAAAAAACATTAACAGCTAGATTTCTCAGGAGTGTGACTTTTAAAAACTTGGCAGACTTATACAAATTGCAGATTTTATATTTAGGGGTAAAGGGATTATAAAATTGCATGCGTTTTTTCATAGAAACAGATTACTTCACCAGAAAAGGGTAGAATGTCCAAACTCGCGTTTTATTCCGGACACTTCAGCAAAACAGGTTATGAAGTCGCAGCTTCAACTCATGCCCTGTGACATCCACACAAAATAATAAACACTTGCCCGTCTAGGCTCTAACTAAAACATATGACATGTCTCTCTGACTCACCTATACATCACAGTTCACATATGCCTCGTTTCCACTGAGCGGATCGGTTCGGATCAGTACGGTACGGTTCGCCATTTTGGGTGTTTCCACTATGAAAGCGTTCCATACAAGCGAACCGTACCGCACCATTCAGGGTCCTGCTTCAGATGTAGGGCCATAGAAAAATGGAACGGTTCGGTTAGGGCGGAGCTACTTTCGTCACACAATACATTCTCCTGATTGGCGGCCTGAATTACGTCACACGTAAGCGCAACATAACACCACGCCGCGATTAGTACAGATAACTTTGTTGTTTGTAGCGTCGCGTTTGTTGTCACACTAGTGTGACGTCACGCTACGCATCACAGACCATGTGATTGGACCATGTGATGTGACCTCATTACAGGTCCTTTAGCTGGTAGCTGAAGCTTGAAGAGAGAAGACAGATCGCCAACTACGCAATCAAGTGGCTAAGGTAAGTTACGTTTTTTTTTATTTTTAACTCCTTAATCAACATTATACAAAGCATTCTTTATTTAGAATGCTTTTATTTGCCCTTATAACCATGTTATAAGGGAAAATAATGAATATTGGGTCCCGTCGCTTAGCAACCATGCGGGAAAATCGCACCGCATCCGCACTTGTTTGCGGATGCTTGCGATTTTCCCGCAGCCCCATTCACTTCTATGGGGCCTGTGTTGCGTGAAAAACGCAGAAACTGAAGCATGCTGCGATTTTCACGCAACGCAGAAGTGATGCGTGAAAATCACCGCTCATAGAAATCAATGGGTCCGGATTCAGTGCGGGTGCAATGCGTTCACCTCACGCATTGCACCCGTGCGGAAAACTCGCCCGTGTGAAAGAGGCCTAAGGGTGGATTTACTGTATGCCAGACTGATTACAGCAGGCTTCACCTGCGATATCCCCAGGTTAGGGAAAACTATGCCCTAGAATGGGGTGGATTGGAAAGATCCCACTACCAAACCTACCTTCCCAATCCAAATAAAATCCAGCCCTTGGTGATGATTAATTTCTGCATTTCAAGAAAGTGGATAGAAAAAAATATTTTGATCAGGGTATAACAAAAGAAGGCACACCTATGGCAACAGGTCAAAAATCATAAAATCTATTTTATAGTCTACAGGCCTAAATAAACAATAATGCTTGGAACTAGACCCTTCATAAATGGTCATCAATAGCAGTAGACAAAGCTGAACATACTTAGTTGGACTTTGTTTATAGTAGTGGATTTAACTCAGGAAAACAACAGAACTTTGATACTGTGTATAGAAATTATATTGTGTAGTTTAAGAATGTGTATGATAATGTGTGTGTACATATATTTATCTAGATCTATGCACACTGTATTTTTCAGACTATAAGACACACCCAGGATTTAGAGGAGAAAAAATTAATAAAAAAGCCCAAAATCAGACCACAGATCAAACACCCAAATCAGACCCCCAAGCTCCATCAGACCTCTGTTCAGACCGCAGCTCAGATATTTAAAAAAATAATAATAAACTTACCGTTCCTGCTCAGAACAGCGCTGCCACTCTGCAGATCCACTCACCCTCCCTGGTCTTCTTCTGGCCCCTGCTGCACTGTGACCTGATGTCACACAGCCTCAGGTCATAGTGCGGGCCTACGTGTACTACGTCCTGACACTGTACACTGTCAGGACAGGGTGCAGAGCGGGGTCCAGAAGAAGACGAGGGTGAGTGGATCTGCAGAGTGGCAGTGCTGTCCAGAGCAGGTAAACTTATATTTTAAATAACTGAGCTGAGGTCTGATGGGGGTCTGAGCTGAGGTCTGATGGGGGTCTGAGCTGAGCAGTGCCTCCCTCACCGCTCCCCGTGCCTCCTGCATGCTAATGTTGGCTTCCATAATGGAAGCAGTCATTAGCATTTGGACTATAAGACGCAATGCCACTTTCCCCTTACTTTTGGAGGAAAATATGTGTCTTATAGTCCCAAAAAAACCTGTATGTCTGCCCACAAAAAAAAAAAAAAAATGTTCTGTGGACCCCAAAACATATATGGTTGTGTGCATGTAACCTAAGTCTCATTTATCCAACGACATAGTATACCCTTCCTAGACTTGTTATTGGTAGGAGATAATGACATTGGCAAAATTGTCATTACCAATTATTGTAAACCAATAACTGGAAATACTATTTTTAAAAGCCCAATCATGTAGTCCTAAACATATTATACATAGATCTTATATTATTAAAGTTTTTTAGTCATGCACTAGTATATAGATAGTGATTTTATATATTTTTTTCATTAAATTAATTACATGTGTGTATGGAGTTTCTGGTGGAAGTGAGGTGGATGTTTATACCCTCTCCTCCATTCACACAGTCAGTACAACTGCACCATCATGCTAATCTGCTAATGTATCTCTAAACAGACTGTGAATATTCAATAAAGTGAAGGATTCTACTTGTGGATTGTCGGAGGAGATGCTTTGCTCGGGCACCAGCCAGGTGAGCAGAGGTACATTTCTTTCATTCGACATATGTCTCATTGAAGAAGTCACATCTCCACGGCAGGCAAACCTCTGGTGTACTTTTACAGACATAGGCGTACATCACATTGCACTTGTGCCAAATATATTATTACTATGCGCCAATTCATAAATTTGGCGCAACCTTACAAAGCTAAGACAGACTTAAAGGGGTTTTCCGGGCTCTCCTCCCCCGATCAACTGTATGAGGAGAAGGCGCACATGCCAGCGCATAGTAAAAGAGACAGGAGACAGCACATGCACACGACGTCTCTACATACAGCTGATCGGCGAAGGGTGTCAGAACCCCATCGATCTGATATTCATGACCTATCCTGAGGATCGGTCATCAATATAGGAGAGCTCGGAGAACACCTTTAAAACTGACACCAAAACCACAGCAAATGATAAATGTCCCCTTAAGTGTATGGCACTAAGCAATGGCTTGTTACGGTTTGGCATGGCAGTCTATATGACTGAGACAATACCAGGCAAAGAAACACGTCATCCATATGAGCAACCTGAGCCTCTGTAAAAGCAAACACGGGACAGAATCAGCTGCCTAAACATCTGCTCTTCTGTCATAGCAAATTAATATTGTGTATGTGCTCAATATTACACAGCAACAACGTCAACAGGAGTCAACATACTCCATGAATCTACTGGGGATACCTGGCTTATGGCATTTGTATATTATTGGGGGTACAACTGCCTTAGGGGGCATTCACACGACATAGTTTCAGTCCGCATCCGGTTGGCATTTTGGGCTGATGCGGACCCTTTTGGCCGTCTTCCGCAGGCCCGCAAAAAAATCTGAACATGCCCTATTCTTGTCCGTAGTGCGGACAAGAATAGGCATTTCTAAGAAAGGGCGGGACATGCTTATCTGCAAAATGCGGAATGCATATGGCTAGTATCCGTGTTTTGTGGATTCGCAATTTGCAGACCATAAAAAGCATACGGCCGTGTGAATGCCCCCTTACTAAAAAGGTGTCATAGAGATCTAAAATGCTCACAATGTTGGATGAGTCCTTCTGAGGCCTCTCAGCAAAACTGATCCGCTCTAATCAGCAGTCTCGCAGTATACTGTATTTAAATACTTTTTGTAGACTCTTTTGCTGCGATTTTCATAACCGAGGCAAACTCAGGGCAGCTTTTACAAAGCTGCTAGAAAAACAATGTATGAACGCAGGCTTTAAGTAGATTTTCTGATGCGAATTTGACCACACAGTGCAATACACAGTATATATGTAATATGCGACTAAACCCTATGGGTACATCCATACTGTGACAAGTTTTGCTAAGAATATTGTGGCCTTTTTTTTTCTTTTTTGCAAAAATGTTATTTTACTTTACCATGGGAATGAGCCCTAAGGGCTCTTTCACACGAGTGGATGCCGTGCGGGTAATCCGCTGCATGCCAAGCCCCGTACTGTACAGCAGAAGCACGGAGCATTAACATGCTTCTCTGTCATCTTGTTACTATAAAATCACAGTGACAGCTTTATCTCACTGTGATTTTGTAGTAAAAAGATCACAGAGCGGCACGGAGCATTATCAATCATGTTAATGCTCAGTGTCTCTGCTGTACGGAACGGGACTTGGCTCTCTTTCACGGAGCGGATGAGTGAAAGAGCCCTAAGGATACCCTGAACAATTTTAGAGAGGTGTTCCGCAGGTACAAGAGAACACACCAACTCTTTCCATTGGATGCATTTATTTCAAGACGTCTACAGTATTTAAAGGGCTTGTCAAAGAGTTTTTAAAAACTGTCAAACAGCAGGAAACTGCATCCAAACACCATCCTCAGCACTGACGCGATTAAATGCCACAATGCTGCTAAGGTCATTGACCGGCTGAGCACGACATCCTCACTATAGGACATTTGAAGGGTGAGAAATCTTTCTTTTTTTTTATTATACAGTTTCCTCTTTGACAGTTTGTTAAAATCTCTGAAACCCCTTGATGATCTTTGTCCCCCTGACTACCACTGACCAGCTGTTCATCTCTAAAATGTGAAGCTAAATGCTCCATCTATAAATCAATCAGAGCCAATACAACACAACATCTACTAAAAGTTACAAAAAACCTCATTTTGTAACAATGAATCTTACTTTCACACATAAAAGAATATACAATATTACAAAATATGACGGCTAGTATGGGAACAATGTGCAAATATGGATAACTGGGTCTTTCTTTCTGTGCAAACCTACAAGACTAATATTTATTTAGGCCGATGAGGTAATAAGAAAGGCACTTGGTGGGTTAGTGGATACTGCTCAGCGGTGAAGCACGTGGAAGAGAAACAGATAAAGACCACATCACAAAGTTCAGCCACTCATGACGTCACCAATCTCGGAGAAACCCGTCCGTTCACTTTCACCGGTCATCCAAAAGTAGCTGCACACGTGCCAGCAATGCCCGTCACAGAAGGAAATAAGTGCACATAAAAGGCTACTTTCACATTACCGTTTTTTGCATGAATCTGCAAAAACGCTTCCGTTACCATAATACAACCTCATGCATCCGTCATGAACAGATCCGGTTGTACTATGTCTTCTATAGCCAAGACGTATCCGTCATGAACACCACTGAAAGTCAAAGGGGACAGATCCGTTTTCTATTGCGTCAGAGAAAACTGATCCGTCCCCATTGACTTACATTATGTTTCAGGACGGTTCCGTTTTGCTCCGCACAACATCCCAGACAGAAAAACGCTGCTTGCGCAACGGAACCGAATGCATTTAGGCACATTCCGTTTCGTTCAGTTTTGTCCCCATTGACAATGAATGGGGAGAAAACTGAAGCGTTTTCTTCCGCTATTGAGATCCTATGATGGATCTCAAAAGCGGAATTGAAAACGCTAATGTAAAAGTAGCCTAAGAATGCTGCAGAATCAGGGCGGCACACATATAAGTCCAGTCTATCTGAAGACTTTTATACCCTACAGTAACTATTCTTCAAAAGAGTTAAGAAAAGAAACTCCCATAATTTTTATTCTACTTTACATGAATAATTTTATGTTATATCCTACGGAGAGCAGATCCGATGACAAGAGCGTGCTAACAGTTCTGTCAGTGACTTTTTTTTTATTAGTCTTTATTTATCATTTTGAAAAATAAACATTTAAAACAGTTGACAGAACTAGAATCGCACATACTGATGAGATATTGCAACAGCAGCTTGGTGCAAGAAAAAGCTTCACAAAAGTCTATTCTTTAGAGCAGGGGTGCCCAACCTTTTCTGGTTGGGGGCCACATTGTCCACCTGAACCAATTCCAAGGGCCAAAAATAAAACTTAGAGGGGTATTACAAACTGAAATACTGTGTTTTTGGCATATTGAACATACAGTATATACTATAAATGTCTAGTTACAGTTCTAGGAGTCCCATCTAATAGGAGAATACATGAAAGATATATGTAAGAAGCCATAAGACATAGATCTACATGTCTTTTACCAGATGTTTAGGGGTCGCACAGAATGGTATCGAGGGCCGCATGTGGCCTCCGCTCCGCAGGTTGTGCACCCCTGCTTTAGAGCCTGTATGATCGTCCTTGCTTAGGGTGGGTTCACATCAGCGTTATGGATTCCGATATGGCTTTCCTTTATAACATGGTTATAACGGAAAATAACATTAAGAAGCATTCCGTTTTGGTCAGTCATAATAGAAGTCTATGGGAATCATAACGGATCCATCCTGTTTCCGTTATGCAGGACTGGACACCTGCATAATGGAAACCAGGACGGATCCGTTCGGCTGCCCATAGACTTGTGTTATAAAGGATTAAAACAGAAATGCCTCTCCGCTTCCGTTTTGACTTCCGTCTTATAGATTCCGTTATTTTCCATTATAACCATGTTATAACAGAAAGCCATAACGGAGTCCATAACGCTAATGTGAACCCACCCTTAGCCATAGTAGCATCAGAGTTAAATAACATGCACTCACACATACACACCCACCGCAGATCTCCTATCTCCATCTAAGCCACGGATATCCTAGCAGCTAACCAGGGACCCCATATTTTTTCAAATCTCTCTGGACTTCCTCTTGCAAGGAAAGTCAGTTTGTACATTGGCAAGGCCGCTTAGATAAGTTGCATCCAATGCTGGACCGAGGGGACTTTAGGGGGTTTCCAGTTCAGCAGAATAGACTCCCTACATTAGAAGTTGAAACAATATCCTAGAACAGGGATGCCCAACCTGCGGCCCTCCAGCTGTTGCAAAACGACAACTCCCAGCATGCCCAGACAGCCTACAGCTATCAGCCTACAGCAGGGCATGATGGGAGTTGTCGTTTTACAACAGCTGGAGGGCCGCAGGTTGAGCATCCCTGTCCTAGAATAATTGGTTTGCAGCAGATCATTAGCCAGTCCTAGCAAGCCATTTTCTGGGGAGCATACTGCCGGTAATCCTAACTTCAGATTTAAGAACTCATGTACCGCTGACCAATACTCCGCGATAACCGGGCAGTCCCAGATCATATGGATAAGGTACCCCTCTCTCCATCAGACCTAGTACAGAAAGAGCTATCAAGTCTGCGTATTCGTTCTAATCTGACCAGGGTCAGGTAAACACTGTGTAGCCATTTGACCTGTATCAACTGATCCCTAGCACATATGACTGTCACCTGACAGCGTGCAGCATCAGGTCATAGTGCGCGCACTACGTCCTGATGTTTTACGGGGTCAGGACAGTGCAGCGACGGTTGGATCAAAGAAGACCAAGCAGGGGGCGAGTATTGGAAGTGCTTGCTGCGCTTCTTCCCCGCTCCCGGCATCTTCCCTCACAGGACCGCCAGAAAGCATGTATCTTGCATTAACTTTGCAGAGGAAGAAAGGGAGAAAAAACTAGGCATAAAATTATATCATACCGACAGAGCATTTGGTTCACTGCCTCCTTCCTTGGGGACGCCGATTGTCCAACCATTTAGATGCTTTCTCCGGGGGTTTGAAAGAATCTAGTGTTCCCATCCACCTGGACTCAAAGCCTTGTCGGGAAGAACACTGCGTACTGTTTTCCATTTCCTAGCTCCCTCAATTTGGCCCAGACTTGCGTAAATTGTCTCCTATTCTTCTGCACCTCAGTAGTGAAATTAGGGTAGAAGGATATCTTAGTGTTCTTATAGGAAATAGTTCCTGTCTTTCTGGACGCCGCCAGGATGATGTCCTGATCCTTGTAGTTCAAGATCCTCATTATAAATGGTCTCGGCGAGGAGCCCGGAGACAGGTTCCTAGTCGGGATTCTGTGCGCCCTTTTAATTATGAAGCATTGAGAGAGGTGTAGTGGAGAGAGCACTGATTTTAGGGCTAACTAGCGTTGTGAGGATCCGGCGTGCACTTCCGTCGCCGTAAATGCCCGCCGGATCCGTCACAACGCCACACACCTGAAAGCATTTGAAGACTCTTCAGTCTTCAAAATGCTTTCAGTGTACCATGGCAGCCAGGACGCTACTAAAGTCCTGGCTGCCATGGAAAAGTAGTGGAGAGCCAGGGGAGCAGATACTTACAGTCCGTGCGGCTTCCGGGGGCGCTCCACAATGACGTCACAGCGCCCCTACATCGCATGGATCACATGATCGATGGATCACATGATCCATGCGACGTAGAAGCGCTGTCATGTCATTGTGGAGCGCCCCGGGAGCCACACGGACGGGAAGTAGCTTCTCCCCTGGCTCCCCACTACTTTTCCATGGCAGCCAGGACTTTAGTAGCGTCCTGGCTGCCATGGTTACCATTCAGAAAGCTAAACGTCGAATCCGGCGATGTGCTGAAACGACGTTTAGCTTAAAGCCGGATCCGGATTAATGCTTTTCAGTGGGCATTAATCCGGATCTGTCCTTGCGGCATGCCTTCGGGATTTTTGGCCAGAGGAAAATCCGCAGCATGCTGCGGATTTTGCTACGGCCAAAAAACGTCTCAGTACTGAACTGAAGACATCCTGATGCATCCTGAACGGATTTCTCTCCATTCAGGATGCATTGGGATAATCCTGATCAGTATCTTTCCGTCCTAGAGCCCCGAGGACGGAACTCTAGGACGGAAAGCAAAAACGATAGTGTGAAAGAGGCCTTATCAAGTTCTCAGCAAAAAGCTCAGGCTTTGTGCCCTCTGCCCTTCCTGGGAGGCCGAGGATGTGGATATTATTTCGCCTGTTGTGGTTTTCGGCATCTTCTGCTCAAGATTGAAGGGTCTTTACTTGCTGAAGAAGTGAATCTGCAAGCTCAGAGGTGCCATGTGCTGTGTCTTACACCCCTCCCACCCGATGCTCCACCTCCGCAGTGCGGGTTCTTATTTTTTCATTATTATGACGTAGAAAACTTACATCACTTTGCAGGTGATCTATTTTTGCAGTTAGGGCAGCCTGGCAATCCACTATGGCTGACATAATTCTGTCTGTGGCATATTAGAAGATTGAACATCAGATATGTCTTCTTCCTCAATCTGGCTGATGTTGTCTATCAAGACTTTACCTGAAGTATGAGGGGGGCTGAAGCAGTCTTCCGCCCTATATACAGCTGGTTTGTTAGAGTAGGCTTACACTGCTCAGAAAAAAGAGGGACCACAGTCTATTGCTGTATAGGTCTGTGATCAATGCAGGCCACAGTCAATTTATAAAGTCCTTCAACATGATGCAAATGGCAAAGCACTGTCCGCATATAATATGGCCGCCCTAGGTCTTCCTAGAAAGTACCCTAACGCCGCTACTATTTGGCCAGCATAAGGGAGGGTGTTCAGGGGGTCTTTGAGGGAGGGAGAACAGTTGGTAGGGTGAAAAGAGACAGAGGGAATCAGGATTTCAGCAGGATTTTTAGAGAGCTTCTTTTAGTGCGCTTTACGCCATGCTTGCCAGGCCACGCCCCCCATCAGTAACATTCTTGACATACACTTCCTGAAGGGTTAGTAGATGTGAGCTATCTAGTACAGCCAGCAGGTTTAGCAGCGTGTTTTGAGCGTGGATAAGTGGAAATTCTAGTTTTGTGCAGGCTGAGAATATCCCGTTACTGACCATTTATAGCACCCTTCCTATATAAAGGTGGGTAGTGTACATTCAATCACAGCACATATGGATTCTCCTAAACCAGAAACACCCTTTTCTGGGGTCCTAGACAAGGCTGGGATCCTCTGCCACCCTTTATTGAATGTACCATATAAACAGTAGAGCTCGGCAGTGTGGAATACAAACCCATTCCCCAACAATTCTTCCAGAATTCCTTCCCCTTCATCACAAAGCACTGCAAATTACCACATTTACAGTATCATTTAAAAGTTTGGGATTCCCCCTGGTCAAAATTTCTGTTAGGCCTCAAGCACACGGCCATTGCCTCGCCATTCCGTGCATTGGGGACCGCAATTTGAGGTCACGGGCACCATCCATGCGGCTGCCGCAGACGAATCCAGGCGGGATAGTGATCCATCCACGCAGCAGAAAAAAATAGAACATGTTCTCTTTTTTTGCGGTGCGGAGGAACGAAGAGAAACCCCGCAGAAGAACTCCGTAGTGCTTCTGTGCCTCCGTTTCGCACCGCTCCTTCCTGATTGCGGATCCATTCATGTGAATAAGTCCGCATTTGTAATACGGAGCACAAACGACCTGATCATCAACATATGATCGGTGGGGGTCCGACACCCGGGATCATCTGTTTGAGAAGGCAGCGGCGCTCCAGGATTCTCTCGGTTTCCCTCAGGCCCAGTGACATCACGATTAGTATCACTGCCTCTCCTGGGCTTGACTAAGGCTACAATTAGAGATGAGCGGGTTTCATATTTTGAAATTCGTTCACGCTACGTTTGGTGGTAAAAGCAGAATTGCGTTATGGATTCCGTTACAACGGACCGTAACGCAATTCTATGACGGAATGCATAACTGAATGCCTTTGGAGGCATTCATTCCGTCATAATAGAAGCCTATGGCCTTTCTAGATAGTGGAGAAGAAAATTGGGGTGGTGTCACTGGGGCTTAGGAACTACTTTCTATGCAAGGAAGGGGGGGGGGGGGTTAAAGGTGTTTTCCACTCTCTAGATATTCATGGGCTATCATCACCCCCAATGATCTAATGTTAATGGGAGCTGAGCTGCTGTAGGGCCGGCGCGGCCACCACACGCAAAAAGAGTTTTTTCCTTCCAGTTCTGTCCACTGCCTGCTTCCAGCACTGGCCAAAAAAAGGTGATCAGTGGGGGTGGCATATGTCAGACTCCAATCAATCTGATATTGATGACATATCCCGAGGATAGGTCCTCAAAATTTACAGGTTGGAAAACCATTTAAAAAGTGCTGACTGGAATGTACTCCTGGGAGATTCAAGTGCTTGTCTCATGTGAGATGCTGCCCACTCAAAGAAACTAAAAAGACAAGAGCTCCAGAGAGGTAAGCAAAAAAAGAGAAAAGAGGAAAAATGACACTGAAGAGCAGTGGTATAGTAAAAATAATGGTGTGTGTATTGCTCTATTCTTTGTGGGAATAAACCCCATTAGAGCCAATTTATTTATTTTAGGCCTCTTTCACACTAGCGTTGTTAGGATCCGGAGTGCACTTCCGTCGCCGGAATGCACGCCGGATCCTGCACAACGCAAGTGAACTGAAAGCATTTGAAGACTGATCAGTCTTCAAAATGCTTTCAGTGTTACTATGGCAGCCAGGACGCTACTAGCGTCCTGGTTGCCATAGTAGCAGTGGGAAGCGGGGGGGCGGCATACTTACATTCCGTGCGGCTCCCCGGGCGCTCCTGAATGACGTCAGAGCGCCACGCGCGCATGGATCACGTGATCCGTGCGATCACGTGATCTATGCACTGGGGCGCCCTGACATCATCCTAGAGCGTCCCGGGAGCCGCACGGAATGTAAGTATGCTGCTCCCCGCTCCCGTACTCTTTACTATGGCAACCAGGACTTTAGCGTCCTGGCTGCCATAGTAACCATTGACAAAAAGCTAAGCGTCGGTTCCGGCAATGCACGGAAGCTGACGTTTAATAAAGCCGGATTCAGACTAATGCCCTTCAATGGGCATTAATCCCGGACCCGGCGTTGCGGCATGTCTTCCGGATTTTTGGACGGAGACAAATCCGCAGCATGCTGCGCTTTTGTCAACGTCCAAAAAACGTTCACATACTGAACTGAAGACATCCTGATGCATCCTGAACGGATTTCTCTCCATTCAGGATGCATGGGGATAATCCTGATCAGTAGCTTTCCGTCCTAGAGACCCGAGGACGGATCTCTAGGACGGAAAGCTAAAACGCTAGTGTGAAAGAGGCCTTACTCACGTATATAGCGCTGACATATTCCGCAGCGCTGTGCAGACATCATTGTTTGCTGTTCCCAGTGGGACTCATAATCAAAGTTAC
The DNA here is from genome assembly GCA_033119425.1 of Bufotes viridis. NCBI lineage: Eukaryota > Metazoa > Chordata > Amphibia > Anura > Bufonidae > Bufotes > Bufotes viridis. The sequence continues at coordinate 327,691,169 of CM065592.1, read as the reverse complement.
ATATCAGTATGTCTTTGGAGTGTGGAAGGAGATTGAAGAACCTAGAGGAACCCACGCAAACACAGGTAGAACATACAAACTCAAATGCCGGGACACTTCATTCATAGCATTAAGGAGGTCTCTAAGCTCATGGACCCTCAACATTGATGGAAGGAGGCAGAATTTTTCTCACTGATACTTGAAGCCCTGGAAAACCACTGAAGAATCTAGATAGAGACCTGATGTGACCCCAGCACAACATGCACAATGAACTTTCATTCTCCTCTCTCATGAAGATAGGACCTAATCAGCTGACAGCGTCCCCTGCCATAGAGAGAAACTTGCCAAAATCAGCCGTCATCTTAAAAGGGTTTTTCCATTACAGGATAGGGGGTCAGTCTATGATCAGTGGGACCCCCCAGTAATCACAGAAACTGAGGGCCTGGTTTGCTTATTGAGAATGGAGCATAGGAACGCATGTGTGACACCTCTCCATTCACTTCTATAGGACTGAGATGGCACCAAGCCTTGTACTTGGCAGTCCCATAGACATGAATAGCGTGGTGGTCACTCGTGCACCTCCGCTCCAATCTCCCGGGAGGCTCCAGGCCCTGCGTTTTTGGTTGTTAGACCCTGGAATCCCTAAGGTTTGTTAGGGTTGTTACGTCCACATGCTGCGTTTTAGGCTACATGCACATGAACGTATTTTGTTTCCGTGTCCGTTCCATTTCTTTTTTGCGGATAGGATGCGGACCCATTCATTTCAATGTGTCTGCAATAAATGCAGACAGCACACAGTGTACAATCCGCTTCCGTATGTCAGTTCCGTAGCCCGGCAAAAAAAAAAAATAGAGCATGTCCTACTCTTGTCCGTTTTGCGGACAAGGATAGGCATTATTACAATGGATCCGCAAAAAAAATAAAAAATAAAACGGACGCCATACGGATGTCATCCGTTTTTTTTGCCCATCCGCAATTTGGGGACCGCAAAACACATACGTTCATGTGCATGTAGCCTTAGGGCACAGAAATCCACATCTACGTCCCACTGTTCCTCAATAGGAATCTGCACTGCCGCAATGGCGTATAAGAACCTCACAGAAAGATGCAATTGTTGGCCCAAATACACAGCTCTATTTCCCTCTTGGCCAGAGATTGGAAAACCATGGACCCATCACTCCCATGTACTTGATTTAGGGTCCATTCACACATCCGCAAAATGGGTCTGCATCCGTCCCGCAGTTTTGCGGAACGGGTGCGGACCCTTTCATTTTCAATGGGGCCACAAAAGATGCGGACAGCACACAGTGTGCTGTCCGCATCCACACTTCCGCAAAAAAAATAGAACATGTCATCATTTTCTATGAGAGTGCCAGCCATGCGAGTTCTGTGTTTTGCGGATCCACAAAACACTTACGGACGTGTAAATGGACCCCTACTCTTAGGCTACACTGTCACCTTCTGTAGCGCGACTTTACCTACTGAATGACAGCTGCAGTCCACATCATTGCATTCATTTGCACTGCAACCGGAAGGCAATAGTTAAAATCCGCCACTCTACAAAAAGTAGCAGTGTAGCCTACCCTAGCCATAAAGAGAATGAGACACAAAGGGTCACCCCTCTGAGCCATCTACATGCCCTAATTGGGGGATGACCCCCGAAGTCACCGATGCCACAATACACCAGGCTATGGCCCGGGTAGCTGAAACCCATGCTAGGTTGAAATAAGAGGCAAAGAGGCCAAATCTCATTACTTCTGCCCGCCGACTGTTTTCACACTTTGCCTTTCTTTTTTCTATTTTGCCCTTTTTGATATTTTAGCCCGGCTCCCAGCATGTGTGTCACCAGCATTAGGGTACTTTCACACATGCGTTGTTAGAATCCGGCAGGCAGTTCCGTCAATTTTTCCTGGATCCGTTAGACTTATTCATTGAAACACTGGATCCGTCTTTCCGGTATTTAATTTTTTAAAAGCTAGAAAGAACTGCGCATGCGCAGACCAGAAATAAGGACCAGCAATTTCCGGAACACTTAGTACCGGATCCGGCATTAATATACATTTCAATAGAAATTAATTCCGGATCCGCCAAGTGCAGTAGTGTTCCGGAATTTTGCAAGCTGCGGCATTTTGCCAGGTCAAATACCGTACAAGGGACGGAACGGAAGACATCCTGATGCATACTGAACGGATGGCTTTTCATTCAAAATGCATTGGGACAAGATAGAAGCGTTTTTTTCCGGTATTGAGACCCTTTACCGGATTTCAATACCGGAAAAGAATAACACTAGTGTGAAAGTACCCTTAAACGCCTGACCCTTACACGCTACTAGGGTGTCACAATTATAACACATATGCAACACATTTTTCCTAATTCAATCCCTCACATAAGCAGAGGCTGGCAGTATGAGGGCTCATTACAGGACAGGTAGATACAGAGCACTGCAGGGCACTGTCCTCTGATATACAGCAGGGTGCCAGGTGAGAGGCAGAGCGCATAAAACCATTAGTATGCCAGTAGCCAGCGCGGAAAGGGTTAACCCTGTGATCGTTCCTCCTGTCCCCTCACAAACCCGGGGCTTCCCCATTATCTCCTGTACTCACGGCTCCATGACGCCCCCACAACGTCCTGCTCCAAGCCGCTGCCAACTCACTGCTCAGCAGCACAGGCTCAGCCACGATTGTTTAGGGAACGCCCTGTTCCGTGTACGTCACCCGTCCAGGACTCGCTCCTTGAGGACGGAGGACTGCGCAGGCTCCGGAGCAATGCCCGCTCGTCTGTCACCGCGCCGGTTTGCAGGCATTTAGTAGTGTTTACATGGAAGGTCTGAGCGTGCTGTGTATTCACTACAGGAAGAGCCTCACAGTCCTGAGACCTGGTTCCAGTCTCACTGGTGAGGTGATCCACAGGCAGGAGACGAGTATCTGTAAAGGGCAATATTACCTAGTAATATCAGATTATTCCACAAGAAAATAAAAAGCTTTTTTTGTTGTTTTTGTTTTATATTTTATTTTTTGTGTTTTTTCAATATGAATGTTGCGAACGCGCTTGTGGTTTAGCCCCACTGATTAAAACTAAACTACGAGTGTGCTCCGGCAGCGTACACAGCTATAAATTACGACCTTATTAAGGGTACGGCCACAAAACTAAACTGCGAGTGTGCTCCGGCAGCGTACACAGCTATAAACTGCGACCTCATTAAGGGTACCGCCACAAAACTAAACTGCGAGTGTGCTCCGGCAGCGTACACAGCTATAAACTGCGACCTCATTAAGGGTACGGCCACAAAACTAAACTACGAGTGTGCTCCGGCAGCCTACACAGCTATAAACTGCGACCTCATTAAGAGTACGGCCACAAAACTAAACTATGAGTGTGCTCCGGCAGTGTACACAGCTATAAACTCCGACCTCATTAAGGGTATGGCCACAAAACTAAAATGCGAGTGTGCTTCGGCAGCGTACACAGCTATAAACTGCGACCTCATTAAGGGTACGGCCACAAAACTAAACTGCGAGTGTGCTCCGGCAGCGTACACAGCTATAAACTGCAACCTCATTAAGGGTACGGCCACAAAACTAAACTACGAGTGTGCTCCGGCAGCCTACACAGCTATAAACTGCGACCTCATTAAGGGTACGGCCACAAAACTAAAATGCGAGTGTGCTCCGGCAGCCTACACAGCTATAAACTCCGACCTCATTAAGAGTACGGCCACAAAACTAAACTACGAGTGTGCTCCGGCAGCGTACACAGCTATAAACTGCGACCTCATTAAGAGTACGGCCACAAAACTAAACTACGAGTGTGCTCCGGCAGCGTACACAGCTATAAACTGCGACCTCATTAAGAGTACGGCCACAAAACTAAACTACGAGTGTGCTCCGGCAGCGTACACAGCTATAAACTGCGACCTCATTAAGAGTACGGCCACAAAACTAAACTACGAGTGTGCTCCGGCAGCGTACACAGCTATAAACTGCGACCTCATTAAGGGTACGGCCACAAAACTAAACTACGAGTGTGCTCCGGCAGCGTACACGGCTATAAACTGCGACCTCGTTAGGGGAATGGCCACAAAACTAAACTACGAGTGTGCTCCGGCAGCGTACACAGCTATAAACTGCGACCTCATTAAGGGTACGGCCACAAAACTAAACTACGAGTGTGCTCCGGCAGCGTACACAGCTATAAACTGCGACCTCATTAGGGGAACGGCCACATGACGACAATAAGTGGTGCGACAAAAGGGGTACAACTGCACTGCGACATGAGACATTTTTTGTAATGATAGTCAATGGTGTCGCACTGTTCAATAAAAATCCAACTTTGCCAGCTAGTTAACTGTAGCATGTTGTAGTGCGACACTATTGACTATTATTAAAAAAAATGTTGCGTGACAAATGTTGTGTAGACCTTGCCTCAATGCAGTGCAACCTCCATTTGAAGCAAAAGCTTTTTTAAAACTGCAGGGCACATCCTTATTTTCATTGAGTCCTGCTCTACCTCCACCAGCAGCTGCTAGGGAGATAGAGGATGCAGGACAGCAACACAGGCCAAATTCTCAAACCAACCCCCGAGCCATGGCACTAAAGACATATTTGCATGGAAATTCAGTGCTACCAAGCATACAGGAGAATACAGCACCACATACCTCTTACATCCAGTTAGGGTTGTTTCGGGTATCGAATTTCTAATACCCATTCAATACTTTTGTCCGGTATCAACATTTTTCGATACTAGGATGCGCTACGGCATGGAGCGCCTGCTATCATCGCGCTCCATGTTCTCTCAGCAGCACAGAGGAGAAGGAGTCACTCTCTCCCTCCCCGTGCCGCTGCCACCAATGAGGAGAGGCAGAGGAGGGGAGGGTGCACTGCACCACTAATACTTTATTAACTAAGTAGCACGACATGTAGTACATACATGGGGGATGTCCCTGCACTTACTATTATTTATGGGCGCCACTCTGTTGCGCCTCTGTGACCCCCGTTACATTCTACTGCGCTGTATGCTAAGTAATATCATCGGAACACTGGGGAGGAGACATCAGCATTTCTCCTTGGGCATTTCCTCTCCCTGTGAGAAGGCGAGTTTTTTTTCTCACCTTCTCCCTTTGACATTCTGCGCTGCGATTGGACAGTGCTACAGCCAGGGAGAAGGAATGCCCACGGAGAAAAGATGGTGTCTCCTCCCCGGTGTTCCGATGCTGTTACTTAGCATACAGCAAGGGAAACTGTAATGGGGGACGGAGCGGCGATCAGAAATAATAGTAAGTGCAGGGACATCGCCCATGTATGCCCTACATGTCCTGCTACTTAGTTAATAAAGTATGGAGTTTGACCCATGAAAGGTCCTCTTTAACGTTTAATACACATACAGCAGGCTGGGTGGCTGACTTCCGCTGATCGTAGCTTCCTGTTATAGAGGCTGGGTGACGGCTATGTGATTCTGCTGCCCACACCCAGCCTTCTGTATTAAACGTTAATCATCATTGGTGGCGCAGTGCGCCCCTCTTCCCCAGTATAAAATCATTGGTGGCACAGTGCACGCCCAACCATCCTAGTATTAAAATCATTGGTGGCCACAGGGTCCCTCTGTCCTCATTCTCATTGGTGGTGCAGTGGCAGTTGTGATCGGAGCCCCAGCAGTGTAATCCTGGGCTTCGATCGGTTACCATGGCAGCCAGGACACTACTGAAGCCCTGGCTGCCATGGTAATTTCCCCACTACTGTGTATACTATGCACAGGGCAGCAGAGAGAGTGTGACATCCTATTCACCCTTATAGAGCTCTATTAGGGTGAATAGGACAAGGGATTAAAAAAATCCCAGGTTCTAGCCCCTAAGGCCTCTTTCAGACGGGCGTTGCGGGTGCACTCCGTCAAACAGTGCGGGTGCGTTGCGGGAATCGCCGCGATTTTTCCCTGCGAGTGCAAAGCGCTGTCATGCGTTTTGCACGCGCGGGAGAAAAATCGGCACTTTGGTACCCAGACTCGAACCTGCACTTCTTCACAGAAGTGCATGTTTGGGTCAGAATAGTCCAGCTAGATTATTTCACATTATAACATAGTTATAATGTAAAATAATACCCTTGGCCATCTCCCTAATGTTTAAACTGGTGCAGAATGAGTTAAAATAATAAACTAATAATTACTTACCTGTTCCATTTGATCGCGAAGCCCGGCCTCCTCTCCGTTAGCTTGAAAGATGTAAAGGACCTGTGATGATGTCACAGCATCACATGGCCCAATCACCTGCTCATCACTATGGTGATGGAGCATGTGATTGTCCATGTGACCATGTGACATCATCCAAGGTCCCAACCACTATCCACAGCCTGAGGATAGTGTTTAGTGACCTTGGATGATGTCACATGATCACATGGACCATCACATGCTCCATCACCATAGTGATGGAGCAGTGATTGGGCCATGTGATGTGACGTCATCACAGGTCCTTTAGATCATAGATGCTGCAGGGAAAGAGAGGACAGATCGCGACTACGCGATCAAGTGGCTAAGGTAAGTTAAAGAGTTTCTGTCATCAACTTTGACATTATAAGCTGTCTGACATTAGCTATGTGCTAATGTCAGACCAGCTTGATAATGTCTTTTATAAATCCGCTATATATAGTCTGAAAACTTACTTTCATATTATGTAAATTAGCCTCTAGGAGCAGGGGGGGCGTTGCCCTGCTCCTAGCGGCTCCGTCCGGCAACCTGCTGGCACGCCCCTTCACACTTTGATTGACAGTGCAGGGCAGCGATCCTCCTGCTCCTAGAGGCTAATTTACATAATATAAAAGTAAGTTTTTCAGACTATATATACAGCGGATTTTTATAAAAAAGACATTATCAAGCTGGTCTGACATTAGCACATAGCTAATGTCAGACAGCTTATAATGTCAAAAGTTGGTGACAGAAACCCTTTAACTTTTATTATTTTTAACCCCTTCCTCATCATTTAACAATGCATTCTTTATTAAGAATGCTATTATTTCCCCTTATAACCATGTTATAAGGGAAATAATAGAGATTGGGTCCGTTGCTAGCAACAATGCGGGAAAATCACAGCGCTAACCGCACTTGGTTGCGGATGCTTGCGATTTTCCGGCATCCCCATTCACTTCTATGAGGCCTGCGTTGCAGTGAAAAACGCAGAATATAGAACATGCTGCGATTTTCACGCAACGCAGAAGTGATGCGTGAAAATCACCGCTCATGTGCACAGCACCCATAGAAATGAATGGGTCCGAGATTCAATGCGGTGCAGTGCGTCCTCCTCACGCATTGCACCCGCGCGGAAAACTCGCCCGTGTGAAAGGGGCCTAAGGGGGGAAATAGTTAATAAATAAACAGTAAAAAAAAAAGCTAAATAAAAACACCAAAATATTAAGTCTAAATCACCCCCTTTCCCAATTTTACATATACAATATATAAACAATAAATAAATAAACATATTAAATATCGCCATGTCCGAAAAGTCCAAACTATTAAAATATAAAAAAAATCTCCTATGCGGTGATTTGGCTCAGATATATACCACAACTGCTTTACTTTCCCTATTGTAAAAGGCATAGGTCTTGTTGCTGTGTTTTCCAGAAGTCCAAGATATCCTGTTTGGGAAGTGCTGACCTCAAGTTATAATCAATAGCTTGTGGTCCTGAAAAAATGTAATGGAAATACAGAGACTGTGAGCTCGACTGGGGACAACAAGTGATGATAATGTCTGTAAAGCACTGTGGAATATGTCAACGCTATATATGTGAGTAAAATAGAATAAATCATAATATATAAAAGACAAGCCGTGTTGCCAAAGACTCACTTCTTTTCTGATTGGCTGCAGTGGTCACATGGTGTAACTAACCACTTCAGCCAGTTTGGAGCAGGTTGAAGCAGACATACACAGTACTAACTGTAACTGCTGAGGTACATTTTCTCAGCCTGCCTCTCATCTCCCTCCATGGACAATTGTAATAAATGTGCTGTCTTAGGGTACTTTTACACTTGCGGCAGGACGGATCCGGAAGGCTATTCCGCATCCGTCCTGCTGCAAGTGGCCATGCACTGCCGTGCTGCCGCTCCGTCCCCATTGACTATAATGGGGCGGGGGGCAGAGGTACGGCGCAGCACGGCCGGAGATCGCCGGACTAAAAGTCGGACATGCAGTACTTTTCGTCCGGCGATCTCCGGCAGTGCCGTGTTGCGCCGTAGCTCCGCCCCCCGCCTCATTATAGTCGGATCCGTCCTGCCGCAAGTGTAAAAGTACCCTTATATTTCAACAGTATTTAGTGGAGCAGATTTATCAAAACTGCCTAAAAGAAAACCTGTCTGTTTTCCTGTACTGCAGAAACTACTATGAAAGGGGCACAATGTGAGCATAACTACTGTGAGGGTGCACAATGTGTTCATAACTACTGTGAAAGGGGCACAATGTGAGCATAACTACTGTGAGGGTGCACAATGTGTTCATAACTACTGTGAGGGTGCACAATGTGTTCATAACTACTGTGAAAGGGGCACAATGTGTTCATAACTACTGTGAAGGGGGCACAATGTGTTCATAACTACTGTGAGGGTGCACAATGTGTTCATAACTACTGCGAAAGGGGCACAATGTGGGCATACACTACTGTGAGGGTGCACAATGTGTTCATAACTACTGTGAGGGTGCACAATGTGTTCATAACTACTGTGAAAGGGGCACAATGTGGGCATAACTACTGTGAAAGGGGCACAATGTGGGCATAAATACTGTGAGAGGACACAATGTGGGCATAACTACTGCGAAAGGGGCACAATGTGGGCATACACTACTGTATGGGGCACTAAGGGGACTGGGCGGATTTGGTCATGTATAGATATGGATTGGCCAGAGTTACAGACATGGCTTAGTACGAAATTTTCTGCTACTATTGTCCCTCTTTCTGATTTTCAAAAGTTGGGAAGTATGTTACTGGAGCAGATTTATCAAACTGTCTAAAAGGAAAACTGTCTTTGGTGCTCCTGAAGACCAATCACAGCACAGCTTTCATTTTAGCACAGCAGTTTAATAAAATGATAGCTGAGCGCTGATTGGTTGCTATGGGCATGACATCACCTAGAAACAGCACGGTAATACATGTACAGTTGTGTTCAGAATTATTCCCCCACTGAAATTGAGTGTTTTGGCCAGTTTGACATTGATTTTGATCATTTCAGTCATCTTGTTTACAATTAAATCAAAGAGGCACTTGTAAGTCAGACAAATATAACATAACATTTGTAATGAAATAACCACAAATGTCTTTTCTGTGCTCACATCATTATCAGTTTTATTCAACCCCCAAGTGACATTCAATCTTAATACTTAGTACAACATCCTTTTCCAGTTATAACAGCTTTTAACCATGAAGCATAGCTTGACACAAGTGTCTTGCAGCGATCTACGGGTATCTTCGCCCATTCTTCATGGGCAAAAGCCTCCAGTTCAGTCACATTCTTAGGCTTGCGCGCTGTAACTGCTTTCTTTAAGTCCCACCAGAAGTTCTCAATCGGATTTAAGTCTGGTGACTACGATGGCCACTTCAAAATGTTCCAGCCTTTAAAGGGTTTCTGTCATCACTTTTTGACATTATAAGCTGTCTGACATTAGCTATGTGCTAATGTCAGAGCAGCTTGATAATGTCTTTTTTATAAAAATCCGATTTATATTCGGGCTAAAAAACGTACTTTTATAATATGTAAATTAGCCTCTAGGAGCAGGGGGGGCGTTGCCCTGCTCCTAGAAGCTCCGTGCGGCAACCTGCTGGCACGCGCCTTCTTACTTTGAGTGACAGTGCCGGGCAGCAATCCTCCGGCACTGTCTCCTTGTAAAATCCAGCGCCTGCACGGCCGCTCTGTATTCGGCGCAGGCGTGGTGAGCAGAAGACAGCAGGCACCAGCATCCTCTGCTCACCGCGCCTGCGCCGATTACAGAGCGGCTGTGCAGGCGCTGGATTTCACAAGGAGACAGTGCCGGAGGATCGCTGCCCGGCACTGTCACTCAAAGTAGGAAGGGGCGTGCCAGCAGGTTGCCGCACGGAGCTTCTAGGAGCAGGGCATGCCAACTTATAATGTCAAAACGTGATGACAGAAACCCTTTAATCTGCAATCATGCTCTAGTGGACTTGGAGGTATGCTTGGGATCATTGTCCTGTTGAAAGGTCTCCCAAGCCTCAGGTTTGTGACGGACTGCATCACATTTTCATCCAATATCTCCTGGTACTGAAGATAATTCATGGTACCTTGCACACGCTGAAGCTTCCCTGTACCTGTAGAAGCAAAACAGCCCCAAACCATGCTTCACAGTAGGCAAGGTGTTCTTTTCTTCATAGGCCTTGATCTTCCTCCTCCAAACATAGCGTTGATCCATGGACCCAAACAGTTCTAATTTTGTTTCATCAGTTCACAGAACACTATCCCAAAACCTTTGTGGTTTGTCCACATGACTTTTAGCATACTGCAGTCGACTCTTCTTATTCTTTGGAGACAGCAAGGGGGTGCGCCTGGGAGTTCTGGCATGGAGGCCTTCATTACGCAGTGTGCGCCTTATTGTCTGAGCTGAAACTTCAGTACCCGCATCTGACAAATCTTTTTTCAGTTCCTCAGCAGTCACACGGGGACTTTTCTCCACTTTGTGCTTCAGGTAGCACACAGCAGTCGAAGTCAGCATCTTCTTTCTGCCACGACCAGGTAGCGTTTCAACAGTGCCCTTTGCCTTGAATTTGCGAATGATGCTTCCTATGGTGTCTCTTGGTATGTTTAACATCTTTGCAATCTTCTTATAGCCATTGCCCTTCCTGTGAAGAGAAATCACCTCTTCTCTTGTCTTCCTGGACCATTCTCTTGACTTCACCATGTTTGTAAACGCACCAGTAAATGTCTAGAAGGAGCTGAGTATCACAGTCATTTTAAATCTGCCTAATTGGTGCTTATTATGCTTGATTGCTGCTCCTTGACATCCAGAGGTGTTTTCAATACCTGATCGAAAACACTTGAATGAACCTCTGTTCTTAAGAGTGGTCGTTTTAAAGGGTTTTCTGTCACCATCTCTTGACATTATGAGCTGTCTGACATTAGCTATGTGCTAATGTCAGACCAGCTTGATAATGTCTTTTTATAAATCCGCTGTATATATAGTCTGAAAAACTTACTTTTATATTATGTAAATTAGCCTCTAGGAGCAGGGCGTGCTCTGCTTCTAGCGGTCCGTCTGCAACCTGCTGGCACGCCTCTTCACACTTTGATTGACAGTGCAGGGCAGCGATCCTCCTGCACTGCCTGTTCTGAATCGCTGCAGCGCCGCCGCTCTGTATTCGGCGCAGGCGCGGTGAGCAGAGGACGCTGGTGCCTGCTGTCCTCTGCTCACCGCGCCTGCGCCGAATACAGAGCGGCGCGCGGGCGCGCGATTCAGAACGAGACAGTGCAGGAGGATCGCTGCCCTGCACTGTCAATCAAAGTGTGAAGGGGCGTGCCAGCAGGTTGTCGGACGGAGCCGCTAGGAGCAGGCAACGCCCCTGCTCCTAGAGGCTAATTTACATAATATAAAAGTAAGTTTTTCAGACTATATATACAGCGGATTTTTATAAAAAAGACATTATCAAGCTGGTCTGACATTAGCACATAGCTAATGTCAGACAGCTTATAATGTCAAAAGTTGGTGACAGAAACCCTTTAAGGGGTTGAATAATTGTGACAATGAAGAAATCACAAACAAAACATTTAATACTGTATTACAAAAACAATTGATGTCATTTTAGTTGCATTTGGTTCTTTAACCCCTTAAGGACGAAGGGCGCATATGTACGCCCTTCGTCCGCACTTTAAAGATGGCGCCGCTCCCGCACGGAGCGGGCGCATGAGCTGCGGGTAAACGCTGATTCATCAAGCTGACACCGCAGCTCATGTCCGCGACCGGCAGCGATGCCGATCGCGGACATTTAACCCTCAGATGCCGTGGTCAATCCTGACCACGGCATCTGATCGCAGCAAAACCGAAAGTTTCACTGTTGCGGTCCGGCCCCTGATGGCCACAAGGGGGAGCCGGAGCATGCATGTAGTACCCTAGGTTTCTGTGAATGAAACCTAGGTTACTACATAGTATTCCTATGGAGCCTATGACTGTAATAGGCTCCATAGGAAATATGTGATTTTTCATATATTCCAATGCTATTGCATTGAATATATGAGAATAGCAATCTGATGATTGCATCTTATAGTTCCCTATGGGAACTATAAGAAAGTGGTAAAAAAAAAAAAAAGTTTAAAAATAAAAATTAAATAAAAAAATATAAAAATTCAAATCACCCCCTTTCCCCAAAATGAAAATAAAATAAATAAAAATAAAAAAATTACACATAATGGTGTCGTAATGTGCGAAAACGCCCATACTATAATAATATTAAAAATATTCACCATACGGTAAACATAAAACGGAAAGAAAGCGCCCAAATGGCTAATTCGCCATTTTTGGACGCTTCATTTCCTAAAAAAATGAATAAAAAGTGATCAAAACATCATACGCACCCCATAATGGTATCAATTAAAAGTTCAGATTGCCCCGCAAAAAATGAGCCCCTACACTGCTCCGTACGCATAATTACAAAAAGTTATAGGGTCAAAACATGGCGACAAAAAAATAAAATAAAAAATTCCCACTTTTAATTTTTTTTTCACTATCAAAACGCAAGAAAAACTATACATATTAGGTATTGCCGGATTCGTACTGACCTGAAGAATAAAATTAACCAGTCAGTTTTATCGCAAATCGAACGTTGTAATTTAAAACCCGTAAAACTGTGGTGAAATTGCTTTTTTTTGCAATTTCACCCCATTTGGAATTTTTTTACCGTTTCCCACTACATCACATGCAAAAATAAATGGTAGCGTTAAAAAGTACAACTTGTCCCGCAAAAAATAAGCTGTCATATGGCTATGTGAGCGGAAATATAAAAATGTTATGGCTTTTGGAAGGCAGGGAGCGCAAAACAAAAACGCAAAAATCCCAAAACCCCCGGTCCTTAAGGGGTTAAAAAGTCCTTGTAAGATTTCATTCTGAACACAATTACAAATGTACACTAAATTCCCTAAAACCCTTTACAGCATTGGGGGTTGAATAATTTTGAACACAACTGTACATACACACAGTGACTGAGCTGTTGCAATAACGACACTAACGCCACCAATTATTCCTATTTATTTAGCCCATGGATGTCATTTAACCCTCCTAAACTGAATGCCAAAGGTCACATGGTGTAAGGGGGGTGTTAGTTCTGTAAACAATGCCATGTCCATGTCTATGGATACAGTCAGAATAAGGCCTCACCAAAACGCGGATTCGTAAAATACAGATATCGCCCATGTGCATCCTGCACTATTCGCGGGCCCTTTTTAGGAATGCCTATTCTTGTCTGAAAAACGGAGAAGAATAGAACACGTTCTTTAATTTGCATAATGGCCACGTAGATGTGGACTGCACACATATGACATCCATCTGCTGTCCGCAAATAATGCAAATTGAACACAAACCCGAAATATGGTCATATGCGTGAGCCCTAATAGATGGGGATGAATAAAAGCTATAAGGCCAACGTCTGCTTTTCTGCAAGTGCTTCCGCATTTTTGAGCATACAGGGGACAGAGTGGTGACACCCGGGACAGTGATGGCATAAATTAGAGTAGAATCAACTTTATTGTCATTGAGCAAGTACAATACATAGCCAATGAAACACAACCAACCAGAACACAAAAGTGACGTCTACAATAAAAAAAAAAATAAGAATGTAATTTCTTGGTTCAACACTATCACAGCTTCTTGGAAAAAAACTCCTCTTTAACCTTTCAAAGCAGCACTGACATCTATAGCGCCTACCTAAAGACAATAATGAGGATCCATATCCTTACAAATTCACCTCGCTCTGCTCAGACATCGCTTACTGTACATACTGTACAGACTGTCAACTGAGGGTAATTAAAATGGGACAGAGAGGTGACACACAGGAGAAGTGATAACATACAGGAGACAGAATGGTGAGACACAGGGGACAGCATACCTCCCAACTTATGAAAATCACAAAGAGGGACAACAGAAGGTCCACTGCAAATTTTTTACTGCTAAGTCACACCTCTAAGTCTGACCAGTGCCTATCTATACACATTCAATTCCACCCAGTCCCCTTAGTACCCCCACATGGTAATTATTCCCACTCAGTAGTAATGCCCACATTGTGCCTCCTTCACAGTAGTTATGCCTCTTTTACAATAATTCCCATTTCACAATAGTTATGTCAGCATTCTGCCCCCTCACAGTAGTTATGCACACATTGTGCCCCCTTCACAGTAGTTATGCACACATTGTGCCCCCTTCACAGTAGTTATGCTCACATGGTGCCCCCACACAGTATTTAGGCCCACATTGTTCCCCCTTCACAGTAGTTATGCCCCCCTTTCTGTAGTTGCCCTTTCACAGTAGTTATGCCCCCCTTACATTAGTGTCCTTTCACAATAGTTATGCCTTCCTTTCAGTAGTGCCCCCACTCTCGTCCTGTCAACACATTAAAAAAAAAACTGTAAATACTCACCTAGGCTGCTCCTTCCAGCAGGCACAATGCAGTCACACACACATTGCACTTGCTGGGCTGTATAGGAAGAGCACACAGGCTGATTACCAGGCCTGCATGCATCTACTACACAGCCCAGCAAGCACGATGTGTGACCGCATTGTGCCTGCTGGGAAGCACCACCAGTTGAGCTTTAGGAAATTTAGGAAGTACGGGATAGTGATGGAATATTAAGGGGCAGAATTTTCTAGAGCCTGTTATATTTTTTCACACAACTTTATTGCTAGTCTCTGATTATACACAACACCAGAAATGCTTTCTATTACAATTGTAAAATGGCGATAAGATAATTCTTTTTTTTGTATTTTTATTGCTCATTATAAAATATGTTTAATGACTGCAATTAAAATATTACGGAGAACACAAGAAAGCCGCTTGCAGTGCATTGCAACTTATCAGATGGTGGCTGGGACAACATTGACATTACTACTCTACCATAGGCAGGGGCAGCCTCAGCACCCAGCACCCCCGGGCAAGTGTCGGGGCCCACTGCTCATGGGGGGGCCCACTGTGCCCGCTCACTCCTGCAGCTGTGTCCTGGTCTTCATTAAACTGACTGTTCTTAATTCTAGGGTAGTTTACCCCAGCAATGCAGACAATTTTCGCCATGTGCACTGCTGGGGTGGGCGGCCCCAGGACTCAGAACAGGGTAGATGGCGTTTCCTACCGTGCTAAAGGACCTTACCTGATGTCATCCGCCCATGTGACCAGTGGGGAGGAGCCGAAGGAGCAGAGAGCTGTGTTCCTGTATTGACAGGAGCCTGGCTGGAATGTGGTGAGGCCTAGCTGTGTGTATGTCACTCTGTGTGTGTGTGTCTGTCTGTCTGTCCCTGTGTCTGTCTGTCTATCTATCTATCCCTGTGAGTGTGTGTCTGTCCCTGTGTGTGTGTGTGTGTCTGTTCCTGTATGTGTGTGTGTGTCCGTCCCTGTGTGTGTTTGTGTCTTTCCCGTATATGTCTGTGTATGTGTGTCTGTCCATGCGTGTCCCTGTCTGTGTGTTTTTGTCCTTGTGTGTGTGTCTGTCCCTGTGTGTGTGTCTCCGTCCCTGTGTGTGTGTCTGTCCGTCCCTGTGTGTATTTGACCACCCCATGTGTGTATCTGTCCCTGTGTGTATTTGACCGTCCCAGTGTGTGTGTCCTTATGTGTATGTGTCTGTCCCTGTGTGTGTGTGTATGTGTCTGTCCCTGTGTGTGTGTGTCTCTCCCTGTGTGTGTGTGTCTGTCCCTGTGTGTCACCATCACCATGCCCACAGTGTTCTTATGCCTTGACCCAGCTGCATCAGGACGTTCTGTGCGGAGCAAGAAGAAGAAGATGGAAGAGGAGGCAGTGCCGCCAGCATGGAGTCTGTGGGAGAGGCACAGGGAGGCACACTATGGATGTAGTTAACACTACCACATGATCTACACTAGTGTTATCTGTGGTTGTACATAGGACTGCAGGTAACACTACCACATTATCAGCACTAGTGTTATCTGTGGTTTTACATAGGACTGCAGGTAACACTACTACATTTTCTGAAATCAGATAGCCATGACTGTGTTATATGTGCTGTTACATAGGACTGCAGGTGATATCTACTATAGTATCAGTACTCAGAGAGTTATCACTGTGTAAGGGGGCCCATTGAGACTTTATCGCCCAAGGGCCCACATGAACCTGGAGCTGGCCCTGCACACACATACAGTGTCGCACATGTAGCAGAGATCTAAGGCTGTGCCGACCTGAGCCGCACCACTCTGTGCACTTTTTTTTGTATATCAGAAGGTTTAACAGTGAGTCTTGACTTTCTCACACTCTGTGGGTTGATGCATGACATACTTAAAGTAATATTCTCATCTTATACATTGAATGACTGATAGGTGTGGGTCCCACATACCATTGCTCGGCTTGCTGCACTAAGTGGCTTGTAAATAAGTGCAGTTAAAGACAAGATGCTAAAGACAAGGCACAAGAGCCTGTAAGTAATCTGCTTTTTTCATCTTCATTGTTTCTTTCTGCAACTGGGATAATGGCTAGCAACATTTAAGGTTTCTTTCAGGGCACAGTCTGCCATATGTATGCACAACTGGAGCAGGTGTTCCAGAGTGAATACCGCTGTGAAAGATGTGAGCATGTTGCCCATCTGGAAGAGCAAAATGCAACACTAAGGCCCCTTTCACACGGGCGAGTTTTCCATGATGTGAACGCATTGCACCCGCACTGAATCCGGACCCATTCATTTCTATGTGGCTATGCACATGAGCGGTGATTTTCACGCTTCATTTGTGCATTGTGTGAAAACCGCAGCATGCTCTATATTGTGCATTTTCCATGCAACGCAGGCCCCATAGAAGTGAATGGGGCTGCGTGAAAATCAAGTGCGGATGCGGTGAGATTTTCCCGCAAGGTTGCTAAGAGACAATCGGGATGGGGACCCGATCTTTATTATTTTCCCTTATAACATGGTTATAAGGGAGAATAATAGCATTCTCAATACAGAATGCTTAGTAAAATGTGGATTAAAGGGTTAAAAATAAAAAAATATTGAACTCACCTTATCCACTTGATCACCTAGTTGCCGATCTCTTCTCTCTTCTTTAATCATTAGCTGCCGGCTAAAGGACCTGTGGTGACATCACCTCACTTGGTCCAATCACACGGTCCATCACCATGGTGATGGACCATGTGATGAGCGCAGTGACATTATCACAGGTCCTTTAGCCGGCAGCTCAGATGATTAAAGAAAAAAGAAGAGATCGCAACTACACGATCAAGTGGATAAGGTAAGTTAATTTTTTTATTTTTAACCCCTCCATCCACATTTTACTAAGCATTCTGTATTGAGAATGCTAGTATTTTCCCTTATAACCATGTTATAAGGGAAAATAATAAAATCTACAGAATACTCAACTCAAACCCGAAGTTCAGTGATGAAGTCCGGGTTCGGGTCTGGGTATCAAACATGCAGATTTTTCCCACGTGCGTGCAAAACGCATTAGAACGCTTTGCACTCGCGCGGAAAAATCGTGCATTTTCCCGTAATGCACCAGCATCCTATCCGGCCCCATTCCTCAACGCCCGTGTGAAAGGGGCTCAAGGGTGATTGACAATTTTGAGAGGAGCATGCTGCTCACTGAGCAAGCAGTTAGTGGGGAAGATATGGAAGTTGGAGATCAGGTGGTAGATTAACAGGAACAGGCAGGTCGCTGGGTTAATGTATTTAGAGGAAGTAGAAAAGGATCCCAGAAGAGGAAGGCCAATCCTGTTTCTGTACTTCCAAGCAAAATTGCCAAGTTGGGCGATGATACAGTGGTGTCAGTTTCAGAAATGGCAGCTCTAGCGGATACTGTTGTCCCTAACAGCCAGGATAGTAGTTGGGGGGATGGTAGTGCAGGTGGGCCTAGACCAGTGGTGGCGAACCTATGGCACGGGTGCCAGAGGCGGCACTCCGAGCCCTCTCTGTGGGCACCCGTGCCCTGGAAAAAGTCTAAGGCGTACCAATATGCCTTAGACTTTTCCTGCCATTCATCAGAGCAGGGCGCACTATAATTAACACAGGCAGCGCACTGAATGTAGGCAGGGTATTATAGTTAAATGATAAAGTACATGGAAGATATACTATATTGGACTGTAGTATTCAGGTTAAATTGCTGTGTTGGCACTTTGCGATAAATAAGTTGGTTTTGGGTTGCAGTTTGGGTACTCAGCCTATAAACGGTTCGCCACCACTGGTCTAGACAGTGCCAGGATTCTGCATGTGGTGGAACCAGTGGATAAATTACTGGGAGGGTCTGATGTGGTCCATGTTGGTACCAATGACAAAATAAATGGTAGGTGGAAGGTCTTTAAGAATAATTTGAAGGAACAAAGCTCCAAACTGAAGGAAAGGACCTCCAAGGTAGTGTTCGCTGGAATACTGCCTGTGCCATGCACTACACAGGGCCATCAGCAGGAACTTAGGGAGTTAAATGCATGGCTTAAGGCCCCTTTCACACAAACGAGTTTTCCGCGCCGTTGAGATGCGTGAAGTGAACGCATAGCACCCACAATGAATACTGACCCATTCATTTCAATGGGTCTATGGTGTGAGTTTCAGTGAACGCATCCTGACACAATCCGTATAGTTCGTGTGACAGAGGCCTAAGTCTTGGTGTAGACGAGAAGGGTTTGGATTCCTACACCAGTGGGCTGACTTTTGACTGCGAGACAAACTGTTTTCCGCAGATAATTTGCACCTCAATGGACGGAGAGCTGCTGTGTTGGGGTAGAGATTTCAGGATGGGGTGGCAATGCATTTAAACTAGGGAAAAGGGAGGATATGGATATAAATATGGAGGTAGACAGGGAGGGGTCAAAGTATATTGGTGGGTGGAATGGATGGTGGGGGGGGGGAGGATTAGAAAAGTGGATAAGGAGATCTGTCAGTTACAAACTAATTCTGAAAGAGGAAAAAATGATCATAAAAAAAATAAAAAAATTAATTTTCTAAAAGTGTAACATTTGATGACAACTTAAAATGTATGTTCACAAATGCCAGAAGTCTTCCGGCAGGCAGGCCGGGCGGGCGAGTGTCAGTGTGACTGACTGATGTCACGTGCCTGCCCGGCCTACTTTATGAATGAAGCAGGCAGCGCAGGCACGTGACGTCCGTTATACAAGAAGCGAATGTGAGTAGATAGAATGATATACAAAGTAGGAGGCAGCTTGAATGATTTGTATTTGAATTAGACATTTTATAACTTTACCGCAGCACTGAAGCGGCGGGGCCGGAGCACAGTGAACGCACCAGCCTCGCCGCAATTGCCGGTCCCCAGCTCCTCCTCCCAGTCCCTCCCCGCTCATACTCCTCCTCCCAGTCCCTCCCCGCTCATACAGCTGGAGTATTGCAGGCTGCGATGTAAAAATGTCAGCATTCGCCCAATAAGACACAGGGGCATTTTCCCCCTATTTTTTGGGGGGGAAAAGTGTGTCTTATGGGGCGAAAAATACGGTAATTATATTCCAACTAAATTGTAAAAAACAAACTCAGGTCGGTAGGGCAAAAACACTTCATTTTAAAAAGGCGAAGTTCCCAGGGTTGAGTGCTGCACTTTAGGACTAGGAGCAACTATTGTCACATAAGGACACTAATGCTAAATGGGAGTGCTTTAAATCTACTTTGGATAAGTATATTGTTAAGTACATTCCTAGAGGTAACAAGTACAAGCGAATACAATTAAACCCCACATGGCTTACAAATATTGTAAATAAATGACAAAAAGTCGTCCTTTAAGAAACACAGATTTGAGAGGTCAGCTGTAGCCTTTAAAAAGTGTAAATAACTACTGTAAATAGATAATGTAAGGGGGTAATAAAATCTGCGAAAATACACAATAAAATACAGGTGGCCAAAGAAAGTAAGACCAACCCCAAAACACACTTTGGCTGAGGCTATTTATAGGGCTGTGACATCACAGGGGCTGTCTGGCTGCTGATTGGCTGCACATTTTGGGTGATCGCTCGTTCCCAGAGTTCTTTGCTCCATGTCCTAACACGTGCAGCAGCCATTTTGGGAAAAAATGCGATTCGTTAGTACGAAGTGTGAGGAAATTCAGATTCCATTGCGAATCGAATTTTTCCTTAAATTCGGATTGATTTCCACATCGTTAACTTCGATTCGCTCATCTCTACCCTTAGACTGAATAAATTACCACTGCAGTTTATGGGAGGTTCAATACTTTCCTATGGAGCCTTGCAACAGGCAAGACTCCATAGAAACGTGTTGCTGTGGTGGCCTTCCTAAGGATCAAGTCTACCAAAACAAACAAATGACTCGTTCACTGCGCAGGGAAGCCACTCGGGCCCTGGGAGCACAGCGTTTCCTGGGAAAAGCTGCTCAATTCACTATGGCATCTCAGGGGTTAAATTCTGTGATCTGCATTATTGCCGATGACAGACCACAGACATTAGCTCTGGGTGTATGCTGGCTATGTTGCCTGCTCAGCTTCTGTGTGGGTTCCATGTTTAAATACTGGACTTCTGTACGCCAGCGGATTGGAAGAGGTTAAATATAGCACTTGCTCAGAAGCTGAGCGGGCGCTGTAGCCTACAGGTGCCTGCTGTTTTGCACCATGCGCTCCCAGGGCAAAACAGCTCCCCCACGCCAAGATATATTTGATTGCTAGGGCAGCATCGGGCCCTCTGAAGGATCTGAGTTCGGCCACAGCAAAGTTCCTATAGAGGTATGCTGTGTCCCGAAATGCTCGAACTATTAATATAATATAAAAAGCTATATAATATAATATAAAAAAAAGTTATCAGGTCAGAATATGGTGATGTAAAGAAAAAAATATTTTTTTAAAGTATACAAACACAAGAAAAACGATATAAATGTGGAATTGCTGTAATTGGACTATCCCACAGAATAAGGCTATATGCACACGACAGTTGTTTTTTGCTGTCTGCAAATCGCGGATCCGTCTTCCTTTTTTTTTCACATCCGTTCCGTGTGTCCGCAAATTTTGTAGGTTGTGTTTCCGTGTGTCTTCCGTTTTTTTTGCGGATCCGCAAAAAAAAAACGGAAGGCTTGAAACAGTTTCTTAAAGTACCTGCACAAGTGCCCTGGTTTGCAAGCAACCATCTGCAAAAAAAACGGATGCGGATGGAAAAACGGAAGGCTTCAGTGTGGTTTCCGTTTTTTTTGCGGACCCATTGACTTCTATGGGTCCGCAAACCATTTTTTGCGGACAAGAATAGGACATGCCATATTTTTTTTGCGGACGTGAAATGCGGAATGCGGACGCGGACAGGAAACGGAAGAGGCATCAGTTTTTTTTGCGGATCCATAGAAATGAATGGGATCCGCAAAAAAAACGGAACGGAAGCCGAGAAAAAACACTGCCGTGTGCATGTAGGCTAAAGGTAACATGTTACAACGGAAAAAACAAAACCCCAAAACTATAGCGGAATTCCTATTTTTGAAATTCCACTACATTTGAAATGTTTTTCCAGCCACGCACTACATCCTATGCAATATGAAATAGTGCCATTACAAAGTACAACTTGTCCTCATACACCTATGTGAAAGGAAAAATAAAAAAATAAAAAAACACAGCAAAACACATTCAGAACGGATCTGGTTGTATTATATAGAAAATGAACATGCTTGTCCGAAAAAAAAAAAAGATTCAACACCATGGTTTCTGGTGCCTGATCCAGCATGTTCACTTACCCATGCCGCGCATAAAAACGCTGCTTGCATGGGAATGCAACAAACTGGAACGGAACACATTCTGGTGCACTCCGTTCCATTTTTTACAGTTTTGTCGCCATTGACAATGAATAGGGACAAAACTTGTCAGATCTCAAAATCTGAATGGAAAGCGTATATGTGAAAGTAGCCTAAAGCCTAACATATCTCCGTCAAGAGAAAAGTAAAAAAAATATGGTTGTCAGAAAATGGCTGCACTGGTAGCCCAAAGGCTGTTCAATGGCAACATGGCGCCCATAAACCAATCCATCAAAATCTGTGCTGCAAAAGCCAAAAAGTGTCCCTTCCCTTCTGAACCCTGCAAAATATCCAAACAGCAGTCTAAGGCCTCATGTACACGACTGTATGTATTTTTCGGTCCGCAAAAAATACAGATGACTTCTGTGTGCATTCCGTATTTTGCGGAACAGAACCGCTGGCCCCTAATAGAACAGTGCTATCCTTGTCCGTAATGCGGGGTAAACACCATATACCCTGCCATCAGTGAGGAGTCAGTAAGCACCATATACCCTGCCATCAGTGAGGAGTCAGTAAGCACCATATACCCTGCCATCAGTGAGGAATCAGTAAGTACCATATACCCTGCCATCAGTGAGGAGTCAGTAAGCACCATATACCCCGCCACCAGTAAGAGGTCAATAAGCGCCATATACCCTGCCATCAGTGAGGAATCAGTAAGCACCATATACCCTGCCATCAGTGAGGAGTCAATAAGCACCATATACCCTGCCATCAGTGAGGAATCAGTAAGCACCATATACCCTGCGATCAGTGAGAAGTCAGTAAGCACCATATACCCTGCCATCAGTGAGTAGTCAATAAGCACCATATACCGTGCCATCAGTGAGGAGTCAGTAAGCACCATATACCCTGCCATCAGTGAGGAGTCAGTAAGCACCATATACCCGGCCATCAGTGAGGAATCAGTAACCACCATATACTCTGCCATCAGTGAGGAGTCAGTAAGCACCATATACCCTGCCATCAGTGAGGAGTCAGTAAGCACCATATACCCTGCCATCAGTGAGGAGTCAGTAAGCACCATATACCCTGCCATCAGTGAGGAATCAGTAACCACCATATACTCTGCCATCAGTGAGGAGTCAGTAAGCACCATATACCCTGCCATCAGTGAGGAGTCAATAAGCACCATATACCGTGCCATCAGTGAGAAGTCAGTAAGCACAATATACCGTGCCATCAGTGAGGAGTCAGTAAGCAGCATATACCCCGCAATCAGTGAGGAGTCAGTAAGCACCATATACCCTGCCATCAGTGAGGAGTCAGTAAGCACCATATACCCTACCATCAGTGAGAGGTCAGTAAGCACCATATACCCGGCCATCAGTGAGGAGTCAGTAAGCACCATATACCCTGCCATCTGTGAGGAATCAGTAAGTACCATATACCCTGCCATCAGTGAGGAGTCAGTAAGCACCATATACCCTGCCATCAGAAAGAGGTCAATAAGCGCCATATACCCTGCCATCAGTGAGGAGTCAATAAGCACCATATACCCTGCCATCAGTAAGAGGTCAATAAGCGCCATATACCCTGCCATCAGTGAGGAGTCAATAAGCACCATATACCCTGCCATCAGTGAGAAGTCAGTAAGCACCATATACCCTGCCATCAGTGAGGAGTCAATAAGCACCATATACCGTGCCATCAGTGAGGAATCAGTAAGCACCATATACCCTGCCATCAGTGAGGAGTCAGTAAGCACCATATACCCTGCCATCAGTGAGGAGTCAGTAAGCACCATATACCCTACCATCAGTGAGGAGTCAGTAAGCACCATATACCCTGCCATCAGTGAGGAGTCAGTAAGCACTATATACCCTGTGTGGGGAGTCGCTCTGGTAGACAGCGGTGCGGGTGCAGTTTAGAGGCAAAACAAGGAGTCCAGATTGTGCAACAAACAGTGTTTTATTCACACTTGCACACCATAAATGAAAAACAGTCTCTTTGGTGACAGTTCACACACAACGGAAATAACGTGGCAAAACAAAAACAGGCCAACACAGGTTCAGTCACCTGGGAGGTGTAGGTGCAGGTTCGCACCACGCTGTCGGCCCAGGCCTCGAACTGTGGGGCTGGACCCTTTTCACCTAGAAGCCCTAGCCGGGGGCTGTGGTCGTCGGCCGTGTCCCTATCTTTCCACGGCTTTAGCAAATTCACATGGTACACCTGCTCCGGCTTGCGCCGCCCTGGCTGGTGTACTTTGTAATTTACTTCCCCTACCTTCTTGACCACCTCATAGGGGCCCTGCCACCTAGCTAGGAATTTGCTGTCAAGGGTGGGTACCAGAACCAACACTCGATCTCCCGGATTGAAGCCCCGTACCCGAGCCTGACGATTATACACCCTACTCTGGGCTTGTTGCGCTGCCTCCATATGCTCCCGGACCAACGGCAACACCCTTTCTATCCGTTCCTGCATCTGGGTGACATACTCAATGACACTTTTGTGGGGGACAGGCTGTTGTTCCCATGCTTCCTTGGCGATATCCAACAGGCCCCGAGGGTGTCTGCCATAAAGCAGTTCGAAGGGCGAGAACCCAGTAGAGGCCTGGGGCACCTCTCGCACTGCGAACATGAGATAGGGCAGAAGCAGGTCCCAGTCCTTCCCATCTCTAGACACCACCCTTTTTAACATATTTTTTAGAGTTTGGTTAAACCTCTCAACAAGACCATCTGTTTGCGGATGGTAAACGGACGTCCGTAACTGCTTTATACGCAACAATTTACACAGTTCCTTCATTAGTTTGGACATAAAAGGGGTCCCTTGGTCTGTCAGAACCTCTTTTGGCAGGCCCACACGGGAAAACATCTCCATTAACTCTTTGGCAATGAGCTTAGCTGAGGTATGTCGCAGAGGCACCGCCTCCGGATACCGAGTGGCATAGTCGAGAACTACCAGAATGTGTTGGTGGCCCCTAGCAGACTTTGGTACAGGCCCAATTAAATCCATAGCAATTCGCTCAAACGGTACTTCAATAATTGGCAGAGGTACCAGAGGACTACGGAAATGTGGCTGGGGGCTAGTTACCTGACAGGTTGGACAGGACTTACAATAATTTTCTACTTCCTTGAACACACTGGGCCAATAAAACCGCTGCAGTATGCGGTCCTGGGTTTTCTGCCACCCCAGGTGTCCCCAAGAACATGTTGGTGGGCAAGCTCCATGACAAGCTTGCGATACGCTGTGGGCACCACCAACTGTTCAACAGGTTCACCTCGGATTTGGTTCACCCGATACAACATATCCTGCAGAACAATAAATCGTGGGAACATTAATTCAGCCCCTGGTTTCTGGGGTTTACCATCAATTTCCAGCACATTCTCCCAGGCCCTAGTTAGGGTTTGGTCCCGGTGTTGTGCGGTCCCAAAATTTTCCCCGGAGACATTGAGGTCTGCCAACTCAGGTCCCGGTGGCAAGTCCTCCGTGTCTCCCACCATTACACTCAGTGGGGTTGTCTCCCCCACTACCGCTGCAGCAGTGGTCACCCCTACCGCTGGCCCTTCAGACTCGGGCTCCCAGGGTTCTGGCCTTCCAGGGATATCAGGCCACTCGGCTAGGGTTACCCCTGTCTCAGGGCTATTAGACACTTTCATCTCAGGCCACAGTGACGGAAAACCAGGGAAGTCTCTCCCAATTATTAGTTCATAGGGCAGCTTTGTGGAGATCGCCACTTCACAAGTCCAGGTGCCCGACCGCCGTGGACAGAGACATTACAGCAGTGGGATAGTCCTTTAAGTCTCCGTGTATGCACACCACACCCACTGTCCGGCCCGTATACTGGGTGGGCTGTACCAGGGCAGCATTTACCAGGGTTACCAGGCTCCCTGAGTCCAACAGCGCCACTGCCAGGTTATCCCCGACTTGCACCTGGCACAGATGACAATTGTCTATTGTCCCGGGGATGCCGGTCGCACACAGTCTCCGGGCATACATGGAAGCCCGGTACCCATAATTAGTCTCCATGGGTTCCCCCACTGTGGACAGTTGGCCCTTATGTGTCCAGGCTCCCGACACTGCCAGCAGACCACTGGGGACGGATCTGCAAGAGGTACATCCCGGGCGGGTTTGGCCGGCCGCCGGGACTGGGGTGGAGATTTCCGGGGTTTGACTGGCCCCCTCCCAAAAGAACCCCCTGCAGGTTTCTGGTGGCCTCATATCGCTCCACCAGGTCGACCATCTCAAGGGCATTGGTGGGGGATACCTGGCCGATCCAGTGTTGAAGGGGGTAAGGCAAGGCCCTCCAAAACATGTCAGCCAGCAGCCGGTCCAGCATAGCAGT
Organism: Bufotes viridis; assembly: GCA_033119425.1. Taxonomy (NCBI): domain Eukaryota; kingdom Metazoa; phylum Chordata; class Amphibia; order Anura; family Bufonidae; genus Bufotes; species Bufotes viridis. The sequence continues at coordinate 327,665,020 of CM065592.1, read as the reverse complement.
CGGACTTAGAACCTCAGGCTGCAGCCATTTTTGCAACCTGTGCAGCAACTCATAGTACTGCGGCCTGGCGGGTTCAGCCACTTTGAAGTCCCACTGGTGGACCCGCTGAGCCCGGACCAACACGTTTACCCCCAGTCTGGCCAGGATCTCCCCCTTCACCGTGGAATAGTCAGCAGCCTGGTCGTCTGCCAAATCAAAAAAACTTGCTGGGGTCCGGATGCCAGGAACGGAGCAACCACCTCGGCCCACTGGTCACGGGGTAACTTTTCCCTCACGGCGACCTTCTCAAAAACCGCCAGGTACGTCTCAACGTCGTCTGCGGGGTCATTTTTGGGATCGCCGCACGGACCGCTTTCCGGGCATCATGGACGTGGTGGGACGCTCCTGCCGCCTGTAACGCCATCACATGTTGTAGCAGTAGTTGGTTGGTCTCCCGCTGCTGCACGTTAGCCTCTATGAGAGCCTTCACAGCAGCCTCCATGTTGCCAGAAACTCCTGCTTGCAGCTTTGCTGGCTTAATATATTCCATGCACTTTAGAAAAACAAAACTTCGGCGTTCACGCCAGCCTCACTGCGCATGCCCGCATCCGACACCAAATGTGGGGAGTCGCTCTGGTAGACAGCGGTGCGGGTGCAGTTTAGAGGCAAAACAAGGAGTCCAGATTGTGCAACAAACAGTGTTTTATTCACACTTGCACACCATAAATGAAAAACAGTCTCTTTGGTGACAGTTCACACACAACGGAAATAACGTGGCAAAACAAAAACAGGCCAACACAAGTTCAGTCACCTGGGAGGTGTAGGTGCAGGTTCGCACCACGCTGTCGGCCCAGCCGCAGGAGAATCCAGCTTCAGGTAGCCAGGAACAAAGCACCTCCTTGCTGAGCTCTTTCCTCCAGGACAGAGAACTCCTCAGCCCTGTTAGCAGCTCCAGGATAATCACAGCCTCCAGCTGCTGAGCTGGCTGAGCTTTTAAACCCAGCCCAAAACCAGGACTGGGTCGTGGGGAGCAGCCACCCACCCTACACTTTAGCTGCTCCCGGTAAGAGCCGGCCCGGATCGGCTTTGCAGCCATGCTATTTAAACTCTGTCAGTAGCACTAGCTGCTGCTGACATCAACAAAAACGGGCTCTTACCTCACCGAGGCTATGAACCTCGGTGACACATACCTGCCATCCACGACGGCACCCTGCACCTTACCACACCTGCCATCAGTGAGGAGTCAGTAAGCACCATATACCCTACCATCAGTGAGAAGGCAGTAAGCACCATATACCCTGCCATCAGTGAGGAATCAGTAAGCACCATATACCCCGCCATCAGTGAGGAGTCAGTAAGCACCATATACCCTACCATCAGTGAGGAATCAGTAAGCACCATATACCCTGCCATCAGTGAGGAATCAGTAAGCACCATATACCCTGCCATCAGTGAGGAATCAGTAACCACCATATACTCTGCCATCAGTGAGGAGTCAGTAAGCACCATATACCCTACCATCAGTGAGGAGTCAATAAGCACCATATACCGTGCCATCAGTGAGGAATCAGTAAGCACCATATACCCTGCCATCAGTGAGGAGTCAGTAAGCACCATATACCCTGCCATCAGTGAGGAGTCAGTAAGCGCCATATACCCTGCCATCAGTGAGTAGTCAATAAGCACCATATACCCTGCCATCAGTGAGGAGTCAGTAAGCACGATATACCCTACCATCAGTGAGAGGTCAGTAAGCACCATATACCCTACCATCAGTGAGAGGTCAGTAAGCACGATATACCCTACCATCAGTGAGAGGTCAGTAAGCACCATATACCCTACCATCAGTGAGAGGTCAGTAAGCAGCATATACCCTGCCATCAGTGAGGAGTCAGTAAGCACCATATACCCAGCCATCAGAGGTCAGTAAGCACCATATACCCTGCCATCAGTGAGAGGTCAGTAAGCAGCATATACCCTGCCATCAGAGGTCAGTAAGCACCATATACCCTGTCATCAGTGAGGAATCAGTAAGCACCATATACCCTGCCATCAGTGAGGAGTCAGTAAGCATCATATACCCTGCCATCAGTGAGGAGTCAGTAAGCACCATATACCCTGCCATCAGTGAGAGGTCAGTAAGCACCATATACCCTGCCATCAGTGAGGAGTCAATAAGCACCATATACCCTGCCATCAGTGAGGAGTCAGTAAGCACCATATACCCTGCCATCAGTGAGTAGTCAATAAGCACCATATACCCTGCCATCAGTGAGGAGTCAGTAAGCACCATATACCCTGCCATCAGAGGTCAGTAAGCAGCATATACCCTGCCATCAGTGAGGAGTCAGTAAGCACCATATACCCTGCCATCAGTGAGGAGTCAGTAAACACCATATACCCTGCCATCAGTGAGGAGTCAGTAAGCACCATATACCCTGCCATCAGTGAGGAGTCAGTAAGCACCATATACCCTGCCATCAGTGAGGAGTCAGTAAGCAGCATATACCCTGCCATCAGTGAGGAGTCAGTAAGCACCATATACCCTGCCATCAGTGAGGAGTCAGTAAGCACCATATACCCTGCCATCAGTGAGGAATCAGTAAGCACCATATACCCCGCCATCAGTGCTGCATCAGTGAGGAGTCAATAAGCACCATATACCCTGCCGTCAGTGAGGAGGCAGTAAGCACCATATACCCTGCCATTAGTGAGGAATCAGTAAGCACCATATACCCCGCCATCAGTGAGGAGTCAATAAGCACCATATACCCTGCCATCTGTGAGGAGTCAGTAACCACCATATACTCTGCCATCAGTGAGGAATCAGTAAGCACCATATACCCTGCCATCAGTGAGGAATCAGTAAGCACCATATACCCCGCCATCAGTGCTGCATCAGTGAGGAGTCAATAAGCACCATATACCCTGCCGTCAGTGAGGAGGCAGTAAGCACCATATACCCTGCCATTAGTGAGGAATCAGTAAGCACCATATACCCCGCCATCAGTGAGGAGTCAATAAGCACCATATACCCTGCCATCAGTGAGGAATCAGTAAGCACCATATACCCTGCCATCAGTGAGGAGTCAATAAGCACCATATACCCTGCCATCTGTGAGTAGTCAATAAGCACCATATACCCCCATCAATGCTGCATCAGTGAGGAGTCAGTAAGCACCATATATCCTGCCATCAGTGAGGAGTCAGTAAGCACCATATACCCTGCCATCAATGAGAGGTCAGTAAGCACCATATACCCTGCCATCAGTGAGGAATCAGTAAGCACCATATACCCCGCCATCAGTGCTGCATCAGTGAGGAGTCAATAAGCACCATATACCCTGCCATCAGTGAGGAATGCAGTAAGCACCATATACCCTACCATCAGTGAGGAGGCAGTAAGCACCATATACCCTGCCATCAGTGAGGAATCAGTAAGCACCATATACCCCGCCATCAGTGCTGCATCAGTGAGGAGTCAATAAGCACCATATACCCTGCCATCAGTGAGGAATGCAGTAAGCACCATATACCCTACCATCAGTGAGGAGGCAGTAAGCACCATATACCCTGCCATCAGTGAGGAATCAGTAAGCACCATATACCCCGCCATCAGTGAGGAGTCAGTAAGCACCATATACCCTACCATCAGTGAGGAGGCAGTAAGCACCATATACCCTGCCATCAGTGAGGAATCAGTAAGCACCATATACCCTGCCATCAGTGAGGAGTCAATAAGCACCATATACCCTGCCATCTGTGAGGAGTCAGTAAGCACCATATACCCTGCCATCAGTGAGGAGTCAGTAAGCACCATATACCCTGCCATCAGTGAGGAGTCAGTAAGCACCATATACCCTACCATCAGTGAGGAGGCAGTAAGCACCATATACCCTGCCATCAGTGAGGAGTCAGTAAGCACCATATACTCTGCCATCAGTGAGGAATCAGTAAGCACCATATACCCTGCCATCAGTGAGGAGTCAGTAAGCACCATATACCCTGCCATCAGTGAGGAGTCAGTAAGCACCATATACCCTGCCATCAGTGAGGAATCAGTAAGCACCATATACCCTGCCATCAGTGAGGAATCAGTAACCACCATATACCCTGCCATCAGTGAGTAGTCAGTAAGCACCATATACCCTGCCATCAGTGAGGAGTCAGTAAGCACCATATACCCTGCCATCAGTGAGGAATCAGTAAGCACCATATACCCTACCATCAGTGAGGAATCAGTAAGCACCATATACCCTGCCATCAGTGAGGAATCAGTAAGCACCATATACCCTGCCATCAGTGAGGAGTCAATAAGCACCATATACCCTGCCATCTGTGAGTAGTCAATAAGCACCATATACCCTGCCATCAGTGCTGCATCAGTGAGGAGTCAATAAGCACCATATACCCTACCATCAGTGAGGAGGCAGTAAGCACCATATACCCTGCCATCAGTGAGGAATCAGTAAGCACCATATACCCCGCCATCAGTGAGGAGTCAATAAGCACCATATACCCTGCCATCTGTGAGGAGTCAGTAAGCACCATATACCCTGCCATCAGTGAGGAGTCAGTAAGCACCATATACCCTGCCATCAGTGAGGAGTCAGTAAGCACCATATACCCTGCCATCAGTGAGGAGTCAGTAAGTACCATATACCCTGCCATCAGTGAGGAGTCAGTAAGCACCATATACCCTGCCATCAGTGAGGAATCAGTAAGCACCATATACCCTGCCATCAGTGAGTAGTCAATAAGCACCATATACCCTGCCATCAGTGAGGAGTCAGTAAGCACCATATACCCTGCCATCAGTGAGGAATCAGTAAGCACCATATACCCTGCCATCAGTGAGGAATCAGTAACCACCATATACCCTGCCATCAGTGAGTAGTCAGTAAGCACCATATACCCTGCCATCAGTGAGGAGTCAGTAAGCACCATATACCCTGCCATCAGTGAGGAGTCAGTAAGCACCATATACCCTGCCATCAGTGAGGAGTCAGTAAGTACCATATACCCTGCCATCAGTGAGGAGTCAGTAAGCACCATATACCCTGCCATCAGTGAGGAATCAGTAAGCACCATATACCCTGCCATCAGTGAGTAGTCAATAAGCACCATATACCCTGCCATCAGTGAGGAGTCAGTAAGCACCATATACCCTGCCATCAGTGAGGAATCAGTAAGCACCATATACCCTGCCATCAGTGAGGAATCAGTAACCACCATATACCCTGCCATCAGTGAGTAGTCAGTAAGCACCATATACCCTGCCATCTGTGAGGAGTCAGTAAGCACCATATACCCTGCCATCAGTGAGGAATCAGTAACCACCATATACCCTGCCATCAGTGAGTAGTCAGTAAGCACCATATACCCTGCCATCTGTGAGGAATCAGTAACCACCATATACCCTGCCATCAGTGAGTAGTCAGTAAGCACCATATACCCTGCCATCTGTGAGGAGTCAGTAAGCACCATATACCCTGCCATCAGTGAGGAGTCAGTAAGCACCATATACCCTGCCATCAGTGAGGAGTCAGTAAGCACCATATACCCTGCCATCAGTGAGGAGTCAGTAAGCACCATATACCCTGCCATCAGTGAGGAGTCAGTAAGTACCATATACCCTGCCATCAGTGAGGAATCAGTAAGCACCATATACCCTGCCATCAGTGAGTAGTCAATAAGCACCATATACCCTGCCATCAGTGAGGAGTCAGTAAGCACCATATACCCTGCCATCAGTGAGGAATCAGTAAGCACCATATACCCTACCATCAGTGAGGAATCAGTAAGCACCATATACCCTGCCATCAGTGAGGAATCAGTAAGCACCATATACCCTGCCATCAGTGAGGAGTCAATAAGCACCATATACCCTGCCATCTGTGAGTAGTCAATAAGCACCATATACCCTGCCATCAGTGCTGCATCAGTGAGGAGTCAATAAGCACCATATACCCTGCCATCAGTGCTGCATCAGTGAGGAGTCAATAAGCACCATATACCCTGTCATCAGTGCTGCATCAGTGAGGAGTCAGTAAACACTATATACCCTGCCATCTGTGAGGAGTCAGTAAACATGCTGGTGGCCATGTTCCTTACCTGTAGAAGCGGTCATCTCGGTATGGAGTCAGATCCTCCTTCAGCTCCTTGTAAGCGTTGCTGATTTTCTTGCAGAAGTCTTTGAATTCACTGTACAGGGAGCTCTCAAATGCTGCATAGTCTGGATCCATCCTCCCGGCTGTCAGCTGCCCATCTATCACAGCAGTGGGCGGCTCTGATAAGCAGCGTCGCTCGGGCTTCTCATTGACAGGCACGGCCTATGATAGGTATTATTCCGAAAGCCTGACTACATGATCGTGATTCCGGGCCTCCCGTTCTCTAAACCGAGGACACCGGGACCGTAGAGAGGATGTCACAGAGACCACCCACACACAGGCTTCATCACGGAGACAGTGCTGCCACCTTGTGCCGTCTATAGGTATTACATACTTGAGGACCGCGCGCAGTATTTAGCAGCAGCGCACCCGCCTTTCGGTAGTCGCTGGTACTGTACCTACCGGCGCTATGTGCCATAATATGAACGAGGTCCTCCCTCTGATGATTACTGGGACATATTATTTATCTAGATTGTGCGGGAGGATGTGGAGTTTATTGGATTTTAGCCATATCCATGCCATTCAGTATGCAGCAACATGTTTTGCTTACAGAAACCAGTGCAAGCCGGTGAAGATGAAGTATTATCCTTTAGGAAACCGAAGGTTTTTGGGTTTTTTCCGTTTTTGTTTCTTCATTTCATTTCCCTAACTTCCTTGAGCCATTTTTTTTTTATTTTTCCGTTTACATAGCCATATGAGGGCTTATTTTTTCGCTGGACAAGTTGTACTTTTGAATGCCACCGTTCAATATGGCATACAATGTAATGGGAAGCGATAAAAACTTCCAAATGGGGTGGAATAAACAAAAATTGCAATTCCTTTATTTTACGGGTTTTGTTCCCACGGCCTTACCTTTGCGGCAAAACTGATCTGTCCCCTTCATTCTCTGGGCCAGTATGATTACAACGATACCACAGAAGCGATGAAAAAATGGCAAATTGGCCATTTTGACCATTTTTTCCGTTATGCCATTTGCTATATTGGAAAAATATTTTTATATTTTAATAGTACGGGCGTTTTCGGACTCGGAGATGCCCATAATGTTTATATTTTTTGTTATTTATGCATTTATTTTTTTTATTCTACAGAAAAGGGGATGATTAAAAGTTTTGTATATTTTTAAAAATAAAATTTGACATTTTTAGGCCCGTTTCACACTTCAGTTATTTGGTCAGTTATTTCCATCAGTTTTAGTGAGCCAAAACCAGGAGTAAAGGCTACTCAGAGATAAGGTGTAATGAAAAGATATTCACCTGTTCTATGTTTTTGACCCGCACCTGGTTTTGGCTCCCAAGAACTGATGGAAATGACTGTTCAAATAACTGAAGTGTGAACAAGGCCTTAACAGTTTTTTTTAAACTTTTTTATGATTTTGAAGCTCGTCTTTGAGCCTACAAAATCGTTTTTAAAAAAATCTGAACAACCATGGGTCTTTTAGATCCATTATCCGTACTGAACTGCTTATTTCTTATGTTGGACTGCCACCTGCTGGCCACAATAAGAATTGCAACTTCAATACCCTGGGTCTCTTCAGCGAGACCCAGCGCATTGAATTCAATTACCGGCATCCTCATTGGCCTCAGAGGATGCCGGTAAGCAGTCCAGCAGCACAAGCTTCCGGGTTTTTCACCCTTTAAATGCCCACAATCGGCATTATTGCCGGTCATTAGCCACAGGTCTCTACTGTATGAAACAGTGGAGACCTACGGGCCATGTCGCCAGCTGCACATGCAAGCGGTTGCCATGTTTGCACTTTGCTCCTGTGCCGTACATGTACAGTGCTGGTAGCGAAGGGGTTAAAGCTGTGCTTTGGCTGCCATAATAGAGGCGCAGGTCTTGTAGTTCAAGCAAATCAAAGCTGATCTCATCGAACACTCTGATGACAAAAACAATACCTCACCTCCTCACAGCAGGGTGGTAGCTACCATGGAAGCAGAAGGAGGACAAATAGATGTATTTTCAGGGCTGGTGAGTATTGTGCTCCTTGTCCTAGCACTGGTATTACTCACCGCTGCCTCTTCTTCTTCTCTGGGCGCCTGCGCTTCACTAAGTCCTGGCAGCACACAGCTTCAGGATGGGATGTGTGTGTAGAAGCACACTTTGACCTGATGCTGTGCGATTTTAGGTCACAGTTTAGTGCGAGCCTTGACGCGGTGCTGCACGAAGAGCAGAAGCATCCGTAGGAGAAGAAGAGAGGTGAGTATTTATTTTGTGTGTGTGAGGTCTACATTAAGGGGACCAAGGTGGACCTCGTTCAAAAATTAGCTATGGGGCCCAGTCAGTTTTAGCTACGCCACTGCACAGAAATGTGTATAGGCATAGAACAGACATGGACTCCAGTATCTAATATAACAAACCCATGATGACCTACCGTTCACTACATGAACTGGGCAGTGGAGAAACATCACTTGCACAAAAGTAAAATCAAGAATTTGTTTACTCGTAGGTCTCATTATTGGAATTAGACATGCTTCTGCTCTTTGTAATATGGCTTTATGATAACTTTGATAAAATGTTTTTCACTTCTGTTTTTATTTCCAGAACATATGTTTCCTGGTCACTACAGTACAGCCACCTCCGTGCTCTGATAAATTCACCTACAGGAAAATTCTTAATGACATGTCAAGTGACAGCCATTAGCATGGCTTTCCATACAGATTAGTGTTGATAGTACTACGTATTTCTATGATTTCCTATTAGTTGTATATACAAATAATTAATGGTGTTATGATTGGAAAACGTAACTATAAGGTTATCGTCATTGCAGTTCATATACCAGACCAGAGCAGGCAGATGACATTCCCCATATCAGCAATATAGCTTCCGTACCCCTGAATACGGACTGCAATGATTGTACCAATGCTTTTCCTCCCACTAGCTTGCTAAGGAGGGGGAGAAGCAAGTCCTAATAGGGCATTCTTGTAAGTGCAAGCAAAAAAAAAGTTATGAAACATAAAGTAATTATGTCTTAGTAGAAAGTCAATGAGTGACATTTACTAAGGGCATTATGCAACTATTGTGGTGTAAAATAAGATGCAAATTATTGCGCACACCATATGTGCACCATAATTTGCGACTTTTTAAAGTTGTCTGCACTTTTCCGAAATGCCAAGAAAGGGGGGCAGGGCTTTGCGCCACCCACCGGATTTACTATAACTTTCACCAGAAAGTGGTGTCAGAGTTGAAGTCTACGCCAGCCTGTAGACCTCAGTATCTGGCTCACGGCAGGGCAGAAATACGCCTAATTTATCAAGAGGCATGTGTGGTATGGGTATGCCAGCTTTGATAAATGTCCCTCAGTGAATGTAAGTAAATATTGCTTGTAATACAGTGAATTACTTGTATATTTATCCAATATATAGCTTAGCTCTAATAAAGGCTTATGATATGGTCTGGTGGTATATAAGGTCACAAGTGACCAAAAGTAACTTCTCTTTCATTCCATTTGTGACATGATGCGGTGGATCAAGCTCCAGTTCTAAATGTAAGACACCTTCCTAGCTGTCTTACATTAAGACCTTTTACTACGCCTAAAACAGGTGTAGAAAACAGTACTGGCCCGTCCCTGCCTATGCAGCACCCACTTTTTTAAATAAAGAGGTATTCACGGCACTCCAACTTTAGATAAGCAGTAATCTTTTATTAAGTTATCTTTAAATTTTCATGCCAAACATGTAGAACTGGCCGACGTTAACGTTTCGGTCTTATTAAGACCTTGGTCACGGCCTAAAAACACACAAATACACATAATAAATAACGTAAGACAAAATACATACAAACACTATAACAACAGTAATACAAAAAGGACAATACATCCATAGAATTAATCCTAATAGTATCTCATGTCTGTCTCATATATTGCAAATCCAGAATAAACAACACCTAAAGTATATTACACATTGAAGTGGCATGATGAAATCAAATGGATATATATATCACTTTGATTGTATTGAATACTCATGATATCGCATGCACAAGGTATATAGACATATAGACAGAGATGAAATGGCATGTTCCACTTTAGTTCAATTCATGTGTCACAAAAACAAACCTGAATAAGCGATAATGATCGCAATAGCATAGCGGTAATTGACATAATAACACCACTGCAAGAATGTAACTTACCCAAAAAGATTGTTGGCAGGCATGGCTCAGGGAGAGACTGTATGGCGTGCGCGCGCTGTTTAAATAGACCAAACAGGTCTACAATAGGCTACGCGATCTAATGACGTCACCTGAGCAATCATGTGAGAATCGCGTAATCGAGCGCAATGCGCGTATGCGCGCATGCGCAATACCAAGGTAGGTAACAGTGAGGGCAAGAATATTTGCCCTTAAACTATCGGGATTAATCGCAAAGAGTGGAATGTGTATGGGTATAAGTGAACTGCAAATCTATCAACATGCCTCACTGCCCCAGAGTCACATACTATATTTAAGTAAATAGTGACACAGAATTGAACCGGTATAGATACATAAACATATACATCAAGTGTTAAAACATAAAACATATACAAATACACAACGTCACATGCATCTAGGAACAGCAGGTTATTGTAGCGGGCACAGTTTCATCGAGTAAGTATACACAAGATGACACACAGTGTTAATGTTACATGGATATAGTATTATGTAAATCTACCTGTATCAAACAAAAAGAGGGAGACCATCTCGTCTGCAATAAAATACAGAATGAACATATAAAAATAGATATAAACATATGTATAGAATGTTGAAATAGAAGAACGACAAATCTCTTTTCATAAGCAAAAACTCACATAATATTAATTTGAAAAATCCAACCGTACCAGCATTGTAGAATACTTTTGTGTTATATTACCATAATGAGAATCAAACAGAAAAGCAACCAAAAGTAAAAAATAAAAAATCAAGGAATATGCATGGTAGAGCAAAAATTATAATGAAACAAAAATTATAGTAAAACAAAAATATGCTCGAACAAAAAATGTAAGCAAAAAATTTTTTTAAAGCAAAAAATTCAAGCAAAATTTCAAGCAAAAAATTCAAAGTCGCGATTAAGACCGTTTGGATATAGTGTTCTTAGTTCATGAATCCAGTAAGATTCACGTTTTTTTAAAAGGCCCACTCGATTACCACCTCTACATAAGAGGGAAACATTATCAATCACCTGAAATTTTAATTGGTTCACTTGGTGTTTGGCCTGAATAAAATGATAGGGGACTGGAAGTTCCGTTTTACGGCAGCGAATGTCAGACTTGTGCTTGCTAATGCGGTCTCGCACACACTGGGAAGTTTCCCCAACGTATGCAAGACCACACGGGCATTTTACAAGGTAAACAACATATGTAGTAGAACACGTATAAAATCCCCTAATGGGGTAAGTCTTGCCAGATAGGGGATGAGTAAAAGTGTTGCTCTTCATTATATTTGTGCATTGGGCACAATTCAAACAAGGAAAAGTTCCATATTTGATTGAAGACAAAGTCTTCTGTATGGGACATTTCTTTAGCGGACCAATATCCGCTCTTACAAGTGTGTCTCTCAGATTCCTAGATCTCTTAAAACATAATCTAGGGGATGAGGAAACTCATCAATTTCTGGGTGAAATCTGTGTAAAAGGAACCAATGTTTCCTAATAATTTGTTGTAATTTCATTGTGAAATTGTGATACGTGGTCACAAAAGGAATACGACGCTCTGCAGATCTAAAATTAGGAGGGGATCCCTGGAGAATTTTAGATTGTTCACTCATGAGTAATTGGTCCGGATATCCCCGAGAGCTGAATTTTTGGGACATTTCTTGTAAGCGTCGCCGCTTGGAAGCAGGATCACTTACTATCCGATTCACCCTAGAAAATTGTAATTTAGGTAATGAGTTCTTAGTACTTTTTGGATGATTACTGGAATAAAGAAGTAACGTATTTCTGTCCGTCGGTTTGATGAATAAATCTGTGGACAGAAGTCCCATATCATTCTTCATTACAGTAGTGTCCAGAAAGTCTATAGAATGTGCACTCACATGAAAGGTAAAAGAAATGTCAGGGTCAGCACTGTTGAGATCAAATAAAAAAGAATCCAATAGATCACGTGTACCAACCCATATACAAAAAATATCATCAATATAACGATACCATGTGAGCATGGACTGTAAAAATAAAGGGTGTTGGTACACGTGATCCTCCTCAAATCTGGCCATAAAGAGATTTGCATATGGGGGGGCCACATTGGCCCCCATTGCAGTTCCTTTTCTTTTGGATGAAAAAATCATCCCCAAACATGAAATAGTTATTGAACAGAACCAATCTTAATAAATCAACACAAAATTTCTTCTGAACATCACTTAAAGAGGTGGTGTTCAGAAAAAATGAAGTGGCCTGTATGCCTTTTAAATGAGTGATCTAGGTGTATCAACTGGTAACATCTAGTGTTACCAGTAAGGAGTCAGATGGCACCCACTTTTTTAGCCCTGGCATGAGCCGGGAGAAGTAAGAGATTGCTGCGCAACTTGCTGTTGCACCGCAATCTGTGCCTGAAATACACCTAATTTAGGCATATTTCAGATTGATAAATGATCCCCATAGTCTTTGTTTATATTCTGCACCATTTTCTATCTTTTATAAGGATGCCCCCTTGTTTACAAACTCTTTTGTGCTGTCCACACAGCAGTCCTGTCCATAAAATGGCTGCTGATGTCACCAGGTAAATCACCTCCATGTGATGTCTCCTCTATTCGAATACACTGCAGCTGCTTTCTGTACTTGCACTATTTGGAGTTTTGTGCAGTGTGTTTGAACGGAGGAGGCTGAGGGATATGTCTGGTCACATGACCCTCCAGAAAGCTGGGCAGGATAGGAGAAAGAGAGTGATGTGCCAGTTTGGACCACTCTTCTAGTCTTCCTGTCCACAAATTCATGGGGTCAGGGAACAGGGTGTGCTCCAGAGACTGGCCAGAGTTTAGGTAGACCTGAACATGGTCATAGATGTGGGAATTGACGGCTTGCTGACTGGCCTCAGCCTGGGGTGACATGTGGAAAAACTTCTCCAGAGTTTCCTGATAACAATGTAATTTGGCCTCCCTGTCAGAAGGAGGAAAAGATTCCCCCATTTTGCTTCGATAGCAAGGGTTTAAAAGCCTATCCAGACTGCTAATCATCAGACTGCTTGATGTCACTGATCCAACTTTCACTGTTTGAGCAGGTGAGTCTATAGGTCACCATTCTGGCCAGCATGCCCGAGGCAGTTCTTTCCAACTTTAACCCCCCCCCCTCCCCCACTAAGACGATTGGTGTCATCATTATTGTCCACATCCTCTTGCTCCAGCAATTCCAACTTCTCTTTCTCCTTCTTAAGCGCCCATGGCAGTTTCCTATTGTGGGTCCCCAACACCTACAGGGCGGACAGCAAGATGCATTAGCGGTTCTTCTTCCTCCTCTTTCTTTGCTACCTGTTGCATGAGTCTCTGCGTCTCTTCAAAAATACATATAAGGGGGATGAGGGACAACTGCAGCTGCCACTGCCCTACCTGGAAACAACACATTCTCCCTGCTGAGGCAGTCTGGTGCATAACAAAATCATTCATCGCTTTCCGCTGCTTGCAAAGCATGTGAATTCCAGCGAGTTGGAATGTCGCAATTAATTGCTGTAGCTGCATACCATTCTGACGCTGCAAGTCCAGGAGAGCGTTCCTCACCACGTGAGAATGCCTGAAAAGAGGGACAGTATCCTGGATCTTGTGCTGGGAGCATGTGTCACTGACCAACTAACCCAGTTGGACTCAGCGAGGTGACAGCCAGCAGGGTATTTACTGCTTGATGTACTTTAGCAACTGCTCACTGGTGTGGCTTGTCTTGCCCAGGCTGATCAGCTCCAACATGGCATAGCAATGCTTGACTTGACACGTGATAGGAAGGAGGGGTATGCCAGCCACGCTGTTCCCTGCAGCTGTTGGGGACAAGACTATGTTCATGATGAAGGAGGCAGATAAGTGCCTGCTGTGGGAGCCAGCCGGATAATATGATGAGGAGGGGGTCAAAAAGGCCTGGCCATGTTGCTTGAGTGCTGCCTCTCCACTGACACAAAAAAACATTGACCCAGTGGGCAGTGAAAGACATGTACTGTCTCTTCCCGTAACAGCTGCTCCAGGTGTCCACCGTTGTGCAAACATAGCTACACAGTGAGAATTGCAGGCAACAACCCACGTGGTCCATCATGTGAGAGTAGAAGGCACTAATACAATGGCACGGCAGCAACTGCAGCGCCAGCAACGTAGCCAGGTGGGGGTTTAGCTTTGTAGACAAGCTAATTCTGATAGAGAAAATTTTTTTCATGGTCAAACATTCCATTATATATGCCTCATCTCGGAGCTGAGGACAAGAAGAAGTCTTAGCAGGAGAAGAAGGTGGTGATGATGATGACAAAGATACAGTATTGCTTAAGGATGCTGGTTGGCTGCCATAAAAAGGACCAGGAGAAGGAGGACAGACTTGTTCTGATTGGGAATGCTGGCCAGTTGTGTTTTCTCACAGGATCCGGTGATGCCGCTTCATGTGCTGCAATAGAGCTCCGGTACCTATGATTCTGTTTGAAGGGCCACAGATTATTTTAATCCTGCACATCATGCACACGGCTGTGGTTTTGTGTGCCTGCCTTGTGGAGAAAACAATGTCATATGGGAGTTTCTTGCATAGAGCTATAGGCAGCCAAGTTTGGCTTATCTCTGGCACGTTTTGGTCCTAATCCACCCAAAGTGTCATCAGCATCACCAAATCCTGAAGCAGACGTGGCCCTGGCTGCTTTTTGAGGGGCATGTCGTCTCTGCTCTTTATTGCTGCCACCACTACCCTTCTCCACTGATGTTGCCTCTGCTCTCCTCAGCATCCCAATCCAGCTCTCAGGTCCTGTCCAGCACACAATCGCATCACAGTCCTTCTCCTTCTTACCACTTTTATCAGACTGTGAGATATCATGGTGGGTTTCTGGACACTCCTACTTTGTGTTTTCCATGACTGTCGCTGCCCCCACCGCCAATGCCATGCCTACAGGTACAACTATTACCACTAACATCAACACAGCTTTCATGGGGACCCCAGCCTTCTCCCCAGGGCAACCCAAAAGGCAACGGCTCTCACAAAAGTCATGAACAGGGAGACTCTCTTGACTATCTGCCATAGGGTGTGGTGGGGTTTTCTTGCCACATCGTATGGAAAAGGAAGGTGCTCCACTAGGAAGGAACAGAGAGAACCTAACTGAAAGCTTTTTCTGGGGCTGCAAGGAGGAAGAGCAGGAGGAATGCTGTGATCCCTGGCTTCATGGCATGGTGTCAGACTCCGAAGTCACCTCCACATCCTGCTGCGACTGAGAGGAGGACTGAGCCATCCAATCCACAATTTTATCCTCGTTCTTCTCAACGATAATGTTGCACCTTTCCGAAGCCAAGGATAACTGCTGCCTACTACAGCTACTACTGCTACTTTTGGATAGATACCACGTGCTTCTACTACCCACATTCTGGCTCTGGGTCATTCATTCGGAACCCTTTCTTAGCCCTGACAAATTTTGAGCCTCACATATAATTTTGTGCGCTACCCTGTGTATTGGTGTAGTAATCACGTATATGCTGGTTTTAATAAATTGAACAATCCCAAAAAATTTGGTTAGAAACTAGTGGAGACAGAAATAAACGGAAACAGATTTAGGCCTAAATCCATTATCACTCACATATTATTTTGTGGGCTTCTCTGTATATTGATGTACTAATCACGTATATGATTGTTTTATTAAACTAAACAAACCCCCCTTAAACCGTGTGGAGATAGAAGTAAACGGAAATAAATTATTGAGGCCTGACACCTAATATTACATTATAACTCACATATAATTTTGTGTGCTACCCTGTGTATTGGTCTACTAAACACCTATATGCTGGTTTTATTAAATTATGCAATCCCAAAAAATTGGAACCATGTGGAGAAAGAAATAAACGGAAAGGGACGATTGAGGCCTGTACCCCATGTATTGGTGTACTGATCACCTATAAGCTGGTTTAATTTAAATAGAACAACCCCCAAAAATAAAATTCCACAACAGCTGGAGTGACACAAGTTGCTAACCCCTGATATAACTCCTCCAAAAAAATGAATTTAGAACTGTGTCTGTGGAGATAATAAACGGATTTAGCCCTAATATTACATTCTCAATCGCTGATTTATACAGTTTTTCAAACTACAAAACAACTGAAAGGTGGCATGAAGCAGGATGTGCTCAACCCAAAAATGCAGTTGTGCATATATATACAGGGGAGCAGATCCTAAACTTGTGGCCCGTTGCTAATGGCGATCCCCAGCAAAAATGCATACGGTGGAAGACCACAATAGGCATCCTACACAGGATGGCAATTGTGTGGATGTGATAAATAATATAACAATATAGCAATAACAAATGACAAGACAGGTGCACACTGCTGTTTTACTAAGCCCTCAAACTGATGTTAAAATTGAGAGATTAGTCAACATGCCCTGCTGTGGAGGACATGCCTAAGCCCGAGCACCACGCCAAACCAAGGTTTCTCAAGTAGCTCGGGACCTAACACTGACCTACCTGTGCCATATGGTCAATACCAGGGGCCAGTGGGCATTACAGGAATATGTAGGCCGACTCGCAGCAGACTTCTCCACAGCAGGGCATGTTGACTAATCTCTTAATTTTAACATCAGTTTGAGGGCTTAGTAAGACCGTAGTGTGCACCTGTCTTGTCATTTGTTATTGCTATATAGTTTTTCAACCTAATATTTTTTTTTTATAAATATGTGAGATGACCTGACACAGAGTTTCATTAACATTCTATATGCTGTGTTAGATTGATGGTAGAACAACTGTTATACAGTTTTCACTTAGGCCCCCCTCCCCAAAGGATTTCTGTGAAAATGGGAAAAAATGAAAGTAATGTCCTTGCAGGTAGCTGCTTTTGAGGTTTTCAGCAGCTGCATCAGGCACAGTTAGCCTCGCCTCCTAACTTCTCACTCAGTATCCTTATTTTGAATATCAGCGATTTGCAGATCATGTGAATGAGGCCTAATCCTATAGTTTTTGCTACTGCCTGCTGAAGTGTTTATTTAGGACTATCTGATAAGCTTCACTATCTAAGGGCTCATACACATGACCATGATCAACCCAGGAAACACGCTCCATGTGTTGGGCGCATCTGCTAAGCCAACCATGCACCCCTGACCCGAACTGACTATCACAGTAATTTATGATACAGTCAGTTCTGATCGTGGGGCCATCGTGTACATGATGATTTGAGTACACTGCAATAGACCGGCTGTATCATAAATTACTATATATAACACAAGAGAGTGAATCTTGATCGCACATCCTCAGTACTATGCTTTTGATATAACGACTGTCCTTCAGCATAATTGCATGGCATCTCAGCCCAATTTGTAATATATTCTATGCTGTGCATAAATAAGGGCATTAGTATACAGTTTGATCAAAGAGCATAGGCCCACTTACCACGACAAGGTTGCCTCTACAAGTGGGGACCTACTCTAATTATATGGCGCAGCAGTGCGAGGCGACCATCCACTTGTAGAGGCAACCTTGTCACAGTAAGTGGGCCTATGCTCTTTGATCAAACTGTATACTAATGCCTCATTTATGCACAGCATAGAATGTATTACAAATTGGGCTGAGATGCCATGTAACTTTGCTGAAGGACAGTCGTTATATCAAAAGCATAGTACTGAGGATGTGTGATCCAGATTCACTCTCTTGCGTCATAAATTACTATCATACAGTCAGTTTGAGTCAGGGAAGCTGTGACCAATATGCGAACTGTGTTTCCCAGGCAGATGACGGTCGTGGCATGAAGAAATGTCATACTGTGCTCCCATAACATAGACATCCACAATGCCCCCCATAACAGTGACATTCACAGTGCTATCCTTAGTGCCCCAGTGACATCTGCTGAAGACAGGAAGATAGAAGACTGGATGGGATTGGAATCCTTGAAAACGCTGCAGGAGCGGTCAAATAACTGTGAAGAGCATCCTGGAAATGCCTACACTGCTGAGGGCAAGTACTAAAGAAGCATTCTTCCCTCCACTGAGGAAGGGGTCACCTTTAACCCCGAAACGCCTTTGGTCATCCCCCTGGAGAAATAGTCATATCTGGTTCTTTTATCAATCTACATCCTTGCCAGTATTGGGGAAGCGCATCTAAGGACACTTACCAAGGTACCGCCTGCCGCGCGAACGGCGGCACTACTGAGCTTCACCAGCATTTATATAGAGGTCCACATGTAGCCGCCGGCGTGGGGAACAGAGTCGGGAGCAGTTCGGGAGACTGGAGTACGGGGAGCATAAATACAGTACCCGGTCAGGAGCCGGAAACTAAGCGCTTGTCCTCTGGTAAGATCGTTACCATTCAATTGAGCTACAGCACAATTAGTCACACTGACTTCTCTAAAGATCCAGCCGCAGCAATAGTGAGATACCAGGAGATATACCTATCTGTAAGAGAGACTGTCTGTCGTTGCATTATTAAGATACTAAGAAAAATACCTATCTGTAAGGGAAACTGTCTGCATCAGTGATACTGGTCATCCAATAATTATTTAACCTATTATTGGCCTTTCAAGTTCTCTATATACAATCTGGAGAAGTGACTGCCGTGTTAATAGTGAGAGCACGTTAATCCATAGGTGGGAATTGGAACCTATCTTTTTATGGACATTATTTATTGCTGTAGGATAATATACCGGACTTGCCAGACTCAGATTTTAATTATTTGATAAGTAAAGGGACCATAGGTGCTTCACACTTTGTTGGCCCTTAATGAACATTTGACATTTTTCTGTCGGCTTTTTTACCCTTAATTTTATGCATCAATTTGTGTGTTTATAAAACGGTCTATAGATTTAGTTGTGTGAATAAATTTCCCAATATCGGAGGGTGCCCAGTTTTTTAGTTTAAAAAAAATGGAATGAAGCAAGCACTTAGCGCACATTTTTGATCAAAAGTATGTCGGGCCCAAGTACCACGTCACAGTGGCTTCCGCACAAGGGTCCCTAACGTTACAGATACTGCCTCTCATGGACTTACCAGTCTCCTTTTATTCAGGGCACTGCAGGAACCAGCTAAATTGCTTTTGTACTGAGAAGTCTCAGGTACTTGGGCGTTGCTCAGTCCAAAAGAGGTGCCCACCCTCAATATATACTATGAGACAGAGTTCAGACTAAGCAGATATGCATCTACATTCACAAGTGCATAGCCATAAGGCAAACAAGGTTGGTTTCCACTGTAGGGCCACCTCAGGGTGTCTTCATATGCGACATAGCTCCCAAAATCCGCTCTCCTAAAGCCATATGGTGCTCCTTCCACTCTAAAGCCTGCTGTGCGCCCATATATCAGTTTTTGAGCACATATGGGGTGTTGCTGTATTCTGGTGGAAATGGGGAACAAAATGTGGCGTGCATTTTGTCCTGTTACCCTTTGGGAAATTGAAAAATGTGGGTGTAAAACAACTTTTTGTGAAACAAATGCAATTTTTCATTTTCACTGCCAAGTTTTTCCTAATTCAAGGAAACACCTTTGAGGTCAAAGTGCTCACTACACACCTTGAAAGAGTCCTTGAGGGGTGTAGTTTCCAAAATGGGGTCACTTTTTGGGGGGTTTCCACTGTAGGGCCAGCTCTGGGTGTCTTCATATGCGACATAGCTCCCAATTAACATTCCAGCTAAATCCGCTCTCCTAAAGCCATATGGTGCTCCTTCCACTCTGAAGCCTGCTGTGCACCCATACATCAGTTTTTGAGAATATATGGAGTGTTTCTGTAAACTCTAGAATCAGGGTAATAGATTTTGAGTTTTTTTTGGCTGTTAACCCATGAAAAAAATAGATTAAAATTTAAAATCTGCTTAAAAAAAGTGAAATTTTTTAATTTCATTCCCGTTTTCCTTTAATTCTCATGGGACACCTAAAGGGTTAACAAAGTTTGTAAAATCAGTTTTGAATAGCTTGAGGGGTGTCGTTTCTAAAATGGGGTGATTTATGGGTGGTTTCTAATATGTAAGCTCCACAAAGTGACTTCATAACTGAACTGGTCCTTAAAAAATTGGGTTTTGGAAATTTTAAGATTTGCTTCTAAACTTCTAAGCCTTCTAACGTCCCACAAAAATTAAATATAATTCCCGGAAGAAGCCATTTTTTGGCGAAACGGCGTTGGGAGGAGGCGACCACAAGACCAGCACATATCGGTATTGATTACTTTTACTTTATTTTTCATTGTTTATTTATTCTCATCCCTGACAGGGACTTGTGAGTGGGGGTAGCACTTTGTCCTGTTCCCCCTATACAGTGTATACTTTACTTTGTTACCCCTACCGGCTATGTGCTGACCCTGTGGTCTCTCCATATTGGTTGTTCTCCCCTGGTGTATCTACTGCTGCGAAACTATATATTTTACATTTTTTGTACTACTTACATGTTAATAAAGCTTTAATATTATACTTGGAGGTGCAGTGTTGCTATTTTTTTGTGATCTATGATCTATGTTTTTCCCTCCGCATTTTTACTGAGATAAGTAGCCCGGTACTAATTTTTGGTGTACCTTGAATACCAAATTTGCCTAGATGTATAGTGATATATCCCTTCATATAGCTAGACCAATTTTCCATTTAGGGTTCTGGAAAAGCTGGGTAATAAGACTATAGAGCTGCATTGGTGAACACAAATGATAGAATCACACGGTGTTTTAGGGTGGCACTGTCTGTATTTTATATAACCAGTATGTTCTCATCATGGCCCCACATAGATTGTTACACAGGTTTCTCCAGACTGAAGAATGCCAGCTCAGCCTATTTATGAATTGGAAAAATGCCAAGTATTTCATAATATCTAGCTGGATTTGGTAGCCAGGAGCCTGGAAAAGCTGAGTATGAATCCCTGTGACAAATCCAAAGCCTTTCAGGGTCCTGTGAAAACTTGTTTACCACCAGGTGAAACTGTAATACACTGTAGAATACCAAATCTGTCAAGATAAATACCACTTCCCATTCCTAAATAGTGCCATAGCTAGGCAGATTTTCTTTTCTGGGTCCTAGGAAAGCTGGGTTACTTGTATAATGTAATAGTAACATTATCTGGCTAGTGTGTACAGATCCATAGAATTGTAATCCAGCTTTCCCACTAGGATCGCCAGACGTCTGATTTTCTGGCTTTCTCCTCCGTCTGGCACAGGGCCTGAATGGATGCAGGTATGTCCTCCTTTTTAGTAGCTCAGGCTCAGACAGCAGTATTGTGCTGTCTGAGCATGAGCTGCAGCTACAAATTGACTGCCTGACAGGCTTATCTCACCTCTAATCAGTCACTAGGGTCGATGAACATGGCTCTCTGTGGCTGACTGAGGGGGAGAGAAGCACTCTCTCCTGCCGTAGCTCACCTGACGGTGTTCCACTTGTCACCCCCCCCTTTTTTTTTGCAGGCAGCAGGGGCGTGGCTTAGTGATGTCTGAGGCATGTCCTGCTAGGAGTGGGCATGGTCTAAAATGTCCGGCTTATGAGGAAAAAGCCAGTGGCCACCCTATTTCCCACACTGATGGATATTAGATTTACCTAAATAATGATAAAAACTTCCTGCTTATATAGGCAAACTTGATATTCAGGCACCTGGGAAAGGTGAGTAGCACTTTCTGTAGTGTCACTGGCAATTGCTAAAATCCCAGCACACATACATACCCTTAACCATTTCGGATCCGGCGGGTCAATTCCAGATTTCAGTGGCTGTACCACGGTCCTGGAATGACTAAGGTATGTCCATAAGACGCAGAGGCAGCTGATTGTAATGGTGAAGCAGGAAGCCATCCACTCCCCTCATCACCATTTAGCTCAGTTCCCAGGTATCCACAGCAGCAGCACAATATGCTGTCACACATCACACTGCTGGACTGTGTAGGAGCAGTGCTGCCTAGGAGTCAGCCTCTGTGCTCCTCATGCACAACATCTGCCCTGCTGCAGGGGAGAGCTGGCAACTGAGTTGTGATCATTGGAGGAACTGAGTATTTACTTTTTTTTTTTTTACTTCCTGTGAAAGGGGCACTGTTCTGTTTCAGTATCTTGCATTGTGTATTGGTATGCTCCTCTCTTCCTCCCCCCCCCCTTCCTCCCAGCTTCTACTTGGTTCAGTCTAGCCACTTCCTGTTTTCCCTGTCATGTATTGCTGTTTGTGTGTGCTGTAATTATGAGGAGAATCTGAGGAAAATCTGTGTAGTATCTCATCTTCTTATCAAGGAGATTATTAGAGGCATAACTATTTTACCATCTGGATTCCCTGCATATCTTGTAATACAGTCTCTGGATTAAAGACTACTTGATTAACTCCTGGGTGTCTGATGCGTAAACTGTAAGTGGAGAATGTCTGATTCAACAAGTCACCTCACAGATGCGTGATTTGTATAAGGCTGACATTTCGAAACGCCACAGGCACATATCTGGACATAACTGCTGTGAGGGGGCATATCTGGGCATAGCAACTCTGAAGGAGGCACACATCTGGGTATAACTACAGTGCAGGGGCACATCTAGGCATAACAACTGTGAAGGGGCACATCTGGGCATAGCAACTGTGAGGGGGCACAGTGTTGGCATTACTACTGTGTGCTGACACAAAGGGAGAATAATTACTATGCAAGGGCATTAAGGGGATTAGGTGTGTATAGTTATACTTTGGGCGGACTTAGAGGCATGGCATAGTATGAAAGAAATTACTACGGCGTAATAAGCACACTGCACATTCTGTTGCTCTTTGGGATTTTCTAAAGTTGAGAGGTATGCACAGTGGTGGACTGGGGTGGATGGGGCCCACCGGTAAAATTTATTGTGGAGTCCCACCATATGGATAAAATCAAAGAAGATGCTTCAAGATGAATGCTTATGGGCGATCCATGCAGCGACTTTCAGAAGGTAGGTCCCTGGGAAAAAGAGATTCTGGCCAAGCTGCCTCTGTGCCTAGAAGTCATTGCAGCCTTAAACAATCTACCCAGATTTTATATAATGCATGGGCACGTTGAGGTGCAGTGAGTCTACTCTGTTATGTGCCACTTGTGCAGGAGGTGGGAGAATAGGGGCCCACCGGGGATACGCCTGTACCCCTATGGGCCAGTCAAACCCTGGGTATGCACAGGAAGAAGTTTTGTAAGAAGCTGCTAATTTTACAGTTTCCAGTGCTTTCACTGGAGTTCTGACTGTCCGGTGAAGTGTATTGGCATTAAGCCCCACCCCTTGAAATTTCTGTGTGACTGTGAGATCAGGCTAGTGCATGTAAATGGATAGCTTGTCTCCGGCTGAAGATAGAGGGGTGAGAGCAAATTGATTTGTCTGACTGCAGGAAATCTCTTAAAACTGCCTTCTGTAGCAGTTTGACTATGTCTAAGCAGAAAGAAGTGAAGACAAACTTTCCTTAGCTGGCTATACATTTTTTTTTTCTTGTTTTTCAGGCTTTAGTGGTCCTTTTATAGAATTGCGCGTTGTGGCCGTCGAACCTTTCAGAATCTGTTGGATTTTTGGAGGATAAAGATATGCCATGCATCCCGGACTACCTTTCCCATCAGTCAGAATGTTGTTTTGAACTAATTAACTAGAATACAAGAATTCCAGTAAATGGTATTAATGGGACCAACATGACTAAACAAGAACAGTTGGCTTTACAGGCTCTACAGAAGAACTAATGTGGTGCTTTGGCCAATTGACATGTATATTGCTGAAGCTAATCACCAGTTTAGTAATTCATGTTGCCATCTGATCCCACCAAAGTTTTTAAACAGAAATTTGGTCATCTATTGGAAAGAACTTGTTCCTTTGGAATTATTAGCAAAAAGGAGAAAGAGGGTTTTATGATCAGAGAAAACAGCAATGCCCACATTCTACAGTATATGCTCCCTTAAGGTGAATAAGAGTATTGAAAAGCGACGGGTTGACCTAAAGTATCAGGTAAAAATTGTGCGATTGAGAAAGCTTGCACTTACATTGATTTTATTTATACAACCTTTTGATTTAGGCCTCATGCACATGGCCGTTGTGCAGCCGTTCCGTGCATTGGGGACCGCAAGTTGGGGTCCCCAATGCATTTGCAACGTCCGGGTCAAAGTGAATGGGTCCGTGATCCGTCCGCACCGCAAAAAAAATAGAACAACATTCAAGTGATTGGGTCTGCATCCGTGATGCGGGGAGCACACGGCCAGTGCCTGCATATTGCGGACCTGCCGTGTGCATGAGGCCTTAGACCTAGCTTCCTACATTCGGGATTCCAAGCATTTTATTCAATTGACAGAGCATCTACAACTGCTGAAGGGGACTAATAACGCTTATACATCACAGGTGAGAATCAAACATTGCACATTTGGATGGTATGGTAGCAGTCACTCATTTTTTTTGGATCAACAAATAACTTCAAATATGATGCATGACTATTTTCTCATTGACCTACTGGATTTTGTATTGTAACATAACTATTTTGTTTTGAAACTCTGGAACTGCGATGGGTTCAATGTGCCCTCTTAAATGCTAACCTATTTTTGTATTGTGGGAGTGGGTGCACATCTAGCCAATGTGGAGCTTTCAACAAAAAATATTAAAATGGTTTTGCTTTATAGATTTTGTGTGTTTTTCTGGATGGGGGACCAGATGGAATGTCATTAGTTTATTTCCTCTCTGAACTCAAACCTTCATCTAACTTCACATAATTCTTGAACCAGAGTTAATTTTCTGGATTTGCATACTTAATTGCTAGTTTGTACAGGAAGGACACAGCTACCAACCATTTATTAAGTACTCCACTTTCCTTCTGGACCATTACCATCAGTCAAGTCTTGAAGATTTACAAAAATTGTTAAAAGTTTACAGATTACAGAGAATAAGCTGACACACATTCGGGGATATTTCCATAAATTGCTATCAGGTGCATACCAACTTGCCAAGACCAGTGACTTTGATCTATTATTACAACCTAGACTACAGATGAACTCAGATTTATTAACACCTACAGTTAGGTCCATATCTATTTAGACAATGACACATATTTAGTTTTTATTACCTGTTTACTAAATCATATTCAAGTTATAGTTATATAATGGACATGAACATAAAGTCCAGACTTTTAGCTTTCATTTGAGGGTATCCACATTAAAATTGGATAAAGGGTTTAGGAATTTCAGTTCCTTTACATGTGGCACCCTGTTTTTAAAGGGACCAAAAGTAATTCGACAGTTGACTCAAAGGCTGTTTCATGGGCAGGTGTGGGCAATTTCTTCATTGTTTAATTCTCAATTAGGCACATAAAAAGGCCTGGAGTTGATTTGAGGTGTGGTGCTTGCATTTTGAAGATTTTGCTGAGAAGTAAACATGCAGTCAAAGGAGCTGTCGATGCAGGTGAAACAAGCCATCCTTCATCTGCGAAAACAGAAAAAACCCATCCGAGAAATTGTTACACTATTCGGAGCAATATCAGCAATATTAGCAGCAAAATCTACAGTTTGGTACATTCTGAGAAAGAAAGCACTGGTGACCTCAACAATGCAAAAAGACCTGGACGCCCACGGAAGACAACAGTGGTGGATGATCACAGAATAATTACCATGGTGAAAAGAAACCCCTTCACAACAGCCAACCAAGTCAACAACTCTCCAGGATATAGGTGTATCAATATCCAAATCTACCATAAAGAGAAGACTGCATGAAAGTAACTACAGAGGGTTCACTGCACGGTGCAAGCCACTCATAAGCCTCAAGAATAAGCCAGCTAGATTGGACTTTGGGAAACTAGGAAGACAGGCACTCTATATCAGGTCACCAGCAGATTGGACTTTGCTAAAGAAAAATCTTAAAAAACTAGCACACTTGTGGAAGAACACTCTTTGGACAGATGAAACCAAGATCAACCTCTACCAGAATGATGGAAAGAAAAAAAGTATGACAAAGGCATGGTACAGCTCATGATCCAAAGCATACCACATCATCTGTAAATATGGCGGAGGCAGTGTAATGGCTTGGGCATGCATGGCTGACAGTGGTACTAGGTCCCTAGTGTTTATTGATGATGTGACACAGGACAGAAGCAGCCGGATGAATTCTGGGGTTTTCAGAGACATACTGTGTGCTCAAATGCAGCCAAACTGATTGGTCGGCGTTTCATAATACAGATGGACGATGACCCAAAACATAAAGCCAAAGCAACCCAGGAGTTTATTAAAGCAAAGAAGTGGAATATTCTAGAATGGCCGAGTCAGTCACCTGATCTTAACCCAATAGAGCATTTCACTTGTTAAAGGGAGTCTGTCACCTAATCTGAGCGTTTTAGACCGCTCAGATCAGGTATAGACTCCTTTGCCCACATTACAATGTTACCTTTATTTGTGCTGTCCCTCGCTGAGATCTTCCAAAAAAGACTTTCCTATTATTACCTCCTCCTCTCCCTCACAAATATCACACCTGCGCCGCTCCGCACTTGCCCCGCACCTGCACACTGCTGTGCCCATTATGGGCAGAGGAACAGGGAGTTGCACTGCGCCTGCACTGACCCACCCTTCTTTGGCTTCACTACAGCCCTCTGCTGCAGCTGGTTACATCCGCCTGCTGGATTTCAAGGTACAGACAGGCTCATATGCAGTACAACTCCCTGTTCTTCTGCCCATAATGGACCCAGCAGTGTGCAGGTGCAGGGCAAGTGTGGAACGGTGCAGGAGCGAGATTTATGAGGGAGAGGAGGAGGTAATAATAGGAAACAAGGGCGGGCCAGAGAGGTTAAAGAGGTGTGGTTTTCTGGGCACATCGCCGAGGGGCCTGGGCACTTGCTGCAGTAATGCCGCCCCTGGGCACTTGCTGAACCTCATTAGCATATGTTTTAAAAGTCTTTTTTGGAAGATCTCGGCGGGCGAGGGACAGCACAAATAATGGTAACAATGTAATGTGGGCAAAGGAGTCTATAACCTCATCTGAGTGGTCTAAAACGCTGAAATTAAAGCTGAAAGTCTGAACTTCAACTGCATCTGAATTGTTTTGTTCGAAATCCATTGTGGTAATGTACAGAACAAAAATTAGAAAAATGTTGTCTGTCCAAATATATATGGACCTAACTGTATATTAAACAGTTGCAACACAAATGGGAGATACTTGGGAGACCCTTTGGAGTTGCTTTAATGCACAGTTATTTTTCTAAGCTTCCAGTCACATTGGGCAGGGAAGTATGCCTCGATAGCTCATATACTGGAGGAGACTATTTGACTTGTGAATTTATGAAACCTTCCACTCTTTTGGTGGATCCAATAAAATAGCAATCACTTTATGTTGAAGAACTTCTTGAATAACCACATAAATTGTAAATCCTTGAAGAAGCAGCTGGCGAAACGATCGTCGGGCAATTTGTGGTCTGTATACATGGTTACTCACAGGGAGGGGGGCACATGCTGTTATTATCATTGTAGTGATTGCACTTTGCACTTTACTTGTATACTACTATGGTTCATTTTGCCTCCTTGGCCTGTATAACACTATTATGATATTACTGACCATACATTTTTAGGGAGCTTTTTTTCTCCCCATCTTTGTTTGTGCCTATGAACTTTTCATTGCAGTTGATATTGTGGATCATGTTTTTAAGTAATTGTTGAATTAATAAAGGTACTTGTTTATATTACCTGTGTTATGCTTTAATGATAGGTGTGTGATAAATTGTAAATCCTGTGAAGTGTATAAAAGGGCAAACTTCACAATTTAGGAAGAGAAATCTGAAAAATGTTTCTACCATTTTGTTAGCTAGGCAGGACTTTGGTCAAGGGAAAAAGCGTACGTCTGTACTCACTTTCTTGAAGGCCATTAAGGTACAGTACAAGGTATGACAGTGTTTGGCCTACAGAAACTACACACCAGTGGCAGAAATGGAGACTTTAGCAGCCAATTGTTGAAAGTGGAACACAGATGGATTTTCAACTTGGATTGTGTTGCACCGAGAGGAATCAATAAGGAAGTTTTGTTTACAGTTTTTAAGTTTTTTTTAAAGTTTATATGCACATGACCAACTGAGATACAGGGAGACTGGAAGAATCACAGAAAGGCATAGAGGTGGACGTTCTTTGGCCACATCCCACACCGATGACCACTTCATTTTGAACAATGCCCTTCGGAACTGGATAATGAATGCCACATGACTCCAGGCACATTTAAGGGAGGTGAGCGACACTTCAGACCTTTCGAAACCCTTTACATCAGCGTAGTCTGTGTGCTAGATGACCTGCAAGGGTACTGAAAGAGTTAGTGTATTTCTGCAGCCTGGTTCTTCCTTCATCCCGTGAGGCAGACGTCTGGAGAGCTGTGTTAGAAAGAATCACCAAGCTAGTGACCTTCAAACACAACTCTGGTTTAGCCTACATGCACACGACAGTGGTTTTTTGCGGCCTCCGTTCCGTTTTTTTTTGCGGATCGGATGGTTTCCCATTCATTTCTATGGATCCGTTAAAAATGCGGATGCCTCTTCCGTTGCCTGTCCGTGTCCGCTGTCTGCATTTCATGTCCGCAAAAAAAATATGGCATGTCCTATTCTTGTCCGCAAAAAACGGTTTGCGGACCCATAGAAGTCAATGGATCCGCAAAAAATGAGGATGACCAACGGAAGCCACCCGTTTGTCATCCGCATACGTTTTTTTTTGTGGATTGTTGCTTGGAAACCAGGGCACTTGTACAGGTACTTTAACAAACTGTTTCAAGCCTTCCGTTTTTTTTGCGGATCTGCAAAAAAAAAAAAAACGGAAGACACACGGAAGCACAACCTACAAAATCTGCGGACACACAGAACGGATGTGGATGTGAAAAAAAAAGGAAGACGAATCCGCGATTTGCGGACAGCAAAAACAACTGTCGTGTGCAAGTAGCCTTATTCTTATACAGTGTCCACCTTATATAGTACATACATACATAACAAGAGATAGCTGTGTTTCACATTCCATTGTAACAGGCAGAGACCTTCCCATATATGGAAATAAGGCTACTTTAAATATATCCCCCCTCTAGCATGATCTCACCCACCTTCCTGTGATCCATACATACCATATGGCTTATTCTATTTAACCCTTTAATCCCCTCTTAAGTCATGAATATGACTTATCTTCTTTCTCTCATAGAGAGGTAAGTAGCATAAGGTTGTCCAGGATCTGTGAGTCTTGGACATATGACGCCAAAGGTCCGTATGAGTGAGGGAATACATTAAATGCACCAACATATTGTAATCAAGAAAGCAATTATAATTATAATACTGATAAAGAATGTTCTTAACCAACTCAAATCCGGCAGCCAGTTCAATAACTAGTCCCACCAAGAGGATGAAGCAACATCCTTTTTGATATTATTGGCGATTTCATGTAACCCTTGAATATGGGACTGGATTGATCTGGAGTGGTCAAATAAATTAAAGCAACACATTCCTTTAAAATCTTGACATCCTATATTGTGTTTAAGTAACAGATAATCCACAGTAAATCTAGTTTCTAGCACCGCTCCTCTTGAGCCTTGTAGATCTAAAAGTATGTCTGATAAAGTGGTAGAGGTATTATTCAGAGATTTATCCAAGGCACATGCAATAAAATTTATAGTACGAGCATTATATATAACAAGTGCAGGCACTCCTAATATAGAGGCGCCCAAACTGATATATTCTGTACAGCTGAGGAGGGGTAAAGTAGAGTCACAGTTTCAGATAGAGTCTTGGTAATCGATCTGTAAGCTCTCCTCTTAGGGGGTTGACTGGGAAGGGCCAGAGTCAGCCTGGATAATGCACAGGGACCTCCAATAACATTAGCAGGAATGTAATTGTAGGTGCTGTTACCACAAGACAAAACCATCCCTTAGGGAGCATTATATTATATATAAAACTGGGAGTCACTATGGTCTTATTACAACTCATGGAATTGTCTAGGGAGCTAGCAAGCCTACTATTCTTTTTACAGGTGTCGTCAATATAATCATATACACTATTCTTAGGTAATTCACTTTTTATGGCTCCATTATCACAATATAAAGTCATATCCTGGGAAAAGGTAAAACAAATCTCTGCTACAGTCACATTAATAGTCAGTATTCTAATATTATCCCTGCTATTTCCTAATTTCTGACACTCTCCACAGAAGTCATACAAGGGAATAAAAGATTGTGTATTGTTAGCCCTCGACCAGACTCCAAGGAGGGATTCATTGGATGTAGGCACAACAATAACACGTTTGAATAAGATCTGTAAGTCTTTAAGGCACAATGAACTTACATTTAGGGCATTTGCCATCCTAACTATACTATTCTGTTCAGAATAAAGGGGGCCAGGAGCAAAGGGATCTTGCTCCTGTGCTCTTTTATGTATCGACTGATTATTTGGTGCACCGCAGAGAAAACTCAGCTCCTCTGGGTGACAAATACATGTAGTAATAAGCCAGACTGGCAAGGAAACACAAAGATTAATAATTATTAGCAGACAAACAAATCTCCCAGAATATTGTGGGGTCATCATCATCAGCCTGTGGCAAGGCACTTTTCAGGGAAACTTCTTCTGAGGTCCCCTCTTTATTCAGGGATTTCACACCTGCTTCACCCTCTTTGTCTGTCACCGGAGAAAAAGCCTCAGGGACCCTTTTCACTCTGCTAGCGTGAATCCAGTTTGAAGCCTCTTCTGTGAGAATCGCTGTTCTGGTAACTGCTACCACTCGGGTGGGTGGTCCAAACGGGAACTCAGTCTGCTTCCGTCCTTTTGCCAGGCGCTGGACTATCACCACGTCTCCTGGAAAGGATGCGTAGGTTCCTGTGGAGAGAAAGGAGAGGCACGAGCAATATTTCGTTCAAGACCATCTAAAGTTTCTACAAGTTTCCTCACATCGTGTGCCTGTACTACTTCTAGATCTCGGGGGGCTTGCAACTGGAATACATGGTTTCCCCGTATCAGGGTCTTGTACTGCACCTACCGATTGCCATTCTATTTTGTCACTACTGTTTGCCAAATCCTGGAGGCTTAGCAACAGATTGTCGGTAAAGGTGATTTCTGGAACTAGGGAGGGCATTTAAACCGTTGCTGCCGTTCTAATAGCAGCCTCTTTTGCTGCCTGATCAGCAAGGGCATTCCCTTTTGCTATGTGCGTTTGGAGACTAGTATGTGCCTTACAATGGATAATAGCAACCTTGCTTGGTAATAGGATGGCGGCCAGGAGATCATGCACTAGGGTGGAATGTGAGATTTTCTTCCCATCTGCAGCTATGAAGCCTCTTCTCTGCCAGATTACCCCATGATCATGGACAACCCCAAAGGCGTATTTGGAATCGGTGTAGATATTTACATCTCTTCCCTCAAAAAGACAACAAGCCCTAGTGAGGGCAATCAGTTCAGCTGTTTGGGCTGACTGAAAAGGTATAGGATTCGATTCTAGAATAACATCAGGGAGTTGAACTACAGCGTATCCTGCATGATAGGTGTTGTCATTAGGGCGGGAACAGGATCCATCCACAAAAATATCTGGTGCTCCTTCAATGGGTGTGGATTGTAAATCAGGCCTAGGTGAGGTATGGTCATGTATAAGTTCAGTACATACATGGGGAGGAGGCAAATCATCCTGCTCTCCTTTGTATCCAAGTAGGGCATTCAGTATAGCCATGGGACCGAATGTGGGTGCTGAGTATTTGATATGAAGTTGAGGATTAGATGGCAACAAAACTTCATTTTTGTGCTGACATATGTTGTGTATGTATGTTCTTCAACAGGGCCTGAACATTGTGTGAGGTATGCAGAGTGGTGGGATGACCTAGGGTGATAGGCATAGCCATCTCAGCAACCATAGCACAGGCTGCCAAACTCCTGAGACACACAGGCATGCCCTGAACCTGTACGGGAACCACCTTTGAGAAAAAAGCAACAGGGTGGAATTTGCCTCCATGATCCTGCGCCAGGACTCCCGCCATGGTTTTACAATTGTCCCTGGCAAACAAGTGAAACATCACGCCATAGTCAGGTAGGCCCAAACCAGGACTTGAAACCATGACACATTTCAAATGACTAAAAGCTTGTAACATTTCATCAGACCATTTAATGAAATCAGGCATATCGGTATTAGTGGCTTGTCTCAGAATATTATCATAGTAGGAACAATCAGCAATCCATTGGCGGCAGTAACCAATCATGCCAAGGTCAACATGTCTTTTTTGGTTTGTGGGCGGGGCAGACCCAGTACAGCAGTAATTCTGGCATGGCTGATTTTCCTCTCACCTTTACTGAGAACAAAGCACAAATACTCAACACTTTACCTACACCATTGTAATTTCTTCCTAGAAACTTTGTGACCACATTCACATGACCACAGTAAGAGACTAACACAGTCTGCCTGGCAACCCTCCCTAATAGAACTACATATGAGGAGATCATCTACATATTGTAGAAGGACAGAACCACTATTGTTTAATATAAAGAGGTGCAGCGCCGGGCCTGAGCAGTGCCTTATATGGTGTACAAGAGATAAGGCCAACAGCTTGGTCAGTAGTTGCCCAAACCTCAGGAGGAACCGAATCAAGTAGCGGATCCTGAGGTGGGCACTCCAAATATAAAAAACAATTACCCTCTGGTACATGAATGGGCAAAACTGAGGATGTGACATGTAAGTGTCCCGTCTTGCTAACCCCTAACTGCAACTGTAACAGAACAAACAAATCCCTCCCTAATTAATTCACAGGACAATTTGAAATGATCCTAAAACTGTGTGTGAACATTGACTGGTGCTTGTATGGATGTTGGATCGAGAGGAGGAGTTTTGTAAGATCTGGTCAGTATCCCATTAATTCCCACAGAGGGCTCAGCATTCTCTTATGGACCACTATAATAATCCTCACATATAGTACTACAAGTAGCACCAGAATCCACAAGAAAAGGGAGAGGACGTCCCTCTATGGTTAACACAATCAGTGGTGATTCCTTATAGTGGTTTGTAATGAGAATGAATGCTGGGATACTGTCCCCCGGGCATCCTCATTGTGATGTCTGCTGCCCCCAGGCTACGGGAAAACGAGGGGTATTATTCTGGGGCTGCGGCAGTGTTTAACAATCTTATTAATATTATCTTACTAAATTTGCTCAACAGTCTATATGTCACTCCTGACACACGCAGCTGTGTGCCCCCCCTCTCTTCCCACCCCACGCTGCATAAACAGATAGGTCGGCTAGCACTTGAGATAAGGTGACAAGCAGTATACAGAGATTGTCCAGGCTCAGAGTTGATCACGGACATATTCTTTCACTATGTCCATATGGAAGGTGTCACTAGTCCCTTCCCGAGGAAACAAATGTATACTCTTCATCCCTCTGTCCATCCTGCCATATTATCCACCCAGGGAGTAACTAAATAATGATTAGTCCCACAGACCCGGGCTACATAATCCTTACATGTTTCTCCTACATACTGAGGGGGTGGAGAGACCTTTCCTTGCTTTGCACCCATTTCCTATAATTTAATTGAGATGGAGGCGGAGCAGAACTCTCCCCAGGACTGGCTGTACTGAACTGTGAAAGTTCTGACAATACTTGTCAACTGGATGGAAAGGACGTATGTCTATGCTCAACTTCCTTCTCAACTGCCTGTTAGTATTATCCTTTCAAACCGTCACTGGCGTTCACCAGTTTCTGGGTCAGCGGGTTTCCCCTAGCCAGAGTGCTGGGGCGTCTTACGGTTTTCCAGGAGACACACAATAAAGTTAGTACAGTTTTCACAGTATCATTTGCTGCTTACCTTCAGCATAAATAAAACAATTTTCACAGTATCATTTGCTGCTTACCTTCAGCATAAAATAAAATTACTTAATGCATCATAACATAATAACATACAAGAGAGAGTAAGAATGCGACAGATAAGAAGCGATAGGAATAGGCTGTCAAGAAAAACCAGGGTGCAGACAATATTTGAATTCTTGCCAAAAGAATTCCTCTTTTAAATTCTTACCTAAAGAATTTATCTCATAAGGCTAGAGACTATTTACAGTTTATCTTGCCTGAAGACCGACTGTCCATCTTACCTAAAGATAGAGTCACTATTTACAGTCCTGCTTGCCAAAAGCAGGCCGCCTACCTTGCCAAAAGATAGGTTACCTATTTACAGTCCAGCTTGCCTAAAGCCGACCTCTATCTTGCCAAAAGATAGATACTATTCCTTTCAGTGTGTCTAAATTGGGTTAAAATAGAAATAACAGAGTCTTCGGAAAGCATCGGAAGCCCACAATCCTTAAAAAGAAAAAAAAAGATAGGCAGGATGCTCCCGGACTCACCAAAGCGATCTGTATTCTATCCCAGACGATGCCCCCAGCTGAAAGAGTTAGTGTATTTCTGCAGCCTGATTCTTCCTTCATCCCGTGAGGCAGAAGTCTGGAGAGCTGTGTCAGAAAGAATCACCAAGCTAGTGATCTTCAAACACAACTCTGGTTTATTCTTATACAGTGTCCACCTTATATAGTACATACATACATAACAAGAGATAGATGTGTTTCACATTCCATTGTAACAGGCAGAGACCTTCCTATATATGGAAATAAGGCTACTTTAAATATATCCCCCCTCTAGCATGATCTCACCCACCATCCTGTCATCCATACATACCATATGGCTTATTCTATTTAACCCTTTAGGTACCTGACAACACCACTAGGCGCCATCGTCTTGCATGGGCCACAGTGCTGTTCACTGATGAAAGTCGATTCACACTGAGCAGAAATGATGGCCGCCAATGAGATGTCAAGAAGAGGACTATGCATCAGCCACTGTTGTCACCAGACAACACCTTTGGTGCTGGTGGTGGTGTTACAGAGTGAGCAGGTTTATAGTCAATACAGAACTGACCTACACTTTGTGAATGATACAGTAACAAGCCCATACTACTTGAATAACATCATTAATCCAGTCATTGTGCCCCTGCATGAACAACACAGGCCTAACTTTATCTTTATGGACATCAATGCGGTCGCTCATAAAGGTCGCATCATTAGGGTACAGCTGCTAGAGACTGGAGTACCTCTAATGGAGTGTCCTGCACTTTCTCCAGACCTGAATTCCATTGAAAACATATGGGATAAGCTAAATCGCCATATAGAGGCTCGTAACTCCAGAAGCAGAACCAGAAGCAGAACCTCAATGACCTGAGGGCCGACCTTCAAGAAGAGTGGGATGCCATGCCTCAGCACACAATAAGTCGACTTGAGAACAGCATGAGATGTCGCTGTCAAGCTGTAATTGATGCTCAAGGCCACGTGACAAGTTAGTGAGACATTCACATTTTTTGTGGTGGTATCCCACCACTATTGGCTTTTGTTTTAATAAATTGTTTGAGATGAGGAAATAACCATTGCATGCTTCTACTTAAATTCCCCACTTCATGATATAATATCACTGTAGCATTTGTAGCTTTTATCCAAAATCACCAAATATCCCTAACTTTTTGTGAGTAGTATATTACTGGTTTATTCACAGTCACAATATATGATTATAAAGAAACCAATAATATGTATACAAAATCTTTCTTCTTACTATGATAAGACTTCCCTGGAGGGAAGTCCAGAGCCTTGAATGTAAATGTCCCAGGTTCAAATCCTTGTAGAGAATTCTAGATTTTTTTTCTCCCTCATTTAACCCATGTTAAAAGGCTATTGCCCTACTATATTCAGAATAGAGGCTTTCTATTCTTGGCAGTCTCTCCTGTGATATCTACATGCAAGACTGATCATTTCCCTCCAGGCTACAGTCTTAGGCTTCTTTCACGTGACCGTTGGTGTCCTGTGCCCGTATTGCGGACCGCATTTGCGGATCTGCAGTACACGGGCACCGTTCCGTTGTCATTCCGCATCACGGATGCAGACCCATTCACTTCAATGGGTCTGCAAATATGGACATGCAGAACGGAGTCATGGAACTGAACACTACGGAAGCACTACGGAGTGCTTGTCAACATGATAAGGCTATAGTAAGTAGTGTATATCATATGTATATGCTAGGACACAGCTCGGCCCTCAGCATGCTGATGTCTAGTCCTGTCAGTTAAGGGGATGGGGAATTGTGCAGAACACAGGTGTGTTACAGAAGCATTGAACCAAGGATTCAGCCCCAACCCCCTGTGCTCCAATGTGATCATTTGCATATGACTAAAAAATGCAGATATCTCTGCAGCTGTTTAATATACAGATAAAAGGAGGACATTGTTTTAATCAGCATGATCAACTCTACCAGGCAGTATGTCTGGTTTAATGAGGTTGATAATGCCGACAGAGGCTCTTTAAGCCAGCATATATATATATGAGCATCTAGAACCCCTTGGACTGTCTGAAAGATAGCCAAATACACATGGATACTAGAACCTTTATGGACTCTGTTAGACTAGAGATGTACATTTTCTATAGTTCATTATGCGGGGGAGGTATGTCCTGCTTTCTGGCAGCTGTTTCTGAGTCCATAGGAAGCAGAGACAGTTGTCATAATGAAGCAGAGAGCTGTCGCCGGCATCGGCTTCCTGCTTCATCATTCCTGCCGCTTCTCCACACCTCTTGTCTTTGCGGGAGAGGGGGCTGGCCGGCAGTCATCCTCGGCTCCGCCTCCTTCACAGACTAGAGCAGTCGATGTCCTACTGCTGCTGCTGCTAGGAACAAGGTAAGTATGTGGTGTTTATTTTTCTTACTTTCTGTGAGGGGCTCAATGTGGGCATATTACTGGGGGCACATTACTGGGGGTCAGAATGTGGGCATATTACTGAGGGTCAGAATGTGGGCATATAACTGGGGGTCAGAATGTGGGCATATTGCTGGGGGTCAGAATGTGGGCATATTACTGGGGGGAAGAGTGTGGGCATATTACTGGGGGCAGAATGTCGGCATAATACTGGGGGGCACAGCTGGGCATATTACTGGGGGCAAAATGTGGGCATATAGCTGGGGGAACAGCTGGGCATATTATATTACTGGGGGCATATTACTAGGGGCACAGCTGGGCATAATTCTGTGAAGACACAATGTGGGCATAAATACTGTGGGGCAGCATGAAGGGAGAATAATGACTATGTGGGGGCATTAAGGGGACTGGGTGGAATTAGGTGCATAGTTATGTTTTAGGCGGAGTTAGAGGCGTGACTTAATGCGGAAAAATTGCCCCACAATGTGTCATGCTTTGGTGTGGGAGGTAAACACCACACCGAGCATAGGAGGGAAGGGGGGTCGGGGAATCAAGACTGAGAACTAGGGAAGGAAGATGGACACCTCATAGTGAAAACCCTAACCAAAATCCTGACTGACTACCAGTACGAACAGACCCCAAAGGTAGGCGAGTTCATAGGCAGGAATACCTACAGTCCTATCTAGCCCTATAGGACCCT
Source organism: Bufotes viridis (assembly GCA_033119425.1). Taxonomy (NCBI): domain Eukaryota; kingdom Metazoa; phylum Chordata; class Amphibia; order Anura; family Bufonidae; genus Bufotes; species Bufotes viridis. The sequence goes on along the minus strand of CM065592.1, from coordinate 327,627,486 downwards.
GGTACTAATGGCAGGGACGAGACTACCTGTTCCTCCAAAAGGAAGGACGAACAAGAGTCTCCCTCGTGCCTAATTCAAACAATAGGGAAATTCAACACACAGATAACAAAAAAATTCAAAAGGAAAAGGAAAAACAACTTGAAAAGGGGCTATGGAAGCACCAGGAACTCAGCCAAGATCCAACCACCAACTATCCACAGATCCAACAGAAGCTATAAACCAGCATTGTGGGAGAAGCAACAATAAATAAGGAAGGTAAAATGACCACAATAGCAACACCTGGTGGTAAGAGGTATGGCCGTTACCAGAAACAGACGCCTATTGATTCACAAGGAAACCTGTCAGATCAAACCACGTGTTGCGAGTCTCACAGATCTTCTGCCACTCACTGTCGTTGGTACATTCGTGACACAATGTGTGCCTCTTTCTTCATTTACAAAGTTGAGAGGCATGTGTGTATCCTATGCATTGTATGCATGTTTTGAGGCAATTGAAGGTGAATTTGTTTGCACTCGATGCAAGCATGTTGCATATTTGGAAGCCTAGATTATGGATCTAAATGTGCAGAAGCATCACAAGCCTGGAGAAAGGTTTGGACCTCACTTTGTCACTGGCTGGGGTCAGTGAAATGGAAGTGGGTGGAGGAGGCCAAGATCAGGATTATGGGGTCTGTAGTTGGCTTACACTTATGAGAGGGGGTAGGGGAAAAAGTGCCAGGGAGGCTAGTCCTGCATTGGAATGACCTTGACCTAGTAAATATGCGTGTTTGGCTGATATTAGGGACACAAGCCCAGGGCCAACAACACTGCAGCAGAGCATTGCTCCAAGCAACAAGGAGAATTACTGTTGTAGGAAGGATGGAAAGAGGAGTGCAGCAAAGGTCAGGCAGGTGCTGGTGGTAGGTGACTCCATTATTGGACAGACAATCATCTTTTGGAAAGACCATGACTGCCGCACAGGGTGTTGTCTTCTGGGTGCTCAGATTGATCCCATTGCAGATTGGATAGACAGATTGCTGGGTAGAGGAAGTGAAGATCTGGTGGTCATGGTACACATTGGTACCAATGACAAAGTCAGGGGGATATGCAAAGTCCTTAAATGATTTTAGGGAACTAGGAGAGAAGCTTAAGTCCAGGATCTCCAAGGTAGTGTTTTCAGAAATACTATCAGTGCAATAAGCATCACTAGAGAGATAGTTGGAGCTTAGGGAATTAAATTAGTGCCTCCGAAGCTGGAAGAAAGGGTTTGGGTTCATGGAAAACTGAGCTGACTTCTCTGTCGGCTACAGGCTCTACAGTAGGGATGGGCTGCACCTCAATGGGGAGGGTGTAGCTGTGCTGGAGGGACTTTTAAACTAAAATCTGGGGAAAGGGAGGGGGTCATACCAATTAGTGGGTAGAAAGAGTAGATAGAGATGGGGATATAGGAGGGACAGTGGGGATTTAGTGGGGGCTGGGTTAGTGAGGGAAGTAAGGATGTGACTGAGTATAACTGTACAACCATAAAAAATAGAGATGCTGGTAAAAACAAACCTCTTACACAGCAATATAAAACAAGGTACCCAAAAAATCTTAACTGTTCACTCTCCGGGAACTGAATGTAGGAAATAAGTAGTAGTTTAAAATGTATGTTCACAGATGCCAGAAGTCTACCAAGCAAAATGGGGTAGCTGGAGTCTATGGCACTAGAGGAACACATAGATATAGTTGGTGTGGCTGAGACATAGCTGGACTAAGTCTTCTCATGACCGAGCTATTAATATTCAGGGTTTTACACGCTTTAGAAAAGAGAGGGACAAGAGAAAAGATGGTGGTGTGTGCCTGTACATAAGGAGCGATATGAAGGAGAGTGTGAAAGAGGCAATTTTGGGTGAGGAAGTTGAAACCTTATGGGTGGAATTACAAAGGTAAATAAACTCTGAAAAATAATACTTGGTGTAATCTATAGACCCCCCTAACATCACAGAGGAGATAGAAGTTCAGCTGTATAACCAAATATTGCGGGTTGCACAGACGGGTACAGTGGTCATATTTGGAGATTTTTTTACTTCCCAGACATAGTTCTGCCTTTAAATGTAAAGGGGCAAAGATTCTTCAACTTGCTGCAGGACCACTTTATGGACCAGTTTGTAGAAGCTTCCACTAGGGGTGGTGCTCTGTTGGATCTGATAATCTCTAACAATGCAAAGCTTGTTGGAAATGTTACTGTTCGCGAAACACTGGGTAATAGTCACCACAATATAATTATACCCCCCTGAACTACAAAAAGCAAAGCAGACTGGAAGTATCTATTATCACATAATAGTAAAGAGGATAGTCTCCCATTTATCCTCTGTACTATTAAATCCACATTGGGTAATTAGAGCGCAAAATTTATTCCTGTAGGTAACAATTATAAATGGGTAAAATTAAACACCCCATGGCTTATAGCTACTGTAAAAAGGTGAAATAAATGACAAAAAGGGCAGTTTAAAACATAAATCTGAGGGGTCAGCTGTAGCCTTTGAAATTTATAAATGGCTTAATAAAAAAAAAAAAAAGAGGCTTAATAAAATAAAAAGAAATAGAGAAAATCTGCAAAAATATAAACTGAACAGCAGATAGCGAAAGAGAGCAAAACAAATCCCCAAATATTCTATAAATATATAAATGCTAAAAAAAAAAAAGGCCAGAGCAGGTAGGACTCCTAAATAATGGTAAAGGAGAGTGGGGGGTGGTCACTGAAGATAAGGAAAAAGCAGAGTTACTAAATTTTTTTTTTTTTAGCTCTGTGTATACAAAAGAAGAGAAAGGAGGTGATATTGGTGGTAGCAGGGTTGTTTGTACATCTAGTAATACACTCAAAAGGCTAACTGTAGAAACGGTCCAAGCTAAATTAAATAAGATAAATGTGAACAAGGCTCCAGGTCCAGATGAAATATACCCAAGAGTTCTTAAAGAACTCAGTTCAGTCATTGCTATGCCTCTGTTCATAATTTTTAGAAATTTCCTAGGGAATTCTCTGGTACAGTTCCAAGTGACTGACTCAAGGCAAACATGGTGCCCATATTTAAAAAGGGCTCTAGGTCCTCCATAGGTAATTATAGACCAGTAAGCTTAACTTCTGTTGTGGGAAAAATGTTTGAAGAACTCTTAACAGACTATATATAGGAGTAAGTGACGGTTAATAATATCATACGTGATAACCAGCATGGGTTTACCAAGGACAGAAGTTGTCAGACTAAGATCAGTTTTTATGAGGATGTGAGTAGAAGCCTAGATAGAGGGGTGGCTGTGGATGTCGTGTTCTTGGATTTTGCAAAAGGATCTAATACTCTCTTATAGACGTTTAATAGGTAAAATAAGGTATATAGGCCTAGAAATTATAGTTTGCAATTTGACTGAAAACTGGCGGAAGGACCGTGTCGAGAGATGTGTGGTCAATAATTCCTATCCTGAATGGTCCTGGGTGACAAGTGGTATAATCCAAGGTTCAGTGCTGAATCCCTTATTATTTATTTAAGTTATTAATGATATTGAGGATGGAATTAATAGCACAGTTTCTATTTTTGCAAGTGACACCAAGCTATGTAGTACTGTCATAGGCGTGCGCAGTCTATTGCATTAGGGTGTGCACCCTAAGGCTCCTTGCAGACGAGCGTTCCTCCTGGAGCGAGTCCGCAACGGAGCTCCCGGCCTGACCTCCCAGCACTGCCAGGGATCACATAGCATTATATTGATTTATGATGCTATGTAACCCTTACAGTTCTGGAATGTATTGGTTAACACTGGCAGCATTATGCACTTGGGGGGGGCGGAGAGATATGTGGGCGTGGCTTGAGGGTGGGCGGGGACACGGGCCCCATAAGTGCTGTCCCTCCCAGATTTTTGGGGCTTCCTACGCCCATGCCTATTAAGACCTCAGATCAGATCCCAATGTGAATGACCCCCCAATCAGACCTCAGATAAGAGCCCCAGTGCCTCATATCAGCCCCCAATGCCCCTCTTCAGCCCCCCAGTGCCTCATATCAGCCCCCAGTGCCCCTCTATTATCCCCAGCAGCCTCTCTTCAGCCCCCAGTGCCCCTCTTAAGCCCCCCCATGCCTCATATCAGCCCTCAGTGCCCCTCTTCAGCCCCCCAGAAGCCTCTCTTCAGCTCCACAGTGCCTCATATCAACCCCCAGTGCCCCTCTTCAGCCCCCCAGCAGCCTCCCTATGAATAATTTTGGACTGGGCACTTTTTGCTCAAATGTAAATAAAAGCTGAGAAATGTTTTTTCCCCCCACAATAATGCCTCTTGTACATCATCTTATTATCTTTTGGGAAACACCTATGTCATTTCCAGTCAAAAAATTGCTTGCTGGTTGAATAATAGTAACTTTAAGTCAAAATTTGCCAGGGGTATGAATAATTATGGGCAGCAGTGTATACTGCAGGGGTTGGGATTTTATTTAAAAAAAAAATCCTTCCATTTCAAATGACCATGAAAAATAGATGCAAAACAGCCATTAAAAACGGCAGTGAATCAGTTTTTAAGGTTTTTTTCCCCACTATTGTGTGCATGTAGCCTAACACACAGATTTCTGTTCAGTGTGCAAATGCAGGGATCCCAAGTCTCCCGGGCGTTCAGGGAATCTCCCGCTATTAGATAGCGGCTCCCTGACGCCCGCATGTGAATCCATATATCCCGGAAAGGTTTACTCGCAGTTCAGAAGAAGAGTGTGACGATCACTGAGCACCATGGCAGAAGGTGCAAGTAAAAAAAGAAGTACAAAACGCACTTTACCCCTGACTACACTAAAGTGTACCCATGTCTAATAGGGGTAAAAAATTATGAAAGTGTAGCAGCAGTGATTTTTCAATTTCCCATGGTGGGTTAAATGACTGTAAGAGACATGTTGAGGCGAGTTTAATATGTGTGACACTTTACAGTTAACCCCTTAATTACCAAGGACTCTTTTTCCTTTTTTGCACCCATGTTATAATCCATTTTAGGCCTGAAAATTAGTTCAAACCCCAAAACATATTTTTTCTGAAAGTCAAGACTCTTTAGAATATAATACTAACGTGAAAAAAAAAGGAAAAAAAAAACCTACCTGAAATGAGAAGTGCACCTCCCTGAAATGAGTTTTCGCAGGTTGGGATGTCTGCAAATGACACACACACATTGTTACACACAGCAGAGTAAATGTGTGCAGTGTCCCAGTAACATCAGACCCCTACTACTGGTTTTGACTGGGTAAGCTTATGCAGCAATGTAATAACAGTGACCTGTGGCTCGCATAGGCGGGGAGCGCTGTGTGGCATAGTCAGGGTGTGTGGAAACTGGCATAGTTGGAAGGCATTATGGCTGCTAATGTGATGAGGCACTGTGGCTGGCATAGCCAGGGGGTACTGAGACTGGCAGTCAGGTGGCATTATGGCTGATAACGTAATGAGGTACTGTGGCTGGCAATACTGAGGCACTGGCTTTTGCCCGTACCGTATCAACTGTACATCACCCATAGGATATATACAGTAAAAATAGTATTTATTTTTATGCTTCTAATTTTGGCTGTACATTATGGTCTGAAGCATCTTATAGTCCAAATAATATGCTAACTACCAATTTTATATATTTTATACTGTATGCAGGATCTTTAGTCTGATATTCTGTATCTGAGGTTGTGAATCTATATTATTTATATCGGTTATGCAGTGCATATTTATTTGGGTACATGAGCATGAGGCATGTTATGCTACAGTGTTATAATACTCATAATTTTTATATTTTATTTGATTTGATTTAGTAGTTTTATTATAAAATTATTTGTGATAGTTTTTCTTTTATCTTTAACGTTTATCTTTGTAGTAGTATACGAGATTGGCATATTGCATAATCATATGCTTTATAACAGGGGTGCACAACCTTTTTTGGTCTGGGGGCGCATTGTCACATCGCACGTCAAAGGGCCGCAAAAAAAAAAAGTTAATCAGCGCTTGTTTGCATCAGCCTTTTACACAGGCTTATGCAAAGTGACTGGGGAGGAATGATCACTACCATAGTCATTCCTCCCTCATTCACTTCTATCGATTATCGGTAGGACATTCCTGATTACACAGCGAGATGTGCCGACGATAATCTTACATATTTCATCCTGGTAAAGTATGCAAATCAGCCGACAAATGAGCGATTCCTTGTTTATCGGCTGATCAGCGGCACGACTATACCACCAGATATCAGGAATGAGCTTTCCTATAAACACTTGTTTCCAGTAATTGTCCTGAATATCATGCCGTGTAACAGGGGCTTAGAGATTTCCTGGTAAAAAAGATTTTTAACATGTTTTTACAGAAGATTCATACTTTCCTGCTCTCTGCCGCTCCCGCTGTCTCCATCTTCTGGTTCCGGCGCTGTTTACATCCGGTTGGATATGCGCACAGTCACTTGTACCTCTCCAGCCAATGACTGGCTTCAGTGGTGATGTGGCCACAAGCAGCGTTTCACCTCTAAAGTCAGTAATTTGCTGGAGAGGTGCTCCGGGACCGGAAGATGGAGACAGCGAGAGCAGCACGGAGCAGGAAAGTAGGAATCTTCTGTTTCAGGGACTATGCTGTGGAAACTGGTTAAAAATCATTTTAACTAGGAAATTCCTTTAAGTGGTGACGTTTCCTTCCTGCCTCTTATTCATAAATGAGCGCTTTAATTCACTGCAGAGGACAGCGCTCACTGGTTCTTACCACCAGATATACTGTAGGTGCCCTGCAATAACCAGTAAGCACTTTCCCTGAAGGCTCACGCACATGGCCATTGTTTTAGTCCGTATCCGAGCCATATTTTTTTTATGTGGCTTGGATGTGGATCCATTCACTTCCACGGAGCGGCAAAAGATGCGGACAGCATTCCATGAGCTGTCCTCATCAGTTACTTCAACCTTGTCGTGGTTGAAGTGGGCCTATGCGCTTTGATCAAACTGTATACCAATGCCTCATGTTTATGCATAGCATATTTTGAGATCCAGCCCCCTTTATTACACTGGTAATACACTTACAGACAATGTATTACAATACAGAAGTATTGTAAAGCATTGTAAAGGGGATCAGACCCCCAAAAGTTCAAGTCCCAGAGTGGGACCAAAAATAAACTGAAAAAAAAAAAAAAGGTTTCTCCCCAAAAAATTTAAATTTTCAAGTAGAGAAAAAATAGCGTCCTTTTCCCAAAATAAAGTTAAATAAAAATTGTACACATATTTTGTATAGCTGCATCTATATCGACCAGCTCTATAAAAATATCACACGAACTAACCCCTCATGTGAACACTGTGAAAAACAAAATACAATAAAAACTGTTAAAAAAAGCTATTTTTTGTCACCTTACATCACAAAAAGCGTAATACCAAGCGATCAATGTTTTGGCAAATTTTGTATTTTTTTATAAATAAAAATGAAATTTTTTGACTTGATTTTACCACTGTCATGAAATACAATATGTGACGAGAAAACAATCTCAGAATGGCCTAGATAATTTTAAAGCGTTTTAAAGTTACTACCACATAAAGTGACATGGGCCTGGGCAGAAAGGTGAAAAATGGGGGTGAATTTGAATTTGTTATGAGTTCTGAGTTGTTTGTCTAAGTTCTGAACATTGTGTGATTACAGGTGTTCCTGTTCCCTCTGTACGTCGCAGACCTTCAATAGAGGCTATGGAGGTTGTGGTGGTCTCCGCAGCGGGGGAGGATGAGGAGGAGGGAGACCAGGCTGGACCCTCCCAGCATGTGGATGCGCCACCCCCACCTGATATGGGTGAAATAGTGAAGGCCAAAGAGGCTGGTCCCTTGCAGCAGCCTCATCTCCCCCCTAGCTCCTGATGAGGAAGAACAGGAGGAGTCTCTGAGGATGTCCCCAGCCCCCGCCAGGAGGGTAAATAACCAAAATATAATTCTGTATCCATAACATGTACAAAACAAAGAGCCAACAATGAGGGGACAACACACACTACAGTAATAGAAAACAACAAAACTGGACACTAACTCTGTAATCTACATAAAAACCATTACCTAACCAACTAAATAACATCATACTCTACCTATCAATAACTAAACAACTAAATAAAATTATACTCTATTATACTAATTATACTGAACTAGCACTAAGCATCCAACTAAATAATATCATACCATACTAAGTAACCAACTATATAATCATCATAAATATCATTAACTAACGAATTGTAATTTAAATCTACAGTGCTTTAACAAATACTCCACACAATGTACTAATTACCTCTTAATCTTAATTGCAAGTAATTTTAATAATTTTTTTTATCCTAACAGTTCTCGGTAAATATAAAAAAAAAAAAATCGACAGCAGCAGCAGGTGCACAAAAAGGCAATGCTGGAGATCAGGGCGCAGCAAAAAAAAAATATGGGAGCAGCAGCGGCATCTGGATAGGAAGGTGCATCAGTTGGAGGAGCAGCACCGTAATTGGATCCAGAAGTTGCTGGACCTCCATAAGCAACTCAAACAGTTGCCTTAGAGTCATAGTTGTTCCTCAACATTGTAAATAAATATCTTTGTACGTTCTAACGAGTGCTTCCTTTTTTTTTTCTATTGTTCTGTTTTTAATTAAGTTTAACCTATAAGGTTGCAGTAAGTCCCCTTTAGTCCTGGGGCAAACTCATTAGGATCAGGACAGACAGCAGCAGCAGGTAAAGCTAACGTTGGAGTAAAAGGCCTAGACAAAACTCAGCAGAATCAGGACAGATAGTATCTGCAGCAGGTATATGGTAACGGTGTAGTATAAGGCCTACACATAGCTTGGCCAAACTCATCAGGACAGACGACAGAAGGTAAATGGTAAATGTGTAGTATAAGGTCTATACATAGCTCAACCACACTCATCAGGGCAGACAACAGCAGGTTAATGGTAATGGTGTAATATAAGGCCTACATATAGCTTGACCACACATCAGGACAGACAGCATCAGATAATTGGTAATGGTGTAGTATAAGTTTTTGGGTTGAGCACATCCTGCTTCATGCCACCTTTCAGTTGGTTTGTGTATACATAATTGTTTGGAGGTGTATAAACTCCCATGTGAAAGTAGCCTGTTTTCCATCCACAGGCTATATTTAGGTGCACCTGTGAGGCCTGGGCCATATCAGCCAGTCTTGGGTGGGGCTCACAGCCTTCTCCCTCCTCCTATTGCAGGTATGGTTACATGCTGGAGGTAACTGAGGAGTCTGCTGCGAGTCGGCCTAATACATTCCTGTAATTTTGCCCACTGGCCCCTGGTATTGCCCATATGGCACAGGTAGGTGAGTGTTAAGCCCGAGCACCACGACAAGGTCTCTCAAGTAGCTCGGGACTTAAGACATGTCCTCCACTGCAGGACATGTTGACTAACCTCTCAATTTTAACATCAGTTTGAGGGTTTAGTAAGACTGCAGTGTGCACCTGTTTTGTCATTTGTAATTGCTATATTGTTATATTATTTATCACATCCACACTATTGCCATTTTGTGTAGGATGTCTATTGTGGTCCACTGCGGGCATCCTCCACCGTATGCATTTTTGCTGGGGATCGCCATTAGCAACGGGCCACAAGTGCAGGATCTGCTCCCCTGTATATATATATGTACAACTGCATTTTTGGGTTGAGCACATCCTGCTTCATGCCACCTTTCAGTTGGTTTGTAGTATAAGGCCTACACATAGCTTGGCCAAACTCATCAGGACAGACAGCAGCAGGTAAACGCTAATGGTGTAGTACAAGGCTTATACATAGCTTGGCCAAACTCATGAGGACAGACAGCAGCAGGTAATTGGTAATAGTGTAGTATAAGGCCTACACATAGCTCCACCACACTCATTATGACAGATAACAACAGGTAAATGCTAATCGTGTAGTATAAGGCCTACACATTGCTGGACCAAACTCAGTCAGAACAGACAGAAGCGAGTTCTTTGTTTGTATCACATGCCACAGCACAGCCTCAAGAAAATGTGTGTTTATTCAACTAAAACCGACGTTTCAGTCCACACAATGGAACCTTTCTCAAGCAGTGACAAAAGTAAATGGTGCCAAGTACAAATACAAACTTAGGTGATTATTTAATGAAAACTATTAATAATTGAATTACATTCAATGTGTTTGATTCATATTGTGTCTAAAAATAAAAATACTGTTTAAAAAAATGCAATATTATAAGTATCCATACTGGGAAGAGATTAATAACTTACATTACATGAATTCATATTATCTGCTTAATTCCATATAAAAAAAAAAGTCAAAAAAATATTTTGTCATTAAAATATCAGGTGTACCGATATTGGAGGGGGCCAAGAACAAACCAGCGTAGATCCAATATAGTGTCCCGTCTGGTTAACTGAGCAAGTTGGCACATTGCTTCCGTATTACATAAAGATATATGTGATGCAATCATGTGATCGCATCCAAGGAGGAACACATGCAGGCCGCGAGTGTCCATAGTCAGAGCGTTCACATGGTAACAAATCATGTGTTCGCACCAGAAACTGAACACAAACTGAGCCACAAACGCATCCTGTCTATGTGGTCACATGATGGCAAAGCTTGGAAAAAATAGGAATAACTCCCAAAATGGTGACATGGCTTCAAGAATATTATATACCTATATATATAATATTCTATTATATATAATAGTTTATATTGGAAAGTGAAAAGCTTTGATTCTATAAAAATAGCAAGTGCACATTTATCAATAACGATAGAGTTGTCAAGACGTAACATCAAATAAAATGTATAAATAGATATATACATGTGGCAATAATGCTCCATTCCCAAAACAGGATTACCGCGCGGATGAGTATAACGCCAGTCACACCCAACCATGTGCAGAGGTCAACATGGAAGTCAGGCATCCTGTTCAGGACGGCAGACAACACCATGTTTGAACCTAAATCCTGATGAAAACAAACAAGAAAATAACAAAATAATAAAATTTAATTAGGTTCCTCAGTCAGTACTGTACAGTACTGCACAATACCTTTTGACAAGAGAAGCCCACATACGGTCCCCACCTAGTTTTAGTAAGAAGTCCACACCAGGGCCACCCAAAACCCAAACCCAAGTAAAGCAAAATTATTACACATAAAATAAAGAAAAAAAATGTTTTTGGGTGAATAAAGCATAACACTGCATGATTCTATTTTATTCAAACGAATATATATATTGTGGCGTTTCAAAATGTCAGCCTTATACAAATCACGCATCTGTGAGGTGACTTGTTGAATCAGACATCCTCCACTTACAGTTTACGCATCTGACTCCCAGGAGTTAATCAAGTAGTCTTTTAATCCGGAGATTGTATTACAAGATATGCAGGGAATCCAGATGGTAAAAGAATTATGCCTCTAATCTCCTTGATAAGAAGTTGAGATACTACACAGATTTTCCTCAGATTCTCCTCAGAATTACAGCACACACAAACAGCAATGCATGACAGGGAAAACAGGAAGTGGCTAGACTGAACCAAGTAGAAGCTGACACAGAGGGGGGAGGAAGAGAGGAGCATACCAATACACAATGCAAGATACTGAAACAGAACACTCCCCGTCTGGTATCGGTAGATACCTCTATGTATATGCATACAATGGAATTGTATAAATAACAATGAATAATGTCCATAAACCTGATGAATAGACAGATGAATAATGTCCATAAACCTGAAAAGGCAACATGCAATGAACATTTATTTAACCACTTCAGCCACCCTAGCTTAAACACCCTTAATGACCAGGCCACTTTTTACAATTCCGCACTACACTAATTTCACCGTTTATTGCTCCGTCATACAACTTACCACCCAAATGAATTTTACCTCCTTTTCTTCTCACTAATAAAGCTTTCATTTGGTGGTATTTCATTGCTGCTGACATTTTTACTTTTTTTGCTATTAATCAAAAATTACCGAAATTTTTGCAAAAAAATGACATTTTTCACTTTCTGTTGTAAAATTGTTCAAAAAAAAATACATTTCTATATAAATTTTTCTCTAAATTTATTGTTCTACATGTCTTTGATAAAAAAAAATCCAATAAGTGTATATTTATTGGTTTGGGTAAAAGTTATAGCGTTTACAAACTATGGTGCAAAAAAGTGAATTTCCTCATTTTGAAGCAGCTCTGACTTTCTGAGCGCCTGTCATGTTTCTTCAGGTGCTAGAATGTCAGGATAGTATGAATACCCCCAAATGACACCATTTTAGAAAGAAGACACCCCAAAGTATTCGCGGAGGGGCTTGGTGAGTTCATGTATCATTTCATTTTTTTCACAAGTTAGCGGAAAATGACACTTTCTGAGAAAAAAAAAAAAAAAGTTTCAATTTCTGATAACTTCTGGCAAAAAAAAAAAATCTCAGACGGACTCACTATGCCCCTCAGTGAATACCTTGGGGTGTCTACTTTCGAAATGGGGTCATTTGTGGGGTGTGTTTACTGTTCTGGCATTTTGGGCGGGGCTAAATGTGAGCCGCCATGTAAAACCTAAAGGTACTCGTTGGAATTTGGGCCCCTTTGCGCACCCAGGCTGCAAAAAGCGGCACTTATGTGGTATCGCCGTACTCAGGAGAAGTAGGGCAATGTGTTTTGGGGTGTATTTTTACATATACCCATGTTGGGTGAGAGAAATATCTCTGTAAATTGTCAACTTTGTATAAAAATTTTTAAAAGTTGTCGTTTACAGAGATATTTTTCACACAAAGTATGGGTATATATAAAAATACACCCAAAACATTGCCCTACTTCTCCTGAATCTGGCGATCTACATGTGTGCCACTTTTGCAGCCTGGGTGCTAAAGGCCTAAACCAATGAGTACCTTTAGAATTTCACAGGGCATTTTACGCATTTGGATTCAGACTTCTTCTCACGCTTTAGGGGCCCCTAAAATGCCAGGACAGTATAAATACCCCACATGTGACCCCATTTTGGAAAGAAGACACCCCAAGGTATTCTGTGAGGGTATGGTGAGTTCATGTAAAATTTTATTTTTGTCACAAGTTAGTGGAATATGAGACTTTGTAAAAAACAAAATTAAAAAAAAAAAAAAACAATTTCCGCTGACTTGTGCCAAAAATAAAAATTCTGTGGACTCACCATGCCCCTCACGGAATACCTTGGGGTGTCTTCTTTCCAAAATGGGGTCACATGTGGGGTATTTATACTCACCTGGCATTTTAGGGGCCCCTAAAGTGTGAGAATCAAATGCATAAAAATGGCCTGTGAAATCCTAAAGGTACTCATTGGTTTTAGGGCCCCTTTGCGCATCTTGGCTGCAAAAAGTGTCACTCATGTGGTATCGCCGTACTCAGGAGAAGTAGGGCAATGTGTTTTGGGGTGTATTTTTACATATACCCATGCTGCGTGTGAGAAATATCGCTGTAAGCGACAACTTTTTACATTTTTTATTCAAAGTTGTCAATTTACAGAGATATTTCTCTCACCATAATGGTATATGTAAATACACCCAAACTACTGCCCTACTTCTCCTGATACAGCGATACCATGTGTGTGCACTGCAGCCAAATGCAAAGGGCCCAAATTCAATGAGTACCTTTAGGAAGGGCATTTTTACGCATTTTTCTTCTCACGCTTTAGGGCCCCTAAAATGCCAGGGCAGTATAAATACCCCACATGTGACCCCATTTTGAAAGAAGACACCCAAGGTATTCCATGAGGGCATGGCGAGTTCATAGAATATTTTTTTGGCACAAGTTAGTGGAAGTGATTTTTATTGTTTTTCTCACAAAGTCTCCCTTTCCGCTAACTTTTGACAAAAAGTTTAATTTTCATGAACTCATTATGCCCCTCAGCGAATACCTTGGGGTGTCTTCTTTCCAAAATGGGGTCACATGTGGGGTATTTATACTGCCCTGGCATTTAGGGACCCTAAGCGTGAGAAGAAAAATGCGTAAAAATGCCCTCCTAAAGGTACTCGTTGGAATTTGGGCCCTTTGCGCATCTTGGCTGCAAAAAGTGTCACACATGTGGCATCGCCGTACTCAGGAGAAGTAGGGCGATGTGTTTTGGGGTGTATTTTTACATATACCCATGCTGGGTGAGAGAAATATCTCTGTATATTGACAACTTTGAATAAAAAATGTAAAAAGTTGTCGTTTACAGCGATATTTCTCACACACAATATGGGTATATGTAAAATACACCCCAAACTATGCCCTACTTCTCCTGATACGGCGATACCACATGGTGACACTTTTGCAGCCAAGATGCGCAAAGGGCCTAAAACCAATGAGTACCTTTAAGATTTCACAGGCCATTTTACGCATTTGGATTCTCACGCTTTAGGCACCCTAAAATGCCAGGGCAGTATAAATACCCCACATGTGACCCCATTGTGGAAGAAGACACCCCAAGGTATTCTGTGAGGGGCATGGCGAGTTCACAGAAAAAAAATTTGGCACAAGTTAGCGGAAATTGTTTTTTTTTTTTTTTACAGTCTCATATTCCACTAACTTGTGACAAAAATAAAATTTTCCATGAACTCACCATACCCCTCACGGAATACCTTGGGGTGTCTTCTTTCTAAAATGGGGTCACATGTGGGGTTTTTGTACTGCCCTGGCATTTGAGGGTCTCCACAATCATTACACGTATGGCCAGCATTAGGAGTTTCTGCGATTCTCCGTATATTGAGCATACGGGTAATGAGATTTTTTCCGTTCAGCCTCTGCGCTGAAAAAAAAAAAAATGAACGGCACAGATTTTTCATTCGCATCGATCAATGTGGATGAAAAAATCTCTGCCAAATCAGTGACTGCGGTGCGGTGGGCTGGGCGCTAGCTACCTAACAAGTAGCTAACTAACTGGCGGTGATAAGGGACCCTTATGCCCCATTCACACGTCCGCAATTCTGTTTGCGGAGCGGAATTGCGGACCCATTCATTTCTATGGGGACAGACTTTGTCCCGCTCGGATCGGAATTACGGATCCGCGCTTCGAGTCTGCACTTCCGTTCCGCAAAAATATAGAACATGTCCTATTCTTGTCCGCAATTGCGGACAAGAAAAGCATTTTCTATATAGTTCTGGCAATGTGCGGATCTGCAAAATGCGGAAAGCACATTGCCGGTGTCCGTGTTTTGAGGATCTGCGGATCGGATCCAGCGGATCCGTGAATCCGCGGATCCGCAAAACACATATGGACGTCTGAATGGAGCCTTACAAGGGGTGTGATCAATGACAGGGGGTGATCAGGGGTCTAGATGGGGTGATCAAGGGGTTAATAGGTGAGGGGGTGGGGGGTTAGTGTAGTGTTTGGTGCAACTTTACTGTGTTACCTGGTCCTCTGGTGGTCGATCCCAGAAAATGGGACCACCAGAGGACCAGGTAGCAGCTATATCAGGCGCTGTTCATAAAACAGCGTCTGATATAGCTGTTTGATGCGATTTATATCGCATCTACAGCCTGCCAGCGATTGATCATCGCTGGCAGGCTGTAGTCCAACTCTCAAAACGCGCGACGCTGTGAACGCGCGCGCGTTCACAGGAACTCTCGCGTCTCGCGAGATGACGCCCCGGCGCGTCCGAACAGAAGAGCAGGACCGCCCGCAGGACGCAATCCTGCGTACGGCGGTCCTGAAGCAGTTAAACCAAAAAAGGATATGTCTTCAGTTCAGACCATGGAGCTGGTACTGGAAACAGTCCTAGAAGATGATGAGCATCTCTGGTAGATGGAATCTCAACATGGAAGTTCTTTCCATCCGAACTGGATAATAATAAGTCCAGTAGGCCAGTCGAGACGATCAACTTGTTTGTCCCTTAACAGAACAAATCTCCTTCCTTTATATTGGGCCTTGGTTCTTGCCACCTTCTGCATTCTTGCTAGAGGTAGAGGTACTTGCTTATCCACCTTTTCCAGAACTGACTGGCGAAATATTTTACCTGCTTCCACCGAAACTTATAAAGGTTGTGCTCTTTGAAACCGCCAGATGGCACAGGAATATTTCCTATATTTTTTGGTTTATTCTTCAGTGATCTTTTATGCACCCCAGATGTGGATTTCTTTTTTTTTACTACAGGAGATTGTCTGTTACTTTCATTAGAAGCTGGGCGAGACTTGGTTCTCCTTGATCTTGCCAAAGATTTAGAATGTGACTTCTCTGTCTGTGTCACCAATTTAGAGCGAGAGCGCTTATTTTGTGAGGCTGATTCACATGTAGATTGCTTTCTGTCTATGAATCGTGAATGCAAATGCTCATGTCTGCTTTTCACTTCTGAAATGGGATCTGTCTTTCTACGTACGGACTTGGGTTGGTGACATGCAGTATTTGTCATGGACATTGGGGGTGATCTTTTTTGAATCAGACATCCTCCACTTACAGTTTACGCATCTGACACCCAGGAGTTAATCAAGTAGTCTTTTAATCTGGTGATTGTATTACAAGATTTGCAGGGAATCCAGATGGTAAAAGAATTATGCCTCTAATAATCGCCTTGATAAGAAGATGAGATACTACACAGATTTTCCTCAGATTCTCCTCAGAATTACAGCACACACAAACAGCAATGCATGACAGGGAAAACAGGAAGTGGCTAGACTGAACCAAGTAGAAGCTGAAACAGAGGGGGGAGGAAGAGAGGAGCATACCAATACACAATGCAAGATACTGAAACAGAAAATAAATATATATATATATATATATATATATATATGTAGTCGCTCAGAGATGAGGCAGCACTCCGATGCAGATAAAGGTGACCCAATTTTATTCCAAAGCTACGTTTCTGCCTTCTCAATGAGGCCTTTGTCAAGCATTGCTTGACAAAGGCCTCATTGAGAAGGCAGAAATGTAGCTTTGGAATAAAATTGGGTCACCTTTATCTGCATCGGAGTGCTGCCTCATCTCTGAGCGACTATATTTGAGGAAGATTGTCCGTTTTCCTGAGGAATTGCACCCATCTACACCCCCACAGTGCTGCTTTATTTCGGTGTTTGTATATGTATATATATATATATATATATATATATATATAT
Source organism: Bufotes viridis (assembly GCA_033119425.1). NCBI lineage: Eukaryota > Metazoa > Chordata > Amphibia > Anura > Bufonidae > Bufotes > Bufotes viridis. The sequence goes on along the minus strand of CM065592.1, from coordinate 327,610,497 downwards.
ATATATATATATAAAAATATTGACAATGATGAACAGAGCACATGCGCAAAAATGAAGCATGCACACCAGTTTAAGTAAATTCTAATACTCATAAGTTGATAAAGTCCAAGGGCGAAGAAGTGGTCCATGGCTGGTAGTCCTCAGCAGGATCAGGACAGACAGCAGCAGCAGGTAATTTTTAAAGGTATAGTATAAGGCCTACAACTAGCTTGACAAAACTATGCAGGAGCAGGACAGACTGCAGCAGGTAAATAGTAACGCTGTAATGTAAAGCATACACATAGCTGGGCCTAACGCAGCAGGAACAGAACAGACAGCAGCAGGGAAATTGTAACGCTGTTGTATAAGGCATACACATAGCTGGCCCTAACTTAGCAGGAACAGAACAAACAGCAGCAGGGAGATGGTAACGCTGTAGGATAAGGCCGACACATAACTCATCAAGATCAGGACAGAGAGCAGCGGCAGATAAAGGTAAAAGTGGAACATAAGGCCTACACATAACATGATCAGGACAGACAGCAGCAGTAGGTACATGGTAATGGTCGAGTCTAAGGCTTACACATAGCTCGGTCTAACTTAGTAGGAACATATAGCAGCAGGTTCTTTGTTTGCAGCAGGAACAGAACAGACAGCAGCAGGGAAATGGTAACGCTGTAGGTCAAGGTCGACACATAACTTAGCATGATCAGGACAGACAGCAGCAGCAGGTACATGGTAATGGTCGAGTCTAAGGTCTACATATAGCTCGGCCTAACTTAGCAGGAACAGACAGCAGCAGGTTCTTTGTTTGCAGCAGGATTGTGTTCTCAGGAATCGGCCCCCACCAGACCGGGGCAACACCAAAAATAAACAGACACCTCTGACAGCACCAGGTTCGTCATCTACAGCATGACATGTGCTCCCATGCATACAAAATGCAAAATTTTCCTTTGACAAAATTGTTAATTGATTGTATTTTAAGTTTCTACAGCCCACAATAAATAAGTACCACATTGTGCTCCACACGCTGCCCGCAGCGGTCTGCTCTTATTTTCCATATCGGGCACATTGAGTCCGGAGAAGAACACTGCGGTAACGCAGTCTGCCATGCCGTGTTCTGATTCCTCCAAGCCAGAGGGCAGCAGGACTGGCGTGGTTTAGCAACGGCTCTGTCATCCGCCTTTTGTCTGTGAAGAGGCATGTTAGCACGGATCGCACGACCCATAGGCATAGGCAGCACAGATCCGTCATCTGCCTGTATGAGCACAGAAGCCAGTGAGGAACCAGCTTGCTTTGGCCTGGGTGCCCTGAAATTTTCTCCCCCTCCAGACATCTGCATTGTAAAGGACCGGATTACTGTATGTTTTTCTGGAACCTACAGGATCTGATTTTTTTATGTCAAGTCCACAAACATGAAGCAGAGCTGTATTCGTTTTGTGGGTAAGTTTACCGGCACTTCAATTTAATTCTTTACAGAACACGTTGCCCTTCAAAACAGACTACAGACTCTGCTCTGCTGGATGACAGTGTAGGTGCTCCCCGGTGGCTGTCAGCCCCTTCCTGGTGAAGTCTGCCCCGGGCTATGTGACACAACCCCCCGTGTGTAGCCAAGCCTCACAGCTAAAGGCTTATTTAGCAGCCTGAGCTGCGATCAATGATCGGGCTGCGCATTGGAGACAGCGCTGAGACCATGACAGATTAATCACTGAGGGGAGGGGAACTGATCACCCCAGCCGAGGCAAATTGGATTCCTCACTGGCTTCTGTGCCCTGACAGGCAGAGGACTGGGTGCTGCCAATGGCTGGAGCCCGGCGTGTGTGTGGCGCTGATCATGTATGGGTTGTGCGAGCGCCGGTAACCATGCCTCTTCACAGACAAAAGGAGGATGAGAGAGCCGCTGCTAAACCACACCAGTACTGCTGTCCTCTGGCTTGGAGGAATAAACGCACGGCGTTACCACAGTGTTCTTCTCCAGACTATGTGCCCGATATGGAAACTGAAAGCAGACCGGTGGGGGCAGCGTGTGGAGCGCTGTTTGCCAATAGGTCTATTTTCCAGTATGGCTTATGTATGGAGGGCAGTGTCCAGAGATCACACAGGGGACTAAGTTACACTATACTAGGGCTAAAACAATTAATCAATTGAATAGAGTTATGACACAAAAAGCCAATGTAGTCAAGTCCCCCCGACATTTAAGATCTACTGTTCCTACTAATCTTTATGCACTACTGTTCTAGCGCCCGTTCTAGGCCTAATGTGTAAATATATATATATATATATATATATATATATATATATATATATATACATACACACACACACACACACACATATATATGCACACACACATTATATATATATATATATATATATATATATATATATATATATATATACACATATATACACACATATATACACACATATATACACACACATATTTCAACAATTAGTTAATTGAATGAATAAAGAGGTTTAATAAATTAATGGAAAAAAAAGATAAACTCCCCGATTGGAAAAAAAAATTAAAATTATTCGCCAAAAAAATACATAAAGAAATTCAACAATAGAGAAATATATACCGTAAATAAAGTCATCAATAAATAAATACATAAATTCATCAATACATAAATAAATTTATCAATACAGAAATATATTAAAGTCATCAATAAATAAATACATAAATAAATTAATCACTGCAGAAATATATAAATAAAGTTATCAATAAATAAATATATAAGAAAAATTCTTCCATAAATAAATAAATTTATCAAGAAGTATATGCAGAAGTTAAAAAACAACAAAGTTTGGGAGGGATGGCCAAGGAGAGGGATTGACAAGGGACCCTTCAGCGCCCTGAACCAACAGCAGGGGCCAAGAAGTCACTGCCAATCCAGGACACGTTCATTTTGATAAATGTCAGTCTGTCCACGGAGTCAGTGGACAAACAGGTCTGCTGGTCGGTGACCACCCCACCTGCCGCGCTGAATGTCCGCTCAGACAGTACGCTTGGGGGGGCGGGGCGGGGGTGCAAGACAGCACTTCCAGAGCATACTGAGCGGACTCATGGCAGGTTTCCAGCCTGGCAACCCAGTACTCCATGGGGTCGTCGGTGCTCATGCTGGTAGAAGCACCGACAGACCCAATATAGTCTGCCACCATGCGGGCCAGCCGCTGGTGGTGACTGCTGCTGGATCACGCAGACTGGTAGAATAACCTCATCTCACCCATAAGATCACCTACTCGGCTGGAGCTGCTTGGGCCAGCCACCTGCTGGGTGAGATGGGCGGGGAGAACTGAAACATGAGGCTAAGGATTTGCCTCACATCCTTAACCATTTCGCTGGGAATTCCCATTTCAATGCTTTGCTTTTTCTCTTTGGTGGCGATAATACTTAAACCACCTCAATTTTCTGGCAAATAAATTAAGATCTACAATGGTGCGGAACAGATTAAATTTCGGGATGGGTACAAAATTTAACCCCTTCTCCAACACTGCCAGTTCAACAGAATCCAATACCTGTGATGACAAATTGACCACTATTGATTTGTTTGTACATGGGGCGGTGGATTTCGATTTCTCAGGGCATATACCGGACCTTGGTCTAAACAATTACCGCTATTAGCTCTATAATTGCCGCGGTAATTCCTCCTACCCCGGCCTCTACTCCTACCACTCCCACTACTGGTGGTTTTTTGCCCTCCTATAGAGCCTTCTTTATCTGAGTCTGATAAATCTGTTTCTGTCGAAATGGCACCTGTATCTTGTTCTATCCGCCTATTACGTTCGGTAATTAATGAATAGGCTTTATTTTCTTTAAAGTCTGCTAGATCACGCACAAATTGCTTGTGCTTACGTTCCTTAAGGTGGTATTGGAAGCGTTCCAACGTGGTTTGCAGTTGTTTCTCCTTAGATGCAAATTCTGCTTCCTTGGAAGTGATACTAATCTGTTCTTTCAACTGAGTATCAAGTTTTTCCAAAGTCACAGTTTCCTGCTCCAGCAGAATCCGCATAAAACGTAAGGAGCTACTGGTCGCTTCCTGCTCCCATTTTGTCATTAATGATGCATTTCTGCACCGCCATGCAGGGGTTAGTGTTATTCTTAAACCCCTAGGAACAATATTATGATCTATGTAGTTCCTCAAACTTTGAACTTCCCACCATGAAACTATCTGTTCCTTATACACCTTTTCAAGCTCTTTGAAGGCTACTTTAAATGAAGGTATATATTTATTTTGACAATAATTACTCTCAGAAAATATCTCTTTTGCTTCTGTTAACCATTCCTCAGAACTGAAACCTGTATCCAAAAATCCTGCCATACCAATATATCAAGACAAAATAACTCCACCACTCCTCAACCAATCCTATCCATGACGAACATCTAAGGATTTGCCTGCTCCAGCCGGGAATCTCTCCGGCTGGCTGGGATGAACTGCTTCAGTTACCCTTGCAGCGAGGGTCTAAAAGGGTGGCCAACCGAAAATCATCCCTCTCCTTAATTTTCCTGATCCCGGGGTCCCTCCTCAGGCATCGTACTGTAGCATATGGGCAGTCATGGAGAAGAGGAAAGCCCGCTGTGACTCTTCTTGGCTGCCCAGGACCATGACATCTTAGTACTCCTGCTGGTGCTCCTCCCTGTGGGAATCACCCCACCTCAACAAATTCTTCCTCCTCATTGGCCTTGTCTTGGTGGAGCAGTGTTGCCTCTTCTTGCTCCACCAAGGCACTCTCCCCAGCATCGAGCAGGGGTTCTAGTGTCCTGTCCAGTAGGAACACTATGGGGAGCACATCATTGAGGCCAACATGTGGCAGACCTGGTGTATCTGCCCCCACTCCGCATTGATGATGTGGGGAGTGGGTATGATGGCCCAGAAGTGCCTTGGTCTAACGGGTATTCTTTCACCGCCCGTCACTGCTCCGACAACCTCTCCAGCCTATGGAGGGTGAAGTTCCACCACATCATGCCGTCCACAGTTAGCCTGTGAGGTGGCAGGCAGGTGTCCTGCTGCAGTTTGGACAGGGATGTGGTGGCGGTTGGGGAGTGGCGGAAGTAGATGGTAATCCTCCATACCCTTTGCACGATGTCGCTCAACCTTGGGTATGTGCGTAGGAACTTCTGTACTACAAGGTTGAGGACATGTGCCATGCAGGGCATGTGTGTGAGACTGCCAGCATGGAGGGCGGCAAGGAGGTTGCTTCCGTTGTCATAGACAACCATACCTGCCCGGAGCCTTAGCGGTGTCAGCCACTTGTGGAACTGAGCCCGGAGGACGGCAGAAACATCAGATCCAGTGTGTCTCCGTTCCCCTAAGCTCATGGCCTGTAAGCGGACGTGCCCCATACTTGCATGGCTACAGGGACACATGCTGGAGGGGCTCAACAGCGGTGGAGACAGTGGCTTGAGGGAGAGCAGCAGTTTTCCCCTGGACACCCCGGGGTGGCACCACAAACGGAGATGCCGCCACATCTGATGATCCCTCCCCGACGCCTCGGAAGGACACCCAATGGGCTATAAAACTGATGTATCGCCCATGTCTGCTGCTCTAGGCATCCATTGTGAGATATACCCTGTTGCTGACAGTGTGATCCAGCGACAGGGATACATTCTGCACAATGTGCTAGTGTAGGGCAGGGATGCCGGTCCTGGCAAAGAAATGGCGGCTGGGGACACGCCATCTGGGTTGGGTCTGCTCCAACATCTGCCAGAATCGATTGCAGTCCACAATATTGAAGGACAGCAGATGTTGGGCGATAACCCTTGCCAGGAGCTCATTGAGTGAACACACCTGTCGGTCCCCAGGGGCATAGTGCATTCAAATGTTTAGGCAACAGACGGCTGGCGCCGGAGGGCAGTGGAGGTGATAGAGGAGGGTGCAGAGGAGGCAGAGGTCTGGCTGCTGGTACCAGTACCTCTAGGAGAGGGAGTAGAAATGCATTGTTGGAAGGGGATGGGGTGGCTGCAGGACAGTGGCAGGAGCTGCTGTCCCCTGCGCATTGCTGCTGGTGCTGCTGCGACCACCCTGAATGTGTTTCCACTTGCGCCAGTGATTGAATTTCAGGTGCTGGGTAAGGGCAGTAGTACCAAGCCGAGCAACAGACCTCCCTCTTCTCACCCTGGCATGGCACAGCTGACAGATGGAAATTGTCACATCGTCTGCTGTCAGGGGGAAGTAAGCCCAAACAGGTCACTTATGCACCGACCTCCTATCAGATGAGGTGGTGCTGGCTTGCGCCTGTTTGGGCTCGGTGCGCACAAGTGGAGCTGGCGCCTGCTGCCGCCATTACCAGTGGAGACCCTGCCACTGGGCTTCCTGGTCACCTGGCGCACCATTTGCCTCGGGTGCCTACCTTCCTCATCAGTGCTGCTGTCACCTGACATGGGAGGTGGCACCCATTCTAAGTCACCCTCCTCTTCATCCCCTGTAAGCAGGGAGGGATCATGTGTACTGTGTAAAAATAAAAATAATAATTCGAAACTGCGAATATATAGCACTATATTCTAAATATTCCCGAATTCTCGCGAAGTGCTGATATTCACGATAAAAATTCGCAATACGAATATTTGCGCTCAACACTAGGCGTGAGAAGTCGCAGATTGCGGCGCATTCTGGGCCAGAAATAAATGACCCTTTATATTCGCAGATTAAGACAGTTATAGATCATATAATGCTGCTTTTTTAACATTGAATAGAATTGGTACAATTCGAGTAATATTTAATACTCCAGCATAATTGGATGTTATACAAGATCTATTTTACATTTGGATATAATAGCATTGATATCAGCTTAGCCACTACAGGACCGCCTAACGCAGGGATGCGTCCTGCGGGCGGTCCTGTAGTTCTGAGACGACGCATCATCCCGCGAGAGCCGAGACTTCCTGTGAACGCGCGCGCGCGTTCACAGTGAAGCGCGTCTCAGGAGTTCTCCTACAGCCTGCCAGCGATGATCCATCGCTGGCAGGCTGTAGATGCGAATTAAATCACATCAAACAGCTATATCAGACGCTGTTTTGTTAACAGCGTCTGATATAGCTGCTACCTGGTCCTCTGGTGGTCCCATTTGCTGGGATCGACCACCAGAGGACCAGGTAACTATGTAAAGTTGCACCAAACACTACACTAACCCCCCCTCAACCCCTTGTTAACCCCTTGATCGCCCCATCTAGACCCCCTGATCACCCCTCTGTCATTGATCACACCCCTTGTAAGGCTCCATTCAGACGTCCACATGTGTTTTGCGGATCCGTGGATTCACGGATCCGCAGATCCTCAAAACACGGACACCGGCAATGTGCTTTCCGCATTTTGCAGATCCGCACATTGCCAGAACTATATAGAAAATGCTTTTTCTTGTCCGCAATTGCGGACAAGAATAGGACATGTTCTATATTCTTGCGGAACGGAAGTGCAGACCCGGAAGCGCGGATCCGTAATTCCGGATCCGAGCGGGACAAAGTCTGTCCCCATAGAAATAAATGGGTCCTCAATTCCGTTCCGCAAACAGAATTTAGGATGTGTGAATGGGGCCTAAGGGTCCCTTATCACCGCCAGTTAGTTAGCTACTTGTTAGGTAGCTAGCGCCCAGCCCATCGCACCGCAGTCACTGATTTTGGCAGAGATTTTTTCATCCACATTGATCGATGCGAATGAAAAAATCTGTGCCGTTCATTTTTTTTTTTTTTCAGCGCAGAGGCTGAACGGAAAAAAAAAATCTTATTACCCGTATGCTCAATATAAGGAGAATCGCAGATACTCCTAATGCTGGCCATACGTGTAATGATTGCGGAGACCCTCAAATGCCAGGACAGTATAAATACCCCACATGTGACCCCATTTTAGAAAGAAGACACCCCAAGGTATTCCGTGAGGGGTATGGCGAGTTCATGCAAAATTTTATTTTTTGTCACAAGTTAGTGGAATATGAGACTGTAAAAAAAAAAATAAAATCAATTTCCGCTAACTTGTGCCAAATTTTTTTTTTTCTGTGAACTCGCCATGCCCCTCACAGAATACCTTGGGGTGTCTTCTTTCTAAAATGGGGTCACATTTGGGTTATTTTTACTGCCCATTGGACTTTACACCCCTTTGCGCACCCAGGCTGCAAAAAAGTGTTACTCATGTGGTATCGCTGTACTCAGGAGAAGTAGGGCAATGTGTTTTGGGGTATATTTTTATATATACCCATACTTTGTGTGAGAAATATCGCTGTAAACGACAACTTTTTAAATTTTTTTATTCAAAGTTGTCAATTTACAGAGATATTTCTCTCACCCAACATGGGTATATGTAAAAATACACCCCAAAACACATTGTCCTACTTCTCCTGAGTACGGCGATACCACGTGTGACACTTTTTTGCAGCCAAGATGTGCAAAGGGGCCCAAATTCCAATGAGTAACTTTTAGGAGGGCATTTTTACGCATTTTTCTTCTCATGCTTTAGGGCCCCTAAAATGCCAGGGCAGTAGAAATACCCCACATGTGACCCCATTTTAGAAAGAAGACACCCCAAGGTATTTCGTGAGGGGCATGGCGAGTTCACATAATTTTTATTTTTTGGCACAAGTTAGCGGAAATTGATATATATTTTTTTTTTTTTTGTTTTTTACAAAGTCTCATATTCCACTAACTTGTGACAAAAAATAAAATTTTACATGAACTCACCATACCCCTCACGGAATACCTTGGGGTGTCTTCTTTCCAAAATGGGGTCACATGTGGGGTATTTATACTGTCCTGGCATTTTAGAGGCCCCTAAAGCGTGAGAAGAAGTCTGGAATCCAAATGCGTAAAAATGCCCTGTGAAATCCTAAAGGTACTCATTGGTTTTAGGGCCCCTTTGCGCACCCAGGCTGCAAGAAAGTGGCACACATGTGGTATCGCCGTACTCAGGAGAAGTAGGGAAATGTGTTTTGGGGTGTATTTTTATATATGCCCATACTTTGTGTGAGAAATATCTCTGTAAACGACAACTTTTAAAAATTTTTATACAAAGTTGACAATTTACAGAGATAATTCTCTCACCCAACATGGGTATATGTAAAAATACACCCCAAAACACATTGCCCTACTTCTCCTGAGTACGGCGATACCACATAAGTGACACTTTTTTGCAGCCTGGGTGCGCAAAGGGGCCCAAATTCCAAAGAGTACCTTTAGGTTTTACATGGCGGCTCACAATTTAGCCCCGCCCAAAATGCCAGAACAGTAAACACACCCCACAAATGACCCCATTTCGGAAAGTAGACACCCCAAGAGTCCGTCTGAGATTTATTTATTTTTTGCCAGAAGTTAGCAGAAATTGAAATTTTATTTTATTTTTTCTCAGAAAGTGTCATTTTCCGCTAACTTGTGAAAAAAAATGAAATGATACATGAACTCACCATGCCCCTCCGTGAATACTTTGGGGTGTCTTCGTTCTAAAATGGTGTCATTTGGGGGGTATTTATACTATCCTGGCATTCTAGCACCTGAAGAAACATAACAGGTGCTCAGAAAGTCAGAGCTGCTTCAAAATGCGGAAATTCACTTTTTTGCACCAAAGTTTGTAAACGCTATAACTTTTACCCAAACCAATAAATATACACTTATTGGACTTTTTTTTTCATCAAAGACATGTAGAACAATAAATTTAGAGAAAAATTTATATAGAAATGAAGTTTTTTTTAAAAAATTTACAACAGAAAGTGAAAAATGTCATTTTTTTTGCAAAAATGTTGTTAAATTTGTATTAATGGCAAAAAAAGTAAAAATATCAGCAACAATGAAATACCACCAAATGAAAGCTCTATTAGTGAGAAGAAAAGGAGGTAAAATTCATTTGGGTGGTAAGTTGCATGACGGAGCAATAAACGGTGAAAGTAGTGTAGTGCCGAATTGTAAAAAGTGGCCTGGTCATTAAGGGTGTTTAAGCTAGGGGGGCAGAGGTGGTTAATTTGCGCATATATTCATTCATTTCATGGGTAATGCGCTGTATTTCCTTTGGCCCACCAGAGAAAATAATTCTGGAGACCCACCCTCTTCTACACTTTAGCAGATCTGCTTTATAAGGGGTCCCATTCAGCTAATTCACCTGCTCCAAGCTATTAAGGATGGTGAAAGTAGGGATCCTCCTGACACCCCAAGAAGCAGGAAAAACCACTGAGATGGACCGCTTCCTGAAAAAGAAGAATGAGGCTTGGCAGCTCAGGAGGGCAAGATGTTGCCTGATTGACAGCACGATTCAAAAAACACCTCCAAGATTCTGAGGAGGAACATTTAACTGATGCTATGTACTGTAGGTGTGGTTGCACATAAAATACACTGTCCAGGTCCTATATCCAAAAATCTCTTCAGTAAGCTTTAGCGCCAGTTCTGAAGGAACTGTCTGATATTAAAACAGGAGAACAGCTGATAGTGTGGAATCCTTGAAAGATAACGAGACCTCGCTCATTTCATTTGCCTTTGCCCTTTCTCCAGACTGTGCAGCGCAGTTTAATTCCCTCAATATGCTGCACTTAATGATAAGGATGAAGAGGATCAAGAGAATAGAAGATGATGTAAAAATGTGCACATTGATGGACTCCCTGAGACTGTATCCCATGTCACACTGCTATCCGTGACTATGCAGGTTTTTTTTATGGATCTTCTAGGGGAAGACAAGGGCTGCTCCATAGTGATCGAGTGCATTCACAGATCTGTGCCCAGCTGCCAAGCAGAATGACACGCCATGTGATGTTATCTGCGGCCTCCTCAGTTACTGCCGCCGTTCTCAGGGCTGCACAAGAGAGGCAAGACCTGTCGTTTGAGTACCATATGTCAAAATATTGCTCTTTCAAGAACTGGCACCATCCATCCTAGCTTAGAGACACTGTCTTAAGCACTTTCACCAAAGGTGGCTAACAAATAACAATGCACAATTAAGACACCCTCGGATCTCTGTCTGCCTGTCCCTACTAGGCATATCACTGCTGAAGATCAATTTGTGGCTGAAGCTATCTCTGTCACACAAGTGAAAAAAGTCCAAAAAGACTGCAGGATGAAATTTTTGCCACTGAACAGGTACTATATATCTAGAATCAAGGCCTTTCACATGGAAAGAAGGTTGGTGACCTGCGATTTGGGTTTGACTTTGAGTGCAAGGATTCGATGAGGCTGCGGTCCAACCTCTCAGATTTTCATTTTTCGGACTCACAAGTTTCTGTCGAATTGGTTATTTGTTTTAAACACTTTGGGCCAGATTTATCATTACACTTACATCTTACTCCACTTTTACATCTGCCCAAAGTCACTTTAAGTTAGTCAGATTTATTAATGGTCCTTTAATACTGTGATAAATGTGGATTGACGGTAGCAGTTTATCCTTCAGTAAGCGGCTTTACAAAAGTCGCACGTCTTTACAAAAAAGTCGCATGTTCTATTAAAAAGTCGCATAAGATAAGCATGGTCCCCCCCTGGAGTGAAATTGCGCATTTTTTTGCGACTTTTTTAATGGTTGCAATAGTAAATCTGTCTAGAGATTCATTTACATAAGACAACACGCCCACTTTCACAAAACTGGAGAGCTTAGTGCAGAGCTTGAAAAAGTCGCAAAAACTGCGCAAATCACTCCATTAAAGTGACTTTAGCTAATGATAAATCTGGCTCTTTGAGTATACATTAAACTGTTCACTTACAGTGCCTTGCAAAAGAAATCACCCCCCTTGGCTTTTTTCGTGTTTTGGTGCCTTACAACCTGGAATTAACGTGGATTGTTTGAGGATTTGCATCATTTAATTTACAGAACATGCCTACAACTTTTGAAGTTTTTTTTTTTTTTTGTGAAGCAAACAACAAATAGGACAAACTAACAGAAAAAGTCAATGTGCATAACTATTCACCCCCCTAGTCAATACTTTGTAGAACCACCTTTTGCAGCAATCTCAGCTCCAAGTCGCTTTGAATAAGTCTCTATGAGCTTGCCCCATCTTACCACTGGGATTTTTGCCAGCAAAACTGCTCCAGCTCCTTCAAGTTGGATGGTTTGCACTTGTGAACAGCAATCTTTAAGTCTGACCACAGATTTTCTATTGGATTGAGATCTGGGCTTTGACTAGGCCATTCCAACACATTTACATGTTTCCCCTTAAACCAGGCATGCTCAACCCGCGGCCCTCCAGCTGTTGCAAAACTACAACTCCCAGCATTCCCAAACAGCCTACAGCTATCAGCCTACAGCAGGGCATTGTAGGAGTTGTAGTTTTACAACAGCTGGAGGGCCGCAGGTTGGGCATGCCTGTCTTAAACCACTCAAGTGTTGCTTCAGCAGTGTGTTTGGGGTTATTGTCCTGCTGGAAGGTGAACCTCCGTCCTAGCCTCAAATCACACACAGAGTGGTACAGGTTCTGCTCAAGAATATCCCTGTATTTAGCACCATCCAGCTTTCCCTCAACTCTGACCAGTTTCCCAGCCCCGGCTGCTGAAAACCATCACCACAGCATGATGCTACCACCTCCATGTTCCACTCCCGGCTGCTGGTGTTCTTTGGGTGATGTGTTGTGTTGGGTTTGCGCCAGACATAGCGTTTTCTTTGATGGCTGAAAAGTTCAATTTTAGTCTCATCAGACCAGAGCACATTCCTTCATACATTTTGGTAGTCTCCCACATGCTTTTTCGCAAACCGCGCATTTTGTTTTTTTGCTGAAAATAATGGCTTTCTTCTGGCCACTCTGCCATAAAGTCCAACTCTATGGAGCATACAGCTTATTGTCGTCCAGTCTCTGCTGTGGAACTCTGCAGCTACTCTAGGGTTACCTTAGGTCTCTGTGCTGCCTCTCTGATTGATGCGCTCCTTGCCCGGTCCGTGAAATTTGGTGGGTGGCCGTCTCTTGGCAGGTTTGCTGTTGTGCCATGTTCTTTTCATTTGGTTATGATAGATTTGATGGTGCTCCTGGGGATCATCAAAGATTCAGATATTTTTTTATAACCTAACCGTGACTTGTACTTCTCAACAACATTGTCCCATACTTGTTTGGAAGATTGCTTGGTCTTCATGCCAGTGTTTGGTTAGTGATGCCTCCTGCTCAGGTGTTGCAAAACAGGGGTGTGTATATGTAATGACAGATCATGTGACACTTAGATTGCACACAGGTGGACATCATTTTACTAATTATGTGACTTCTGAAGGTAATTGGTTGCACCAGAGCTTTTTATGGCTTCATAAATAAGGGGGTGAATACATACGCACATGCAAATTTTCTGTTTTCCATTTCTAAACAATAGTTTTATTTATATATTTTTCTCCTTTCACTTCACCAACAGACTATTGTGTTCTGATCCATCACATAGAATTCAGATTACCAAAACATTGAACTTAAGGCTGTAATGTGACAAAACATGAAAAAAGGGGGGGGGGGGTAAATACTTTGACAAGGCACGGTATATGTGCGAGTGAATATGGCGTCTGATCAGGATTAGTGACCATGAGCTGCCACTCTTTCCCACTTTTTGGTATCTCCATTAGGGGTCCCCTAATTATTCGGTTAAAGGTTTGCTTACTGCTGATTTGAGTTATGTAAATGTGTATCTTTTCCTTACCCTTATGTATCACTTTCCAGCACATACTGGCATTCAAAAAAGATTGTAGGTCATCATGGCTAACATTAATTTTCAAAGATGGTCGTATACCGACCCTCCAACAGGCGTACTTTTAAAAAATGGTTCCCCCTAGTACATACTACTGAGTAAAGGGGTATAAGCATATTGATTGCCTAAGGTCTCATTTGTCGCTTAAGTCACTCAGGCAGATCCGGATGGCCATTAAGTGTTCATCAGCAATATAAATGGTTTACGCATACACTGGAGAAGTTTCAAGACTTCGCTGAGCACATCAGAATTGTAGGGGATAACTGTGGCTTTGAATTCTGCTTTAGACTCCTCAATTGGTTATTCTTTCCATTCTCAAAGAACCCTGTGTTTTCTTCATAGGGTATTACTTAACATGAGCCTGGAAGACACTTGTGAGGTCATTTATTAAAACTGGCGTATGATACGCCGGTCTTAATCCCCCTGCACTGGCGGCGGATGCAAGAAAGTTATGTACAGGCGCAGAGCTCTGCATAACTTTGGCTTGAGGTGTAGCCGGCCGCGCGGCTTAGTTTAAGACAATTTTCCACGTCTTACTGGTGTAGAAAATCATAAATAAGATCGGCCTGCCCGCCCTCTTGCCTGCCCATTCCATGCCTCTTTTTCCGCCACCTCGGAAAAGTGTCGTGAGCGGGAAAAGTCACAGATTCGGCCGTATATCTCATTTGCGAAAGTACACCAAAAAGTGGCATACTTCCAATAATTAATGACCCCCTTAGAGATTGACTCACATTTCAACTAAGACTTATACCTATTTTTCCACTGTTCATTCATCTTACAAAAGACCTGATTACATTATGTCCCATAACCATCTTAATATCTAACTCCGATACTGGCGATATTACAATATCCGACCATGCATTAGTATCAGCCACTGCAGCGCTTAATAACCTCCCGGCAAAAATGTGGACTTGGTGGCTAAATTAGACTGTATTGGATACTGATGGCCACCTCCAAGCTAACAAGTTATCTTTTTTAGAGAATACCACATTGGACACTTCTCACATTACAAAATGGCTGTGGCATGGAGCTGATTGCATTGGGTACCATGGTTAAACAAGAGAGTCATGGTGACAAAGTGCAAACTTATGACCCATTTTTTAAAGAAAGGTCCAGAAATTATGTTTATTAATTACATTACGACAACTGCTGGTCTAGTGTATTAAAAACAGAAGATATATTGGAAGTTTATTTGCACATTCTACCTTAATCTCTATGATTTACCACCCCCATCCGCTAATTCCAATTTGTCTACTCAGTCCACAATAGATATGTTTTTGGATAAGCTAAGGTTGTCCAAATTTGGTTATGAGGAGTGCACTAATTTCCTTAAGCCTATTACGCTTGAAGAATGCGTCTCCGAGCTAGAAATTTATCACTACTCTATGCAATAGAGTAGTGATAACCTTATGCAATAGTGCAATAACCTTATGCAATAGTGCAATGCACTTATGTCAGGCAAAGCACTAGACATAAAGCAAGCACTAGAAACCACCATTATGGTACTTACAAAAGAGGGTAAAGACTAAGAAAATTGTGGAAACTACCACCTAATCTCCCTCCTAAATGTCAACTTGAAAATTCGGGCAAAAATACTGGCAAGACAATTGAGCGTCATCGTTCCTACACTTATTCACCCAGAACAAGCAGGGTTTGTCATGGGGAGGGAGGGTAATTTCAACTCGAGTAAATTTATTCACGCTATCCAGTATGCACAGGACAAGAAAACCAGTGGTCTTTCTCCGTACTGATGATGAGAAGGTATTTCATTGGGTTAACTGGATATTTATGCACGTTTTCTGGTTTGCTTCAGGATACTGCTAAGAGTTCATTACAGCCATAATGTCCCTTTACACCTACCTTAGTGCTACAGCCAGGATTAATCGCACACTGTGAGCTATCTTGGAGATTCAAAATGGTGCTAACTAGGGTTACCCACCGTCACCTACACTATTTACTATGGATCCTTTTGAGAATTTTGGTGCACTATCCAATTTTAAGATAAATTGTAATAAATTTGAAGCCCTGAAGGCTTGTATAACTTTTGTATTGGACAGATCCGGCAGGCTGTCGTGGCCAGGAATAGCCTGCCTGATCCATCACTGCAGGATAAAAACCACAGCTCGTATCAGCTTTCATCTAGCCAATTCTCGGTATGTTTGCCAGGATGCTTCCGGATCTCCACCGGTCCCCATTATAGTTGATGGGGCCGACAGGTATTAGGTAGTATCCAGCAGTACCAGATCCAGACATTTCCAGCAGGCTGCTCCCTGCCGGAACAGCCTGCTGGGGATGTCCAATGTAAATGTGAAACAAGTTTAATATCTCTGCCTCTCTGGGGGCTCTAAAAAAGTATTATTTCACATTAATCTTTTAAGTGGTAATCCATGCAATTTAAATACAGCATATGAAATCTCATTTCACAGTTAATTATGCCCCCCTTTGTTTCACAAAATTAAGGCGCAATTACCAGTTCTTTCTTTAAATCTGCAATACATCCTACCCAAATTCTTCTACTTTCTACAAATGGTCCCTACCTTTTTATTGGAAGCATTCCTTAGTCAGGTTACAGCCCTCATTTTTGTGGAATGGTCAGAGGCTGTGTATTGTTTATGAGATGTTAGTCCTCCAGCGTCCTATGAAAGCCTTGTTCTTCCTGACTTGCAGTTTTTTTGTAAGGCAGTTCAGGTAAAGAGATGCTGCATTCCCCAGATGAAGCAATAGAAGCGAAACGCGCGTCGGGAGAGAGGAGCTGGCAACATTACGGTCTTTACCTTTCATGTGAGTGTCCATTAGGTAATTTATATTTGATCCATGTGTTGGGACAATGGTTGTTCATATTGCACAAGCTGGATTTTACTATATTGGACAGCTGATACTGTGTAATAAATATTTTTTGTAATGAACATGTGTAGTGGCACTCCATCAGTGATGTATTAGCCTTCTATACTCCTCTAGATGGGCATATGTTAGCCCAGTGTATTTGTTCACCACTGTACCTACTTTTTATAGTCTTAATCATGTATTTAATAAAGATTTGGATTTGTATCATTATATGAGTGCTCTTTTTTGGTTCATATAAAACTATGACCAGATGTATAAATATTCCTAGAAGATAAAAGATGGGTCTCTCTGCCTCAGATGTTTTTTGCTATGCAGATGTGAAGTTATGCAAGGCACATTAGGCCATATTTTTTGGTTTTGCCGAGACATACAAGATTATTGGACAAAGAATGAAACCCACAGAAATGACACTTTCTCCTGAGGTGGTTTTAGTGTGGCTTTCCAGCAATAATTGGACACCCTCTAGGTTCAACTTACCTATATATATATATATATATATATATATATATATATGTTCTACGATCACTCTAAAACGCAACCATCGATTTCAACAAAACTTGGTATACACATCCTTTGCTACTTGGAAAGAAATCTTGTGAGGGGTCACAACTCTCTACGACGTACCGTTCCTGAGAAATTTTAAAAAAATGACCTTTATTAGCCAATACAAGCCTGCAAGTCTTTCTCTTCATTTCCCAACTGCCATACACACGGTTACATGTCCCTTATCAGCCAACAGAAGCTCGCAGGCGCTTAGTCTCCACATACACACAGTTTTACTCCAGGTTTTCATAACAACCCAGCCATTTTTCGTCACTGCTGTAGGTCAGCTTTAGGCTAGGGCTGTACGACACATAGGGCACAACTATACTGCTACATGCATCCATCTTGGATTGATTTTTTGCGTCTGTTGTGTCGCAGTAGCAGAATGTCGCAGGGCGACACCATAGCCTATCATAAAAAAAATTGTTACGCGACATTGGTATGACAGAATGTCACGCAACATGTGTCGTTATCTAGCCCTAGCCTTAAAGGGGCAGGGCGCTGTAAAGGTCACAGTTAAGGGGGCAGGGGCCACTATTAAATGGACAGGGCACTGTTAAGTTGGCAGGTGACACTATTAAAGGGGCAAGCCATTGTGGAGGTCACTGTTAAAGGGCGGGCACTGTGGAGGTCACTGTTAAGGGGGCAGGGGCCACTATTAACCACTTCAGCCCCCCTAGCTTAAACACTCTTAATGACCAGGCCACTTTTTACAATTCTGCACTACACTACTTTCACCGTTTATTGCTCCGTCATACAACTTACCACCCAAATGAATTTTACCTCCTTTTCTTCTCACTAATAGAGCTTTCATTTGGTGGTATTTAATTGCTGCTGACATTTTAACTTTTTTTGCTATTAATCAAAAATGACCGAAATTTTTGCAAAAAGAAATGACATTTTTCACTTTGTTGTAATTTTTTAAAAAATCTACATTTCTATATAAATTTTTCTCTAAATTTATTGTTCTACATGTCTTTGATAAAAAAAAAATCCAATAAGTGTATATTTATTGATTTGGGTAAAAGTTATAGCGTTTACAAACTATGGTGCAAAAAAGTGAATTTCCGCATTTTAAAGCAGCTCTGACTTTCTGAGCACCTGTCATGTTTCTTCAGGTGCTAGAATGTCAGGATAGTATAAATACCCCCCAAATGACACCATTTTAAAAAGAAGACACCCCAAAGTATTCGCGGAGGGGCATGATGAGTTCATGTATCATTTCATTTTTTTTCACAAGTTAGCGGAAAATGACACTTTCTGAGGAAAAAAAATATAAAGTTTCCATTTCTGCTAACTTCTGGCAAAAAAAAAAAAAAAATCTCCCACGGACTCACTATGCCCCTCAGTGAATACCTTGGGGTGTCTACTTTCCGAAATTCATTTGTGGGGTGTGTTTACTGTTCTGGCATTTTGGGCGGGGCTAAATTGTGAGCAACCTTGTAAAACCTAAAGGTACTCATTGGAATTTGGGCCCCTTTGCGCACCCAGGCTGCAAAAAAGTGTCACTCATGTGGTATCGCCGTACTCAGGAGAAGTAGGGAAATGTGTTTTGGGATGTATTTTTACATATACCCATGTTGGGTGAGAGAAATATCTCTGTAAATTGACAACTTTGTATAAAATTTTTTAAAAAGCTGTCATTTACAGAGATATTTCTCACACCCAGCATGGGTATATGTAAAAATACACCCCAAAACACATTGCCCTACTTCTCCTGAGTACGGCGATACCACGTGTGACACTTTTTTCCAGCCTGGGTGCGCAAAGGGGCCCAAATTCCAATAAATACCTTTAGGATTTCACAGGGCATTTTTACGCATTTAGATACCAGACTTCTTCTCATGCTTTAGGGGCCCCTAAAATGCCAGGACAGTATAAATACTTTCTAAAATGGGGTCACATGTGAGGTTTTTGTACTGCTCTGGCATTTGAGGGTCTCCGCAATCATTACACGTATGGCAAGCATTAGTTTGAGTGAGCATGAGTTTCTGCTATTCTCCTTATATTGAGCATACGGGTAATGAGATTTTTTTTTTTCGTTCAGCCTCTGGGCTGAAAAAAATAAATAAAAATGAACGGGACAGATTTTTTCATTCGCATCGATCAATGTGGATGAAAAAATCTCTGCCAAAATCAGTGACTGCAGTGCGGTGGGCGCTAACTACCTAACAAGTAGCTAACTAACTGGCGGTGATAAGGGACCCTTATGCCCCATTCACACGTCCGCAATTCTGTTTGCGGAACGGAATTGCGGACCCATTCATTTCTATGGGGACAGACTTTGTCCCGCTCGGATCCGGAATTGTGGATCCGCACTTCCAGGTCTGCACTTCCGTTCCACAAAAATATAGAACATGTCCTATTATTGTCCGCAATTGCGGACAAGAAAAGGCATTTTCTTTATAGTTCTGGCAATGTGCGGATCTGCAAAATGTGGAAAGCACATTGCCGGTGTCCGTGTTTTGCGGATCCGCAAAACACATATGGACATGTGAATGGAGTCTTACAGGTGGTGATCAGTGACAGGGGGGTGATCAGGGAGTCTAGATGGGGTGATCGGGGTTAATAAGTGACAGGGGGGGGGGGTGTAGTGTGGTGCTTGGTGCTACTTTACATAGCTACCTGGTCCTCTGTTGGTCGATCCCAGCAAATGGGACCACCAGAGGACCAGGTAGCAGGTATATCCGACGCTGTTAACAAAACAGCGTCTAATATACCTGTTTGATGCCTTTTATTTTAGATCTGCAGCCTGCCAGTGATTGATCATCGCTGGCAGGCTGTAGTATAACTTCTGATGCGCGTTCACAGCAAATCTCACCTCTCGCGAGATGACACACCGCCGTGTCAAAGAGGACCAGACCTGCCGCCTGGACGCATCCCTGCGTTAGGCGGTCGGCAGGCGGTTAAAGGAGCAGCTGCTGTGGAGGTCACTGTTAAGGTAGCAGGGTACTTTGAGGTCACTGTTAAGGGCTCGGGGTACTGTGGAGGTCACTGTTAAGGGAGCGGGGTGCTGTGAAGATCACTGTTAAAGGGACGGATGATGTGGAGGTCTCTTTCAAGGGGGCAGGAACAGTGGAGGACACAGATAAGGGGACAGACCCCTATGGAGTTTAGTGTTAAGGGACGGGGTGCTATAGAGGTCACTGCTAAGGGGGCGGGCCCCTGAGGAGATCGCTGTCAAGGGAGTGGGGTGCTGTGAAACTCACTGTTAAAGCGGCGGGCTGCTGTGAAGGTCAAAGTTAGGGGATGGGCTGCTGTAGAGGTCCCATTTTAAAAAGCCTGGCCACTGTGGGGGGAGTCAGTGTTAAGGGGGGGGGGGGCTCTTGAGTTCATTGTTATGGGGGATACTGTTGATATCTTTTAACGACACACACAAACAAGTGAAATAGATGAAATATAGCCAGGTCCTTCTGCTAGTAGTTATTAATAAAAAAAAAAAAAAAGATTTACGATTAGAAAAAAACCTGATGCCTGATGGAACTGAAGCAAACTGAGCACAACTGATGCTTAAAATAAGATGTTCAGTTAGTTTTCATTTTTCTGATAGATCAGGTGAACGGAAAGCTCAAGGCAGATGTAAATGAGTCCTTATATGTGAACGAGTCATATATATATATATATATCTACATGTCCTATAAATATGGCACATTAGGACATATTTTTTGGTTTTGCTGAGACATACAATTTTATTGGACAAAGAATTAAACCCACAGAAATGACACTTTCCCCTGAGGTGGTTTTATTGTGGCTTTCAAGCAATAATTGGACACCCTCTAGATTCAACTCAGGGGTGGACGATAATTGCGATATCGGTGATATAAATTTGGGCCACGATATGGATTTTGTGTATATCGCAGGACCGCGATATGATTGACCATGGGGAGCTGTAGTAAATGATTGCGCGCCGCAGAAGATTCTGTCTTACCGCTTCTTGGCCCCGACTCCGCACTGTACTGGCCAGGGCCTGGCAAGCACACAGCGTCAGCCCGCTGTGCTGACGCTGTATGTGACATCATATCCCGCCCAGTAATGGAAGAAGACATCACACCTGCGGACTCCATTAGCCAGCGGCTGCCGAGCACCCTGCAGGAAAGGTCACAGTGGTAAGGCTAACAGTGACTCCTATGGGGGGACGGGGACTCTTGCTGGAGGATCGGGGGTGGATAAAGAAAGGAAATGGGCCTGGGGCCGCTGATCATCTTCTGATGGCACTGCAGACTCCTGCTCTGTCTGAATAGCAGGGGGGAGGGGATACATGGAGTCTGATAATGGCAAATGCCATGGAGCTGATCTGATGGCACTGGCTCACTGCTGGGGGACACATGGAGTCTGATGGCAATGGGGCTGCCGCTGATCTGATGGCACTGGCTGGGGGACACATGTTTAAATCAGACATGTGTCCCCCAGCAGTGAGCCAGTGCCATCAGATCAGCCCCATGGCATTTGCCATCATCAGACTCCATGTGTCCCCCAGTGAGCCAGTGCCATCAGATATTTTAGCCCCATGGCATTTGCCATCATCAGACAGTCTGATGGATGGGGCTGATCATTGGCACTCATGTATGATGATGGCTATTGGCAAATGCCATGGGGCTGTGACGCAGACTGATGGCAAATAGCATGGGGCTGAATGGCGCTGGCTGGGGGAGATATATGATGATGGCAAATTGGCAATGGCATGGGGCCGGGCGGGGCTGATGATTGGCTATATCACACTAAAAATATTATTATTGAAAATAATATATATCTCATATCGCACATGATTCAAAATATATCGCAATATGGATTTTAGGCCATATCGCCCAGCCCTAGTTCAACTTACCTATAGTTATTAATAAAAAGATTTATGATTAGAAAAAAGCCTGATGGAACTGAAATAAACTGAGCACAACTGATGCTCAAAATAAGATGATCGGTTAGTTTCAATTTTTCTGTTCTTCTGATAGATCAGGTGGACGGAAAGCTCAAGGCAGATGTGAACGAGTCCTTAGAAGGACAAATACCTTTAGATGTGTAGTGAAAACAGACTTCTCAATGATCTCTATATAAATGTAAGCAAAAACAGAAATGGTCAATGGGTGAGCTTTGAGACATGTATACTAGGAAATAGTAACTTGGGTTTCATTTTTTTAAATAAATCTGTTAAATAAAATTAAACTGCAATAAATGAAACTATGTATTATACATAAAAAGGTAAACTTGTATCTTCTTTACCTTCCTGCAAGTTGTGATTCCCTTTTATCCTGCTTGCAGGGAATCAGTGTATAAATTCAGAAAATTCCTTAGGCTACAGTCATATGACCATTACAAAAATGCTAAATAGCCCTTTTTAATCAGCCGTGGTGGTTTCTAAAAGACGGCCAATAAAAACGGCTCCTTTCAAGTCCACTGCATTGGGGTTATCTGTCCGGGAAAATGGCCAAAATAGGACATGGAGGTTTTTCACGGTCATTTTTCACTTTTATGTAAATGTAGCCTAAGTCTAGTGTAATACAATAGTAAACAGGGACCAAGAAGGGATGGGGGGTGAGCAGAAGTGGGAAACATCTGATTGAATATTGAGTTCAGCACTAGCATCAAACCAGGATGTCTCAAACATACAGAGAAAATAAGCATTTCCAATAGGCATGCAGAGAGATGGAAAAACACCCAAGCAACAGGCAGTGCAGAAAATATCTGACTCAATTGCATATAAGATACAGGTTTGGAAAGGCTGACTGATAACTCCACTAAAGATTGCTAACTCCCAAAATCTGTTTATTAACATACCACAGAGATTTTTACAATTGTGTTTTTAATATATTAATGATGTTAAACTATACAAGATGTACACTTTTATTTTCCTTTTTTAGTCTTTTATTAAGCAATAGCTATATAACCATTACAAATCCAAATTGTCATGGAAGAAACAGAGCAGTCATTTCCTCAAGACCATAAACTATCTACATCTACATGACCAGACAAACCACATTACATCTTCCCAGTGCCTGTGGCACATTTTTTAATACAGTACACATATAAAGAGAGATGATGAAAAATTGCAAAGTCTTTTTTTTTATCTTTGTACAATGCAATCAGCCATGATTCATAAATGCATCTTAAAAAATATACACAAATAAGTAAAAAGATAATATATGGGTTATACTACAGTACATGCCGACACAGTCATAAATGACTGCATAACCAGTCTGTTTAGGGTTTTCATAGTGCACACACTGATCAGATTGAATTCTTAATAGAAAACAGAGAAATCAAAGCAATATGAATAGAAATAATGTGTAAAGATACAGTATCAAAGTGATTTCTTTCTGAAAATAGAGGTAAATAAAAACCAATGTCTTTTTTTGTACGTCAGCGGCATGCTAAGTATGTACAGGTAAAACAATTAGGCTCAGATGGTCACAGAACATTGTGAAATGTACATAATACGGTAATTTCCATAAATATGTGACCTACCTGTGAACTAGGAGCAATTACCTCCTGAATAGAAGCTCAACAAATGATAGTATGTCTGAGTTAATGTCACTGGTTCCTAGCGAAAACACAGACTGAAAACTTTATCTCACAGAATGGCCACCAATAAGGGACATGTCAAAAGTGGACCAGATTGTTTATTTTATATCCACACAGACATACATAAGGCATATACAATTGTTTATGGTTGCTCGGGTATTCCTATCTCAGGCTTTTATGGAAAAAGTCAGATAGATGCTGTTTCTACCTTGCAGTTGTTCAGCTGTCCTCAGAACTTCCATAAAAATGGATTGAGAGAGCCGTGCATGCATGGCCACTTCTCCAGGAGGACCCATTCTTGAGGTAGATGTGGGTCCCAGAGGTGGAGCCCTTACCTACTGACTTTTAAGGCATATCCTGTGGATATGCCATACAGGTCCAAGATGGGAACAGCCCTTTAAGCAATACAAAATAAAAAAGAATCTTATTTCTGAAAAAGCTTTAACTTTTCCCTTATGGCCATATTATTGTGGGACTTCATCGACGAGCCTACCCGTCTTTCAATGTCCAGAAATACTCCTAACATGACGTTTAACACATTGCATGCCACACAGTTCTAAATTTGAAGTAATAAAAAGAATTACTACGTTTAAAATAGGTGAATGAAGATCCAAGGCTGATTGACTGCTAGGGCGAACTGCAATTTATTTTATTTTTAAACTACAAAAATGTATGACAGGTAATAGAATAAGTAGCAGCTAACGTGCAATGTTTTCCACCGTCTCGAGTATGTTAATCGATTTTAACAGCAATCAATCAGGAATTTCAAAGAAAAATGTAAAACTTTACTTCCACTGACACTCACTATGATTATATTATCATCTCCTGCTGGAAAATAGTTTATATCGCTTTAGAATTTTTTTGCATGTAAACAGGTCATTTTGCCCCCACGGTTTCTCACTCTTCATGATTTTCTGCACATTCCTGAAACAGTCCTGTGGAATTTTGTTCTTTCAGTATTACAGTGATTTCTGGCTAATCTCTTCCATTTTTGGCTGAGGAATGACCAAAGGGACAGGGATTAAAGAAACTATTGTCCCACTGCAGACAAGGCAGACTAGCCAGGCTTCTGCCCCAGACACTTGTCTTGCTGAGCTCCTGGAACACGTCAGTGGAGATTTATCATTTACAATTAGTCAGTTTAGCAACAAATGTTTCAAAATGTTGCTAAATATGTTACATCGTTAAATGTATCTATAGAGGTTTTTTCAATTTTTACCCCACCCACCTATTAGTCAACACCTACTTTTTACTCCTCTTACAAAATCATGCATGGCACAAATGCCTCTAACTTTGGCACAAATACATATGTACCCCAGAAGATAAGACAATTTTACAGTAAATGTCCCAAAAGGTCCAAATACACTGACAAATGTAGGCCATTGAATAGAGAAGTATAACTAAAATAAGTTAGCACAGAAATTAGAAGACTGGGGAAGATCAGAAACAATGTCAGAAAATATAATTTTACACAGTTGATGCTCGGAAGAAACTTTCACTTGGTTTGAAAATCAAAAGTAAATCTTAACATACCTAGTATAGACATACAGTTGTGTTCAAAATAATAGCAGTCAGACATCACTAACCTGATCAATCACTGTTTTTTGTAGAAAGGATATTTCTACATAGCAAATAATTTACTAGCAGGTGTAGTAGAGTAATAGAAATCCAACAGACCCAACAGTCATGACATGCATGCTGCTGATTCTGTGTAATTGAATCACTTAATTGAAAGGGGCATGTTTAAAATAATAGCAGTGTGGAGTGCAGTTATTGCCCTTATCTAAGGAAGGAAGGCAGCAAATGTTTTACGTGCTGGTTACAGTGCATTTCTCTCTGGAATTCTGAGGAAAATGGGTCGTTCCAGACATTGTTCAGAAGAACAGTGTACCTTGATTAAAAAGTTGATTGGAGAGGGGAAACATGTAAAGAAGTGCAGAAAATGATATGGCAAGGACTCAGCCAACAATCAGCTCCAGGTCCAAAGTCCCACTGTTAAAAAAAAAGACACGTGCTGAAGAGGTTACAGTTTGAGAAATAGCACATTGACATTTTGTGGACTGATGAAAGTGAGATTGTTCTTTTTGGGTCTAGTGGCCGGAGACAGTTTGTCAGACAACCCCCAAACACTGAATTTAAGCCACAGTACACTGTGAAGACAGTGAAGCATGGTGGTGCAAGCATCATGATATGGGGATGTTTCTCATAGTACGGTGTTGGGCCGATTTATCGCATACCAGGGATCATGGATCAGTTTGAATACATCAGAATACTTGGAGGTCATGTTGCCTTATGCTGAAGAGGAAATGCCCTTGAAATGGGTGTTCCAACACCAAAAACACCATTAAACGTGCAACATCTTGGTTCCAGACCAACAAGATTGACGTTATGGAGTGGCCAGCCCAATCCCTGGATCTTAATCCAATAGAAAACTTGTTGGGTGACATCAAAAATGCAGTTTCTGAAGAAATAGAGAAGAACTGTGGAATGTAGTCCAATCATCCTGGGCTGAAAAAACAGTTCACAGATGCCAGAAGTTGGTTGACTCCATGCAACACAGATGTACAGCAGTTCTCAGAAACAGTGGTTATACAACTAAATATTAGTGATTCAAAGGAAAGCAAAATCTTCAAACACTTTTCAGTTTATATAGTGAATGTTTGAGTTTGTAAAGAAGAATATAAACACTGCTACTTTTTTAAACAGTCTAATATTCACTTTTCTTCATTTTTAGAGGAACAACACAAATTTGATATACCGTATTTTTTCTTCATGTTTTGATTTGGAATATAATGTGTAGTGTTCCCAATGCATTTGTGTGTATGAAAATAAAAGCTATTAGAAGGATTTGAGTTTTATTCACTTTTTTAAACACCCTGTCTATTATTTTGAACACAACTGTATATCTATTCTCACATACAGTATGTTTCTAAGATTTCTTCACATATTTATATTTTTGCTTTAATGACAATATGTAATCAAATAAGAGGAGATTAAAGAAGAGTGTGTAAAGATATTTGTGTGCGTTTTCAATGCTCTGGGTTTATTCAAATTGGTTTTAATCAAGGTAAATATTGATAAACTATCTTCCGGGTGTCTGTGGTGGTCTGACTCTTATGCAAGCTCTGCTCTTCTTCCTTGGCCTGTGACATCACATCCATAGGTCTCATGGCCTTTCTGCAGCTTAGTCCCAATTCAAGAGAATGCTATCTAATGTATGTTGCCGTGCTTGGTATGCTATGACGAGGCCACAGAGCTCTTCTAAGCTCCGTGGCTCCTTCAAACCGCTGATAGCTGAGCGTGCTGGAGTTAGACCACCACTGATCAGATATTGATGACCTATCCTGACAACAGATCATCAATATTTGACTCCCAAAAAAAACTTTAATACATCTTTAGAGGAGGTTGGATCTCCATTTTTTTCTTATACATAGTTTCAAATCTACTTTATACATATTGAGCAAAATGATAAAACAAAAAGATAATCTACAGCCATTAATAGGGTAATGAAGGAGGATTACCATATACTGTTTTAAAGAGAGCCTCTTATCAACGTTATGCTGACCTCACTGAGGGCAGCATAAAATAATGACAGAAATGCTGATTTCAGCGGTGTGTTACTAATGAGCTAAAAGTAAGTTGTTGCTGAGAACAAGCATCATAATCATTGCAGCCCAGGGCTTGAAAAGAGTCAAATCTACTTAAGAGTCATAGTTATTCATAATCTAGTGCACGCTCACCAATCTGCTGATGATTGGCAGTTCTCTCCTAGAGACAAAGGGAGAAATCTAGGTAGATGCCCGTCAATCATCAGCAGGTGGGCAGGGAGAGCAGGAATTCATGAAGAACCATGACTCTTCTCAGATGGCAGTGACTCTTTTCCAGGCCCAGTCTGAAATGATTGTGATGCTGATTCTCGGCAACCACTTACATTTAACTTATAAATGACAGACCGCTGAAATCTACTCACCTGTCTCTATACTGCCATTAGTATGGGCAACATAAAGTTGATGATAGGTTCCCTTTAACATTGAACTTAAAGAGGGTTGTGGCATGATATTGATTTTTATATTATTTAATCAGTTGGAGCTTTTTTTTATCATATAGGGCTTCAAATTACTGGGATAAATGGTTTGAATATGGCTGCCTGCAGCAGCTACTAAGGTCAGTTGTCTAAGTTACTGAATTCTGTTTTATCATTATCAACGTATCCACAGGATAGGGGTAAGCATCTGATTAGTGGGAGTCTGACCAATCACAGGAGGAACACTCACCAATCACAAGAATGGGGGTGCCATGCATCCATATTAATAGAGTTGCAGGTTGAGCATGCAGCCAGCACCTCCTTTCCTTCTCTATGGTGCTGCCAGAATGTACTTTCTATCTCCGTCAGTCCTATAGTGAGCATGAGCCCTTATTTCGACTGTCCATGGCCCCATTACTGAGAAAATAGCATTTTTATTTATATGCAAATGACCTTACTGGTACACCTGGTGCTGGCCAGAGCTCTCGGGGCACCAGTTTGTCATTCCCTTTCATCTTCAGTCCCTCACCCCCTTCTCCTGGATTGAAATGGTTAGTCTTCTTTTGCCTGCTACTCTCACTGAAAGCTATATTCTCCCGTCTGTGCTGTATCCTCTGGTCTCAGTGCTTGCTCAATCTTCCTCCTGTGCTCCAAGCAGCACAGATTCAAACTGAGGAAGCGCTGAGACCTGTCAACTCGTGCCTGCGCTGTGTCTTCCAAGACCAGAAGATACAGAACAGACACGAGATGACAGGTCTTGGTGCTTCCTCAGTTGGACTCTGTGCTACTTGGAGCACAGGAGAAACACTGAGCAAGCGGCTTTGTTTACACAGTAAAGTTTTTTTTAATGGCAAAGCCAGGCATAATTCTTAATGGAGGAGAAAAGAGAAGATTTATTACTCAAGTGTTTTTCTCTGTATCCATTGCTGGCCTGGATAAACCTGGCTAATAACGATGATAGACCTAAGTGCAATTTACTTATCTCATTTTGTTTGAAACTTCAGAAATCCACTTTGGTTATGTGTTTACATATTAAAATGACTAATCAGAAGCAGCTATGGATGCACACCATTTTGCATTTTAGTCTAATTTACAAGTGTTCGCTGTGTAGTCTCATATTAAATATTTAAGTGCTATACAAATGGTATTCCAGTGAGATGACACCAATTGGGCAAATGACCAAGCTTATTGGTTTACAATGTAATTGTTTTAAAACACAGACAATGTGAAGTAGGGCAGATATGTAGGCCACCACTGTCCTTATGCTATCCTCTAAAGCCCATAAAAGTAGACAACGCTATCTGTAGTGGCCATGCCATCTAGTGTGAATAGTATGAGAATAGGAAGAAACTTACTTGAAACAGGAAATACTGGTTAATTAAGACAAAGGAGCAAATTATAATTAAACTAAGCTTTAAATGTGTAATTTATATACACTCATATATAACTCAACCACTAAAAATGTGGTAATTGGCTTTTAAAAGGACCATCTCAAAATGATAAGCCACGTCTGTGTTCTTTATTATAGCATATGGGCGCTATAAACAGGTATCACTCAGGCATCCTATCCAAGTGCTTGCAGCTTCTGCCCTGGCTGACAAAGTACATCCATTCATGGATATGCCTGCTGTTTAATACTACACTGTCCAGGCAATGGCTGCAGCCAGAGAAAAATATGCCTAGATATGGGTTTCCATGGTAATACAAGCTGATTAATGAGGGTAAAAGAAATCATACATGGTGTAATCAACCGATTGCTGCTTTGTCTTTTTTTAAAGGGAGAGAACATATTTTTAAAAACAATTTAAAGTGTGGAATAAAAAAGAGAACACTCTACCTGGAACTTACTTGCATGCAGTATGAGCAGATTTTATACTGACAGAACTGTCAGGTGACATCAACATTCAATAGCCAAAGTGATATGAAGCAATTAGAAAAGTCAAAGTCTCAATTTACACCAGTGTCCTTTTTGTATTCTGTAGGCTCAAATTCCCTGTAGCGTGTGTTTCATATTATTGGATTATTCAAACTTGCAAATGAAACCATTTCAATAATACCAGTACATCCAGGAATTTCTATGTACATCATACTCTAATATATCAGTGTATTATAGAACTAAGGATAGCTCAGCTTTGGTAGCTTTTTAATTTAGAACATAAGACATTTTATTCAACCACAATCCCAAATTTTGTTTTCATATATTATCCATATAGATATAGATATTGAGCAAAATTTAGTATTTTCTGCTAAAGGAATGCATATAAAGTAGTTCAAAAGCGTCTTAGTTATTAAGTGCATAGGAGGATCTTAAAGGGGTATTCCAGTTATATCAAGTTATCTCCTATCCACAAGATAGTGGGGGTCCGACCAATGGGACTGTACTAGGCTATCTCTGGAACTCCTATAAAAATGAATGGAGTGGCAGCTGAGAACATATAGCCCTGACCGGCCACTCTTGATTTTGGGGGAGCGCCATGGGGTACTGTGATCGGTGGGCAGCCCAGCCATAGGACACCCACCAATTTAATAGTTATCCCCTACGGCTGCACTTTTTCTGGGCAGCAGAGTGTTGTTTAGACAGCATGATCTGCTGCAGACAGGCAGATTGTTGGGAATGAGCTTTCATAGAAAAATGGCAATTGTATCACAAACAAAAGATGCAGCTCGACTCCAACCAAGCCTTATTGCCTTCTCTTGGGGGTATATATAAAAGCACTCTGGGAAATGTTTCCACTTCATTTGTAAACTACATTATGTAAAACATAGTGCTAGTAATTCCAGTCATATCCTACAGTGTCTACTATGTGGACTGGAAATCAGTCTCTCTAGGCATTCCTATAAGAACCTTGATGTGACTCTAGTAGGAGTGCACTGATAGACTAACGCATGGTAGGCGGTGTCACATTGCATAATGGTGGATCGGAACTGAGCAGATAATTCAGGAATAAAGTGCCCAGGGGGAAACTGAAAACTTCCCAGAGCAATTCTACTGTGTGTTCCGAATCGCTAGTGACCTGCTGCTTGATAACTATATTGAAAAATGGTTGCTAGGCAGTGAATCCCTAGCAACCAGAGTGTCAAACACAACTTATAGATCAGCTTCAAAGTGGATTACCACCATGCTAATGAAATTGGCATTGTCCATGCTATAACATGTGCGACCTGAAGGTGAATTTCTGCAGTAATGAAATGTTGACGACTGATTATTTGTCCAGAACATATAGTTTTCTTCATTGATCTATATTGTCATACAAAATGTTAAAATCACAATAAGACCAGCAGTTAAATGTCAATATTAATCAGAATCAGGCATCACACTTTAGAGAGAAATGGGCTGATGCTGAAAAGGATCAATTTGAAAGGATAGATTTAAAGGGTTCTGCAGTTTGTTTAAACTGATGATCTATCCTCTGGATAGATCATCAGCATCTGATTGGCGGGAGTCCGACACCCGGGACCCCCGCCGATCAGCTATTTGAGAAGGCCTTCTCACTGTTTACCGCAGGACGAGTGACATCACGACTTGTATCAACTGGCCTGGGCGCGGCTAAACTCTGTTCACTTGAATGAACAGCTGCCTTCTCAAACAGCCATTTCGGCGGGGGTCGGACTCCCGCCGAACCGATGCTGATGATCTATAAAGAGGATAGATCATCAGTTTAAACAAACTGCAGAACCCCTTTAAACTTTATCCACAATTCAGATTAGAATTTTGTATAGATTTCAGATGTTCATTAAAACAAAAAAAATCCTTTGTTGCCCGATCAGAGAACTAGTGAATGCCGCACACAATAAAGCAATATAACAAAATCCAGTCCAACTCTTCAGCATAATGTTATTTGACCATCAATTTTACAATAATATTTCTGGACAAGCCACAAAAGCATGTCATTTTACTTTCAGAAGATGTACTTTATATATTAAAGTTATTTCCTGCTAATAGAACTTTAGGGCATATCAAACGGGCATTATATAAATGCCTGTCCCCATTAATCTCGTGTACATAGCTCCTTTTGATGAAAGTGAATGGCAGAGTTGAAAAAGGTGCCTTATTGGGGGCCCCCGAGGATTTACCTCTGTCAAACATTTGTACCAGATCCAATTAATATGCTATTCATGTAATCAATAGTTATAGGGAATAATTTTCCTATAGTGCCATAGTGAGAAGTCACTTAAAGGGAACCTGTCACACTGAACACGGTGAAGGCAGCATGTTACAGAGCAGTTGAAGCAGAGCAGTTTCATACATTGCTTCATGGGCAAATATACAGTAAAAAACGTAATTTTTTATCCATTTACAACCCTGCTATGTCTGGGCTTTGATGACAATGGCCCTATTAATTGGCTAACAGTCTTCCCCTTATGACTGTAAATACAGGAGATAGCTGTCAATCACTGATAGGACCGCCTCCTTGACAGAAAGCAGGAATTTAAATGAATAAAACACAATTTACACTGAATATTTTTCCACAAAACTTTATATCAATCTGCTCAGCTCCTCCAGCTCTATAACATGTTGCCTGCAGAATACACTGCATTTTCATGGTGACAGGTTCCCTTTACGATCATAAACCCCATGATATATTTTAGCATTGTATTTTATCCTAATCAATGTGGATACCAAAAAAGTCCATGTTACATATACACAGACTTGCCATGTAGAGATGCATTAGTCAGTGTGCTGTTTTAGTGGACTGCCTTTTATAATGAACGCAACTAGGCTAGTGATACTGTAGATGAGAATGCTCATACGGTGGGGAGAAGGATAATAGCGTCAGAACTGCGATATTCATACACAGCCCTCCTTCAGTTGTCCTCTTCTGTAGACTGTAAAAATTGTAATTTGTTTCCTAGTTATATGGGAAGGAATAATGCAAGTCACCCGTACATATTAAATGGTAAAACACTCGGTAACACTGACATGGAAAAGGATCTAGGAATTTTAATAAACAGCAAATTAAGCTGCAAAAACCAGTGTCAGGCAGCTACTGCCAAGGCCAATAAGATAATGGGTTGCATCAAAAGGGGCATAGACGTCCCGTGATGAGAACATAGTCCTACCACTTTACAAATCACTGGTTAGACCACACATGGAGTACTGTGTACAGTTCTGGGCTCCTGTGAACAAGACAGACATAGCAGAGCTGGAGAGGATTCAGAGGAGGGCAACTAAAGTAATAACTGGAATGAGGGATCTACAGTACCCTGAAAGGTTATCAAAATTAGGGTTATTCACTTTAGAAAAAAGACGACTGAGGGGAGATCTAATAACTATGTATAAATATATCAGGGGTCAGTACAGAGATCTGTCCCATCATCTATTTATCCCCAGGACTGTGACTGTGACAAGGGGACATCCTCTGCGTCTGGAGGAAAGAAGGTTTGTACACAAACATAGAAAAGGATTCTTCACTGTAAGAGCAGTGAGACTATGGAACTCTCTGCCTGAGGAGGTGGTGATGGTGAGTACAATAAAGGAATTCAAGAGGGGACTGGATTTATTTCTGGAGTGTAATAATATTACAGGCTACAGCTACTAGAGAGGGGTCGTTGATCCAGGGAGTTATTCTGATTGCCTGATTGGAGTCGGGAAGGAATTTTTTTTCCCCTTAAGTGAGGAAAATTGGATTCTGCCTCACAGGGTTTTTTTGCCTTCCTCTGGATCAACTTGTAGGAAACAGGCCGAACTGGATGGACAAATGTCTTTTTTCGGTCTTATATACTATGTTACTATATCTGCTGTAAAATGAGCGACAAGCATTATGACCACTATAAATACGGAACAGTTTTTTTCACCTAGATTTCTTAATTACTCATTTTAAATCTGTCTTGTTACGCAGTGATACCAGGATAAAGGAAGTATAGCATACCTAAGAAGATATACCATCCAAGTAGCCTGGATGCAAACTCCTGTTGGAGCTGTAATGGTGGCCAATTAAGTTGCCTTCCCTCTATCTTCGAAACAGATAAATCGTGGTAGATTATTTTATCTACATTTGATCATGTGAAGAATAATGCAATATTTAATTGACCTTCAAGTTATCAAGACCCTCAGTAGAATGGTTTAATGCGGTTCTGAGTCAAATAATTTCAGTAAAGTAGTAAATACCCTTCAGTTATCCATGTCACTGCTGTGAAGCCTAGAGATGTAATTCAGCAGGACTGGTTTAACATCAAGCAGGCATTTTTTGTATTAAACTAGAAAGTAGAGGAAAAAAGATCATGCTCCTACATTTAAAGCAAAGGGTGCACAACTCTGTAAATTAAGGGGGGAAAATCCATATAAAATATTCAGGCAGCCATTTATAGGAATAGTACAGTTAACTAGCTATAAAAATGAAGAGTGCTTTAGTAGATTTGAGGAAACCATGAGCATGTGTGACAGTTCCAAATTTTGCTGCCCTTTCATCTGTTTCATAACCAATCTATTTTTTAAATTATCAAAATGGGTTTTAACAGCTACAATTACAAATGCAAGAGTAAAGTTGTTAACTCACTGATTTTTACAGATTTTTTTCATGTCATTTTCTGATTATTTACTCCATTATGGTATGTTTCTGTAACCTCCACTGATTTCAATATGAGGGGTTGTTGCACATGTCCAGACCCCTCTTTTAAACTGGGCCTAGGGAATTTTATGTTCAAGACAGTAAAACCTCCTTCCCTACGTCAGGGGACACATCTACATTCACTTGTAGGAGCACAGCGACCAGGCCCAAAAGGAAAATAGGCCCATTATTCTCCTGATAAAGTGAAGGTTTCAGATGTGGAAGCCATACCCATCAAGCATTTATGGCATATCTTTTTGACGTGTAATAACTCTTTAGGGTGTGAATAAGTCTGATTTTAGTGGCAGATTATCTTATTTATATACCCTTCACTATTACCAACCTCCAAACAAGGGAACTTCAAGCAGGTTAAATAGGTTATCCAAACTATCTTCTCTGGGTCCCACATGTTCTTATTTTGAATGCAGTGTTGTGTTTAGAGGGCAACCACCCCCACACAGGCATTTATTACCTGGGTACCACATGACAAGCTGTTGCTATTGATGGCAAACATTAGGTATTTTTACATTTTGGATCAATTCAAGCTAATTTTACAACAAGTCATAAAGCCCCTTTAATATATTACTATGAACAGTAAAGAAAGGCCTAATTGACACTTTTACCCTTCCAGGGTAGACTGTTAACTCTGGGTCTTTCAATAATACAGTGGGTAATAATATATACACATTTAAGAACAGATCTACTCCAATGTGGCAAGTACTATAATTTAGAAATTAAAAATATCAAGAGTTGTTTAGTTTAGTATAGAGATTCTCTTAAAACCAAACCAAAAACACTCTGGTTTCTGCAAACATGAACTCATAGCTACGCAAATATATCTAACCTTCAGTACCTACCGTCCCATTTTGAATGCATTCAAGTATTAAAAAATATTCTTAGTTGCATTTTTGTTTGTGATTCTACAGACTGGAAAAAAACAGGTCAATGAACCACATAGCTTACAGTTTTCAAAAAATAATATTATTATAAATAAGGCAGTTTTTCCATGTAATATTCTAACATCTATTGCACAAAACAAAACAGAACTGTCAACAGGCACGCTCCCATCATGACACAAAATGGCTCCTGTTCAACCATCAGCAATATTGCATGTAAAAAATAAAGAAAATGACAAGAGTGCCTTCACACGGGAAGTCATGGTTTTTTTCCAGTTGAAATGGTTTAATGTTTTGTTGTTTTACGTTGTCCCGTTGAGCTATCCATTCTATTGAAGGTTTTTTTTCCACTGTAGTTGAAATGTTCCTGTGCCATAGTCTAGGCTCATTTGAGACGCTGAGTCACATTTGCCAGAGCAACAGCAAAGGCTTGGACGGCTGAAAAGGGATACTGAAAGTCTAAAATGTAGGCGTTGCCATCGATCCTTCCAAATTGCATAACCTATCAAGGAATGAAAAAACAAGACAATTTATTCTGGATGGATGACAATTTGCAAAACAGTCTCAATATACATTACTCAGTGGCTTGAAAGGCACATCACAGCTGTGACGTGGCGTTCAAGCTGCTGTGACCACGGAGTCTGTGATTGGCTGCAAAGGTGACAGGACTAAGCAACTTCCTGGCCCTGTGGGACTTTGAAGCGGCTGGGAAAGAGGCAGCAGTGGAAGCGTGGACGTGATTTGTGTTTGGTGCAAAATTACGCATCATAGGTTTTGCCCCCCTTTTCTGCAAAACTCCGAGCCCTTGTGCACTGGCCTCTACATAAAATCTACGACAGCTCCCTTTCTGACGTAGATTTAGATAATTTTCTACACCTAAAACAGGCATAAAAAATGATAAATAAGATGGGCCAGCTGGCCTGCCCCCTTCCCCGCCCACACCACCTTTTTTTAGAACTGTCATACGTGGCGTGGATGGGGTAGAAATCGCAGATATGGCCGCAAATCCTCTTTGCGAACAAATCTGCGTCAGACGTATGCCAAAAAATTGCATATATCTATTCAGAAATGACCAGCTATGTGTCTACACTCCTTAGATTATTAAGAAGCCTGGGCAGAAGGAGTAGATTGACATGTGATCGCAGGATCACTCAACACGTGGGTGTGATTCTAGTCTGTCAGTTGCTTAAAAAAAAAATAAGTAAATAAAAAAAATTCCTTTTTTTCGAATCAAGACTTTCTTTTAAGCACCGGTGCAATAAAATGCATGCAAGTGTACATATACATTGAAGTATAGTTCATGAATGATAGTTATATAATACATTTCTTAATATGAGAAATTTAAATGTTTTCCCATACCTGTCTTCCTTCCAGTTCTATTTGGAAATTTTTTGCAGATTCCTGAGTCACCCTACCGCCAAAGTCCAACTGGTAGACCTGTGTTGCCTCATTCCAAAGAGGTTGCTTGTTTGCCATTACATATACAAATCCTTGGCTTCCTAATCTGCCATCTTCTTTATCATTTGCTTTTCGACACTTAAAATCATCCAAGTCACTAGCTGTCCTAAGGTTCCTCTTGGTTTTCCATCCCTTTTTATTGCTCTGGCTCTGGTTCATTAGCTCATCTCCACTGATGAAAAGCTCCGGTTCACTTTCTGAACTATCTTGAAATTCACTGGTCTTATTTAATTTCTTGGATTTTAGCTGATCTTTCTGACTTTTGACCTTCTTTTTTTCTCTTCCAAGTCGTGGGCTAGATATGAGGGAATTAAAATCACCCAAAGTCCTTGCTTCCTTTTTCACTTTGCCCTCGGTAATTGCCTGAACGTTTCCTTCTTCTGGCCTGCTATCCAAACGCTTTCGATTTTTCTTAGCAAATTTGTCTGTTCTCTGGGGCACAGGGCTCTCCGTTAAGGAAAGGACCTCCTGGAAATTATCAGCAGTTTCCACCATTACTTCAGTACCAACATTACTTTGGAGCTCAGGCTGAGGAGGAGAAAGGACAGGTTTTTCTGGCAACAAATGAGGTTTTGGTGGAAGTGCAGCCAGTGAGCTTTGAACTGGGGGGCATGCATTGTATGTGTTCCATGGGTGCAGAGCTATTGCAGGAAGCTGCAAACCATTGCAATTACTATTTCCTGGATACATTGGTGGCAAGGGGCAACAAGGCAGGTTGGGTGGATATACTGGCTGTACTAATATAGAGGGCTCCTGTTGTACAAACTGCGCAGGTGCTAGAGTTTCCTTCGGGGAGCACGGTTTCTGAACTTGTTGGAGAGGAGGTGGTACATTATAAGCACCAGTAAAAGGTATCCCAACACCATAATTTGACTGGAATGTTGAAATGGGACTGGTAGTCGACTTAGGGGAAATAAATGGCACACGTGACATATCTAGATGTTGGCCCTGTCCAAGTATTAGGGGAGGAGGCCTCTGGGGCATTGGCAATGTGTTATGAGCGGTCCTTTCCTGTGGAACCCATATGTCTTCATTTACCATTGGGTCCCACTGGTATGGTGGGGGACGTTTTATTGTAAGTGTTGCCTCAGCCAGGTTTATATGCCTGACTGTCTTTTCTACTTGGCAAAGCTGAGAAACAGACTCATCTTCTGTAAACGCAGAGTTAATATAGTCTGTTCTGTCTCTGCAACTTTCAACAGGACTTAAAAGGTTATAAGAGGACTGAGATGCCAAAGGAGCTGTACTGGCGGAGTGAACTATAACTGTACTCTGCTGTGGACTACAAGCTGAGGGTAGGTCAGGGCGAATATTTCCAGCACCAATGGTGCTAGTGGTTATATTACTATTATGATTACTGATGCTACTGCTGATAACTCCAGTGCTACTGCTACACTGACTACATGTGTACAATGCTGTTGGTGTCCTTTGTTGGTACTGTCCAGTCACAACATTACTCTTTGATTTGGGTGGATGCTGTAGTGTTGCCCTCTGGTTATCAACCATTTGAGCCATTTTAAGAGTAGCTTCACGACTATTTCTCCGCAGAGTAGCATGGATGAGACTGCTGTCTATTCTTTGAGCCGCACCCCTGCTTTGAGCAAGCTGTGCAGCAATTTCAGGGTATGGTGGTGGATCTCCAGGGGGTATTGAATAGCGTGGAACAGTCAGCCTATTCAGTGTGGCACTAGTGCAAGGTTGTTTAATCTTCTTCTCTGTTGCAGAAACTCTTAGTGTTGCAGAGCTTCCTGGACCAGGAAGCGTATAGGTATTTTGCGTACACAGAATTCGAGTTCGTGGTCTGCACACTTCTTCAACATTGCCACTGCTATCGAATGTTGTGATTCGTTCATAACCTAGTGGAGTCTGATAATGCCCACCAGAAAACAGGGAAAAGTCCCCCTTTTTCAGGCAGAGATCTACTGGAGGTTGTGGGATTGGTGGTGGAGGTGCTGCTGAAGTTGGGGGAGCTGGGATCGTTCCTGGGTATGGAGGTGGAGGATTGAGTTTGTTCAACTGCATTTCTTGAACAGTGGTGAAAACAACAGCATCTCCCTCTGCAAATTGAGGAATTGGACGTAAAGGTTTCGACTTCTGGGGATGTTCGCGGTCTCGCTCATTGTGGTCAACTGACATTTGTACTGTACTTTGGGTTGGGTGAGGCAAAGGAGGCTGGGGAGGTTGCAACATGCGGCCCATTTCAACTCCACCAAATATCACTTGCCCTGGATTAGAATATCGATTTTGGGTTGGATACTGAACAGTATTTTCTGTTGGATGGTCTGGTGGTGCTGGAGCTACCATTTGATTGGCCAGGACATCTAGTTGTACATTTTGATTGGCTAACAAAGACTGAACTAAGCCGATGCTTTGAGTTGGTGACATAGCTTGGGCAGAGCTATGGATAGGTGCAATGGGAATATTCACAGTGCAAGGTGGGTTATTTTCAGGTGCCCCTGAAGTTCCAGTTACTGTGAGAGAGGAAAAAACATTCAAAAGATATTACTACATCCTGATATCCTGCTAAAGAAAATGCTTGCTTAAAACAAAACTAAAATTAATGCAAAAAAATTATTATTCCAGTAAGCAAAGTAACAGGTTTGCACATCCATCGCAAGATTTCCTTACACACTCTGTGGTTGTCCTTCCCCCAAAAATATATATATCAATCTGTTTAGCGCTTCCTGCCCTATAACATGCTACCCTCAAACAGGACTGTGCCTACAACATGACAATTCCAATTTAAGCATGAAAGAGGATGGCGATACAGTTAAATCCTGCTGCAGGGAACAAGATTTGCTGGCTTCCTGTCCTCCCGCTCACCCTCATAGGTTTTAGGCAACTAGGCCTGCCTATGCCAGGATTCAGGTGTCCCACAAAAATAACCAAATAACACAGTGCAGCCAATATACCGTCCAAGCAGAAGTTCTGCTGGGACAGTACAGTGTGCTGCACTGTAGTCCTTGGTTAGTACTTTGTTCTGCACGGTGGTGTTTGGATCTTTTGTGGCAGTATATTGTGCAGCACTGTGGTATTTGGTTATTTTGCTGGGGCAGTGTATTGTGCTGTACTTTAGTATTTGATTTTGCTCCAGAACCAAATACAAAAGTGTAGCACAATACACTACCCTTCTATGGTATTGCTGGCCATCCCCCCTTCCCAAGTTGACCCAGTTACTAATGCTGGCTCCACCTTCTATCAATCTGAGCCTGCCTACAACATGGGACCGCTTTATCTTTTTTTCCAGGGCCTCTTTAAAATGTCAGTCTGCCCCAGGAGAGGACAGCCTAATGGCTTGTTCACACGACCGTGCCGTGTTTTGCGCACTGCAAAACACGGTTGCCGCCCGTGTGCCTTCCGCAATTTGCAGAACGGGCGGTCCTTTATAGAAATGCCTATTTTTGTCCGCAAAACGGACAAGAATAGGACATGACTCATAATTTTTGCGGGGCCACGGAACAGAGCAACAGATGCGGACAGCACACGGAGTACTGTCCGCATCTTTTGCGGCCCGATAGATGTGAATGGGTCCGCACCCGAGCCGCAGAAAATGCGGCTCGGATGCGGACCAAAACCATGGACGTGTGAACGAGCCCTAATATTGTTGGATCTTCAGCCTTGTTGGTGATAGTCCAGTTCCTAGGTACCAAATCTAAATTCGAATTCTTTACCAATTTTGTTAATGTTTTCATATTTAGTCTCTTTTGCTACTTCCTTATCATTAACAACTCAGCCTGTCTTAAAGGAAACCAGTCAAATTAAAAATTAAATCCGATCTGAGAGCAACATATTACAGAGCAGGTGAAACTGAGCATAATGATACACACTTACCTACTATAGTATTGTGGAAAAGGCTCAAGTATAACTCAGAATTTTCCTTTGTTTGAGGTGGAACAAGACTGAGATTGCCTTTTTCTTTTTGAATAAAAAAAAGGGGGCGGGGGGGTTGCCCTCCTGTAACTTTGCTATTATTATAAAGCAATCCATTTGACTCGCTGTCTGTCTGGACCTACTTTTCCTGCCCAAACCTTTCATACACATGAAACTATAAACAAACATGCTCTCATACTCCCATACTGACTCTCTCGTGCTCGACCCTGCCACTCAGGACACGCTCAATCACTAGCACAGTTACCTTTGGGTGGGTTCACATCACATTTTTCCCATCTATGTATACAAAAAACGTATACATTACATGGATGCCTTAGACTGATGCCATACAGTGGCATCTGTTCACCATAGAGTTCCATTGTAAAAAAAACAAAACACATTTTTTACCATTGTAAAAAAATAAATAAAAACTATACTTTTTTTTTTACAGGACTGTGGAGGATACAAGAATGTGGTGTGCTGCGTTTGTGTTTCCTTATTTTTGGAACGTATACGTCAAATGGAGGCATAAAACGTGATGTGAACCCACCCTTAGATGTATGAAAGTCTGGCAGACCTTTTTCTGAAACATTAACAATTGGGATGAACAGTCTACCCTGATCCCCATTTGTATTATCCCCTTTGCAATTCCCAAACTTTGAGAGACCTAGACTCTCCCTGGACTCACTCACTCTCTGTCCCACTGACTCGGGTACCTTTTAATTATTTTAAGATGGATCTACTCTCCCTGTGCCCACTGAGATCACAGGTGACATCTTTTTCTCCACTCTTAACTTGGGACAACTTGTAAGCAAATCTTTAGATTGATTAAGGCACCATTACGGGATTTGAATTGGCTTGAAAAATTAACCCTCTCTCAGTTTATACCTAAAGCTTGCCCTATTTCGAACCTCTACTCTCTCCTTATTTATCATTCATAATCAACAAAGCCCTATTTTGTACGGGATTGAAAACACAAGTTTGTAAGGACCATATTGACCCATTCTCAGGGCTTTTCCAGATGAAAAAAAATATAAAATAAAAAAATCAAGAAAATTCATACAAACTTTTGTTTTGTTAGTACTGAACGCCCACCTAAAAAAAATAAAAAAATAAAATCTGTGCAGCTCCAGCGATTGCTGGAGATGTGGCAATTCTACAGGTAGCTATCTTCATATCTGGTTTACTTGCCCATTGATCTCTCAGTTTTAGGGTGTGTTGTAGGGTAAAATATGTAAGGAAAGATAACTTGTAATTTGTAAAGATAACAGTATCCTTAAACCAGAATCTGTATTGCTTTGGTTTCCCTCAAATGATTTCAAACTGCCCCAAACTTCCTATCCCTTTAAATTGGAGAAATCCTGACCCCACTTCACTCGAGCAATGGAAAGATAAACAAATTTACATGAACCCTGCCTGCCATGACCTGAACTTTTTTCCCCCTCTATGGTTTTGCCAACCCTGTGCCATGGCTTCTGAATAAAGAGAGGGGAATGAGCCAATGTCAGACTCTGGTGGCAAATAATCTCCTTGAAACCAAAGAATTGGACAAATTGAAATGCAACAGCCTAATCCTTATCCCATGACATCTACCAATTTGGGGAGAGTTGAGAGGCTCCCAAAGACAATAGAAGGTCATCTGGTCCTGGCGAAAATGTCAGGCATGGCTGATATACATCTAATGTGTATGGACAACTTTACCATTATGCTATGCT
The DNA here is from genome assembly GCA_033119425.1 of Bufotes viridis. NCBI lineage: Eukaryota > Metazoa > Chordata > Amphibia > Anura > Bufonidae > Bufotes > Bufotes viridis. The sequence continues at coordinate 327,568,495 of CM065592.1, read as the reverse complement.
GCTACCTGTTTTAAGCCTTAGGGCTTGACCTAACACTCCACTTTAAATACCAAAATAGTCTTGAACTGCCATCTTTGCTATGTGCCAGGCTATTTTCTCTGGGTTTGGTCACTTATAGGAGACTGTGCAATCCCACTGGAACCAGAAGAGATTACAGTTTACTACTGCTGAACAGCTTCCATTAGTATATCAAAGGTTTACATAATCTGAACTGCAGAACCAGATACAGATTAGAATGGGACCTGCCATTTATATTGTTAGGGGCAGCATCTCAAATTAAGAAGGTAAAATGTGAGCTGGTAAGGTTATGGTTGAAAGCTCTGGTAATAGCAAGAGTAATAATTGTTAGAAAATGGGGGTCACAGATTAGTCCTGAAATAAACGAATGGATAGCGCTAATGGATAAGGTGGCAATATATGAACAAAAAAGTGCTCGGAGCGCCAAACAGCGGGGCACCGTAGCTAAAACCTGGGCCAGCTGGCACGGGGAAAAATAACTGCATAACAGATAGTTTGTGTTACCCCTGATGAGTTGGGGGGATCTAAGGTTCGCCGTGGCACACAGTCCTAAGGGGGTGGGGGATAAGGGTTTGGGGGAGATTAGAAGGATTAATTGGTTTATAAATGATCAGTGGTTATAAAGGGGATATGTCATGTAAATGAATATTATGCTATTCTAATTCTGTATTCGTATTTAATAAGGACTGGAATTATGAACTGAATTGTGTATTTTTATAAGTATGGAAAAAAAAAAAAAAGGTTTACATAATCTTATCCGGGAATCAATGATAATAACACATATGAATGTAAGTAGCACTACTGTAATAAAGAATACAATTAGCAGTCCATACTACAAGTTTTTTAGGGGTCTGGGATTTACATTTTTCTCTCATATCTTTATTTGTATTCTGCTGGGGGAGAATTCGGGGAATCTGTCAAAGTATTTGGAAATACTAACCTGGTAAATCATCCTCATCTTCACTGAAAACATTAGTATTAAATACTGGCAAATTAATATAGTCCATCGAAATTTTTCTCACTTCTGGAAGGTAAATAGTCATCTGTCTTGGCTGGAGGTGCAGCAAACTCGTTTTATAAATAACTATATGATAGAGGAAGAGTGTTAGTATGCATAATAGGCTAAAAGTGAATGAATTAAAAGGGCATTCCCATCATTGAATGTTACTGCATGTTGTTAGCAGATCTGGTAACATCATGACCGTCAGGATTCCAATCACTTGGACAGAAGTCTCTTTGCCATTTTTCCTGCGCAGCTGCGCCTTCGACCGCCAGCTGTGCGGCAAAATGCAACATAGCTCCATTTAAGTGACTGGAGAAAGAAAACTATGTAGTCCGTCATTCAAAGAATCAGGATCAGTCAGATTGTGACAGGATATCCTAGCCACTTTCTGTGATGGGAAACCCTTTTAAGGAATACATACAGAGACATCTGTTTGTTCATGTATTTATAATAGCAGCAACCAAAGTATATTTGTGATAGGCTCTGAATATAAATCTATTTTACAGTTTAAATTGGAAAGTAAAACAGTATTTACTCAATAACACACTGACAGACGTGTTCTTTTGTAAATTTCTTGACTGGAAATGTTTTGAACATTGATGCAGGAATGTAAAGGTGATTATTTTCTTAACGCCTTATTCTTTTCAAAATGTTTTTCATTTTACATGTATTGACCCCCCTCCCCACCCCTTTACCTTAACACTCAGCATCAACATGACAAAAGCAAAAAAGGCCAGGGTAGAGCAGACAAAAATTGGTGGCCTGGGAAGAAAATGTGTATATGACTGAGGTAACGCACATCTGTGCATGTCCTCTGGTGTCTATCCATCTAATCCAGGGTAGGGAACCTCTGGCTCTCCAGCTGCTGTGAAACTACAATTCCCAACATGCTCCATTCATTTCTATAGGAGTTCAGAGAAGAGCAGAGTAAGTATGCATGCTGGGAGTTGTAGTTTCACAACAGCTGGAGAGCCGGAGGTTCCCTACCCCTGATCTAATCCATCGGCGGATTGAGGGTGCCCTCACACTTGTAGAATTTTCTTTCTATTAATTTCACAGGGGAACAGAATGCAAATAGTGTTTTGTTGCACATTTCCTGTAGTTGAATGTCTTCATTCATTTCAATGGAGATGTACCGTAATCTGCACAGAAATCCGCAATATAATGCCAAACCAAATACCCATCTTATTTCATTGCAGAAAGAAAACAACAAAATCTGCAGTGTAATCTGTAACAAAAAAAAACAAACTTTGAAAACTGTAAAATCCACACCTGGAGATTTTGCTGTGGCACCCTTATACAGCAAAACTGCCAGGCCGATTATCGGGAACAGATATTGCTACAAACACTAGTTCCCTGTAATAGGACCATGTAAAAGTGTTGCGGGCCATCTGATGACCGAGCAAAACGCTTGATCATCGGGTGAAATAATCTTTCCTGCAGCAAATTAAGTCATTTTTACCAACCGGAGTCATTTATAGATTTTCCAGTACTCAACCTTTGTCTTTATGATGGTTATATTTAAAACTCTGTGCAGCAACTCATATGCTGTGAACAGCTCTAAATAATAGTTTGGATACATAATAAAAACTTTGGAAGTACTTACCCGCTCCAAGATTTGCTGGTAAGAATGCTGCTAACCCTACTATTTTAAATTTAGTTCCCCATATATTGGATGTGACCTGAGCAAGGTAATTATGCTGTAATAATAAATGAAAATATTCATGAATACATTCCATAATTTACTTGACATAAAACAGTTATTTGGTTCAAGTTGATTTTTCAAGTAATATCCAAATATCATGTGGATTATTTAGTCATTAACAATGGTTTACAATAATCTAAGATTATAATACTGAGCCCTATCGTTTCCACTGGATAGAAACTATCAAAAATAATTCCACAATTTACAACAATGCCACATTTCACGCAAATAATGCTAAGATGAAATTAAAGTGAACCTGTCACCTGCACTATGCTGCTCTCACTAAGGGCAGCGTAGTTCAGTGACAGAACCTCTGATTTCAGCAGGCTTTCATTTCTGCAGCATAGTACAGGTGAAAGTCTCACTTTAATTTAAAATTGCTTAAACAGTTGCTGTTGTTTCAACAAACTTTGCATAAATCAAAAGTACAGGTGAATATAAGAAACTTTTCAATATATCTTATCAGACAAAAAAAAAATCTTCCCCCCCCTTCCCCACCAAAGAAACATTTGTTTCTGAATCTGTCTTGTTAAGAGACGAGATGGCCATTAGCTCACTGAAGGATCAGATTACAAGCTGCCCATATAAGACTAATATAAAACCATTTTTGTATCTGTCACTGGAATATAAATTTTAGCGACATACAAATTCTATGTAGGTTACCAATCTCACCTGTGTGATATCTTCTAAAGGAAATTCTCTTCGCGTTAAACTTGGTGACCCAATTGAAGGCTTCCTTATAGGTAATCGAGGGGACCTTGTAATCTCTTGTGCAGCACGAGACAGCTTTGGAGATTTTCTAGCTTCTATGTTAATTCTGTAAACAGAATGCTTGTTAGGAGAGGTCATAGGTCCTGGCAGTGGCGGTTCGCAGAAGGCACCATGACTCACACTTGGTGGGGCAGCTCTCTGCCAGGATGCTTCTGTGAAGCCAACATACATGTCATAGTGGACGGATCTAGAGATCCTATACCATATTTCTCTAAATTGGTTACTTTATATGTCCGATTTGACCAGATCCACTTGTAAAAAATCTTTAATACAGTAACCCCGATTTATCAAGACCAGCTTGCGCAGTGCCACTCAAGGAAAATATTTGACTATCTACAGTAATGTGTCCAGTATGGGTGAAAAGAAGACACTTCTAATGCAATGATTCTCATATGCTGGCCACAAGAAGAGAAAACATTCTACTGCCCAAGTACAAGTGGAAATGGTCAATGGGACTGAGTGACTGAATATGTGTGGTCACTAGTACTTGACTTCATTAGGTAGACATTCTGAGAGGGAAACTAAAGAACAGCATGGGTGCCATAACAAGTATGTAACAGCAATATCTAGACACACAAGGCATTTTTTTTTTTATTATTCCAGTTGCTGACCTTGGCTGCTTGTCTACGGACACTCTGAATAGCTGTTTTTAATGTTGCTCATAGGAACAGAGCAGGGTACTTTCTGGCTGGATGAAATGCCTCAGATGCAGCTTGAGGGGTACCGTTAATCACTGAAGAGACACAGTGCCATATGCAGGTAATGCTCAGTGGGAAACCATAAATTGCTCTGTGTACTGAAAAGGCAACCTGCTCTGTACTAGGCTATGTTCTCATCTATGTTCACAACTTTACCTCACTGTGATTTTGTAGTAAAAAGGTCACAGAGAGGCACGGAACATTATCAATCATGTTAATGCTCCGTGTCTCTGCTGTCCGGAACGGAGCTTGGCTCTCTTTCGCGCAGCGGATTTTTCGCACGGGATCCGCTCGTGTGAAAGAGCCCTAACAGAGCAGAAGAACAGAAAATTATAGCTCTGATGTGAACGTAGCTTAAAGTACAAGAAACCCAAAAGAGCTGTCTACAGATGGGTGTTTATGGTTTGGCTGGTATCTGCATACTTTTTCCTATAGAGCATTGCCTGAAAAATAAGTCTCCATAAACTGCCGCACCTCTTCAATAAGAATTAGAACCCATTTAATTCATATTATGCATCCAACTGCACCCTGTCTTGCACTTATGAGAGGAATGTACTCCTGAAACAACTGCTGTTATCTCTGCTTTGGCTCATATTATCTAATGAGCATATTTCATTGATAAGAAAGACATGCAGGTAATGTGCCAATTTTCACCAGATGACACAATGGCCTCATGCATAAAACTGTTCTAATAATAAATGTAAAAACTGCCAAAAGTAAACAATTAGATGCATTTTTAATAAATGAAACGTGATCCGATTCTCTGCTATGGACATCACTGCAATTTTAATGCATAATAGATAAAAGGTAAAATAAGGCTTCAAAAGACCTGGGTAATTTGGGAGATTTACTCGCTCTTGTAATCTTTGGAGATTTCTTGGCTGCCCAGTCATCACTTAACTCGATGTCACTGGAGTCAGAACAATTACAGCTGTCAATAACTGTAGAAATCAAACCATTGCTGTAGATTTCATCTGGAAAAACAGAAAAAAAAAAAAGTATGGAATTTTTCAAGGAAAAATATATACACAAACCGATCACTACACAGAGAAACAAGGAAACACTTCCCCAAAGAAAATATAGTTAATGTTTTCATTCTTTCCCATTTTAAGATCAATTTTGTTTTTTGGTGAATAATAATAGAAGGGGGAACATAACTTCTAAAGGTGAGTTAACCATTTCCAGACAGGGCCATTTACCCCCTTCCTGACCAGGCCTAATTTTGCAAATCTGACATGTGTCACTTTATGTGGTAATAATTTTGGAACGCTTTTACTTATCCAAGCTATGTTTTACCTTTATTTATAAAAAATAAAAATAAAAAGTTTATGAAAATTTTGAAGAATTCACTGTTTTCTAAATTTGAATCTCTCTGCGTTTAAAACAGAAAGTGATACCTCATAAAATATTTATTACTTAACATTCCCAATATGTCTACTTTATGTTGGCATCATTTTGCAAATGTCATTTTATTTTTTTAAGATGTTACAAGGCTTAGAATATTAGAAGCAATTCTTAAAATCTTTAAGAAATTTTTAAGAAAATTTCCAAAACCCACTCTTTAAGGGCCAGTTCAGGTCTGAAGTCACTTTGTGGGAACCCCCCATAAATGACCCCGGTGTAGAAACTACACCCCTCAAGTTACTCAAAACTGATTTTACAAACTTTGTTAAACCTTTAGGTGTTCCACAAGAATTAAAGGAAAAAGGAGATGAAATTTCTAAATTTCACTTTTTTGGCCGATTTTCCATTTTAACGAGTTACATCGGTTAACAGCCAAACAAAACTTTATATTTATTACCCCGATTCTGCGGTTAATATAAACACCTCACATGGGGTCGTAAACTGATGTAAGGGCAGGGCGCAGAAGAAAAAGGAACACCATGTGGTTTTTGGAAGGTAGATTTTGCTGAACTGGTTTTTAGAAGCCATGTCCCATTTAAAGCCCCCCTGATGCACCCTTACAGTAGAAACTCCCCAAAATTGACCACATTTTGGAAACTAGGGGATAAGGTGCCAGTTTTACTAGTACTATTTTGGGGTAGATTTGATTTTTAATTGCTCTATATTATGTTTTTTGTGAGGTAAGGTAACCAAAAAATGGTTGTTTTGGCACAGTTTTTATTTTTTACAACATTTTTCTGACAGGGTAGATCATGTGCTATTTTATAGAGCAGGTTGTTACAGATGCAATGATATCAAATATGTCTACTTTCTTTGTTTTGTTTCAGTTTTATATAATAAATGATTTTTGAAGAAAAATGAACAAATAAGCTTGCTTAAGGCATGACAATGTCGTTCAGAAAATGGAGACACAAAAACATAATTTATGTATAGTTTTCATGCATATTCAATATATGTTCTGTATAATTCTCTATTAGTTGTGTTACAGTACCCTCTAGTGGCCGTTTTACATACAACTACAGCTACTCATATAAGAAGTTTGGTCTATTTTAGCTCCCATACCTTAGTGACATCATCATCCCTGCACACAGCAGCCTTTTCCCTCATTCACTGCCATCTTTCCAGAGATCAGCACATGTCTGGAAGTCTCTGGAACCATCCTCCACATCTAAGCTAAGCAGTAGCATCGCTGGTATGTCACATAGCCACGTTACAGCCTGTTTACATATGTATTTGCATGTCTTTTTCCTGCTCTATAGTAGCTTCAGTTAGCAGCTAGGGACTATCCTTGTCATGCAGATAGGATAGCATGCTCCTGCTATGTCTATATTTGTATGTGCATTGCTATGCACAGTAATGTTATTATATGCATTATATTATATAAGACCCCTTATTAAGTGTACTATTCTTTCTCTTCCCCAGTTTTGCCGTGCATTTACATCCTTGTTAGACGTTACTCCATTGTCAATTCATTGCCAGCATAAAGTTTAGCTGTCTGTCAAGCTATATACCTTCACACATAAAAAGAACAGAACAGTAAAACAGCAGCTGCTTACGAGCTAAATACGAGGATCTGAGACTCCCTGGATGCGGTAAAACAACGGCTTCTTACAAGCTAGATACTAGAAACTGCGACTCTTCAAACCCTGCGAGTTAACAACCTGTAACAGGCTGAACCGCATGGTACTGAACCCTGCAAGGCGCAACATCATGCCACGATGGTTGCAAGTGTGCAAACCTGTTCACAGTATCATTATGATGTCAAGAGAATCCAAACAAGGTCTCGCATGTCGGCTAGCTATAGCAGTTCAAAGAGATCAGTGAGCAGCTCAACGGTCGCCATTGCCCGCGCAATATTTGCTGAGCAAGAAAGACAATTAAAAGTAGAGAAAGCTCGTATGAAAATGAAGAAAGCACGCATGGAAGCAGCCCTGGCTGAACAACAAGCAGCCCTGGCTGAACAACAAGCAGCACTGGAAAAGCTAACTATGGAAAAGGAAGCTGCAGCTGCTGTAGCAGAGGCGTTAGAAGAAGCAGCAGACTTCACAAGCGATAAACTCAGCAGCATAGTTGGGCCTAAACCTGATCATCATGATATCTCGCAGCGCATTTTACATTACGTCATGCAGCATGCGGAGCATAACAGCTTAAATTCAAGTCCAAGAGCAGTGTCAACCCCTGCTGAAGAACCCCAGCAGACTCCTTTCACACAAGTGACCTCAGTTAACCAAAAACCCTGCTTTGCATGAGACAACAGTTTCATAGGACATCAGCCCTCAATGCAACCTGCATTCAAATCTTTTACGAAGGAACAAGTAGATGGTGACTACTACAGCAACGATCCACCAAACAAAGATCCAGGTATGTCAGAGTTTCTAAAATTCTTTGCCCGATGTGAGTTAATAACAAAGGGGCTCTTCAAGTTTGATGACAGGCCTGAAAGCTATAGGTCATGGCGTCATGGCAATCATCATTCAGAAATACAATCAGAGACCTAGATTTGTCTGCATGTGAGGAAATTGATCTTTTTGTCAAGTGGCTAGGACATGAATCATCAGAGCATGCAAAGCGGATTAGAGCCACTAATATTAACTACCCAAGCACAGGGTTAAACATGATGGGAGAGACTTGAGGACTGTTACGGCTCACCAGAAGTGATAGAAAACGCATTCTTCAAAATACCGGTAATTGAGTATTTCCCAAAGATCCAGAACAAAGGGTTCCAGAATCGGAGAGAACTGAGTGACCTGCTGATAGAGCTCGAAGTTGCCAAAGCTGAAGGAGATTTACAAGGTCTGGCATTCTTAGATACTGCACGTGGTGTAAACCCCATAGTACAAAAACTACCTTATAACCTGCAAGAGAATTGGATTGCTTAAGGTTCCAAATACAAGCAACAGCACAATGTCCCATTTCCTCCATTCCCATTATTTGTGGACTTCGTGCACCAGCAAGCAAAGACTAGGAATAATCCCAGCTTTGACTTCTCGATGTTTGACACCACTTACCAGAAACCAGGTAGGCCTGTCTCGCTTCGTTACATGAAAGGTACACCTGTTGCAGTACACAAGACCAGTGTATCTTCAAAGACCCCTCAAACAAAACCTACAGTACCTCAGAGTCTGAAAAGATCTCAACCAAAGACCCATGCAGAGAATGTCCTCTACATAAGAAACCACACTCATTGCTAAAGTGCAGAGGATTTAGAGAAAAACTTCTCAGCGAACGCAAAACTTTCCTCAAGGAGAACCACATTTGTTACAGGTGTTGTGCATCCACCTCTCATCTTGCAAAAGACTGTACTGTAAACATCAAATGCTCTGAATGCAACAGTGAAGAGCACAATACAGCCTTACACCCTGGGCCAGCTCCATGGACTCTCACACCCTCAGAAGAGGCTATAGAGCACGGCGGGGAGTAGACACAGTACCTCCTGAAGTGACACCCCAGTACACCAAGTCTGCGGAGAAGGTCTTAGCAACAAATCTTGCTCCACAATCTGTCTTGTCACAGTTTACCCCATTGGTCATAAGGAGAAAGCAGTAAGGTTGTACGCCATCCTTGATGATCAGAGTAATAGATCTCTTGCTAACTCGACTTTCTTTGATATCTTCAATATTAAAGGACACTGTTCTCCATATTCACTTAAAACTTGCACAGGTGTGAGTGAAGAAAAAGGCAGAAGAGCTACTGGCTTCCAAATCGAATCCATAAATGGTAAAGCATCCCTACCTTTACCTACCTTGATCGAATGCAATCAGATGCCAAACAATAGAGAAGAAATTCCTACGCCTGAGGTAGCATTACATCATGCACATCTAAAATCCATAGCACATCTCATACCTGCACTCGACCCAGAAGCCCAAATAATACTTCTGCTTGGAAGAGATATCAAAAGAGTCCACAAGGTGAACAAACAAATAAACGGTCCTCACAAGTCTCCATATACCCAGAAGCTTGACCTGGGGTGGGTCATTATAGGTGATGTATGCCTAGGAAATGTTCACAAGCCTACCATGGTGAATTCTCTTTACACAAGTACCTTGGAGAACGGATGTCCATCCCTCTTTCAGCCTTGTCCTAACAGGTTCCTTGTAAGAGAGAAGCCGGCAAGTGTGCCATATCCTAAGTTTACAGAAATCGAGAACCATTCTTGTGGTGGAGACCAAGACCACTTGGGGTGCAAGGTGTTCCAGAGGACAGAAGAAGACAATACAATAGCTTCCTCTATTGAAGATGAGGCCTTCTTAAACATAATGGAGCAAGGATTCTTCAATGATAAAGCGAACACCTGGGTTGCACCACTGCCTTTCAAGACACAGACGCCATCTTCCCAACAACAGAGATCAAGTCTTTAAACGCTTCTGTTCACTCCAATGCAATTTTCAGAAAAGACCAGATATGATGGAACATTTCTACTTGTTCATGAACAAGATATTGGAAAACAGTCATGCAGAAGTAGCTCCACCCCTAAAAGAAAAGGAAGAATGCTGGTACCTACCAATCTTTGGCGTTTACCACCCTAAGAAACTAGGACAAATCCGAGTGGTATTTGACTCTATTTCACAATATGAGGGAGTCTCTCTCAATGATGTTCTTTTGACAGGACCAGACCTCAATAACACACTTCTCTGTGTCATCGTAAGATTCCGTAAAGAATCCATTGCTGTAGTTTCAGACATACAAAAAATGTTCTATTGTTTCCTAGTTAAAGAAGAACATAGGAACTTCTTGAGATTATTTTGGTTCAAAGACAAAAACCCTACCCAAGACTTATAGAATATCGCATGAAAGTGCATATTTTCGGCAACAGCCCATCTCCTGCAGCCGCTATTTATGGACTCAGACTTTCTGCACAAGAAGGTGAAAAAGACTATGAGGAGGATGTTAAGAAGTTTGTTGAAATAGACTTCTATGTAGATGATGGCTTAAAGTCGCTTCCCTCACCAGAGGCCGCAATCAGTCTACTCAAAGGGACTCAAAGTATGCTTTCGTGTTAAAACTTTAGACTGCATAAGATGGCTTCAAATAGCAAAGTTGTTACAGAGGCCTTTACTACTCAAGATCATGCCAGTGATTTGAAAGATCTAGACTTGGCAACAGACCCGATACCCATGCAGCGCAGCCTAGGGCTCAGCTGGGACCTCAAGTATGACACCTTTAACTTTCAGGTCGACCAAGAACAGAAAACCTAACCACGACGTGGAGTCCTATCCACCATTAACAGTCTATACGATCCACTTGGATTTGCAGCCCCTGTGACCATCCAAGGTAAGACTCTGCCCAGAGAGTTAACCACAGATACATGTGATTGGGATTTGCCACTTCCCTCAGAGAAAGAGGCACTATGGGTAACATGGAGAGACTCCCTAAAGGCATTATCTAACGTGCGTATACATAGGCCATATGCCCACTTCTCTCCTGCTGTGGTTCAGTCCAGGCAGCTGTGTGTATTTTGTGATGCCTCAGTAAAGGCAATCGCTGCAGTCGCTTACCTTAAAACTATAGACATTAAAGGCCAGGTCCAAATTGGCTTTACAATGGGCAAAGCAAAGCTGGCACCAAGTCCTGGGTTTACCATACCAAGACTGGAACTTTGTGCTGCTGTTCTGGCATTAGAGCTAGCAGATCGTGTCAGAAATAGATGTAAAACTTGATAGCACTGTGATGTGTGGAGGAGGCGTAACCCTATGTCACGGCAGTACTCATGTTACTCAAGTTCTCACGGTACACTCTCTTGTATAGATTTAGCACTGGGCAACCAGCAGATCCTGGGCTATGTGCACCGAGTGGACTACTTACCACGGAGCCTTTCTGACCATTCCCCCATCTGGGTGAAGATGGATTTGAGTCCCCACGCGGTCACTAATAGGGCCCTGTTTTTAAAACCTACTATGCATCTTTATTTACCTCCAAATTGGGGCGCAGTAATACGGAAATACAGTCGCTACTTACATCTTTAGATCTGCCCAGGTTATCACAAGAGCAGAAGTCCAGTTTAGAGAAACCATTGACATTGGAAGAACTTGAGGTAGCAGTGAAAGGGCTCCCCAATGAGAAAGTTCCTGGAGTGGATGGGATCCCCGGGGAATTTTTCAAAAAATATCAAGAATTTATGTTGCCCCTTAGAATATTTGAGCAAGCAGCCCAGACGGGTGTTTTGCCGCCCTCTATGAATGAGGCAATCATAATTGTATTATTAAAACCAGGTAAGGATTCCTCTGACCCAGATTCGTATAGGCCCATATCATTACTGTGCTCAGATGTTAAACTGCTGGCCAAAGTTCTAGCGAATAGGCTGGCAAAGGTAATTCTTAGCCTGGTCCATGGAGATCAGACTGGTTTTATGCCGGGTAAATCAACGGCTATTAACATCAGGAGACTATATTTGAATTTACAGATGTCTGGTTCGGCCGGAAACGGTCAGGCGGTTCTGTCACTCGACGCCGCGAACTTTAGCATTTGACAGTGTTGAGTGGCAGTTCTTATGGGGAACAATGGAGGCAAGCTTTTATATGTACAACCTAGTGCTAGAATCCGTGTGAACGGCTTATTATCGGAACAATTTGCACTGGGGAGGGGCACACGGCAGGGGTGCCCCTTGTCACCTATGCTTTTCGCATTGGCCATTGAGCCCATATGATCAGGAGAGACCCTCGGGTGACTGGCATGGTGCATGGTGCGGTGGAGGAGAAGATAGTGTTATACACTGATGATATGCTGCTGTTTTTGAATAATGTCTCCCTCTCCGTACCATATGTCGCGCAACTTATTGAGCGTTTTGGTTCCTACTCAGGACTCACTATTAATTGGTGTAAGTCGGTAGTTCTACCTTTAGAACCAATACCACAGGATATCCGGGACAGGATAGCGCCCTTGAGAGTGGACTCTTCCTTTAAATATCTGTGGGGGCAGGTCTCCACAAGAGTGAAGGACTATATTGCCCTAAATCTAAACCCTCTAATTGATCGCTCTTTGCAAAAGATATCTGCCTGGTGTAAATTACCACTTTCGGTTGTGGGGAGGGCCAATCTAATTAAAATGGTGCTCATGCCACAATTTCTATATGTCCTGCATAACAGCCCAATATGGATCCCGATAAGATACTTCTACAAAATACAAGGTGCATTTTGTGCGCTGGTGTGGAACAAGAAATCGCCTAGGATTAGGCTAGAAACTCTGCAAAGGGAAAAATTTGATGAGGATTTAGCAATTCCTAATCCATGGCTGTATTTCTTGGCTTCACAAGCCCAACATTTTAAGTCATGGGGAACAGGGGGAGCAGTAGTTCAACTGGTTTATTGGCCTCACACTTTCTGGGGTGCAGACCGCTGAGTCACGATACCTGTCCACCAGACAGTCTTCCCACAATTTTTTTTATTCCAGGTTTGGCAAAAATTGAGGGAGATTACAAAACTTACAGGTTGCACAGTCCTGACTCCTTTGTGGGACCATGGTGGTCTGCCGGAGTTGAAGAATCTGCAGGGATTTGGTTTGTGGAGGGACAAAGGTATTTCCTGGCTGTCACAGTTATACACCTCAGGGATTCTTAAAAGCTATGACCAGCTAAAGGAAGAGTTTGGTCTATCGAATTCTGTTTTTTTTCGTTACCTTCAGCTGCGCCATGCTTTGGAGAAGCAAGGAAAGGAAACAGACTTCGCTATAGGGGCCTCCTGCATTGCTGACCAAATAAGAAAAGGGGGGGACACGAAAGGTGTTATTTCAGCCTTCTATAGGCTCCTATTGTCCTTTTACCAGGACAAATTCCCACTCATGGTTAAAAACAAATGGGAAAAAGATCTGGGTCAGATTGATAAAACTCATCCACTCAACTCATTTGAGCAGCTAGAACCAAACGTTGATGCAGAGATTCGTCCTCATGTTTCTGTACTTACCACAAAAGTTTCTAACAGAGAGTCTGGGTCCAAACGATTCAACACGTTTTCTACATGGAAATCACTGAACAGAGCTATAGCTGGCTTGATCCACATAGCCAAATATTTTAGAGCCACACCTACAGGATCAGAGCACTGCAAAGGTTGGCACTACTGTCACAGGGCCCATACAGTGGACGGGCTCACACAAGCAAGATACGTTATCATCCGTTGTATCCAAGAAGAGGCTTATGCTCAAGATCTTGAACTCCTCCAAAATCAAAAGGGTGTTCCTAAGGATAGTTTCCTCAAGAGACTTGACCCCTTTATAGATGCTAATGGACTGTTGAGAGTTGGAGGACGCATTTCAAATAATGAACGTAATCCAATAATACTCCCAAACAATCATATTGCATCTTTACTTGTACAACACTACCATGAGAAGACTAAACATCAGGGGCGTTTGTTTACTGAAGGCACTTTACGTGCAGCTGGATTCTGGGAGCCAAAAGACTTGTGAGTAGTCTCATATTCAAATGATTTATTTGCAAAAAACTACGAGGTATGTTTCAGTCACAAAAGATGACTAACCTCCCTGCTGACAGTCTCAGTATAGAACCCCCCTTTACTAATGTAGGTCTTGACGTGTTTGGCCCCTGGTCTGTCACCATACGACACACTAGAGGCGGCCATGCAAACAGTAAATGCTGGGCAGTCATATATACGTGCATGAGTATCGGGGCTGTTCATATAGAAGTTATCGAGCCTTTGGATACATCCAGCTTTATAAATGCTCTCACACATGTTTCATTTCCACTAGAGGCCCAGTTAAACTAATCCGCTCTGATAGGGGTACCAACTTCGTCAGAGCCTGCAAAGAACTGTATATCCCCTCAAACATTGACAGTGACCATGTAGAGAGATATCTTGCTGACCAAGGCTGTAAATGGATATTTAACCCCCCACACTCTTCCCACATGGAAGGCTCTTGGGAGCGTATGATTGGCATAGCCCGCCGGATCCTTGATTCTGTCTTTCTACAGCTGGGAACTTCAAGGCTCACCCATGAGACCCTCTCAACCTTCATGGCTGAAGTAGTGGCAATCATAAACGCCAGACCTTTGACTTCAATATCCAACGACCCAGAGAATCCTTTCTTGCTCACCCTTTCCACTCTTCTCACCCAAAAGGTTGGTACAGCATCTGCTCCTCCTGGAGTGTTTAGTACTAAAGACTTGTACAAATGTCAGTGGAGAAGAGTGCAAACCCTAGCAGATGTCTTCTGGGATAAATGGAGGGAACAATACCTCTCTACACTACATGTCTGGAATAAATGGCAAACCAGCAAACCCAACATGGAGGTTGGTAATGTTGTCCTTATCAAAGACCCTCAGTCAAAAAGAAATGACTGGCCTTTGGGACTGATAACCAAGGTGTTCCCAAGTGAAGATGGGAAGGTCAGAAAAGTGGAAGTTAAAGTCTGCAGGCAACATGAGCCTAAACTCTTCCTCAGACCCGTTACTGAACTGATTCTGCTGCTCTCTCCAGAAGTGACTTAATGTGGTATCCTATAGATACCAGAAGGGGAATGTCATGCCTTCAGCAAGCTTATTTGTAAATTTCTGTATAGTTTTTATGCATATTTATAATTCTCTATTAGTTGTGTAACAGCACCCTCTAGTGGCCGTTTTACATACAACTACAGCTATTCATATTAGAAGTGGTCTATTTCAGCTCCCATACCTTAGTGACATCATCCTCATTAACTGCCATCTTTCCAGAGATCAGCACATGTCTGGAAGTCTCTGGAGCCATCCTCCACATCTAAGCTCACAGTAGCATCGCTGGTATGTCACATAGCCACATTACAGCCTGTTTACGCCTGTTTACATACTGTATGTATTTGCATGTCTTTTTCCTGCTCCTCTATAGTAGCTTCAGTTAGCAGCTAGGGACTATCCTTGCCATGCAGATAGGATAGCATGCTCCTGCTATACCTATATCTGTATGTGCATTGCTATGCACAGTAATGTTATTATATGCACTGTAATATATCAGACCCCATTATTAAGTGTACTATTCTTTCTCTTCCCCAGTTTTACCGCGCATTTACATCCATGCAATAAAGATAAAGTTGGACGTTACTCCATTGTCAATTCATTGCCAGAAAAAGGTTTAGCTGTCTGTCAAGCTATGTACCTTTACACATAAGGAGGACAGAACAGCCATATTTTTTTTACTTTTCTGCCAATCCTTTTGTGCAGGGGCTCGTTTTTTGCAGGAAGAGTTGATGTTTTTCTTGGTACCATTTTTGAGTACATAAGATTTTTTGATCATTCATTACTACACTTTATGGGGCAAGGTGACCATACAAATTGGTTGTTTTAGCACAGTTTTTATTTATTTTTACAGCATTCACCTGAGTGGTTAAGTCATGTGACATTTTTATAGTGCAGATCGTTACGGACGTGGCAATAGATAATATGTATACTTTTTCTTATTTATTTAAGTTTTACACAATAATAGCATTTTTGAAACCACAAAAATGATGTTTTAGTGTTTCCATAGTCTGAGAGCCATAACTTTTTTATTTTTTGACCTATTGTCTTAGTTAGGGTCTCATTCTTTGCAGGATGAGGTGACGATTTGATTGGTACTATTTTGGGGGGCATACACCTTTTTGATCACTTTATGTGATGTTAGGTGACAAAAAAATGGCTTTTTTGCCACTTTTTATTTTATTTTTATTACGGTGTTCACATGAGGGGTCATATGATATTTTTATAGAGCTGGTTGTTACGGACGAAGCAATACCTAATATGTATACTTTTTAATCTATTTCACTTTAACACAATAGCATTTTTAAAACAAAGAATTATGTTTTAATGTCTCCATGTTCTGAGAGCTATATTTTATTTTTATTTTTCGAGCAATTTGCTTAGGTAGGGGCTCATTTTTTGCGGTATGAGGCTTTATTGGTACCATTTTGTGGGTAATACACCTTTTTGATAACTTGGTTTTGCACTTTTTGTGATGTAAGGTGACAAAATGGCTTTGACACAGTTTTTAGTTATTTATTTTTATGGTGTTTATCGGAGGGGGTGGATCATGTGATCTATTTATAGAGCCGGCCATCACGAACGCGGCAATACCAAATATGTCCATTTTATTTATTTTAAAAAAAATTTTGTTAAATAACTTAATTGGGGAATTTTTTTTTTTTTACACGTGAAACCTTTTTTAAAATTTTATTTATGAAACACTTTTTTTTTAGTTTTTATTTTACACTTTGTGTCCCCCTATAAGATTATACAAGAGCTCTGGGGGACATTTAACTTCACTTTTTTTTTCACTATTGATTTCTCATGGTACTGGGGCTGAGATAGTAGCCCCAGTTACAGGGGAAATACACCCCCCAGTTGTGGAAGACCTGACAACTCCTGCACTCTCCCAGCCCTGTCGGTCACATGACTGCTGGGCCGGGACATGAAGCGCATAGCGCTTCCTGATCTGTATACACAGTGCTCGCTGAACGCTGTGTATACAGCGACCTAGAAGGCAGGGACACCTGGGAAATGTCCCTGCTTTCTCTCTGGGTTGCCCTGCTGTCACCGACAGCGGGCCCCCCACTCGGAAGCTGCACGATTATCGTGCAGCTGCCATCTCTGAATGGACGTTTTAGAACGTCTATTTAGAGATAAACAACTGCCCATAGGACGTTTATATCCTATGGGCGGTCGGGAAGTGGTTAAAGACTATATATGCCTTTAGGGGAATTTTTTAAAATTATTGCATTGTACTTATTTTGAGCTAAAAAAATCTTTTTTTTTTTTTTTCAATTGGTCATTATTAAAAAAATTGAACCCTGTCTCTGCAGCCTTGAGATTCTCTAGTAGCAGGCTCTGAATTCAAAATCTGTTGGTCAGGCAGCTCAACTGACATCTCCTTATCTCTGACCTCCTAAACACTTATTATACCTCAATTCTTATCTTATTAATTGTCATGAACCAGTGGGTGTGAACCCACTGTGCCACATGTCCTACCTCCTCTAAGGGCATTTTCTAAGTGAACCCCTCGATCTTCACAGTACCCCTGATGGTGGGGATAGACTTTCCTGAGGGGAACACCAGGTCGCTACCTCTTGAGGAGGATAGGCACACGAGGCAGCTGGTCCAGGCGGACCAGGAGGTACCTGAGAAAGGTACCAGAGGTACAGGTGTTGTGAGCAGGCTGAGTTATTGCCAGGAGCAACAGTGCAGGACTGAAGGATGAGGAAGATGCGAAGTCAGACAGGCAATAGGTCAGGGCTGGAGGCACAGGTCAGGCTATCCGGATCGGCAACAGGAGAGTCAAGGCAAGCAGGCAGGGATCAAACAGGTAACAGAGTCCGGAAACACAAGTACGAGTCAGGAACACAGTAACACAAGCGGATATCAGGAACCTTAGCAGGACACAAGGACCTTGACACTGAGGCATCTGGGAAGGGGGCTGAGCCACTTATATATGTGCACCTGGACTAGGATTGGTTGGAGAGGTCACATGATCCAACCCATAAAACACAGGAAGTGACACGCATCGGCCCTCAAGGAAATGCTGCAGGAAACAAGCAGCAAGCATGCTATGGCCAGGGCTGAAAGGAAACAATGGCAGCAGATCACCGCTGAACAAGGCGCCCTGGACCGCGGCAGTAAGCTGGGGAACAGTGGCGCACAGCAGCCACTGTTACATTAATAAGAATGTGGCTTAAATAAGTGTTTAAGACCTTTCAGTTCATGACCTTTTAGTAGGTTTTTACTAGATGACCTGCACAAAGTGAAAAAGAAAGTACCATTCACACAGCTAGACAAACAGTTAAAAGGGATGTCCTGGTTCAGAGTTGATCCTGGACCTACAATCTTCTTCACCCATTAAGCCAGTATGTGTGAAGCATGGGGGCATTTCATTTTGCATTGCGCAGGGTAAGGGCTATATTGTTTACATTTTTACACTGCTAGGTGGAAGCTTCTGCTGAACAGCGATCCTGGTGACGTCACCAGCACTAATGGGTGGTCTATAGTGCTGCCCTAGGCGGTTTTACAGGTTAGGCAACGCTAAAGACCATCTATTAGTACCATTGACATCACCGAGCTCCCATAAAGAGACCCGGTATGTCACCGGATCGAAAAAATAATAATAAAAAACCCTTGACCTGCGCTGTATTACTCCACTCATTAATGTTGAATGAGGGAAGAAGGACATCTGGGTTCAGCTCTTTGTAACAGAACGGCTCAATATTTCTAATAAAGACCAATTGAAAAAATATATATATTTTTTTTTGCCCAAAATTAGTAAACAGCAATCATAAAAAAAATTGCCCTAAAAGGTGTACATAGCCTTGTAACTTTGAGTCCTTCCATGTTGAATTACTGCATTCTCGATATGCACCTTCTATCTCAACATATCACTATTGACTTTTACACTTACTCCCCAGGACAGAAATATGATGCGATTGGCTTAAATGTCTAGCTAAAATTCAGTATATCTTTCCAAATAAAACACATTTATTGCAACTCAGACACTCTCTCTGCCTCGCCTGATAAGGAAAGGGACGGAAGGGAGTTGTCACTTAGCAGTGGAGGTGGCATGGCTAAAGATGTGCCAATACGTCGTATAAACCTTGACCAGACAGTATAGATGAACCAAATTTATAATCCAGCAGCCACAGAGATGCATCTGGTGTAGTTATAGGCTTTCTAGTCTAAGTATGCGCTTAGAGACCATTAGTAAATCTGTCCCAATGTACTGCAGTCGATGATTATTCCAGATACCACTAGAATGGGATGTTACATATCCTAAGGGCTGTTTCACACGAGTGGATGCCGTGCGCGTCATCCACAGCAGGAATGAGTGCAAAGCCGCGCTCTGGAGAGCAGAGACATGGAGCATTAACATGTTCGATAATGCTCCGTGCCTCTCTGTGATCTTTTTACTAAAAAAATCACAGTGAGACAAAGTTGTCACTGTGATTTTGTAGTAAAAAGATTACAGAGAGGCACGGAGCATTATCAATCATGTTAATGCTCTGTATCTCTGCTGTCCAGTATGGGGCTTGGCTCTCATTCACGCTGCGGATGACACGCACGGCATCTGCTAGTCTGAAACAGCCCTTAAAATGAAGATGTAGTTGGATCCCAATCAGAAGAGAATCTGGTCGCATCTGGATTGCAGCACATGGATTCAAGGACCAGCAGATGTGTCACGATCTGTCATTTTCTGTAAGGTTACTTTAATGTGATATAACAAGAAACACATTCTAGGAGACAGCAATAAGTATATATAAAAAAAAAAGGAAAAAGAAAAATACCTGTTTTTCCATCTGTTTTAGGATCCATGATAACAAACTCAGGGCGCAGCTTGCTAATCCTACGCCCTTTGAGAACAGGCACCAATCCACCCAGGTATTCCAAATAAAGTGTGTAGCATGGACCCCCAACCTCTGGGTCATCCTCTGTCCTCTTCATAGTGCAGTGTAACCTCTCATTTCCTGATGTTGGATAACTGACGAAATCCCGCATATTATTGGGGTCAGGTATGGGAGGCTAGAAGGGATGTAAACATTTATACACACAGATTAAATATAATCTCCAAATAAGAAATATAATGTAATCAGGAAGAATTGATAGCTGTCTTACTAACCAAATTCATATCATTATATTTTTCCCTAATTGTTTTATGTATTGCAGATTTAGTATATTAAACACTACAAAATAAATCAGTAAAATTCAAATTGATGCAGATATTTTGGCGCAACTAGACAAAAATCTTGCGTAAGGCGGCTTTACAAAACAGGCATCAGGCATGCTGGATTTCAACATAATATTGTTTGCTCCTGCCAGAAATATCTGGCAGTGGCTTATACCCCCTTTCCGCTGACATACACTTGCACACTTGGCAGAGCATGCAGGTGTATGTCGGAGCTGAGCATTTGGTGTACAGACACCTTATGTGTTACATTTACTCAATGCAAAGCTTACCAGTTACAATGTTAGCAGACTGTTTGGTTTAAACCGCAATATACCTGCTTCTCTTAAAGATAGATTATGTATTTGTTTTAACACTTCCCCACTAAAAAGGGATTGTATAGCGGATTTTTTAAAATTGTGTCAGAATGACAAAAAAAAAAAAAAAAAAAAGGATATGCGCCTCAACACTCCCCCATTGCAGTGCCTGGTCCCCAAGGCTCTCTGCTTCCCGGTCCCTCTCAAAATGCAGGAAATGATCGCCCAGCCAGCCAGGTTACCTCTGCAGCCAATGGCTAGCTGAGCAGGTATTTCCTGTGTGTCAAGGCAGGACCAGCAGGATCAAGAAGTGGAGACCAGAGGCCACCTTATAAGCATCAGAACGGGAGTGGTGAGGGATCGAGGAGGTGAGTTTCACTTGTTATGCCATTCTAATCCTTTGAAAAATATTTATCTGTTGGACAACCCCTTTAACAAAAGAGACAATTAAATACTTATAAACAGTAATTCATCCCATTTTGGAGGCGGAAAGGGTGAGAACAGAGGAAACAGAGACAGAAAACTGACTCATATCATAGGAGACAGTTATCCAGTGACCTGTCTGTAACCACAAATCAATTAGTGAAGTAAATTATTTTAAGTAAATATAATTATTACAATATATCAGGAACTTTTTAGACTATGTCCATCCTGGTGGTTCTTTTATTACGGAGAGAAAATCACACTGGAGACAACTACAGTAAAAGGAAAAAGCATGAAGACATTTCATTTATTTTCTACTGAAACTAGAGGGCAGCCAAGCAGGTAAACATTCAGAATTACCTTAATGGTGGATATAAAGGAGGTGGTGAGGTAAGAGCAGAGCCGAAGAGGCAGGGAGAGTTTGGCGATATCTTTGTCATCACGGAGAGAGCTGGCAATTGCTTGCTGGCAGAGAAGTTGCAAATTAGCGACTCTGTGCTCCACCCGAACAACATGGAGGGCTGGACCAGAAGCCAGGAAGAGGCGAGAATCTCTGTGGCCCCAACAGATGGAAGTGATTGGACGCTAAAGAACACAAGTGAAACGGCAGTTAGTTTGTCTACATCAGAAGTGTATTGCTGTTAAAACCCTGAACTGAACTCACTATGTCTACAAACCGGTTTAGGCTACTGTTTACATCTCAGGCATGTCTGATCAGGCGGGCTGTTACGGCATAAACCTCTCTGCCAGAACAGCCTGCCAGACAATTTCACCGGAGATGTGAAATCAGCCTAAGCATCATACAAAATATTTAAAACTCAAAATCAATAATTCTTATTTGAAGGAATTGATGACATTATCTGCAGGGTAAATATTAAGTGATAATCCACTATAAAAAAAATCCATGAAACAATAAATAGAAAGCAGGGGCGTGCACAGATCTAATAGGGCCAATAGCAAAAGGGCCCCAGTGCCCCACTCAGTTTCCCAGTACACATAAGACAATCACTCCCAAGGCAACTGAAGTGCAATGACCCAGATGTCTACCAAATTTATGTTTCTGTTGTTTTTTTTAAATTAAAGGAATTGTCCAGCCTTTTTAAAGCTATGGCTTATCCTCAGGATAGACCATCACTAGCTGATGGGCAGGGGTCCGGAACCAGGCACCCTTTTCAATCAGTTTTTTTGTGTAGCTCCATTGCTGGAAGTCGGTGCTGGACCTACAGAGCAGCGTCAACATTGTAGTAGACAGCACATGTCACTGCAACACTGCGCTCATTGAAGTCAATAACACCAGTGCTGCAGTAATGAGCGCCATCCACTACAATGTTCATGGTGCAGTGCAGTTCTGAAGACAGAGCTACTAGAGCAGCTTATCAGTGGAGGTGTGGGGTGGCAGACCTGTATCCTGAGGATAGGCCATCACTCAAGTCTGGACAACCCCTATAAAGCAGACAAAATTTCAATTTACAAACTTGAAATAAAAAAAGTCGATCTCCACCTCACCTACCATATTTTTGCTTTTATAAGATACACCTAATGATAATACACACCTAGGTTTTGTGGAGGAAATTAAGAGGAGAAAATATTTTGAACCAAATGGTGTGCTTTTGGTGGGTTTTAAACTAAAGGGAGTTCTGTGGAGGGCGCCCTGTCATCGGGGGCTCTGTGGAGGACGCCCTGTCATCGGGGGCTCTGTGGAGGACGCCCTGTCATCGGGGGCTCTGTGGAGGACGCCCTGTCATCGGGGGCTCTGTGGAGGACGCCCTGTCATCGGGGGCTCTGTGGAGGACGCCCTGTCATCGGGGGCTCTGTGGAGGACGCCCTGTCATCGGGGGCTCTGTGGAGGACGCCCTGTCATCGGGGGCTCTGTGGAGGACGCCCTGTCATCGGGGGCTCTGTGGAGGACGCCCTGTCATCGGGGCTCTGTGGAGGACGCCCTGTCATCGGGGGCTCTGTGGAGGACGCCCTGTCATCGGGGGCTCTGTGGAGGACGCCCTGTCATCGGGGGCTCTGTGGAGGACGCCCTGTCATCGGGGGCTCTGTGGAGGACGCCGTTATTGGGGGCTCTGTGGAGGACACCGTTATTGGGGGCTCTGTGGAGGACACCGTTATTGGGGGCTCTGTGGAGGACACCGTTATTGGGGGCTCTGTGGAGGACACCGTTATTGGGGGCTCTGTGGAGGACACCGTTATTGGGGGATCTGTTGAGGACAGTGTTATTGAGGGATCTGTTGAGGACACTTATTGGGGGGGGGGGGTGGATCTGTGGATGGGGCGATCTGACCCCATTACATTGGGCCCTCACTTAGTCATGTTACTCAGTCACATCAGAGCGTGAAAGACGTGCGCTGCCGGCCTGCACGCTGCGTGCATAGTGAGTACCGCAGAGAAGAGATTACAGATAGTTTAGCAAAGCAGCACTGCTAGGGGCTGCTGCATACACTTTATGTGATGGCTGCTCTAACTGGGGCCCTGCCTAATGAAGTTCAGTGACTGCGCCGGGCCCCGCTACTACCCTGATACCGCCCCTGTTTACATGTCACTGGCACATCGCAGGCCACTATGCTTATGCAGCAGAACACGGTCTGCGATGTCCTGGCCATTTAATACTGCTCTATTTGCTCTATAAGATGCGCAGCCACTTTCCCCCCCATTTTTGGGGGAAAAAAGTGCATCTTATAAATCGAAAAATATTTTATCTGACTTCTATGTCATAAAAAGTAGAAAAAGTGCTTGATAATTATGGCACTTATTCTGACCACCATGTTTCTCAGTCTATTCACATCAGACAACTGATAAATCTGCTTCCCTTCTATTACAAAGCTGGCTGTCTGCAGCCAGGACTAGGGAAGGGGGGCTTGGTGAACAGAAATCTATGCAGTTACCTAAATGGAATGGAAGCTGAAATAATCTCTTTGTATTGCGCTCCCCCTAGAGTCTGCTGCATGAAAATGCAATGTTTTCATATTGGTGTAACATTTCGTTTTTATTGAAATTTTTCAGATGAAAAAGGCAATGTTTTCATTTTGGGAAGAGGAGAGAGTTCAGTATTGGGCCCCAAAGCAGTTGTGTGCTCAGCTTCCATTGAAGTTGTGCCACTGATAGAAAGTTATATTCGTTTAGATGCCACAGTTTAATGATTGTGGTGGGCTTTTCCTAGTGTATCCAACTATGTCAAGCTGGTACAGGAAGTGAAGAACAGCAGAGGAACAGCAGGGGATCATTAGAAGAGAGTACTGATTCTCTTTCATCTAAGGGTACTTTCACACTGGCGTTAGATGCTGATCCGTCTGGTATTTGCACAGACGGATCCGCACCTATAATGCTTGTATCCGTTCAGAACGGATCTGTTTGCATTAGCTTTAAAAAAAAATGTCCAGATCCGTTTTGAATTACATTGAAAGTCAATGGGGGATGGATCCGTTTTTCAAATGCACCATATTGTGTCATTGAAAACGGATCCATCCCCGTTGACTTACATTGTAAGTCAAAACGGATCCGTTCGGCTTCGCTTCGTCAGATGGACACCAAAACGCTGCAAGCTGCGTTTTAGTGTCCGCCTCCAGAACGGAATAGAGGCGGAACGGAGCTGAACTGATGCATTCTGGACGGTTCCTTATCCATTCAGAATGCATTGGGGCTGAACTGATCCGTTTTGGACCGTTTGAGATCCCTGAAACCGATCTCACAAACAGAATCTAAAACGCCAGTGTGAAAGTAGCCTTAACTGAAACCCTTTAACCTCTTGCCGCCACGCTAACGCCGATGGCTCTCTCAGGTCTCAGTCACGCCTATCGGCGTCATCTCGTGAGACCTGAGATTTCACATGAACGCGCGCGCGCGTTCATGTGATCGGAGCCGGGACAA
The DNA here is from genome assembly GCA_033119425.1 of Bufotes viridis. Classification (NCBI taxonomy): domain Eukaryota; kingdom Metazoa; phylum Chordata; class Amphibia; order Anura; family Bufonidae; genus Bufotes; species Bufotes viridis. The sequence continues at coordinate 327,543,692 of CM065592.1, read as the reverse complement.
CTGAAACTACAGCCTGCCAGCGCTGATCATGCGCAGGCTGTAGGCAGGCTGTAGATGCGGAAAAAAAACGCATTTAAATCGCATATCAGACGCTGTTTTTTAAACAGCGTCTGATATGCCTGCTGTCTGCTCGTCTGGTGGTCCCTTTGTTTGGGACCACCAGAGGAAACATAGGAAAAGTGCACCAATCACTACACACCCCCCCCCATCACTGATTAACCCCTGATCACCCATGTCACCCCCTGATCACCCCCTGTCACCCCCTGTCACTAATCACCCCCTACAGGCTCATTCAGACGTCCGTATGTGTTTTGCGGATCCATGGATCTGCGGATCCGCAAAATACGGACACCGGCAATGCGCTTTCCGCATTTTGCAGATCCGCACAGAACTATATAGAAAATGCTTTCTCTTGTCCGCAATTGCGGACAAGAATAGGACATGTTCTATATTTTTGTGGAACGGAAGTGCAGACCCGGAAGCGCGGATCCGTAATTCCGGATCCGAGCGGGACAAAGTCTGTCCCCATAGAAATGAATGGGTCCGCAATTCCGTTCCGCAAACAAAATTTCGGACATGTGAATGGGGCATAAGGGTCCCGTTATCACCGTCAGTTAGTTAGCTAGCTACTTGTTAGGTAGCTAGCGCCCAGCCCACCGCACCACAGTCACTGATTTTGGCAGAGATTTTTTCATCCACATTGATCGATGCGAATGAAGAAATCCGTGCCGTTCATTTTTTTTTTTTTTTTCAGCGCAGAGACTGAACGGAAAAAAAAAATCTCATTACCCGTATGCTCAATATACGGAGAATCGCAGAAACTCCAAATGCTGGCCATACGTGTAATGATTGCGGAGACCCCTAAAATGCCAGGGCAGTACAAACACCTCACATGTGACCCCATTTTAGAAGAAGACACCCCAAGGTATTCCGTGAGGGAATGGCGAGTTCATGTAAAATTTTATTTTTGTCACAAGTTAGTGGAATATGAGACTGTAAAAATATATATATATATATATATCAATTTCCGCTTACTTGTGTCAAAAATTTTTTTTTATGTGAACTCGCCATGCCTCTCACAGAATACCTTGGGGTGTCTTCTTTCACAATGGGGTCACATGTGGGGTATTATACTGCCCTGGCATTTTAGGGGTCCTAAAGCGTGAGAATCCAAATACGTAAAAATGGCCTGTGAAATCCTAAAGGTACTCATTGGTTTTAGGGCCCCTTGCGTATCTTGGCTGCAAAAGTGTCACTCATGTGGTATTGCCGTACTCAGGAGAAGTAGGGCAATGTGTTTTGGGGTGTATTTTTATATATACCCATGCTGCGTGTGAGAAATATCTCTGTAAATGACAACTTTTTAAATTTTTTATTCAAAGTTGGCAATTTACAGAGATATTTCTCTCACCCAGCATGGGTATATGTAAAAATACACCCCAAACACATTGCCCTACTTCTCCTGAGTACGGCGATACCACATGTGTGACACTTTTGCAGCCAAGATGCGCAAAGGGCCCAAATTCCAATGAGTAACTTTTAGGAGGGCATTTTTACACATTTTTCTTCTCACGCTTTAGGGCCCCTAAAATGCCAGGGCAGTATAAATACCCCACATGTGACCCCATTTTGGAAAGAAGACACCCCAAGGTATTCGCTGAGGGGCATAGTGAGTCCATGAAAAATTAAACTTTTTGTCAAAAGTTAGCGGAAAGGGAGACTTTGTGAGAAAAACAATAAAAATCAATTTCCACTAACTTGTGCCCAAAAATTTTTTCTATGAACTCGCCATGCCCCTCATGGAATACCTTGGGGTGTCTTCTTTCCAAAATGGGGTCACATGTGGGGTATTTATACTGCCCTGGCATTTTAGGGGCCCTAAAGCATGAGAAGAAAAATGCGTAAAAATGCCCTCCTAAAAGGTACTCATGGGAATTTGGGCCCCTTTGCGCATCTTGGCTGCAAAAAAGTGTCACTCATGTGGTATCGCCGTACTCAGGAGAAGTAGGGCAATGTGTTTTGGGGTGTATTTTTACATATACCCATGATGGCTGAGAGAAATATCTCTGTAAACTGACAACTTTGTATAAAAAATTTTAAAAGGTTGTCGTTTACAGCGATATTTCTCACACACAGTATGGGTATATGTAAAAATACACCCCAAAACACATTGCCCTACTTCTCCTGAGTACGGCGATACCACATGAGTGACACTTTTTTGCAGCCAAGATGCGCAAAGAGGCCCTAAAACCAATGAGTACCTTTAGGATTTCACAGGCCATTTTTACGCATTTGGATTCTCACGCTTTAGGTTCCCTAAAATGCCAGGTGAGTATAAATACCCCACATGTGACCCCATTTTGGAAAAAAGACACCCCAAGGTATTCCGTGAGGGGCATGGCGAGTTCACAGAATGTTTTTTTTTTGGCACAAGTAAGCGGAAAATGAGATATATTTTTTTATTTAGTTTTTTTTACAAAGTCTCATATTCCACTAACTTGTGACAAAAAATAAAATTTTACATGAACTCACCATACCCCTCACGGAATACCTTGGGGTGTCTTCTTTCTAAAATGGGGTCACGTGTGGGGTATTTATACTGTCCTGGCATTTTAGGGGCCCCTAAAGCATGAGAAGAAGTCTGGAATCCAAATGCGTAAAAATGCCCTGTGAAATCCTAAAGGTACTAATTGGTTTTAGGGCCCCTTTGCGCACCCAGGCTGCAAAAAAGTGTCACACATGTGGTATCACCGTAGTCAGGAGAAGTGGGGCAATGTGTTTTGGGGTGTATTTTTATATATACCCCTGCTGGGTGTGAGAAATATCTCTGTAAACGACAATTTTTAAATTTTTTTATACAAAGTTGTCAGTTTACAGAGATATTTCTCTCACCCAACATGGGTATATGTAAAAATACACCTCAAACACATTGCCCTACTTCTCCTGAGTACGGCGATACCACATGAGTGCCACTTTTGCAGACTGAGCGCAAAGGGCCCAAATTCCAACGAGTACCTTTAGCTTTTACATGGCTGCTCATAATTTAGCCCCGCCCAAAATGCCAGAACAGTAAACACACCCCACAAATGACCCCATTTCGGAAAGTAGACACCCCAAGGTATTCACTGAGGGGCATAATGAGCCCGTATGAGATTTTTTTTTTTTTGCCAGAAGTTAGCAGAAATGGAAACTTTATTATTATTTTTTTTCCTCAGAAAGTGTCATTTTCCGCTAACTTGTGAAAAAAATGAAATGATACATGAACTCACCATGCCCCTCCGCGAATACTTTGGGGTGTCTTCTTTCTAAAATGGTGTGATTTGGGGGGTATTTATACTTTCCTGACATTCTAGCACCTGAAGAAACATGACAGGCGCTCAGAAAGTCAGAGCTGCTTCAAAATGCCGAAATTCACTTTTTTGCACCATAGTTTGTAAACGCTATAACTTTTACCCAAACCAATAAATATACACTTATTGGATTTTTTTTTATTAAAGACATGTAGAACAATACATTTAGAGAAAAATTTATATAGAAATGTAGTTTTTTTTAAAAAAAATTTACAACAGAAAGTGAAAAATGTCATTTTTTTGCAAAAATGTTGTTAAATTTTTATTAATAGCAAAAAAAGTAAAAATGTCAGCAGCAATGAAATAGCACCAAATGAAAGCTCTATTAGTGAGAAGAAAAGGAGGTAAAATTCATTTGGGTGGTAAGTTGTATGACCGAGCAATAAACGGTGAAAGTAGTGTAGTGCAGAATTGTAAAAAGTGGCCTGGTCACTAGGGGGGTATAAACCTGTGGTCTTCAAGTGGTTAAAAATATATCTTCCTGGAGAACCCATTCAATTTGTGAAGACATGCCTTTGAAATTTAGTTTTTTTTTTTTTTATGAATGCAGTTATTTTTGTAGAACGTGAACATGCCTGCTTGCGCAGCTTTCTATTGGCAATTCAAGTTATAAAATGCTTTGTCTTTACATGTTTTGTTTTCCTATTGTTTAAAGCTGATGAACAGAAAAGAACCCACTTTTTTGTACAGCAGGATAGATGCAGTTATCTGTTCTTTTTCCCTACATTGTATTATTATAAAAAACTGAAACAAAATGAAAGCATTACCGAGACATAACTAGGAATGGTTGGGCATAGGAGCAAACTTGTGTATGCCCTCTCTCTTTATCAGGAATAATATGAGAAAAATTGTGCTCTGCTGTGTGCATGAAGCTTTTTTTGGGGAGTTTTATAATTCAGCAAAATGTTAAGGAACATCATAAATGAAAACATTAACCCATACTTGCCTGTTAAGTCCTTCAATCATTCCAGAGCTGACCACATGCCATGTATCCACATGTTCACGGCAGACGATTCTTGCATGCATAACATTATTTTATCACATTTCCTACTGTTAGGGTTCATTCAGAGCACCTTTTTATTATTATTGGCATTAAAAGGGTTTTCTGAGATTTTTATACGGATGACCTATCCTCAGGATAAGTCATCAGTATCTGATTGGTGGGAGTCTGACACCAGGTACCCCCGCTGATCAGCTGTTTGAGAAGGCACCGGCGCACCAGGCACAGCGCTGTACACTCTACAGCAGTTGTGCTTGGTATTGCACTCAGCCACATTCACTTCTATAGGATTTATGAATTGGTATTATGAAGTGGTAATTCAGGCACATCTCGCACCACCGATCTTGAGATCAAGACTGACACTAAAAACGTCATTCTTGATAACTTCCACCATTATGTGCAGCTGCATTGTGTGCGGGAAATCTCTGACTGCACATTGACACAGGCTGTTCTTGTTGGAGCAGATGGGACATGTGGCAATTTTTCCAAATCCGAAAAGCTTTATTGCCCCATTCACTGGCACTGTCTAAGTCTAGATTGTGCAGACTAATCATGGACCTAAAAAAATTGCCAATTATTTTATTGGCTTTTATACTGATGTAAGCACCAGAGCCTTCTCAAACAACTGATCGGCAGGAAGAACACACAAACTCAATGCAGATGGTATCCTTGGTGGGATTCGTACTTAGGACCCCAGCACTGCAAGGCCCTGTGCTGCCCAAAGAGGTACATTAACCAGAGGCCAAAAGCGTGTCAGTTTTAATAGTATGCAATAGTATACTAGAGTTGTTTCAGTACCAAAATTTTGATTCAGTATCGATACCATAAAAAAGTACTGCGATACTCGATACCACGCGAAAAAAATAAAAACGCCCAAAAAATCCGCGTGCATTCCACATTTTATGAAACCGCCGGCTCATAATACAACAGTCCTATCCTACTTTTTTGTGGGGACAAGGCGACTAAAAGAAAATGGCGAATCGTGCATTTTTTCTTTTTCTTTTTTTTTCTTTTACGGCGTTCAACGCATAAAAGTGGATTTTTTAATAGTTTGGACTTTTGAGACGCGGCCATATGTAATATTTTATTTATGTATTGTTTATATATTTTATATGTAAAATTGGGAAAGGGGGTGATTTATAATTAATATTTTGGTGTACTTTGTTAACTTTTTTTTTTTTTTTTACAGTTTATTTATTAACTATTTTCCCCCTTAGGGGCTAGAACCTGGGATCTTCTCATCCTATTCACCCTAATAGAGCTCTATCAGGGTGAATAGGATCTCACCCTCTCCCTGCTGCCCTGTGCACACAGCAGCAGGGAGCAGACTATGGCAGCCAGGACTTCAGGAGCGTCCAGGTTACCATGGTAACTGATTGGAGCCCGAGCATTACACTGCTGGGGCTCCGATCACTGCCACTGCCACCAATGAGGAGGAGGTGAGGGGACCCTGTGGCCACTGCCACCAATGCTTTTATTACTGGGGGGAGGGAGGAAGGGGGGGCGCACTGGCCCCCAATAATGTATTTAATACTGGGGACGGGGAGGCACGCACTGGCCACCAATACTGTATTTATTACTGGGGACAGGGGGGCACACTGCCCACCAATGTTTTAATACTAGGGAGGGGGCGAGCACTGGCCAGCAATGTCTAGTAACGCTCATATATAATGCAGGCAGAGACACAGCTGCCAGCACCTGCCTGCAGACTCCAGAGCTGCGATCAGAGGCTATTAACCCCCCAGGTGCCGCACCTGAGGGGTTAATTGCCGCAGATCGCAGTGCTGGGTCACAGGCAGGTGCCGGCAGCCTGTGTCTTCTGTCTGCATTTATATGTGAAACGGTACTCGGCATTGCTGGCCAGTGCGCCCGCCCCTTCTCCCGCCCCCGCTCCGCCCCCCTCTCCCTCTATTGGTTGCAGCAGCAGCACAGGGGGAGGGAGAGACTGCCTCCTTCTCCCTGTGCTGCTGAGGAGAACATGGCCGCGCTGAGAGCAGCGCAGCCACGCTCTCCTATACTGGGCTGTGCAGTAGCGCAGCCCAGTATCGATAAAATACTTATCCTGGTATCGAGCTCGATACCAGAGAAAAGTATCGATTGGGTATCGAAAAAGGTCGATACCCGAAACAACCCTATAGTATACCACAAAAAAGTAAGGAAGTGTAGACTATGCTATCCTATACAATGTTAACTCCTTCCTGACACAGCTATTTTTCCTTTTTGTGTTCACATAGCCGTATGAGGGCTTGTTTTTTGCGGGACAAGTTGTACTTTCTATTGGCACTATTTAATATTGCATACAATGTAGTGGAAAGCTGGAACAATTCCAAATGAAGTGGAATTTGAAAAAAAAAAAAAAACGCAATTCCACCACAGTTTTATGGGCTTTGTTTTTGCAGAATTCACTATGCAGTAAACTGACCCATGCCCTTCATTCTCTGGGCCAGTATGATTACAACGATACATTTAAATAATTTTTCTTGTGTTTTAATACTGAAAAAAACAAAAAAATATATAATTTTTTTCTTTTCATTTCCTTTTCTGATCCCCATAACTTTTTATCATTACATCTACAAATCTGTAGTTTTTATTGATACCACTTTGGGGTTTATAATCCAGTCATTGTGCCTCTGCATGTACAACACAGGCCTAATTTCATCTTCTTGGATGACAATGCGCCAGCTCATCGAGGTCGTATCATTAGAAAACGGCAGCTGGAGACTGGGGTACCTCTAATGGAGTGGCCTGCACTTTCTCCAGACCTGAATCCCATTGAAAACCTATGGGATCAGCTGAGTCACAGTGTAGAGGCTCGTAACTCTGTACCCCAGAACTTTAATGACCCGAGGGCTGCCCTTCAAGAAGAGTGGAATGTCATGCCTCAGCAGACAATAGGTCGACTTGTGAACAGCAGGAGGCGTCCTTGTCTGATGCTCAAGGCCACATGACAAGTTTTTTGAAACACTGACTTTTTTGTGGGGGTATACACACGACTCTTGTTGGCTTTTGTTTCAATAAATTGTTTGAGATGGGGAAATCTCGATTGCACTTTCATGATATATCATCACTGTGCTTAGAAAGGTTTTAGACTGGGTCTCCGCTCTCGAGAACATATGGTTCTTGAGACATTTAGAAAAAATGTCTTGGATAACCCCTTTAAGGGGTGTGCCTGCTGTGGAGGCCAATGTTAAGGGGTTGGGGCGCTATGGCGGTCACTGTTAACTAACTGGGCACTGTAAATGTCACTTATAGAGGCACTGTGCACTTTACAGTTAGGGGGCACAGTAGATTTCACTGTTATGGCAACACTGTGGATGTTATTGTTATAGGGGAACTATGAATGACACTGTTATGGGACACATTGTGGATGTCATCTTTTAATCCCATAGTGAGCAACCTGTTTTGGGTCCAAATGACCAAGCAACTTTTTTTTCCATTTTTTTATTGCCGCCTTTTAAGAGCTATAAATTTGCTATTTTTCCATCTACGGTATGTAGCTGTATGGGGGCTTGATTTTTGTGGGACAAGTTGTAGTTTTTAATAGTGAAATTTTGGGGTACACAAATTGTGGATTAACTTTTATTAGCTCTTTCTAGTAGGGTGATAGGAAAAAAAGAGCAATACTGCCTCAGTTTTTATGTTATAAATTTTGCAGCGTTAATTTTTTGGCATAAATAACATTATAACTATTTTATGGGTCAGTATATGCTTACAGTGATAATAAAAACATGGTTTTTTTTTACGTTTTATCACTTTTGCGCAATAAAAACTTTTTTGTATTGCCGCATCCCAAGACCCATGTTTTTTTATTTTTCTTTCTACGGAGCTGTGTGAAGGCTTGATTTTTGCAGGAGAACTTGTAATTTTCATTGGCATAATTTTGGGGTACATAACACTCTTTGATCACTTTTTATTCAGGTTTTTTGGTAGCATGTAAGCTTTTTTTTACAGCATTGACTGTATGGGATCATTTACATAATATCTGCATAGTGCGGGTCGTTACGGATGCAGTGATACCAAATATGCAAAGATTTCATTTTTGCTATTTTTTCCATTAAGAAGTGTTTTTTCCATGGAAAAAAGCGTATTTTTTAACTGGAATTTTTATTTAATAATTTTGTAACTTTTTTTTAACCATTTAATAGTCCCACAAGAGAGCTATAATAGGCGATCTTTTGATTCCTTCTATTCTATCCCTATAGTGCAGTGCTTCTCAATTATTTTCTGTCATGCCCCCCCTAGGAAGAAGAAGAAAACATTTCGCGCCCCCCGCGCGACTGTAAATAGTATCATTTCTCTATAAAAATTGTTATAAGTACACCAATCTCCCCCACAGTGGAAGCGTTCATCTCCTGTCACCTGGAGCCCCCCTTTACGGAGCCTCATGGGGGGCGCGCCCCACTATTTGAGAAACGCTGCTATAGTGCAATGCATTTTAATGTTGGTGCTATACTGTCATTTACCAGCAGGCTGCACCAGAGAGGCACAAGGTACCAGTCCAACCAATTAAAATATTCATTATTCTGGCTTATGTTCTTGCTGTTTGAAAAATGTGTTAAAAATAATATGAAGCATGTAATACTAGTGGCTGGTATACTTACAAGCTATGTGCAACACATGTCAAAATCTCCTTTTCATCCTCTGAGTCCAAGGATGTTGGACCACAATTGATCACACATTAAAGGCGTTGTCCCATTACGATGACGTATACCCATACCAAGATAAGTGTCTGATTGTCAGTAGTCTGACTGCTGGTGCCCCTGCTGATCACGTGAAGGGGCAACCCTGCTCCCGTTTGAGTGGAGTGGCAGACACGCATGAGCCTCCGCTACTTCAGTTAACTCTACAGTATGTGGATGCTAGAGAAAGCCAAGCAAAAGCACTTGGCTATCTCCAGTCCTTTCGAACAGGGAAGACCGGTACCCTGTTCTTTTTGGCAGGGGCCCTTATCAGACAAGCCCTTTAACTGATGTTTTCATTCAGGAAACAGTCTAGAAAGTGTACATCTGGTTACACAGAAATACCATATGCCTATAGTGCACAACTGTGTCAAATTATTGTCTCTATATAATCTGATTAATCAGTTCTGCTTCCACTGAACATCACAGACTGCGGCTGCTCTAATGGCTGCAGTTGGAGACAGACCTTCCTGCCATGCCTCCTACTGCATCAATAGCACGGATGATAGTCGGTCTGTGCAGCATATAAAAAGCACTTCAAAAGCTGACAAGTGACTATTCTGTTAAACAGCAATACAATCATTTGTCACTGTTGCAGTCTAATAGATTTTCAGTGTAAAGGATGGCACATTTTAACTCTAAAAATTTTGACTTGATTTTTTTATTTCATTTTTTTTTTTTTTTTTTTTAACTATGATCAACCCTAGACTCCCTTTTATCAAAATTTTGTTGAGGCTCAAAAGTTGTTCCTCAAATCAGTATGATTGCAGTGAGACGACATTTACACAATTTTGCTTGTGTTTTAACAGTAAATAAAAATCAAGATCTTAGGAAAAAAATGTATTTTTTCTTTACATGGACATATTCGGATCACTCCCGTTATAACTTTTCTGTAGTTATATCTACAGTTCTGTAAGAGCTTATTTTTTCCATGGAAATCTGCAGAAGGAATTCCGCTTCACCAAGTGTTACACATGTATGGCAGAGGTTCTACCACTACCCCTACCGCCACCACTACAGGTGCCACTACACCCGCCCCCCTCCCCCATAAAACACAGCTAAGCATGGGGTCCCTTCTCAACCTGAATCTCCTCCTTATGGCAGTCCAAATGCTGACTGCTCTCACACAAGTTACATCAACAGCGAATATCTTCCATAGCGCTGGATGGGGTTTTGTTGTCCTTGAGCCACACAAGAAAGGCAGCAGGAGATTGGGAGGTTAACAAGTGGCTCAAGAACTGGTGGAGGAAGGAGCGGTTTGGGTTCTTGGAGAATTGGGCTGACTTCTCTGTCGGCTACAGGCTCTATCGTAGGGATGGGCTGCACCTCAATGGGGAAGGGGCAGCTGTGTTGAGGGAGAAGATGGCTAGAAGGTTGGAGGAGTGTTTAAACTAGGAACTGGGGGGGATTACATTATAGGATGGGAAGATAGAAGTGCAGATAGAGACCAAGGGAGAGGTAGTGGAACTGGGGGAGGAATGGAAGGAGGAACTAGAACAGTTCAGAAGGAAAGGTGTAGGGTAAAAAATATACATAAACCTCTTAAATGTATGTATACTAATGCCAGAAGCCTGACTAATAAATACTATGATATAGTGGGAATAACAGACACGGCTGGATGATCGCTTTGACTGGGCAGTTAATGTACAGGGTTATAGTCTGTTTAGAAAGGATCGCCAAAACTGGAGAGGGGGAGGGCTATGCCTTCATATAAGGTCCTGTCTAAAGCCCACAGTCTGAGAAGATATAAGTGAGGGACATAAACATGTGGAGTCACTGTGGGTAGAAATACATGGAGGCAAAAACAATAATAATTTACTAATAGGAGTTTATTATAAACCACCTAATATACCAGAGTCCACAGAAAATCTACTACTAAACTAGATAGACGAGGCCGTTATTATGGGTGACTTCAACTATCCAGATATAGACTGGGAAACTGAAACCTTACATCTCTTAAAGGAAACAGGTTCTTGCCAATAACCAAAGACAATTACCTTTCTTAAATAGTTCAGGACCCGACTAGAGGGATGGCCATACTGGACTTCGTATTAACCAATAGACCTGACAAAACAACAGTGCAGGTTGGGGGAGGCACCTGGGAAATAGTGACCATAAAGTAATAACCTTCCAATTTTCATGTTTCTTCAGGGAGGAATAAAAATACCAAAACTTCAAAAAAGCTAAATTTAGCCAATTAAGAGAGGCCACAGGCCTAACTAACTGGGACAAAGTCCTCAAAAATAAAAATACAGCGACAAAATGGGATATTTTTAAAAGCATCCTAAAATCCAATTGTGAGAGGTACATACCTCATGGGAATAAAAGGTTAAGGAACAAGAAGAAACCAATGTGGATAAATAGAAGTGTAAAGAAGCCAATAAATGACAATCTTAAAAAGATTAATATAGACAAATTGCCAGGACCAGATGGCATACACCCCTTCTCCTAAGAGAATTAACTTATGTCATAGCCAGACCCTTATTGCTGATATTTAAGGACTCTATACTCACAGTGTGTGTTCCACAGGATTGGTGCATAGAAAATGGGCCAATATTCTAAAAGGAACCGAAAACAAAGCCCGGAAACTATAGGCCGGTAAGTCTAACATCCATCGTAGGTAAACGGTTTGAAGGTTTTCTAAGAGATGCTATCTTGGAGCACCTCAATGAAAATATGCAAATAACGCCATATCAGCATGGCTTCATGAGGGATCGGTCATGTCAAACTAATTTAATCAGTTTCTATGAGGAGGTAAGTTCTAGGAGTAAGAAAATCGATGTTTAATCCACGGCTGGCACGATTCTCTGCCCAGGCTTGAAGTCAAGTAGGCAGCGGCCTCCTTGCTTCAAGTCGCGGTAACCACGCCCCTTCGCTGTGACTGACAGCTGGCTGTTCTGAGAAGCCAGCCGGCTGTCGGGCATAAGTGCTGTCAATCAAAGCGAAGGGGTCGGGGAAGGGGGTGTGGTCACTGCGACTTGTAGCAAGGAGGCCACTGCCCCCTTGACTTCAAGCCTGGGCAGAGAATCGCGTCAGCCATGGATTAAACATCGATTTTCTTACTACTGCCGCATCGGAATTTAGTAAGAAATAGTTGATCAGAATCCAACTGCTGTAGTCTTAAAGGTCCTGCCGGCGGTTTAGGACCGCTGTTTAAGGTGACAGGTTCCCTTTAAATACAAACACACTGCAATTGACAATTTACTTTGGGAATAATGCAGTGTTTGCAATGAAATATCTTTGAACTTTTCGTTTAATATCTAAAAAATGGCATTGTTGCCCTAAAATGCTTTTGCTATAATGCCACGCAATAAAAAAAAAAAAATATATTAAAAATTGCAATTGCTCAGTTTGCAGCAGAATGCTGTTGGTGTTCTGTGCTGTCAATAACTAACTGTAGAAATGTGAGATTTTGAAAAAAATAAAAATCTATCTTTCTGCAATTAATATCACTGGCATCAACAGGGGTGCACCACCAACAAAGCAAAGTGATTGCCTCAGGCAGCACCACCTAATGAAAAGTGGGGGCAGTGACAAGGCAATAAGCGCTTCCACTGTTACGCCACAATGGGAGAGGGTCATTATTATAATTGGTGGACACTATGGGAGCATTGTTTCTACTGGGGGCACTAAAAAGGGTCATTTTGAACTGGCACATATAAGGGGGGGGGGCACTAGGGGGACATATGTTCTACTAGGGCTACTAAAAGGGCTTTTTTTGCACTGGCACACATTATAACGGGAATTTTTTTTTGTACAGGCACACATTGTAAGGGGAAATTTTGTACTGGCACACATTACAAGGGGGATTTTTGTATTGACACACATAAGGTGAATTATTACTACTGGGAGACTATGGAGAAAATGGGCACTATGGGGGCATTATACTTCTGGGGAACAATGGGGAATACTATTAATATTGGGGGCACTGTAGAGGCACTGTTAAAACTAACTGTGGCAGAGAATTCTTACTACTGGTGAGACTTTTGGGATCACTATTACTGTGCTGTCACCCTGGCACAGTATCACCTCAACACATTTATTTTTTGGGGACACTATTTTATATACTAACATTTTATGTGGCACAGTATCAAATGCTTTGGAGAAGTCAAGATATGACATCCATTGACTCACCCTGGTCAAGTCATAGAAACTGATTAGTTTGACATGACCGATCCCTTATGAAGCCATGCTGATAGTGTTATACACTTATTTTCATTTATATAGCATCTCTTAGAAAACCTTTAAACAGTTTACTCACAACAGATGTTAGACTTACAGGCCTATAGTTTCTGTGCTCAAGAGAGTATTTAATTATCAGAAATAAGGGTCTGTCTATGACATTATTCAATTCTCTTAGGATACGGGGGTGTACTCCATCTGGACCTGGTGATTTGTCCATTTTAATCTTTTTAAGACGCCTCTGCACTTCTTCCAGGGTCAGACAGGCCACCTTTAATGGGGAGTTTACTTTTACAGTCTGCATTTCAGACTTCATTTTCCTCAATGAATACAGTGGAGAAAAATATTTAATAGACTTGCTTTCTCCTCCTCGCTCTCTACAACTCCTGTCACTCAGTAAAGGGCCAACACCTTCAGGTTTAAACTTTTTACCATTTATATAACTGAAGAACATTTTAGGATTAGTTTTACTCTCTTTGGCAATAAGGAGTCTCTCTGTCTCCAGCTTGATTGATTTTATCTGTCTTTTACATATTCTATTTTTTTCCTTATTGTTTTTCAATACTTGTTTGTGATCTTCTGGTTTTAGTGAGTTAAATGCTTTCCTTTTGTCATTTATTGCTCCTTTCATATTTATCCACATTGTTTTTTTCTTGTTACTCACCCTTTTATTCTTATAAAGTATGTACAGTACCTCTAACAATTAGAGTTTAGGATGCTTTTAAAAATATCACTTTGTGGCCGAATGTCACAGGTAATGGGGAGGGGAAAACACCAGAACACACACAGAAGGAAATAGACAGGAGTCTAGGCCTCAAAGCTAAGGGAGAGGGATGGTGACCTCCTAGGAATCCCTAGACCTCTCCCCGACTCCTGCCAATATGAGTAGACCCTGGAGGTGGGAATACTCATACACCAGAACCTAAGCCCTGGAGACCCTGGAAAGCCCTAGGAGTGGTGGCAGGGGATGAGACTACTGGTTCCTTCCCAGATGAAGGAACCAGTGTCTCCCTGAGGCCTAGAAAGCAACTAACACAAGCGAACAACAAAATGCAAAACAAAATGCACTTAGCTTAAAGCAGAATGGAGGAGCAGGAGATCCAAATGAACAACACACCAGCTCAACCAACTCCAGCATGAAATATCAACCGCATGGTAAGCAGTGTGAGTCAGAACTAAATAGAGCCTTAGTAAGGACCTACAAGCTGCACCTGACTAGAGGTATGGTCATTAACAAACAACACTGCAAGATGAAAACCGAGAGACTGTCAGATACACTCACGTGCTGCCAGTCTCTCAGATCTTCTCACCTCTTTCATGGGAAGGACCGAGGACACTGTCATTAGTGAGGCTAATGGCCTCTCTTAGCTGGTCAAATTTTGCACATTTTGATATTTTTGTGCCTCCCTGAAGACTCTTGAAAGAGAATTGGAAAGGTATTATTTTATGGCCACTATCACTATTTCCCATGCCCCCAACCTGCACATCTGTTGTTCTGTCAGGTCTATTAGTTAATGCTAAGTCCAATATGCTCGTCCCTCTAGTTCAAGGGTGGGAGACCTGAGTCACTCCAGCAATTGTGAAACTACAATTCCCAGCATGCTCCATTTATTTCCATGAGAGAAGAGCAGAGCAAGTATGCATGCTGGAAGTTGTAGTTTCACAACAGCTGGAGTGCCGCAGATTGCCCACCACTGCAGTTGGATCCTGAACAAGTTGGGGAAATGATCATTACATACCGGTAATGTTGTTTTCCGGAGTCCATGACAGCACCAGGAGAGAGGGATCCTCCTCCCAGGACAGGAAACCACAGGTATAAGTTCTTCAAAGATGCCCCTCCTCCTCAGTGGTTATCATAGACGAGACTTAAGGACATCTTCACCATTCCTGGAACAGCTCTGTCCCATATTTTCGGTCATTTTCCGAGTTTAGCATCATAACAAGACTTTTTTTTTTTTTTTTCTCTGCACACCCGTGAAGCAGAACCAACACCCAGAGAACAGAGTGGAAGACAAGAAAACGGAAAGGAAAAATAGGGGAATTAAGGTGGTGCTGTCATGGACTCCGGAAAACAACATTACCGGTATGTAATGATCATTTATCCCTTCGTCCAATGACAGCACCAGGAGATATCCCAGAGAGTGAAATTCAGGGAGGGCCCACAGCCTGAAGGACTTTACGTCCAAAGGAAAGATCAGACACTTCCGACAGGTTTAACCTGTAGTGCCTAAAGAAGGTGGAAGCAGAAGTCCAAGTTGCTGCTCTGCAAATCTCTTGAATTGAAACTTCCGCTCTCTCTGCCCAGGAAGTTGCTACTGCTCTAGTGGAATGGGCCGACCAACCAGACGGGACAGGTTCCTGCATAGAAACATATGCTAAAGAAATGGCCTGCTTTATCCAGCGGGCCAAAGTACCTTTACTGGCAACTTTACCCTTATTAGGGCCTGAATGCAAGACAAACAGGGAAGAACACTTCCTCCAGGATCTGGTAGCTTCTAAGTATTGCAGGACACAACTCCTAACATCCAGGGAATGACGTTCTGCTTTCCCCTCATCCTCATAAAAAGAAGGAAGAATCACTTCCTGACTTTTATGGAATCCGGAGACCACCTTGGGCAAGAAAGCCGGGTCTGGTCTAAGCCGAATACAATCATCCTGGATGACCGTATAGGGTGGACTAATTGAAAGGGCCTGTAGCTCACTTACCCTCCTTGCGGATGTAATAGCCACTAAAAAGATACACTTTAAAGTCAAAAACTTAATCGGTAAAGCGTCCAGAGGTTCAAAAGGAGGCTTTTCTAAAGCCCTGAGAACTAAATTGAGATCCCAGGGGGAGCCCTGAAATTCCTAGCAGGAATACCCCTAGATAAAGCTTTACAGAATCTTATAAGCCAAGGGTGACACGCTAGCCTGTAGTCGAACAGGACACTGAGTGCGGCTATCTGGACCTTAATAGTACTCAACGCAAGGCCCTTCTCCACCCCTTTCTGCAGGAAATCCAAAACTTCATTTAACTTCAGAGGGCAATCAGTGCAAGGAGCAATGCCTAGAAATCTAAAGAAGGTGATCCAGGTCCTAGCATAGATATTTGTTGTAACTGGCTTCCTACTTGACAGCATGGTGGCAACAACTGATTCAGAGAGACCCCTGTCTAGTAACATGCGCCGTTCAAAAGCCATGCCGTCAAATGGAGTCTTTTCATCGGAGGGTGTAATAAAGGGCCCTGATAGAGAAGGTCGGGGATCTCTGGAAGAACCCACGGGTCTGCTGCCGACAACACCCTCAGCCAATAGAACCATGCTCGACGTGGCCAGAAGGGGGCAATCATGATGACCTGAGCTCTGTCCTCCCTGATTTTCTTGAGGACTCTCGGAATCAATTGGAGGGGCGGAAAGGCGTATAATAGCCCCTGACCCCAGGGTTGAACTAAGGCATCTACCGCCTCTGGCTGATCTCGGGAGATAGGGAATAAAATCTTCTTACCTTCCTGTTCTCTCTGGTAGCAAAAAGGTCTATTTGAGGGGACCCCACAGGGTTACTATTTTGCGGAAGACGGAAGGATTCAGCGACCACTCCCTCTGATCTAGGGATCGGCGACTCAAAAAATCGGCTTTCCAATTCTCTGACCCCTGATGTGCAGGGCTGAGAGAGACAAGGCTACCCCTCTACTAGGGAGAAAATCTGAGTTGTCAGGGACAACAGGGTTCTCGAACGGGTACCTCCCTGATGATTCAGATAGGCTACAACAGACGTATTGTCGGAAAGAATCCTTACGTGCCGATCCCTGATCTGAGGAAGCAGTCTCTGAAGAACCAAAAACTGCAATTAGCTCTTTGAGATTTGAAGAACTGTCCAACATCTGGTAGTTCCATAATCCTTGAAGCAAGGTCTCCCCAACATGAGCCCCCCACCCCCTCGGGCTGGCATCTGTGGTGATTATAAGGGGATCTTCGATCCTCCATGGAACCCCCTGCTCCAGGTTTTCTATCGAAAGCCACCATTCCAGTGTCCGGCAGGTCTGTGCTGATATTACAAGGCTGACGTCCAGGCTCTCTACTTCTCCTGACCAGTTGTTCAAGATCTCCTCCTGAAGGGCCCTGGAATGAATCTGGGCCCACTGGACTGCTGGCATGCACGCAGTTAAGGTTCCCAGTACCGACATTGCTTTCCTCAAATATACCCCTGGATTGATCATCAGGGTGTGAACTACTGACCTTACTTTCTGAACTTTCTCCGGAGTCAGGAAGGATTTCTGTACCGTCGAATCCAGCAAGATTCCCAGAAACCGTTGCCTTTTTTCTGGAATCAATCTTGACTTCTCCTCGTTCAGTATCCAGCCCAGCGTTGTCAGAATTTCTCTCACCTGTTGGACCTCGAAAAAGCATTCCTGATGAGATTTTGCCACAATTAAAAAATCGTCCAGGTAAGGGACAAATAGAATATCCCTTTCCCTGATATGTGCTGCCATTTCCGACACTAGCTTCAGTAAATATTCTCGGAGCCATGGAGATTCCGAACGGGAGTACCTGGAATTGGAAGTGTCTCAGTTCCCCTGGAATCTTAAGGCCACCCTGAGGTATTTCTGGTGTCCTGAAAAATCGGAAGGTGATAATAGGCGTCTTTGACATCCAAAACAGCCATAAAACAGTCTTTGTACAGAAGCTGGGTTACCGTTTTCACCGTCTCCATTTTGAACCGCTGATACACCAGGTATTTGTTTAAGGATTTCAGATTTATGATAGTCCTGAATTCCCCACTTGGTTTCTTCACCAAGAATAGAGTGGAATAATAGCCTCTGCCTTTCTCTTCCTCTGGACATTGAATGAGAGCCCTTTTTGAAGAAGCTTCATCACCTCTTTTCGAGCGCTGTTTGAGTCGTATGGTCTACTTGCGTTATTTTGAAGTGCTCCGGGGAACCCTCTGAAATTCTATTTTGAACCCTTCTTTTAGTGAGCTCAGGATCCAGGAGCTGCTTGATATTTTGGACCAAGCTGGGAGGAAAAATTGAAGCCTTCCTCCCACCCTGGCGTCATTGGGAGCTATCTTTTTTAGGGGGTTCTCTAGACTGATTTTTAAACAAGAGACCCTTGGATCGGGAAAATTTCCATCTGTCATTTCTATTTGTCGGGCTCCTATTTCTGTCTCTGGTGTATTTATTCCCTTGGGAAAAACGGTCCCGCTTGCGAAAGGAAGACTGAAAGGAGGATGGAAATCCTTTCTTTCTGTCTCCTGCTTTTTCTAGAATATCATCTAGAGAGGAGCCAAACAAATATTTCCCTTCGCATGGAAGACCACACAGTCGGTTTTTAGATGCCACGTCCCCTGACCAACTCTTGAGCCAAATAGCCCTACGGGCGGAGTTAGCCATGGATGAGGCCCTAGCGGACAAACGTACCGCATCCGCCGAGGCATCGGCCAAAAAATCAGCCGCTTTTCCAATAGACTCGACTGACTCCAGCAATTTATCCCTTGGTGTCTTATCCCAGATCTGAGCCTCTAACTGTTTGATCCACAGAATCTGGGCCCTAGCCGTACAGGTGGAGGCTATGTTCGGCTTAAAAGATGCACCAATAGACTCCCATGTTCTTTTCAAAAAGGTGTCCGCCTTCCTATCCATAAGATCTTTTAGATTCCCCAGGTCATCAAAGGGTAGGGAAGTTTTCCTTGATACTTTTGCGATGGGTACATCTATTTTAGGGGCTTTATCCCATACGGAACACTCTCCCTCTTCAAATGGGTACTTTCTCTTAACCATGGATGGAATAAAACTTCTTTTGTCTGGATGTCTCCATTCCCTATTCATCATGGCCTCTACATTTTTATGAATAAAAAGGCTCTTTTTTCCTGGTCTGTAATCCACCAAACATTATGTCCTGGATAGAGCGGACCTCTTTAGCTTCCTCTAGATTCATGGTCGCCCTTACCGCCTTAATCAACTGGTCTACATCTTGTACTGGAAAAAAGGGCCTGCCACTATCTACCTCATCTGAGGATGATGTCCCGAATTTCTCTCGCCACTCTCTAGCCCCTCTTCTGCACTAGAGATGTCAGACAATTCCATGGATCCTGACGTGCCATCTTTAACACTCCTCCGTCTATGTTCCTTACTTGTCAAGGCGCTTAGCTCTTCCCTAATCATCTTCTTCATGCATTTAACCATACTGGGAGATTCCTCAGCTAGGGTACTTTCAATGCAAGCCTTACATAATAGTTTGGTGTACGAGGCATCAAGTCTGGCTTTACAAATACCACATTCTTTGTGACGTGCTTTTGTAGTGGCCTTTTTCGGTTTATCGCTTCCTCCCTGGAATTTTTAATAACATACGATCAGGGATTTAAAAAAGATAAAAGTGGGTTACTTACATAACTTCAGACCCATACCAATCATACCGTAGGTGCTGGGGTAACTGGGTCCCTGGGGTTCTCTCCAGAGCTTTCCATACTGGAAGACCTCCCCTAGTCCCCTGGATCTGGAAGGTCACTGCAAAGATCCCAGGGGGAGGCTGGCTGGTTCAAAGTTGTGCAAAGCAGGTAGAGCAGAGCAGGACACCTGGTAGAGCAGAGCACCTGGCAGAGTGGGCAGTGACACAGCAACAAGCCAAGAAAGAATACCAGGAGGAGCGCTTGAACAGGGCCACACAACGCTGAACGCTCTGCCCTGTGTACCGAGCGCTTTTTTTTTGAATTTGCCGCGCTCCGGCTAAGCTCCGCCCCCCCCCGTACGTCACCCGGCTACTTCCGGGTTGCGGCTTCCCTGCCGCGCGGCAGCAAGGCCGCGCTCCCTCCCGCAGACCGGCAGAGCAGAAGTAAGTAGGGAAGGGAGTGGGGGGGGGGGGGAGAAACTGTGCCCCCGATGCTTCTTCGCGGTGTGCGTAGCGGGGACATCACCCGGCGCACACCTCCAGCCAGCCCCAAATCCGCATAAGGGAGAAACTACTCCCCAGAAAATAACAAAACCTGTAGTTGTCCCTCCTAGGACAGGAAACCACTGAGGAGGAGGGGCATCTTTGAAGAACTTATACCTGTGGTTTCCTGTCCTGGGAGGAGGATCCCTCTCTCCTGGTGCTGTCATTGGACGAAGGGATAAGACTAATTGTCTTTGGTCATTGCCAAGAACCTGTTTCCTTTATGGGATCCACTATTTTCAGTTTCCCAGTCTATATCTGGTTCCCCAAAGTTCCTCAAAATAGTGACCTCATCATGATTTGCTACCCCTTTTCTTTGGACTCTGTTATATTAGTTGGCTTATAGCAAACCTGTATCAGTGTTTTTTTATTGTTTTTGCCCCCATGTGTTTCTACCCACAGTGACTCCACATGCTAATTTCCCTCACTTATATCTTCCTGGAGCATAGGCTTTAGACAGGACTTTACATAAAGGCAAACCCCAACACCTCTCCAGTTTTCACAATACTAAAGAGACTGTAACTCTGCACGTTAACAGCCCAGTCATAGGTATCATCCAGCCATGTCTCAGTTATTCCCACTATATCATAGTCCTCAGACTTTATTAACTCCAGTTCACCAGTTTTATTAGTCACGCTTCTGGCATTAGTATACATTCATTTATGAGGTTTTTGGATATATTTTACCCTACACCTTTCCTTATGAACTGTTCTGGTCCCTCCCTCCATTTCACCCACAGTTTCATTACCTCACTGCAGGACACGATCTGCACTATCTTCCCCTCTTATAACGTAATTACCCTCTCCCTAGTCCCCTAGTTTAAACACTCCTCCAACCTTCTAGACATCCTCTCCCCCAAAATAGATACAGCTTCCCCATTGAGGTGCAGCCCATCCCAACAATAGAGCCCGTAGCCAACAGAGGTTGGCCCAGTTCTCCAGGAACCCAAACCCCTCCTTCCTACACTAGTTTTTGGGCCACTTGCTAATCTCCCGCTGCCTTTCTGGTGTGGCTTGTGGTATAGGTAGTATTTTAGAAAATACTATCTTTGAGGTTCCTGCCCTGAGTTCATGACCTATGTCCTTGAAAACATTTTAAGGACCCTCCACCTACCTCTGTCATTGGTTTCAATGTGCACCATGACCGCTGGGTCTTTGCCAGCCCCGCTAAATAATCTATCAACCCGATCCTCAATAAGTCGAATTCGAGTGCCAGAAAGAAAACGTACCGTTCGACAATCCTGGTGTGTGGGACAGATCGACCTATCTGTACCCCTAATGATAGAGTCTCACACTACCAGCTTTTTTTTTATTTTTGTTATTCAAAACCTCAAGTTTCTACAGTTCATTACATTATTGCTAGCACAGCATCCCAACAGCATTATGCTATAAATGCTGAGCACATTTTTTTTTCCAGTGCATTATATCCGTCCAGGTTATTAAACGTGTTGAACTATAGAAAAAGCATATTATGGCAATGATGCCATTTTTATACCCAGTGCTGCACCTAGCCTTTCTGCTGTCTGGTCTGCCCTGCTCTCCCCTGCTTACTGGAGCAGACATTCCCCTGACTGGCAGAGGAAGTGTCTTGCTGCAGCAGTGCCATCCCTGAAGGGACATCTCTCTCATCTGCCAACCTTGCAAAATTGTTGGGGTGTACCCCGCTTTCTAAATGTTTTCCAGATACCTACCGTATTTTTTTTCGCCCTAGAAGACAGATTCCCCTCCAAAAAGTGTGGGGGGGGGGGGGGGAATGGCAGTGCATCTTATGGGGCAAATGCTTCAGTTTACAGTGATACACCGCCACCGCGATGCTGCACAACGCGGCTGGTGGGTGTATCAGCGGGAAGGGAGGAGGGGCTGAGGGCCGGCATCTGGTTTTGTAATGGCAGCTGGGCCCAGTGCAGTCACTGTATTTTATTACATCGGGCCCCGCTCACTGTAGTAATCATATCTAAGTGTAGGCATTGTTTAACTATAGAAATCATCTTCAATCCAGCAGCCTATAGTACTTACTAGTAACTTCGTAGTAGGCAGGGCGGGCGGCTGCAGCGTAACTCACTAAGTCACGCGCCTGCTCCTCCCACTTTATGAATGAAGCAGGCGCGTAATGTACTGAGTTACGCTGCAGCCGCCCGCTGGGCCTCCTGCCTGCTAAGGAAGTTACTAGTAAGTACTACAGGCTGCTGGACTGAAGATGATTTCTATAGTTAAACAATGACTGCACCAGGCTCCGCTGCCGTTACAAAACCAGATGCCGGCCCAAACCCCCTGTATTTGGGGTAATTCTCTACACAGGGACACTGTTATTGGGGGATCTGTGGATGACACATAGCATAGGATGTTATATATGTGTCATCCACAGATCCCCCCCATAACAGCGTCATGCCATCCACAGATGACAACACCAGAATGACAACAGAAGGAAAAAGACCAGTTACTAGGCCTCAAGGCTTAGAAAAAGAGAAACGGTCACCACCTGTGAAAATCCTAGACCTGACTCCTGCCAGTATGAATAGACCCTGAAGGTGGAAATATTCTTACACCAGAAACCTAGGCCCTGGTAACCCTGAATAGCCCTAGGAATAGTGACCGGGTCTGAGACTACTGGTTCCTTCCCAGATGAATGAACCAATTTCTCCCTGAGGCCTAGTAAACAACGAGCAAAAGGGAACAACAAAATACAAGGAGAAGTACTAGGGATGTCCCAGGACCGATACCAGTATCGGGGACCGATACTGGACATTTGCAGACTACTTTTACTCGGGCAAATGTCCCCGATACCACTGCCAATACCTGCTGGCCGCTTGCGGTGGCGCTCTCAGCAGTTCGGCATGGGGAAAGGAATTCTGTGACTCGCATTCCCGGCACCCGACCTCTTAGAGGACGCTGTGATCCATGCAATTAACCCCTCAGGTGCCACCTCTCAGGTGTCCTCTCAGAAGTCGGGTGCCGGGAATATTCTTCAGTCTCTGCATTGGTGAAGCAATGCGCCCTCAACCCTCCCCCCCTCCCCAGTATTAATCACTGATGGCAGTGGCCACAGGGTCCCCCTCCTCCCACCCATCATTGGTGGCAGTGCGCCCTCCCTCCCCATCATTGGTGGCAGCGACAGTTCTGATCAGAGTCCCAGCAGTGTAATGCTGGGGCTCCGATCGGTTACCATGGCAGCCAGGATGCTACTGAAGTCCTGGCTGCCATGGTCAGTTAGTGAGCAGCATTATACTGAAGTGCGCCACAGCCGCCGGGCGCTGCTTCTTCTCATAGGTCTGTGTGGCGCATTGCTAATGCTATAAGCATTAGCAATGCGCCGCACAGACAGAAGGGGGGCTGGTAAGAGTGAGAAGCTGTGGGGCTGATGAGAGGCTGGGGGCTGATGAGAGGCTGGGGGGCTGATGAGAGGCTGGGGGGCTGTTCTGTTTTTTGGACTTTTGGTTGGTCAGTGGTCACAAAATAAATGTATTATTTATTTCATTGTTATAATTGGTATCGATAATTGGCATCAGTGAGTACTTAAATAAAAGTATCGGTACTCGTACTTGGTCTTAAAAAAATGGTATCAGGACATCCCTAAGAAGTACACTTATCTTTAATAGAAAATGGAAGAGCAGGAACTCAGATGAGGACAACACACCAGCTCTTCCAACTCCAGGCAGAGAGCATCAACAGCATGGTATGAAGTGTGAGTCCACACTAAATAGAGAAGCAGTAATGACCACAAGCTACACCTGACACAAGAGGTGTGGTCATTACCAACAACAACACTGCAACACGAAAAAACAGAGAGGCTGTCAGATAACCTCACGTACAGCCAGTCTCTCAGATCTTCTTCTAACCTCTGCCACGGGAGGGACCGTGACACCCTCACAATGAATCTACTTACCTGGCTCCCCAAGCTGCTCCTGGTCCCAGATTTTCATTTACATCATATACTGTGCATACTGCCCAAATTCTCAGAAAAAAACCTCCTCTAGTAGAGCATGAAGTGAAGTTTTAGGGTGGTCGCCTCAGAAAGGTTTCTTTTTTTACGAGTACTGTATTCAACATAAAGTTTATCTTGATTGAAAATGCACTGCAGTTATTACCAATATCAAACCCACAGTGATCCATCACAGTTGTTTGGAGAGATTCTACATTTTCTGAGACTTTAACCTTGGAAAGCCATTATCTTATAAGTCAGATAGAAACTCACTGATGACCATTAGCTTACCCCTTCTGAGGACCATGTCAAAGATCTCTCTCAATATCTCTGCTTTCAGAAGCCCTCACGATTGTGAGTTGGATATTGAGGTTTATTGTGGTTACTCTTCAGTTTCTAGACTTTAAGCAAGTACATACATATTGGGAGGGAGTCGTAAAAACTGGTCTAAAGGAAAACTGGGTTAGCTACTAATGGCAAACAATCAGATTCCACCCTTCATTTTCCAAAGGAGTGCTAAAAATTAAAGGCGCAATCTAAATGGTTACTATGGCCAACTAAGCCAGTTTTTCTTTACACCCGTTTTGATAAATATCCCCCATTCATTAATTAAACGTTTTTCTTAAATTTTCCTACCTGCACTGGGGTCTCCAGAGTATAGATATGTTCTCCACGGACATTATAGAACTTGATGATGGCACTTTTAAGGGATGGACCATTGCCAAGATCGGGTAGAAGATTCTGTTTTTCCATCCCTGCAACAGCTAGTAAATCTCCTTGTGTACACCACTGAACCACTACATCTGAAAATCAAACAAACCAACCATGAAACCTATACGGTAAGACACCATTGTAATCGTCAGACAACTTTGGCTTCTTATAATGAACAGATCTATGTAAGAAATACTGTAGTAAAAAAAAACTCCACTTTCACTAAGCTTTGTGTGAGTAGAGAGATCCATCTTTGTTGTAGAAAAGATGGGAGTCTCTGATTTCTTGCTTTACAATAACTTGCACAGCTTGTGCTGCCAAGAAGACCAGCTGGGAAGTGAACAAGTAAAAGATAGATTATTATGCTACTGTAACTGAAGAACAAAGCTGGAGTAAGAGCATTCCTATAGCAGAAAGTATTTATAACAACAGTTAGCACCCAACAAGTAAGCCTGCTGGTTTCAGAAGGGTGATGTTTCCATCCAGGTTCTGTGTAGTATAAAATGGACAGAAGAATGGGTGTCTTCAAAAGAATGGGTGTCTTCTCATGACTGATTTTCCATATGAACCATCAATCTGTGTCAAGAGAATTGCAGTATGTTCTAAATTTGTCAGGTTTTCCTGCAAGACTCATTAATTCAAATGAATGGGTGGGACGGAAAACTTCATCTGTGTGTGGACTGTTTTAAAACTTGTCCATATTCACTGTTCAGAACATTGAGGAGTTTCCCATTACCTACCTAAAATAAGTCTTAGTCTACTTTCACACTAGGGTTTTCGCTTTCCGTTTGTGAGATCCGTTCAGGGCTGTCACAAGCGGTCCAAAACGGATCAGTTTGCATTCTAATGCATTCTGAATGGAAAAGGATCCGCTGAGAATGCATCAGTTCAGTCTCTTTTCCGCTTTGGAGACGGACACCAAAATACTGCCTGCAGCGTTTTGGTGTCCGTCTGATGAAACTGAGCCAAACGGATCCGTCCTGGCACACAATGTAAGTCTATGGGGACGGATCAGTTTTCACTGACACAAACTGGCACAATTAAAAACGGATCCGTCTTCCATTGACTTTCAATGGTGTTCAAGACGGATAAGTCTTGGCTATGTTACAGATAATACAAATGGATCCGTTCTGAACGGATGCAGAAGGTTGTATTATCTGAACGGATCCGTCCATGACATCCGCACAAAACGCGAGTGTGAAAGAAGCCTTAAGCTTAATACTTCAGTGATTTGATCAGTGATTTCCATCTGTGATAGCAAGCCAAAACCAGTTGCTGGTCCAGAACACAGAATAGGTGTAATGTAATGTATCTCTCCATTATACCTTATCTCTTTGTAGTCTCTACTTCTGGTTTTGGCTCACAATCACTGATGGAAATGACTGACTAATTCAGTGAAGTGTGAACTAGGCCTTAAGGTTCGCTTACATGGACCCATGCCAGGCCTCTAATAAGCACCTGTTGATGATATTCAAGCTTTTCACAGTACCCGATTCATCCCCCATTCAGTCTGCATACTGTTGTTAGCTCTTCAGCCTGTGTAAACAAGGAATGTGCCGCCAACAGATGCCTATTTTAGGCACCACGTAAAAAGCAGCATAAACTAGTGATCCCCTTAGCAAAATGCTGGGTTCTTTAACTGACCCTGTTATTTTTGCTATAATCTTGGATTGAACAGCTCTAGCACTAACGATGTCCCACACAGTGCAAGCTTATGAGTCCTGATATTCATGGAGACCCAGCTCTCTCTGCCCCTGGGCTTTGCTGCTGATTGCTATAGGAATCAGTCGTCGGGTATGGAGACAGCTGGGTCTTCATGATTATTAAGACTTTGTATATTAAACAGAGCCTATGCTGGAGCTGTTCAGTACAAGATGTTAACAAAAACGGCTAGTCCAATTAAAGGAAACCATTTTGCATTTTGCAAATGGAATCTGTCACTAGTGTATGCTGCCCTTAGTTAGGGCAGGCAACAATTGGTGACAGATTCTCTTTAAGAAGCATAGATGGAAAGTAGAGGAGAGCTAGCCATCACATCATACAACTGAAATAAGTAGAATGTAGGACAGAGAAGACAGAAAGGAAGAAGTGTAAATGGGAAACAGCAGCATGGTCATCCCCAGGGAGTTCAGCTGGGGTTTAACTGGTCTACTAGGTCATTAAAGGGGTTGTCGAGATTTTATTAAGCAATGGGCTATCCTCAGGCTAGGCCATCACTAGCTGAAAGGTAGAGGTCAGACATCCCACACTCCTGCCGATAAGCTGTTCGGGTGTAGTCGGAACTGGAATTACACAGTGGGGGGAGCTAGTTCCCAAAGTACTGCTCCTGTTTAAGTCAATGGAAGCTGCAGTGCAGTGGCGATCTCTGTCTACTAAACAGTTGACGGTGCTGTGTAGTTCCGGCTCCAACTTCTGGCAGCAGAGAGACAGTCAGAAAGCTGACAGTCAGGGTGAATGCTACAATTTGCTGTCTTCATCATGACATTAAAAAGCTGTATGCTAGATTTAATCAAATATGTACTTTTTGCTAAATCTTTTTTAGATTGAAACAGTACAGAAAACAAGAATCCATTACAGAATTTATAA
This sequence comes from Bufotes viridis, assembly GCA_033119425.1. Lineage (NCBI taxonomy): Eukaryota > Metazoa > Chordata > Amphibia > Anura > Bufonidae > Bufotes > Bufotes viridis. Next base: position 327,516,361 of record CM065592.1, on the reverse strand, counting down.
AACATCCTTAGAGTGCACATGGCCCAATACAACTACTCAGAGAGCATACAAATGATCACGATGAGTCTTGTATGAACATACACAACTTAGAAAATATTTTCAAGGTTCCATATAATCAGCAGATAAAATCAAATGACCTCACTAAATAATACAGAGGAGGGGAAGGGTGAGGGGAGAGGGGCTGGCTACACAGAAGAGGGGAAAACAAATCTAAATACTTGATTGAGAGGTGGTCTGACGTTGCTATTTAATGGCTCAGTAATAGTGACAGGTTCTCTTTAAATTCTCATTCCAACTCTGCAACTATGATATGCAGTATAGTCATTTATCATGCTCTCATACTGCTGCTTTGCACTACATAAAAATCATTGCCAATAGGTGCCATCAATTACACCAAAGGAACAAGACCTTCACTTATGAAGAATGATAATAAATGTAAGCAATGTCTTTACCTTTCAGTCCTGAGCGAATGATGGTTGGTGACAGATCGTCATAGTTGTTCATCAAGCTAATATCCCCAGATGTAAATCCAACAGTGAGTAGCGGCTTGATATTCTCCACTGGAATAGGATATGCAGCAGGGCCATCTGCAATGATGAATCAATGCAAAGTAAGCAGGAAACTAATAATGCAATCAATAAAATTATGTCACTACAACAGACAATATACTGTGCAGCATGACATACTGCTGAAACATCATTAGACCAGGTACATAAACTAATAATCCTTTCCCTCAGCTTCTATCACTCACGCTGAGAGCTGGCAATATTCTGCAATACCGCTCTGCATTTATAAAGGTTCTGCTAAAAGCAAAAGCAACAATTAAAGACGACCAACCACACTTCATTTATTGAACAGAAAACAGTATCCAACAAACTGCCATGTGTTTATTAAAAAAAAAAAAAATTACCGTAATTGCCTACTAAAGGGTGTATCAACACATTGCAGCATAAAAACCTTTTGTTTTTCTCCAAATTGCAATCATTTTGCTGCCATTTTCCCCAAATTGTGACAAAAACTGTGATATGATCACATGATATATGATATGTCAGATATACCCCAAGGGTGGATACATATGAATTTTCCCCCCAAAAACCGGTCACGCTAGGTGGTGTTTTTTAAGCAAAAATAAATCAATTTAAAAAAAGCAAGCTCAGATGTTACATGTTGGCAAATAACAAAAACTTCATGGTATGTTTTTCAAATTGCACAATGCTCTGGGCGTGGTATTTTCCCACAGGCTTCTCTATAGGAAACAAAAATCTGAAAATACTCAAATAAGATATGAATAAAAAGTCACCCAAAAAACAAAAAAAAACAAAAAGTACAAGTTTCATGGCATTATTTACACATCAAAAAATGCACCTCAAAAAAGTGTGGCAGCACCCTAAGTTCTTTTTTTTTTTTTTAACTAATCAGGCCATAGTTTGAGGCAATTTGGACAAAATCACATAGCACTGGGATGTTACACAGTTTCATGGTCATAACGGATGGAACCATGAATTATTTCATTATTTGTTTCCAAGCAACTATATTAGAAAAAGTCCACAAATATTTAATGGCCATCGACCAATCTAAGTAGCCTGATACTTCCAGTTTTGAAGAGGGCACGTATCAGCAATCATTTCAGTACCATCATAGGCAAAGTTATAATTGAAAGGTAACAGCTCTATTCTAAAGCTGGAGGCAAACCATTGACAATTGGTAATAGGGACAAGCTCAGCCAACAACACTCTCCCTTAAAAGGGTACTCTGGTTGTCACAAGATATCTGCTATCTGCAGGATAGGGGATAACTATTAGATCGGTGTGAGTCCTACTATTGGGGCCCCAACTGTTCACAAGAAAAGGAACCCCGTACCTCTCCAAAATGAACAAAGCAGCGGGTTAAGCATGTGAACTGCAGCTCCATTCATCTCTATGAGTTTTTAAAAGAGTTGAGCTCTGTACTTGCCTGCTTCCTGAACATCTGCAGAGATGAATGGAGCAGTGTGCATGCTCAACCTGCTGTTGGTTTGCTTATTCCAGGGGGCTCTGAAGGGTATGAGATCCATGTTCTCATGATCGGTGGAGATCCTAGTTGTAGGACCCCCCACTGATATTAAAGTTACCCCTTTCCAGTAACAACCAGAATGCCCCTTTTAATGTCATGACTGAAATCCAGCTGGAATTGCAGCTTGAACAATGTGACTTTTTTACATCATGTAAAGAAAAGAGAACAAAATCAGAGTACTGTATGAAAACAGTTTACAAAAGTTTGTTTCATATGCACATTTTGTAAGCAAAAATGAAAATTGTCTCCACAACCCTCCCTTCTTTTCTTTCTTTTCTCCTTTTTCATTTCTCTTAACTATAGGACCACCCCTGTATTCTTTATGCCACTGATGTTATTTTGATAAACATTAGTCTGACAAGCAGCTTTTTGTTATTTGTGTTGCTTACGTTTTTATTTTTTTTGTTATTGAATATTTTTGGACTATTAGGATTTATGCTTAGTACCCTGCTGTATAGTTATACTTGAAAAATCTCAAACTTTGTTCCAAATCATAAAACACCAATTTGAATGCAAATTTCTGACTATAATTCCCCTTAAGTAGAATGACCCTCACACCATAAAAAGATTGTGAACCCTTACAAGTTTTGACTGTGATTGTGTTGCGTGGTTCATTTTTTTCCGTGCGAGTGCAATGCATTTTGCACGCGGGTGAGAAAAAACTGAATGTGGTACCCAGACCCAAACTTCTTCAATGAAGTTCTGGTTTGGGTTAGTGGTAGTGTAGATTTTATTATTTTCCATTACAACATGGTTATAAGGGAAAATAATAGCATTCTTTAATACAGAATGCTTAGTAGAAAGTCAATTGAGGGTTAAAAAATAATAACATTTTAACTCACCTCCTCCAATTGATCGTGTAGCTGCTGGTCTCCTGTTCATTCTTCAGGACCTGTGGTGACGTCACTGAGCTCATCACATGGTCCAATCACATGGTCCATCACGATGGTGATGGACCATGTTATGTGATGTCACCACAGGTCCTTTAGCTGGCAGCTCATGATTAAAGAAGAAAGAAGAGATCAGCAAATACGCGATCAAGTGGATAAGGTGAGTTAATTATTTATTTATTTTTAACCCCTCAATCCACATTTTACTAAGCATTCTGTATTGAGAATGCTATTATCTCTTATAACAATGTTATAAGGGAAAATAATAAAGATAGGGTCCCCATCTCGATCGTCTCCTAGCAACCATGCGTGAAAATTGCACCACATTTGCACTTTCTTGCGATTTTTACGCAGCCCAATTCATTTCTATGGGGCCTGCGTTGCGTGAAAAACGCAGAATATAGAGCATGCTGCGATTTTCACGCAGCGCACAAGTGATGTGGGAAAATCACCACTCATCTGCACAGCCCCATTGAAATAATTGGGTCCGGATCCAGTGCGGGTGCAATGCGTCAACATCACGCATTGCGCCCGCGCCGAATACTCGCCCGTGAGAAAGGGCCTAAAGGCTTTGAACACCTTTGACATAGAAACATTTTTTACATATAGTTATTTATATTAAAACTATCTGCACTAAGTTTCTGAAATCTTCATTTTTTAACCGAGATCCCCAAATGTTGAGTTTCACTGTGTCAGGTCTGTGTGTCCAGGATGCTACTTCCTTTACCATCTCTCATGTATTAGCACAGCTTCATTCCTGCACAGAATTCTCTTCCACAGCCCATGAGGCATCTCTTTTCCCTTGTGCTGACAGACACATAAGCCGAGGAAAGTGTGATTCCCCCTCACCCCTGCAGAATGTGTGGTGGTGGGCTCTGCCTTCTCTGCGAGATGAGAGGGGTAAAGCTGATACAACCAAGAGCAAAATAGTAGGGAATATTTATTGAAGATTTTTTGGAAAGCTGTTTAATTTACTGTGCTAATGTGTCTATATGCTTAAAAGCAACTTATCAACAAAATGGACTTCTAAGATTACAAGGTAAAAATAGCATCAAAAACTGAAATAGAAAGACGGTAAAGGGAGAAATGTAACTATTATAATCAGAAATGTAAAATGCAAGTTTATTTTTAATGCTGTACACTAGCCATCTGAAGTTACTGGATTAGCAAATAAATCTGTGGTTGAGATGCACAAGTAAAGATAAACTAGCATACAGTGTGTTCTCTTTATTTATAGAATGCTGAATAACACCATATTCATCACGGATAAAAAGCCGCTATGAAACAGGCTGTACATATTTGGAAAAAAAGGTCACAACCAGAATAGAATTCGAAAATACTTCATCTCTCTGAGTGGCATACACCGTCTGCAGATTGCTCATGTGTCTTTTGTTACGGCGCTGTGAATGCCCCATCTTTATAGAGTTTAGGCAAAAGAACAATATGGCCTTTTTACATGTGCCAATAATAGATCTGGTCAATTATTGGGAAAGGCAATTCACACGAATGCTTATTTTCAACAAATGGCCTATGTAAATGTACTGTCAATCACCTGACAAACAAGCAAGCACTCATTTGCTGTATGATCCAATTGTTTATGTGACACAATATCATTGGCCACACATAATCCTGTGTAAATAGGGACGTTCTGTCAACAAACAGTGAAACTAAATGGGGCCGATCAATCGTAGTAACAGGTAACATGCAGATCATTAATAAACATTCCTCATTCCTGAAAAGAAAAATGTTGAAAAATTATTCTGAATGGTTGCAAAATCTCATCATCTCCATCCAGATGTGATACATGCGATTCTTAATACACCTAAATAGTTATGTTGGACTGTGGAAACAGCACCCTGTGAAATAAATGTATTTTGCGTCCATGTGTTTCTCATGGACCGGTTGTATGGCAGAATACAGTAGCATAATCTTTGCAATATTGAATTACTTGAATCTATTTTACATATGCTCTCCTGCTGGTACCAACTGGTATACAGAGTATGATTAGAGTAAACTGACTTCCTTCTAGAAATGAACACCCTTTATTTCTTACAGTTCTTTTTGCTTGGAACTGCAGCTTCCATTTTTACTTCTTAGCAAGAATGACTCAATGGATATTGAGTACAGTAGATGCTATTTGCCACCCACTCCTTAAGGTGACTCAGAGACTTGTCAACAAGTTATTTATGTACATTACTGTCAAGGTAGAATGGTAGATAAATGATGAAACTGTATCTACAGAACACCGTATAATCATACTGAATTTAAATGAGTATTAGAACAAAAGAACTTTTAGGTAAGGAATATTCATCAACTTTTAGAAATGTGTATATGTAGGGCTAATTTCAGCTATAGTATTAACTAATACATGAATTACTCCCAGGAAAGATACATCCAATAGTTTGTGACGGTTGTATCAAGACAACTAATTTAATTGCTGCTGTTGGGATATCTTGATTCGGAAACGGCAATTCCAGCTCGGGTTAGATTGGCGTGGATGCGTGGCTTGATGGTCGCAAGAGTTATTATAGTAAAAAAATGGGGCTCTGCATCCCCACCCTCATTGAATGAATGGGCCCAATTTTCGCGCCAAATTAAAATTTATGAGGAGATGGAGAAGAAGCGGAGAGGGGCACGTGCAATAGCTTAAATATAATCAGCTGATATTCATACTGTAAGTTAAGGGGTTCAAGCGACGACAGTCAACAGGGGAGGGGGATTTGGGGAATAAATCTGTGTACTTTGATACATGTTAAAATTTTGATACAAGGATATTGACTGTTTATTTTTGCTATGTATTCGTCATTTGATAATTTTGTAACTTTCTTATGAATAAAATAAAATATATATTAAAAAAAAAAAAAGACAACTAATTTAAAAGGGCATTCCCATTATAATTAAGTTATCCACTTTCTACAGGATTAGTGAGGGTCTTACTGTTGGGACCCCGTACACTCTGAAGCCCCCCTGAAATGTCTATAGGACATAACTGGCTATCTCCAGCGCTCCCATAGAAATGAATGGGGGGTTCCACAGGGTATGGGGCCTCCATTCATGATCAGTGGGGGTCCCAGCGGTAGCACTCCCACTGGTCTGACCCCTATCCTATGGATAGGGAATAATGTGTTATGACCAGAATACCCTTTTCAATAATGTATTAACTGTTAAATTCAGTGAAATTGAATGGCTATTCTCATCTTAGACATTTTTGGCATATCCATAATGTTAAAATATGCTCAGACCAAAAAAATTCTGTCCAATGCAAAGGACTCTCATTTAAGACTGGCTTCAACCAGCTTTATTTGTTTGCCCTACAAACAAAGCAACTCATATCAATAGTACAAAGAAAATTCTAAGCCATTTGGCCACTAACTAAACATCATAGCTTCCCTAGCTATCAAGAAGGCCTACTGCCTACCGCCCTAAACAAACATTTGCCCATACCAGACTCCTACTGATTAGCATAATTTATTCTTCCCTAGGATGGGAGCCCTTTCTTAAAGGGTCCTCTGACTAGGGGTCGACCGATTATCGGTTTGGCCGATATTATCGGCCGATATTCATGATTTGCACAGTTATCGGTATCGGCCCCTAACCAGGCCGATATACCGATAACTGTGCTATCACAGAACATTGCCGCGCTGCTCTCAGCGCGGCCATGTTCCCTCAGCAGCACAGGGGAGAAGGAGGCAGTGTCTCTCCCTCCTTCCCCCTGTGCTGCGCTGCCCTGCCAATGGAGAGAAGAGGAGGAGGGGCTGAGGGCGCACTGGCCACCAATGAGAGAAGAGGAGGTGGGGCTGAGGGCGCACTGCCCACCAATGAGAGAAGAGGAGGCGGGGCTGAGGGCGCACTGGCCACCAATGATATAGGTTTAAGATATTACAAACGCAGGCATTACAAGCACATTGCTCGACTGCTGAGATGGCTGCGATCCGCGGTACTCAACCCCTCAGATGCGGCACCTGAGGGGTTAATTGCCGCGGATCGCAGCCATCTATCAGAGGCAGGGTCTGGGCAATGTGCTTGTAATGCCTGCGTTTGTAATATCTTAAACCTTATTATCATTGGTGGCCAGTGTGCCCTCAGCCCCCTCTGTCCACAGTATAAAAAACATTGGTGGCCAGTGCGCCCTCAGCCCCCCTGTCCACAGTATAAAAAACATTGGTGGCCAGTGCGCCCTCCCCCTCCTTCCCCCCCCCCCCCCAATCCCTTCAGTATTGATATTATTGGTGGCAGTGGCCACAGGGTCCCCCACCTCCTCTCTTCTGATCGGAGCCCCAGCAGTGTAATGCTGGGGCTCCGATCGGTTACCATGGCAAACAGGACGCTCCTGAAGTCCTGGCTGCCATGGTTCCTGCTGCTGTGTGCCCATAGCACTGGGCAGCAGGGACAGTGTGAGGTCCTATTCACCCTGATAGATCTCTATTAGGGTGAATAGGACAAGGGATGTAAAGAGCACAGGTTCTACCCCTAAGGGGGGAAATAGTAATAAAATAAAAAGTAAAAAAATTAAAATAGTAAGAAACACCAAAATATTAAGTATAAATTAACCCTTTTCCAATTTTACATATAAAATATATAAACAATAAATAAAAAAAACATATCGCCGTGCCCAAAAAGTCCAAACTATTAAAATATTTTTTTTTTAAAAGCGTTGGACGCTGTAACAGAAAAAAAAAATCCAAAAATTAAAATGCGCAAAATATCGGTATAAAATATCGGCTATCGGCCTGAAAGTTCACAGAATATCGGTATTGGCTCTAAAAAATCAATATCAGTCGACCCCTACCTCTGACATCCAACAAGTTTTATGAGACAGCCCTAACCCTGGACTGGCCTCAAGCAGAACCTTCTTTTCTCTTCCCTCCCTGGCAAATCGTTCAATTTTCAAGATTTTAACAAAATAAAACTATTCTCTGCAACAAAAAAGCCTTCTGGTTAGCTGTACTAATACACCATATATGTGCACGATTCTCTCCATTCACTTCTATGGATATGAGCTGTTTCTGTCACCTGTATGGCCCCTAGAGATGAGAGAATCGATTCATACATATCGATTCATCCAAACTTCTTGAGCTGCGAGGGGCTGACCCTAATGCTCAAAAAGCTCCTCCTCCCCTTTAATTGACAGGGCGAGGCAGCTCCCTCTCTCTGTCAATTTCGTGCCTACACCTTTGCTCCGAGTAGTAGCGCAAGCTCAGAGGCTCTGCTGCTGTTGCCAGAGCAGCAAAGATGCCGACTGTCACCAGAACTGTAGCAGTGCATGCACAGTCAGCACCTGCGCTGCTCCAGTAGTAGTCGTGCAGCCTCTTGGAACAACGGTGCAGGAGCGAGATTGACAGGGACAGGCAAGTTGTCCAGCTCTGACGATCCAGGGGGAGGGGGGAGCCTCTTCAGCAGTGGGGCCGGTCTCTCCCTGCCCAAGAAGTCTGTTCGTTGAAGGAATCAATTAGCTCATCTCTAGTGGCCATCTATTCTACTACCAGATATACTGAAACAGCCAGAGGTCACCTCACTACACAAAATGGGATGGGGAGGTAACTATAACGGAGAAAGGCAAGGGTCTCATAGGTGGGATCCACACCTATTAGACATTTGTGGCATATCCTTTGAATATGCTAAAACTGTCTAAGATGTGGATATCTTTTTAACCGTTCATTAGATAATTTTGTAAATGTTCATTAGATATTTTCCACCATCCTACATACTACTCCTAGTAGCCATTGACTCCCCACCAGACTTTCATTTCAGCTTGCCCAAGGATGTCTAGCACAAGGGGAAGGCAAAGCAAGCAACAAAGCTCAGCCAGAACTTAAAGGGCTTCTGTCACCCCCCAAAAGCATTTTTTTTTTTCCCTCACTAAAAAGCTTATAGGGCGATTATTCTAAACAAATTCTTGTTAACCGTTTTAGCAGGTTAATTTTGCTATAAAACGTTATTTTATATTATGCAAATTACCTTGCTACCAGCAAGTAGGGCGTTTATTTGCTGGTAGCCGCTGCATCCCGCTTGTAAAGACGCCTCCTGTGGTTAAATGACAGGGCCAGCGAGCTCTCTCCTCCAGCTGGCCCTGTCTCCGTTAAAATCTCGCGCCTGCGCCATACCGTTCTTCAGTCGGCGCAGGCGCACTGAGAGGAGTACTCGCCGGCCGCTCCTTCCTCAGTGCGCCAATGACGTCACAGCTGCACCCGGAACAGAAGACGCAGGCGCGACTGAGGAACGGCATGGCCGAAGCGCGAGTACTTTACAGTGCGCATGCGCCAGCTGAGGAACGGTATGAGCGCGGCGCTGAGGCCCTAGACGGAGTCAATCAACCACAGGAGGGGCGTTTTTTTACAAGCGGGATGCAGCGGCTACCAGCAAGTAAATGCCCTACTTGCTGGTAGCAAGGTAATTTGCATAATATAAAATAACGTTTTATAGCAAAATTAACCTGCTAAAACGGTTAACAAGAATTTGTTTAGAATAATCACCCTATAAGCTTTTTAGTGAGGGAAAAAAAAAAAAAATGCTTTTGGGGGGTGACAGAAGCCCTTTAACATTATATAAAGCTGTACTCACTTTCACCAAGGTCCTTTGAAACAGGAATAGAAGTCCCCTGAAGTGGGAATATTTTAGGGGGTTTCCCTATAATAATGACATTAGAAATCATTGCCATATGCATTTGCTCTATGTTCTGCCTTATCAGTAGTGTGAAACAATGGAAAATACTGACAACTTAGAGAAGTAAAACTTAACTGCTGTTTCATTTTTTATACAGTAATGGTATAGGACACCCTACAGTATATGTGCATTTGTGTTTTAAAATGTAATAATTTTCCGTTTCACCTCATAACTCCAACAAATACATGCCACTTTGCCATTCTGCAGGCATCTTCCCACAGCGTTAACATGTGCAGGCCGTCTCCTCTGTTATAAACATGAGAAGGGAGAGCACTGGGAGGAGCAGCACAGCCCTGAGTGCCTTGGGGCTGAGCTCGGGCAGAAAGTGGAAGGGGGAGGACTTCTTTAGATGCTGCTTTTTCCTGAATGGTAGCAGCTACAAACACGCAGGTGGTCTTGTTTGAAAGCTGACATTCCAGGCTTTCGGAATAAATAAGTTGAAGAAACAGAGGAGAAAATGAATGTTATAAATCGAGTCGGGAATAATCGCGGGTAAAACAGGCGTTTACTTTCAGCAGTATTCACTGCATCCCGATTTCTATTATTGATATCCTACCCTGTACTAAACATATTGCCGTAATTCTAGTATTGTCTGTAAGCTTGAAATGTCAGCTTTCAAACGATACAAAGCGGACCCCAAACAAGAAACATGAGCAAATAAAGTGCCAGACCAGTAAAAAAAATATCTTGAAATGTGACAATTATTGTACTGACCCACATAATAAAATTACGTTATTTTTACCACATCGTGAACACCGTAAAAAAATCCCACAAAATGATGTAAAAATTTTCCTCCTAAAAATAAAATAAGTTATTTAAAACACTATATATACCCCAAAATGGTTTCTAAAAAAAACTACAACCAATTCTGCAAAATAAAAAAAAACATTAAGAAAAAATTAAAAAGTTATGACTGCTGGAACACAAAGGGGAAAATATTATTGGTCCTAAAGTGGTTGTCTGAGTTATTTTTAGTTCTTTGTATATTTTTAACTAGGCAAATGAAAAGACTTTACAATTCACTTACTTTATTCTCCAGTTGCTGCTTTCTCAGATTTCACTGAGGGTCACATGACCTGTGATGTCAGGCCCTCTGCCTGCTCTGATGATGTTTCGTGCACAAGCCTGAGAGAGCAGATATAAGCCTGTACACGAGACATCACTGTGCTAGCCACGCACCCCTGCCAGCTGCTGCATATTGCTCTCTCCCTGGATTCTTGAGGAAAAACATGAACCCTTTCAGCTGCACAGACTCAGGGCTGAAGGCTTTACTGAGTAGCTGCAGGCAGTGAGGAGACAAATGCTGGGCACAGGAGCTGATAGAGGAATTCTTCAGAGCATTGAACAAGAAAAGGTAGGGGGAAGATTCTGTGTGTATCAGCAGTGTAATTGTACGGCTAGGACTTCTAGTCCTACAAATACAACATCTTCCAGCAAGCAGACATGTCACTCACGGCAGCACTTGTATTCACTCCTTTGCAGAGCAGGGGGAGGGGCAGAGATTGTTATTATTGCATGTAAACAAAGGGCCAGAAGAGAATAAGGGAAATGAGGAAATATAGAAATGTTTTTTTTGCCTAAAACTTGCTTAGCTGCTTAGTTATATATTTCTGCCTATCAGATTTACAGTGCTATATATTTTTTTTCATAACTCGGACAACCCCTTTAAGGCTAAAATTAATAATGTCACTAAGGAGCTAAAAATGCAATAGTGTCCCCTGAGTTGTGCACCAAGATGATTTACTGCAGACACACATTAAAAATCTACCATCAAAAAGTGAAAAAGGTGGGTTTTCCCAATTTTAAGGTGACCGTTAGGCTAAAACAAATGCTTACTTATTTCATGTAATTGCAGGGCTGGTCTGTCTCTGGTTAGTGGTATGTGAGCGGATACACACTGCTCTGGGGTAGTGGGGAGGTTATCTGCATTCTGATTGGTCTTGTTTGTCTCTGGTTAGCTGTATGTAAGAGGATACACACTGATCTGGGGTAGTGGGGAGGTTATCTGCATTCTGATTGGTCTTGCTTGTCTGCTAATTCATGTGAGGAGAGCAAGGGGTTATAGAAAATTAGGAAGATACAGGATGGCCTCATGGACATGGCAAAGATCACAACAGGAAGTGCAGCAGAGGACATCAGAAAGGTAAAATTAAATGCAAAATAAAATTTCACGAATATATTCCTTCAGCATCACATTAGGAATTTAATTCATGGAAATGGCAGTTACACTTTAACTGTTCTGTTGACCCCAGTGGGTTGAATGATCTTGACAATTGCAATGGATTCATTTGACTACTTCCTTTACTGTTTACACAACATTTAATTATCATTGAATAAAGGTTAACCCTTCTACCCGGGTTTTAGCTCTTCTGCCCAGGACATTTTTTGCAAATCTGACATGTATCAATTTATGTGGTATTAGCTTTGGAACACTTATACTTATCAAAGCCATTCTGAGAATGTTTTCTCGTGACACATTGTACATCATGATAGTCATAAATTTGAGTTAATATATTTCACCTTTATTTGTGAAAAAATCTTAAATTTCCCAGAACTTTTTAAAATTTACCAAATTTTAAAATTTCAATTTCTCAATCATAATAGATAGTTATACCTCATATAATAGTTATTTCTTTACATTTCCCATATGTCTACTTGATGTTTGGATCATTTTGTAAATGCCATTTTATTTTTGGTGACATTAGAAGGCTTGAAGCAAATCTTGAAATTTTTCCGAAAATTTCCAAAACCCACTTTTTAACTGCTTCAGGACCGCCGTACGCAGGATTGCGTCCCGCGGGCGGTCCTGCTCTTCTGTTCGGACGCGCTGAGCGCCATCTCGCGAGACGCGAGAGTTCCTGTGAAGCGCGCGCGTTCACAGCGTCGCTGCCTCGAGAGTTGGACTACAGCCTGCCAGCGATGATCAATCGCTGGCAGGCTGTAGATGCGATATAAATCGCATCAAACAGCTATATCAGACGCTGTTTTATGAACAGCGTCTGATATAGCTGCTACCTGGTCCTCTGGTGGTCCCATTTTCTGGGATCGACCACCAGAGTGACCAGGTAACACAGTAAAAGTTGCACCAAACACTACACTAACCCCCCCACTCACCTATTAACCCCTTGATCACCCCATCTAGACCCCCTGATCACCCCCTGTCATTGATCACACCCTTGTAAGGCTCCATTCAGACGTCCATATGTGTTTTGCGGATCCGTGGATTCACGGATCCGTGGATCCGCGATCCGACGGATCCTCAAAACACGGACACCGGCAATGTGCTTTCCGCATTTTGCAGATCCGCACATTGCCAGAACTATATAGAAAATGCTTTTTCTTGTCCGCAATTGCGGACAAGAATAGGACATGTTCTATATTTTTGCGGAACGGAAGTGCAGACTCGGAAGCGCGGATCCGTAATTCGGATCCGAGCGGGACAAAGTCTGTCCCCATAGAAATGAATGGGTCCGCAATTCCGTTCCGCAAACAGAATTGTCGGACGTGTGAATGGGGCATAAGGGTCCCTTATCACCGCCAGTTAGCTAGCTACTTGTTAGGTAGCTAGCGCCCAGCCCACCGCACCGCAGTCACTGATTTGGCAGAGATTTTTTCATCCACATTGACCGATGCGAATGAAAAATCTGTGCCGCTCATTTTTTTTTTTTTCAGCGCAGAGGCTGAACGGAAAAAATCTCATTACCCGTATGCTCAATATAAGGAGAATCGCAGAAACTCCTAATGCTGGCCATACGTGTAATGATTGCGGAGACCCTCAAATGCCAGGGCAGTACAAAACCCCACATGTGACCCCATTTTAGAAAGAAGACACCCCAAGGTATTCCGTGAGGGGTATGGTGAGTTCATGCAAAATTTTATTTTTGTCACAAGTTAGTGGAATATGAGACTGTAAAAAAAAAAAAAAATCAATTTCCGCTAACTTGTGCCAAATTTTTTTTTCTGTGAACTCGCCATACCCCTCACAGAATACCTTGGGGTGTCTTCTTTCCACAATGGGGTCACATGTGGGGTATTTATACTGCCCTGGCATTTTAGGGGCCCTAAAGCGTGAGAATCCAAATGCGTAAAAATGCCCTGTGAAATCCTAAAGGTACTCATTGGTTTAGGGCCCTTTGCGCATCTTGGCTGCAAAAGTGTCACACATGTGGTATCGCTGTACTCAGGAGAAGTAGGCAGTGTTTTGGGGTGTATTTTTATATACCCATACTTTGTGTGAGAAATATCTCTGTAAATCCACAACTTTTAAAAATTTTTATACAAAGTTGACAATTTACAGAGATATTTCTCTCACCCAACATGGGTATATGTAAAAATACACCCCAAAACACATTGCCCTACTTCTCCTGAGTACGGCGATACCACATAAGTGACACTTTTGCAGCCTGGGTGCTAAAGGGGCCCAAATTCCAACGAGTACCTTTAGGTTTTACATGGCGGCTCACAATTTAGCCCCGCCCAAAATGCCAGAACAGTAAACACACCCCACAAATGACCCCATTTCGAAAGTAGACACCCCAAGGTATTCACTGAGGGGCATAGTGAGTCCGTCTGAGATTTTTTTTTTTTGCCAGAAGTTATCAGAAATTGAAACTTTTTTTTTTTTTTCTCAGAAAGTGTCATTTTCCGCTAACTTGTGAAAAAAATGAAATGATACATGAACTCACCATGCCCCTCCGCGAATACTTTGGGGTGTCTTCTTTCTAAAATGGTGTCATTTGGGGGTATTTATACTATCCTGACATTCTAGCACCTGAAGAAACATGACAGGCGCTCAGAAAGTCAGAGCTGCTTCAAAATGCCGAAATTCACTTTTTTGCACCATAGTTTGTAAACGCTATAACTTTTACCCAAACCAATAAATATACACTTATTGGATTTTTTTTATCAAAGACATGTAGAACAATAAATTTAGAGAAAAATTTATATAGAAATGTAGTTTTTTTAAAAAATTTTACAACAGAAAGTGAAAATGTCATTTTTGCAAAATTTGGTAATTTTTGATTAATAGCAAAAAGTAAAATGTCAGCAGCAATGAAATACCACCAAATGAAAGCTCTATTAGTGAGAAGAAAGGAGGTAAAATTCATTTGGGTGGTAAGTTGTATGACGGAGCAATAAACGGTGAAAGTAGTGTAGTGCGGAATTGTAAAAGTGGCCTGGTCATTAAGGGTGTTTAAGTTAGGGGGCTGAAGTGGTTAAAGGACCAGTCTCAGGTCTGCAGTCACTTTGTGAGGATAAGGATTACATAATGGAAACCACCAAAAATTACCACATTTTAGAAACTACATCCCTCAAGGTATTCAAAACTGATTTTACAAACTTTGTTAACCCTTTACCCTGTACGCGCACACGGCAGGGCGCAGAAGGAAAGAAACGCCATATGGTTTTTGGAAGGCAGATTTCACTGGGATAATTTTAAGTTGCCATGTCACATTTGAAGACCCCTAGAGTGGAAACTTCAAAAAATGACCCCATTTTGGAAAAGTAACGGGATAAGATGGCAGTTTTGTTGGTACTATTTTAGGGTACATATTCTCTAAATATACATATACTATATTACATTTTTTATGAGGCAAGGTAACAAAAATAGCTGTTTTGGCAGTTTTTTTTTTTGTTATTTACAATGTTCATCTCACAAGTTAGGTCATGTGGTATTTTATAGAGCAGGTTGTTATAGACGCTGGCGATACTGAAAAAAATAGCCCTACACAATAAAAGCATTTTTGTAACAAAAAATAAAAATAATAATCATGTTTTAGTGTCTCCATAGTCTGAGAGCCATAGTTTTTATTTTTTGGGCGATTGTCTTAGTGTAGGGGCTCATTTTTTATGGGATGAGGTGACGGTTAGATTGGTCCTATTTAGGGGTCATATGCCTTTTTGATCGGGTAGGTTTTGGCACTCCTTAGTGATATAAGGTGACAAAATTTATTTTTTTATCACAGTTTTAATTTTTTACGGTGTTCATCTGAGGGGTTAGGTCATGTAAGATTTGTATAGAGCCAGTCGTTACGTGACGCGCGATATAAATATGTCTGTTTTTAATTGTTTTATTTTGGTAAAGGGCATTTTTTTTACTTGAAACTTTTCTTTATGGAAAACCCTTTTTAACTTTTTTATTTTTGTCCCACCCTGGGACTTAAACTTCTGGGGTCTGATCCCCACAATGCATTACAATAGTTCTGTATTGCAAATAAAGTGCCAGACCAGTAAAAAAAATATCTTGAAATGTGACAATTATTGTACTGACCCACATAATAAAATTACGTTATTTTTACCACATCGTGAACACCGTAAAAAAATCCCACAAAATGATGTAAAAATTTTCCTCCTAAAAATAAAATAAGTTATTTAAAACACTATATATACCCCAAAATTTCCCATATGTCTACTTCCCATAAGTTATTTAAAACACTATATATACCCCAAAATGGTTTCTAAAAAAAACTACAACCAATTCTGCAAAATAAAAAAAAACATTAAGAAAAAATTAAAAAGTTATGACTGCTGGAACACAAAGGGGGAAAATATTATTGGTCCTAAAGTGGTTGTCTGAGTTATTTTTTAGTTCTTTGTATATTTTTAACTAGGCAAATGAAAAGACTTTACAATTCACTTACTTTATTCTCCAGTTGCTGCTTTCTCAGATTTCACTGAGGGTCACATGACCTGTGATGTCAGGCCCTCTGCCTGCTCTGATGATGTTTCGTGCACAAGCCTGAGAGAGCAGATATAAGCCTGTACACGAGACATCACTGTGCTAGCCACGCACCCCTGCCAGCTGCTGCATATTGCTCTCTCCCTGGATTCTTGAGGAAAAACATGAACCCTTTCAGCTGCACAGACTCAGGGCTGAAGGCTTTACTGAGTAGCTGCAGGCAGTGAGGAGACAAATGCTGGGCACAGGAGCTGATAGAGGAATTCTTCAGAGCATTGTACAAGAAAAGGTAGGGGGAATATTCTGTGTGTATCAGCAGTGTAATTGTACGGCTAGGACTTCTAGTCCTACAAATACAACATGCTGCCGAGTCTTCCAGCAAGCAGACATGTCACTCACGGCAGCACTTGTATTCACTCCCTTTGCAGAGCAGGGGGAGGGGCAGAGATTGTTGTTATTGCATGTAAACAAAGGGCCAGAAGAGAATAAGGGAAATGAGGAAATATAGAAATGTTTTTTTTGCCTAAAACTTGCTTAGCTGCTTAGTTATATATTTCTGCCTATCAGATTTACAGTGCTATATATTTTTTTTCATAACTCGGACAACCCCTTTAAGGCTAAAATTAATAATGTCACTAAGGAGCTAAAAATGCAATAGTGTCCCCTGAGTTGTGCACCAAGATGATTTACTGCAGACACACATTAAAAATCTACCATCAAAAAAGTGAAAAAAGGTGGGTTTTCCCAATTTTAAGGTGACCGTTAGGCTAAAACAAATGCTTACTTATTTCATGTAATTGCAGGGCTGGTCTGTCTCTGGTTAGTGGTATGTGAGCGGATACACACTGCTCTGGGGTAGTGGGGGAGGTTATCTGCATTCTGATTGGTCTTGTTTGTCTCTGGTTAGCTGTATGTAAGAGGATACACACTGATCTGGGGTAGTGGGGGAGGTTATCTGCATTCTGATTGGTCTTGCTTGTCTGCTAATTCATGTGAGGAGAGCAAGGGGTTATAGAAAATTAGGAAGATACAGGATGGCCTCATGGACATGGCAAAGATCACAACAGGAAGTGCAGCAGAGGACATCAGAAAGGTAAAATTAAATGCAAAATAAAATTTCACGAATATATTCCCTTCAGCATCACATTAGGAATTTAATTCATGGAAATGGCAGTTACACTTTAACTGTTCTGTTGACCCCCCCAGTGGGTTGAATGATCTTGACAATTGCAATGGATTCATTTGACTACTTCCTTTACTGTTTACACAACATTTAATTATCATTGAATAAAGGTTAACCCCTTCTACCCGGGTTTTAGCTCTTCTGCCCAGGACATTTTTTGCAAATCTGACATGTATCAATTTATGTGGTATTAGCTTTGGAACACTTATACTTATCAAAGCCATTCTGAGAATGTTTTCTCGTGACACATTGTACATCATGATAGTCATAAATTTGAGTTAATATATTTCACCTTTATTTGTGAAAAAATCTTAAATTTCCCAGAACTTTTTAAAATTTACCAAATTTTAAAATTTCAATTTCTCAATCATAATAGATAGTTATACCTCATATAATAGTTATTTCTTTACATTTCCCATATGTCTACTTGATGTTTGGATCATTTTGTAAATGCCATTTTATTTTTGGTGACATTAGAAGGCTTAGAAGCAAATCTTGAAATTTTTCCGAAAATTTCCAAAACCCACTTTTTAACTGCTTCAGGACCGCCGTACGCAGGATTGCGTCCTGCGGGCGGTCCTGCTCTTCTGTTCGGACGCGCTGGGGCGTCATCTCGCGAGACGCGAGAGTTCCTGTGAACGCGCGCGCGTTCACAGCGTCGCGCGTCTTGAGAGTTGGACTACAGCCTGCCAGCGATGATCAATCGCTGGCAGGCTGTAGATGCGATATAAATCGCATCAAACAGCTATATCAGACGCTGTTTTATGAACAGCGTCTGATATAGCTGCTACCTGGTCCTCTGGTGGTCCCATTTTCTGGGATCGACCACCAGAGGACCAGGTAACACAGTAAAAGTTGCACCAAACACTACACTAACCCCCCCCCACCCCTATTAACCCCTTGATCACCCCATCTAGACCCCCTGATCACCCCCTGTCATTGATCACACCCTTGTAAGGCTCCATTCAGACGTCCATATGTGTTTTGCGGATCCGTGGATTCACGGATCCGTGGATTCACGGATCCGCGGATCCGATCCGCGGATCCTCAAAACACGGACACCGGCAATGTGCTTTCCGCATTTTGCAGATCCGCACATTGCCAGAACTATATAGAAAATGCTTTTTCTTGTCCGCAGTGCGGACAAGAATAGGACATGTTCTATATTTTTGCGGAACGGAAGTGCAGACCCGAAGCGCGGATCCGTAATTCGGATCCGAGCGGGACAAAGTCTGTCCCCATAGAAATGAATGGGTCCGCAATTCCGTTCCGCAAACAGAATTGCGGACGTGTGAATGGGGCATAAGGGTCCCTTATCACCGCTAGTTAGCTAGCTACTTGTTAGGTAGCTAGCGCCCAGCCCACCGCACCGCAGTCACTGATTTTGGCAGAGATTTTTTCATCCACATTGACCGATGCGAATGAAAAAATCTGTGCCGTTCATTTTTTTTTTTTTCAGCGCAGAGGCTGAACGGAAAAAATCTCATTACCCGTATGCTCAATATAAGGAGAATCGCAGAAACTCCTAATGCTGGCCATACGTGTAATGATTGCGGAGACCCTCAAATGCCAGGGCAGTACAAAACCCCACATGTGACCCCATTTTAGAAAGAAGACACCCCAAGGTATTCCGTGAGGGGTATGGTGAGTTCATGCAAAATTTTATTTTTGTCACAAGTTAGTGGAATATGAGACTGTAAAAAAAAAAAAAAAAACAATTTCCGCTAACTTGTGCCAAATTTTTTTTCTGTGAACTCGCCATACCCCTCACAGAATACCTTGGGGTGTCTTCTTTCCACAATGGGGTCACATGTGGGGTATTTATACTGCCCTGGCATTTTAGGGGCCCTAAAGCGTGAGAATCCAAATGCGTAAAATGGCCTGTGAAATCCTAAAGGTACTCATTGGTTTAGGGCCCCTTTGCATCTTGGCTGCAAAAAGTGTCACTCATGTGGTATCGCTGTACTCAGGAGAAGTAGGGCAATGTGTTTTGGGGTGTATTTTATATATACCCATACTTTGTGTGAAAATATCTCTGTAAACGACAACTTTTAAAAATTTTTATACAAAGTTGACAATTTACAGAGATATTTCTCTCACCCAACATGGGTATATGTAAAAATACACCCTAAAACACATTGCCCTACTTCTCCTGAGTACGGCGATACCACATAAGTGCCGCTTTTGCAGCCTGGGTGCAAAGGGGCCCAAATTCCAACGAGTACCTTTAGGTTTTACATGGCGGCTCACAATTTAGCCCCGCCCAAAATGCCAGAACAGTAAACACACCCCACAAATGACTCCATTTCGAAAGTAGACACCCCAAGGTATTCACTGAGGGGCATAGTGAGTCCGTCTGAGATTTTTTTTTTTGCCAGAAGTTATCAGAAATTGAAACTTTTTTTTTTTTCCTCAGAAAGTGTCATTTTCCGCTAACTTGTGAAAAAAATGAAATGATACATGAACTCACCAAGCCCCTCCGCGAATACTTTGGGTGTCTTCTTTCTAAAATGGTGTCATTTGGGGGTATTCATACTATCCTGACATTCTAGCACCTGAAGAAACATGACAGGCGCTCAGAAAGTCAGAGCTGCTTCAAAATGAGGAAATTTTTGCACCATAGTTTGTAAACGCTATAACTTTTACCCAAACCAATAAATATACACTTATTGGATTTTTTTTTTTATCAAAGACATGTAGAACAATAAATTTAGAGAAAAATTTATATAGAAATGTAGTTTGTTTTGAAAAATTTTCCAACAGAAAGTGAAGATTTCGGTAATTTTTGATTAATAGCAAAAAAAAGTAAAAATGTCAGCAGCAATGAAATACCACCAAATGAAAGCTCTATTAGTGAGAAGAAAAGGAGGTAAAATTCATTTGGGTGGTAAGTTGTATGACGGAGCAATAAACCGTGGAAGTAGTGTAGTGCGGAATTGTAAAAAGTGGCCTGGTCATTAAGGGTGTTTAAGCTAGGGGGGCTGAAGTGGTTAAAGGACCAGTTCAGGTCTGCAGTCACTTTGTGAGGATAAGGATTACATAATAGAAACCACCAAAAAATTACCACATTTTAGAAACTACATCCCTCAAGGTATTCAAAACTGATTTTACAAACTTTGTTAACCCTTTACCCTGTACGCGCACACGGCAGGACGCAGAAGGAAAGAAACGCCATATGGTTTTTGGAAGGCAGATTTCACTGGGATAATTTTAAGTTGCCATGTCACATTTGAAGACCCCTAGAGTGGAAACTTCAAAAAAATGACCCCATTTTGGAAAGTACGGGATAAGATGGCAGTTTTGTTGGTACTATTTTAGGGTACATATTCTCTAAATATACATATACTCTATATTACATTTTTTGTGAGGCAAGGTAACAAAAAATAGCTGTTTTGGCAGTTTTTTTTTTTTGTTATTTACAATGTTCATCTCACAAGTTAGGTCATGTGGTATTTTTATAGAGCAGGTTGTTATAGACGCGGCGATACCGAAAAAATAGCCCCTACACAATAAAAGCATTTTTGTAACAAAAAAATAAAAATAATAATCATGTTTTAGTGTCTCCATAGTCTGAGAGCCATAGTTTTTTATTTTTTGGGCGATTGTCTTAGGTAGGGGCTCATTTTTTGCGGGATGAGGTGACGGTTAGATTGGTCCTATTTAGGGGGTCATATGCCTTTTTGATCGGTAGGTTTTGCACTCTTAGTGATATAAGGTGACAAAATTTTTTTTTATCACAGTTTTAATTTTTTACGGTGTTCATCTGAGGGGTTAGGTCATGTAAGATTTGTATAGAGCCAGTCGTTACGGACGCGGCGATATAAATATGTCTGTTTAATTGTTTTATTTTGGTAAAGGGGCATTTTTTTTTACTTGAAACTTTTCTTTTATGGAAAACCCTTTTTTTTAACTTTTTTATTTTTGTCCCACCCTGGGACTTAAACTTCTGGGGGTCTGATCCCCTTTACAATGCATTACAATAGTTCTGTATTGTAATGCATTGGATGTAAGTGTATTACCACTCTAATACACTTACAGCTTCCTGCCTGTGAGATCCAGGGGGTTGGATCTCAAGGAAGGCAGCCACGATGCCCAAGGAAGCACATCCCGCACTCGGCAGGATACCGCACATGCGACGGTCAGTGCTGACCACGGCAGTACAAGGGTTAGTGCACCGGCATCGGTGTTTTCACCGATGCCGGCTTATGCAGCAGGGACCCGGCTGTGGTCCATGGGAGCATATACTTACCTTGTCCCGCTCCCTTGCATGTAGCCGCATTCTTGTGAGGTACAGTATCAATTGCCAGCATATCCCTTCTTTACCTGTTAGGGGATAGACGAATTATGTGCGGCGGGACGATGACAGAGTGAACAAGATGGATTTCCCGCCTCTTCGCTAACTGACTGGCCGCACGTCACCCTTGCTCCTTGCTGGGGGCGTGTCTCCCCCCATTTAAACCGGTTTTCTAGGCCATCCTAGCGCTGGGCACGCTGCCACACACCATCAGTGTGGCAGCGGTCTTCATGCTATACTTTCCACGTGCACACCAGCAGCTCCTGATGATTCTCAATGATGAAACGCATCAAGCTTAGACGCTAGATGTGGGAGTTTTAGCTAGCCATTTGGATAGGTAGTTAGGGAGTTGGTTCAGTATCCTCTCAGGTCCATCCACATATTCACCATGTGATCGGTGACTTTAGAGAGGGTTTACCACTGGGGCTGTTACCCTTAGGGCTGTGATTATGTCTGCCTGTTTTGGGAATATTACAGCCCTCACACCTTAACTTAGCTGCTAAGAGATTTTTTTACCACATGGTATTTATTATCCAGGGAACGGTGTCACCCACCTAGACACCACCGGACTTTTTCTTTTTCTGTATGACCGTGTGGTTCTTAGGGTACTTGAGTGGTCTCATATTGATCCAGTGGCATCAAAGTTTTTACACTGGTCCACTCCTATTTCTCTGGACAGACACGACTTATATGTTGATAGTCCTCTGTCTTATCTGTATTATATTGGGTTATTGCCTTTTTTGAACTTCTTGAGGGTTACTATATACACCCCTCTCTTTGCTTGTTTTGTTAATGTATTACCAAGAATAAAGATTTAATTTTAATTTTTAACGCCTCTTTCATACTGTGATAAATAAATTACACAAGGGGCGTTTAACTTCTTTCACCTACTACCCGTGATTTATTTTTTCAGAATATCAACTAGGCAAATCAAAATGACCTTTTTTGCAATTAATTAGCTTTGCTTTATGTTCATTTCCCAAATAACATTATCAAGTATTAAATTCCGTTACTCTAACACTCTTTATATTAATATTTCTTTAAAAAAAAAATGGTTTTAATGAGATGAAAAGATCATCTGGCTGAATCCGTCTCAACATTAAATCTAATTTACTTGGAAGCTTCAGATTTTATGGGGCTTTCAATCTCAGTCAGAGTCCTTATTCCTTCTGAACTATTTGTCTTGACATTTTCATACTTTGAATGCTCTTTATTGCAAAGCAGACATGCAATTTCCAAACACACTCTATACATATGTAAATGCATGTTTTTTATAGCCGTTCTGCCAGATTGTGTATAAAACTTTCATGATCAAGGGGACTCCCCTCTAAAATTGGGTCACCTGGTTTCCCATTGACCTGATGAGATCTGGGGGAGCCTTCAGCAGTCTGTCCTAAGGACCTATGAAGGACCACAGGGCAGACTGTTCAGTACACCTGCAAAAAACCACAAAGGAATATTGCCATTATTTAGTGAAAAATGCATTTTATTGTGCACACATTAAACAAAAATAGACATTTAGACATGACAATAATAACCTGAAGAATTTGTCAAGCTATTTAGTGTAAACGGAAGAACATATAAAAAAGAAAAGCAAACAATAGCTTTTTCTCTATATTTGTGCAGGAAAAAAATAAATATAATTTGCACTGTAATTTATATTTACTCCCAAAGAAATCTAAGAAATGGCAACATTTCTCCCGCATAAAATAAAGCCTCAGACAGCCAGGTCAATGAAAAAAATATAAGTTATGGATGCTGAAATACAGAGAGGCAAATATTAAAACATTTTGCTGGTCATTAAAGCCTTTACAAGTCATTAGGGGTTAACCCTAGAGATTAATCAATTTGTCTCATTAGCCAGACTTCTCTACTAGTCGAAGCTAAAATTCTGCTTTGGGAGCAGCAACTTCTGAAAAAGTCTGGCTACTGACACAAATTGATTCTTTAACTTAGAAGCAATTGGCTCATCACTAGTTAAGCTCCATTTACATGGGCAGTTTATTTGGCCAATTAGGAACGAACGTTCATACGAACGCTTATTCATTCAGGAATTCAGGCCTGAGAGAATGCGCCAACCATCAAACAAGCAAAATGTTTGCATGTCAGGTTATCTGATTATTTGTGTGGCACACAAAATGGTTTGCTGGCTGTGTGAACAGGGATGAGCTGCCAACAAACCATGAAACTGTAAGGACTAATGAATGCTCTAACGATGGCTCTTCCCCATACAGAAGCAATGGTTGCTGCAAGTAAATGCTGACTCGAGTTTTAAAACCCCTCAGACTGACATGATTCACCTAAGCAGAACTGCCCACAACTACGGCGGTACTGGCATCAGGTTTTGGACTTCATAGATTCAATATATCTATACCTTCTAACCCTTTATTGTGTTTACTGTCCAAAGTACAAGAAGGGTGTATGGAACAAGCTGCTTCTGGTAACTCTGAATAACATTTTTAACAAAAAATAAATAAAAATCCAAAACCCCACCCTTTACAAATGTTATATATACTGTAGAAATAAACTTTTTTTCAAAACTTTTTTTTTTTTAGATATATAAATTTATATAGGTATTATGTTTTACTATCAACATGATTGTACCGACCCACAGAATACGGTTGTCATGTCAGTTTTAGTACAGGGTAAATGCTGCAACAACAAAACAAAAAAAAAAGTTTTTAATCAAGATATGGTAAAGTAAATGCTGCTACTTAAGAGCCCAATTAACTGTCCCCCCCTCCCCCCACCCCCCAAAAAAGGGAAGAAAAACAAAAACAGAAAAATGAAAAATTACCTGGTCCAATTAAAATTGCTATTCTCAGATTGTTGCATCAAGCTAGAAAGGTTGTAGCTCAACACTGGACGGAGGAGAATTCCCCATTTTTCCAGAAGTTTTGTATTTAAGGTGAACTGTCTATTTAGTATAGAAAAGTTTAGTTATGTTAAATAATAAATTTGGATTCTTCTGGGCACCACGGTCCCAGTACCTCATCTGCTAACTAGAGATCGTTTTATAAGGCTCACAATCCATGGACTATTCTTGAAAATCTTGCACTCCAAAAGCAGAGTTAGGATACAAAAATGTACTTTATTCACAAGCGTCTGTACTTAACATGTGATGTATCGCTCAACAAACAGACCTTTATCAAATATGCGGCTGTAAGGAGAACCATTGAAGAGAAGTAATTTGCAGTACAGAGTTCACATGTATAGATGTTTACTCTGTGCTGCACACCACTTCTCTTAAACGTTTCTCCTTACATTGGCATGTTTAATAAAGGTATATTTGTGGACAAAACGTCATGTGTTAAGTACAGCCGCTTGTGAATAAAGTACATTTTTGGATCCTAACTCAGCTTTTGTAGTGCGATGGGGTTGGAACCCTATTCTATGCACCCGATTAGCACACTTACCGTATTTTTGAAAACTTGTTTATTTGATGGACCATTATTTTATTCACCTGCTTCAATGTATACTTCTATTGTTTAAGCCCAAGATATGCCTTCTACATATAATTTATACAGATTTTTTTTAAAAAAATTATAAATACAAGCTTACTGTATTGTAAGGGTATTTTTTAAGTACTGATTGGTTCTGTCCCTTTAATTCTGTTCCCTTTTATTATCATCATTCTGTATAATGATGTGCCTTGTAAATGTAGTACCCATCCCCCATTGTGCTAATAAGATCACATTCCTGAGTGATCTCAGAGACATGCGTGATGCACACTGGAGGAGGGGCTGATGGGAATAACTGTGGTCTGCACTAACAATTAATTGGGATTCCACCAGGAACTTTATCCTGGGTAGGATGTACGTATTGATTTGCCCCATCTCTTGTGTTTCAATAATTTTTATTGAAATTTTCAAAAGATTACAATAATCGGTATGATAGGCTCAATCAGTAATTTGTGACATTTAGAGGAGTCAACATAAAAGAAACAAAAAGACCAGAAAAAAGGAAAAAGAAAACCAACATTTGGTCAGGTACAATAGTAAATACAAAGGTTCCCCCAGTACATACCACCATATATAGTAAGCATCACTTTCGTCATAGTATGCAATACGGAAGTGGTGTTGCATATTTGCTGGAAAGCCATAACATCCATCTATTATGAGTCAGTATCCTTTGCCCTACTGAATGGGCATAGACAAATTCACATTGCATATGATAATTAACTAGCTGAACCATTTCTTTCACCGATGGGGCTGGAGCCTCTTTCCACTGTCTGGCAATAACCTTTCTTGCCGCGTCTAGTACATGCGCTGTTATCCCTCTAGCGGTCATAGGTATATCCACTAGTCCGATACTAAGAATAGCCAGTTCGGGACGTAAAGGAATGACAATACCAGTTACCTCCCTATAACCCGTGAAACCTCAGACCAAAAATGCGATAGAGCAGGACATAGCCACCACATATGATACGGTGAACCAACCCCCACATTTCCTCCAACATAAAGGTGAGTATCCAGGGATAATATGGGATAATCTGTTGGGCGTTAGATACCAGCGTAGTTGTATCTTTCTGCTCTGTTCTACGTGGTTAATACACTTTGTACATTTTATGGACCAGTAAAAGGCAGCTGCCCAGTCGGCCACGGAGAATTCTACATCCATTTCTCTCTCCCATGCTAATACAAAGGAAGGTTTCTCCGCCGTGTTGTCTAAAAGTAAGCTCTGGTACCATATCGACAAGTTGGAACGTCTGTCACCTCCCTGTTTAAACAAATCATATACCACACCTTTCTCTATTTTCTGAGCCCTGGGGGCTAGGGACGACAGAAAATGTCGAATCTGTAGGTACTGATAAAATAAGGTATTTGGTATGTCATACACAGCATGGAGTGTTTCAAACGTGTTCAAAACCGAACAGTCATATAAACAGCCTAGAGTATTAATCCCACAGTCCAACCAGGAGTCCAGTCGCAGAGAGGGGATGTGATATTCTACCGTAGAAATCGGGACAGAGTCCCTCTCCAGCCAGCCGCGAGAACGTGTCCTAAAGAAACTAGCCCAGGCAAAGAGTGTCGCTTGCATGGTGCCTAAAGGAAAAGTGTAATGAAACGGTTTAAGTATATATGCAACTAGGCACGTCTTTAACGACCGCCTTTTTACAAACTGCCGCTCCATATCCAACCATATATGAGGTGAGGAAGGTCTCCACCATTCCATCGCCTGGTCTAAAAGATTAGCCATATAATAGTCATATAAACTTGGGACCCCCAATCCACCATCTCTGAGGGGTGGAAATAACCTTCGCTTCTGGATCCGAGGCCTGGCCTTACCCCAGACAAAGCGCAACAGATCCCCTTGTAACCTATCTATCAAGGCTTTAGGAATCCGAAGTGGGATGCATCGAAATATATATAAAATTTTTGGCAATATCATCATTTTTACAGTCTGAATTTTCGCTATCCAAGAAAGTATTACTTTTGAATATCTAGCGTAATCTTTATGCAGTTCGTCCCTCAATTTTTGGATGTTAGTGGGCACCAATGACGCACTAGAACGCGTCAACTCTATCCCCAAGTAAGTCATAGACATATCCACCCATCGAAAATCATAAGCTGCACATATATCGCGTTTGGTGGACTCAGGTACATTAATAGCCAGTACATTGGTTTTGCTATTGTTCAACTTATAATATGACGCTAACGAGAACTGTTGAAGGATGTTAGAGGCTGCAGCCATGGATCTTAAAGGATTTGCTAAGGTAAGTATGACATCATCTGCATACAATCCTATGTTATGAGTATCAGAGCCCACTTCAATGCCAAACACATCTGTACAGGAGCGGATCTTTTCCGCCATAGGCTCCATGACTAACACAAAAATAAGAGGCGACAATGGGCAACCTTGGCGAGTGCCATTTGAGATGGTAAAGGGCTTAGAGAGAAACCCTGAAGCCAAAACCCTGGCAGACGGTGAAGTGTATAAACCCATAATCGCTCTTAATATAGGCCCAGCAAAGCCAAATTTCTGAAGTACTTGGTCCAGGAACCCCCAATGTACCCGATCAAACGCTTTTTCAGCATCTAAAGAGATCAGGACAGTGGGAGCTCTGGACCGTTCTGCCAGTTGAATTAGATTGATCATTCTCCTGGTGCCGTCCCTACACTGTCTACCAGGTACAAAGCCCACTTGGTCAGCCCGAACAAGGGACGGGAGCACTGTATTGATACGTGAGGCCAAGATCTTAGCAAACAACTTGAGATCAGTGTTCAACAGGGAGATCGGTCTGAAATTTTCCGGCGCGGTGGGAGATTTTCCCGGCTTGGGTAGGGTGACCACCGTGGCTTCTAACATCTCAGACGGGATCACCCCTGTAGACATAAAACCGTTGAACACTGATTCCAAGTGCGGTATCAATTCAGAGGAAAATGTCTTGTAATATTCAGCTGGGAAGCCATCAGGTCCCGGGGCTTTGTTCCTAGCTAGAGACTTTATAGTAGCTGTAATTTCTGAAGCTGAAATGGGCACATTAAGAGACCTCAGAGTTTCTGATGATATGGTTGGCAGAGAAGTAGACTCCAAGAAGGAGGCAATAATATCTAGGGAGGGTTGAGGGGTGGTGCTATCATCTTTCAAATTATATAAGGAGGCATAGTAAGATGCGAACGTGTTAGCAATATCCTGAGGGTGGGTGACTACCGAATCTAAATAATGCAATCTGTCAATCTTCGCCGCCGCTTTCCTACGATTTAGCCGTCTAGCCAGCATCGCTCCCGCTCTATCTCCCATATGGTAAAATTGGGAATTTAGGCGTTTTATGCCAGCCTCATATTTATACAAGAGCAAGGAGCGTAAGCTAGCCCTACCTTCCCGTAAGCTGCTTAAGGACTGCTGGCTGTTAACCCTCTTATGTATTGATTCCAACTCTCGTACCCGGGAGAGGGCCTCCTTCAGAGCCTGATCTCTTTCCCGTTTCATCCTCGCAGCCGACTGGAGAAGGACCCCCCTCATATAAGCCTTATGAGAGAGCCAGAGTGTATTGATACTAACATCAGGGGTATTGTTAAGGGACAGGAATTCCCGCAAAGTAGAGAAGAACCTCTCCACCCTGTCAGGACAGTTCAGGAGGTACGTATTTAATCTCCATTGAGGAGGCGGGGGTAAAGGAAGACCATCATCCAACACTATGCTCACAGGAGCGTGATCAGACCATGTGGCGCTCCCAATGTCAGACCGCAGAACCTTATGGATCAATTGCCGGTTAACCAAAATGTAATCAATTCTGGATTGAGACAAGTGCGCAGTGGAAAGGAAAGTAAAATCCCTTTCCATTCCATGCTGGTAGCGCCAGATATCGTGAAAAGAGGATTCATGTAGCACCTCCCTGAGGTCAACACGCTGACTTCCACAACCTGTCTTACAATCCAGAGTCGAGTCCACTGGGATATTAAAATCTCCACCTAAGATTACATCACCTTCAGCTACCCTTTGCACTTTATTAAAAACCTTCCTGCAAAAAGCAACCTGTCTGACATTGGGAGCGTACACAGAAACCAGAGTAAATGGTTTACCATCAAGTGTACATAGTAATATCACGTATCTCCCCGCCCCGTCAGTTATACAATTTTTCAGCGCAAAGGCTAATGTAGATTTGACCGCTATAAACACACCCGCCCTCCTCCTCTTTATAGAATGTGAAAAATACATTGCAGGAAACCTCCTATGATGACAGCGGAGTGCATCTTTTTCTAGAAGGTGGGATTCCTGAACGAGCACAACATCACTCCCAGACTTAATAACATCATCCCAAAGGTGTCTACGTCTGTGAGGGGAGTTCAATCCCCGCACATTAAGGGACATTACCTTCAGTCCCATTTGACAATATAAAGACTACTATTTACAGGACCTCGTCCCCACACAGACGCCAAGACACTAGGGATTACCTGATACCAAGCATTAGAGACAATCCAGTGAGCATCATGTACCTGCCAAAACAATAAAACAAAAGAACGAACAACAACAAAAGTACAGAACACAGTGCCAGTAACAGATAACAGCACCGGTGAATCCAGTCTATGCCGGGAAACACCAAACTGGCTGAAGAACATAGAACTCACAGACGGGGTGACAGCGACTAAGTCCCGAACCCCGGTCCAGCACTTAGATGGTTAACTGCAACCGTATGGCTAGGCCAATGTATGAGATGCAGTGTAAGTCACGCAGTGTCCCATTCCTGACGAACTTTTCCCACGCGAGAAGAAATGTCCAGATCCAGAAGGACGTCTTTTCTCGGTGAGGCCCCAATCAATAAGCTTACGCGCAGCTTCTGCTGGCGACAACAGGGCCTGTAGAGAGCCATTGAAGCTGACCAGTAATTTCACCGGAAAACCCCAGCGGTATTTAATTTGACGGTTACGCAACAGAGCAGTAATCGGTGCAAACTCCTTCCTCCTGGCCAACGTCGCTGCTGAAAGATCAGAGTATACAGATATCCCCTTAAACAATTCAGAAGGCTCCGGGTCTTTACGTAGAATCCTCAGGAAAGTCTCTTTTACTGTGTAAAAGTGGAGCCTCGCAATTATATCCCTAGTGAGGGAGGCATCTAGGCCACGCGGCTTAGGCACTCTATGAATGCGATCAATGATAACATCTCTCTCAGTAGCCTCAGGCATCACAGCCTTAAGGAGGTCACGTAGATACTGATCCAGATCAGCTTGCTCCACAGTCTCTGGAACGCCTCTAAGGCGAATATTATTGCGTCTGTGGCGATCCTCCAAATCCTGCACCTTGGCTTGGAGTTTAGTGAATTCTTCTTCTAAAGCCTCATGAGAGTCAATTAGGGAATTGTGAGATGTAGCAAATTCCGCCATCTTGGTCTCCATGTGCGCGGTACGCTCCCCTATCTGTTGCAGGTCCCGCCTAAGTTCCTTCAATAGCCCCAACATATCATTTCTCATGGAGGACCTAAAATCTTCCAACAGGGTCCGCATAACATCTGCAGTCAAATAAGTATTATGGGTACTGGCCTGCTCCAGGGAGTGACTGCTGGCTATTGAGCGCGGGGACTCCACATGCGATGGCGTTACAGGCGCTTGCATCCCCGCTGGAGAGGCCGCAGATCCGGAAGGCGGTGAGGCTCCTGCAGGGCCCGAAGCAGCCGGGCTCTGTTTACTAAAGAACTCTGTGAGTTTCGCCGGCGGTTGACGTTTCCTCACCTTCCCCATGATGTCAGGAGCGGGAAAGCAGTACTGGGTGCCCAGAATGAAAGCTGAGCGTCGTGCTGTGAGCCGCTTATGAGTGCTGGTGACCGGAGCTACAGCGCTACACGACCGGCGCCATCAGCGTGCAGGCCACACCCCCCTTGCCCCATCTCTTGTACACCCTGGGGTGTTGGTTATGTGTTATAACGTGGTAGACAGCCATGGGTTATAGCATGAATTATCATCTTGATAATGCTGTGTGCCTCTTTCTTCTACCGAATCATACTGACAGCTTTATGTCAGTTTTATTCTGTAGAAGACAGGTCACGCAGAGGCCCACAGCATTATCAATCATGATAATGCCTTGTGCTTCCCAAGAACACACAATTCCTTGCTCACCCTGAGTGCGATCCCCACAAGGGACATGCTCATGTGAAAGAGGCCTAAAGCAAAAAAATAAAAACTTAAGGTAGAAGACAATTTATTTTATCTTAGAGAAATAAAATTCAAACTCCAAACATGGCAATCAGAAAATGTTCCTGAATCAGACAAAATAGACATGTCAAGAAAGGTGACAGGTTCTTTTTAAGCTTAAGCTAATGTGTTTGATAAAAAAATTTGTTTAAATTAGCTGTTCGGAAAGAACAGATAAGGGCTATAGATCAAGTTGTCAGAGTAGCTATGACGGATTTCAATTTTTCTTTCATTTTTTACAATTTGTTTTTAACTCAGCGGTGAACTCCTGGGTCAGACGTGCAATATTTAACCCTTTGACGCATTGTCACATACATGTCGTGTGCATGTACATGATGTGATTAGGTGGGTGCAAGAGCTGCACCTGCCCGATCCGCAGCACGGGACCGGCTGTTACTGATAGTAACTGATATTACTTTCACATGCCGCGGCATGTGCGGGGTTTACAGAGGGAGGGGGCTCTCTCTGACTCCATCCCCCCCGCCCCCCCCCTGCGCTGACAGGAGGTAGATGGTTGCCATGGCAGCCCCGATGCCTTACACAGGCATTGGGGCCTGCCAGCTAGGGAAGCCCAGGAGATCCAGCCTGAGGGCTGGGTCTCCTAGGCAACTGTCAGCTTCATACACAGAATGTATTGTACTGAATTGAAACAGTTATCAAACCCTGAAAAGGTGTAGTCTCACAGTGGGACAAATATAAAAAAAGTGTTTTTTTTATATAAAAAAAAAAAATTAAAGTTTCAAGTAAAAAAGAAAAAGGCCCCCTCACCATAAAAGTGTTTAAAAAGATAAATAAAATACAGACATATTAAGTATCGTTGCATCTGTAACGATGTGCTCTATAAAAATGTCACAATCTACCATCTCAGGTTAACGCCGTAAACAAAAAAAAAAAAAAAAAAAAACAGCAAAAAATGCAATTTTTTTGGCACCATATATCACAAAAAGCGTAATTCCAAGCTATCAAAAAGACATATGTACCCCAAAATAATACCAATAAAACCTTCATCTCTTTCTGCAAGTAGTGAGAACCTACCAAAGAATCACCCAAAAGATTAAAAATAAAAAAAAATAAGGCTCTGAGACTATGGAGACACTAAAAAATGATTTTTTTTTGTTTAAAAAATATTGTGTACTACCAAGCAATCAAAAAGGCATACGCTCACCAAAATCATACCAAACAGTTATCTCATCCCGCAAAAAATGAGACCCTACCTAGGACAATCGCCAAAAAAATTAAAAAATTATGGCTCTCAGAATATGGAGACACTAAAACATGATTTTTTTTTGTTTAATGCTGTTATTGTGTAAAATTTAAATAAATAAAAAAAGTATACATATTAGGTATTGCTATGTCCGTAAGAAGCTGCTGTATAAAAATATCACATGACCTAACCCTCAGGTAAGCACCGTAAAAAAAAAAAAAAAAAAAGTGTCAAAAAAGGCATTTTTTGTCCCCTTACACCACAAAAAGTGTTATAGCAAGCAATCAAAAAGTCATATGCACCCTAAAATAGTACCAATCAAACCGTCATCTCATACCGAAAAACATGAGCCCCTATAATAAGACAGTCGCCCAAAAAAAATAAAAATAAACAAACTATGGCTTTCAGAATATGGAGACACTAAAAAATAATTTTTTTCAAAAATGCTTTATTATGTAAAACTGAAACAAACAACAAAAAAAGGAGAGAATATGTACCCTAAAATAGTACCAACAAAACTGCCACCTTATCCCGTAGTTTCCAAAATGGGGTAATTTTTTGGGAGTTTCTACTCTAGGGGTGCATAATGGGGTCTTCAAATGTGACATGGCAACTTAAAATTATCCCAGTGAAACCTGCCCTCCAAAAACCATATGGCATTCCTTTCCTTCTGCTCCCTGCCGTGTGCCCGTACAGCAGTTTACGACCACATATGGAGTGTTTCTGTAAACTACAAAATCAGGGCAATAAATATTGAGTTCTGTTTTGCTGTTAACCCTTGCTTTGTTACTGGAAAAAATGGAAAATCTGCCAAAAAAGTAAAATTCTGAAATTTCATCAAAATTTTCCTTTAATTCTTGTGGAACACCTAAAGGGTTAACAAAGTTTGTAAAATCAGTTTTAAATACCTTGAGGGGTGTAGTTTCTAAAATGGGTGGTTTCTATTATGTAAGCTTCACAAAGTGACTTCATACCTGAACTGGTCCTTAACCACTTCAGCCCCCCTAGCTTAAACACCCTTAGGCTGGGTTCACACGAGCGTGTCCGGATTAGGTCCGGATGCGTTGCGGATGCGTTCAGTGAAAACTTTGCGATTTCACAGGCAAAGCCATTCAGTTTTGCCTGCGATTGCGTTCAGTTGTTCAGTTTTTTCCGCGCGGGTGCAATGCGTTTTGACGCGTTATTCACGCGCGTGATAAAAAACTGAAGGTTTACAAACAACATCTCCTAGCAACCATCAGTGAAAAACGCAACGCACCCGCACTTGCTTGCGGATGCTATGAGTTATTAACGCAGCCCCATTCATTTCTATGGGGCTGCGGATGCGTTTATAACGCATAAGATAGAGCATGCTGCGATTTACACGCGTTGCAGAAGTGATGCGTGAAAAAAAAACGCTCATGTACACAGCCCCATAGAAATGAATGGGTCAGGATTCAGTGCGGGTGCAATGCGTTCACATCACGCATTGCACCCGCCCGGAAATCACGCTCGTGTGAATGCAGCCTTAATGACCAGGCCACTTTTTACAATTCCGCACTACACTACTTTCACCGTTTATTGCTCCGTCATGCAACTTACCACCCAAATGAATTTTACCTCCTTTTCTTCTCACTAATAGAGCTTTCATTTGGTGGTATTTCATTGCTGCTGACATTTTTACTTTTTTGCTATTAATCAAAAATGACCGAAATTTTTGCAAAAAATGACATTTTTCACTTTCTGTTGTAAATTTTTTAAAAAACTACATTTCTATATAAATTTTTCTCTAAATTTATTGTTCTACATGTCTTTGATAAAAAAATCCAATAAGCGTATATTTATTGGTTTGGGTAAAAGTTATAGCGTTTACAAACTATGGTGCAAAAAGTGAATTTCGGCATTTTGAAGCAGCTCTGACTTTCTGAGCGCCTGTCATGTTTCTTCAGGTGCTAGAATGTCAGGATAGTATAAATACCCCCAAATCACACCATTTTAGAAAGAAGACACCCCAAAGTATTCGCGGAGGGGCTTGGTGAGTTCATGTATCATTTCATTTTTTTCACAAGTTAGCGGAAAATGACACTTTCTGAGAAAAAAAAAAAAAAAGTTTCAATTTCTGATAACTTCTGGCAAAAAAAATAAAAATCTCAGACGGACTCACTATGCCCCTCAGTGAATACCTTGGGGTGTCTACTTTCCGAAATGGGGTCATTTGTGGGGTGTGTTTACTGTTCTGGCATTTTGGGCGGGGCTAATTGTGAGTCGCCATGTATAACCTAAAGGTACTCGTTGGAATTTGGGCCCCTTTACGACTCAGGCTGCAAAAGTGTCACTCATGTGGTATCGCCGTACTCAGGAGAAGTAGGGCAATGTGTTTTGGGGTGTATTTTTACATATACCCATGCTGGGTGAGAGAAATATCTCTGTAAATTGACAACTTTGAATAAAAAATTTAAAAAGTTGTCGTTTACAGCGATATTTCTCACACCCAGCATGGGTATATGTAAAAATACACCCCAAAACACATTGCCCTACTTCTCCTGAGTTCGGCGATACCACATGAGTGACACTTTTTGCAGCCAAGATGCAAAGGGGCCCTAAAACCAATGAGTACCTTTAGGATTTCACAGGCCATTTTTACGCATTTGGATTCTCACGCTTTAGGACTCCTAAATTGCCAGGGCAGTATAAATACCACATGTGACCCCATTTTGGAATGAAGACACCCCAAGGTATTCTGTGAGGGGTATGGCGAGTTCACAGAAAAAAAAAATTTGGCACAAGTTAGCAGAAATTGTTTTTTTTTTTTTTTTTTACAGTCTCATATTCCACTAACTTGTGACAAAAATAAAATTTTACATGAACTCCCCATACCCCTCACGGAATACCTTGGGGTGTCTTCTTTCTAAAATGGGGTCACATGTGGGGTTTTTGTACTGCCCTGGCATTTTAGGGGTCTTCCCAATCATTACACGTATGGCCAGCATTAGGAGTTTCTGCGATTCTCCGTATATTGAGCATACGGGTAATGAGATTTTTTTCCGTTCAGCCTCTGCGCTGAAAAAAAAAAAATGAACGGCACAGATTTTCTCATTCGCATCGGTCAATGTGGATGAAAAAATCTCTGCCAAAATCAGTGACTGCGGTGCGGAGGGCTGGGCGCTAGTTACCTAACAAGTAGCTAACTAACTGGCGGTGATAGGGGACCCTTATGCCCCATTCACACGTCCGAAATTCTGTTTGCGGAACGGAATTGCGGACCCATTCATTTCTATGGGGACAGACTTTGTCCCGCTCGGATCCGGAATTACGGATCCGCGCTTCTGGGTCTGCACTTCCGTTCCGCAATTGCGGACAAGAAAAAGCATTTTCTATATAGTTCTGGCAATGTGCGGATCTGCAAAATGCGGAAAGCACATTGCCGGTGTCCGTGTTTTGAGGATCTGCGGATCGGATCCGCGGATCGGATCCGCGGATCCGTGAATCCACGGATCCGCAAAACACATATGGACGTCTGAATGGAGCCTTACAAGGGGTGTGATCAATGACAGGGGGTGATCAGGGGTCTAGATGGGGTGATCAAGGGGTTAATAGGTGAGGGGGTGGGGGGTTAGTGTAGTGTTTGGTGCAACTTTACTGTGTTACCTGGTCCTCTGGTGGTCGATCCCAGTAAATGGGACCACCAGAGGACCAGGTAGCAGCTATATCAGACGCTGTTCATAAAACAGCGTCTGATATAGCAGTTTGATGCGATTTTATTCGCATCTACAGCCTGCCAGCGATTGATCATCGCTGGCAGGCTGTAGCCTAACTGCTGTGCCGCGCTTCCCTGTGAACACGCGCGCGCGTTCACAGGAAATCTCGCCTCTCGCGAGATGACGCGCCGATGCTTCGTATCAGAGCTACAGGGCCGCCCGCAGGACGCATCCCTGCGTTAGGCGGTCCTGTAGCGGTTAAAAAGTGGGTTTTGGAAATTTTCTGAAAAATTTCAAAATTTGCTTCTAAACTTCTAAGCCTTGTAACGTCCCCAAAAAAGAAAATGTAATTTACAAAAACATGATCCAAACATGAAGTAGACATATGGGAAATGCAAAGTAATAGCTATTTAGGAGGTATCACTATAAAAGCAGAGAAATAGAAATTTTGATAATTGCAAATTTTTCCCAATTTTTTGTAAATTTGGTAATTTTTTTTATAAATAAAAATGAAATATTTTGACTCAAATTTACCCGCGTCATGAAGTACAATATGTGACGAGAAAACAGTCTCAGAATGGCCTGGATAAGTAAAAGCGTTTTTAAGTTATCACCACAAAGTGACACATGTCAGATTTGCAAAAAATGGCCTGGTCCTTAAGGTGAAAAATGAAAGGGTCCTGAAGGGGTTAATGGGAAATTTACTATGTTATGCTGCAGTTCACGTGACACTTCACTTTCCCCTTTATACGATGAAAAAGACATGTTTGAAACCCTTGTGACGTACTATTACGTCACTGAATGCTGGCACTTAAAAATCTGTGCACTCTCTGCTGCAGTTTTAAACCCTCAAAATCGACAGCAGCATCTGAGCAGTCAGACAGAGGGAGTTCCCTCTGTCCTTCAATAAATACAACGCAGATGCAATCGTGGGGGTGCAAGTTCTCGGCATGGAAGCCAGGTGCCTTCTGAAGGGCCCTAGGTTTGCAATGTCCCGGCAGGACATATAAGTGTACCTGTGAGAATGACTATGCACTGTGATACAGAAATATTACAGTGCATAATAATTATATATAAAAATTTGTATTTATACACACACATACAGAATATATATATATATATATATATATATATATATATATATATATACACACACACACACACACCGTATTTTTTGCTTTATAAGACGCACCCCTCCCTCAAAAGCCCAAACCCCTGCTGTACTTACTATCTACTGTAACTACGTATGGCATGCAGACTCGCCAGTCCGGCAGTTTAACATCACTCCCTCCATCATGTGCCGCCTGCCTGCTCCTCCCACTTTATGAATGAAGCAGGGAGGCGGGGCAGGCGGCACATGACGGAGGGAGTGATGTTAAGCTGCCAGGTCGGCGAGTCTGCATGCCATACATAGTTACAGTAGATAGTAAGTACAGAAGAGATTTGGGCTACATTAAGATAGAATAAGCATTACATGAATGCTCTTATGCACTTTACAGCTGCGGGGCCCAGTGTATTAGAGTAGAGTCACTGCACCGGGCTCCGCCGCAAGTGTCCCCGCCTCCTCCCTCCACACGGATACTTCGCATGCCGGCGATGTATCAGTGTAGCAGAGTGTTGGGGGTAAGTACATGACACTTTGCAGATCTGTGGATGACACATACCGTATTTTCTGACGTATAAGATGACTGGGCATATAAGACGACCCCCTACTTTTCCTGTTAAAATATGGGGTTTGGGCTAT
The DNA here is from genome assembly GCA_033119425.1 of Bufotes viridis. NCBI lineage: Eukaryota > Metazoa > Chordata > Amphibia > Anura > Bufonidae > Bufotes > Bufotes viridis. Next base: position 327,478,346 of record CM065592.1, on the reverse strand, counting down.
ACTCGCCGTATAAGACTACCCCTCTTCCAACACACACCAAATAAAAATTAAACAGATGATCCGAGCATGAGAAAACCACTGAGAGCAGGGAGAGGGGGCTGCTTCAGGAGCGACTGGCCAGGATGCAGCGCACAGTGGCTCAGCTAGAGGGCGCCTGTCCCTGAAGCTGGAGAAGGACAGCTTCTCCAGTCCGGCTTGGAAGTAAAAAGGACCTTTCAATGGTCCAACAATTGTTAGATAATGATATATACTGTATGTGTAGAGCGGCGCCCAGGGATAATAGTAAGTGCAGGGAGATCCCTGGGCGCGCTCTACACATACATATCATTATCTAACCATCGTTGGACCAGTGAAAGGTCCTCTTAAGTTTCAGCACGCAGTATACCGGCGTATAAGACGACCCCCGACTTTTGAGAAGATTTTCATGTGTTAAAAAGTAGTCTTATACGCCAGAAAATACAGTATATAGCATAAGATACTATATATGTGTCATCCACAGATATCCCCAATAACAGTGTCATCCGCAGATATCCCCAATAACAGTGTCATCCGCAGATATCCCCATAAGTGTCATCCGCAGATATCCCCATAAGTGTCATCCGCAGATATCCCCATAAGTGTCATCCGCAGATATCCCCATAAGTGTCATCCGCAGATATCCCCATAAGTGTCATCCGCAGATATCCCCATAAGTGCCATCCGCAGATATCCCCATAAGTGCCATCCGCAGATATCCCCATAAGTGCCATCCGCAGATATCCCCATAAGTGTCATCCGCAGATATCCCCATAAGTGTCATCCGCAGATATCCCCATAATAGTGTCATCCTCAGATCCCCCATAACAGCGTCATCCACAGATCCCCCATAATAGTGTCATCCACAGATCCCCCATAATAGTGTCATCCACAGATCCCCCATAATAGTGTCATCCACAGATCCCCCATAATAGTGTCATCCACAGATCCTCCATAATAGTGTCATCCACAGATCCCCCATAATAGTGTCATCCACAGATCTCCCATAATAGTGTCATCCACAGATCCCCCATAATAGTGTCATCCACAGATCCCCATAATAGTGTCATCCACAGATCCCCCATAATAGTGTCATCCACAGATCCCCCATAATAGTGTCATCCACAGATCCCCATAATAGTGTCATCCACACTTCCCCCATAATAGTGTCATCCACAGATCTCCCATAATAGTGTCATCCACAGGCAACCATTAGTTCAAAACCCACTAAAAGCACACCTTTTGGTTAAAAAAAAATGTTTTCTTATTTTCCACCTCAAAAACCTAGGTGCGTCTTATCATCAGGTGCATCTTATAAAGCGAAAAATACGGTAAATATATATATATATATATATATATATATATATATATAATATATATATATATCAAAGATGAGGCAGCACTCCAGCTTCTTGTGAATAGTGAACCCTCTATTTACCATTAGCGACGTTTCAACTGCTCATTGCAGTCTTTTTCATGCTTGAAAAAGACTGCAATGAGCAGTTGAAACGTCGCTAATGGGTAAATAAAGAGGGTTCACTATTCACAAGAAGCTGGAGTGCTGCCTCATCTTTTGGATCTATGGAATTATGATCGCCTAGTCAGCGATTTCTGTGGTATTGCACCCAAAGTCTTTTGCTGTGCTGCTGTTTTTCTTTGGACTATATATATATATATATATATATATATATATATATATATATATATATATAGATGTAGATATATATAAAATGTAAATGTATCTAGCAGCAATCGTATGTATACCAGGTGCTAGGCCCAAAAAAAACTCAGACAAGAGATCCTCAATGTAGTATAGATGGAGAGAGAGTCAACACTCTGCATAATGTGAAAATTCACAATGGAAGCATGGATGCACAGCTAGCACCCAATTTTATTTTTTTTTTACATGCACAGCACATATGCACTTTATGATATAGAATGGGTCAATTAAGCATAGTATATGAATAATATCCACTGTGTAATTTTATAATCACTTTAATCAACGGTTTAATAATATTAATCACCTGACTATTGATGATTGATGAATGTATGTGTACACTTTTGAGCGAAAGTAGGTTTACGCTGTTGATTGAAATGATAATGTATCAATCATGAGCAGATTTGCTAGGTATGTATACTTGCTGAGCACTTGTAGTCGTTGACAAAGACTGCACTGAACAGTTGAAACATTGCAATTGGGGAATAAAAGGATCCACTTTTTTCATATTATCCAGAGTGCCTCTCTCTCTCTCCAACTATAACATACACACACACGTATCTGTATCCCTAATGCCGTAAATATGTTTTTTTGGTCACCTTGCCTCACTCAAAAATTATATTTAAAAAAAAAGTTGCAGAAAAATGTGTTATGGGTCTCAGAATATGGCAACACAAAGACAGAATTTTAGTTTTAGTAGTAACACAAAACAAAAACATGTACATTTGACATCTTCTTAATTACACTGACCCACAGAATAAAATTAAAATGTTATTTTTCTATTGACATAACCATAACCCTTTTTGCAGGGCAGGTTGTATTTTCCAATTGCATCATTTTGGGGTACATCAGGTGAATTCTATAACTATATTTTTTTTTTTTTTGGGGGGGGGGGGGCAGTCTGCCATTGTATTTAGGGTTTTGCTTCTACTATGGAGTAATTATGAAATTTTGAAGAGTATCTGTCACCACAAAACACAATGCAATTTGAAAGCACCATGTTACAGAGGAGGATGAGCTAAGCAAATTGATATATATTTTTGATGGAAAAGATTTCGAAAACCTTGTAATTTATACATTTTTGCTTTTTTCACTTCCTGTGAACAGCTATCGGTACAGGAAGGAGTTGTTATTAGTGATTGTTGGCATTGTGTGTGTAAATGTACATAAGAGATTGCTGTCAGTCACTGATAACCCGTCCTCCCTGTACAGATAGCTGTTCACAGATGGAGTAAAAAACATATCAATTTATATAATTAGAGGTTTTACTGAATCTTTTCCCACAAAAATATACATCAATCTGTTCAGTTTCTATATTTGGGAAACTAGCATAGTAGTAAACCCCATAGTAGTTGAGGGAATGTATACAGCCGGTTGCTGTGGTAAGCCTGCTCCATACGCAGCGGGTTCCTGTTGTAAAATACTGCAGACACTTGACCGTAATGAGGAGGAAAGGCAATCACGTCGAAACCCGTTATCTAACCCCTCAGATTCCACGATAAACCATGAATGCGGCATCTGTGAGTTAAGGTAGAGGGATGTTGCTCCCTCTGCCTTTCGATCAGAGCCCCTGCAGTGAAATCTCGGGGTTCCGATTAGTTATCATGGCAGTCTGGACACTTCTGAAGCTTCCCAGGCCTGCCACGGTAAGAGGCACAGCTCAGCAGGGAGCATGTCGAAATCCCACTCACCCTAATAGAATCTCTTTTAGGGGGAATGGGACAAGGGATCAAAAGATCCGAGGTTCTAGCTCCAAGGGGGTCAAAAATTATTATAGAAGTAAAAAAATAAAATAAAATAAAAAACACTATAAAAATATATAAACAATGTAAAAAAAAACATCAGGTATTGCCGCATCCAAAAATGTCTGAACTATTAAAATGTATTTAAAAATTTCCACTGTGGTAAACGCCATAACAGAAAAAAAAACAAAAAAAAAAAAAACACACAATTCGCTGTTAGTCACCTTTCCCCCCAAAAAAATTTAACAGTGATCAAAAAGCCGTATGTACCACAAAAATGTTACCAATAAAAACTACATTCATGCTGCAAACAACAAGCCTTCATACAGTTGTGTGGACAGCAATATAAAAAAATGTTATGGAAGACTGAGAAAAAAATAATTTCACCATTTTCTAACGTTTTCATTGAAAAACAAAACAAAAACAAAAACAGGGACGTGGCCTGGCAGGCACCTAAGATGGCCGCTTAGTGTGTGAGCTCCGGATCAGACATCCATTCTCCCTCACCTAGCGACTCTCAGCTACCCACAACATCCTTACCAGACCCGCTATGGCAGCGAAACAAACTGGGAAGAAGAAGGTGCCGAAGGCTAAAGGCTCAATGCCTCAGTCTGGAGCACTCTTTCTACAGTGAAGAGGTGAGCAGAGATGGCGTGGCTGAGGGAGCTCAGACTCGCAGACCGGACCAAGCTGATCCCTCACTGCAGCTAACAACTCCTGAAGTGGCCCTGACCCCCTCTGCTGCCCAGCAATTCTCGCTGAATGGCGATTGGGAATCGCTTGTATCCTCTGGCTCCGAGGGAGATGACAATACGAGCAGCAGACAGGCAGCCTTAAATAGGCCTTGGCAAACCTCAGCTACCAGGGAAAAGGGCGGTCTCACTTCCACTCCGATAGGAGACCATGATGCGGCCCTGGCAATCCCCAAGAAGACAGTGAATAGGATGGTTGGACAAATAACCAGTTAAATAACGGGCTGTATGTCCAGAAAAAAAAACACCAAGGGAGGCACCAAATCCCAGAGTCACCGAATGGCTATGTAGTGTAGGGTATAGCCATAATCGAGTGTGATAGCCCCAAGTGGGTAATGACTCTAATATTGATTCTTTGGAGACATAAGTTAAGTAGATGGAGTCTATACTCACTTCACAGGGGGGGGGGGGAAAACACAGGATAAAGCTCAAGACGCCTGTGTCTCTCCACCCCTGGCCAGGGTCGCGTAACAGAATGGTACAAATCAACGGCTGCCCACGCACAGGCTTCTGGTCAATAAGGTTTATTAGGGTGAAAAACACTGGCCCAACGCGTTTCGGAGGCTTATAGTCCTCCTTCTTCAGGGGTAGACAATAATCATAACAAAACAAAAGGAAAAAAGGAAAAAAAAAAAAAAAAAACGATAAAAACACACAATCTAATAAGGAATTGTGACATAACATGATGATCATCCAGATCGGATGTATAACCGTAAACAAGTTCCACTAGGTACATACTAATAGTAAAAACCTATTGAACATAGGTGTAGATTAAGATATAGAAATATAAGTCTGAGTATGTTTTACTATCCATAAGTAAAAAGTGAATGCCACCGGCACGCCACCGGCTCCTGCACTACTCGTCCTGAACAGGCCCTGATGAAGGTCCTTTGTGACCGAAACGTTGGCCCTCTTTGTATGAAATATTCATGATGGTGGCTATTCAATAAATGTGATTTTTCAGCATATCTTTACTATACGAGTGCCGTGTTTTTTGCACATTTGTATTCTTGGGCTTGTCCCAGACACAGAGCACCGTTCAACAAGTGGTGTGCCAGTCTCTCAATTTTTTCTCCAAGTTTCAAACATTAGATAAAGCAGCCTCCAAAAACACATTAAAGAATATGCTGCTCGCCTTGCGATCTTCCTTACACAAGTACTTTTCAAAACGCCTGTTACTTCTTTACAATGTTCTCAACGATCTAGGAGATAGAGTCTCCCACGTGGAATCCAAAATGGCGTCCTTTGCTGAAGCACATAACGAGTTGGTGGACTCCCACAACATCATGGATGATAAAGTGCACACTTTACAAGCAAAACTAGTGGATTATGAAGATCGTAATCCCAGGAATATCAATTTCCGCAATATCCCAGAATCAATACCGGGTTCAGAACTCAGAGTATACCTACAAGATTTCACGAAAGCACTACTCCGTGACTGTGTGGAATACGAATTGTGCATAGATCGAGCACACAGAGTCCCCTAACCACCTAATCTGCCTAGAGACGTGCTAGCCAGATACACCTTTTACCACATCAAGGAGAAACGTATGGAATTAGCAAGAAAACAGCAGCCACTACCTGAACCGTATGCTTCTCTGAAGCTATTCACAGCTCTATCAGCTGCTACTCTACAAGCTCGAAGAAGCCTTGCACCACTCATATCCATCCTGAGACAGCATGCCTTACCATACCGATGGGGCTTCCCTACAAAAATCCTTATCAACAGAAAAGGAACATTCCACGCAGTTGCATCAGTGGAAGAAGGAAAAGCTCTCCTGTCAAAGTGGCGTATACCTATAGATGAAGACCTTCCACCTACCAAGAAGACCCCCCCAGCAAAGATGGATGCGGAGTGGCATGTGGTACCTATAACCTGAGATGCAGCCCTCTCATAACTTTACTTCTGTTTTCACCTTGTCCTCCTTCTCTTCCAAATAAAGATGTCATGTCATTTTTAGTGCACAGTGAATGCCATGATGTCAAGACCCCAAATACCTTGGCAGAACTGTGATTTTTTTTTTTCAATTTAACCCTGCAAAGAATGTTCCCATTTTCCCATAACAGACGTGGTAAATTAAATGGTGCCCTTAAAAAATACAACTTAGGGCTCATTCACATGAACGTTTTTTGTGTTCCGTATATGGGCCGTTTTTTGCGTTCAGTATACCGCCCGTATACGGAACCATTTATTTCAATTGGTCCGCAAAAAAACGCAAAGTACTCCGTATGCATTCCGTTTCCGTATTTCCGTTCCGCTGAAAGATAGAACTTGTCCTATTATTGCCCGCAAATAACGATCCGTGGCTTCATTCAAGTCAATGGGTCCGCAAAAAATACAGAATGCATACAGAACACATCGGTATGTCTTCCGTTTTTTGCAGATCCATGCCCACTTTGCCCATGTGTTTACTGTTAAAACACATTACTGTATATTACATTAATGATTAAAAATTCCATGTCTCCGTTTAAAATATCGCGCCTGCGCCATACCGTTCTTCAGTCGGCGCAGGCGCACTGAGAGGAGTACTCTCGCTCGGCCGCTCCTTCCTCAGTGCGCCAATGACGTCACAGCTGCACCCGGAAGAGAAGACGCAGGCGCACTGAGGAAGGAGCGGCCGAGCGAGAGTACTCCTCTCAGTGCGCCTGCGCCGACTGAAGAACGGTATGGCGCAGGCGCGATATTTTAAACGGAGACAGGGCCAGCTGGAGGAGGAGAGCGCTCGCTGGCCCTGTCAATCAACCACAGGAGGGGCGTTTTTTTACAAGCGGGATGCAGCGACTACCAGCAAGTAAACGCCCTACTTGCTGGTAGCAAGGTAATTTGCATATTATAAAATAACGTTTTATAGCAAAATTAACCTACAAAAACGGTTAACAAGAATATGTTTAGAATAATCGCCCTATAAGCTTTTTAGTGAGGCAAAAAAAAAAAAAAGGCTTTTGGGGGGTGACAGAAGCCCTTTAAGACCACACTGCAATCCAGCAGTGGTGGCCGTGCACAATATGGGAAACTGTGTCTGACTCTCTGGTGGTGGCGACCGTGGGAGTATATATGGGCTGGTGCATTTTCCCCATAGTGTGCAAGCGTGCCACCACTGATGGATTGTATGGTGCATGTAAGGGTACTTTCACACTGACGTTTTGAATTCCGTTTGTGAGATCCGTTTCAGGGCTCTCACAAACGGTCCAAAACGGATCAGTTAAGCCCCAATGCATTCTGAATGGATAAGGATCCATTCAGAATGCATCAGTTCGGCTCCGTTCCGCCTCTATTCCGTTTTGGAGTCGGACACCAAAACGCAGCATGCAGCATTTTGGTGTCCGTCTGAAGAGGCGGAGCCCAACGGATCCGTTTTTTTACAATGTAAGTCAATGGGGATGGATCCGTTGTCAGTGACACAATATGGTGCATTTGAAAACGGATCCGTTCCCCATTGACTTTCAATGTAATTCCAAACGGATCCGTTTTGGACTTTGTCATTTTTCTTTAAAGCTAATGCAAACAGATCCGTTCTGAACGGATACAAACGTTTGCATTAGAGGTGCGGATCCGTCTGTGCAAATAAACAGACGGATCCGCACCAACGCAAGTGTGAAAGTACCCTAACCCCTAGAAATGAGCAGTATATACAGTTCCTTGAAAAAGTATTCATACCCCTTGAATTTTCCACATTTTTCACGTTACACCCACAAACTTACAGTAAATGTATTTTATTGGGATTATGTGATAGACCAACACAAAGTAGCAAGTATGTGTGAAGTGAAAAGAAAATTAAACATGGTTTTCTAAATTTTTAATAAATAAAAATCTGAAAAAACTGTAGATTGCATTTGTATTCAGCCCCATGTACTCTGATACCCCAGTGTGACCAATTGCCTTCAGAAGTCACCTAATTAGTATATAGAGTCCACCTGTGTGTAATTTATTCTCAGTATAACTACAGCTGTTCTGTGAAGGCCTCAGAAGTTTGTTAGAGAACATTAGTGATCAACCCGCATCATGAAAACCAAGGAACACACCAGACAGGTCAGAGATAAAGTTGTGGAGAAGTGTAAAGTAGGGTTAGGTTTAAAAAAATATCCCCAGCTCTGAACATCTCATGGAGCACTATTCAATCCTAGTGTTGAGCAAACTTGTGTTTCAAGTTCGGCATACAAGGTTCGGGTTATCTAACAATTCCATTATGGATCCCGCTACCACGGACCATAACTTATGGTCCGTGGTAGCAGATTTCATAATAAAGTTCTTAGTAGGGATGTCCCGAAACCAATACCAGTATCGGTACAGATACCGGAATTTGCACGAGTACTTGGACTCGTGCAAATGCCGCCGATACCGGAAGTTACGGCCCTGCAGCTCCTATACAGTATTTATGTAAACCTAATCTATGTAAAAGTAGCCCGAATTTACTAACTATTGCAGAGCAGTCTCCCTCAGTTCCTCCATGCGCCTCCTGCCCTGCCTGCATCCTTCATTCATAAAGTGGGCAGAGCAGGAGGCGGAACAGGAGGCGCATGGAGGGACTAAGCGCTCAAGCTGTTAAAGACTGCGCCGCAATAGTTAGTAAGCTCGGACTACTTATACAGTATTTATGTAAACCTAATCTACGTAAAAGAGCTGTAGGGCCAGTGTATTAGTCACACTGCACCGGCCGCCGCGGTCCCCGCCCCCGGACACTTGATCATGACCCTGTCATGTGGGATTTGTGGGTGACCCTGTCATATGGGGAAATGTGGGTGACCCCCTTATGGGGGGGGATCTGTGGGTGACACATATATAGCATAAGATGCTATATATATTTCATCCACAGATCCCCCCCATGACAGGGTCACCCACAGATCCCCCCCATGACAGGGTCACCGACAGATCCCCCCCATGACAGGGTCACCGACAGATCCCCCCCATGACAGGGTCACCCACAGATCCCCCCCATGACAGGGTCACCCACAGATCCCCCCCATGACAGGGTCACCCACAGATCCCCCCCATAGCAGCGTCACCCACAGATCACCCCATAGCAGCGTCACCCACAGATCACCCCATAGCAGCGTCACCCACAGATCACCCCATAGCAGCGTCACCCACAGATCATCCAATAGCAAATGCTGTCAGTTGTAACACTAAACGGCGGATCCAGCAGGCAGCTCCGACGATGGAACTGCCTGCTGGATCACATGAATACAAGTGTGAAAGTAGCCTAAGCCTTTTGCCATCCTAAAAGTCTGATACACTGTTTCAGTGAAGGTAAAATATGACAGTCTGGAGTCCAGACTATTAATCAGAACCTGCCACCATGAGGATGCTATCCGATCTATTGGCATTATGTTACAGAGCAGAATGATACATAGCTTTAATGGAGAAGATTCAGCATAAGGGTACTTTCACATTTGCGTTGTGAGGATCCGGCAATCTGTACGCAAACGGCCAGCATTTGGATCCGTCTCACAAATGCATTGCAATAACAGATCCATCTCTACGGTTGTCATTCGGAAAAACGGATCCGTTATATATATTTTTTTACATTTTTAAAGGTCTGCGCATGTGCAGACTGGAAGAACGGAACCGTTAATGCGGTATTTTTAATGCTGGATCCGGCACTAATACATTTCAATGTAAACAGCCAAAGGTACCCCACTCAAAAGGTACCAGAACTGTGAGAAACTCCAGCTACCAGACCAAAGCCAGAGTCTAGCACAGCAGAGAAAAATAAAGCAAGGTACCCAAGTTTGCCTGCTAGTTTACCCCAAAGCCTGATGGAGCCGAGAGAAAGACCACTTATTGTCTGGATGCAAGTCTATTTAAGTAAAGCTGTTGAACTTTTACCAAGTCTGAACTCTTACTCCACCAACTATTGACTCCCCCCTTTATTGCTACGTAGCCCAACCCTGGGGAGCGACAGTATCCAGGTAGGAGCACCATGACACATACAAAACTAATAAGGCTGTATTACTAATCGGCAATTCTTAAAACCCTGGTACACGATCGGCCCTTGGCGGAGGCACGTTGCAAGGGTATAAACCCTCAGACCACATAGTCATCAACCTGCAGCTCTAGAGCAATGGAGAAAAACTGCCTGGTGTTTGTACAAAGCTTGCATGTAGAATATATGAGGACCACTGGTAGTGCCATGGTTATCCTGAAACCACTCAATGCTGCAGTACAGAGGAACATCTTTCACAACACAGTGTAACCTATCACCAATGACATCCAGCACTGGCTGTTTTATAATCGTTTTCAAGTCATGTCTATGACTACCTTGTCAACACAAATCCCACTTCTCAGTCCTATTGGACGTACTGTATGTGTATGAATAGGAATAATCTGTATTTAGTCTTGTTAGCTCTGATATGGATTTCTTATATGTATGTCAACAAAATACAAAATAGAGCATTACTGGAGTCGTGTAGACTTTCACACAATACCCTTTGCAAGCCCAGTTCAAGTTACTTCATGTTTATGTCTACTATATGTTATAGAGAGTCATAAGTTGCCCTTGTTACTTACCTTGAGGTGGAGAATAGTCATCAGAGTCCGTGTCACTTTCGCTGCTATCTTCCACCAGGAAGTTGGGGTAATTCCATGACATGCTCAGAATGCCATCTGACTCATGTAAGAGAACATGTGCCAACATCCTGCCATGGCAGTCCATAACTATAACTTGACCATCCGCTGTGCCAAAAAGAACCTATCAAACAAAACAAGAGCAGACAACTCAGTAGTTGCATCTATTATCACAATTAACAGTTCTGACAATAATTTAGAACATTATTTACACCCCGATTTCTTTTTCTAATGTATCCCTACACCAGCAACTGGAAAATTCCAAGATTCTCTGTTTATATTTTCTGGGTCACTAGTGGAGACACCTAAGAAAAAAAAAAAATAATTTATGCTGGTGCATTCTCATCTACATGCTGAGACTTTTGCCATTTATATTGAGATTTCTCTCTAGAACCTTCACTATTAGAGGACATTTTTTATTATTTTTTCCCATAAAATGAATACTCATTTTTTTAATGAATTACTCTGTAAAACCTGGTCTTGAGGAAATACAATGTACAGTGCCTGGATTAAAAGCTTCCCTTACCTACAAGTTTGAAATGAATCAGTCCCTGGCATTTTTTGAATGTCATTTCACCAAGGTGCGGGACCAGTAGAATACTAAACAAATTTATAGTATTAAAACAATTTTATAGGCATAAGAGTTGGAATGTGCTGTTGTGGAATGGCAGGATTATATAGGGCATCTTATCAAATAACTGAGCCAGAAAGAAAGCTGGACGACAGAAAAAGAAAGGAAAAATCCAGCACTTGATGTCTCCAAATAATAAACTCCAATGTTTAATGAAGTCTATTAAAATACATCATAGCTGGTCAGCGCGTTTCAAACTTCAGGGTCTTAATCATAACCCAATATGAACACATACAACATTTAAAGGAATGAAAAAGTCACATGGCACATACACAGGTGTAGCGGACAGAGTTACCCAAGCTAATAGCAACAAATTACAGCTAATCTTTTGCGGAGAGCCACAGGGACTGTAGTCTGTAATAATATCCAAAATGTTCCTCAAGTAAAAGGTTTTTATCATGATTCCCTCCCCTGTATGGTTTGCACAGTGAGGAGAGGTACCTGTGATGAGCAGAAATATTATCCCTTCAGACATACAGTGGCAAATATGATCCTTCAGGGCATTGGATGTGTGTCCTACATATTGTTATATGACAAACATGGCAACAAGCCAAATACACAACACAGGAGGCATTACAATTAATGTATGAATCCATGTTATGTGTTTGTCTAGTCACAAAAGAACAAGTCTTACACATTCTGTGGCCACACAGTTATGCGCCTAAATATCATTGCCACGGTTGTGCCTGTGGCTTTGCTTCCAAAAACAAACTAGGGGACAAAATAGACACCAAGGTTTTGGTCTGCCTCCACCAGAAAAGACTTCACAGAACCCTTGGTCCAATAAAAGCAAATATTTTAGGACAATACTAGTTATCTGTAGTGTGATATACCTTTATTGTCCTCCAATAAAGTGCTACTATTAAATTTATTAAACCGGGACCAAGCCCTATACAAAGTTATGTCTGAATAATGCCAATCATGGAGCCTATCAAAAAGCAAAGAAGAGTCATGGTGAAAAGCTCAATCATCTGAGCAGCCAAGACGAACACATATATTATATTTGGTGAACTCATGCATCCATAAAATGTCTTTATCCTTATCATGTTTCCTGGACTTCCTCTATAGGTCCCCCAGTAGTAGCAGTGAGGAAGACTTGCATGGTCTTGTGAGCATTGACCCCCCCTGGGAAAATTGTCTGTAGGGTCTATGGCCAGTAAGCCCCTGGTGTTCTTTTGGGGATGCGCAGCATTGGCTTTGCTCCAAACATAACTTTTGGAATTATGGCCAAAAAGTTCAACCTTGGTCTCATCAGACCATAACACGCTTTCCAACATGCTTTAGTAGGACTTCATGTAGGTTTTGGCAAAACATAGCTCGGCTTGGACGTTTCTTTGTAAGAAAAGGCTTTCATCTTGGCTCCCTACCCCAGAGCCTAAACATATGAGGAATACGGGAGACTGTTGTCACATGCAGTAACTAACCAGTACTTCTCAGAGATTCTTACATGTTGCTGAAGGCCCCTAGGCAGCCAATTTTCTTCTAGTCTTTTCATTAATTCTTCTTCACCGTGTTCCTTAGTATAACTAATGCCTTGGAAATATTTTTCTAAATTGCAAAAAAGGGCAGTAACATGCTAGGCAACTAAGCCAGTTCTACTTTACACCAGTTTACTAAATATCTCCCTTAATTAAGCACAGTCATTGCTTACTGGCGATTTCTACATGGGGAATTAATGCCAATAAGGTCCGAGAAACCATGTAAATTACAAATTTGCTAACATATTTTGATGCATTTAAGTGAACATGATGGTGGACATGTTTTGATGCTAAAGCTTAATTCACACATGCTTGTTTTGACTCTGCTTTTTACACATTTTGGGGACAACCATGGCAAATAAAGAGCATGTGTGATTACAGCCTACAGGTTCATACACTGAATATTTAAACCATTTAAATGTTCAAAATATTAATAGATCAAATCCACACTGACACCTGACAAAATATGGATGACTTTTTAGGTTTTCCACTAGTTAAAGCGGTAATCCCATAATTAATGTAAAAAAAAAATTAAACTCATACATCGTATAGTACATGACAATCTCTAGGGCCTCATGAACATTTTGCAGTCTGCAAATTCTTGTGTATTTTGCAGTCTAAAATGTATCTATATAGCACCACCTGTTTGTTCTTTTCTTCATTTCTCTGTCCAACCTCAGTTCTAACCAATTGCCACCATCCATATCTATTGTCAGAAGCTGTGACCGTTACGGAGAGGGCTACAGCCCCCCCCCCCTTTAAAAACAACTTAAAAAGAATCTAGCAGTGCAAATTGAGTGGAGGCGCTCAGGATCCAGGTGAGGTACAGGACTATACCTTTGTGAGAAAGATTGTCATGTACTGTATCATTTCTTATATCACTCATGGGATAACCTCTAACATTTACCATTTCTTTAGAGGAGAGAAAATTCACATTTGTATGGAAATGTATTAAAAATTATAAATCCCATTGACGCAAAAAGTTCATAACACTTCTCAGTACCAAGAGCTCTGAGATGCAATTTGAACGGAACCTGTACATTAAGCGGTTTGGGGTTAGAATTTTGCCATTCATTTTCATGGGGAGTTTTTTGTAAATTTTAAACGTAAATGTATTAAAAACTAGAAATCCAATGGACTCCAAAATTAAAAAGCACACCTCTCAGAGCAGTTTGAACGGAGTCTATATGTTAAGCGGTTATGCTTTTTCAAGTACTATAATCAATAAAAGTGTGCAAACAAGATTGTAAACTTTTCTGACTCTCCTCATTTTATTTCATATGTTCATGTTTTTCTTCAAGGAAATGAAGCTAAATGATTGTGTACAAAGATAATTTAGACTGCTGATGACTGGCATGATTTCATCAAGTTTGCAGATTTACAGTAGGTCAATAACTGCTCTTCATATATTTTGGTTACCCTTAGGGTCCATTCACACGTCCGTGAATGGGTCCGGATCTCTTTCGCAACGTTGCGGAACAGATCCGGACCCATTCATTCTCTATGGGGCAGGAACGGATGCGGACAGCACACAAGTGTGCTGTCGGCATTCGCATTTCCGGAGCACGGCCCCGAAGTTCCGGTCTGCGGCTCCGGAAAAAAATAGAACATGTCCTATTCTTGTCCGCAATTGCAGACAAGAATAGGCAGTTCTACGGGGTGCATTGCGGATCCTCAATACACTACGGACGTGTGAATGGACCGTTAGAGTGTCATCTGCGGACCATTCTAACAACCAGCAATGGTGCATGTGGTCACCTCATTAAAAGTACCTATCCAAATAAATGTGTCTCCTGTCATTGCTTTGTTGTGTCCTGCCATGCTTCTTGTTCTGCTACATAATTTTTAAGTATTTGTCTGCAACAAACAAACAAACACAGCTCTGCTACACACATATACAGCTCTGCTACAAACACACACACCTATCTTTATTAAAACCTCACATTTCCCTGCACCAGTGCTGGTTGTATAGTTCTTCTCTTCTGGCTCCTCCCATTAATGACATCATAAAAAAGGTCCTTAAGCTGTACTTGGAGTTTTCATTTCCTTTCAGTACAGCTGTAGGACCTTTCTCCCCATGTGCTCTCCTGCTGCCGCTGATCGCTGTCGGCAGGAAGAGAGGTGTGTGCAGATACACAGCTCCCTCACTGATTGGGCAAAGAGCTGAATTTGCGCTCTACCGGATCAATAAGGAAGCAGGTCAGGGCCATGCTTGATCTCCCTGACTGCCGTTTATAAGATGCAGGAACTTTTTAGCAAGCTTTTTTCTGTCCCAGTGTAGGTTTAAAATTTCAACCAGAAATGCCATTTAGAAGAATTGCCCGGTTGGAAGCTGGTGGCTCACAGTAAGTTCTTGAAGGTATGGTCTCCCTGGAGGTCCCGAGTTTCATTCTCAACAACTTGGTTTTGTTCCCTTGCCCACTTTTAACCACCTCAGCCCCCCTAGCTTAAACACCCTTAAAGGGCTTCTGTCACCCCCACTGATGTAATTTTCACTAGCTGACATTAGCTACTTGCTAATGTCAGCTGAGTTCAAACATATGTTTCCTAACTTTTTTCCTGTTTTCTATCTTCTAAAAAACTTACTTTTGTGATATGCAAATTAGCTTCGCTACCAGCAAGTTAGGCGGGTACTTGCTGGTAGCCGCACTCTTCATGCCCTGGAACGCCCTCTTCTTTTGATAGACAGGGCCAGCGCTCTCCTCCTCCCGCTGGCCCTGTCTGCAGCTGCAATCCCGCGCCTGCGCTGTATCGGTCTTTAGTCGGGCGCAGGCGCTCTGAGTGAAGGATGCTTGCTTAGGCGCTCCGTCCTCAGTGCGCCTGCGCCGATGACGTCAGCGGTACACCCGGAAGAGAAGACGCCGGCATCCCTGATAAGGAGCAGGCAATGCCGGCGTCTTCTCTTCTGGGTGTAGGGCTGATGTCATCGGCGCAGGCGCACTAAGGACGGAGCGCCTAAGCGAGCGTCCTTCACTCAGAGCGCCTGCGCCGACTAAAGACCGATACGGCGCAGGATTGCAGCTGCAGACAGGGCCAGCGGGAGGAGGAGAGCGCGCTGGCCCTGTCTATCAAAAGAAGAGGGGGCGTTCCCAGGGCATGAAGATGCGGCGGCTACCAGCAAGTACCCGCCCAACTTGCTGGTAGCGAAGCTAATTTGCATATCACAAAAGTAAGTTTTTTAGAAGATAGAAAACAGGAAAAAAGTTAGGAAACATATGTTTGAACTCAGCTGACATTAGCAAGTAGCTAATGTCAGCTAGTGAAAATTACATCAGTGGGGGTGACAGAAGCCCTTTAAAGAGGACCTTTCACCAGAAATTTCATGTCTATATTAATATCTGACATTACTTGCCTGCCCCCAGTGGTGCTTATTCCGGTATTCTTATTTTCTTTTGTGCCCCCGTTTTTCCGCGGTGCCCCCCGCAATATTTCCCACCATGTATGGTAATGAGCCATTCGGCTCAACTGGGCGGGCCTGCAAAAGGTCTCTCAGGCGTGTCTGCCTTCCCCCTGGCACGGAGCGCAACTAATCAGCGCGCTCCGCTCTTAGCCAGGGAGAAGACACTCTGGCTCTGGATGGTTGAAATCGCTCCAGTTCTCGCGAGAACTGGAGCGTCTTCTCCCTGGCTAAGAGCGGAGTGCGCTGATTAGTTGCGCTCCGTGCCAGGGGGATGGCAGACACGCCGGAGAGACCTTTTGCAGGCCCGCCCAGTTGAGCCGAATGGTGAAAGGTCCTCTTTAATGACCAGACCACTTTTTACAATTCTGCACTACGCTAATTTCACCATTTATTGCTCGGCCATACAACTTACCACCCAAATGAATTTTACCTCCTTTTCTTCTCACTAATAGAGCTTTCATTTGGTGGTATTTCATTGCTGCTGACATTTTTACTTTTTTTGCTATTAATCAAAAATGACCAAAATTTGTTGTAAATTTTTTTTTTTTAAAACTACATTTCTATATACATTTTTCTCTAAATTTATTGTTGTACATGTCTTTGATAAAAAAAAAAATCCAATAAGTGTATATTTATTGGTTTGGGTAAAAGTTATAGCGTTTACAAACTATGGTGCAAAAAAGTGAATTTCCGCATTTTTAAGTAGCGCTGACTTTCTGAGCACCTGTCATGTTTCTTCAGGTGCTAGAATGCCAGGATAGTATAAATACCCCCAAATGACACTATTTTAGAAAGAAGACACCCGAAAGTACTTGCGGAGGGGCATGGTGAGTTCATGTATCATTTCATTTTTTTTCACAAGTTAGCGGAAAATGACACTTTCTGAGGAAAAAAAAATAATAATAAAGTTTCCATTTCTGCTAACTTCTGGCAAAAAAAAAAAATAAAATCTCCCACGGACTCACTATGCCCCTCAGTGAATACCTCGGGGTGTCTACTTTCCGAAATGGGGTCATTTGTGGGGTGTGTTTACTGTTCTGGCATTTTGGGTGGGGCTAAATTGTGAGCAACCTTGTAAAACCTAAAAGGTACTCGTTGGAATTTGGGCCCCTTTGCGCACCCAGGCTGCAAAAAAGTGTCACTCATGTGGTATCGCCGTACTCAGGAGAAGTAGGGCAATGTGTTCTGGGGTGTATTTTTACATATACCCATGTTGGGTGAGAGAAATATCTCTGTAAACTGACAACTTTGTATAAATTTTTTTAAAAAGTTGTCATTTACAGAGATATTTCTCACACCCAGCATGGGTATATGTAAAGTATACCCCAAAACACATTGCCCTACTTCTCTGAGTACGTCGATACCACATGTGTGACACTTTTTTGCAGCCTGGGTGCGCAAAGGGGCCCAAATTCCAATGAGTACCTTTAGGATTTCACAGGGCATTTTTACGCATTTAGATTCCAGACTTCTTCTCACACTTTAGAGACCCCTAAAATGCCAGGGCAGTATAAATACCCCACAAGTGACCCCATTTTAGAAAAAAGACACCCCAAGGTATTCCGTGAGGGGTATGGTGAGTTCATGTGAATTCCGCTAACTTGTGCCGAAAAAAAAAAAATTCTGTGAACTCGACATGCCCCTCACAGAATATCTCGGGGTGTCTTCTTTCCAAAATGGGGTCACTTGTGGGGTATTTATACTGCCTTGGCATTTTAGGGAACCTAAAGCGTGAGAATCCAAATGCGTAAAAATGCCCTGTGAAATCCTAAAGGTACTCATTGGAATTTGGGCCCCTTTGCGCATCTTGGCTGCAAAAAAGTGTCATACATGTGATATCGCCGTACTCAGGAGAAGTAGGGCAATGTGTTTTGGGGTGTATTTTTATATATACCCATACCGTGTGTGAGAAATATCTCTGTAAATGACAACTTTTTAAAAAATTGTATACAAAGTTGTCAATTTACTTCCGGGTCTGCAGTTCCGTTCCGCAAAAATATAGAACATGTCCTATTCTTGTCCGCAATTGCGGACAAGAAAAGGCATTTTCTATATAGTTCTGGCAATGTGCTGATCTGCAAAATGCGGAAAGCACATTGCCGTTGTCCGTATTTTGAGGATCTGCAGATCCGTGGATTCAACGATCCGCAAAACACATATGGACGTCTGAATGGAGCCTTACAGGGGTGTGATCAATGACAGGGGGGTGATCATGGAATCTAGATGGGGTGATCAAGGGGTTAACAAGTGACCCGGGGGGCGGGGCGGGTAGTGTAGTGTGGTGCTTGGTGCAACTTTACATAGCTACCTGGTCCTCTGGTGGTCGATCCCAGCAAATGGGACCACCAGAGGACCCAAAAAAAAGCGTCTGATATACCACTTTGATGCGATTTATTTCGCATCTACAGCCTGCCAGCGATAGATCATCGCTGGCAGGCTGCAGTATAACTGCCGAGACGCACGCCACTGTGAACGCACGCGTTCACAGGAAATCTCGCGTCTCACGAGATGACGCACGGATGCGTCCAGCCAGAGCATCAGGACCGCCGGACGGACGCATCCATGCGTTAGGCGGTCCTGTAGTGGTTAAGATGTTGGAGATTATATTTCATATTGGATGTACTCAAGTGCATGTGAAATGATCTTTATGCTTGGCCTTACCTATAATGGCATTTCACTGCATACTGTTGTTTGTATAGTGGAGTCTTTCATTCATTTTATAAAACTCTGTAATTAATCTGTAGTGCCTCATTTAATGAAAATTAATAAAGATTTGATAAAAAAAAAAAAATAATACTGACCCATATGGCACCCCACTGATGACACTAACACAATGTGAGACCATACCGCTAATAACCGTTTCCCATCACTCAACCAGTTGTTTAGCCAATTATACATCTAGTCCCCACATCCTCATTTTATGTACCAACTCTAACGACACCGGGTTTGCTCAAGACCACAGAACTGGACTTCACCTATAGCAGTAACTTTTCTCACATCACAACGGTGGCTCACGGTTTTCAAACACCCCAGAACTTACAGTAGAGCTGAAATGGACAACAATGGGCCAGTCACAAAACCATATAAATGAAGTACGTCTCAATACCGGTAGAAAACAAAACAAAAAAAAAAAACTTGAGGTTGACATGACCCAAACGTAGAGGGTCGTGGAAGGAGAGGACCTACCAATGGAGTGGATGGCAGATTTATGGCATACAGAGGTACACAGCAGATGAATGACAATGCACAGAAATGAAGCAAAACTTAACTAACCTCAACAGAACAGCACAAAAAAAATTTGAAACACACTGAACTCTATGGAACTACATGTTCCAAAATAAATACTAAATTAGATGTAGAATAGAATAACAGAATCTGGAAAGGAAAACACATGACAAAACCAGACTAGCAACCTGACTAAAGTGATGAATGGGTACAAACAGACTCAACAGTCAGCATTCCCTCCTAACCAACTAGGCCAAATTCAGATTCAAAGCATTTAAACGAAGAGGCCTATAGTTTCAGGCTCACTTTTTTTTTGGTAGCACATATGCTATGCACTAGTTTTGTGGAACAAACCCTATCATTAGAGATAAGCGACTTTCATATTTTGGAGTTCTCTCCTGCATAACGGAAACCGGACGAATCCGTTATGCAGGCCATAGACTTCTATTATGACGGAATGAATGCCTCTAAAGGCATTCTGTTATGCATTCTGTTATAGAATTGCATTATGGTCCGTGGTAATGGAATCCATAACGCAATTCAGCTTTTACCACCAAACAAAGCGTGAACGAATTTCATAACATGAAATTCACTCATTTCTACCTATCATTATGGACACTCCTACCTCTACCCCTCGCTTCTGTCATCCAGCTAGCTGCCTCTTCATTTTGAACTTTCAAGCGGTCATCCTCCCCCATATCTGCACCAGCAAGCGTCTGCTCAGTGAGTAGTAAATTACTTTCCATGTTACCAATTGACCACAGCACTGAGGGTTTCTCAATTAGGCCTTATTCACACGTCCTTAGTGTTTATGGATCCGCAAATTGCGGATCCATAAACACACCCGGCCGGCAGCCCCATAGAAATGTCTATTCTTGTCCGCAATTGCGGGCAAGAATAGGACATGCTCTACTTTTTTGCGGAGCATGTCCCAATTGCGGAATACATGCGGACATATATGCGGACATGTGAATAAGGCCTTAGACTAAGAATCTGAGATTCCAGATCAGCAATTCCACACACCCTGCACAGCAGGACAGCATAGAAAGGTTTATAGGAACAAAATAGAAATACAATTACAACCCACATACAACAAATGAGCAAATAACAGTTACCATTTAAAGTTCTTTTATGTAAAGTCACCGAATCTTAAAGGAGTTCTCAGAGATTGCAAACCCCTTTTTAGATGGCCTGGCAAAAAAAACAAAAATTTGCGCTGAGCCTCAGCGGTCTCATGACGTATGTGAACACGTCACCACTGAGGCCATTGATCGGCCAGTAGCGGTGAAGCGCATATAGATGCCAAATCGGACTTCTGGTCCAGTAGGGACCAGAAGCAGAGTAGAAGGGAGATCAGATCTGGACAGGTGAGCAAAATTAAAAAAAAAAATAAACATAACACATTTGCCCCCTTTCTGGCCATTTGAAAAGGGGTTCCCGGTCTCGGAGAAGCCCTTTAAGTCACACATAAAGGAGTTCTCTGGGAATGATTTTAAATGACCGCCAGCAACCTGTCCTAGAATGTGAGAGGGACTGGTTGCCACCACTTGAAAAACTGCCTAAGATGGTAATGAGGTCATCTTGCCTATGATATGACATCATGGCTTACCATCCTAACAGAAAAACTCACCAATATATACAGTTGCAAGAAAAAGTATGTGAACCCTTTGATGCTAGTGTTGTGTGTTTCTTCCAAACAACTCAACTTTGGTTTCATCTGTCCACAGAATATTTTGCCAGTACTGCTGTGAAACATCAAGGTGTTCTTGAGCAAACTGTAAACGTACAGCAATGTTTTTTTTTGGACAGCAGTGGCTTCCTCTGTGGTATCCTCCCATGAAATCCATTCTTGTTTAGTGTTTTATGTATCGTAGATTCGCTAACAGGGATGTTAGCATATGCCAGAGACTTTTGTAAGTCTTTAGCTGACACTCTAGGCTTCTTCTTCACCTCATTGAGCAGTCTGCGCTGTGCTCTTGCAGTCATCTTTACAGGACGGCCACTCCAAGGGAGAGTAGCAGCAGTACTGAACTTTCTCCATTTATAGACAATTTGTCTTACCATGGACTGATGAACAGCAAGGCTTTTGGAGATACTTTTATAACCCTTTCCAGCTTTATGCAAGTCAACAATTCCTAATCGTAGGACTTCTGAGAGCTCTTTTGTGCGAGGCATCATTCACAATCAGGAAATGCTTCTTGGGAAAAGCAAACCCAGAACTGGTGTGTTTTTTATAGGGCAGCTGTAACCAACACCTCCAATCTCATCTCATTGATTGGACTCCAGTTGGCTGACACCTCACTACAATTAGCTCTTGGAGGAGTCATTGGTCTAGGGGTTCACATACTTTTTCCACCTGCACTGTGAATGTTTACATGGTGTGTTCAATAAAAACATGGTAACATTTAATTCTTTGTGTGTTATTAGTTTAAGCAGACTGTGATTGTCTATTGTTGTGACTTAGATTAAGATCAGATAACATTTTATGACCAATTTGTGCAGAAATCCATATCATTCCAAAGGGTTCATATACTTTTTCTTTCAACTCTAGTACCAATATGGTGTTTTCACACCTAAACTCCAGAATA
This sequence comes from Bufotes viridis, assembly GCA_033119425.1. Lineage (NCBI taxonomy): Eukaryota > Metazoa > Chordata > Amphibia > Anura > Bufonidae > Bufotes > Bufotes viridis. The sequence goes on along the minus strand of CM065592.1, from coordinate 327,456,233 downwards.
TTTCCAGATTATCAGGTCCGGAGATTTACCAGAGTTGGCCTTTCACACACGTAGCTATCACCCCTGAGATGTTCTATGTCAGGTGTGTTCTCACTACAGAGAAAATGTTCCAGGAGCCTAGACAAGGGGCAGGAACTTTAGGCTTGGCCACAGTGATTTTCTGGAACATTTACTGCTGTTTTCACACATCCACTCACTCGGAAATAACCCTGAGGTAGTACTAGGGCTCTGGGGAGAAAAAGTCTGGGTTAAGTCCAGGACAGATATTGCGGCTATGTGCATTCACACATACAGCCCCTCCGGGTAAACTCCAGAAAATATAGATAGTAAGTAGATAGCCTGTCCCAGGATGGTGACTGTAATAGAAAATACATTCACTTAACCCCTTAAGGACCGGGGGTTTTGGGATTTTTGCGTTTTTGTTTTGCGCTCCCTGCCTTCCAAAAGCCATAACATTTTTATATTTCCGCTCACATAGCCATATGACGGCTTATTTTTTGCGGGACAAGTTGTACTTTTTAACGCTACCATTTATTTTTGCATGTGATGTAGTGGGAAACGGGAAAAAAATTCCAAATGGGGTGAAATTGCAAAAAAAAAGCAATTTCACCACAGTTTTACGGGTTTTTAAATTACAACGTTCGATTTGCGATAAAACTGACTGGTTAATTTTATTCTTCAGGTCAGTACGAATCCGGCAATACCTAATATGTATAGTTTTTCTTACGTTTTGATAGTGAAAAAAAAATTAAAAGTGGGAATTTTTTATTTTATTTTTTGTCGCCATGTTTTGACCCCTATAACTTTTTTGTAATTATGCGTATGGAGCAGTGTAGGGGCTCATTTTTTGCGGGGCAATCTGAACTTTTAATTGATACCATTATGGGGTGCGTATGATGTTTTGATCACTTTTTATTCATTTTTTTTAGGAAATGAAGCATCCAAAAATGGCGAATTAGCCATTTGGACGCTTTCTTTCCGTTTTTATGTTTACCGTATGGTGAATATTTTTAATATTATTATAGTATGGGCGTTTTCGCACATTGCGACACCCATTATGTGTAATTTTTTTATTTTTATTCATTTTATTTTCATTTTGGGGAAAGGGGGTGATTTGAATTTTATATTTTTTTATTTAATTTTTATTTTTTAAACTTTTTTTTTTTTTTACCACTTTCTTATAGTTCCCATAGGGAACTATAAGATGCAATCATCAGATTGCTATTCTCATATATTCCAATGCAATAGCATTGGAATATATGAGAAAACATATATTTCCTATGGAGCCTATTACAGTCATAGGCTCCATAGGAATACTGTGTAGTACCCTAGGTTTCATTCACAGAAACCTAGGGTACTACATCATGCTCCGGCTCCCCCTTGTGGCCATCAGGGAGCCGAGCAAACCTAAAGTGAAACTTTCGGTTTTGCGCGATCAGATGCCGTGGTCAGGATTGACCACGGCATCTGAGGTTAAATGTCCGCGATCGGCATCGCTGCCGGTCGCGGACATGAGCTGCGGTGTCAGCTTGATGAATCAGCTTTACCCGCAGCTCGGGCGCCCGCTCCGTGCGGGAGCGGGCGCCATCTTTAAAGTGCGGACGAAGGGCGTACATGTACGCCCTTCGTCCTTAAGAGGTTAAAGTATAACTGTCAAATTTTTTTTTTTTTTACTATTGGATTCTGGTGATTAATATTACCTTATTGGCCCTGTTTTAATTTCTGATTCTTAAATAAATAACCCCTAAAAGCCACCTAAAAGTCCCCAGTATTGGCTATATTTACCTGAGATAAAATCAGGTTGCTATGCTCCTTCCGTCTACCAGATAGAGGAGTCTACCAGATAGAGGACGGAGCACGCTGCGTGCACTGGGAACTGATAGTGAGTCAGCATTGTAAGGGAATGTATAAAAAGCCAGGTTCTTCCTGACAGGAGATAACAGTGCTGGGCTGTGTGTGTGAACTTCTCCACATGTCTGTGCTTGGCAGACACTCCCTTAGCAGTTCTGGAGAATATACAGCTCAGAGAAGATATGGGGCTGCTCAGTGTATAAATGACAGCCTTATCTGATAAGAGGAGAGCTTGTAGGAGAACTACAGGCTTCAGCCAGACCTGGGAACTTCACTGCAAGACCCCCGTATACAGAGCTGGTCTTCACTAACTTCACTGCAGGTGTCCTATGGATTAGCCTCAGGGCTGAGGGCAGCCATTTTAACAGAATAGTGAAATTGCAGTTTTATTATTTGCAGACTGGTTGCTAAGGGCTGAATCTTATTAAATAAGGGGTAAGTAAGTCTAATAGTTATTGATTCAGGAATATTATCATATTAGTAACTACATATATGAAAACTGAAATTTGGGTCTAAATGTGACAGTTATCCTTTAAGGGCAGAGTTCATGTTCCTGGACAACTGCAATCTCTATATAGAAATATTCATGCTCACCAAAGTTACTTAAGCTGTTTTCACACCAACTCTGGAAAAGAGTTTGCCTTTCAGATATGTAGCCTGGATATGTTCCATGTCGGGCGTGACTATAAACAAGTGTTCTGGGTGCCTAGACAGGGCGTGGATACTTTAATACAAGCACCATGATTTTGAAAAAGTCAGGGTAATGTCTGGAATAGATATTGCAGATGTTTGCATTCACACATACAGCTCTTCTGGGTAAATTCTAGGGATGTCCCGATACCGATACCGGCATTTTCACGAGTACTTGTACTCGTGAAAATGCCGCCGATACCGGAAGCTCCGGTCCGGCAGCTCCTATACGCTATTAAAGTAAACCTAACCTGCCCAGTCCCCCCTCAGGTCAGGCGCTCAGTCCCTCCATGCTCCTCCTGCCCCGCCTGCCTTCTTCATTCATAAAAATGGGCGGAGCGAGCAGGCGGGACATGAGGCGCATGGAGGAACTGAGAGCTCAAGCTGCCCGATTCCTCCAAGCACCACACGTCCCTCCTGCACGCTCCGCCCACTTTATGAATGTAGAAGGCGCGCTGGGCAGGAGGAGCATGGAGGACTGAGCGCCTGACCTGAGGGAGACCGCATTAATAGTTAGTAATTCCGGCCACATTAATAAAGATTAAGTTTAGGTCAATAGTGTATGGGAGATCTCTGGATGACACTATGGATGACTATGGGGATCTCTGGATGACACTAAAGGGGATCTGTGGATGACACGTATATAGCATAATATGCTATATATGTGTCATCCAGAGATCCCCATAGTGTCATCAGAGTCCCCATAGTCATCAAGATCCCCATAGTGTCATCCAGAGATCCCCCATAGTGTCATCCAGAGATCCCCATAGTGTCATCCAGAGATCCCCATAGTGTCATCCAGAGATCCCCCATAGTGTCATCCAGAGATCCCCCATAGTGTCATCCAGAGATCCCCCATAGTGTCATCCAGAGATCCCCCATAGTGTCATCCAGAGATCCCCCACAGTGTCATCCAGAGATCCCCCACAGTGTCATCCAGAGATCCCCACAGTGTCATCCAGAGATCCCCACAGTGTCATCCAGAGATCCCCACAGTGTCATCCAGAGATCCCCCACAGTGTCATCCAGAGATCCCCCATAGGTCATCCAGAGATCCCCCATAGAGTCATCCAGAGATTCCCCACAGTGTCATCCAGAGATCCCCCACAGTGTCATCCAGAGATCCCCCACAGTGTCATCCAGAGATCCCCCACAGTGTCATCCAGAGATCCCCCACAGTGTCATCCAGAGATCCCCCACAGTGTCATCCAGAGATCCCCCCACAGTGTCATCCAGAGATCCCCCCCATTAGTGTCATCCAGAGATCCCCCCCATTAGTGTCATCCAGAGATCCCCCCCATTAGTGCCATCCAGAGATCCCCCCCATTAGTGTCATCCACAGAACCCCCCCATAACAGCGTCATCCACAGATCCACATAACAGCGTCATCCACAGATCCCCATAACAGCGTCATCCACAGATCCCCATAACAGCGTCATCCACAGATCCCCATAACAGCGTCATCCACAGATCCCCATAACAGCGTCATCCACAGATCCCCATAACAGCGTCATCCACAGATCCCCATAACAGCGTCATCCACAGATCCCCATAACAGCGTCATCCACAGATCCCCATAACAGCGTCATCCACAGATCCCCATAACAGCGTCATCCACAGATCCCCCATAACAGCGTCATCCACAGATCCCCCATAACAGTGTCATCCACAGATCCCCCATAACAGATCCCCCTGGAGGCACATTGGTTGGAAAACACTATTATATTCCCATTTATCAATTTATTAACACTTGTACAAAAGGAAAAGAAAAGCCGTTGTCCATAGCAACCAAATTCCAGCTTTAATTTTTTTCATTGCCATCGGCAACTGTGCCGCTATTTATACTAGGTATCGGTAATTGGTATCGGCGAGTACTTAAATAAAAGTATCTGTACTCGTACTCGGTCTTAAAAAAATGGTATCGGGACATCCCTAGTAAATTCCATAAAATATCTGGGTTAGGCCCCATTCACACACCCTGCCGGCACCCCCCATAGAAATGTCTATTCTTGTCCGCAGCTTCGGACAAGAATAGGAGATGTTCTATCTTTTGCGGAGCCGTGGACCGGAAGTTCGGGGCCGAAGCCCGGAAGTATGGGTCCGCACTGCGCAAATGCAGAAGCGGAGGGCACATAGTGTGCTCTCCGCTTCACGTCCCGCCCCATAGAGAATGAATTGCGGAACGGACCCTTTTGCGGACGTGTGAATAGGGAATAATTAGTGGAATTAGGCATAATAGTTGTAATGTAAAGGCATCAGCTATTTGAAATAACAAACCAAGATGGAGGTCACTTCACGTGTTGTCCCACAGGTCTACTTTTGTAGACACTGGGGGGGGGGGGGGGGTTTGCCCTTTAGCTGTACTTGATGCTCCATTTTTTTGACCGAGCTGTGTCTTTTTGCAGCATAAAGCCTCATTCACCTTCAGTGTTTTGGTCAGTGATTTCCATCAGTGATTGTGAGACAAAACCAAGAGTGTATAGGCTACACAGACATAGGGGCACATTTATTAAGACCAGCGTTTTAGACGCTGGTCTTAATAAAGCCCTATAGCTGGCGGTGGATCGTTGGAGCTATGAAGAGGCGCCAGCCTCTTCATAATTTCGGTGGATCCTCCACCAGTTCTAAATGTAAGACAGCTTGACGTGTGAATGAGGCATAAGCTGTAGTTTTTGTTGGTACCATTTTGGCTTTATGATTGCTTCTTATTTAATTTTTTGGGAAGCGAGGTGGGTGAAAATTTCAATTCTGTATTCTTTATGAGGTTCACCATACGGTATATATGGTAGCTTTATTCTGCATATGATATGGTAGCTTTATTCTGCACTCCACTAGGGGTCTTGAACATACAGAGGTCTAATCGCCGGTACAATACACTGCAATAGCTACCTATTGTAATGTATTGTACCTGTCAGTTTACATTTACATTTTGCCTATCAGACCTTTCATCTGGCAGGGCCTGAAAGGCTTTGGTACATGGCAGATCCGGAGGCTTTTGTAAGGCCCCGTGGTACCACAGCAAGCATCAGGACCCAGTGACAATACTGAAAGAGGTCTGAAGGGGAAGAGAGGGTGCCCCCTACCTCTGTAAACCCTTTAGATTGTGTGGTCGCTACTGACCATAGCATCTAAGGGATAAACCAGCCAGGATCCGCGCTAGTTCCGATCTTGGCCGTTACAGTTCACCCTCGTTTCTAATGGCAGTAACTCAGTACCTCAGCAGTACCATGCCGTAAATGTATTTCACGGTGCAGGAATATGATACTTCCCATGCCACACATCTATAGCATGGTGTGGGAAGGGGTTAAAGGGAATACATCACCAGGTTTATGGTGTTCTAACCAAGAGCTGTATAAACTAGTGATAGATCTCCTTAGCAAAACAATGGGTCACTTTCTTTAATTGACCCTTCTGTTTTGCTTAATTCTTGTACTGAACATCTCCAGTGCATGCCTATGAGTCCTGATATTCAAAAACGCTGAGCTCTTCTCACCCACCTACCACTTGACAGCGGCGAATCAATGGATGTCGTATATCTGGACTTCTCCAAAGCATTTGACACCGTATCTCATAAAAGGTTAGTAAATAAAATGAGGATGCTCGGACTGGGAGAAAATGTCTGTATGTGGGTAAGTAACTGGCTGAGTGACAGAAAACAGAGGGTGGTTATTAACGGTACACACTCAGATTGGGTCACTGTCACTAGTGGGGTACCTCAGGGGTCAGTACTGGGCCCTATTCTCTTCAATATATTTATTAATGATCTTGTAGAAGGCCTGCACAGTAAAATATCTATTTTTGCAGATGACACTAAACTGTGTAAAGTAATTAACACTGAAGAGGACAGTTTTCTGCTACAGAGGATCTGGATAGATTGGAGGCTTGGGCAGAAAAATGGCAGATGAGGTTTAACACTGACAAATGTAAAGTTATGCACATGGGAAGGAATAATGCAAGTCACCCATTACATATTAAATGGTAAAACACTCGGTAACACTGACATGGAAAAGGATCTAGGAATTTTAATAAACAGCAAATTAAGCTGCAAAAACCAGTGTCAGGCAGCTACTGCCAAGGCCAATAAGATAATGGGTTGCATCAAAAAGGGCATAGATGCCCGTGATGAAAATATAGTCTTACCACTTTACAAATCACTAGTCAGACCACACATGGAGTACAGTGTACAGTTCTGGGCTCCTGTGAACAAGACAGACATAGCAGAGCTGGAGAGGGTTCAGAGGAGGGCAACTAAAGTAATAACTGGAATGAGGGATCTACAGTACTCTGAAAGGTTATCAAAATTAGGGTTATTCACTTTAGAAAAACGACAACTGAGGGGAGATCTAATAACCATGTATAAATATATCAGGGGTCAGTACAGAGATCTCTCCTATCATCTATTTATCCCCAGGACTGTGACTGTGACGAGGGGACATCCTCTGCGTCTAGAGGAAAGAAGGTTTGTACACAAACATAGAAAAGGATTCTTCACTGTAAGAGCAGTGAGACTATGGAACTCTCTGCCTGAGGAGGTGGTGATGGTGAGTACAATAAAGGAATTCAAGAGGGGACTGGATGTATTTCTGGAGTGTAATAATATTACAGGCTATAGCTACTAGAGAGGGGTCGTTGATCCAGGGAGTTATTCTGATGCCTGATTGGAGTCGGGAAGGAATTTTTTTCCCCTTAAGTGAGGAAAATTGGCTTCTGCCTCACAGGGGTTTTTTGTCTTCCTCTGGATCAACTTGTAGGAAACAGGCCGAACTGGATGGACAAATGTCTTTTTTCGGTCTTGTATACTATGTTACTATGTTACTTACTGCAGTAGGAAAAAAACAATGTCAATCAGCGTCATGAGGTGGGGAGAGGTAGCTTCTTATGAATATGAGAACTCACTGGCATGTGCTGGAGCAGTTAGGACTTAGGACAGCATGACACTGGTAACAGATTCCTTTTCCAAAAATATTGCCTGGACATACCATTAGAGTATAGCCCAAATTTAGCTATACATGATATTCTGCTAAATTATTGTTTTAATCTTCTTGCCTTCAAATCAAAGGGGGGAATTTATCAAGACTGCTATTTCTAATGCCAGTCTGGAAATACTTTGTGGCGGTGTGAGATGCACTCAGTTTATTAAGAGGTTCAACTTTTACTTTTGGCCCATATTGGCAGGTATGTGCGCCGAAATCTACACCAGCTGATATAGATTTCAGTCTTAACTTGAGTCAGAAAACTGGCATAAATTATCTTAAAGGGGTTATCCAACGTCACCCGCGATGCTAGGGAGGCTCATTCCTGTCATGGCCTGCTATTTGCTGCTCCACCCATCGCCGGATGTTTTGATCCGCACGACGAAGAGATGCAGCAGCGGTCATGCGGGGATCCCGAGCGTCGCAAGGTAAGCATAATCTATATAAGGGGCATGGACATTGGGGACATGTTTTAACTCCTTTAAATCTGTACAGCTATGCAGAGCGCACCCTCTTTTTTACAATTTGCGAAAAAATTCTGTACAAATCAGGACTGCTCGAATGTGTTTTTGGGTATATTTTGTGAAAATCAGTTAGAAGTGACATGGACAAGAAGAGAAGTTTTACAGAAAATCAAGCTATGATGCAAAGGTTCAGTGCAGAAGGAAAGTCCTGATGCAATTTGTTTACTGACTTTCTAGAAGTGTCCACTGGAAAGAGATGTGCAGCCAGCTTATGATTGTTGACCTTGTGAGTTTATCATGTTTGAGTAGAGGCTCGATATAGTGAAAATGTCAGCCATCATGGTACTCATAAAATATGTTGAGGAGTAAAGGGGTAAACACATTTATTCCATCTACAACTACTTTATTTGCACTACCTTTGCACAAACGCTTGTTTGTTCAGCCTACCTGTTGATTTCACGGCAGGAAAGGAATTTATTTATTTCATGTAACTCTGAGGCCTTATTTTGTCACTTCTTCATTGAAAGGGTTGTCACCTCATCAAGTTATATTTATTAAGTGTATAACATTGATATAAGTAACTTACTAATGTAGTTCCTTTAGCAGTAATGGTTCTGGTTCCCCCGTATCTTTTTACTTCCTTTTTATTGACTGCACGTTTTCAGGGGTTATGGTCACTGTTACAATGCGGCAGCGGTGGCCGTGATTGCGCACACAAGAAAAAAAAAGCCAGCTTTTCTGGTGGCTGGGAATTGATGGAGCAAGCGCGCACAGAACTGCACGCATGCGCATTAGCTCCTGTTCCTGGCCACTTATCAATCTCCACTGTCATTCTCTCCTGTTTCCTCTCCTGTAAAAAACATATTGCCCCAACCACTTACCATTGGTTGTTACTAGGGGGTCGACCGATTATCGGTATGGCCGATATTATCGGCCGATATTCATGATTTGCACAGTTATCGGTATCGGCACCTAACCAGGCCGATATACCGATAACTGTGCTATCACAGAACATGAGCGCGCCGGTCTCAGCGCGGCCATGTTCCCTCAGCAGCACAGGGGAGAAGGAGGCAGTGTCTCTCCCTCCCCCTGTGCCGCGCTGCCAATGGAGAGAAGAGGAGGAGGGGCTGAGGGCGCACTGGCCACCAATGGACAGAGAGAAGAGGAGGAGGAGGGTCTTAGGGCGCACTGGCCACCAATGATAATAACGTTTCAGATATTACAAACACAGGCATTAGAAACACATTGCCCAGACCCTGCCTCTGACAGGGCGCTGCGATCCGCGGCAATTAACCCCTCAGGTGCCGCATCTGAGGGGTTAATTGCCGCGGATCGCAGCGCTCTGTCAGAGGCAGGGTCTGGGCAATGTACTTCTAATTTCTGCGTTTGTAATATCTTAAACGTTATTATCATTGGTGGCCAGTGCGCCCTCAGCCCCCCCTGTCCACAGTATAAAAAACATTGGTGGCCAGTGCACCCTCCCCCATCCCCCCTTCCTCCCTCCTTCCCCCCCCATCCCATCAGTATTAATATCATTGGTGGCAGTGGCCACAGGGTCACCCACCTCCTCTCTTCTGATCGGAGCCCCAGCAGGAGCCCCAGCAGTGCAATGCTGGGGCTCCGATCGGTTACCATGGCAACCAGGACGCTACTGAAGCCCTGGCTGCCATAGTCAGCTCCCTGCTGCTGTGTGCACAGAGCACAGGGCAGCAAGGAGAGTGTGAAGTCCTATTCACCCTAATAGATCTCTATTAGGGTGAATAGGACAAGGGATGTAAAGAGCACAGGGGAAATAGTAATTAAATAAAAAGTAAAAAAATTTAAAATAGTAAAAAAAAAAGAAACACCTAAATATTAAGTATAAATTAACCCTTTTCCAATTTTACATATAAAATATATAAACAATAAATAAAAAAAACATATCGCCGTGCCCAAAAAGTCCAAACTATTAATTTAAAAAAAAAAAGTGTTGAATGCTGTAACAGGAAAAAAAAAAATCCAAAAATTAAAATGCGCAGAATATCAGTATAAAATATCGGCTATCGGCCTGAAAGTTCACAGAATACCAGTATCGGCTCTAAAAAATCAATATCGGTAGATCCCTAGTTGTTACGATTGCACAGGGCCTGTTCTGCTGAGACTGCTAGTTTATCAGAATCACTAGCAGCCTCAGGAGCGTGCACGTACAGGCAAGGGGGATATTATATTATTCCAACACTGCTTGCCTGCTTCATCACTTACAGCAGAGGAATCGCCCCTACTACAGCTCAAGAAGTGCCTCAGGAGCCGTGTGCTGAGGACTGAAATCAGGAGGGGAGAAACTCTTTAACTCATTAGATTTACACACATCATGTGCCTTTAAGGTGTATATGTGTCTCTTTGATATGAAAGGTACATGACCTTAGTGGGTAAGGGCACTACTTAAAGGGGTATTCCAGTAATTTCAAGTTATCTCCTAGCCACAGGATAGGAGATAACTATTAGATCGCTGGGGTTCCTACTGCCAGGACCTTTACTGATCTTTATGGGACGGCTGCAGAGTACAGCACTAGAAATTAATAGAATGGCAGTGCACATGCCAACCTGCTGCTCTGTTCATTTTTGGTGTTCCTGTGGTGTACAGGGTCCTTGTGATTGGTGGGTGACTCAGTGGGAGGACCCCCATTGATCTAATACCCTATCCTGTGAATAGGAGAGCCCTATTACAGTAGTGACCCGGAAGGAAATAAAAAAGCCATGGATTCTTATCGAATGTAAAGAGGTCTGATGGGGACCTGCAATTTCAGAGAAAATGCACAGTATTAAATGTTAAAGCCATACCAGTTGAATATTGAGAATATTTCTCAGAAGTTAAATACACTATATTTTTGCCATTTAGTTGATCCATGTTACCTGTTGATCATCTGGTGTCCAAATACCACAGGTAATTTGACTTTCCAGGTTTATCTCTGATGACCAATGTCGCTGACCACTCACGGAGCCCACAAGCACAAATCCATCTCGGTATGATATCAAAGCTTGAGTGCCATCATGACTCCAAGTAAAGTCACTAACCTATTAAGGATTTAATAGAACACCATTAGTTTTTCAGTAATATTAAGAATATAGCAAAAAAGATGTCACACAAGAATGAAAAATGAAGATACAATTGAGACATATAGAGGATCATTTAAGAAAATGACTACAAAGAAAAAAAATCAGTTGCTGAAAAGCAAAAAACAAGTAGACCTTAAAGACTATGTACCCTTTTGGGGGCATTTTGAAAAAAAAAATTATTGCATTGTACTTATTTTGAGCTAAAAATCTTTATTTCAATTGGTCTCTATTAAAAATATGAAATCCTTTTTTGTTTACATAGCTGAAATAAGGTTTATTAGATGACCTACCAGTCACACAGCTAGAAAAACCGTTGACCCTTTGACAGAATGGCTCGATTTTTTGGTTTTACAGTAATAATTAACCATTTATTGATGACCTCTAGCCTCCATTGCCTACTAAAAGACTCATACTTTGCTGCTCTCTGCAGACCCATTCCTGCACGCTGGCTCCTGTTCACCCAACTATTCGGGCACTGGAAGATGGATGAATGGGAGCCGATGAGAAGAAACAAAACGGCGGGGAGCCATCCTCGGCCATCTTATGGACAGGGCCTCTATGTGGACAGCACAGAAGAGTTATCAAACAAGAGTAGGGTTACCGGACATTACCAGTCTGTCTCTAATCTAGAGTGAGTTTATCAGAAATACAGTGTGCATGCATTAGTTCTGTGGACGCTTTGATCTGTGCATGCACAGGTTCTGGACTCAAGTGCAGATCAAAGCACCTAGGGAACCAGCGTAGGTGCACAGTGTTTCTATGGCATTCGCTGAAGTTTACTGAAAGACTGGGCATCTCATATACCCTAGAGAGCACAAAGTGTGGCATGGGCAGTGTGTGGGCTGGCATTCCTGGACATACCAAAGGCTGGTCACAGTTCTCTCCATGAATACCAGGCAGGAAAACTCATGGTAGGTAATGGCACCCCACACTATGATACCTGGTGTTTGTCCTGTGTGTATCCGCAATAGGAATGACTGCAGTAGGTGTTCTCCAGCCCTCCTGTGAATTCTGATGTGGCCATCATTAGTACCAAGGCAGAATGTTCTTTCATTACTGAACACAACTCTTTGCCAGTGATGGCCACATCAGAGTCCGCAGGAAGGCTGGAGAGCTGAAGTGTTATAGTGTGGGGCACAATTAGCATGCCTTTTCCAGTCTGGCAATCATGGAGAGAACGTTGATCAGCCTTTGTTATGTCCAGAACATTGTGGACCTAGTACTACTGCCTTTTTTAACTCCGGATAAATGGCATTCCAACAAAATAATGCCCATGCTACAAAAAGGCCAGCTTGATCACCAGCACACTCCCCTATCAAGATTGTTTGGGACTAGATGGGGCGATGGATCTCTCATACACAGTAGCCAAAACCACCTTAGCTGAACTACAGGTCCAAGTTAATACACCTTGGAATGACATTCCACAGGAGGATATCCAGCCTCTGCATGACCATTACCATTCCAGAGTGGAAGCCTGTATGGCAGTAAGGGGAGATGCCACCCAGTATTAATATGACCCTGCTTTAACAAACACCCTGCTGCAGAATCCAAAATAAAGGGTGCACCACTGGCAGTTTATACTGTATTTTGTGAATCTCAGCTTAAAGGGGGTGTCAATTTTATGATTACTGTTGACCATCGTGTTTGTAAGATGACTAAGTCACTTAATATAACCTTTACTGAAATTCTGGGTCATTTGCTATCTTTCATAAGGTATGCCCTCTTGTTTTCCAAGTATTTTGTGATGTCCACAGGGAGGTACTGTCCATAAAATGGCTGCTGATGGAGGGTCATGTGACCAGACAAATCACCTCCGTGTGATGTCTATTGAATTCAAATACACTGCTCTTCACATATGGGAGTTTAGTGCAGGTACAGTGTGTTTGACTGGGAATGGAGAAGGCTGAGTGATTTGTCTGGTCACAAGACCCTCCATCAGCCGCCATCTTATGGACAAGACCTCTATGTGGACAGCACAGAAGATCTGCTTAACAAGAGGAAATGGCTTATGAAATGTAGAAGCTGGCACAGGATATCAAAAGCTCTGCGAGTAAGTGCCATATAGTCATTTCACATATATATTGGTCAACAGTAGCCAGAAAGAGGCCAACCCCTTTAATCATATAACATATTAAGTGTTCTTTTTTCATTTTCTACTAGTGCATATAGAGAGTGACAAACCCCGCCGGCCTCTACATAACTTCGGCGCATTCAGCGTAGCTTCTAAATGTAAGCCAGCTTCCTAGCTGGCTTACATTTAGACCATTTTCTATGCATAAAACAGGCGTAGAAAATGATGAACGAGTCCCCCCACACCGCACCCACAATTTTAGACCTGTGCAATGCATCTGTGCCACAAAAGGGGACCGTATACTGCTAGAGATGATCTGGATAGATTGGTGGCTTGGGCAGAGAAGTGGCAGATGAGGTTTAACACTGACAAATGTAAGATTATGCACATGGGAAGGAAAAATACATGTCACCAGTACATACTAAATGGTAAAACACTGGGTAACACTGACAAATGTAAGGTTTTGCACATGAGATGGAAAAATACAAGTCACCAGTAGATACTAAATAGTAAAACCCTAGATAACACTGACATGGAAAAAGACTTCGGAATTTTAGTGGACAGTAACCGTAACTGTGGAACCAGGTGCTGCCAAAGCCATTAAAATTTTAGGGTGCATTAAAGGGGTATAGATGCACGTGACAAGAACATAGTCCTGCCGCTTTCTAAATCACTAGTCAGACTGCACAAAATATTGTGTACAATTCTGTGCTCCTGTGCACAAGAAAGACAGCAGAGCTAGAGAGGGTTCAGAGGAGGGAAACTAAAATAATAACTGGAAAGGGTAGACTACAGTACCAGAAAGATTAACACAATTAGGGTTATTTAGTGTAAAAAAGAAAAAAAAGAAAAAAAAAAAAGACAGAGGATATCTAATAGGCATATAAATATATCAGGGGTCAGTACAGAGATATCTCCCATCATCTTTTTATACTCAGGACTGTGACAAGGGGACATCTACGTCGACGAGGGTCCTATATCAACATAGAAGAGGATTCTTTACAGTAAGAGCAGTGAGACTATGGAACTCTGAGGAGGTGGTGATGGGGAGTTCACTAAAGGAGTACGAGAGGGACCTGGCTGTATTTCTGGAGTGTAATATTACAGGCTATAGTTACCAGATTTCTGGAGAAGGGTAATTGATCCAGGGAGTTAGATTTTTTTCAGGAAAGATTTTTCCCCCCTAAAATTAGGAAAATTGGCTTCTACCTCCTGAGTTTTTTTTTTTTTTTTTGCCTTCTTCTGGATCAACCTGGAAGGATAACAGGCCAAACTAGATGGACGGATGTATTTTTCAGTGTTAACTATATTACTATGTAATTTCATCTAGAGAAAAAGATTAATGTATTTTTTGCTTTGTAAGATGCACTTTTTCCCCAAAAAAATGGGGGGGGGGGGTATGGCTGGGCATCTTATAAAGCGAATACTAGTGAGCGCTTATGCATTAGGTGCTGGCAGTAGGTAGTGAAGCAGTGCAAGTGCTTCCGGTACTCACCCTCCCTGGTTTTCTTTCCAGGGGCAGGTGCTGCACTGTCTTGACCCCGTATAGCGTCAGGACGTAGTGCGCGCACTATGACCTAACGCTGCACGCAGTGAGACTGATCTGAGGTCTGATGGGGATCTCACACTGAGGGCTGATCTGAGGTCTAATGGGGATCTCACACTGAGGGCTGATCTGAGGTCTGATGGGGGGAGATCTCACCATTGAGGGCTGATCTGAGGTCTGATGGGTGTCTGAAATAAAGGGCCGATATATGGTCTGATGCGGGTCTGAAATAAAGGGCTGATCTGAGGTCTGAAGGGGGAATGACATGGAGGACTGATATGAGGGTCTAATGTGATGTCCCGATATGGGGGTCTGATCCGATGTCCTGATATTTATTGGGCTCTGATGTAAGGATCCGATATGAGGTCTGATGAAAAATATATCTTTTGCTTCTAAAACCTGGGGTTCGTCTTATCATCGGGTGCGTCTTATAAAGTGAAAAATATGGTATATATGTTTGATAAAGTTTGGTTAATTCAGTCAGATTGTTTCTTGTAAACACTCATTATATGGATGATTATGCTCATGTCGCAATGCTTGGATGCATTATTCCGAGCAACATGATAAAATTAACTTCTGCAGAGGGTTTTAAAAAAAATGGCATACACTTTTTCTGATTTACTTTACTACATTAAAGAGGACCTTTCACCGATTTAAAAACTAAAAACTAACTATACCTGTGGGCAGAGCGGCGCCCAGGGGTCCCCCTGCACTTACTTGTATGTCTGGGCGCCGCTCCGTTCACCCGGTATAGGCTCCGGTGTCCGAGCTCCCTCTGTTGTATGGGGCGGGGACTTTGTATCAGGCGTGTCCCTTGCTGCAGAGCTGGCCAATCACAGCGCACAGCTCATAGCCAGGCTATGAGCTGTGCGATGTGATTGGCCAGCTCAGCAGCAAGGGGCACGCCTCATACAAAGTGCCCGCCCCATACAACCAAGGGAGCTTGGACACCGGAGCCTATACCGGGCGAACGGAGCGGCGCCCAGGCATACTAGTAAGTGCAGGGGGACCCCTGGGCGCCGCTCTGCCCGCAGGTATAGGTAGATTTTAGTGTTAAAAGAGGTGAAAGGTCCTCTTTAATTTGGTTTCCAGGATCTCTAATCTTTTTAATTATTCCCAAGATAATAAGTGAATAACCTTAATATAACACTAATGGCACATTGTCTATTTAATAAATTATTTTGGATAAAGATGGAGTCAGGGTACTTTCACACTTGCATTAGAGCAGCGTTTCTCAAATAGTGGGGCGTGCCCCCCAGGCTCCGTAAAGGGGGGCTCCAGGTGACAGGAGATGAACGCTTCTACTGTGGAAGCGTTCATCTCCATAGTGATCTGTATCGCCGTCCTCTGGACAGCGATACAGATCGCTGTGCTGTGCGGCAGGGGAGGGAGAGGCGTCTCCCTCCCCTGCTCCTCTGATAGGCTGGCGGCACAAGGCCCGCAGCCTATCAGGGCGGTTCAGGCGGCGCGATGACGTCATTGTGCCGTCTGAGCAGAGTACCGAGCAGGACACAGGCCGGAAGAGGCCTGCATCCAGCGCTTCCAGGGAGGTAAGTATTGGGTGGGGGGACACTGGACCCTATTGGGGGGAGGGGTTAATGTAGCCTGCACATGATTGGGGAGGGGTTAATGTAGCCTGCACATGATTGGGGAGGGGGTTAATGTAGCCTGCACATGATTGGGGAGGGGGTTAATGTAGCCTGCACATGATTGGGGAGGGGGTTAATGTAGCCTGCACATGATTGGGGAGGGGGTTAATGGAGCCTGCACATGATTGGGGGAGGGGTTAATGGAGCCTGCACATGATTGGGGGAGGGGGTTAATGGAGCCTGCACATGATTTGGGGAGGGGGTTAATGGAGCCTGCACATGATTTGGGGGAGGGGGTTAATGGAGCCTGCACATGATTTGGGGGAGGGGGTTAATGGAGCCTGCACATGATTTGGGGGAGGGGGTTAATGGAGCCTGCACATGATTGGGGGGAGGGGGTTAATGGAGCCTGCACATGATGGGGGAGGGGGTTAATGGAGCCTGCACATGATGGGGGAGGGGGTTAATGGAGCCTGCACATGATGGGGAGGGGTTAATTTAGCCTGCACATGATTGGGGAGGGGGGTTAATGTAGCCTGCACATGATTGGGGAGGGGGGTTAATGTAGCCTGCACATGATTGGTGGAGGGGGTTAATGGAGCCTGCACATGATTTTGGGGGGAGGGGGTTAATGTAGCCTGCACATGATTTGGGGGGAGGGGGTTAATGTAGCCTGCACATGATTTGGGGGGAGGGGGTTAATGTAGCCTGCACATGATTGGGGAGGGGGGTTAATGGAGCCTGCACATGATTTGGGGGGGTGTTAATGGCCCTCACCTGTGGGGAGATTGGTGTACTTATAACAATTTTATAGACAAATGATACTATTTACAGTCGCGTGGGGGGCGCAAAATGTTTTCTTCTTCCTAGGGGGGGCATGACAGAAAATAATTGAGAAGCACTGCATTAGAGGATTCCGGCAGGTAGTTCCTGTTCCGGAAATCCGTATGCAAACGGATAGCATTTGTTTCCGGATCTGTCAAACAAATGCATTGCAATACCAGATCCATCTCTCCGGTGTCATCCGGAAAACCGGATCCAGTATTTATTTTTTCCCAGATTTAAAGGTCTGCGCATGCGCAGACCAGGAAACCGGATCGGTTTTTCCAGAACACTTGGTACCGGTTCTGGCATTAATACATTTCAATGGAAATTAATACCGGTTCAGGCATTCCGGCAAGTGTTCCGGAATTTTCGCCGGAGACAATACCGCAGCATGCTGCTGTATTTTCCCCTGCCAAATACCATAAAGGGACTTAACTGAAGACATCCTGATGCATACTGAACGGAATGCTTTCCATTCAGAATGCAGTAGGATAAAACTGAAGGTGTTTTTTTTTAATTTTCCATGTCAATATCAATATTAAAAAAATAAACCTGCAGTTTTTGCACTGGTCACTAATAATTCTAAACCTAATAATAGAAGCCACTTCTTGGTCTTTACAGATCACTTTACTGCAGTTATCTGCTTATCTGTCATTCTAATGCTGCCTGTAATGATATCACCTCTGTGTATAGATAAGAAAGGATCCATCATTCACAATAGATGATTGTCAAAGCTCATCTATTCTTTTCTTGTACAATGACCTATACACAGGTCACACAGCATGCCTACAAAACTCGGTCATAGAAGTCAATAAGGTCCCCTCCAGCCCATTGTGTCTATGGCCCATGTGGCCACTGTAAAGCAATTTTCTTAAAGGGAACCTGTCACCAGGAAATTCACTGATAAACCAGGCATGCTGCCTTGTAGGGCTCACTCTGCTGAATATAATGATACCTCTCACTTGGAGATCTGGTGCTTTATTGTGGAGAAATAGTACTTTTAATCCATATGCTAATGAGCTGATTTGAGTCCAGTAGTTGATATGAGTCCAGCGTTTTTTCTATTTAGAGCTATAGCCACTCCCCTATTCACTTCTTCAGTTGTAAAAGGGGCGTGGTTTATTACATCATTCATTCATTTTAATAACTGGAGGGAAAATGAATAACAGGGAATGCTTAGGTAAAAAAAGGGGAGGAATATATTATTGAAGTTAGTAATTATAATAAGGGCTAGTTTGTTCATGGGGTGATAAACACATGATGGCTGATAAGGGACATGCCGCCGTGGGTATGGCAGTTAGGCTTTAAAGTGAAAGGCAGCAAGGCTTGTATTGGCTATAATGCAGGTCATTTTTTTAAACCACGCCCCTTTTACAACTGAAGAAGTAAATAGGGGAGGGGCTACAGCTCTGAATAGAAAAAATGCTGGACTCATATCAACTACTGGACTCATATCAGCTCATTAGCATATGGATTAAAAGTAATATTTCTCCACAATAAAGCACCAGATCACCAAGTAAAAGGTATAATTATATTCAGCAGGGTGAGTCCTACAAGGCAGCATGCCTGCTTTATCAGTGAATTTCCTGGTGACAGGTTCTCTTTAAAGGAGTTATTCAAGTCTGGAAATGTTCCCCCCATACCCCGGGGCCCATCACACTGATTCTACTTACCTTGCTCCCTGCTCCCCGCCACTTGTTTTCTCGTGCATGGATGAAAACATCCGGTGTCGTGAGGGGAGGGGGGGGTTTCGAGGAGCCAATGGCAGGCGGTGACGGGGATGAGCCTCCCAAGCATCGGGGGTGACGCAGGGAGCCAGGTATATGGGGGGGGGGGCATTTTCAGCCTCAGATAACCCCTTTAATGCTTTCTAAATGCACAGATAAACAAATAACAGATTAGAAAAAAAGGATATGAGTTGATATCTGTTTTTTACTGGAAGCTAACATTTTGTATGAAACATTAAAGAGAACCTTCAGAGAGGATGCATCTGAAAGCTTTCTCTCTAGCTAGAACAAATTCTTCAAATTTCTTCATCAAGAAGGATGGTTCTCTTCAGCCGTGTATTAAATTACTGTGTTCTGAATAAGATCTCAGTGAAGAACAAATGTCCTCGTCCTCTGCTACTAATCCCTGAACTCTTTGACAGACTCTCTGGAGCCACGGTGTTCACAAAGCTGGATCTTCTAGGGGTTTACAATTTGATCTGCATCTGTGAGTATGACCGCTTTTAACAACCATGACTGCCATTACAAGTGCCTTGCCCTTTGGATCCTGCAGTTTTTCAATAATTTGTTAACAATCTCTTCTTGGACCTACTGTTTGTGTTGTGGTCCATCTGGATGATATCCTGGTTCTCACTCTGGTCGGTCCTCCAACATCTGTGGAAGAACAGACTGAATGCCAAATATGAAAAATGCCTTTTTTTAAAAGACTACTCCACCCTTCTAGACTGTGATTTTTGACCGGGGCACATCAATAAACCCTGAAAAGTTATCTGTAGTCCTGGATTGGCCATGTTCTTTGAACCTCAGTTTCTAGGGTTTAATTACCAAAATATTACCAGCAATGTATTCCTCAGTTCTCCACCCTTACCACCCCCATCTCTGAATTTACCCACAAAAGGGGTGAGCACTATGAAGTGGATATCCAAAGCAGATTCTGCTTTCCAGACTGTTAAGCAAGCGTTCTCCTCAGCCTCACCGCTGCACTGCCCAGCTGTCTCTGAGCAGATATTCTTTGAGGTGGATGTATCTTCCATGGGAGCTGGAGCTGTTCTTACCCAAAATAGGTTCCTCCAGTAGAATTTTCACTTATGGCTTTTTCTCTAAATCCTTTTCCCCTACAGAATGCAATTACTACATTTGTGGCAGCAAGCTGCTTGCCATCAAATTAGATCTACAAGAGTGAAAACACCTCCTGTCACCATGTCCCTAAGCACTTAGTAGTCCACCAATAATAGCAGAAAATAAGACTCCTCCCCAGGATGTCCAATATTAAGTTGCTCCCTGTACCACTTGTGCCCAGAAGAGGGCTCCTAGTTGGAAGCCTGCAGGTCTTATCCTTCATTTGCAGATTCCTGAGGCTCCGTGGCATCAAATCTGGATGGATTTTATAATGGATCTACCACTTCTTCTCAGCCATTTGGTTGGTGGTCATCATTTTTCAATGATAGCCCATTTGGTCCCTGCGTACAGTCTACCTTCTGCAGCTCAATTATCTACTTTGTTCATTAAGCATATTTTTCATTTCTATGGACTACTTCAACATATTGATATAAATATGGTACAGTGGCTCACCTCTGTAAATGGAATGGGGGTGTACTTTTTTTCCATTTGTCAGAAATCAGAACAAGATCTAAATGTTCTTTCTGGACAGATTTATTCATAATTTAAAGTTCACTCCACACATTAGCAAAACACACGTGGAATATTTGGATCTTACAATCTCCGTTAGAGCATCCAGGATTATTTGTAAAACATATCAGAACCTGTGCAGCAAGCGATCATGGACGCGGCCATGAGACTGGTGAGGGTGACCTAAGTGAGGAGCAGACAGTAGTGGATGATGATGTAACTGATCGCACATGGGAGCCAGGTGAAGAGGGGGCTTCATCATCATCAGGGGGCGAGGGTGGCAGACTGTCTGCTACTCAGCAGCCTACCTGTCCGGAAACAACTAGAGGTGTGTGGGTACATAGAGGAAGTGGCAGACAGTCAGCACGAAGTGGTGGGGGTAAAATATCATACTCGCCGATGTGGGAATTTTTCAAGTCGCTGCAGGACATCAGTGTGGCCGTATGAAGGATCTGCGGGCAGAAGGTGAAGCATGGCCAAGGTGCCAATTTTGGCAGCACAGCTCTGCATCAACACATGCTGTTGCCACCCTAGGTCATAAATATTAAAAAGCCCGGATAACACTTTAAGTGGTTAATGAACATGAATTGTGCTAATTGTACTTTATTGTCAAGTATTCTCAATTTTTAAGTGTTATGCTTAAATGTCTTGGGCTAATAAATGAATTTTAGGTTGAATTAGGAAAAACTGTCTGTTTTCTTAGAATACCGCTTTGTAAGGAACTTTACGTATGGCAAATACGGAACTACATACAGACACTCAGACACTGAGACATTATGAAATATAGTGTGTGGAGGGGGCACTTGGGCGTAATGTTTAGATGTATTTTATACCATTGTGCTTCAGATTGGTTGCTTTAATAAATATTTGTGATTATGTGGGATATAGCTGATTTAACATACTGCGTGACAAATTAATTCGGAATGCAGCAAAGCGTCCAAATCAAATCTTTGAAACTTCGCTCATCTCTGCTGTTGGACATTAAATTGGACTTTTCTTCTCCCTACCAGATTAACCGGACTTTTGAGCACTACTGTATCTTCGCCTCTTTTTTTTTTTCTCACCAAGACAACTGGGTGTTCCTGCTCACTCGGGCCTAGTTTTCTTATTATAATAATAATAATAATAATAATAATAATAATAATAATAATTCAAGCGAATCTAGAGGCAAGACATTCTATCTGGTGGAGTGGAAACATTTTGGTCCGGAGGAGAGATCCTTTGAATCTTCTCAAAACATTAATGCACCAGTCCTTCTGAAAAATGTTTTTTGCAACAGTCCTTACCACCAGACCAAACAAGAAGGGGCATAGGGACTAGGGGGTACTGTCATGGTGGTAGTATGTGCCCACCGCTGCTCCTCTCTGCTCACCCGCTTCAATGTTCCAGCTCTCCGAATGCCTGGACCCACCAGTATCCATCTTGCCCTGCCTAGCGTTCTCAGCCACTGGAGTAGCCATGTTCCCTCCTTCATGGAGGCTTCTTCCTGCCAGCCTCCTTCCTGCCAGCAATGCCTCTCAATGCCTATAGGGGACGTGCACTCTCTCTGGCTCTTAAAGAGGATCTTTCATCAATTTGTACTTTCTAAAATTAATACATCACGTTGAAGGCCAAGATTTGGAGACGTCATCGCACAATTTTTTTTACTGATACGCTGCTCAGTTGCCCCGTTGTGCCCTGTTCTGTTTTGGCATCCTGTATGCTAATCAATAGCATTGGTACAAGAAGGAAGAGACGGCCGCATTTCTTAGGGGGTGTTTCCTTCTCCTTGGCTGTGAGTTGCCCAATCACAGCGGACCACATCACAGCCATCGAGAAAAAAAACAGCTCATCTTCTCCCTGGCTGTTATGTGGTCTGCTGCGATTGTCCATTTTAATCATTTTTTTACTGTAATACAGCAAGGGTTACCAGCACAACAAACCTCAATATTTATCACCCTGATTCTTCAGCTTACATAAGCACCTCCTTATGTGGTCGCAAACTGCTGTATGGGCACATGGCAGGGCTCAGAAGTGCCATAAGGTTTTTGGAGGGCACATTTTGCTGGAAGATGTTTGGGCATCATGTTGCATTTGAAAAGATCCTGAGGTGGAAACCCCCAAAAAGTAATCATATTTTGGAAACTACACCACCCAAGGAATTTTTAAGAGGTGTAGTGAGCACTTTGACCCAACAGGCATTTCATAGAGTTTATAACACTTGGCTGTGAAAAAGAAAAATTATATATTTTTTATAACCCTTAACCCTCACAACCAGTGCTGTACATGTAGGGCGCCGGAGCGACCCGCGGCAATAATGCCGATCGCAGTAATTAAAGTCTTTAGATGCCGTGCTTACAGGCTTCTTACAGACATCCTCTGCGGCCAATGAGGATACCGGTAATTGATTTTCAATATGCTGGGTCTCCCTGAAGAGACCCAGGGCAATAAAGCTGGTGGCAGGTCAACATACTGTAAGAAATTAGCAATTTTGACATTTAAATGGATGTAAAAAAAAATCCATTAATGTTCAGAATTAAAAACAAAAAATTGGATTTTGTAGGCTCAAATCTAAGTTTCAAAATCATAACAAAAAAGTAAAGAAAAAACTGTTAAATAAATATATATATATATATATATATATATATATATATATATATATATAAAAAATGTAATAAAATGTGATCAAAAAGTCACATACACTCCAAAATAGTATCAATAAAAACTACAGATTGTCCCGCAAAAAATAATCCCACACACAGCTCAGTAGATATAACTATAAAAAAAAAGTTATAGGGGTCAGAATATGGTGATGTAAAAAAAAAAAAAAAGAAAAATAACCTGAGGATAGGTCATCAATAAAAATATATTGGAAAACCCCTTTAACTTTAGATGCATTGAGACAATACAAAAGTTCAATTTTCAAAGAGGCTATAATGCCAGAGGTGGAAGGGGTTACAGAGGGTGTCCACTCAGTAAAACCCTTGTTAATATGCCCTATTAGGCCATATAGAGGTTGTAGTAGCAGGTATCCTGCTCATAGCTCCCTTTAACTAGCCATAATGAAAGCTTATGATCCTTACTGGTAGAGAAATGGGGAGCCACTGAAATAGCTAACTCGGGAGAACTGAGAGTGAACAGGTACGACACGGTCATCCAGTTACTTCAATAGGCACTATGTAATAACCTTTTATCAACAGAAATGAGGACAAGACATTCATGTTCCATTTATTTTCTTTAAGAAAAGTTTTATCATAAAGCAACAAAAATAAAAAATAAAAAGTCTCACAGAGATAAGACACTCCAATCAGAGCTTGAAGATTTTAGCTGTGGAAATACTCCTCAAAAAGTAATCAATTTAACCTAACAATAACTTATGTTCTGTTTCTTATTATCCACTGCAATCAACAGTGAACCCTGCTAAAGCTGAATACGTGAATCAGAGGAAAAACAACCAACATGATGTGTAATTAACATATATTTGTTGTCAAGCACAAGTGCAAAACAAGAATCGCTTCACTGGCTAATAAACACACCCATATTACAATCATTTATTTTCATTCTTGATAATGAACGTACTTAAGTGTACTAAATCTTGTAAATCCAACATTTTCATATTTAATTTTTTACATTAAGAGCAGTAATGTAAAATGCACATTTCTCTGACAGAAAAGATAAATGCTGACAGTATACAAGATGGCCACACACAAATGTTATTCATAATTAAAATTCACTGCAACAATAAAATAAAAAAACAAAAAAGTAAACTCTACTTTTTGTTGAGCAGCATGATCAAACCAACAGTCTGGTAGGGTTGATCATGCTAATAAAAACAATACCCTTATTATGACTCTCAGTAAGCCCCATTACTGAGAATACTGCATTTTTATTGCAAAGGCCAGAGCCTTTGGAGCATTAGTTTCACACACTCCCTACAGCTTCAGTCCCTCCCCTCCTTCCCCTGGATTGAAAGGGTCGGTCTCTTGCACACGAACGTATGGCTTTTTCAGTATTTTACAGTCCGCAAAAAATCCGGATGACGTCCGTGAGCATTCCGTTTTTTGCAGAACGGAACAGCTGGCCCCTGATAGAACGGTACTATCCATGTCTGTAATGCGGACAATAATAGGACATGTTCTATCTTTGAAATGAACGGAAAAATGAGAATACGGAAACGGAAGGCACCTTCCGTTTTTTTTTTTTTTTTGCAGGTCCACTGAAATTAATGGTTCCGTATACGGTCTATATACGGAATGCAAAAAACAAAGGAACGTAAACGGGGGGAAAAAAAAAAAACGTTCATGTGCAAGAGGCCTTAGTCTTCTACTGCCTGCTGCTCTTCTAGTGCAGAGACCTGTATTCTTCTGCCTGTGCTGTATCTTCTGTTCTTGACACTGTTCAGTGTTTCTCCTGCTGTTTCTCCAAGATGTACAGATTCAAACTGAGCAAGCTTCGAAACTTGTCATCTCAGGTCTGCCCTGTGTCTCCCAAGACCGAAAGAACCCATTCTCAGCATCAGTGGGGGTCCCAGCAATAGTCAGCTAGTTATTCCCTATGTGCTAAGGATCGGGATAACTTATACACTTGGTACAACCCCTTTAACCTTTAAAAGGGCTTTCAGACATTTTACTACTGATGACCTATAATCAGGATAGGTCATTAGTATCTGGTTGTTGTTTTTGTTTGCAGAGTGCTGTTGCATTGTATGTTTTACCTTGTGTTTTCAGCCATAGCAACGTGCACCTGCGCATTGGGATGTGCTGACTGACCCCCTTTTTTTCTTTGCAGTTTGTATCTGGTCGTTGGAGGTCCGACACAGGGGACCCCTGATCAGCCGTTTCAGAGGAGAAGCTGCTGTGAGCACTGCGGCCCTCTCCATGCATATCAAGAACAGCGCTGTACATAGTATAGCAGCTCAGCCTCATTTACTTCTATGTGACTGAGCTCCGCCTAGGGCATGTGACCAATGAATGTGTTGTCACTGGCCTAAGAAAAGCTGAGAGAAGGCCACAGTGCTCACAGGAGCGCCAATGCTTTCTTAAACAGCTGATCACCATGGGTCCTGGGTGTCGAAACCCACCGATCAGGTACTAATGACCCATACAGAAGATGGGTCATCAGTAGTAAAATTACAGAAAACACCTTTAACCCCTTAAGGACCCAGCCATTTTTCACCTTAAGGACCAGACCATTTTTTAGCAAATCTGACATGTGTCACTATATGTAGTAATAACTTTAAAACGCTTTTACTTATTCAGGCTATTCTGAGAATGTTTTACCACAGTCATGAAGTACAATATGTGACGAGAAAACAATCATAAAATTTCATTTTTATTTATAAAAAAATACCAAATTTACAAAAATTTGGATAAATTTGCAAATTAGCAAATCTCAATTTCTCTACTTTTATAATAGATAGTAATAACTCCAAAAATAGTTATTACTTTACATTCCCCATATGTCTACTTCATGTTTGGATCATATTGGGAATGTTTTTTTTTTTTTTTTGGGGACGTTAGAAGCAGTGCGGGTACCCGATGCGCTCCTTCATCCGCCACAAACCACTTCTATGTCACAGTCAGCGCTGACCGCAGCATATAAGGTGTTAATCCGCTGACATCGCTGTTTACAGCAGGGGCCCGGCTACCAGGGACTGCCGGACCCCTGCAGTGACCGGGCAGGAGCAGCGCCTGCACCCGCCCAATCAGCCCGCCGTGCATGTACGGCGGAATGCATTCTGGCACAGCATCCCCCGCCGTACATGCAAGGCATTTTGCGTTAAGGTGTTTAAGGCGATTTTTATTTTTTATTTTTTTCACACTACTGAATTGACATCTGCCCACAATTATAGCCGTCTTCCCTAAAAGTTTTATGTCTTTAAAGGAAAATTAATTTCCATATACCAAAACTCATTAATTCATAATGGACACCAGATTTACCGCCCACCTGTGCTCCGCGATCATTGACCAGTTCCACAGACCATCTGCCTTCATACTGGATCCACACAAATATTCCTCCATCTGCATCACAAGTTGCCAACTTTTGGAAAGGTTCATTCCATCTCACTAGCACCACCTGAAAAACAACAAAAACAAGATTAATCAACATTACTAAGGACTCTGTGCATGAGTTTCGCACATCTTCCCTTGTTATGATTCATTAACTTCTAATTTGTCTCTTGACGTTGGAGCTGACAACCATTAATCACTATATTCAGAGTGAGCTTTAAAGGTAAGCCAATAAACAGAGTGGTTGAGCATTTTAAGATTTCATCTGATGCATTTACCATTCTGGGAAGACAACACATTTGTTCTGTTAAGTAAAATGCCAAACCTACTATTAGGATTCTAAAAAACAGTCAAACAAGTGATTTAGATCTAAAGTGCAATCAACCGTTCTGTAAATTTTCATTAATAGAAATGCAGAGTGTAAAACACTAGGGGGTGCAATATTAAAAGGGGTTGCCCAAAGTGTTAAAACATTTTTTTCAAAGGCAACAACTGTCATGATATAAGAATGTATACTCCTCAATGTAATTCCCCATCTCTACGAGCGATGATCCTTCCCACTGGGTTTTGTCTGTTTGGCTGCAGTGATGAAATGTCCTTATACTCCTTGTAATGGGGTCATGGCTGCAGCAGTTGGAATGATCTAAGCCAGGCATGCTCAACCTGCGGCCCTCCAGCTGTTGTAAAACTACAACTCCCACAATTTCCTGCTGTAGGCTGTTCGGGCATGCTGGGAGTTGTAGTTTTGCAACAGTGGAGGGCCGCAGGTTGAGCATGCCTGATCTAAGCAGTGGCACTGAAAGTGGTGGGGGATGAAAAGGAGAGTATACATATTTTTCTTATGTTATGACAATTGCTGCCTTTAGGGAAATTTTTTGAACAATGCCTCATTCAACCCGTTTACTATAAAATGCTGAATGTGAGCGTCCTGCTAGGCTTTTTCATTGGGGTATACGTTTAATAGCCCAAAACTTTATTCACATTTATAGTGCAACAATTATATTCACTTCAATGAGGCAAAGGACAAAGGACTCCACTTGACCTGCTTACTGTTCATTTCCCTCTTTGTGGTCATTCAGAAGATCATGGTAGACTTAGCAATTCTGTCCAGTAAATAAAGACAGAGTAACATAACATAAGTAAAAAAATATGTGGGTATAGTGAGTGCTTTTGCTGTATATGATGGGTGCTTTTGCTCTAAAATTTACTCATAGCCAAAAAATAATAATAACGCACCAAGGAGCTGGTGTGAAAGTAATGATGACATAAGTGATTACAATGTTTGAGCGAAAGGATAATTTTATTGAAAAACTGTACAATTGACAGGAAGCTTTAGTATCCTGTTGGACCGCCTCAAGCCTGGACACAAGATGAGGTACGGTTGGGCATAGAGGCATACATGTTCTGTATAGTATGCTGTGGCACATTAGCCCACGGATCTTGCAGCTGGGCCTGTAGATCCTGCATACTCATAGGTTGACGAATATGGCAACCCAGCTGGTCCAATAAATGCTAGACGTGAAATAAATCTGGTCACCAGGCACGTCAAAGAAGTGTTGCAATCTGGCAGAGACATTCCTGGGAAACCCTTGCTTTGTGCGGGTGAGCATTATCCTGCTGAAAAATGCCAGTTGGAAGCCTTGCCATGAGAGGCAACACATGTCCACAAGATGTCCTGCACATATCACTGAACTGTTGGTGTCCCTCATATCTCTACTAGGGTTGACCAACTGTAGTATGCTATGGCTCCCTAGATCATCACTCCAGCAGTTGGGGCAGTGTGTCACTCCTCAGCCAAAGGCAGGATTGAAGAGCTCACCACAAGGTGATTGTTGTGGGATCCCAAACAGAACCCAGATTGGCTGCAAAACACAATACAGTTCCAGTCCTTAGAAGTCCACTTTTCTCGTTCATTACACCACTGCAAATGAAGGCAACAGTGTCTGGCTGTCAATGGCAGGACACATAATGGGTGCTGTGACACTATTTCCTTCTACTAAACACCTGAAAATGGTCCAGGCAGAGACAGAGGTGTGTCTGGACGGTGGACAATGATACTATACAAGCTGCTTGTACTTGTCAGCAGATCAAACGTTTCTCTCCACTGCTTAGGTCAGACCGACATACTGTATACGACAACAAATTCGTTGAAACGACCATCCTGTCTTTCTCAGTTCAGTGATTCGCCCCCTCTCAAAGTCTGTCAACTAGACAAAATGAGTTTGATTTAGTCGTAGAGGTATGTCTAATAGTCAACAATCTCTTACCACAAAGGTACACTACCCAAAAGTAGCCTCTGACATCCTTATTATAGGGCAGTGGGGGAAGCATTTTATACCCTCTTGTATCAAGACCAAGAATCTAATCTCACCATACCTGTAGTCATTTACATATCTGCCTGAGGCATAACTGCATGCAGCATTTTGTAGAAGTCTGACATTTGTATCTGGGTGCATTGTTTTGTTTTTTTTGTCAGTGACTGTATGGATTGTTTTGTCTGGAGTGATTACGCCCCTTTCACCCAAGCGAGTTTTCCACACGGGTGCAATGCATGACGAGAACGCATTGCACCCGCACTGAATCCTGACCCATTTACTTCAATGGGGCTGTGTACATGAGCGGTGATTTTCACGCATCACTTGTTCACATGCTCTATATTCTGTGTTTTTTCACGCAACGCAGGCCCCATAGAAGTGAATGGGGCTGCGTCAAAATCGCAAGTATCTGCAAGCAAGTGCGGATGTGGTGCGATTTTCCCACATGGTTGCTAGGAGACTATCGGGATGGGGACTCGATCGTTATTATTTTCCCTTATAACATGGTTATAAAGGAAAATAATAGCATTCTAAATACAGAATTCTAAGTAAATTAAAGATGGAGGGGTTAAAGAATAAAAAATAATTAAACTCACCTAATCCACTTGTTCACGCAGCCCGTCTTCTTTCTTCTACTATCTTCAGGACCAACAGGAAAAGGACCTGTGGTGACGTCACTGTGCTCATCACATGGTCGATCACATGACCACAGTGACATCACCACGGGTCCTTTGACAGGTCCTAAACAAAGAACAGGAGACAGGCAGCTACGCGATCAATTGTAGAAGGGGAGTTAATAAAAAAAAAAGTTTAACCCTCAATTGACTGTTTACTAAGCATTCTGTATTAAAGAATGCTATTATTTTCCCTTATAACCATGTTATAAGGGAAAATAATAAAATCTACACAACACCTAACCCAAAAGTTCGGGTTCGGGTCTGGGTACCAAACATGCCAATTTTTCTCATGTGCGTGCAAAATGCATTAAAACGCTTTGCACTTGTGCGGAAAAATTGCGCATTTTCCCGCAATGCGCCCGCATCTTTTCCCGCAAAGCCAGTGTGAACCCAGCCTTAGGGTGTCTTCATACGTTGTGGAAAATTCTTCAAGAAAACTTGCAACATCAAGACTTCCACCATGTTAACCTATGGCAAACCGATTCTGCAGTGAAAAACACTGGAAATTTTGCACAAAA
Source organism: Bufotes viridis (assembly GCA_033119425.1). Classification (NCBI taxonomy): domain Eukaryota; kingdom Metazoa; phylum Chordata; class Amphibia; order Anura; family Bufonidae; genus Bufotes; species Bufotes viridis. Next base: position 327,426,275 of record CM065592.1, on the reverse strand, counting down.
TCCACACAGATTTTCCACAGTGTTTTCTACTGCAGAATCAGTTTGCCATTGAATTGAATGGAGAGATTCGCATAGAGAATATCTGCACTATACATCACACCAAAAAAATTCTGTGGATTTCGTGCCAGAATTTTCCGTAACGCGTGAAGGCACCCTTACTTAAAAGAACAATAAAAACAGATCTACAAAACAAGGCTTGTAAATAGTACATGGGGTGTCCTGTGAGAAACTGCAATCAAACCCTCCTATCAAACAATATACACAGATAATTGTAGAAAATACTACCGTAATTCATCTTCATCATAAATACAGTTATAAAAATATACTTAAAGGGGTTGGTTAGGAGTACAAAAACTTGCCTGCTTTTTACCAAAAACCAGAGTCACTCCTGTCCACAGGCTGTGTGTGGTATTACATTGGAGCGGAACTAGAATACCAAACAAAATCCATGGACGGGTGATGCGCTGTTTCGTGACAAAATCAGCCATCTTTTCCAATCTTGGACAAGACCTTTAAAAAAAGGTATTGATACACGTGTGTCAATAGTTCTTTGTAAGTATGTATTTATAATAAAATGAATAGGACATTTAAAGAGTATTTTCTCTTTAAATAAAATTAAAAAAACTAAGAGAAGCCATTATGAACATGACAGATCCGTTATAATCCATTTGACAGATACATTTTTATTTCTCCATTGAATAAGCCCCTGTTCGAGCTTACATTCTGGCTTCTGTTCGTTGTAGAAGACCCAATGCTCTGTCAGATCAGCTCATACCAGCGAAACCCAATGGACCTAATTGATCAATTGGTTCCTTCAGGTTCTTCTGTGGTTACCGTCCGTTTCCGTTGTGGTTGCTGTCAAATGTGGGACAGTGACTGCAAAAGCTTTTTTTTTTTTTGCTGGATTTAGTACTGTAGCACACGTCACTATTCTGCCCATCAAACAGCAACTGCAGCCTAATAGAAAAGAATTAATGCAAGTGTGAACAGAGCTAAGAGAGCTCAACTGTTTCCTGGATTGGATTGGACTAACCCTAAACTTTTCCGTATTTTGTCCATCCCTAAATCAAAGTATAATAAAGAAAAGTCAGATCGCATTCATCTGTAACTCCAAGTAAAATACAACATCTGATCAACCATGGCAGAAAAGAAATGAGACGACTTTTCATCATCTTTTGTTATTCCCCATAGACGTGAACTGGATATGCTTTGAAGGAACAACTATTACTTTGCTGTATAAACCATTATCACTAGAAGATTACAGGCAGAAGGCCAGAGAGGTTAGTGTTCAGCCTGGACCTCATAGACACCACAAATGGAGTTCGCCAACAATCTAATACTGCCACGATTCACACAAAAGAAATGAAATACGGTAATCTCAGTAAGAAAGTTACACTTTTTACAGAAGATTTCAACTGCATCATGCACTTGCCACTGGGTTACTTTCTGCAAGTATATGATTTATAGGACTGAAAAAAAACACTAAAAGAGAACGGAGGGGGAAAAAAAAAAATCAAATAAAATCAATCTTTATGCAAATTATTAATGATTTTAGTTATTACAAAGTAACTTATTAAATAGGTTATCCGGCCTAATTTAAAAACTAATGGGCAAGAGCACTGTGTTCAAAGCTAAAAACGAAAATCCCTTACCTTTCAATTCCAGAGCCATGGCTGCTGGCTGTCCCAGGCAGAGCGAAAGTCATTTGGGCCCTTTCTCACCAGACTACTGAGGTCACACACAGGCCTCAGTAATTATTTGTGCAAGAACGGCAAGTCACAAACGGCAATCCTGATAGAAAGTTACCTCTAAACCCAATGTAATGCGTTAACTAAGGCCGCTTTCAGACAGGCGTAATGTAGATGCTTTATAGTTGTCGTATTTTGGACAGAACATCTGAACTTCCCCAGAAAAAGATTAAGATGTGCCTTCCATTATATTGGCACAAAAAACACAGGCATTAAAAGGGGTTACCTGACACTAACAAATGCTCCCCCATATGCCGGGTCCCTCACTCTGATTCTATTTAACTGGCTCCCCGCACTGCAGCTTCTCCCCATGCACGGATAAAAAAGGCAGGTAGCGACAGGGACGAGCCTCCCTAGGATCAGAGATTATAGTCTGTTTTTATTTTCTGAATGCAGTTTTTTCACTCTGTACATGTTTATGGGGGCTGCGCGGGGCTGCCATTAAAACCTGTAGAAACCTGTACATAGGAGATGTTCTTTTACTTCGGGCTCATGCCCACGAACGTAAGGGCTCAGTGCCTGTATCGCGAACCGCGAATAGCAGGCCGCAATGTACAGGCACCAGCCGTGTGAAGTCTGCTGCGGATGTGGACCCATTGACTTGAATGGGTCCGCGATCCACATGGTATGGCAAAAGATAAGACATTGTCTTATCTTTTGAAGTGTGGAAGCATGGACCCTGAAGTCCACATAAGAGATTCGTAGTATTTCTGCGGGCTTCCGATCCGTGCCACCAGTGCGCAAAAAATAGGACAAGTCCTATCTTCGACAGTATCTTCCGGATCCCGGACCCATTCAAGTCAATGGTTCCGCATCTGCAGCACAGAGTGCACACAACCAGTGCCCATATATTGCAGACCCGCTGTTTGCGGTCCGCAGTAAAGGCACGGGGCACTTGCGTTCATCTGCATGAGCCCTTCAATAGGGGAGTTTTCTGGTAATCCTCTGTGGCCTATGCCGAGGTCACAGTGCAGGGAAGGGAGCTGTGAACTGTTGTGAATAGTGGATTGTTACCATTCACTGTAATAATGTCTGGGATTATAATGAGACAACTACTGAAACAGGAAGTGTTGGTGGATTTAGACAAGTGGACAATTGTTTAGATAATTAATGCTCCAATTTCATTTAGCAATTTAAGGCCTCATGCACACGGGCGTTGAATGGGTCCGCAATCCGGGATGTCTGGTGAGAAATGGAGGCATGGAACCCCTCCGAAGCTCTACGGAGTGCTTCCATTGTGCTTCTCCGCACCACAAAGTAGTGTATGCGCTACTTTTTTTGCTGTGCGGACAGGTCACAGACCCATTCATTTTGAATGGGTCTGGCTCCATCTGCAGAATCCGCAAAGATGTTTCCCAATGGACGGATCCATTTTTCCATCACATTATACACTGCTCGTTTCCATGGTTACGACCACCCTGCAATCCATCAGCGGTGGCCGTTCTTGTACTATATAGGAAGAAGTGGCCAGGACCGTGGGAGCTCACACAGGCTTGTGCTTTTTCCTATAATGTGCAAGTACGGCCACTGCTGATGGATTGCAGAGTGGCTGTAACCATGGAAACAAGCAGTTTATAAGGAAAAATGATTCTAGACAGCAAAGGAAGCAATATGGATAATAAAAATACATTAGTAAGTGGCTTGTATTAGCATTTATTATATAGAGAAAGTTATTTGCTGAAGTGACACAACCTCAGCCCCCCTAGCTTAAACACCCTTAATGACCAGGCCACTTTTTACAATTCTGCACTACACTACTTTCACCGTTTATTGCTCCGTCATGCAACTTACCACCCAAATGAATTTTACCTCCTTTTCTTCTCACTAATAGAGCTTTCATTTGGTGGTATTTCATTGCTGCTGACATTTTTACTTTTTTTGCTATTAATCAAAAATGACCGAAATTTTTGCAAAAAAATGACATTTTTCACTTTCTGTTGTAAAATTTTTCAAAAAAAACTACATTTCTATATAAATTTTCTCTAAATTTATTGTTCTACATGTCTTTGATAAAAAAAATCCAATAAGTGTATATTTATTGGTTTGGGTAAAAGTTATAGCGTTTACAAACTATGGTGCAAAAAAGTGAATTTCGGCATTTTGAAGCAGGTCTGACTTTCTGAGCGCCTGTCATGTTTCTTCAGGTGCTAGAATGTCAGGATAGTATAATACCCCCAAATCACACCATTTTAGAAAGAAGACACCCCAAAGTATTCACGGAGGGGCATGGTGAGTTCATGTATCATTTCATTTTTTTCACAAGTTAGCGGAAAATGACACTTTCTGAGAAAAAAAAAAAAAAAAAAAGTTTCAATTTCTGATAACTTCTGGCAAAAAAAAAATAAAATCTCAGACGGACTCACTATGCCCCTCAGTGAATACCTTGGGGTGTCTACTTTCCGAAATGGAGTCATTTGTGGGGTGTGTTTACTGTTCTGGCATTTTGGGCGGGGCTAAATTGTGAGCCGCCATGTAAAAGCTAAAGGTACTCATTGGTTTTAGGGCCCCTTTGCGCATCTTAGCTGCAAAAAAGTGTCACTCATGTGGTATCGCCGTACTCAGGAGAAGTAGGGCAATGTGTTTTGGGGTGTATTTTTACATACACCCATGTTGGGTGAGAGACATATCTCTGTAAATTGTCAACTTTGTATAAAAAATTTTAAAAGTTGTCGTTTACAGAGATATTTTTCACACAAAGTATGGGTATATATAAAAATACACCCCAAAACACATTGCCCACTTCTCCTGAGTACTGGCGATACTACATGTGCCACTTTTGCAGCTTGGGTCGCAAAGGGCCCTAAAACCAATGAGTACCTTTAGGATTTCACAGGGCATTTTTACGCATTTGGATTCCAGACTTCTTCTCACGCTTTAGGGGCCCTAAAATGCCAGGGCAGTATAAATACCTCACATGTGACCCCATTTTGGAAAGAAGACACCCCAAGGTATTCTGTGAGGGGTATGGTGAGTTCATGTAAAATTTTATTTTTTGTCACAAGTTAGTGGAATATGAGACTTTGTAAAAAAAAAAAAAAAAAAAAAAAACTATTTCAGCTGACTTGTGCCAAAAAATAAAAATTCTGTGGACTCACCATGCCCCTCACAGAATACCTAGGGGTGTCTTCTTTCCAAAATGGGGTCACATGTGGGGTATTTATACTCACCTGGCATTTTAGGGGCCCCTAAAGTGTGAGAATCCAAATGCATAAAAATGGCCTGTGAAATCCTAAGGCCCCTTTCACACGGGCGAGTTTTCCGCGCAGGTGCAATGCGTGATGTGAACGCATTGCACCCGCACTGAATCCTGACCCATTCATTTCAATAGGTCTGTGTACATGAGCGGTTTTTTTCACGCATCACTTGTGCGTTGCGTGAAAATCGCAGCATGTTCTTTATTCTGCGTTTTTCACGCAGCCCTAGCCCCATAGAAGTGAATGGGGCTGCGTGAAAAACGCATTGCATCCGCAAGCAAGTGCGGGTGCGTTGCGTTTTTCACTGATGGTTGCTAGGAGATGTTGTTTGTAAACCTTCAGTTTTTTATCACGCGCGTGAAAAACGCGTCAAAACGCATTGCACCCGCGCGGAAAAAACTGAACAACTGAACCCAATCGCAGGCAAAACTGAATGGCTTTGCCTGTGAAATTGCACAGTTTTCACTGAACGCATCCGCAACGCATCCGGACCTAATCCGGACACGCTCGTGTGAACCCAGCCTAAAGGTACTCATTGGTTTTAGGGCCCCTTTGCGCACCCAGGCTGCAAAAAAGTGTCACTCATGTGGTATCGCCGTACTCAGGAGAAGTAGGGCAATGTGGTTTGGGGTGTATTTTTACATATACCCATGCTGCGTGTGAGAAATATCGCTGTAAACGACAACTTTTTAAATTATTTTATTCAAAGTTGTCAATTTACAGAGATATTTCTCTCACCAGTATGGGTATATGTAAATACACCCCAAGCACTCTACCTTCTCCTGAGTACGGCGTACCACATGTGTGACTTTTGCAGCCAAGATCGCAAAGGGGCCTAATTCCAATGAGTACCTTTAGAAGAGAGCATTTTTACGCATTTTTCTTCTCACGCTTTAGGGCCCCTAAAATGCCAGGGCAGTATAAATACCCCACATGTGACCCCATTTTGGAAAGAAGACACCCTAAGGTATTCCATGAGGGGCATGGCGAGTTCATAGAAGATTTTTTTGGCACAAGTTAGTGGAAATTGATTTTTATTGTTTTTCTCACAAAGTCTCCCTTTCCGCTAACTTTTGACAAAAAGTTTAATTTTTCATGGACTCATTATGCCCCTCAGCGAATACCTTGGGGTGTCTTCTTTCCAAAATGGGGTCACATGTGGGGTATTTATACTGCCCTGGCATTTAGGGGCCTAAAGCGTGAGAGAAAATGCGTAAAATGCCCTCTAAAGGTACTCGTTGGAATTTGGGCCCCTTGCGCATCTTGGCTGCAAAAAGTGTCACTCATGTGGTATCGCCGTACTCAGGAGAAGTAGGGCAATGTGTTTTAGGGTGTATTTTTACATATACCCATGCTGGGTGAGAGAAATATCTCTGTAAATTGACAACTTTGAATAAAAAATTTAAAAAGTTGTCGTTTACAGCGATATTTCTCACACCCAGAATGGTATATGTAAATACACCCAAACACATTGCCCTACTTCCTGAGTACTGCGATACCACATGTGTCACTTTTGCAGCCAAGATGCAAAGGGCCCTAAAACCAATGAGTACCTTCAGGATTTCACAGGCCATTTTTACGCATTTGGATTCTCACGCTTTAGGACCCCTAAATTGCCAGGGCAGTATAAATACCCCACATGTGACCCCATTGTGGAAAGGAGACACCCCAAGGTATTCTGTGAGGGGTATGGCGAGTTCACAGAAAAAAAAATTGGCACAAGTTAGCGGAAATTGTTTTTTTTTTTTTTTTTACAGTCTCATATTCCACTAACTTGTGACAAAAATAAAATTTTGCATGAACTCACCATACCCCTCACGGAATACCTTGGGGTGTCTTCTTTCTAAAATGGGGTCACATGTGGGGTTTTGTACTGCCCTGGCATTTGAGGGTCTCCGCAATCATTACACGTATGGCCAGCATTAGGAGTTTCTGCGATTCTCCGTATATTGAGCATACGGGTAATGAGATTTTTTCCGTTCAGCCTCTGCGCTGAAAAAAAAAAAATGAACGGCACAGATTTTTCATTCGCATCGATCAATGTGGATGAAAAAATCTCTGCCAAATCAGTGACTGCGGTGCGGTGGGCTGGGCGCTAGCTACCTAACAAGTAGCTAGCTAACTGGCGGTGATAGGGGACCCTTATGCCCCATTCACACGTCCGCAATTCTGTTTGCGGAGCGGAATTGCGGACCCATTCATTTCTATGGGGACAGACTTTGTCCCGTTCGGATCGGAATTACGGATCCGCGCTTCCGAGTCTGCACTTCCGTTCTGCAAAAATATAGAACATGTCCTTTTCTTGTCGCAATTGCGTACAAGAAAAAGCATTTTCTATATAGTTCTGGCAATGTGCGGATCTGCAAAATGCGGAAAGCACATTGCCGGTGTCCGTGTTTTGAGGATCTGCGGATCGGATCCGCGGATCCGTGAATCCATCGGATCCGCAAAAACACATATGGACGTCTGAATGGAGCCTTACAAGGGGTGTGATCAATGACAGGGGGTGATCAGGGGTCTAGATGGGGTGATCAAGGGGTTAATAGGTGAGGGGGTGGGGGGGTTAGTGTAGTGTTTGGTGCAACTTTACTGTGTTACCTGGTCCTCTGGTGGTCGATCCCAGTAAATGGGACCACCAGAGGACAAGGTAGCAGCTATATCAGACGCTGTTCATAAAACAGCGTCTGATATAGCAGTTTGATGCGATTTTATTCGCATCTACAGCCTGCCAGCGATGGATCATCGCTGGCAGGCTGTAGCCGAACTGCTGTGCCGCGCTTCCCTGTGAGCGCGCGCGTTCACAGGAAATCTCGCCTCTCGCGAGATGACGCGCCGATGCGTCGGAACAGAGCTACAGGGCCGCCCGCAGGACGCATCCCTGCGTTAGGCGGTCCTGTAGCGGTTAAATAGAGGATCATTCTCCATATTTAGACAGAAAAAATGTATGTAAAACATGCCTATTTTACATCGTTCACATCACAGAAAGATAACACAATGTACCTTTCTGTTACCACAATTCAATAACGACAAATGATAATTTATTCGAACGCATAAATTATTATACAAGTGTCAATCATGCAATCTCAGTACAATCTTAATTGCTGCGTTCATTTACACTACTTTATGAATCAACAGGAATCATTAACGCTTGAACTGTAACGATTATCTGCTTGTCTAAATCCGCTATTAGACTATTATGAGGCTCAGTGGTCAGTGTGAAGACTAGAATATGCAGGATTGTTTTTATACAAATACTGATTGAAAAAAATAAAAAATACTTAAAGGGGTTGTCTTGCCGTTAGTAAGTTGAGATGAGACACGGCCCCAACCACCAGCTGCCCAGGAAACAGCAGAGCACATACTTTATATGTAATGGCTCAATGCCAATATTTTCAAAAATTACTCAATATGCACCAGATTTTTGTACTTCTGTTTTATTTTTTTAAATACTCTAATAATTAAAAACAAATACTATAAAAAAGCACTGAATTAAACAATAGGCTATTTTCTTATGACACATTCCCGTTAAACCCATTCCCAGTTTATAAAACTGGGCTGGACAGTTTTTGTCTGCTGCTTTGGTTTCTATGGGGAAAAAAAGCCTTAAAAATGTCAAATAAAAATTGTGGCTCCATTTGTAGTTCCTCCAGTTCAACATACTCCTAAATAAAAGGCTGGTAAGGAACATGGGAACACATAAAGGCATTAGATGCCCAGAACAGGCAGGGTATCCCATGGAATATCTAAGCTAATTAGTACAATGGTATAAGCCGCACATTGCATGGCCAACGTTTCAGTCCTGCCCATATCTTGTTCACGGCCTTAGAAAAAAGAAAGCCGCTTATGTAGCTTGGTACGAGTGCCACATTATATATGCTGCTTTCTTATAAGGTCCATGTAGGCTGCACTCTGTGATGCTGGATGGATGAATTGCAAACTTGCTTTTAGTGCCGTGGGTTACTTCCTCTGTAAAATAAGAGCAGACGTCACTAGATGTAGTATGTATTGCTGTATTCTCCTGTATGCCATCCATCATGGGTACAAATGACGTCTGTCATTTTAACAGGAAGATTAGCGCAGCAAGCTTTGCTATTTTTATTTTTCAAAACTGAAGGAAGGCTCAAGACAGAGCCTCTGACAGCAGCCGAGGAATAGCCCTAATTCGTTAACATTCTTCCACATCAAACTCACCAACTGTACCTTTTAGGCCTTACGCAAACTACTAATGTTTGGGTCTGCGCCTGAACTAAAATTTTTGCAGCTCAAACACGAAAGGGACCCATTCATCTCCACAGGCCTGTAAAAAAGGCACAACGCACGGATGCCATCCGCGTGCTGTCCGCAGCCATACCAAGCTCCGCTAATTATAGCACATGGCCAATTCTTGTCTGTTTTGCAAACAAAAATAGGCAGTTCTATAAGGAAAATGCAGCATGTACACGACTGGGATCCATGTTTTACAGGTCTGCGGTTTGCAAAAAACATACGGATGTGTGCAAGAGGCCTTAACCTGTTCCCGACCGCCGAACGCACGGATGCGTCCAGGCGGCGGCAGGTTTATTCCTCCTGGACGCATCCGTGCGTCATCTCGCGAGAGCCGAGATCTGCTGTGAACGCGCGCGCGTTCACAGCAGATCTCGGCTCTGCAGTTGTACTACAGCCTGCCAGCGATGATCAATCACTGGCAGGCTGTAAATGTAAAATAAATTAGATCAAAGTGGTATATCAGACGCTGTGTTGTTAACAGCGTCTGATATACCTAATACCTGGTCCTCTGGTGGTCCCATTTACTGGGATCGACCACCAGAGGACCAGGTAACTAATGTAAAGTTGCACCAAACACTACACTAACCCCCCACCCCCCTCACTTTATAACCACTATTGACCCTTTGTTAACCCCTGATCACCCCATATAGACTTCCTGATCACCCCCTGTCACTGATCACCCCCTGTAAGGCTCTATTCACATGTTCATATGTGTTTTGCAGATCCGCGGATCCGCGATGCGGATCCATAAAACACGGACACCGGCAATGTGCTTTCCGCATTTTGCAGATCCGCACATTGCCAGAACTATATAGAAAATGCTTTTTCTTATGCGCAGTTGCGGACAAGAAAGGACATGTTCTATATTTTTGCGGAGCGGAAGTGCAGACCCGTAAGTGCGGATCCGCAATTCCGGATCCGAGCGGGACAAAGTCTGTCCCCAAAGAAATGAATGGGTCCGCAATTCCATTCCGCAAACAGAATTTCGGACGTGTGAATGGGGCATAAGGGTCCCTTATCACCGCCAGTTAGTTAGCTACTTGTTAGGTAGTTAGCGCACAGCCCACCGCACCGCAGTCACTGATTTTGGCAGAGATTTTTTCATCCACATTGATTGATGCGAATGAAAAAATCTGTGCCGTTCATTTTTCTTTTTCAGCCCAGAGGCTGAACGGAAAAAAATCTCATTACCCGTATGCTCAATATACGGAGAATCGCAGAAACTCCTAATGCTGGCCATACGTGTAATGATTGCGGAGACCCTCAAATGCCAGAGCAGTACAAAAACCTCACATGTGACCCCATTTTAGAAAGAAGACACCCCAAGGTATTCGCTGAGGGGTATGGTGAGTTCATGCAAAATTTTATTTTTTGTCACAAGTTAGTGGAATATGAGACTTTGTAAAAAAAAAAAAAAAAATCTATTTCCGCTAACTTGTGCCAAATTTTTATTTTTCTGTGAACTCGTCATGCCCCTCACGGAATACCTTGGGGTGTCTTCTTTCCACAATGGGGTCACTTGTGAGGTATTTATACTGCCCTGGCATTTTAGGAGTCCTAAAGCGTGAGAATCCAAATGCGTAAAAATGCCCTGTGAAATCCTAAAGGTGCTCATTGGAATTTGGGCCCCTTTGCGCATCTTGGCTGCAAAAAGTGTCACACATGTGGTATCGCCGTACTCAGGAGAAGTAGGGCAATGTGTTTTGGGGTGTATTTTTACATATACCCATACTGGGTGAGAGAAATATCTCTGTAAATGACAACTTTTTAATTTTTTTATACAAAGTTGTCAATTTACAGCGATATTTTCACACAAAGTATGGGTATATGTAAAATACACCCCAAACACATTGCCTACTGTCTAGTGCGGCGATACCCATGGTGACACTTTTGCAGCCTGAAGTGCTAAAGGGTCCCAAATTCCAACAGTACCTTTAGCTTTACATGGCTGCTCACAGTTTAGCCCGCCCAAAATGCCAGAACAGTACAAACACCCCACAAATGACCCCATTTTGGAAAGAAGACACCCCAAGGTATTCACTGAGGGCATAGTGAGTCCGTGAAAAATTTAACTTTTTGTCAAAAGTTAGCAGAAAGGGAGACTTTATGAGAAAAAACTATAAAAAATCAATTTCCGCTAACTTGTGCCAAAAAAAATCTTCTATGAACTCGCCATGCCCCTCATGGAATACCTTGGGGTGTCTTCTTTCCAAAATGGGGTCACATGTGAGGTATTTATACTGCCCTGGCATTTAGGAGCCCTAAAGCGTGAGAAGAAAAATGCGTAAAAATGCCATCCTAAAAGGTACTCATTGGTTTTAGGGCCCCTTTGCGCATCTTGGCTGCAAAAAGTGGCACACATGTGGTATCGCCGTACTCAGGAGAAGTAGGGCAATGTGTTTTGGGGTGTATTTTTACATATACCCATGTTGGGTGAGAGAAATATCTCTGTAAATTGACAACTTTGTATAAAAAATGTAAAAAGTTGTCGTTTACAGCGATATTTCTCACACACAATATGGGTATATATAAAAATACACCCCAAGCACATTGCCCTACTTCTCCTGAGTACGGCGATACCACATGGTGACACTTTTGCAGCCAAGATGCAAAGGGCCTAAACCAATGAGTACTTTAGAATTTCACAGGGCATTTTTACGCATTTGATTCTCACGCTTTAGGGCCCCTAAAATGCCAGGTCAGTATAAATACCCCACATGTGACCCCATTTTGGAAGAAGACACCCCAAGGTATTCCGTGAGGGGCATGGTGAGTTCACAGAATTTTTATTTTTGGCACAAGTTAGCGGAAATTGATATATTTTTTCTTTTTACAAAGTCTCTTATTTCACTAACTTGTGACAAAAATAACATTTACATGAACTCACCATACCCCTCACAGAATACCTTGGGGTGTCTTCTTTCTAAAATGGGGTCACATGTGGGTATTTATACTGTCCTGGCATTTTAGGGGCCCCTAAAGCGTGAGAAGAAGTCTGGAATCCAAATGCGTAAAAATGCCCTGTGAAATCCTAAAGGTACTCATTGGTTTTAGGGCCCCTTTGCGCATCATGGCTGCAAAAAGTGTCACACATGTGGTATCGCCGTACTCAGGAGAAGTAGGGCAATAAGTTTTGGGGTGTATTTTTATATATACCCATACTTTGTGTGAGAAATATCGCTGTAAGCGACAACTTTTAAAAATTTTTATACAAAGTTGTCAGTTTACAGAGATATTTCTCTCACCTAACATGGGTATATGTAAAAATACACCCCAAAACACATTGCCCTACTTCTTCTGAGTACGGCGATACCACATGAGTGACACTTTTTGCAGCCTGGGTGCGCAAAGGGGACCTAAATTCCAACGAGTACCTTTAGCTTTTACAGGGCTGCTCACAATTTAGCCCGCCCAAAATGCCAGAACAGTAAACACGCCCCACAAATGACCCCATTTCGGAAAGTAGACACCCCAAGGTATTCACTGAGGGGCATAGTGAGTCCGTGGGAGATTTTATTTTTTTGCCAGAAGTTAGCAGAAATGGAAACTTTATTATTTTTATTTTTTCCTCAGAAAGTGTCATTTTCCGCTAACTTGTGAAAAAAATGAAATGATACATGAACTCACCATGCCCCTCCGTGAATACTTTGGGGTGTCTTCTTTCTAAAATGGTGTCATTTGGGGGTATTTATACTATCCTGACATTCTAGCACCTGAAGAAACATGACAGGTGCTCAGAAAGTCAGAGCTGCTTCAAAATGCCGAAATTCACTTTTTGCACCATAGTTTGTAAACGCTATAACTTTTACCCAAACCAATAAATATACACTTATTGGACTTTTTTTATCAAAGACATGTAGAACAATAAATTTAGAGAAAATGTATATAGAAATGTAGTTTTTTTAAAAAAAATTTACAACAGAAAGTGAAAAATGTCATTTTTTTGCAAAAATGTCGTTAAATTTTTATTAATAGCAAAAAAAGTAAAAATGTCAGCAACAATGAAATACCACCAAATGAAATCTCTATTAGTGAGAAGAAAAGGAGGTAAAATTCATTTGGGTGGTAAGTTGCATGACGGAGCAATAAACGGTGAAAGTAGTGTAGTGCGGAATTGTAAAAAGTGGCCTGGTCATTAAGGGTGTTTAAGCTAGGGGGGCTGAAGTGGTTAAAGACCTTGTTTTGTACAGTGGGGTACAGTTTAAACAAGAATTGCCTTGCCCAAAATGTTTATACCACTTCAGCAAATAGCATTTATTATGCCTAGAAGGTTTCAATGGTTATGACCACTAGGGTTGTTTCGGGTATCGAACTTTCGATACCCAATCGATACTTTTCTCTGGTATCGAGCTCAATACCAGGATTAGTATGTTATCGATACTGGGCTGCGCTACTGCACAGCCCAGTATAAGAGAGCATGGCTGAGCTGCTCTCAGCGCGGCCATGTTCTCCTCGGCAGCACAGGGAGAAGGAGGCAGTCTCTCCCTCCCCCTGTGCTGCCGCTTCAACCAATAGAGGGAAAGGGGGCGGAGCGGGGGCGAGAGGAGGGGCGGAGCTGGGGGACGGGAGCACTGGCCAGCAATGCCGAGTAGTTTCTTATATAAATGCAGGCAGAAGGCACAGGCTGCCAGCACCTGCCTGTGACCCAGCACTGCAATCAGAGGCAATTAACCCCTCAGGTGCGGCACCTGAGGGGTTAATAGCCTCTGATCGCAGCGCTCGGTCACAGGCAGGTGCTGGCAGCCTGTGCCTTCTGCCTGCATTTATATATGAACGTAATTAGGCTGGCCAGTGCTCCGCCCCCCCCCCCCTCCCTAGTATTAACCCCTTAAGGACCGGGGGTTTTGGGATTTTTGCGTTTTTGTTTTGCGCTCCCTGCCTTCCAAAAGCCATAACATTTTTATAGTTCCGCTCACATAGCCTTATGACGGCTTATTTTTTGCGGGACAAGTTGTACTTTTTAACGCTACCATTTATTTTTGCATGTGATGTAGTGGGAAACGGGAAAAAAATTCCAAATGGGGTGAAATTGCAAAAAAAAGCAATTTCACCACAGTTTCTACGAGGTTTTTAAATTACAACGTTCGATTTGCGATAAAACTGACTGGTTAATTTTATTCTTCAGGTCAGTACGAATCCGGCAATACCTAATATGTATAGTTTTTCTTGCGTTTTGATAGTGAAAAAAAATTAAAAGTGGGAATTTTTTATTTTATTTTTTGTCGCCATGTTTTGACCCCTATAACTTTTTGTAATTATGCGTACGGAGCAGTGTAGGGGCTCATTTTTTGCGGGCAATCTGAACTTTTAATTGATACCATTATGGGGTGCGTATGATGTTTTGATCACTTTTTATTCATTTTTTTAGGAAATGAAGCGTCCAAAAATGGCGAATTAGCCATTTGGACGCTTTCTTTCCGTTTTTATGTTTACCGTATGGTGAATATTTTTAATATTATTATAGTATGGGCATTTTCGTACATTCGCGACACCCATTATGTGTAATTTTTTATTTTTTATTTTTTTATTTTCATTTTGGGGAAAGGGGGTGATTTGAATTTTTATATTTTTTTTATTTAATTTGTATTTTTTAAACTTTTTTTTTTTTTTACCACTTTCTTATAGTTCCCATAGGGAACTAATAAGATGCAATCATCAGATTGCTATTCTCATATATTCCAATGCAATAGCATTGGAATATATGAGAAAATCGCATATTTCCTATGGAGCCTATTACAGTCATAGGCTCCATAGGAATACTTAGTAGTAACCTAGGTTTCATTCACAGAAACCTAGGGTACTACATGCATGCTCCGGCTCCCCCTTGTGGCCATCAGGGGAGCCGGAGCAAAACTTTCGGTTTTTGCACGATCAGATGCCGTGGTCAGGATTGACCACGGCATCTGAGGGGTTAAATGTCCGCGATCGGCATCGCTGCCGGTCGCGGACATGAGCTGCGGGTGTCAGCTTGATGAATCAAGCGTTTACCCGCAGCTCATGCGCCCGCTCCGTGCGGGAGCGGGCGCCATCTTTAAAGTGCGGACGAAGGGCGTACATGTACGCCCTTCGTCCTTAAGGGGTTAAAACATTGGTGGGCAGTGGGCAGTGTGCCCCCCCCCCTAGTATTAAAACATTGGTGGGCAGCGTGCCCCCCCCTCCCTAGTATTAAAACATTGGTGGGCAGTGTGCCCCCCCCCCCCTAGTATTAAAACATTGGTGGGCAGTGGGCAGTGTGCCCCCCCCCCTGTCCCCACCCCTTCCCCCCAGTAATAAGATCATTGGTGGCAGTGGCCACAGGGTCCCCTCACCTCCTCCTCATTGGTGGCAGTGGCAGTGATCGGAGCCCCAGCAGTGTAATGCTGGGGCTCCGATCGGTTACCATTGTAACCAGGACGCTTCTGAAGTCCTGGCTGCCTTGGTCTGCTCCATGCTGCTGTGTGCACAGAGCACAGGGCAGCAGGGAGAGGGTGAGATCCTATTCACCCTGATAGAGCTCTATTAGGGTGAATAGGATGAGAAGATCCCAGGTTCTAGCCCCTAAGGGGGGAAATAGTTAATAAATAAACTGTAAAAATAAAAAAAAGTTAAAGTACACCAAAATATTAATTATAAATCACCCCCTTTCCCAATTTTACATATAAAATATATAAACAATACATAAATAAAATATTACATATCGCCACGTCTCAAAAGTCCAAACTATTAAAAAATCCACTTTTATGCGGTGAACGCTGTAAAAGAAAAAAAAAAGAAAAAGAAAAAATGCATGATTCGCCATTTTCTTTTAGTCGTCTTGTCCCCACAAAAAAGTAGCATAGGACTGTTGTATTATGAGCCGGCGGTTTCATAAAATGTGGAATGCACGCGGATGTTTTTGGCGTTTTTATTTTTTTCGCGTGGTATCGAATGGTATCGAGTATCGCAATACTTTTTTATGGTATCAATACCGAATCAAAATTTTGGTACCGAAACAACTCTAATGACCACCCTGCAGTCCAGCAGCATGGCCGTGCTTGTACACTATAGGAAAAAGTACCAGCCTAGGTGAGCTCCCACGGTCCCAGCCACCAGAGAGGCTGGCATTTTTTCTTATAGTGTATAAAGCATGGACACAGGGTGGTCATAACCATGAAAATGAGCAGTATATAATGTGATAGAAAAATTAACCAAGCCAGCAAAGGAAGCAATATGGAAAATCACAATACATTAGTAAGTGACTTGTATTAACTTTATCTACATGATAAATGTCACTTGCTGAAGTGGGACAACCCCTTTAAGAACGTCCCCGGTCAACTATCAGTGACTGAGAGCTATGTACATATGTATACACGCTTAGGCCTCATGCACACAAACATATTTTCGGTTTGCCATTTTTACGGATCAAATGCGGACCAATTCATTTCTATGGGGCCTCCGAAATATGTGGACGGAACCCGAATGTTATATGTGTGCTGTCCTCATCCATTTATCATGTATTGTTATTATCCATAATGCCTTCTTTGCTGGCTTGGTTCATTTTCCAGAACATTATACACGGCTCCTTTCTATGGTTACAACCACCCTGCAATCCATCAGCGGTGGTCGTGCTTGCACACTATAAGAAAAAATGCCAGCCTCTCTGGTGACCAGGAAGTGGGAGCTCACCTAGGCTGGTACTTTTTCCTATAGTGTACAAGCACAGCCATGCTGCTGGACTGCAAGGAAGTCGTAACCATGGAAACTTTCTCAGCATAATAAATGCTATTTTTTGAAGTGGCAAAACCCCTTTAAGTTGTAATGTCTTTATATGTTAAAGCATTATGATTCCTCTTCACTGGAACAAATGGGCCTAGGCCAACCCCATAGCATTATGCCCCCAAACTGTTGGCACAATGGAGTCAGACACGCTCATCCATCAGACTGCCAGATGGGTAAGCGTGATTTGCTGCTCCACAGAACAGATTTATACTGCCGAGTTCAGGGGCGGTGTGCTTTACACCATTCCATCTGATGTTTGACAATGTAAGATTTGTGTGCAGCTGCTGGGCCTACGATATCCATGTCATGAAGCTCCTGAAAATAGTTTTTGAGCTGTTATTGAGTCAGCAGTGTTAGGCAACTTTTGTGCAAAATTCTGCAATCCCGCTCTATAACTCATGTGGTCTACCACTTCATGGCTGCATTGCTGTGGTTCCAAAACGCTTCCACTTTGTAGCAATACCGCTCAGTGGATCATGGAATATCTAGGAGGATAGAAACTTCTCAAACGGATGTGTTTAACAGTGACATTCTATTACAGCCCCACGCTTGAATTTAGTGAGCTCTTTAGAAGGACTCATGCTTTCACATGTTTGTAAAGGCAGACTGCATGGCTAGGGGCTTGATTTTAGAAACCTGTGGCAAGGGGACTGAATAAATAACATTGGGTGTCCCAATATTTTGTCCTTATAGTGTTGTTCAAAGGGCATGGCATACAAAATTTTATCTCATTTCGCAGTAGAGGTGCATAAAACATTAAACTCACACTTTACAAAGAACTAAACAGTTAATGATTGTTCTCTGTTTAACCCTTTCCTGACCTCTGCTGTACATATACAGCGCTGCAGGCAAGGCGTTCCTGCATTGCATATAAGGAATGAACTGATCGGGTGGGCACAGGAGCTGTGCTCACTCAATTAGGGAGATTTGTTGCGGATTTTGCGGCGGATGAGTTTCACATTTCGCCCTACGCATTGCAAAGGGTAACCTACAGCAGATACTAGCAGCATAAACTGACAAACTCTGGGTTCAAATCCACACACAAGGACATTTTTCCTCAGCAGCTTTGTTTTCGCAGTGTGTGGATAGGAATTTTTAAAATCTCATCTACTTTGATGGTCCTGTAATATACTGTGGTTTCTCCACCCGGAATTTTGCAGTGAATCCACCACGTGGGAATGTTACCCAACTGATAACATAAAAATAAAGGTTAGTTAACAGAAAAAGTGTTCAAAGTTTGTAGTTGTCATTGAAATGTGGGATGCAATAGAACAGAGAAAGAAGCCAACACTGGGTCCTAATTATATAGAACAGAAATCACTTCTTATGGTTCAGCGACTTTCACACCTACTGCAAGTTACACGAGACAAAGCGATTTTCCCTGGAAGCATATACTATTGGAAAAGCTCTGACAGAAAGGAAATCAACACCATTATACATTTAAAATGCCTATACTTTTGAAATAATGTGCTAGTTTTCCACCATTTATTCAGGTTCTCATCTCAGAGGTTTCATGAATGGCTTGTGCCCTCTCACAACATTTCTCTTGTGAGAACATTTCTCTGTTCTTCACTCGGAACAACATCCTAATTATCCATCCGCCAAAAGCAAACACCAGACACTGATTAACAGCATTAAAGCTTGCCCTGTCTACACAACTCCATGTAGGTCTGTCATCTTCAACAGTAGAGGCCAAAGAGTCATTCTCCACAGCAATAACACAGCCCTGTACTGAGTAGCTGTGTGACATACAGCACAATTCAGAGTAGTGTCTCGTGTATATTCTTCCCAGCTATACTCCTCAGGAGGACTGACCCTGCAACTCTACAGTGGTACTCCAATTCATCTTTGCTCTTGATTATACTGGCAGATTTTAAATCAATATCTCATTGAACAAAACAATTTCACAAATTTTGACAAGACTGAGCTTTATAGAACGTTTGTTTTACCCATAACAGGCAGGATACATTAATAATAGAATTTAAGCTTAAAAATCTTCAGTTTTACTCAAAATTAGTTGAATACAAAAATGAATACACCCCACCATCAAAACCTACTACGGTATAGCAAATATTTTCTATGCCCTCCATGACTTTTAAAGGACGGCACCAAGTCTTATAGCCATGGCATGGAATGAACAAGGTGGAGACATGTTGCAATATCTTTTTCCATTCTTCAAAAATTATCGCTTTTAGAGCTTGGATGCTGGATAAAAAGAGTGTGCTCAACTCATCTCTTCAAAATTCCTCATAGGTGTTCTACTGGGTTCAGGTTCGGACACATACTTGGCCACTGAACCCCTTAAATCCTGTTCTTCAGAAATGCAAAAAATCACCTTAAGGGTCCATTCCGATGTCCGTAGAATGGGTCCGCACAGTTTTCACTGTTCAGGGCAGGTGGCAGACAGTGTGTGTGGCGTCGTGTGGGTG
The DNA here is from genome assembly GCA_033119425.1 of Bufotes viridis. NCBI lineage: Eukaryota > Metazoa > Chordata > Amphibia > Anura > Bufonidae > Bufotes > Bufotes viridis. The sequence continues at coordinate 327,406,901 of CM065592.1, read as the reverse complement.
AGCGGTTTGCTTACGCCAACGTTGTGGATTGAGTGGCCGGTGGTGGTGGTGGGGTTATTGTATGGGCAGGCGTACGTTATGGACAACAAACACAGATGCATTTTATTGATGGCATTTTGAACGCACAGAGATACCGTGACGATATCCTGAGGCCCATTGTTGTGTCATTCATCCACGACCATCACCTCATGTTGCAGCATGATATGCACGTCCCCATATTGCAAGGATCTGTACACAATTCCTGGAAGCTGAAAACATCCCAGTTCTTGCATGGCCAGCATACTTATCGGACATGTCACCGATTAAGCATGTTTGTATTGCTCTGGATCGACGTATACGACAGCGTGTTTCAGTTATTGACAATATTCAGCAACAACTTCGCACAGCTATTGAAACATTCCACAGGACACAATCAACAACCTGATCAACGCTACGTGACGGAGAGGTGTTGCACCGCGTGAGGCAAATGGTGGCCACACCAGATACTAACTGATTTTCTAAAATGTAAGCCTCACAAAGTGACTTCGTTACTGAACTGGTCCTTAAAAAAGTGGGTTTTGGAAATTTCCTTAAAAATTTTAAGAATTGCTTCTAGTTCTAAGTTTTCTAAAGTCCTAAAAAATAAAATGACATTTTCAAAATGATGAAAAAAAATTTCAAAATTTTCCGTTAATGTTTAGATTTTTTTTTTATAAATAAAGGTGAAACATATTGACGGAAATTTAACACCAACATGAAGTACAATCTCAGAATTGATTGGATAAGTAAAAGCGGTCCACAGTTATTTCCACAAAAATTGACATGTCAGATTTGCAAAAATTGGCCTGGAATGCAAGATGAAAAGTGGATCGGTACTAAAGTGGTTAATAAGCTTCACATGCTAGCTAAACTAGCTTATGTTGATGAGAAAATGCTGTGTAAGCCGGAACATTCTTCACTGGTACCCTCAGTCAACTGAGGAGTCTCCAAACATTCACTGCCAGTGCTGTGTCAGCAGTTTGAAGCAGGTATCGGCCTAAGGGCTCATGCACACAACCATGTGCCGGCTGTGGTCGTATTGCGGCCCGCATACAGCGGGTCCGCAATACATGGGCACCGGCCGTGTGCATACTGCAAGACGGAGCCATTCACTTGCTTGAATGGGTCCGCGATCCGGGAGATGCGGTGCGAAAGGACGGAGCGGAAGCCGAGTACCTCCGTGGTGTTTCTGGCCGTGCCTCCGCACCGCAAAAAACGTAGTGCGGGCGTAGTGGGTCTGCCGCATGGATGTTGCCCACGCACTGGTGACCGCAATTGCGGTCCCCAATGCACAGAACGGCCGGCACACGTTCGTGTGCATGAGCGCTTACAGACACAACTGGCAGAGAATGTGCAAACTAAGGTTGACAGAGACAGGCAGATGGGTTTAACTGAAATCGCAGTTAGTAGAGATGCAGAAACATAATGCTGAAATTGAGACTCTGTTGACAGCATATGACTTGAGTCATATGCTGAGATCAAGGCCTTCAATGATCTGGCAGCACCTGATACAATAGTAGCTAAGCTGAATGATGAAGTTGCTGCTAGGTATCAGTTGATATCAAGCATGCAAAACATCAAAATTTTTCTGGCCTTCTCTGTTACCCCAGAATTTTGCCCTGTCCAGGCAATAAAAGGGAGAGATCAGTCACTGGTAGGCCAAATTTCCAAAAATTTAAGGAGCTTCCACATACCTGTAACTTTGCTACTGGTACCAATGTGTGCCATGACTGGTGGGAATTCAACCATCTACTCCCAGCAGTCTAGCAACACAATCAGCGATATGACAGAATCAAGCTTCAGGTAGAACAGCACATTGTTCAAGGATCCTGGTGTTTAAGACAGATTACCTGTAGCCCTAATTTTTTTCTCAACTACCAGCACCTGCTTGGCCTGTCTTTCACTTCTAGTCCCTCCATGCAGGAACTGACATTCCCCTGGCTGGGGAGGACATATCTTGTTGCAACATTCCTACCCCTGAACTAACATTCCGCTCAACCATCTTTAGAAAACTTGTTGTGGTGTGCCAAATCAGGACTATCTTCCCTGACACTTCACTCTACACCACCTTCCATCATGCAGCTAGCTGCCTCACTTTCCTGCACTTCCATGCTACCATTATGCCACACATCTACCCAGTGAGTGTCTGTCAATGAACTGAAAAGTCCTTTCCCTATTATCAAGGGATGTCAGTGTTGCAATTCACTCATTTAGATACAGGATCCCGACTCCTGGACCACATTGTTAGCAAACAGCAAAAGAAGGGGTAACGTTTGGTAACAGTCATACTATACTATTCCATCTCAGGTTATTTATCAGGTCTCCAAAAATCATTTTACAGAAATAAAGCATGACCTGCTTGAGAAAAAATTAATTAGGCCCCTTGCAGACGAGCGTTCCTCCCGCAGCAAGTCCGCATTGCAGCTCCCGGCCTGGACTCCCAGCGCTGCCGGGGGTCACATAGCATTATATTGATTTATGATGCTATGTAATCATTACAGTTCTGGAATGTATTGGATAACACTGGCATAATGTTACCAGTGTTATCCAATACATTCCAGAACTGTAAGGGTTACATAGCATCATAAATCAATATGTTGATATAATGCTATGTGACCCCCGGAAGTTCAGGCCGGGTGCTGCAATGCGGACTCGCTGCGGGAGGAACGCTCATCTGCATGGAGCCTTAGGCTACTTTCATACTCGCGTTTTGGCTTTCCGGTTGTGAGATCCGTTCGGGGCTCTCACAAGCGGTCCAAAACGGATCAGTTTGCATTCTAATGCATTCTGAATGGAAAAGGATCCGCTCAGAATACATCAGTTTGCATCAGTTCAGTCTCCATTCCGCTTTGAAGACGGACACCAAAATACTGCCTGCAGCGTTTTGGTGTCCGTCTGATGAAATTGAGCCAAACTATTTCTATTGTGCCAGATTGTGTCAGTGAAAACGGATCCGTCATCATTGACTTACACTGTGTGCCACTGCCAGGACAGATCTGTTTTTTTTTACACAATCTGGCACCATAGAAAACGGATCAGTCCTCCATTGACTTTCAATGGTCTTCAAGATGGATCCGTCTTGGCTATGTTAAAGAGGACATTTCATCGGTTTTGACATAGGCTAACTAGGTCAAAACCTTGTAGTGTGGCCCCCACTGATGCTTGGGATGTATTTTGAGTGGTCCGCTCTGATTGGATCACGATCATAGCCGGGGAAAAAGACGCCCACAGCAGAAGACGGCATCTCCCCCCCATTGCGAGATTACAGCTCGCTCGCCAAAACAACAGGGCTCTGAACCGGCCAAACGGGGCGAAGGTACGAGAACAAAAATACATCCCGGGCATCAGTGGGGGCCGTACTACAAGGTTTTGACATGGTTAGCTTATGTCAAAACTGATGAAAGGTTTAAAAGATAATACAAACGGATCCGTTCTGAGCGGATTCAGACGGTCCATGACAGATCCGCACAAAACGCGGGTGTGAAAATAGACTTCGATAAACCAACACAAAAAATACTTAAAAAGGTGTTCGGTTGCTTTGTTACAAAATGGGTGCTCAGCCATCAGCCATTGTTGTGCAGGTGATCATTTACAGTAGGTATAAAAAACATTTTTCTGTAGTCGCTGCTTTTTGGTGGCTTTATCAATTATCATAATGACTTGTGCTTTTTTCCCCAACATGGAAAAACAATGTTCGACATTGAAGTGACAGTTTTATTTAGATCATTGTCATCTTGAAGCTAAATCTCCAACCAAAGAAGGTTCTCTGAAATTATTTCTTAAAGACATTAATAAAAGAGGACAAGCTTCATAATCTAGGCCTTAAATTTCACTGTAGGATAGCTGCAATACATCATCAGCTTTTTACTACCTACATTTCAAATCCAAATAAACAGCTTCTCTTAGATTGTGCACTTGGTGCTATTAAAGCAGCCATAGGATATGGTACAAGTATCTGATAGGTGTGGGTATGAACGCCAGGATCCCCCATGATCATAAGAACAGGGGTGTAGAGTTGCTGTCAGTCATGCACACAGCCACCTAATTATTTCTCTATGGGACTGTCTGAGATATATTTGCATCCAGAGTAAAGTCAGTGTAGCAGCTTTGCCAGCTATTTGCTAATTTCCTCCTATTTCAATAGAACGTGGGTCATCAGATGAACTGAGGGAGGACTGGGTGTAACAGCCATAATAAAGGTCAAACTATAAATATCCACAGTAGGTGGTGGTATACACTTGATGGTATGTCTCCAAATAATATCGGCAGGGATCACATTGAATATATACCCAGAAGCATGCCTCTACTGGGAAAGGCAATATTTAACCTCCTAACAGGAAAAACCCTCCCAAAAATATCACTTTTTTTTATTGTTGATTTTTAATGTGTGTCTGCAGCAAATCTTGTTGACGCACGATTCAGGGGACACTATTGCATTTTTAGCCCCTTAGTGACATCATTAATTTTTGCCTTAAGGACCAATAATATTTTTCCCCTTTGTGTTCTAGCAGTCATAACTTTTTTTATTTTTTCTTCTTAATTTTTTTTTTATTTTTCGGGATTAGTTGTAGGTTTTTTAGGAACCATTTTGGGGTATATATAGTGTATTAAATAACTTATTTTATTTTTAAGGGAAAGAAAAAAAAACTGCCAATTTTACATTATTTTGTGGAATTTTTTTTACCTTGGCGTGGTGCTCGGGCTTAGACATGTCCTCCACATGTTGACCAATCTCTCAATTTTACCATCAGTTTGAGGGCTTAGTAAGACCACAGTGTGCACCTGTCTTGTCATTTGTTATTGCTATATTGTTATTACCATAAGCCCAGCATATCTTCCTTTTTTCTGTATATGTATGCCTCTGCAATATGATCAATTTTAAAAATTTAATACAGTATGTACTAAAAGTTTTTTTTACTACTTTGGAATCTATATTGACTGTGTTGGTATTTGTTTTTACTTCGATAGTAGCCCTAGGTTCGAGTAAAACATTAGACCAAAGAAATCTCTGAAGGAAAAGTTATGACCATTCAAACAATGTAACTTCTATTTCAAAGTTGAGTTCAAGATCAGTAGGACAGTAAAAAGGAACTGTGGTCAGTTACTAGTAATCACCATACCCCCATGGTCTGCCTTGCCGAGAAGTGTGTCTTGGATATGGATAGGTCATTACAAAACAGAAAAATTGGAACAAAAAATCTACATCTCATATTAAGGGTCCATTCACACGTCCGTGTGTGTTTTGCGGATCCACGGATCCGCAAAACACGGAAACCGGCAATGTGCGTTCGCATTTTGCAGACCGCACATCGCTGTTACTCTCATAGAAAATGCCTTTTCTTGTCCGCAATTGCGGACAAGAATAGGACATGTTCTAGTTTTTTCGGGAACGCGGAACGGAAAATGCGGAACGGAATTGCGGACGTGTGAATGGACCCTAAAACAGAGTCTTTATTGCATGCAAAACAGGGAGATCAAGTTCTTACATGTGTCTTGCTGTAAAGAGCTCTTAATCATAGAATAAAGTGCCACTACACAGGTTGAAAAAGGCTAGCAATCAAAATTACTGTCCAATCCCTGGACATCAGTAATAATTAAAGAAAAAACACACATGAATTGACACAGATTGCATAGCTACAAAACAAACAAATGATTGCTTCCTTTCAAAGGCGACTTGAATAAAAGACTTGGGGAATGCGTAGATTCCTTCCTTCAAACCTAAAAAAAAATTATCAGGATAGTTCAAGGACAGTAAACACGCATTACAGACCTTACAAATGATACAATGGCAGGAAGATTTTTTCTATGTCTTACATGTGATGTCTCATCCTTATATTTTTCTATTCCACAAGATCTGTCCACAACTGCATTGTCCCACTTTCTGAATACCTATACCATGTAGTTGGATTTAAAGGAATTGCGTCACTAATATTTTTTCTGCGCCATTTAAAACCAGATAGTAACACATATCCTTTGTTCTAGTCTCTATTTTCTGATTGCAGACTTTTTTTATTCTATTTCCTGAACCTGATTATGGGGACGGCTATCTTGCCTGAGATGTTCTTAACAGCATTTATTATTAAGTATTAAGAAAATTGCTTTACGGCAGCCATATGGGCCATAAAAACAAAGGACTGAAGGCACTCACTGAATTCTATGGGAGAGTTTTATAGGCATGCTCTGTGACCTGTAAAGAGGTTATTGTACAAGGAAAAAATAGATAAGCTTTGACAATCACCTATTGTGATTGGTGGTTTCTGTCATAGTATTCAGCATATTGGGCAGACTAGATGGGCCAAATGGTTCTTATCTGCCGACACATTCTATGTTTCTATGTCTTATCTATACACAGAGGTGATATTACTACAGGCAGCATTAAGCTTTTATTACACTGGCAGATTGTTTGCCAGATCATCACTAATGACCACTGATATGAACGCTAGTTAGCGATGATCTGGCAGTGTAATACTGCCACCGATTACCCGACGAACGAGCAAACGATTGTTCAATGGGCAGTTGTAATTTGTAAGCAGGCTTAAAAAGCATTGTTTGCCATCAGCCAATCGAGCTGTGTAATCACAATCTGCTGCCGGTAAACAACAACTAGTCAGTATGGGGATGAGAGATGGCAATAGCAATCGCTCCTCCTCATACTCTGGAGGTGCCTTTAGTGTTACATATAGGCCAGTAACTGCTGTAAAGCGGTCTGTACAGACCAAAAAGTAGTGTATATTAGGCTTAGTGGCCAGTGCATAAACTGCAGGATTTTATGGTTTTAGTTTAAATATAGATATTGACATAGAAAATTAAAAACAACATCAAAAATTCTTTTTCAGAGGACACATTTCCTTTAAGGAATTTATTGTGAGGTCAGTGGATTTTTTATATATATTTTTTTTATATTTTTTATAATAGTTTTTATTAAATTGTCAAGAAGAACAAGCGACAATGCTGGAGGTACACAGCAGTACACATCAACGTCTGTCCTTGGTGACGCCAAGGTATCTAAAAACTCACAATCTTTCAATGATAGACAATCTATCCAGGTATATTCCATAGAAACATATACATAGCATTGGGCAATGTGCCGTCGCAAAAACAAGAAAAGTAAAACAAAGAAAAAGAAAAGAAAAAATGCTCAGATTTCCCTGGGCCCCACCCAGTCATTAGGCCAGTGAAACGGGCTCTTCACCTATCAACACCTGTTCCTGAAACCAAGTGGTCAAAGAGAAACACTCATGTATTGCTCTACGGATATGTAACGGTAGGATACTAATAAAGCTTTCCCACACTTGGAAGAAGTGTTTTACTTTCTTTTCCTTCTGTTGTGAGGCCTTAACCCAGTCCATGCGCATAATATATGAGAGTTACTCTAGGAAGAGTTTAAAAGGGGGGGATTGTGGGGTTCGACCAGGTCTGTAATATTGCCTTGGTGCCTGCTGCTGACACAAAATGTAGCAGTTTCCGGCATCCCGGGGTACAAGTGTATATTTCCGCATCTAGATGGCCGAACAAAGCCCAAAGGGGGTCAGGAGGGGTAAAATTAGTTAAGTGTGTGTTAGTAAAAGTGGTGATTTTATCCCAGAATTCTCTAATCCTTGGACAGTCCCACAGGCAGTGATCTAGTCCTGCGTCCGGAGTCCCACACTTAAAACAGCACGAGGAGTCATATATACCCATTTTGTGTCCTCTTATAGGGGTGAAATAAGATCTGTGACAGATTAGTAAGACCATTTCCACATAGCATATTGAGGGCAGGTGTTTATAGGAGACAGCCAGCACCTTAAGTATTACTGATGGGGTGGCCTGCGGTACCTCTTGTTTCCATTTAGTTAAGGAAGTCTGGGTCTCAGCATAGTCAATGGGTACGTGTAGGAACTTATAGCTAGCTGAGATTTGCCGTTTTACCCCGTTGAAGACCAAGTACCACTCTCTTAGGTAAGAATTCCACTCATTTTCTAGCGTAGAAAAAATTACCCTAATAATATAACTTTTAGCTTTGTAAGTATGGAAAGAAGGTTAAAGCAATGCCTGGATATTCGCTATGAAGTTCTTGTAGCGTTTTAGCCTATTTAGATTGCGCGTTTGTAAAATTTACCTATATTGGTTATACCTTGTGTTTGCCAGTGTCTAAGACCTATTTAGGAAGGAGGGATTCAACACTAGTGTTAGATGTATAGAGAATGAAGGGGGCAATTTGAACAAACTCCGTAATTTACACCAAGCTCGCCATGTAGTCATGAAAAGAGGGTTATCTTTAATCACTTGGGGAAGTTCACCATGTGGGGTATGTAAAAGGTTTGGCAACGCTATGCGTGGGGAGAAGGATTAGTCTATAGTCACTGTGGTGTATTGTGATGAGGAGTTTAGCCAGACCCACATCACTCTCATCAAGGCCGAAATGTTATACATTCTAATGTTAGGGAAGTTAAGACCCCCATTCAGTTAAGGTTGTTGCAGTATGTGCCAGGCTATTCTAGGGCATCTTCTGTTTCAGATAAATTTCCTGTAGAGGTACTGTAGTTTATGTGTGTTTTTCATCTTTGGGCTTGAGGTATATAGCTAACATTTGGAGTATATATAGAAGTCTGGGGAACTTAGATAGTGAAAAATGTTTCCAGACTGCCAGTGTAGAATCCAGAGAAGAGAGATAAGGTCTTCTGTTATGGCTATATAATTGAGATGGACTGTTATGGCTGTGTCCCTCTACGAAAAAGGAAAGACCCTAGTCCAAATTGGTCTTTTAGGTACCCTCAAAAGCAACGTCTGTTTTATATAAATTAATGGTATATCCCAATAAGGAACCAATATCCTGAAGTTTGGCTAGCAAGGTCTCAAGAGAGTTCTTAGGATCAGTGATCAGTAAAACATCGTCCGCAAATGCTGCTGCTCTCATTTCACAGTTACCTATTCTCACTCCTCTAAAGCCATCTGTTGTATAGAGTTGGTACAGAATTGGGTCTAAGAACAGATTACATAGGATCGGGGAGAGAGGGAATCCCTGCTTCGTGCCTCTGAAGAGGTCTAAACATCTGGAGTTTTTCCCGTTAATGGTTATAGAAGTCATTACGTCAGTGTACATCTTGTCAATAAAATGTCTAAACCCAGTTCCAAAACTGCATGCAGCTAGGGTCCTGTGAAGGCAGGCCCATGGCACCTTGTTGAATGCTTTTTCAGCATCTAGACGAAGGAGAAGTGTTTGGGGTTGCGAGGAGTCCTGGGCCACGACTGTGGTTGCCACAGCTTGCCAAACATTGCTAACAGCGTGTCTACCCTGGGTAAAGCCCAATTGAGTAGGGTGGATCAGGGTTGGGAGGAAGGATTGCAATCGGCTGGTTATAATTTTAGCTAGAAATTTATAGTCTTGATTCATTAAGATAATTGGCCCATAGGATTGCGGTAGGTTGTGTGTCCCTGAATAAATGTGTTCAATATTAATTTTGCATCTAAAAACGCTTGTTTTGTCGTGTAAGAGGTGTAGGAGCCTCTGCATGGGCGCGTTGGGCGACAAAAGGCCAAAGTGCAACAAGTCAGAGCGATCTTTACTTTGTTTTCATTTATGTGCTACAGTACATAAGCCATTACGGGACCATGCAAAACCACTTTGGAGGACACCCATAAAAGTACAGTGTCATTTAGGCGCACATCATTATCATCTAGATAATTAGTCCAATGGACTTTAAGATATGTTCGAATAAATATAGGTGGGGAATCTCTACAGACGGGAACGTGTTTGCGGCTGTAGTGCTTGGATTTTGACTGACTGGGGTAAGGTCTGATTTTACTATGGGATGCAGAGTAACATCTATCATACTATCCAACATTGTTATGGAGGCCCGGATTAAATCTATGCGAGAGAATGAATCGTGTACCTTAGCACCTGTATTCACGGGTATCATTATGTATTGTTCTACATATGTCGCATAGATGTAATCTTTCCATAAGCTGTATCACCGCCCGAGAAGCTGGGGATCATTGTGTTCTAGCATGGGATCTGTCTAATTGTGGATCAAGCATGGTGTTGAAATCTCCTGCTACAGTAGTATAAGTTTTCTTTTGTGAAGAAGGCGGAGTCTGTAGAGTTAGGTGCATATATGTTTAGTAAAGTGTATGGTATTTGCTCTATCAAAATATCTATGAGAAGGTAACGACCTGCAGGATCCGCTAATGAGTCCTGTATCTCGTAGCATAGGCCTTTCTTGAACAATGTCACTACTCCTTTAGAAGTGTGTGAGACCACTAAGCACTCAGAGATCCAAGGAGCTTTAAGAGTGGACTGCGAGGTTGTCTTCCAGTGGGTTTCCTTTTTTTTGTTGGAGTATTTAACCCAGCTACGTTCTAAGTTAGCAGTTTTAGGTGCGATGTGGTGTCGTAGGTGGACATAGGGTCATCAATTAGAGTACTCATCTGGCAACAGGGGTGTACTGTAGTCAGCAGAAATATCAATCACGTGGAGGTCCTCTCCCACCGATCCCAGCAAGCAAGTAGCTGGAAGCTTATATTCTGGTCATGCAAATAACTACATATGCCTACAAAGGATTTGCACTTCTGTGCCACCATAACAGAAAAGTCCTGGAAAAGGAGTATCTTATGTCCATCTACCACAAGTTGATGTTGGTTGCGATACGCTCGCAGAATCCTCTCCTTCGTGGCCCAGTGAACGTTTTTAGCAATAGTCGGCCTGGGGGGCCTCCCCCTTAATCTCTAGGTGGTCCTATTCGGTGTGCCCTCTCTATCATCCTAGGATCCGCTGGCATCTCAAGGTTCCGGACCTGTGGGATTTTGACTGCCAGGAAGGACGTCAGGGCTTCACCAGTCAGCAACTCTGGTATTCCCACAAACCTCAGATTGTTTCGTCGATCTGTTTTCCAGATATTCAAATTTCTCTCTAAGCAGAGCTTCTGTTGTCTCACGTTGACGCAGTGAGGTCATTACCATCTCCATGTTCGCTTCTCCGGCGACCATTCTATTTTCCAGTTCCGTAATCTTTTGTGCATTAGAAGTAATCTGGGCCAACGCAGGGTTAATGGAGGTGTGTAAAACGTCCAGTCTTTTGTCAAAAAGTGTAACAGCAGACGAGACACCTCTTGTGCCGCCACCATGGCTTGCAGGTTGTCTGGAGATGACGTGGGTGGCGGGTTGTGTGGAGGTGAGAGATTCGGAGGCGTGATGTCGTTTGACAGCAACTCGTCGAGGGCACAGGCGAGTCCGGAACAGATTAATCTGAGGGGGGTGGGGTAATGTAGGCAGGAGGGGGGGGTTCTTCAGTTCTTCACTGAGCCCCGGTTATGGTGTCTGCAGCATATGTCCACTGTTCGTTTTCATAAAAAATTTACCCGGCAGCATGAAGTCGGTCGACAGGTGGGGGTTAATAATATCTATCCGTATTGTGTGGAGTACTGCGTTTTCAGGGATTGTATCCTTTTAACACTCAAGTTGCATGGGCCAGTCAGAAAAAGAAGCACATCAGTAGTGAGTGTGTTTTTCAGCCCTGTGGGGTAAGTTGAAACACTCTGCTGCTGCTATGGCCAGTTTCCTGCAAACACACAAGCCACAAGATGGCTTCCACGGCTTATCCCCCACGAGGTTGCCTCAGTACGAGTCTCTGTACAGCACTGGTGTTTGCAGCCTTAATTGCTCAGAGGCTGGGCACCCTGGGTGTGGTGAATCCCCCTTGTGTTGCAGCTCTCCCTGGATATCAATGGGTCAGGGAAGAAGGGCAGGAAGTGTATGGGGGCAACTTGTCCTTTCAGCGGGTCCAGGGGTTCAGGGCACTGCCAACCCTGTACGCCTCTCTGCTAGGAGGTCTTCGGCTGTGTGCCCAGTAGAGCCGGACCAATGCTTCTCCAGAGTCCACGACGGCATGGTGCGGGCAGTTGCCGCCCAGTTGGCCGCGTCGCAGACTAACAGGAGCGGTTCTGGGATTCAGGGATGAGGTTGCAGTTTCTCCACCGTGTCCCAGGGCAGGTGCGTGCCCTGTAAGGGGTTTACCCCGATGGAAACTGGGCAGGCAGCCCTCGTATTTTAGTTTTCCTCGGTGGTGAGGAGGAGCCCTGCGAAAATGCGGCCATGCTGGATTCCTCGCACCCGGAAGTCCTGGTCAGTGGATTTTCATTTGCGACAGTTATTTTTTGTTTATTGAAGAATATTTACTTCACGTACAGTTGTGTTCAAAATAATAGCAGTCAGACATCACTATCCTGATCAATCACTGTTTTTGGTAGAAATGATATTTCTATATGGCAAATAATTTACTAGCAGGTGTAAAAGAGTAATAGAAATCCAACAGACCCAACCATCATGACATGCATGCTGCTGATTCTGTGTATTTGAATCACTAATTGAAAGAGGCATGTTCAAAATAATAGTATGGATTTCAATTAGTGAGGTCATTCATTCTTTTAAAAACAGGTGGCAATTATTATATGATAGACTGGGAGTGGCTCACTTAGGAAGAGTGATGGAAATAGGGTGCTCTAGCGTCCAATATGGGTCCCACCTTACCCCAAAGACAAAATTAATAAGTATACGTGAAACAGGACGGGCACTCCAGTTCTGGATCAGACTGGGAAAGAACGATGTTTAATTACACTTAACGAGATAATATAGTGTACACACAGATCTAAGGCTTTGAATGACAGGTGAAAGGTGCAGAAGCAAATGAGACGACCGTAGGTTATAGTCCGTCCATTTGCCCGTCCACCAATCCTCTGCATCAAAATATAAACGTATAATAATCACAAAATTAACTTGACTAATAATTTTGTGCTCTGACTATTTTAGATGGACTGAATCATTTAGCTAACCACACCACTGCCAATTTTGGATGAATTCTTTTGATATCGATTTTTAGGAGCTTAATGGTGGAGTTTTACTATTATTATATGTGATTATTATACGTTTATATTTTGATGCAGAGGATTGGTGGACGGGCAAATGGACGGACTATAACCTACGGTCGTCTCATTTGCTTCTGCACCTTTCACCTGTCATTCAAAGCCTTAGATCTGTGTGTACACTATATTATCTCGTTAAGTGTAATTAAACATCGTTCTTTCCCAGTCTGATCCAGAACTGGAGTGCCCGTCCTTTTTCACGTATACTTGGCAATTATTATATATCTAAGGAAGGAAGGCAGCAAATGTTGTACATACTGGTTACAGTACATTTCTCTCTGAAATTCTGAGGAAAATGGGTTGTTCCAGACATTGTTCCGAAGAACAGTGTACCTCGATTAAAAAGTTGATTGGAGAGGGGAAAACATATAAAGTGCAGAAAATGATAGGCTGTTCAGCTAAAATGATTGCAAATGCTTTAAAATGGCAACCAAAACCTGAAAGACGTGGAAGAAAGCGAAAAACTACCATTCGAATGGATAGAAAAATAGCCAAAATGGCAAGGACTCAGCCAACAATCAGCTCCAGGAAAATCAAAGGTGGACTTAAGCCACAGTACACTGTGAAGACAGTGAAGCATGGTGGCGCAAGCATCATGATATGGGGATGTTTCTCATAGTACGGTGTTGGGCCTATTTATCACATACCAGGGATCATGGATCAGTTTGAATACATCAGAATACTTGAAGAGGTTATGCTGAAGAGGATATGCCCTTGAAATGGGTGTTCCAACAAGACAACGACCCCAAACACACCAGTAAACGTCCAACATCTTCGTTAAAGACCAACAAGATTGACGTTATGGAGTGGCCAGCCCAATGCCTGGATCTTAATCCAATAGAAAACTCGTGGGGTGACATCAAAAATGCAGTTTGATGCAAAACCAAGAAATAGAGAAGAACTGTGGAATGTAGTCCAATCATACCTGTTCACAGGTGCCAGAAGTTGGTTGACTCCATGCAACACAGATGTACAGCAGTTCTCAGAAACAGTGGTTATACAACTAAATATTAGTGATTCACAGGAAAGCAAAATCTTCAAACACTTTTCAGTTTATATAGTGAATGTTTGAGTTTGTAACGAAGAATAAAAACACTGCTACTTTTTTAAACAGTCTAATATTCACTTTTCTTCATTTTTAGAGGAACACCACAAATTTAATATACCGTATTTTTCTTCATGTTTTGATTTGGAATATAATGTGTAGTGTTCCCAATACATTTGTGTGTATGAAAATAAAAGCTATTAGAAGGATTTTGAGCTTAATTCACTTTTTAATTCTGAATTATACCAGCAAATTCTAAAGGAAAATGCATGGACATCTGTCCGTGAGCTGAATCTCAAGAGAATGTGGGTCATGCAGCAAGACAATGACCTAAGGCACAAGGTTGTTCTACCAAAGAACGGTTAAAAAAGAATAAAGTTAAAGTTTTGGAATGGCCAAGTCAAAGTCCTGACCTTAATCCATCAGAAATATTGTGGAATTAACTGAAGCGAGCTGTTCATGGGAGAAAACCCACTAACATAACCGAGCTCAAGCTGTTTTGTATGGAGGAATGGATAAAAATTTCTCCAAGCCAATGTGCAGGACTAATCAACAATTACTGGGAACATTTAGTTGAAGCTCTTACTGCACAAGGAGGTCACACTAGATTAGAGTTGTTTCGGTACCAAAATTTTGATTCGGTATCGATACCATAAAAAAGTATTGCGATACTCGATACCACGCGAAAAAAAAAAAAAAAACGACAAAACAATCTGCATGCATTCCACATTTTATGGAACCGCCGGCTCATAATACAACAGTCCTATCCTACTTTTTTACGGCGACTAAAAGAAAATGGCGAATCATGCATTTTTTTTTTTTTACGACGTTCACCGCATAAAAGTGGATTTTTTAATAGTTTGGACTTTTGAGACGCGGCGATATGTAATAATTTTATTTATTGTTTATATTTTATATTATGTAAAATTGGGAAACTTTTTTTTTTCTTTTACAGTTTATTTATTAACCATTTCCCCCTTAGGGGCTAGAACCTGGAATCATTTTCATCCTATTCACCCTAATAGAGCTCTATCAGGGTGAATAGGATCTCACAGTCTCCCTGCTGCTCTGTGCACAGTGCACACAGCAGCAGGGAGCAGACTATGGCAGCCAGGACTTCAGAAGCGTCCTGGTTACCATGGTAACCGATCGGAGTCCCAGCATTACACTGCTGGGGCTCCGATCACTGCCACTGCCACCAATGAGGAGGAGGTGAGGGGACCCTGTGGCCACTGCCACCAATGCTTTTATTACTGGGGGAGGGAGGGAGGAAGGGGGATGGGGAGCCACACTGGCCACCAATGTTTTAATACAGGGGACGGAGGGGGGACGGGAGCACTGGCCAGCAATGCCTAGTACCGTTTCATATATAAATGCAGGAAGAAGACACACGCTGCCGGCACCTGCCTGTGACCCAGCACTGCGATCAGAGGCAATTAACCCCTCAGGTGCGGCACCTGAGGGGTTAATTGCCGCGGATCGCAGCGCTCTGTCACAGGCAGGTGCCGGCAGCGTGTGTCTTCTGCCTGCATTTATATATGAAACGGTACTAGGCATTGCTGGCCAGTGCTCCGTCCCCCGCTCCACCTTGCCCCTCTCCTTCTATTGGTTGCAGCTGCAGCATAGGGGGCGGGAAAGACTGCCTCTTTCTCCCTGTGCTGCCGAGGAGAACATGGCCGCGCTGAGAGCGGCGCAGCCACGTTCTCTGATACTGGGCTGTGCAGTAGCGCAGCCCAGTATCGATAAAATACTAATCCTGGTATCGAGCTCGATACCAGAGAAAAGTATCGATTGGGTATCGAAAGTTCGATACCCGAAACAATCCTACACTAGATACTGAAATGAAAGGTTCACATACTTTTGCCACTCACAGACATAAATTATCAAGTTAATATTTTTTACGCATTTGTTTGATTTTGTTATCTTTGTCTAGGTTTACGACTTGTGTGAAAATTTGATGTAGTTTTAGGTCAATCTTATGAAGAAAAATAGAAAATTCTGAAGGGTTCACAAACTTTCAGGCACCACTGTACATGTGATACCATGTTTAAGTTTCTAAAATTGAAATTATTCTTTTAACACTACTGTTGATAACGGAACAAGCCTTGTGTGCTATGTAGTTATATTTTGTTATCGTTAACAGCACAGTTTTTTGTGTAGCATAAACCTATGGAGTGTTCTATAGAAATATCTACTATCCTCTGGTTTTACTTCCCGTAAGGAGTTAATTCATATGTGCATAATCCCTTCAAAGGAAGGGAATATGCACATATGAATCGCTCACGATTTTATGTTAAAACATATTTTTTAGTCTTTTGACGAGTATTTTCTACGTCTAACTAAGCCAGTTCTACTTTACATCAGTTTGATAAATGACCCCCGAAGTTTGTACGGTACTCCAATACAGTCGTGGAAAACGCCAGTGCCCACCTACACTGTAGCCATGTCCATATCACCTTCACAATCCAAATAGAAAAGACAGCACTGATACTTATATGAATTAAAGTACTTTACTGCTTTATTCATATGCGGGATTATTATGGATAAAAGTGCTTTATTGCTTGATTTACAAGTATTGGTGCTCCCACCACAAAATGCAGCAGGTTATGGAGCAGGAGGAGCCAAGCAGATTGATATATACTTGTGTGGGGAAAATTCTGTAAAACTTGTAATCCATACATTTATCTCTGCTCTTTCCATACTTGACTGCCCCTGTGTACAGCCATCAGTGACTGACAACTATCTCTGTATACACTCTTAGGGTTCAAACACCCGGTTTTCCTCATCGCAGTCTCCTACCAGTGAGTACATTTTTTTTCTTTAAAACAAATTATGTCAAAAAGGTCTGCTTTCAGCTTAGTCACTTGGCTTAGAGCAACAGTATGGCCTCAGAATATTATTGAGGGATGCCTTAGAATAATGGAGACCCTTTCATATTACTTTTATCAAACATTTTAACGGATCATTCAGAGGTCAGTTTTCAGGAAGGCAGAGGCTAGGGAGGAGCTCAGAAATGTTCACAAAAATGACTCCAGCAATGAAAATGACAATTGGCAAATCAATGGAGATAACTGTCAGTGTGGTCTGATGGCAGATCATTAGAAACATAGCTGTCCCACAGCATGAGGCTGAGCAGATGCTGTCAGGCTTTATTCTCATCTGCCTTGGAGGCTCTGTTAGAAGCCTCCATCAAAGATCTGCTCAAAGATGCCAGAATCAATAGCACAGCATGTTGCACTATTTTGTCTAGTAAAATGATGGAAACATGATAGACGCCATTACATTCAATAAGATCAATTAGGCGTTGTTGGTGTCCATGATGTGCCGGATCCAGTACTTACATTATTTTCATTGTTCTGTGCCTATGACAGGAGTGAAATCCTGATAACTTATCTTTAGGATACGCCATCAATATGTGATCAGTGGGTACAGACACCCAGCACCGCCACTGATCAATTGTTTGCAGAGACTGCGGCGCTCCTGTTCACACCATACCGAACCGTATAATCGCTGAGCATGATATTGCAGCCCAGCACACTTACTTAAACAAGACTGAGCTGTACATAGGCTATGTGATCAATGAATGTGAGGTCACTGGCCTATGAAAGGAAGAGGTGTTAGCACTAACAGGACCCCTGTGGCCTCTTTAAACTGCTGATTGTTGGGGGTGCTAGTCAGGCCAGCACCAGATACCGATGACCTATTCAGCATGAGTGTGACCTTAGCTTTATGTTAGCCCTAGAGCTACAGTCAAGTTGCCCAATCGTTTACAGTTCGAATTTGCAGAATGAACTTTAAATGGGTCTTCCAACATTTTAATACTAATGATGACCTATCCTCAGAATAGATCATCAGTGTCTGATCGGTGGGGGTCCAACACCCGGGAACCCCCACCTATCAACTGTTTGAGAAGGCAGAGGCGTTGCTTTCTCACAGCTTACCAAGCACAGTGGCGTACATAGTATAGGAAAAGTAAATGAGAAGGCATGGCTCTCACGGGAAAACCTCTCGGAAATCTTGGGGATATCGCACTTCTGCAAATAGCATTTATCATGTAGAGAAAGTCACTTAGTAATGTATTGTGATTGTCCATATTGCTTCCTTTGCTGGCTGGATTCATTTTTCAATCCCATTATACACGGCTCATTTTCATGCCACCACTATCGCGCAGATATGGGGTGGCAGGGACTACAGACTACTGCACATGCGCTGATGGTGTACTGTACACTGTAGGAGCATGATTATAGGGCCAGGCGAGATGATTGTTATGATGCCTGACAGGGACATGCAAGCGGAGGTGTGAGTGTCCAGCTCTGGAAAGGGGTGGTACCAAGGGGCAGCAAGTGGCTTGGGGCTGCCATCAGCGGGAGGGAGAAATGCATCATACTGCAGATTGGCGTTGTACACAGTCTAATATCCCTGCAAGTGGATGCACCTAAACAGAAGTTCACTGCAACTCTGAGATGTCATAGATTTCTGTCTTCATTTACAACAGAAAACTGACGTAAATAAAGATAAATGTGCGGGGCCCCCTCCCCAAGGCCCTTTTTTTTTTTTTTTTGTGAAGATGGTGAAGAAACGGCATTTGCAACAAAATTTGTTGCAAGTGCTGTTTAAAAAGTCCCAAACGCAGGAGTTACGACTTTTTTCCCCGCCAGAAAAGATGATAAATCTCCCCCTTAGGGTGCATTCACACGACCGTAGTGTTTTACGGGTCCGCAAAACAAGGATACCGGCCATGTGTGTTCCGCAATTTGCAGACCGCATATTTAACAGAAAATGCCTATTGTTGTCTTTTTTTGCAGGACCACGGAACGGAACAGTGGGTTAGGTCCGCAACTTTGGCGGCCCCATTGAAACGAAAATTGAGAAATGGATGCGGACTCTTTCATCCAGCCGTCTGAATGATCCCTTAGTGTGCATATTCTTTAAAGAAAAAAATTCTGCACGATGCAGCAATGGATCGGATTCAGAAACATATGGCTTTAATTGGCAGGGTCAGTCTTTCCAGGCATTACATTTGGTTTAATATGGTTGTTCCTGCTGACAGATACTATGTAAAACAAGGTCTCCCTCGCTTGGGCCGCGATCAGTGATTCTAAGAAGATTATAGCACCAAAAAAAAGTAAGTGACCCTGCAGCAGAAATCTGATGACATATTGTGTTTAATTATAAAACTCTCCCCGTCGCGCTGAAAACAACATCCGCTGACGGGGGCACACGTGAGCACTGCAGCCAATCACAGGCCGCAACAGCAGCCTGCTCCACTTGTGTCACATAACCAGCTGTCATGACGCATGGGGAGCAGATCACGTCACTTGTCCCCCTCCATCGACGGAAGATGATCTCAGCACAGCACGGAGAGGAAGAGCCGGTCTGGGAGCACGACAGACCGAACCCAATGGCGGGAACCAGGCAAGTATGATCTATACCGCGGGTCAGCCACTTGGGGAGGTCTGCATTACTCTTGGATAACCCCTTTAACTTCAGGGATCCTGTTTTTAATGGAGACATTAAAGCGATGCAAGATTTGTGCGCAAGCAAATACCAAAGAATCAGGACAAATGAGGTGTGCCAGGCTTATTCATTATTTCAGAAATAATATCTCTGCAGACTGCACTGTTCTTGCCATCAAATACAGAGAATGGTAATAACACCAGAACCCAAGGGTCCCCACACACCTAATGACATGTCACCACACAAAGTCCAAACAAAATGTACTAAACACGGAAGGGTTTTATTTTCCGCGATACAATCACCAGTGAACAAAAAACACTAATAGTTACAGCCAACCTTTCTCCTGCAGAAGTAAAACCATCTATATTCAGCGGCGGCAGCCAGTGGTTTTTTAAAGCTGCTGTATAGCTCCATAGTAACGTCTATTACATGTCCACAGTGTACCGTCACCATGGTTACTGTGAGCAAACACTAGGGCCTAGCTGGAAGACCTAGCGCCAGAAAAACAACAAACTAAAATACTGCAGAAAAAAGCCAAAAATCGATAGACCGTATGAGCGAAAGAAATATATGTTATATTTTTAAAAAAAGGCTGAAACGTTGCCTGGGAATAAATCGGGTCATCACCGTTCACCTTTATTTGGAAATATGTTATAAAATGTTATTTCAGGAGTAGTACAACTGATTCCTGTCAGAGGTCCTGGTTTTTCAGGCTTTTTGTCTCAGTAAATACTGTAATTAGTCCATGTACTTTAGACTGACCTGATCTATTCCTGTTTGGATTCCACTTTTGTTTCTGATATAGAGCCAAGGCTCTGGGCACTGCATCCTGTTGTGTAGTCTGGTCCTGTCCTTGGTGACCCGTTACTTGGTTCTTGTGCATTCTGAGTATCATCTCACTTCTGTTCCTGATGTGGTACTGCAGATTGACATCCTGACTTCCGCTTCCTCACACACGCAGACTATTCAGATATTACTCCCAACAGCTTTTGATACCTGGGTCTAATCACTACTTTGTCCTGATGTTGTTTCTATGTGTGCAAAAAAGTCATTTACCATTCTGAAAGACGCCTAAATTAGGCATACTTCAGGCGCTATGTGTGACTTTGCCCCGCTCACGGAGGGTCTAAAATTGTGAGCATGGCTTGGGTGGGGAGGGGCTGGCAGGCCCGTCTCATTCATAGTTTTCTGCACCTGGTTTAGGCGTAGAAAATTGTCTAATTGTAAGCCAACTAGGAAGCAGTCTTACATGTAGAACTGGCACTGGATGCACCTAAGGCCTGCTCCTCCTCATAACTTCAGGGGAACCACCACTAGCGCAGGGCCTTTATTAAGACCGATGTCTAAAACGCTGGTCTTAATAAATGTACCCTTCATTTTCTGCATTCATCTTCAATTCCAATTTATGGTCTGTCTTTCTTTTCACCACGGCTAGTGAGACTACCCAGTCAGGTGTAACCTGCAGATATAACAAGCAGTAAATTCCAATCCCACTTAAAGGGAATCCGTCACCCCGATTTTGGACTATTATCTACAGTAATAAATGAGTAGTACTGCAGATAAAGAGCCCAGATATCTGTTTTGTTTTTTCTACTGCCCACGGCTACACCACACATGCAGGGCAGTCCTGATAATGTATTTGAATGCAGCTCCTAGCACTGACAGCAGGGGAACAGAGGACATTAGGAAAATAAAAAACAGTGATCTGTACTCCATATCTGCAGTACAACTCATGTATTGCTGTAGATAATAGTCGAAAAATCGGGGTGACCGAATCTCTTTAAGGCCTGTTTACACGATTCATTTTTTTTAGCGAAATCAAGCTAAAGTGATCAATTATAGAGTAGTGTCGAAAAACAAGCGAAAATCGGTTAGTGGTTGATAGTTTGTGGTCCAGAATTCCACAAGTGTAAACCGGTATCGTCCACAGCACAGACGATTCCACGGTGGGAACTGTTTGCTTGACAAACCATGTATTACAGAATCACACTAACACCATAATCTGTGCATCGAAAGGGTTGTCACTCGAATGTTAATGACTCGAATAATGACTCGATTGAATCAATTATCTTCTTCTGCAAATAGGCATTTAGGGGATGACATTAAAGGGGTTATCGAGGTTCAGAGCTGAACCCAGACATATCCCCCTCCTTCACCCCGCAGCCCCCTTGAGATGGGCATCAAGCAGGGTAAGGTTTTTTTTTTTTTTAACACTGCTAGGTGGAGGCTTCTGCCTAGCAGTGTTGCCGGTGACGTCACCGCCACTAATGGGCAGGCTTTAACAAACACTCATATTAACTTTTATTAGTGAACTGAGACGGAAGACATTTTTCAGTTGCTAGGGTTTAGAGAGGTTAGACCGGTATCGGACAATTATTTGCACAGGCAGCTACTTTCTAGTGATTGGAAGATGTCCAACAGGGGGAGATTTATGTCTAAAGTGGCCTTCTTTGCCTGTAGCAAACAATCAGAGTGCAGCTTTCATTTCTTACTCTGCTCTTCAAAAAAAGGTTGAACTGTATTTGGTTACTACAGCAAATCATTTTTTCTTTTTTTTCAATTTGTCATTGTGGGTTTACAAGCAACAAATCTGCTGCATTTTACAGTGGCATCCAGAATTCACAGCGTAAATTGACCTACAGTGCACATTTTGACCCTCCAGCACCAGTTGGAGTTTTAGACATGGCACTATAACATACCATGAGTAAAACTGTATGATAGAAACACATTGCAATGTAGTACAGGAAATTTTTAAAGTATTTTTTCAATAAAAGAGTATTTATCATGGTGCTGGATCAATACTTTTATATTGATCCAAGCAACAAACTACAGCTCACCCTCACATGGCTCCACAGATAGAAAAGTAAAAACATTATGGGTTTCAGAATATGGAGAGGTCTTTATTTTTAAAGGCATGAAAACAAAACACGCCGGCGCTCTAGAAGCTTGTGGGTTTAGTAAATCAAAACATGCAGCATGAGGTTATTTATGCGGAGTCTTTGCGATCCAGGACAAAGACAGAAGCCTGAGAGTCTGTATGGACTGGAAATAAATTTCCTCGCCCTTTATCTGACTTGATTTAAAGGTTACCCCTGTTGATGGGGATACAGTTGTGGTAATTTTATATTTCGTTATGGGTGATGTTGCTGTCTTGTTATTTTCTTTCCCTCACATTTTGCTCCTTGTCTGTTTTCTCCCACTCTCTTTCCTCATCCCTTCTGTATCTTTTCCCTACAAGTCCAATACCCAGGTTTTTCTTCTCTAACCTGTAGCACCACACGTTGCCTTTTCGAACTCTCGCTGTTGGACATTTGTGCTTTGCTGGTTTCCCTGCCTTAGGGAGGACCTTTTCAGAATCAAATTGGCTTAATGCCCACGATTCCCACTGGTCCCCTGATCATTGGGCGGTTTTTTTTTAAAGTTCTTCTCCCTGTTCTTTACTTGGGACCCAATACATTTTGGTGCTCTTTACGGTAACACAGAGCCAAGGTCCATCGGAAGAAGAGGGTGCAATAAATGAAAATACATACTATGTAGTGATGGCAGAATAAGTAATACCATTCAGCTCTGAGGAAAAACAAGCGACTATACCTGATGTCTTGCCGACATCAAAGAGCACGTTTCTACACTAAGAAGGGCTATTAGAGGCGTAATTAGGGCACCATACCCGGGCAAAACAGCTAAGGTGGGAATGCATGAATTATTTCCTCAAACTTATATTTGGCTTGTAAAAACGTTGAATGGGAGACCATTTGACTAATTTAAAGTTAACTAACAAAACACATATGAACAACATCCTGCACACTTTGTATTTGAAATGGGATTTGCAATAATAATGGTAACTCACAGGGAACACATAGCTCTCATCAGTTTCATTGCACCAAAAATGTACAAAAGTAGCACAAAGCCATTACACAAAATTAGACATTAGCCCTAGCTGAAATGCATACTGGAACAGCCATTATAGAAATAGATTATTTTGATCCAAGAGGGTCTGTTGGAGAAAATGTATTGAAAGAAGTGGCTCCCCGCCACTTCAGCCATGGCTGTAAACAAGAGCAGCAGTCTTCCCTTCAACGTGTCTCCTGCTAGTTCTGATTACAGTTTCATTTATTCTTGCTGCAGGGACTTGTCAGCCCAAAACAGAATTCCTATATCTTGGCAGATTATTCCGGTTTCTTATTTGTGGAAAAAGACACAATTAGCCGACAATTCAGAACAACAGTAATTCTCGAGAGATATAAAACACACACATTCTGTGGTTATGAAGTCACATCATTCATTAACTTAGAATATTATTCCAGCAACACTGTTTGCTTTAAAGGGAAACTTCCAATCAGAAAGAATTTTTATACGTTTAGCCGTTTTCACTTTGGCAGAACTATACTACTGAAACTTAAATACAAAATATTGTACTTCTGTAGCAGTCAGCACATAAGTAAAACTCCTATAAAAAGATAGGGATCCCATTGTTACTTCACTGCTGCTGCAAGTGAAAGAAGTTATCTGCTTGTACAATAGTAGATTGTAGAACTTGGATATCAGTAAGGCGGCTCTATTTTTCTCTTGATAAAGATGCCCACAGAAGAGCATTGCACTTATCAGTATAATATGTGGTGCTCTAATTCGGTCACTCTGGACACAGTGAAGGGTCACAAGTCAAGCAAGGCTGTTTGCTGCGCTAAAACTTCAGAAAGGAGGAATTTAAGAGAGAAAGCAGAATACATGGAGTGACCACAAAACCATCTACCAGTTTCTTGCTATATATATATATATATATATATATATATATATATATATATATATATTACATAAGAGTATTCACACATAGGCTATTACTATGCAAGAAAATAAATAATTACCTCGCTCTAGATTTTAGGATGCTAAAACCATCAGCATATCATTACATCTATGGGATTTTGCATTCTAAACATGTCCCTCTAAAAACTATTTATATTGGCAAAAAAGAAGCTGTAATATGGCACATGCTGTATGTACTATAAATTACAGGAAAACTGTTTTGAGAGGAGTTTGGCGCAGATGGTATGTGCAGATGAAGCAAACGCCAGTACACCTCACTTTGCTGCACATGCACCAGATGCTGCTAGGCATTTCTCATTACTCTATTCCAGTACTTTACATGCATCACACGCTATATTTTAAAAAAATATGCAAACACAAAAATTTATCAAGACTGGCGCAGAAAGCACAGATCTTGATATCCCCTGAGCTGCGAGAGGATGCGCCTAATTTATGACAAGGCGCACCTCTTGTCATACGAGGATAGTTCAGTGTTATCTACCAGATCATGTAAACAAAATTTTCTGAGAAAATTAAACTTACTACTTTTCAATGTAATCCCCCTGGACTTCAACACACTTATTCCACTTCGCCTCCAGTGTAGGAGGGGACTTCTTGCTGCTGCATTCGTGGTACCCACTGGGAACTGACCTTTAACAATATCAAAACATCCATGAACGATACTGGAAACTGTGCCAACTGTAGAGTTGCACCGGGTATCAAAGTATTGATACCCAATCAATACTTTTCGACCCAGATCGATAAGATACCGGGTCTTACTATTTAACAAAACTAGGCTGCGCAGCCTAGTATCTGCTCTCAGCGCGCACCATGTCCTACTCAGCAGCACAGTGGAGAAGGAGGCAGTCTCTCCCTCCCTATGTGCCGCTGCCACCAATGAGGGGATAGCACTGCTGAGGAGGGGAGGGACTGTGGCCACTGCACTACCAATTAATGTAATTAACACATTAATTGAAGTGTAGGATGCGGCACCCGGCCTCAATAACAGGGCATGCGATCCGCCAAACCGCGACAACTAACCCCTCAGGTTCTGCACCTGTTATTGAGGCCGGGTGCCAGTATTAGAATCATTGGTGGCGAAGTGGCCACAGCCCCCCCCCCATTGTTATGTTCATTGGTGGCAGTTGCCACAGGGTCCCCTCCCCTCCATTGGTGGCAGTTCCGATCGGAGCCCCGGCTGTGTAATCATGGGGCTACGATCGGTTATAATGGCAGCCAGGGCGCTACTGAAGCCCTAGCTGCCATGGTAAGCTCATGAGCTATAACACTGACTGCGACTCAACAATTATAGCCTCCGCTTTACGGCATGTTTCCTCTGTAGATGCACGCCCTGAATGGGAGTCATCTTCAATTGATTCCCTACCCCATTTAAACTGCTTGGCCTAAAACTTTACTTGGTAGAAGGAAGCTGCATTCTCACCATATACAGTAATCATCCCTTCATGAATTTATTTAGGCTTGTTTGCTTCCTCGGTAAGGAATTTAATCACGGAACAAAGCTCCAGATCCATCACTTTCTTTGTAGACCTGCACTACACTGCACTTGCCATCTTATCACTTCCAGTGCTTTCATCAGAGTGGACTGCTACTGTGTGTGTTGCATGTCCAGACAGGTCTCAACCTGCATAGACAAGCTCAGCTCTCCAACACTGACAGAACACGATGGGGTAGATAACATATGTAACGCCCCTTGTAAATTAGGCGCAGCCCTCAGCACACCCCCTTTTGAAAAAGTGACGAAGGTGGGGTTAAAACACAATGGCGTCTAAAAAGTCACAAACAAGAGGTTTACAACGTTTTTTTATGCCAGAAATCAGGCGCAGAGAGATGTTAAACAACCCAATACAGTTTTGAGAGGCTTTAGAACTCTAAATCCTAGCAGTATAACAACATGCTGGTGGTTTAGTTCCATGATATTTGGGCATTTTAACTTAAAGAGAACTCTCACCACAGAATGCAGTGCAATCTGCAGGTAGCACGTTATAGAGGAGAAGGAGCTGAGCAGTTTGATATATAGTTTTATGGGAAAAGAAGTTACATGGGAAAAGATTCCACATAACTTGCAATTAAGGCCTGTTTGTTACTGGCGTTATGAGTTCCTGCATTGATGGATGTTACTGGAATGACCGCAAAACCCTATTAACTAGCCATCCGCTAACTAGCAAATATCTCTGCCAGAACTCATAACAGTAGTGTAAAACAGGCCTTATACATATGACTGCACTCCCGCCAATCAGCTGTTTGAAGATGCAAGCACTGCTTCCTCTTCATTACGCTTCCAGTAATCTCGGAAACGCAAAGTAATTACAAGTACTCGATCCATTTACTTGAAGGGAGCTGATGCACAGTGTAAAGGAGAAGAAGCAGCGCTCGCATGGAGTGCCGCCTCCTCTTCAAACAGCTGATCTGCGGGGGTGTCGGGTGTCGGACCTCCGTCAATCAGATATTGATTACCCATCCAGAAGATAGGTCATCAGTATAGACTGCCTGCACAAACCCTTTAACTTTGCAGAAAAATATTAATTATTTCTGCAAAGTTAATGTTGCAAAAAGAATCATCAGTCAGAGAACACATTTTTGCTCATAGTCTGTCGCCATCAACAGTTTTTGCAAATTGCTGATGTTTTGGAGGTTTCAAACAAGTGTATTTTGGAGCTATCCTGAATATGAGCTGAGCGCTGTGATTGGCCAGCACTCCAGCCCTGTGAGAAGGAGACGCGCAGGGCAGAAGAAGAAGTCTCCGCCCCAGGCAAAACTACAGCAGCAGGAGCGCCGGTACCGGGGGCTACAGAGGACGAACGGAGCGGCACCCAGGGATACAAGTAAGTGCAGGGACATCCCTGGGTGCCGCTCTCAATGTAGATATCTTTAACTGATAAACTGTGGACCAGTGAAAGGTCCTCTTTAAAGTGTGTAAAGAGGCATATTCATGAAGCTCCAAGGTATGTGGTTACAGTGCTTGAAATTGTGCTGCCCATGCTCAGTAGTAAGTCCCTTCTCTAAAGAACAGAGGAGGAACCGTTCACAACTTGGCATGCCTGCAGCAGCATTGAAGGTGTTGTCTAGGAAAAAGTACATTTTGACAAGTGCACGTAGCCATCCTCTCCTATGGAAAGAATCATACTTGCCTACTACCCACCTCACTGGTCCTGCATGCCGGCTCCCATTTGTCTATATTCTGGTTCATGGCTTGTTTAATTTGTCCCAGCACAGGCATGCTCATCAGCTCCGCTGCAGCCAATAACTGGCTTGTGGACATGTCGCTGCTAAATCCAGTCATAGAGCAGATGCTCATGGCCATGCCAGAGATGAAGTAAACAACCCGTGGACCAGAAGATAGACACACGGGAGCCAGTGCGCATGACCAGGTAAGTATGACTCATTCCATAGTTGAGTAACAAATTCAAATTGCAGGCAGCATCCACGGTGAATTTCCTTTATTCAGGATCGCAATCCCAATAGTTAGTGCAAGTACAAAGCTCGAGCTTGATAAAGGCTAGCAGATAGCCGAAACGTAGCTGCTTTTGTACTTGCACTAACTATTGGGATTGCAATCCTGAATAAAGGAAATTCACCGTGGATGCTGCCTGCAATTTGAATTTGTTACTTGATCTAAGTCCGAATGAGTCTAGGACAGAGGCGGGCTGATGCATCAGGTGTGACCGAGTGATCCGGAGTGCTGCTTGATATATGGACTGCTCATTCCATAGTTGAGGCAGGCTGCAGGCGTCTGTGAAAAGTTATTTATTCCCAGACAACTTGGCAGCACGGAATATAAGCTGCACCTTTCTTCACGTTTCTTTTATTCCTATTAGACTTGCAATGTTCTCTGCATTTCCAGAACATGCACATATAGCTTTTCTAACTTTTTCTGAAGATAAATTCTGAGATTTCTTACAATTATTATTTATATACGAGTGTTTACCAGTTATTAAATGCACATTGATTGCATATTTACTGGGTTCCTAATGGTTGTATTGCTAGAATATAACGAATATCACGAATTCAAGAATATAGCACTATAATCTCAATCTTCGTTATATTCTAGCAATACAACCATTAGGAACCCAGCTCTAAGTTTAATTCGCAATGCAATTATATGTTCGCTTCGCGAATGAAACTTAGAGCTGAGTTCCTAATGGTTGTATTGCTAGAATATAACGAAGATTGAGAATATAGCGCTATATTCGTGATATTCGTTATTTTCTTATATTCTAGCAATACAAGTTACAACCATTAGGAACTCAGCTCTAAGTTTAATTCGCAATGCGAATATAAATTCAGTAACATTCGCAATATATAGAATAATGACGAATAGTCGATTTCGACGAATATTCAATCGAATATCGAAATCGAATATGGCACCTCCCGCTCATCACTAGTCTATGGCGGTCCTGCTGAGGAAGTCTGCTGCGCTGTTTAAGCTACCCTTTAAGTGTATGGCAGATACTGACTTCACTTTTTTCTGCTCAAAGGAAGATCTTCCTGGACAGACTCTCTAGCTTTTGAGACTGTGTGCCCCCCTGGTGTTTGAGGTAGGAGACGGTTGTTACGTTGTGCGAGTAGATCTTTATATGTTGGTTTTTTCGTTTTGGGGCAGCTGCTCGCATTGTCTCCCAAACTGCTCTGAGCTCCCTGTAATTTGAGGACTGGGCTGCAAACCTCGGAGGCCAAGCTCCCTGGTAGAGATCGGAGTCTATTTTTGCACCCCACCCCGTTGCGCTTGCGTCTGTCTGAACAGGCACCGCAGGGGATTTTAACCAAACCATGCCCTTCTTTAGATTTTTTTGTATGTAGCCACTACAGGACTGATGATTTTACATGACCCGGGATTTGGATCTTTCTGTCTAGTGAGGACAGATGTTTGTCCCGCTTCTTTAGAAGCCAGGACTGAAGGGCCTGGTAATGAATCTGGCACCAAGGGACCGCCACAATGCAGGCCGTTATCTGCCCCAGTAGGCTCATTGTTTCTCTGAAGGAAAAGAAACGTCGCCCAAGGAAAATTTTGATTGATGCCTGAAGGTTTTGAATCCTTTCTGAAGGGACAAAGGTTGTCTGTTCTGCAGAATCTAGCAATACCCCTAGGAATTTTACCCTGGAGTTTGGAACTAGGGAGGATTTTTTCAGGTTTATCACTCAACCTAGATCTGTCAGAAGTCCGCAGAAGGATTCCAGGTCCGCGATTGACTGACCCACAGAGTCTGAAATCAGCAGAAAGACGTCTAGATAAGGAACGACTGTCACCCCCTGAGATCTCAGGGAGGCGACCATCTCTACCACCAGTTTCGTGAAAATCCTTGGGGCTGAGGCCAGCCCGAAGGGGAGAGCCACAAACTGGAAATGATGAACAGTGCCTCTGTGATCCTTCAAGGCGAATCGCAGGAGTTTCTGAGACTGGATGTGAATGGGGACGTGATAATATGCGTCCTTCAGGTCGACTGTGCAAATGAAGGCATTTTTTTTTCAGGGATTCCATTTTGAACTTTTTGTAGACAAACTTGTTTAGCTTCTTGAGGTTTATGATCAGGCGATGAGATCCCCCCGTTTTTTTCACTAAGAAAAGGTTGGAGTAGAATCCCTGCCCCTATTGAAGCACGGGGACAGGAACCACCACTCCCAGCTCTAGAAGACTCTGAACCTCTTCCCAAATTAGGTTTTGCTGGAAGAGAGATAGGTGGTGAGAAATAAGAAATACGTTCGGAGAGGGGAAAGATAATTCTATCCTGTAGCCATTTTTTACAAGATTTAGCGCCCAGGGGTTGGAAGATGTTTGTTCCCACTGGGCTAAGTGTTGGGATAGTCTTCCCCCGATCCTGGCGTCACTGCCTCTCACCGCCGCTGTTCTGGGGGTTAAGGAGATACGCTCTACCTTTTCCGCCCTTCGCGCAACTCCATCGTCCGGTTTTACCTTTAACCCGAAAGGAACTATTTTGGGAAAACTCGGTTCAAAAGGAGGGTTTTTTCCTAGGGGGCCTTTCCTCAGGGAACCCTTTCTTTTTATCAGTAGCCTTCCTAAGGATTTTGTCCAATACGTGACCGAATACGTACTCGCCCGAGAAGGCTATAGAGCACAGCTTCATCTTGGAAGTGATGTCGCCCGACCAGGATTTCATCCACAGTGCTCTTCAGGCAGCATTCGACAGTGCCGCGTCCTTAGCTGAAAATCTAATGGTTTTGGGGGAGGCATCCACCAGAAACCCAGTGGCGGATTCTAACAAGGGAATAGAGTCGAGGATTTGTTCCCTAGACATCTTATTAATTAGTTTTTTTTTTCTAACTCGTTTAGCCACAGGTACATTGACCTAGCGACTGAAGTAGCAGCTACATTGGTCTTCACACTGAACATTGCTGCCTCCCAAGATTTCCTTAATAGACTATCCGCCTTCCTCTCCATGGTGTCTTTTAACTGAGAGAAATCCTCAAACGGTAGCGAGGTCTTTTTATTATCTTTGGCCACCTGGATGTCAATTCTGGGAACCTCGTCAAAGATTTTAGATGCTGACGGGTCAAATAAAAGACGGCTCCTGAATTCTTTGGATATTCCTAGCTTTTTCTCTGGAAAAGCCTATTCGTCCATCACCATCTCCTTAATGTTTTCATTGATGGGAATACCCGGGAACGCCCAACCTTTAATCCCCCAAACATTTCCTCCTGTAATGAGTGGGGCTTTTGAATGTCTTCCACCCCCATTGTATCTCTGACCGCTTTTAGAAGGTCACTCATTTCACCAGAAGAAGAATTTTCTAGATTCTTCAACAATTTCACCCTCAGATAGGGGATAATAGTCATCCTCCTTCTTGGAAGGTGATGCCTCGTCTTCCAAATCCTCGGAGTCTGAGGAGGAAATGTCCGCCAATTTGGAACGCTTGGGTGGACGAGCCCCCAGGGTGTCCTCTCTGAGGGAGGCTAGAGAAGATCTAACCACCTCTTGAATCATAGATCTAAATCTTGCATAATTGAAGGCTGTTCTTCCCTCACTATTTTGTCAATACAATCTTTACAAAGTTTCTTAGGATATTTATCAGGAAGCCTGACGGAGCACTGGATGCATCTGGCGGTCTTCCTGGGCTTTTTAAAGCTTGTTTGGCCTAAAGTGAGAGAGCAGCCCATCAATATATAAAATCTTAGTATAGGTGCAAAAAAGCTTATGCAGTATACCAAAAAGGACCTTGGGGGCCATAGCCAGTTGTTACAGAACACCGGGGCTGTAAGTACTGAGGTTCCCTCCCACACTATGAGGTCCCAGGAACGCACTTGTTTAGTTGCCGACATGCCCAGGTTGGCTACTCACACATGGGTGATCTGGAGCGGTCTGCTCCTTCTGCTGCTGCTCCTCATGGCCCGACGATGCAGAGAGCGCAGCGGGAAAGTGCATGTTTAATTTTATCCATGTACACTTCCGGGTTCCATGCCGCGACCTGGAAGTGACGCCTGCGCATACGTCCTCCCGGCCAGCTACCTACACAGGGAGGTAGGCGGCCCGTGGCAGCTCAGGGCAGGCTCCTGCTCAACAGGAAGCGGGGAGCTGGCGTTTCCCTGTCAGCTTTGGAACAAAGTCCACCAGAGAGCAGGGGACGTGGCCTGGATAAAGAGCCCACAAGGGAACCGCAGTACTGCCTGAAAATAAAAAGGGGTCATTAAATCCTCTCCATCTCCCTGATAGCCAGAGAGGACTTTTCTCTGTCCTGGCTACTATAGGGGCAGGAACACACTGATGAATGGTGGTGGGAGGGGTCGTTTTAACCTCTTCCTGTTCCTGCCCCTACAGAGGTCAGGGGTCAATCTCTCTGGGCCGTCATGGTGGTAAAGTAGAAAAAATTAGCAACTGAACACAACCATAGACAAAACTAACTGAACTTGCTTGCAAAATGGTGCGAGTCTCACTGAACGCACCCTGAACGCATCCGGAGCCAATCCGTTACGTTCGTGTCAAAGAGGCCTTAGAGGAAGGAAACATATGACCAATTTATACTTGTACTGCCTATGAGTACAATATGGATATAGTGCTCCCCTGTTGGGTCTGTTGACCCAGTACTGCCTGTGATAAGTGATAATTAGAATTCAAATGCATGTAGAGTAAAGATTAAAAGTGAATGTCCGGGCTACAGATATTCATGATCTATCCTCAGGATAGTTAATATCAGGTTGGTGATGGTCTGACACCCAGCTCCCTCAATGATCAGCTGCTTCAAGCAACTATAGCACCAGAGAACCATACAGTATTTAGAGCAGAAAAAGGCTGCTACGTACACTGTAGTTTCCTGTGCCAGGCTGCAGTACTGCCACTATACCGTGTACAAAACTGTTCATTTCCTCCAGCTCTATACTTTATTGCTACCTACAGTGTGTTGCTACCTACAGTGTGTTGTTTCCGGTACAGGCAGCTGCCCGGAACAGCTGGTATGTGGGGGTGCTAGGTGTTGGACAACCCCTCCCGATCAGATACCGATTACCTATCCTAAAGGAAAAGTCATCAATATCTAGGTCCTAGAAAACCCCTTTAAAAAGTCAGAGTTATGCAACTGTGGTTGGAAAGATTACACAATTCAAAAAGATTAACTTCATAGAAACACTTCAAGGAACACTTCTACCAAAATTCTTATTCTCTGATCTGTTAGAAGGGTACATGATGTGAAAATAATCCTCTTACCATTGACTATATTTGTAAGCTATAACCTCCGTTCTGATCATCAGGTTTGTGAGGTGATCAACAGGGAGCAGCATTCTGACTTAGTGGTTAGCACTGGTGCCTTACATCACTGGGGTCCTAGGTCTGAATATGACCAATGACAACATCTGCATGGAGTCTGTATGTTCACCCTGTGCTTGCATGGGTTTCCTCCCAGACTCCAAAGACATACTGAAAGGGACCTTAGATTGTGAGCCCCATTGGGGACAGCTTGATGCTAATATCTGTAAAGTGCTGCACAATATGTCAGCGCTATATAAGCGAGTAAAATAAATAAATCTCACTGACTCTCCAAATAACACAACATCTTATGTGTGGACAAGAAGCCACTTTGTATTCCTATGAGAACCTCAATGTCAGTCTCAAAGGAAGCCATAGAGAAGTAACTGACTTCCTGTCCTGTGTCAGTTGGAGAGGCAGAGTGCTGGTCACATGACACAGCTGAGGATCAGAAGGGAGGTTATAACTCACAAATACAGTCACTGTTAAGATTACCTTCTCTACAGTTTTTATCATGTACCTTTCTAATAGGCCAGAGAATGAAAAATTTTGTGGGAGTGCTTCTTTAAAAGGGAATGCAGAGAAAATAAAACACAAGGAGTAGATGTACAGTAGAGCTGGTTCCACTTTTCACAGCTCCTTTGGAAAATGAAAGGCGGAATCTCCCCCTAAAGTCTGTGCATGGTATCTAAACAAGAACCACTACATCATGGAAAACCCTGGCTAATTCTTAGATGACTGGAAGAACTGGTAGCTGTAAAACTAATGCAGTTGTTCTTTGTGAGCACGCTGAGCTGCCCTCTGATCTGCACATTATACCAACATGAATTTCACATTAACCTGCTGAGATTTAATTAAATTATTGAAAAGTATCGGTCTTTGCAGGTCTGTACAAGGCATTCACTTTCTCTTTAAATAGGTCTACAATTGGAAGTGGCACGGTTTGCGGATTAGTTAAAAAAATAAAATAAATGAATAGTAGAAAAGAGGGAATTAACAGGCTTCAGTTCTGTCTATACCTAATAGCGGTATCTATGGCTATGCAGAGATTTTATAATCTGAAGGAAGCTTCTACAGTTACAGAACATCGACTCGAAGCATAAGAACAAATTATACTCCTTTAGAAAGGCTTTACAGTTCATATACTGTGAATGATAATACATTGAATTCTGCCAATTGTCACATCACTGCTTGTACATACATGATGTACCTGCAAAGGCCTTCAGGAGATCAGACAATACAGTAATAGATCATTCCACAATATTTTAAGCCCCGTTTCCCGGTTGACCCCACTCACCTGATTGGTGTTAGAAAATAAGTTGAGGAGAGGTGAATTAGAAGATCTCTCGCCACCAAGTATATGGTAGTGCGCTTACCAGCAGGAGGTCACAGTGACACGAGAGCTACATCATCGGCCAAACCTGCCGACTAACTAATGGAACTTCAACGCCCCATCCTTTTTTCAGGCCTTCTCCACTCTTTCCAATGAAAAAATATAGATGCTGCATGTGTATGAAGAGCAGTGGGAAAGCTACTGAATGTGTATGGGCAACCTAATGCAGATAATCTGGTACTGGTAAGAAACCGCAATCTCCCCGATATACATAATAACATCATGTTTTAGATATGCAGCCAATAATCTCATTTTTCGGCAACAGAATCCAGTCACTGTTCAAGGAGAAAGTGAGAGCTGTGTGATCCACAGACCATTATCACATAACTTTTGTCTCCAACGACAGACCAGAGCATATAATCACCTGTATGCTGTTAACCACGGAGTGCAGTTTCAAGGAATTGAGGCAGTCATTTATGATTCGGTCACAGAGAATTTACAGCCAAATCTGCAACTTTTCCCCTCTCACGCCACTTTTCCAAGGTGACAGAAAAAGGGGGGAGTGACGTGGGTGGGGAAGGGAAAGCGTGCTGGCTGACTCATTTATCATTTTCTACGCCTGTTTTTGGCATAGAAAATGACAAATCTACACCAGCAAGGAAGCCGTCACACAGCCAGCGCCTCTGCATGACAGGCCCATCAAGCGCCAGTCTCTAAATCACCAGTCTTAGTAAATGTCCCCTTAATCCATACACGTGCTCTTCTATATATCAAAACCCTGGATTAGAAGTTACTGCTATAAACAAAATCACTAAACACAAACTACAGATCAAGAGAGGTTAAAAATTCTAGGCCACGGAAATTTGAAAATTTATATTATATTAAAAATATATAAAAAAAAAAATGATAAAAACATTTTATTATGTTATATCATATTTTGCTGAAAATATGTGGTTTAGTAAATTTTAAAATCTTATTTCTGGAAAAAGTCTTGCACAGCACAAATGAGTTTGTAGTGTAAAGCCTTAATAAAACCCTTACTCAAGCTTCAGATGAGATGCCTTTTTTCAGTGGCTTTAATCATGACCGATTTAGGCCTCTTTCACACTTGCGTTGTTAGGATCCGGCATGCACTTCCGTCGCCGGAAATGCCCGCCGGATCCGTCACAACGCAAGACATTTGAAAGCATTTGAAGACTGATCAGTCTTCAAAATGCTTTCAGTGTTACTATGGCAGCCAGGACGCTACTAAAGTCCTCGTTGCCATAGTAAGTAGTGGGGAGCAGGGGAGCAGATACTTACAGTCCGTACGGCTCCTGGGGCGCTCCACAATGACGTCAGAGCGCCCCACGCGCATGGATCCCGTGATCCATGCTGATGGGGCGCTCTGACGTCATTGTGGAGCGCCCCAGGTTTCGGGAGCCGCACGGACGGTAAGTATACTTCTCCCCTGCCTCCCCACTACACTCTACCGTGGCAGCCGTGACTTTAGCATCCTGGCTGCCATGGTAACCATCACAAAAGCTAAACTTCGGATCCGGCGATGCGCCAAAACGACGTTTAGCTTAAAGCCGGATCCGGATTAATGCTTATCAATGGGCATTAATTCCGGATCCAGCGTTACGGCATGTCTTCCGGATTTTTGGACGGAGAAAAATCCACAGCATGCTATGGTTTTGTCAACGTCCAAAAACGTTCACATACTGAACGGAAGACATCCTGATGCATCCTGAACGGATTTCTCTCCATTCAGGATGCATTAGGATTATCCTGATCAGTATCTTTCCGTCCTAGAGCCCCGAGGACAGAACTCTAGGACGGAAAGGAAAAATGCAGATGTGAAAGGGGCCTTACCTATCTGATGTACTTGTCAGGTACACTGAACAGACACATCTGTAACAAAGTCTGGGGAACCACTATATTACAACCAAAGAAAATGAATAAACTGTGGACGGCATCCCTTGGCTAGCCTGCATGTCAGCTACTCCATTTTTGATTATACAGGTCTAGGTTTTGCAAGCAGTGATCCAAAGAGCTCCCTAACTAAGCAAAACAGAAGCAACCAAGAGGAAAGAAACCGAGCAACTGACGTGACCGGAGCACGCAGAAAGAGACTTACCTATAGAGCCCAGACAAGTCACATCTTTTACAGCAATTCATTTCCCATAACCAGCCCTCCTCCAGGCTCAGTCATTCATACACCTCCCAAGTCCAGCTCATGTTTAGCTGGTTTCATCTCTTACAATGATCCCATTACAACTCATTCTCTATGTATAGGATAAATGCCTGATTGGCAGCGGTCCAACCGCTGGAGCCCACACCAACCACGAGAACAAACGCCAGTGTTCCCGTTTGTATGGAGCGGTCCTTGGGATTTCGAGTGGCGGACATGCATGCGTGTCGGCCTCTCTGTTCCAAATGGGGAAACAGGAGCCTCCATTCTTGGGATTGGTGGGGCTCCCTGAACTGTCAGCTTGAAATCAATCTAGCCGAGCAATTGGAGCAATGAATGGGAAGATCTCTAGATCCATGTGAGCTGCAGGGCTGGGTCTAGCTTTGTAAGAAAGAGATTGTCATATACTATATGATGTCCGAGTTCATGTATTACATTAATCAAGAGATAATCCCTTTAAAGGGTTTTTCACACAAACATTTATCATGTAACCCCAGATTTACTGGGTACTAATCACTAGTATGGGGGTCTGAAGTCCCCAGACTTTCCTCATTGTTTGTTGAGATGGCTTGTCTTTGAAGCAGCTGAGCATACTCTCTGCTGATCTATACAATTGTACGGAAATCGCAAGAACAGCCGAGTCCGCACCATTGTTTGTCGGAAGACCCATTTAATACCAGGGAGGTAAATATTGAAGAGTTTTCCAGTGCAAATATTAGCAGAAATGTGCCAACTTTATCTTCTGCAAAATTGTGATAGATCCAGTGCCCATACCGTTAAAACATAAACTTGCCTACTAGGCATTACTCCTGACAATCCCGTTTTGCATGGGACTGGACTATGTATGCATTTTTTAAAAATATCTTGCAAATAAGGATACAGATGTTAGGAGGCATGTTTTATCTACTAATCAATATATCCCGTGGTCAGACATGTCTCCTGCCAATACCTACCTACTGTCCCTAAACCAAATTCAACTGTCCCATTGATCTTCCAAGGATGTCATGCTAAAATACGTAATGAAAAGAAAATCTATGATTAAAAGGGTTTTCAAGGACTACAATATTGAAGCCCTATCCTTAGGACAGGTCATAAATATCAGATCAGTGGGGGGGGGGGGTCCTGACACCTGACTTTCTCACCGATCAGCAGGAGCCATTGCCACCAGAATGAACAGTGTATGAAGCCAGAAGCGGACAGCTCCTTGCAGTGGTCATACCCAGTTACTACAGCTCAGCCTCCTATCCTAAGGATAGGTCACCAATATCAAAGTCTTGGGGAATTAAAATACCTTGTATTGAGATCAGATTAAAATAAAACTTGATAAAAAGGACCTTTACTCCATTTTTCCCTGAAATTGCACCATCTTACCACTGTTACCTTACCATACAAGAGTAGGTTGACATAAGACATCAGATTTCCTTCCCGACATCCTTGTCCTTGAGCACTAGGGAAAGTAGTGTTATAATGAAAAGAAATCCTAACCATAATTGTTGGTAAAATTGTTGCCCTGGTTGGCCCATCTTTAGGATAGGATCAGCAGTGGTCCCACACCCCCAGCCCTGCTGAGCAGTTGTTACCTTGTAGCTCCAATGCCAGAAATCGGCACCAGAACTACACCGCTCTCTCTCCAGTGTGTACTGGACGCAGCTGGTAATTGTAGCACGGCTCCCACTGCAAAGAATGGAAGCAGTGTTACAGTTACCAGCTCCATCCACTGCACAATATGACTGGCTGTTGGGGTCACGTACAGTGCACAGGACGTCATGGCTGCAGCGGCAGGTAGAGGCAGCACTGGAGCAGAGTATAACTTATTATTTGAAAAATCATTTAGTTATTATTTTTTAAATTAACCAGTCATTAAGCTGATTTTTTTTTCCCGCTTATATAACCACGTTAATAATAATATTAATATTATTATTATTATTATTATTATTATTATTATTATTATTATTAAGTACAATTTCTGCATTATAGACAATGTGTGCAGGAGCTGTATATATATATTTTGTGACTGAACAGTATCTACTTCATTACTCTGACGGCACAGTCTTTAGTGAAGCAGAGCATAGCAGGAGCTTTCAGAGACAGTAAAAGAATATACTGATATTTCTATATGAAATGCTTATTTGCTGGAACAATAATGAATCGCTGTACTTCATCCTTCAAAATCAAGCAGGTTTCAAACCTCAGGCATCCCTCTTCACAGTCAGGCTACTTTCACACTCGCGTTTTGGCTTTCCGTTTGTAAGATCCGTTCAGGGCTCTCAGAAGCGGTCCAAAACGGATCAGTTTTTCCCTAATGCATTCTGAATGGAAAAGGATCCGCTCAGAATGCGTCAGTTTGCCTCGTTTTAATCACCATTCCGCTCTGGAGGCGGACACCAAAACGCTGCCTGACGAATCGGAGCCAAACGGATCCATCCTGGCACACAGTGCAAGTCAATAGGGACGGATCCATTTTCTTTGACACAATAGAAAACGGATCCGTCCCCCATTGACTTGAGGTTGTATTATTGTAACGGAAGCGTTTTTGCAGATCCATGACGGATCCGCAAAAAGCGCTAGTGTGAAAGTAGCCTCATCTAACGCCGTCAGGAGTAGAAGCCAGAAAAAGCTGTGGATTTTGCTTTTTTTCCTCCTGTAAAGCTTCCTTCATCCTCCCACTTAGAATATGTATGCAAAAATTCACTGCGAGCACCAAGGTGCAGCACATTTATTCACTCCGCAACAAGATGAGTCTTGATCAAAAGGCATGAAAAAAAGACCTTCACACACATCAGCAATATATTTCTGACAGGAAAGATACTCCTGATTAGGTGCAGTGTGCACCATACCCATATCCAAAGGCAGAAAATGTATCAACTGTTTCACCATTACAAGAATAATAGAAAAGAGCAGCAACACAAGGGCCATGCAACATGTCAAAAAGCCAAAGACAGACACGTCAGGTTAATTTTATATGGCGGTATGCTAAAGGTCTTGTCTGGGCAATAAAAAGGTATTTAAGAAAGCCTTAGAATGGTGTTAAATAAGAAACATGAAAGAAAACCATCACACTAACCGATCACCGCCATTTCACCAGTTTTAGAGCCTCTCAAGCTGCTGGAAAATCTCGATTATTTTTAATTCAAGGACGATTACCAATTTTTCTCTATTTTATTCTAGCAATAACTATTTTATTCTTCTGCTGATGAAGCCTTAGGGCTAACTTTTTGAAGGTCGGATTCTATCTCTTTAGTAAGGCTATAGCTACTAGAGAGGGGTCGTTGATCCAGGGAGTTATTCTGATTGCCTGATTGGAGTCGGGAAGGAATTTTTTCCCCTTAAGTGAGGAAAATTGGCTTCTGCCTCACAGGGGTTTTTTGCCTTCCTCTGGATCAACTTGCAGGAAACAGGTCGAACTGGATGGACAAATGTCTTTTTTCGGCCTTATATACTATGTTACTATGTTACTATGTTATTTTGGGATACATATGACGTCGATTAACATTTATAATTATTTGGCGGGTGATAATGGGGAAAAAAAAGCAGTTCTATCATTGTTTTTTGTATTTTAAAATTTACAATGTAAACAGTGCAGAATAACTAGAATGTTATGCCTCATTCACACGTCAGTATTCGGTCAGTGATTTTAAGCCCAAACCAGGTGCGGCTCTAAACACAGAACAGGTGCAGATCTTTCCCTTATACCTCATGTCTGTGGAGGCCCCAATCCTGGTTTTGGCTCACAATCACTGATGGAAATCACTGACCAAAACACTGACGTGTGAATGGGGTTTACCGTTATTCTATGGGTCACTATGATCACCACAATAGCAAATTTGTATAGTTTTATTCATTTTTTTGCACAATTATAGAACATCGCAGGCAAAAACAATAGTTACCACATTCTAAGAGGCAGAAATTAAAGGAGTTTTCTGAGATAGGTCATCAATATCAGATCAGCTGGTTGAAGAGAAGGCCACGCACCATGCCAGCGCAGCCTTTACCTGCTGGCCGTTGGCAGCGGCGAGCAGTGTAATTACACCTAAGCTGTCCAGTTCACTTCAATAGAACGTCTCCTACCCGTACACTAGAATAGAAAGGAGAAGTCCCATTATAGTGAATGGGACAGCTTAGGTGTAATTACACTGCTCGCTGCTGCGATGCCGACCGCGAGCAGGTAAACAATGAAAGGAAAGCTGCACTGGCATGGCGCACGGCCGTCTCTTCAACCAGCTGATCGGCAGGGTGCTGGACCACCGCTGATCTGAAATTCATGACCTATCCTGAGAATAGGTCATTAATAAAAATTTCAAAAAACCCCTTTATTGTACATTTTTTTTCCGACAATGATGGCTGAATCAGCATTTAAATTGCCTACTGTAAAATTTGGTGAAGAAGGAATAAGGGGGGCATGGGCTAGGTTCCCTAACACTGAACGAATTTGGAGTAAAGGGACTTGAATGGTCTGCACCGCCCTTCATCCCAACAAACACTTCTGGAATGAAATGGAACGCCCTTTATGATCCAGGACGTTCTCAACCAAGATGAGTGTTTAAGGACAGTATTGCTAATTTGGCAGAATGGGCAGAAATTCGCCTACATACCAAAATCTTGTAGAAAGAATCCAGAAAAGTGGAGGGACCCAAATATGGAACTTTTTAGAAGGATTTCAATGGCAAATGGATTTTTTTGTTTGTTTTTTTTTTATAAATAACAAAAGGCAAAAAGCATAACCAGGTTTTATTATCAGATGTTGGTTTAATTCAGACAACTATACTATGTGGGAGGTTTAGAGGGAAAATGCTAATTAATCTGCAGGTAGGACCGTCTCGTTGACTTCAAAGCCCAGAATGAGCAGGAATATAAATGAATGAAATCCAGGTTATACAGAATCTTTTCCCATAAAGCTATACATCGATCTGCTCAGCTCCTCCTGCTCCATAACGTGCTGCCTTCAGCTCAAGTACCATGTTCAATGTGTCCGGTTCCCTTTAACTATATAGCCAAAATAGGACTGGATTTGCCATCAATAAAGTATTTCCCCCAAACTTTGTTAGTTAAAGGCTTTCCAGATTAAGTAATGTCAGGATTTGACCCCGTTTTTGGCTCTGAAATATACAGTTGTTAAAGAGGCTACCCGTACATTTAACATAACTGTATGATGCACTTTTTTGACTAAAAGTTCCCTCTTGATCTCCCCAAATAATGCCCAGCTTGGCTGAATATGCATGTTCAGAACACAGGGAAACAATATACTGGTGAGAGCCAATTTCCAAAATACACAATATTCGCCATGGGAAACCTAGCATAGCGATCATTCATCGAATGTCTATGCAGATTTTACAGGATCAGAATGTGTGTTATGGCTGGCTTGACACTTTTAGGAGCTGGCTACCTGCCCTTGAGATTTGTTCAGGCCTGATCTAAGGCAAATATAACACAAATGTTGTATAAACTAGCTGCATATTAGGAGATTATCACCCACATATCCAAGGATTTCAGATTTATATTATTCTTAACGTTTTCCCACCATAAACACTGATATTTCATAGATTAGCCATTCCATCATCATCAGACGGCCAGAATGAACTGCCATGGCAATTCTGTTACTTAAAGTGCACTACTATCATCCAACAGCAGGAAAAGGAATCGCAATAAACGGGAACAAACAGTAGTGAAAGCACTGTTGATGCGGCACATAACAGTAGTGAAAGCACTGTTGATGCGGCACATAACCGTAGTGAAAGCACTGTTGATGCGGCACATAACAGTAGTGAAAGCACTGTTGATGCGGCACATAACAGTAGTGAAAGCACTGTTGATGCGGCACATAACAGTAGTGAAAGCACTGTTGATGCGGCACATAACGGTAGTGAAAGCACTGTTGATGCGGCACATAACGGTAGTGAAAGCACTGTTGATGCGGCACATAACAGTAGTGAAAGCACTGTTGATGCGGCACATAACGGTAGTGAAAGCACTGTTGATGCGGCACATAACGGTAGTGAAAGCACTGTTGATGCGGCACATAACAGTAGGGAAAGCACTGTTGATGCAGCACATAACGGTAGTAAAAGCACTGTTGATGCGGCACATAACAGTAGTGAAAGCACTGTTGATGCGGCACATAACGGTAGTGAAAGCGCTGTTGATGCGGCACATAACAGTAGGGAAAGCACTGTTGATGCAGCACATAACGGTAGTAAAAGCACTGTTGATGCGGCACATAACAGTAGTGAAAGCACTGTTGATGCGGCACATAACGGTAGTGAAAGCACTGTTGATGCGGCATATAACAGTAGTGAAAGCACTGTTGATGCGGCACAATTGTGTTCCAATCGACTAAAAATTGATTATTTTCCATCCATGTGGAATCAGTAGTCTGTGACTGAGCTACTTTGATTTTTTCACCCTTATGACATCAGTATGCCATCTTTTTTTCCCCACGAGTGAAAAAAAAAAAAAAACTTTCATTATCAGCGTTTCCTAGCAACCATCCATGAAAAATGGACTGCATACAGATAGCATCTGTGTACTGTCCATTTTTTTGTTAACTAATCCAATGAT
Source organism: Bufotes viridis (assembly GCA_033119425.1). Classification (NCBI taxonomy): domain Eukaryota; kingdom Metazoa; phylum Chordata; class Amphibia; order Anura; family Bufonidae; genus Bufotes; species Bufotes viridis. The sequence continues at coordinate 327,363,914 of CM065592.1, read as the reverse complement.
TTTAATGGGCAAATCTAGTGAGAAAATTGGAGTAAGATAATGCATACTATGAATTTCTGTGCACGGACAAATGGTCTATAAATAAAGTAGGACATGTGAATTGGCTCACCGATTTCAGCATGTCAGCGTTCAGTCTGTTGGCGAGGTGAACGTCGCTCGTCTAAATGAGTTCTTGTACTAGTGCTGACAGTGTCAGAAAATGTAGAGGCACACCCCTTCCACATGATGAATGCTAATGCCAAGTTGTCCACTTGTTCATAAATTTGTAAGAAGAAAACTGCCACTACGCAGAGTAAGGGTACGGCTAAATGGCAACACTGGTCTCAAAAAAATCTAGCCATAGCCTTACGAGCTTCATTGGTCCCATTGGTACTCATTGGTATTTACCAAGCCAGACATGGCTAGAGAGCGGACAGATCCTCACAGAAGGTTTTATAAGGCTCTTGTGCAATATAATAACATTCAGAATAGGAGAACAAAAACACCTACCTCACTGTTGTGACCTCGAAGGTTGAAGTTGGTTCTCTGAGGGGTGTTTCGGTCTCTTCTACAATGGCTCAGGGTGAACGTGACACCTACAACTCCTCTTCCATTGCCTGTAGCTAGCCAGCCTTCCTCATAGTAGCGCCTTCGACACACTGGTTTCTCCTTTTCACTTTTTGGAACCCTTCCTTTCCACGAAAGGCATAAAATGTTGGAATCACTGCAAAGAACAGGCCCATGCTCCACCGATGCATACATGCTTTTACAAAGTTGGGATTTCAGTCCTCCTTGCAAAATTCTTTAAAAATAAATTACGTAAATAAACCAAGTTCCAAAAGTCGGGTGCATTTAAATAAGACCTAAGAGTTCTCAAAGTGTTAAAGCCGACCTTGAGTACATGAAGCGGTCAGTGCCTATGAGCATCCTCTTAATGCATAGTAACAGTTATTCATGTACAAAACAACAATGGAAATTTGGCTTAGAAAATTAACCAGCAGTCTGGATTCTTGTCATGAAGGTTGTGTGGTTGTTTTCCCTTTGGACAATCATGGTTCCTTGCCCAGCTTTTCGCTTTATTCCACAATGTGTCTCGTCAGCACGTTACTATGCAAAAATGTATGCAGCCTGAAATTCCAGTTCCAGGATAGCAATAGAGCTGTCCAACAACATCACAGACATTATTCCATAAATTAGAGGATTGTAAAGGTTTCAAGTATTTAAGGCGTAAAGTACAGACACCAGATGCCTCTGGTTGCACAGCAAAACTGCTCTAACTCATTGTCTTCTAACAGTAATTCACTTTCGGGCAGGTTTTTGCAGCCAAAACATGTTTGCATAAAAAGCAGAAGGAAAAGGCACACAAACTGTGCAAAATTATTTCCAGGCCAATCCTTTTTCCCCCCAAACAGCTTCAATCAGCAGTTGTGCAAAAAGAATAAAATAAAAACGTTACACCGCTATGTCTTTATAGTACAGCAAGTGCAAACCTCATTTCGGTTATGCAGCTGACCTCATCAGAAATCTCCGTACTAGGTCCAACAAGACATTTGTGTACAGGTACACACTCTCCCATGTCCGCTCAGATGTTGCCACTAGCCAAGAATTTTCCTATTCTTCCTAACACACCGATGCATGAACAATCCTTGCCAGTCCGATTTCCCTACTATATTCTGTCCAAGAAGAAATGTATTCCCAGACTTAAGTGCAATGTGTTACTGCCAATGAGAAGAAAAAAAAAAAAAGGTCTAAGCAGACTGAATAAAAAAAAAAACAGAGTTATATCTTATGTGTGATCTCCCAGGCATTAAAACTAGTTACTGGCACAAGCAACTTGCTGCTTAAAGCCTCTGGTCATTCACAAGGTTGAAGCAGGAGAAAGTAGGCATGTCTCTCCCTTTCAAGAACCAGTCAACCTCCAACTTATGATTAAAATTTTAAGCCATTTGAGGAAGCGAGAAGAGGCGAGCAAAAGACATGGAGGGGAAAAAAAAAAGTAAATTAATTTCACGACCCAGTTCACACAGTGTGCTGTGAAGTCTATTTGTCAGAAGAATGGCCCGGCTTGCCTCGGCTTCTTTCTAACGTGTTCTCTTCCACACCATCAATACACATTAGGCATCGTTATTTACTGCCCTCTGGTCTCTTGAAGCATGGGCATTTCCTATTTCGTAAGTATATGTTTTGGGGTCTGTATTATTCACTGATGCTTTGTACATTCAGCTACGATAATACTACTGGGGGGGGTGATTTTAATTTAATATTTCGCTTTTGGAACAGTTTTATCTCAATCCAGCTACGCTTCTGGTATTCTGCTTCAGTTCTTCACGTTAGTATGGAAACGGCACACCAGTCTAGCAGTTGGGAATGGCGGTGGAAATGGTCTGATGAAGTTGGAGGTGTGCATGGCTGCCCGCACGACGTCAACAATAGGATGTAATAAAGTTGGGTTTGGCAGTGTTGCGTTGTAGGGAATTTTGAGGAGTCGCGTTCGACGGGTGCAACCTTGTGGCTGCCTGCAAAAAAAAAAGAAGATTAGTTACAAAAAGTCAATTATTTGTAGGATACCAAAACAATCTTCTACCATGAATTTACTAACTTCAGATAGGCCCCAGTTATCATATGCTTATTAAACCCTCCTAATAATAAAGCGAACCGATATTAAGGGTGTTAGATTTACATACTGCAAATGTGCAATTTTACCCAAGGAGTAGGCCCAACAGCTCAAAAGAAAATTAAAAAAAATAATAATATAATCACACACATACACACATATTCCAAATCAGTTGCCTAAGGTCTTTTTACCATAATAGAGGAGACATTTATGATGCAAAATGGAACTACTCAATCACCCAGATAGTGCTTTCTTTCATATATATTTTTAAATTTATCAAAAATCAAAAGATTAGACAAACAGCAAAAGCACATAGAAAGCAAAAGACTACCTTAAGATATTGGCTCTATATAAATATTAAAATCACAAAGTATTTTCTTCGATATTCATCTGGCCTTTTACATGGGTTGAGGTTCGGGAATGTAAAATGCTCGCACCCAGTTACTGTCCCATGAAAGCATGCCACCGTTCACCCCAAAAAATGTGCAAATGCGCTTTTTTTTTTAGTCCTACATCTTTGACAGGGCACCAAAAATCCTAGTTTGCCAGACTACATCACCCTGTATACACAATATGCAAACTGACAGGAGGGTGAACCAATGTGGTAATAATCGTTCGTCCTCCATTCAGTTTGCAGACTGTGTGAAAGGCCCTTTTAAAATGTCACTAAAATTTTTATCTGCCACTTAAAACCATATAGCAACAAATATCCTTTTTTGCTAATCTATTATTTTCTAATTGCAGATTTCTTTAATTGTATTTCCTGAATACGATTATGGGGGCCTCCATCTCGCATGAGCTGTTCTTAACCGCATTTATTAAGCTGTAAGAGAATTACTTTACGGCAGCCACATGGTCCATAGACACAATGGTCAGGAGGGGACCTCATCGACTTCTATGGGAGAGTTTTCTAGACATGCTCTGTGACCTGTGCAGAGGTCATTGTACAAGGAAAGAATAGACAGTCACCCACCGTGAATGATGGATCTGTCTTATCTATACAGAGAGGTGATATCATTACAGGCAGGATTAGAATGACAGATTAGCAGGTAACAGCAGTAAAATGATCTGTACCAACCAAGAAGTAAGGTTCTATTACTCGGGTGGCTCCGATTCAGGATGACAAGAACGGTGCTGTCTGCAGCACTATGTCGTAAAAAATACAAGGGCCTAAACCGATGCAACTACATTCAATGGGGTCACATTAGTGTCCATTGGAACACAGTGGTCATGGTTTCGTTCAACCAAAGTGATGATACTAGTATGAAAAGAGCCTTGTTCATTATATTCACATAAACACAGGGCAGGGAAAAGCAATAAAAATAATAACGCACAATTATCATTATCACTACTGTGCCAACATGAAAATAAGGGTGTACGCTAGGATTGAGCTAAAATATGACTTCTGACATCTTATGGTCGCTGGAGACCGAGGCCAGCCAACAAAAGCTCCCTGTAACAGCTGCTAGCTCTACACGGCTACAGGTGTATCCAGGAACATAGTATGGCCTACGTACCCATATATCAGCGTCATACGCGACAGCCCACTTTTCTGTGCACACAGACTTTCTTCCCTTGTAGTATAAAGTAATTAATGTTGGGTTTCTAATGAGACATGTTATCGCTCCTAGGTCTGTATAGCACATGCTAGTCTTAGAACTAAGAACTCTGGAGCACAGTTTGTAAAATTGTACAGTTTGGTTGTTCCTCTCTTGTTCTTCCTGGAAACGAATCAATTAATAAAAAAAAGAAAAATGTCTGTCACCATTCCATTTGTCCATGGGACATATCTCACTGTGAAAAATGTATCAAGCCCTGCTCTCCAGAATTCTGGCATCAAAAATTCCCAAAATAAGCGTTTTTTGCTCCTGGCATTTTTGTTCCTCACTTCTTTTCAAAAATGCAGCACACTGTAGAACTTGGTAATTTTTCAGGTGGTTTGCAAATACCATATTAGGGGGGGCCGTCTGTGGGTGACGCACGTTTAGGGAGGGGGCCGTCTGTGGGTGACGCGTTAGGGGAGGGGGCCGTCTGTGGGTGACGCACGTTTAGGGGCGCCCGTGGGTGACGCACCGCTACTGGGGGGCCGCCCGTGGGTGACGCACCGCTACTGGCATTTTTGTTCCTTACTTCTTTTCAAAAATGCAGCACACTGTAGAACTTGGTAATTTTTCAGGTGGTTTGCAAATACCATATTAGGGGGGGCCGTCTGTGGGTGACGCACGTTTAGGGGAGGGGGGGGCCGTCTGTGGGTGACGCACGTTTAGGGGGGGGGCCGTCCGTGGGTGACGCACGTTTAGGGGGGGGGGGCCGCCCGTGGGTGACGCACCGCTACTGGGGGCCGCCCGTGGGTGACGCACCGCTACTGGGGGCCGCCCGTGGGTGACGCACCGCTACTGGGGGCCGCCCGTGGGTGACGCACCGCTACTGGGGGGCCGCCCGTGGGTGACGCACCGCTACTGGGGGGCCGCCCGTGGGTGACGCACCGCTACTGGGGGGCCGCCCGTGAGTGACGCACCGCTACTGGGGGGCCGCCCGTGGGTGACGCACCGCTACTGGGGGGCCGCCCGTGGGTGACGCACCGCTACTGGGGGCCGCCCGTGGGTGACGCACCGCTACTGGGGGCCGCCCGTGGGTGACGCACCGCTACTGGGGGCCGCCCGTGGGTGACGCACCGCTACTGGGGCCGCCCGTGGGTGACGCACCGCTACTGGGGGCCGCCCGTGGGTGACGCACCGCTACTGGGGGCCGCCCGTGGGTGACGCACCGCTACTGGGGGCCGCCCGTGGGTGACGCACCGCTACTGGGGGCCGCCCGTGGGTGACGCACCGCTACTGGGGGCCGCCCGTGGGTGACGCACCGCTACTGGGGCCGCCCGTGGGTGACGCACCGCTACTGGGGGGCCGCCCGTGGGTGACGCACCGCTACTGGGGCCGCCCGTGGGTGACGCACCGCTACTGGGGGGCCGCCCGTGGGTGACGCACCGCTACTGGGGGGCCGCCCGTGGGTGACGCACCGCTACTGGGGGGCCGCCCGTGGGTGACGCACCGCTACTGGGGGGCCGCCCGTGGGTGACGCACCGCTACTGGGGGGGCCGCCCGTGGGTGACGCACCGTTACTGGGGGGCCATCTGTGGATGACACACTGTTACTGGGGGGCCTTCTGTGGATGACGCACTGTTATGGGGGGCATCTGTAGATGACGCACTGTTATGGGGGGCATCTGTGGATGACACATATATAGAATCTTATGCTATATATGTGTCATCCACAGATCCCCCACATAACAGTGTCCCTGTGAACGCCAATACACCGGGCCCCACTCACAGCTGTATTCATATGTAAAGAGACGCGACTGTACAGGAAAGCGCAGTGACGGAGGCGGCGCTCAGCTGTCTGCATGGAGGAAACAGGCACACCAGCATGAGCAGCCCAGACACTGTGCAGCGTGTGACCCCTGGAGTGTAGTCCGCTCTGTCCCTGTCATCAGCCCACACCCTAGTGAAGGAAGAGCTCGCAGTCATGTAATCCTTAACCTGTGGGTTAGCTTTGATAGTGAGTACAACTGCAGAGGATTGCGCTATCAAACTACAGCAGCAGGCCGGCCACGTAACGTCACTCACTCACTCAGTCACGCGCCTGCTCCTCCCACTTTATTAATGAAGCAGGCGCGTGACGGAGTGAGTGACGTTACGCCGTCGGCCGGCCTGCTACGGTAGTTTTAACAATGAGTACAACTGCAGAGGACTGCGCTACTTTAACAAAGCTAACCCACTGGTTAATGACTACACTTTGCATATGAAGACTGCTGTGCGCGGGGTCCAGTGTATTAGAGTACAGTGACTGCATCAGGCCCCGCCGCGATCTCCACATCAGTTGCCGGCCTCCAGCCCCTCCTCCCTCCCTGCTGATACATCGCAGGCCGCGCTGAGCAGCATAGCAGTCGGCGATGTATCAGTGTCAGCAGATAAAAAATGGCAGCATTCGCTTTATAAGATGCACTGCCATTCCCCCCGTTATAAAGCGAAAAATACGGTACCTTCTCTATAGGAAAAAAAAAACACCATGAAGAAAATGCTAGTGGTAAGCAAAAATTATGCGCAAGCTTCTGGAAAAACTCCAGTCCCTTTTTACCCACTCACAAAAAAGCTGGCGCCAAATTAATGTGTGTGGCAAGCAAAGAAAAAAACAAAAAAAACAAACTGTAGTAGCATTTAATTGTCCATATTGCCTCCTTTCCTGCTTGATTCATTATACACTGCTTGTATCAAGGGGTTACGACCACCCTGCAATCCAGCATCAGTGGCCATGATTGCACACTGTAGGAAAAAGCACCGTTCTCTCTGCCGGCCAGGCCAGTGGGAACACACATAGGCACGCGTGCACAGCAGCTCCCCCATAGCCACAAAGCCATTACCCCTGGATAAGAGCAGTGTATAATACGATGGAAAAAAGAATCTAAGGAGGCAATATGGTCAATCACAATACATTAGTAACTGCCTTGTATTAACCTTGTCTACATAAATGACATTTGCTGAAGTGATACAACCTCTTCAGAAATGACAAATGTAACAGCGTGCAACATTTGATAGTCTGGCACAAAGTATGCTAAAGTAGACTCGAGTAAAATGGACTTCAAGTATCCCCCTGATGATAAATTCCCTCCCACGTCTGCCACTGTGCAATCAGTGCATCTGAAAAGGTGATACGTGGTATAAAATAGAAGAGAAATGTTTTTTTTTTGTAAAACATGGTAAGAGAGCAGACAGGTTCTCTTGAATCTTCAACTTTCATACAAGACCTTCTAGCAGATATTTCGCACTATCCTGCTTGAAATTAAATATTAAAAAAAGCCTCCTTTGAGCATCCCGTCAGTCACGCATCAGTTTGTACTTATCTGAAATCCATTAAAAATTAAATTACACTAGGGTCCCTTCTTAAAGGGGTTGTCTCACATCAGCAAATAGCATTTATCATGTAAAGAAAGTTAAAGGAACTTACTAATACTAACATCTTTTTTTCTAATCCATTTTTTATTTCTGATGTAGATTTTTCTAATTCTATTTCCTGAATAAGAATGTGGGAACGGCCATCTTGCCCGAGCCGTTCTTAACAGCTTTTAAAAAGCATTAAGAAAACTGCTTTACAGAAGACCCATGGTCGATAGACCCTATGGTCAGGAGGGGACCCTACTGCGCATGTGCTGTCTCCTGTCTCTTTCTGCTCACTGCTGCTATGTTTATGGGAAGCAGGATGAGGGACAGGAGACGGCACGTGCCTTCTCTTTGTACACCAGATTGGATCGGTCATCCATATTAAGAGCCTAGAAAACCCCTTTAACTAATTAGAACAGAATTGCTGATTCAGTTTTAATTATTAATGGCCACACAGTAACCCGTTCCCTTACAGTACACTTAACTGGTAATATTGTGCAAAATGGTGCTCAGGTGTTCGTACAGCCTGCCGGATCCCTGCTAAAGCTAGCCCACAGTGCTGCCACAAGTCCGCTCTGGCCCCATTGACTATAATGGGGGCGGGCCGGAGCATGCTGTAGTTTTTGTTCGGCTGCCTCTCGGCATGTTTGGCGTGCTGCGGCGGGACCTCCAGCCCACCCCCATTATAGTGAATGGGGCCGGAGCAGACTTCCGGCGGCACGGTCGGACCCTGCTGCCGATCATGTAAAAGTAGCTTAAAGAGAACCTGTCACCAGGAAATTCACTGATAAAGCAGGCATGCTGCCTTGTAGAACTCACCCTGCTGAATATAATTATACCTTTTACTTGGTGATCTGGTGCTTTATTGTGGAGAAATATTACTTTTAATCCATATGCTAATGAGCTGATATGAGTCCAGTAGTTGATATGAGTCCAGCATTTTTTCTATTTAGAGCTGTAGCCCCTCCCCTATTTACTTCTTCAGTTGTAAAAGGGGCGTGGTTTAAAAAATGACCTGCATTATAGCCAATACAAGCCTTGCTGCCTTTCACTTTAAAGCCTAACTGCCATACCCACGGCGACATGTCCCTTATCAGCCATCATGTGTTTATCACCCCATGAACAAACTAGCCCTTATTATAATTACTAACTTCAATAGTATATTCCTCTCCCTTTTTTTACCTAAGCATTCCCTGTTATTCATTTTCCCTCCAGTTATTAAAATGAATAAATGATGTAATAAACCACGCCCCTTTTACAACTGAAGAAGTGAATAGGGGAGTGGCTATAGCTCTAAATAGAAAAAACGCTGGACTCATATCAACTACTGGACTCAAATCAGCTCATTAGCATATGGATTAAAAGTACTATTTCTCCACAATAAAGCACCAGATCACCAAGTGAGAGGTATCACTATATTCAGCAGAGTGAGCCCTACAAGGCAGCATGCCTGGTTTATCAGTGTATTTCCTGGTGACAGGTTCCCTTTAAGGTCGAAACAAACTGTAACCCAACCAGAGAGATGCACAGAGATTTTACTTTTCTTGTCTAACTGATGCTGAGCGTGATCCTATGCTTTGACATTCACTACTAGAAGATCATTAGTGAGAAATGTGTAAGCAGCATGGAAAACATTTGAAAGACTGGTAAACACAGAAAATTACCGTCTTTTCTGCTTTATAAGGCTACAGTCACATGACCGTATGTATTTTGTGGTCCACAAAAAAATACAGGCGACGTCCATGCTGCATCAGTTTTTTTTGCGGATCCATTGTAACAATGCCTATCCTTGTCCGCAAAGTGGACAAAGATAGGACATGCTCTATATTTTTTTGCACGGAACAGACATACTGAAAACGGAAACAAAATCAGTTCGTGTGAATGTAGCCCAAGACGCGTGTTTTCAAAAAAGTTGGGGGAAAATGTCAGTGCATCTAATAAAGTGAATACTAGTGGACGCTTTCATTAGTATGCAAGAGTCGCGGGAGCGAAGCGCTGTCTGCACTCACTTCTCCCTCCCTGATCTTCTCTGGGCACCGTCCTGTGTACAGTGCGGCCCCAGGGGGAAAAATTTAAAAAAAAAAAATCAGAGTGCGGCGGCAGCAGGAAAGGTAAGCAAATTTATTTAATCTCTGATGGGCATCTGATCGGAGGTCTCACACAGGGCGCTGATCTGAAGTCTGATGAAGACTGAGGGTGTAAGTTTGTTGGCTGATAAAGATTAGTGTCTGTTGAAAAATATTTTTTTTCTTACTTTCCTCCTCTAAAAGCTAGGTGCATTTTATAAAGCGAAAAACATGGTATTTTGTGTAAATGAGAATAAATATAGCAAAAGAATGCAATTCAATAAGAATCATTCACCGATGATCCCAAGCAATCTGCATGTCTGACTTCTAAACCACACCAGACTAACCATATAAAAAGGCAGAGATGGCTAACAGCAAGCTGAAGGCGCTGCAACCAGAACCCTACTGAATGACAATGCATGATACATACCCACCTTGAATATTAACAGCAAGAAAACAGATATGGCTCCTCGGTTCCAACATAACTAGCCAAACCTTATAAAGGTACTCATAAGACGACTGGGAGGGCAGAAACTGTCTTACGTTTTGCAGTCTACAAGTTGTGGATCCATAAAATAAGGATGTGGTCTGTGTGCATCCTGCATTTTCCGCAGGCTCCACTGCAAAACGAACATAAATAAAATGTTCTATAATTTGCGTCACGGGTAACATCTGTGGGCTATCTGCGTTTTTCTGCGGCCAGATAGAAATTATTGGGTCCGCATGCGAGCCTCAAAAAAATGCAGATCAGATGCTGAACGAAAATACGGTTGTGTGAATGTCGCCTAACAAAAATTTAACGCTTTAGATGAAGGTAAACATACAAAAAATAAAAGAGAGGAGAGGTATACTGTATGGCCCCTTTCACACGGGCGAGTTTTCCGTGATGTGAACGCATTGCACCCGCACTGAATCCGGACCCATTCACTTCTATGGGGCTGTGCACATGACAGTTGATTTTCACGCATCACTTTTGCGATGCGTGAAAATCGCAGCATGCTCTATCTTCTGCGTTTTTAACGGAACGCAGGCCCCATAGAAGTGAATGGGGCTGCGGGAAAATCGCAAGCATCCGCAAGCAAGTGCGGATGCTTTGCGATGTTCCCGCATGGTTGCTATGCAACCATCGGGATGTGTAACCGGTTCTGTATTATTTCACATTATAACATAGATATAATGTAAAATAATGCCCTTGGCCATCGTCCTAATGTTTAAACCGGTGCAGAATGGGTTAAAAATAATAAACTAATAATAACTTACCTGGTCCATTTGATCGCGAAGCCCGGCATCCTCTCCGTTAGCTTGCTAGTAGGAAAAGGACCTGTGATGATGTCACATGGTCACATGGACCAATCACATGCTCCATCACCATCCACTTCAGATCTATGATTCAAAGCTCAATTCGCTCTCCTACGGTACCTGTTTTAATAGCTTCATGCATTCCCCATGTAATAGTTCTAGAGCATCTATTCTTATGGCTCTATGTTGTGCCGTTCCTTTATTATGTGCACTAGAAGTCATGAATGAATTGCTAGCAGTCTGTAGTAAGGGTACAGAGGAGTGGTAACCAACTGGTTACTGAACCACTTCTCTGTATCCTTACTGCAGACTGCTAGCATTTCATTCATAACTTCTAGTAGGAGTAACACAGGAATGGTACATCAGAGCCATAAGAATAGATGCTCCAGAATTATTACATGTAATTATATTATATTTTAGTCCATTTTGAGATTGTTTTGTTTTATTACGACACATTGTACTTCATGGTGATAAGTCAATATGTTCTACCTTTATTCATAAAAAAAAAAAAATTTGGAACAATTCGCAATTTTCTGAATTTGAATTTCTCTGTTTTTAAGGCAGATAGCGATACCTCATAAAATAGTTATTACTTGACATTTCCCATATGTCTAATGTTGGCATCATTTTGAAAATATTTTATTTTTTAGGACGTTAGAAGTAAATTTTAAAATTTAAGAAAATTTCCAAACCCCACTTTAAGGACCCGCTCAGTTATGAGGCTTACATGGTAGAAACCATCTATAAGTGACCCCATTTTAGACGTTTAAACGTTTTGTTAACCCTTTAGGTGTTCCACAAGAATTAAAAGGAAAATGAAAGTGAAATTTCTCATCTTGCCGTTAAGGCGAGACGAGACACAGTCCCGACCACCTCCCAGCCGGGAAACAGCAGGGCGCTAGGGGGCTCTTCTGTATCAGTAGCTCTCATAGCCTTGTAGCACAGCAAGCTCCGTTTCCCTATCTCCGGAACAGCATAGATTGCTGTGCTAAGCTCTCATGCACAGACATTAGAATTTTAGAAGCAATTCTTAAAATTGAAGACCCACTTTCACAATTTTTTTGCAGATTTTCCTTTTTAATCCATTGTTCCCGTAAACAGCAAGGGTTAATGGACAAATAAAACTCAATTTATTTTCCTGATTCTGCAGTTTATGGAAACGCCCCATATGTGGTCGTAAACTGCTGTATGGGCAGAACACAGGGCTCAGAAAGTAAAGAGTACAATATGGGTCTTGTAGGGCAGATTTCTCTGCAGGGCTGTGGAGTCGGTAGATAAATTTTCCGACTCCGACTCCTCAGATTTTGAAACTTCCGACTCCGACTCCTCTGTATTTAATATGCAAATACGAAGCTGTTCCACCAAGTTCTTCTAATCTCCTCTAGCACAGAGAGGTAGTTGAGCAGAAGCTGCTGCCTTCTCCTTTGTGTGCTGATCTTCTGCTGAAGATAGAGCAGTGGGAGGATCCAGGAAGGGGCATTTATTTTAAAACATGATTTTCCTAGTAGAATCCCATAGTCATGTTTAAAATTTAAGCTAACAATCTGAGTTTACATGTTTTATAGCCTTAGCTGAATGATAGCAGTTTTTCAAATGGTTTACAGCTTCAGTCTTGAACTATTGACTATCCATTTCACTTATACAAGTGTCTCCAGTCCTTAATCAGTTATCAGTGAGAGGCTAGGATAACCATGGGTTCCCTGTAACAGCAGACCACAAGACAATGGAAAGTGGAAGTATTGCCGCTCCTTAAAGGGACACTGACAGGGTGATTTTCCAGCTAAAGATATATATATATATATATATATACTGGTATTCATCAGAGAATTAGGAATAAAACTTTACTAATGTTACCCCCAGTTAAGCTGTACTTGTGTTTAAAAAACATTTTAATCTGTATGCAAATTCACTATCTTTGTGCCGAATGGGGCAGCGTATACTGCGGCTTTGTGCCCAGCCGCGCCCGAAGTACAGCTTCCCAGCGCTGTTCCCCTCGTTATTATTCACTGCACTGGCCTTTTTTTTCAGGCTAGCCGAACGCTGAATTCCTGCGCAGGCGCACGTGTAGAGTGCTGGCAGCAGCCTCGCCTGGCTATGCTGAGGCTGTGCCAGCTTTCTCTCTTCCTCCTCGCTACCTAGTCCTGTCTAGTGCTGCCAGTACTCTACATGTGCGCCTGCCCCCTTGGGCACAAAGGTACAGAATTTGCATATTGATTAAAACGTTTTTAAACACAAGTAAACCTCAACTGGGGGTAACAGTCGTCTAGTTGTATTCCTAATCCTCTGATGAATACCAGCAGATATATCAGCCTGTCAGTGTCCCTTTAACTGCATAGTAAAGCATATGAAAAGCTTCTTCACGGTCACTTAACGTCTTGGTTTAGCGGTAACGTGACGCACTGCATGCATTGGCCTTTATTCTTACAGTAGAGAAGTAATTAATTATAACTTTATCTGAATTGGGACATTTAAACTTGCTTTTTTTTTATTCCAATTTAAATCTAGTAGGAGTCGGAGTCAGTCCATTTTTTGCCGACTCCGACTCCAGGTACCCAAAATTGCCTCCGACTCCACAGCCCTGTTTCTCTGGGATCATTTTAAGTTGCCATGTCGCATTTGAAGCCCTCCCCTGATGCACCTCTACAGTAGACACTTCCAAAAAGTAACCCCCTATTTTGGATACTATAGGATACGGTGACAGTTTTATTGGTACTGTTTTTGGGTGCATATTACTTAATTTTTAATGGTTGTTTTTATTTTTATTTTTCGATGGAATTATGGATAAGGTTCGATATCAAAATTGGTACACTACTCACAAAAAGTTAGAGATATTTGGCTTGGGGGTAAAATTGCAGGATGAAGCTAAAATGCACTCTACACTTTACAGGTGAACTTAGGGTATGTTCAGACGACGACAATTGTCGCGCGACAATTTTTAGATGCGACTTTGCGGCGACACGCAGTTGCATGAGTGTCGTGCGACTTTTTTGGCTTGTTTTGTCGCGCGACAAACATTTCTTCTGAGGTGGAAGCTTCCTCCACAAAAGAAAAAGGCCATGTGAAATTACAAGGGACCATGACTCCTTTTTATAAACTTGTGTCTGGGTCACAAACCAGACACCCAAACAACATTCTGTCGCATGACTGTCGCATATAAGTCGCAGTCGCACGTGATTCCTATTGAATTCAATGGGCGAAATATCGCATGCGACATGCGGCTTGCGACAGAAAATCCGACAAGAACTCACGTCATGCGACTGTCGCGTCGCAGTCGCAGCATGTCGCATGTCGCAGTGCGACACCATAGACTCCCATTATAAAAATTGTCGCGCGACAATAGTGCGACTTTTTGTCGCGCGACAATTGTCGTCGTCTGAACGTACCCTTAATGTGACCTTCTCTAAACTTCTGAATGCACATGTCCAACTGTTCAATGTTCACTACCTTTTTGCACAACTTGCTGTTCCCTAACAAGGAGCTTAAGGGCAAAATTTACAACAGGTGTTTGATCCATGAAACGCCCAATAAATTTCCTGGTTCAATTAGAATTGGTATTTAAACAGTCCTCCTGTTCATGGTCTTCACATTTTGACAGCATGAGACCAAGACGACACCCAGCAATTGATCAACAGTACCTAGTCATTGCGAGGCTTCAAGCAGAATGTTATCAGACGGAAATGGCCACTGATCTTAGAGTGTCACAGAGTGTCATCAGCAGGTTGCAACAGAGATACAGAGAGACTGGAAGAGTCACAGAAAGGCATAGAAGTGGACGTCTTTTGACCATATTCTACACTGATGACTGTTTCATTGTGAACAATGCCCTGCGGAACCAGATGATGAATGCCACACAACTCCAGGCACATTTAAGGGAGGTGAGAGGCACCCAAGTGTCACGCGAGACCAGTCAAAACTGTTTACATCAGCGTGGTCTGCGTGCTAGATGACCTGCAAGGGTACCTGACCACACCAGGCACAGGCATCTAGGGTTGTTTTGGGTAACGAACTTTCGATACCCAATCGATACTTTTATGGCAGTATCAAGATGTTTGTTTTTTCGATACTAGACCGCACTACTGAGCGGTCTAGTATCTCCTGTTATGGGAGGACACAGCGTGTGCAGCGGTCGCCGGTGATTAGTGAGGGAGGAGGGACATGGGAGGAGAGAACTGCTGCACCGGGCGAACGGCAGCAGCCTCCTTCTCCTCCTCAGTGTCCTGTGCCCTCCTCCACTTCGAGACCCGAACGCCTGCAACAAGTACCCGGCCTGCAGCTCTGCCCCCATCCTGCCCACACAATGATAATTAGCCTTTAATACAGATACAGGAGGCGGGAGCCGGCAGTATTCGCCTCCTGTATCTGCATTAAAGGATAATTATTGTGTGGGCAGTGCGATCCCCCCCCCACCCCATATTATACTCAATGAGTGGGCAGTGCGCCCTAAATCCCGCCCCCCCTCCCAGTATTAAAGTATTTAACCGCTCCAGGACCGCCTAACGCACGGATGCGTTCAGCGGGCGGTCGGATTATTCTGGGTGGACGCATCCGAGGCGCGAGATTTCACAGAATCGCGTCGGGAGGAAGTTAAACTACACCCTGCCAGCGGGTTGGTTGTAGTAGTTAAAAAAAAAAAAAAAAAAAAACGCATATCCGGCGCTGTTTTGTTAACAGCGTCTGATATGCCTGCTGCCTGCTCCTCTGGTGGTCCCTTTTGCTTGGGACCACCAGAGGAAACATGTAAGTGCACCAACCACCACACAGACCCCCCCCCATCCACCCGTCACTGATTAACCCTTGATCACCACCCCCCCCCGTCACTAATCACCCCCCCTGTAAGGCTCATTCAGACGTCCATATGTGTTTTGCTATATCACTTTTTTGCAGCCCGGGTGCGCAAAGGGGCCCAAATTCCAATGAGTACCTTTAGGATTTCACAGGGCATTTTTACGCATTTGGATTCCAGACTTCTTCTCACGCATTAGGGGCCCCTAAAATGCCAGGGCAATATAAATACCCCACAAGTGACCCCATTTTAGAAAGAAGACACCCCAAGGTATTCTGTGAGGGGTATGGTGAGTTCATGTAAAATTTTATTTTTTGTCACAAGTTAGTGGATTATGAGACTTTGTAAGAAAAATAAAATGTATACATTTTCGCTAACTTGTGCAAAAAAAACAAAAAAAAACTTCTATGAACTCGCCATGCCCCTCACGGAATATCTTGGGGTGTCTTCTTTCCAAAATGGGGTCACATGTGGGGTATTTATATTGCCCTGGAATTTTAGGGGTCCCTAATGCGTGAGAAGAAGTCTGGAATCCAAATGCGTAAAAATGCCCTCCTAAAAGGTACTCATTGGAATTTGGGCCCCTTTGCGCACCTAGGCTGCAAAAAAGTGTCACACATGTGGTATCGCCGTACTCAGGAGAAGTAGGGCAATGTGTTTTGGGGTGTATTTTTACATATACCCATACTGTGTGTGAGAAATATCTCTGTAAATTGACAACTTTGTATAAAATTTTTTAAAAAGTTGTCAATTACAGAGATATATCTCACACATAGATAGCATGGGTATATGTAAAAATACACCCCAAAACACATTGCCCTACTTCTCCGGAGTACGGCGATACCACATGTGTGACACTTTTTTGCAAGGCTTCAGTAGCGTCCCGGCTGCCATGGTAACCGATCGGAGCAAATTTTTAAAGATATATTTTTCTTTTATTTAGTTTTTTTTTCCGCGTGGTATCGAGTATCGCAATACTTTTTTATGGTATCGAAACAAAATCAAAATTTTGGTATCGAAACAACTCTACAGGCATCATCATCTTGCATGGGCCAGGGAGCATCTATGCTGGACGAGGGACCAGTGGGCCTAAGTGCTGTTCACTGATGAAAGTCGATTCATTCTCAGCAGAAATTATGGCCACCCACGATGTTGGAGACGTCAAGGAGAGCGCTATGTTACCAAACTAGCCTTTGGGGGTGTTAGTGTGGGCAGGTGTGTCTAGTCAATACAGAACTGCCCTACACTTTGTGAATGGTACAGTGACAAGCCCATACTACTTGATCATTAATCCAGTCATTGTGCCTCTGCATGAACAACACAGGCCTAATTTCATGGAAGATAATGCGCCAGCTCATCGAGGACGCATCATTAGGGAACAGTTGCTGGAGACTGGGGTACCTCTAAAAAGGAGTGGCCTGCACTTTCTCCAGACCCGAATCCCATTTAAAACCTATAGGATTAGCTAAGTCACCTTGTAGAGGCTTGCAACTCGGTACCCCAGAACCTCAATGACCTGAGGACCACCCTTCAAGAAGAGTGGGATGCCATGCCTCAACAGACAATACGTCCATTTGGGAACAGCATAAGACGTCCTTGTCAAGATGTAATTGATGCTAAAGGCCACATGACAAGTTATTAAGACTGACATTTTTTTATGGGGGTATACCTACTACTGTTGTTGGCTTTTGTTTCCATAAAATGTTTGAGATGAGGAAATCACCATTGCATGCATCTGCTTAAAGGGCCTATTTCATGATTTATTACTGTAGCGTGAACTTTTTACGTTTTCCATAGATTTCACCTGAAAGCCATATATTCCTAACTTTTTGTGAGTAGTGCATGTTCCAACTGTGGTTGTGAGCACTATTGCTTTTATTAGGGTGGACACATAATATAGAGGGGTCAATAAGGTTTTTATTTGCTGGTATTTTTGCAGGCTGAACGTATGCATTTGGTTTGGTACTGTATACATTTTATGGCTGATTTACGGCTGACTGCAGATTGCATTATCACTTATCCTGTAGAGCATTTGAGAGAATTAACTGTATCCCCATCTACTTTTTCTATACTACAATGATCTCTATACCATGTAAAGTATAAAATTATACATTTCGCTTACCACTGGGTAGAAAACTTATATGTAAAAAAAGTCTTTCTGCCAAAAAGTCCAGAGTACTTGATCTATTCTCTCTCTGCATTGTCTGCCAGGCATTATGCCCTGTAAACAGCGTTTCTTGTGAAACTTTATACAAAGGCTGTAACCATAATGCCATCTGCCTGTATTTCCATCTGGGACATTTATGGCATATTGTGAACGGGGTCCCAAAGTGAATGAGGAGTGGCTACCTCTGTGCAGCTTGCTCTCCATTCACTGCCTTGACCCTCGCGCTCCATTCTGGAGATAGGGTTATGCTTACATTTATGCATTATTGCCCCATTTGGCATAATCCTTTTAATCCTAGCAGTGTTGGACCTATCAAAATTGTAGTTGTGAAAATTTTAAGATCTTCGACACGGATGAAGATTTTCATAGCTGCACACACTGTCCTAAAATATAGAACTGAATTTACTGTCACGGAGGTGGACGAAGATCAGTTTGTACAGTGAGATATTGACCTAATATTTAATAGACATGGCATAGAAGGTTCATATTAGGACATGATGAATGACATCTGGTATCTCAGAGATATGCCCACTAACGCCACCTTTGGGACTCAAACATGAGTGAATCAAATTAAACAGTCAAGTGAAATAAAATCTGCCGTAATACAGAAATAACTTTATAAGGAATCCCAACTGAGCAGCTTTGAAAGCCAAAGCTACTGTAAAATGTTTTCAGTTCCTAAACGCGATATTAACATTAATTAAGTAGGCCGCACACGTTAGTTGTATGTAGGCTAAAATCGCAGAATCTGACAGGACTGACCAACCATCTAATATGTATGGTGGTCTTTCGACTCTCCCCCCACAGCAGATATTGAGGGACATAAGCAATAGGCAAGTTGGCTTTCAACCTCCTGGAGATGAGCCATTGCCAGAGCAGTCTGAAGCAGCTTCTTCCCTTTCTTCTTACCGAGAATACATGATTGCTCAGCCAAGCACGTATGTGTATGAGGGGATTTTATACGTATGGCCAGCCCTGTAATAATGGAAAAGGAAAAGGAATAATTGGAAAAGGGAATGTAGGTTTGAAGGCCACTTAAAAACTACCATAAAAATCCAGTTCATCTTTGAAGAACAAGAAAGCCTTTGCATAATATGGTCCAGAACGCAAACTAAACACAACACAGCAGTAACACGACCCTTACAGAGAACAGATAGAGCTTCAAACGATCAAAGCAAGTTTTCAAAAGCATAAATTTGCCCCCCAGGGAGTAAGCAATCAGGACACAATTCCACCCAAGGGAACCACAAGATGGGAAAGCAAGACATTTAGACACAATACACAATTAAATATTCTTAAATAGGGATACTGTCTTTGAAGCCAAACTCAGAAGGAATGGTGAGAATATGTTGTATTCCAATCACTATATACCGTACTTAAAGAGTAACTTCGCTTTTTTTCAATTTTTGATAAGCCATAGGGATATATCAAACGTGTTGATCGGTGGGGGTCCCAGCTCTGAGACCGTCACCGATCGCTAGAACGAGGGGTCAGAAGGGCTCGTTCTAGCGATCGGTGGGGATCTCAGAGCTGGGGCCCTAACCAATCAACAATTCTGATATGTCCCTGTGACATATCAAAAAAGTAAGAAAAGTGTAGTTACTCTTTAAAATATACACTACTTTATTTGGTTTACCAGGACAATCTCCAAATAGTCATGCATGACTGATATAGGCATCAAAGGTGTGCAGGCACACAAGCGGAGCCTGCTCCACACACTGGGGGTGCTGTCTGTGCAGCTTGGTTCAACTGCGTTGCAATGTCCAGGATTAGGAGACTCAGATCCAGGTCATCTAACCCCTCAATTGCTACAGTCAACAGCGAGTGAGGCATCTGGGGGGTTAGATAGAGAGGGACGGTTGCTTCAGTCCTCTGATTGGAGCTCCTGCTGCAAAATCAAGGTGTTCTGATATGGCAGCTTGAGGCCTTGTAGACCATGGCGGAACTGCGTTTTTCTTTATTCCAATTTCATGTGGCATCATTTTTTCCCCATTTCTCCAATACAAGATATGTTAAATGAAATGGTGGCATAACAAAATACAACCTGTGCCTCAAAAAAATAAGCCCTCATATGTCAATAGGAAAAGAAAGTTTTAAATGTTATCCCTGGAATCTGAGGAAGACAAAACAAAAATGCAAAAACTAAAACTTCAATATTTTGTAAAATTGGTACCAGCAAGCTTGTCCCTGCATTTGTAATTGCATATCAAAACATGTGGTTCAACTTACAGCAACACTCCCTACTATTATGGTAGGACTCAGAAGGGAAGGAGCGCCATATGGCTTTTGCAGCGCAGCTTTTGATGGATTGGTTTAGGGGCGCCATTGGTTTTCATTTTTTGATCAATTGTCTTATGTGGAGGTTAATTTTTTGTGGGATGAGGTGATTTTTTTCATTGGTTCTATTTTGGGGTACATATGACTTTTTGAGCACTCGAAATTACGCATTTTGTAAGGTGAGGTGACAAAAATGTTTATGTTCTGGCACAGTTTTTAGTTATTTTTATAGCGTTCACTTGACAGTATATCATGTGATATTTTATAGAGCAGGTTGTTACGGACGCAGCAATACCCAACAATGACTTTTTTTAGTTTTGTTTTAGTTTTACACAGTAAAAGGATTTTTGAAAAGAAGAAAATCTTTTTGTGTTGCGATTTTCTGAGAAAAATTCTCATTTTTTTGCCTTATATAGGGTCTCATTTTTTTTCAGGATAAGATGATGGATTGATTGGTACCATTTTGGGAAAGATACGAATTTTTGATCGCTTGGTATTACTTTTTGTGAGGCAAGGTGACCAAAAAATGGTTTTGGCACGTTTTTATTTTTAGTTTTTTTACAGAGTTTACCTGATGGGGTTGATCATGTAATATTTTTATAGAGCGATACCTAATGTCTACTTTTCTTTTTTTTCAATTTCAACTTTTATTTATTTTTATTTTTTTACTTTTTTTGTTCCACTGTGGATCTTCAACTTTTGGGGGTCTGATGATTACCATCGTAATTCACTGACAGCCCGCTTGGTCTTTGTCTCACAAGATTCCGGAGAAGGCAGCCACAATGCCTATGGAAAGCATTGGGCTTCCTTCCCAACCACCGGGTCCAGTCACAGCAGTGCGGGGACCCAATTGGGACGGTTACATGCCGTGGTAAGCGCTGACCGTGGCACAGCAAGGGTTAAGAAGCCGGCATCTGTGCTTTCACCAATGTCGGCGTATACAGGAGGGGCTCAGCTGTCAGTGACTGCTGGGCCCCTGCTGCTGATTGGGCAGGTGCAGCTCTTGCACCCGCACAATTAGCTCGCCGTATCTTTATGGCGCTCGGGCTTAAATCACGTCCCGCAGTGCTGTATATGTACGGAGGCGGTCAGGAAGGGATTAATGTCTTCTTATCTGGCGAGTAGACTGCTAACAGTTTGAAAAGATCATTCTTGCCAATGCTGGTTTCACACAGTCAGTCAAACACACAGAACAGGAACAAATACTTCCATCATATCCTATCTCTGTGAAGCCTCCACTCCTGGTTTTTAGGAACAGTAAAGGATCACTAATCCCCCAAATAATGTCAGTATTTCGAGATTCATTGTCAGGTATAAGAGGTCCACCAAAAGCCTAAACATATCCTTAAAAGTGGTTATATAAGGTGTAACCCCCCACCCCCCCCCAAAAAAAAATGTCTGGGCCCATCATATAGATGGTACTTAGCCCGCTCCCCAGCACCCATGCTGCTCCTGCTCCCCGCACTACCGCCACTGCATGGATCAAAACATCTGGCGACGTTGCAGCCAATAGCAGGCCGGGAAGGGGGCCAGCCTGCCTAGCATTACGGCATCACGGGTCAAGTACAATCTATATGAGGGTCCCGGGCATTGGGGAGGGGGGGCAAAGATGTTTTACAACATGGATAACCCCTTTACTAAAGTCGTTTGTGTACTGGTAGAGAAAGAACAACATTAAAAATTATGCCTGAATTACAATACATAATGAAAATTAGGATGTTTAGAAAATCATCCACTAATAAATTCATGTCTGAGATGTGGGGTTTTAAGAATGATTACTTAAGTAGAGTAATCAATGGCTTCAATTTATTTGTGTTTTTTCAACGTAAACCAGGATAAAGGGATAATAAGTAATTTAGATTAAGAAAATTAAAAGATAATCAAACTACATACTAAATAAATGGGTGGTGTCATGGAGACTTCCAGGAAACCGGATTAGCGGTGACTGCAATACTCATTTCCCTAGTCGTCTCCATGATACCACATCCTGAGAATTAACAAAGAAATATATGGGGGGGACAATAGCACAAAGGACTTTACGCCTGTCTTCGCTAGAAAAAATGTCTAGCTGGTAGTGCTTGGTAAAGGTGTGTACTCTTTTCCAGGTTGCTGCTCTACAAATCTGTTGTAGAGAGGCTGACAATCTTTCTGTCCAAGAAGCAGCAATGACTCTTGTAGAATGTGGAGGAGCTTCCTTAAAGAGGACCTTTCACCAGTCCAAAGTTTGTTAGTGAAAGGTATGTACATGCAGAGCTGCACTCCGGGATGTCCCTGCACTTACTTGCATCCCTGGGTGCCGCTCCGTTCGCTTGCTGTAGCCCCCGGTACCGGCGCACGTGCTACTGATAATTTTGCTGTGGGAGGAGACATCCTCTTTTGCCCTGGGTCTCTCCCAGGCTGGAGCGCTGGCCAATAGCAGCGCTCAGCTCATATCCTGCAACCTCCCAGGATATGAGCTGAGCGCTACGATTGGCCACCGCTCCAGCCTGGGAGAAGGAGACTCCCAGGGCAAAAGTGGATGTGTCCGCCCAATGCAAAATTAGCCTCAGCACATGCGTTGGTACCGGGGGGCTACAGCGGGCGAACAGAGCGGCACCCAGGGATAATAGTAAGTGCAGGGACATCCCTGGGTGCCGCTCAGCATGTACATAGCTTTACCTAACAAACTTTGGAGCGATGAAAGGTCCTCCTTAACTTCCACTTTATAGGCTTCTGAAATAGCCGTTCTAATCCAGCAGGAAATATAACTTTTCGCAGCTCTTTTACCTTTATTTGGCCCCCAAAATTGGATAAAAAGATTCTGGTCAATCCTCCAATCCTTTGTCGCTTCTAAATACCTAAGGACTGCCCGTCTGAGGCTACTTTCACACTAGCCTTTTTACTAAAACTGGCATGGTACAGCAAAAACGCTTCCGTTACGGATAATACAACCATCTGCATCGTTATGAACAGATCCGGTTGCATTATCTTTAACATTGCCAAGACGGATCCGTCATGAACTCCATTGAGAGTCAATGGGCGACGGATCCGTTTTCTATTGTGTTAGAGAAAACTTGCTCTTGCTCCGCATCCTGGGACAGAAAGCAAACTACAACATGTTGATGTTTGCTCTCCAGTATGGGAACGGAATGGAATGCATTTTGGTGTTCAGTTCAGTTTTGTCCCTATTGACAATGAATGGGGACAAAACGGAAGCTTTTTTTCCCTGGCACTGAGCCTCTATGACGGATCTCAATACCGGAAAACTAAAACGCTAGTGTGAAAATAGCCTCTTGATTATATTATAGGGTTGGGACAAAACAAGGGGACTATTATATCTTGAGATCTATGAAAAGTGGAAAAAACTTTTGGCAAAAAACTGGGATCTAACTTAACCACTTTAGGACCGCCGCACGCAGATACGCGTGATTGCAGCGGTCCTTCTGTTCCTCCTTGACGAGTGGGCGCTTCATCTCGCGAGAGGCGAGATTTGCTGTGAACGAGCGTGCGTTCACAGCAGCTCGCAGATCGGAAGTTATACTACAGCCTGATGATCAAGCGCTGGAAGGCTGTAGAAGTTAAATAAATGAAACCAAACAGGTATATCAGACGCTGTTTTGTTAACAGCGTCTGATATACCTGCTACCTGGTCCTCTGGTGGTCCCATTTACTGGGATCGACCACCAGAGGACCAGGAAGCTATGTAAAGTAGCACCAAGCACCACACAACCCCCCCCCCGTCACTTATTAACCCCTGATCACCCCTCTGTATGGCTCCATTCGGACGTCCATATGTGTTTTGCAGATCCGCAAGACACGGACACCGGCAATGTGCTTTCCGCATTTTGCAGATCCGCACATTGCCAGAACTATATAGAAAATGCCTTTTTAGGACATGTTCTATATTTGTGCGGAATGGAAGTGCAGATTCGGAAGTGCGGATCCGAGCGGGACAAAGTCTGTCCCCATAGAAATGAACGGGTCCGCAATTTCGTTCCGCAAACAGAATTGCGGACGTGTGAATGGGGCATAAGGGTCCCTTATCACCGCCAGTTAGTTAGCTACTTGTTAGGTAACTAGCGCCCAGCCCACCGCACCGCAGTCACTGATTTTGGCAGAGATTTTTTCATCCACATTGATCGATGCGAATGAAGAAATCTGTGCCGTTCATTTTTTTTTAGCCCAGAGGCTGAACGAAAAAAAATAAAAATCTCATTACTCGTATGCTCAATATACGGAGAATCGCAGAAACTCCTAATGCTGGCCATACGTGTAATGGTTGCGGAGACCCTCAAATTCCAGGGAAGTACAAACACCTCACAGGTGACACCATTTTGGAAAGAAGACACCCCAAGGTATTCGCTGAGGGGCATGGTGAGTTCATGTAAAATTTTTTTTTTTTTTTTTTACAAAAGTCTCATATTCCAACTTGTGACAAAAAATAAAAAAAATTCTGTGGACTCACCATGCCCCTCACGGAATACCTTGGGGTGTCTTCTTTCCAAAATGGGGTCACATGTGGGGTATTTATACTGCCCTGGCATTTTAGGGGCCCTAAAGCGCGAGAATCCAAATGCGTAAAAATGCCCTGTGAAATCCTAAAGGTACTCATTGGTTTTAGGGCCCCTTTGCGCATCTTGGCTGCAAAAAAGTGGCACACGTGGTATCGCCGTACTCAGGAGAAGTAGGGCAATGTGTTTTGGGGTGTATTTTTACATATACCCATGCTGGGTGAGAGAAATTTACAGAGATATTTCTCTCACCCAGCATGGGTATATGTAAAAATACACCCCAAAACACATTTCCCTACTTCTCCTGAGTACGGCGATACCACATGAGTGACATTTTTTTGCAGCCAAGATGCGCAAAGGGGCCCAAATTCCAACGAGTACCTTTTAGGTTTTACAAGGTTGCTCACAATTTAGCCCCGCCCAAAATGCCAGAACAGTAAACACACCCCACAAATGACCCCATTTCGGAAAGTAGACACCCCAAGGTATTAACTGAGGGGCATAGTGAGTCCGTGGGAGATTTTTTTTTTTTTGCCAGAAGTTAGCAGAAATGGAAACCTTTCCTCAGAAAGTGTCATTTTCCGCTAACTTGTGAAAAAAAATGAAATGATACATGAACCCACCATGCCCCTCCGCGAATACTTTGGGGTGTCTTCTTTCTAAAATGGTGTCATTTGGAGGGTATTTATACTTTCCTGACATTCTAGCACCTGAAGAAACATGACAGGTGCTCAGAAAGTCAGAGCTGCTTCAAAAATGCCGAAATTCACTTTTTTGCACCATAGTTTGTAAACGCTATAACTTTTACCCAAACCAATAAATATACACTTATTGGATTTTTTTTTTTTTTATCAGACATGTAGAACAAAAAAATTTGGAAAAAATTTATAGAAAAAATTTAGTCAAAAAAAGTAAAAGATCAAAAAAAGTAAAAAATGTCAGCAGCAATGAAATACCTATCACTGAATATAAACAAAGACGCTAAAATATAACTTTTATTAATTAAATTAAAACCAGGGTGCTTTGTTGCCAATTGTACATCTGTGTATCTCCTCAACAGACGGTAAGCGCAATTTTGTCGTGCACACTCCTGCCGTCCTATAATTTGTATGGGGAGACTACAAACGTCACATCAATTAGCCCATCCAGAGTGTGGACTATGGATGCAAGTCTGAATGTGTATAATTAGGGTAACTTACAAGTAGGCACTGTACGCATTTCATCTTATGCAGAATCATCAGGAGCCACAAACATTAAAGATACCTGCCTAAACGCTACCACACTAAAATACTGTGGCGGCTTCCTCCGGCGCTGTGATGGCCGTGAAGCGGCCGCGCCGAATGCCGCTTCAAATAGCTAAGGCCACACCCCTAGGGGGCGGATCAAGGGGCAGGGACAGACCACTGAGCGCCCGTATCCACGTCGATACTATGACAACGCCGGACGCTCAGTGCCGCACATTCAATCCTGCTCCTCCTTTCTGTGACGATAAGTGGGATCTAATATGACAGGCTTCTCCTCAGAGGATACAATGTGAGGAGGAACATCACCATAACCAAAACTGGTATAGAATGAGCATATTCTTAATATGTAATGGAGTCAATTGCCATCCCTGGAGGGGTTGTTGGGCATTATGGTTCCATCGAATATCAATATGCAATCCCTGTTCCCAATGCATCAATGAGAATGTCCTATATAAGGACCGCATATTGGGATAAACAGACCTGCATATTACTACCTGCGCCTCAGCGTTCAACCGCGCCATGCATGCCCCAAGTGTTCTATACCCCAGGGATTGCTTTATAAAGCAATTACTGCTCATGATACACCAGGATTTAGGTAAAGTGTGTTTTGATTGGTAAAGCATCTAAACCACACTACCAATAGCTTACATCATTTCTACAGTATGCCGCCGCCACAGTATGTTAGTGTGGTAGCGTTTAGGCAGGTATCTTTAATGTTTGTGGCTCCTGATGATTCTGCATAAGATGAAACACGTAGAGCGTGTAATGAGACAGGAGACCCGCCTAAACGAATGACTGAGGTGTGGGGGTGATAGAGAGGCACTTTTGCAAGCACACTTAGGTGTAATTTACAGCCAGCCGGCAGCACCATGTTTGCTACAGCATAAAAGTGCTTCTTGAGGAACAGCAAGGGGTTATTTAAACATATGACTGGCGCATGTCTCCTTAACCCTCACGTGCACTGAGTACAGTGCCTACTTGTAAGTTACCCTAATTATACACATTCAGACTTGCATCCATAGTCCACACTCTGGATGGGCTAATTGATGTGACTCTAGATGTGATGTTTGTAGTCTCCCCATACAAATTATAGGACGGCAGGAGTGTGCACGACAAAATTGCGCTCACTGTCTGTTGAGGAGATACACACATGTACAAAGCACCCTGGTTTTAATTTAATTAATAAAAGTTATATTTTAGCGTCTTTGTTTATATTCAGTGATAGGTCTATTTCGGACGTGTTATTCTCTAAAAATAGGCATTCAGTGATTGCAGTAATCAAATACCACCAAATGAAATCTCTATTAGTGAGAAGAAAAGGAGGTAAAATTCATTTGGGTGGTAAGTTGTATGACCGAGCAATAAACCGTGAAAGTAGTGTAGTGCAGAATTGTAAAAAGTGGCCTGGTCATTAAGGGTGTTTAAGCTAGGGGGGCTGAGGCGGTTAAAGATCTCTTTAGGTGAACCACCGAGATCAGGATTATATTTTGCTCCGCCCAAGAAAATATTTTGTTTGCTCAAATTTGAAGCAGATGGTGTCTGGTCCATCCCTAATGCTGAATGAAGGACAATGTTGTTGAATTGTCAGAATAAATTAGAACAGGACAGTCTTTCGATAAATGTGATGTCCTCTTCAGAGCTTCCAAAATTGCTTGTAGTTCTCTGAAGTTTGAGGATTGTTATCTTATGAGGTGTGGCCATTTGCCCTGATAGGTTTCCCGTTGAACCACAGCCCCCCAACCCTGAAAAATGGCATCTGTCGTGATTACGAGGGGTCGTTCCTGGCTCTCAGTATACTCCATTTTTTAGGTTGCCGTCTATTACCCACCACTTTAGAGAGTTTTTACATTTCAGTCTAGAAAAATGTTTGTCTAGGGTCGCTTGTGATCTGTTCCACCTGGACAGAATGAGTTTCTGAAGGGGTCTTAAATAAAATTGAGCCCAAGCTACCGCCGGGATAATACACATAATGAAAGACTTCCTAGAATCTTCATTGCTGCCCTGATGGAGCAGAATCTCTTCTTTTTTAATTATCTTATCTGATCTTGGAATTTTTTTTATTTTGAGAGACGGAAGGAATGATCTCTGAGAAACGGATTCCAAAGATATCCTTAGAAACGTTTTTGGTCGCTTGGGGATAGGTTTGATTTCTCCCAATTGATGATCCACCCCAACGATTGAAGGTGGTTTAGAACTATCTATAATCAGTTTTCTAATAGACTTTTGCTGTCCGCTACCACTGAAAGATTGTCCTGATACAGGATGACACTGATTACTTCTTGTCTCAGTGCTGCTACCACCTCTGCCTTGATCTTGGTAAAGATTCTTGGCGCTGAGGAAATTCTGAAAGGAAGACATACGAATTGAAAATGCTGAATGTGACCCTTCATCTGGATTGCAAATCTAAGGAATTTTCTTGATGTTTTGTGTATCGGGATATGGTAACAAGCATCCCTTAAATCGATCGATTGAGGCCATTACAGGTCTCCTTTTTAATAATGTTCCATCTTGAACTTTTGATATATAACATGCTTGTTCAAGGGTTTTAGATTTACTATAATTCTAGACTTCCCGCTTTTTTTTTTTAATTAAGAATAGGCGAGAGTAGTGGCCCTCTCTTAGCTGATTTTTCGAGACAGGTTTTAAGGTACCTTTCTCAGAGGGAGTAAGAGTGGTAATAAATTTTTCTAGTGTCAAAGACTAATTCTATACGGTAACCCACTCTTATGAGGTTTGGAATCCACTAATTTTATGTTACTTGCTCCCAAGTGCTTAAAAAGGAGCTGTATTTGTATCATTGTTTTGGATTAGAGGCAGAGGTTTCCCCTCTGTTAGGCCTCATACACACGGCCGTTGTTTTGCGGCTCGGGCGCGGACCAATTCACTTCAATGGGGCCGCAAAAAATGCAGACAGCACTCCGTGTGCTATCCGCATCTGTTGCTCCGTTCTGTGGCCCCGCAAAAAAAAATAGAGCATGTCCTATTCTTGTCCGTTTTGCGGACAAGAATAGGCATTTCTACAATGGGCCACGTTCTGTGAAGCAGCTTCCGTGTTTTGCGGATCTGCGGTTTGCGGACCGCAAAACACATACGGTCGTGTGCATGAGGCCTTAGGGTTAAAAAGGAATTTCTTTCCCTACCACCTTTTGCATAACTCAACCTTCCAGTTTTTCCTTCATCTCTCCTCTGTTCAGATTGGTACTGACGGCCATGAAAATTCTGTCTTTTTGATTTATTTCTATCTTCTGGAAACCCTTTCTTCCCGTCGGTGGCATTTTCCAAGATCTTGTCTAGATCTGGACCAAAAACTTATTGGCCGCGAAAGGGAAGGGAAATTAGCTTGTTTTTGGATGCAATATCCCCCACCCATGCCTTGAGCCATAAAACCTGCCTGGCTGCGTTAGATTTTTTACGGATTCAGCCGCAGCATCTGCTAAGAAACTAGTTGCCATTTTGAGTAACGGAATGCTCTCTAGAATCTGATCTCTAAGTCTTATTGATTAGATGAAACTTTAATTGTTCTAACCACAGATTAAGGGTTCTAACTAGACAAGTAGAAGCCACCCCTGGCTTAAGAAGATCTGCTGTAGCCTCCCAGGTCTTTCTTAATAGGCTCTCTGCCTTCGTATCCATAGGGTCTTTAAGTTGTGCTGAATCTTCAAATGGCAGGGTGATATGTTTTGCTACCTTTGCCACAGGTATGTCCACTCTGGGAATAGATTCCCAATCGGCACAATCCTCATCGTTAAAAGGATAGCGCCTCTTGATACCCCTAGGAATGAAAGATCCTTTATCTGGCTTTCCCCACTCTCACTTGATCAACTTTTGAATATTATCTGGAACTGGGAACACACATTTTCTTTTCTCTCCCAGCCCCCCAAATATCTCTTACTGCACCGACATAGGCTTTTTAGGTACCTTCATCTGCATTGTGGCTCCAATCGCTTTTATGAGCTCATCAATGTCATCCGGCTTAAATAGGAAACGTTTAAATTCATTATCTTCATCAGAAGATGCATATGTTTTCTCATACGTTTCAAAGTCCAAGTCAGAGGAAGTCAGTCTTAGGATGTGGTGTCATGGAGACGACTAGGGAAAATGTATAAACCACATGATAAAATACAGGCGTAGCATAGGCAGCACTAGTTGCCCAGCAAGAGCGGTCTGATTTTTTGTGACTAAGTACATTTGTGGGAGTCATGGAATTAATTGTATTTAAAAAGTTTCGTAAAATTTGTTTCACAGTCTGAAAAATATATATAATGCGCAGCCCGTCCCAAAAAGATCCCTCTCTATTTGGAAAGCATACAAACTGAACTTAAAATGAGAATAAATTGACTCCTTGAAAAGACTGCCCACCCAGCCTTGGTAATAAAGGGCTTGTTAGAGTTATGTAAAAACTCAGGAAACCTCTACAAATTACCTAAAATAAGAAATCAAAGATACGGATTTTCTTTCCTCTTTCATTGAACGCTGAAGTTCAGTCCTCACGCTGTTGACGTCTGCTTGGCTGCAGCACTATGTTCTGTGCACAGGTCACTGCTGCAGCCAATTGCTGGTATGAGCCGTGCTCTTAACGTCTCTGCTAAGACTAGCGACTGGCTGCAGCCGTGACCTGTGCACAGAAGGTCACCGCTGCAGCCAGGCGAGTATACATTCATTTGTTATTTAGGATATGTTTACAGGAGTTGCCTGACAACCCCTTAAAATAAAACTAAATAATTAAAAACAGTATGATACTTTTCAAAACAGAGGTACTTGTGATGGACAACTGGGTCAGTAAAAGAGGCCATCCCTCCTAACATGCTTGCTACAAACCTAGAATCTTTTTGAGAATATTTCTGGGTCAAGAAAGTGACGTTCTGTAAGTGTCCGAACATCCTCAGATTAAAAGGTTGGTCTTTTTTTTTTTTTTATAAAACAAAGCCATTATTTGAGGCAATCTGAATTAGATAGATTGATACTTTTTTGTACCAGGCCTGTCTGCAGCAGCCCTCTCTCCCCAAGTGCCACCGAGGTGTCTGCCTGCACATCCTTCCTGTATTTCCACTTCACTGCAAGCAGAAGGTCACTTAAAGGGGCTTTCCAATTTCTCAAACAGCCCCCCCATGTGCCGGTCCCCCTCACAGGTAATATAATTACCCCCCCCTCCCGGCGCCGCTCCTGGTCCCCGCACCGCCGATGCTTCTCCCTGTGCACAGATGAAAGCATCCAGTGTTGGGGGGGGAGCAGCCAATGGCAGGTGGGGGGGGGGAGCCTCACTAGCATCGCGGGTGACGCTAGGGAGGCTCATCCCAATCTGCCATTGTTTTAATCCATGTAAAGGGAGCAGCGGAGACTAGGAGTGGTGCCGGGAGCACGGTAAGTATATTACCTGCAGGGGGGAGGGGGGGCCGTTTGAGAAACTGGATAATCCTTTTGAGTGCAAAGGACGTTCCTCTCCCAAACACCAGTGGTTGCCGGATCTCAATATCAGGAAACAACAACGCAAGTGTGAAAGTAGCCTCAAGCCACTGCTAAAGTAATGGGGTCTCCAGCCTGGTCCACACATTAGAAGTCTCATACAAATTTTAAACTATGGTGAAACCGTGAAATTATCTCAAAAGGGTTTTATATTATTAACATTAAAAGGGTTTTCCGAACCTTCTGCATATTCCATTCTGGAAGATGTCACTGCCTAAACATCTGAGCCCCATAGTCTCGGCTTCGGTACATGCCTGGACTTTGTTCCATACGTTGGCGGATGATGGGGCTCCCCCGAAAGTTAATTCATTACCGCTTTCTATGCTTGGCCTCTTGCTCCCACATGCTGATGTATCTCTGTGGACTCTGGGCCCGCAAAGCAAAGTGAATGACCTATATGAAGGGGGAACACTCAGACCTTTCCAAACTCTGAAGGAATCCTTCTCGCTTCCAGATTCAGAATTTTACAAATACTTGCAGATAAGACACCTTTTAGGTTCCCTTCAGGCAACGGGGTTGAAATGGAATACTACCGCTTCCCTGTTCCTATATGGAAATGTTAAGGGGTTAAAAATGTTGTACGGTACCATTCTCCAGCCCACCAAGTTTACCAAGTCACATCCAATGCGTACTTGGGAGCGGGTCCTGGGGAAGTTTTGCAGATGACGAATGGACAGGGGCACTGACCATTATACATAAATACTTGAAATGCACTTCACACATGGAATCAGCGCTCAAAATGATTCTTCTATGGTATTATACACCAGATAGATTATCCATAATGTATCCCGGAGCTTCGAACCAGTGTTGGAGGGGTTGTGGCGGTAGAGGCACACTCTATCATATTCTGTGGAAGTGTCCATGTATCCAGGCATATTGGAAGGAGTGTCATAATGTGTTGTGTCGCTTCCTGCCTACCTCTGTCGATTGGTCTCCACATCTGATATTGCTATTCATTGGTATAGCTGAGCTACCACCGAAATACAGGAAAATAGTCTGCATTTTTTGCGTTCTGGCTAAATTAATGCTCCTTAGAAGGTGGAAATCGGTGGAGGTGCCGGCAGTGTCCGAATTGATCACTGCCATGAACACTACTTATGAATATGAAAGGATTTTGGCTTTGGGTGGTGGGAGCTTTAATACATTCCAAAAATGGTAGCAGGCATGGCATATATCCCCCTTCTACAAGCGTGGCTAGATATGATATGACACGCGATCTTATAGTTGGACTGTTGAATGTAATACATAAAAATTTGTAAGGTGCTTGGGTGGCGTTTAGTATATTTGATTAATTTGTAGCGCTTATCTCTCTCTCTAATAGGCATTTATCATTATATGTTATGCTGCTTTTACTTATGTCAAAGTATATGTATGCTTGACATATTGCTTGTCAGTACCATATCTGTTTATGCATATTCTTATATGTGATTGTGGTACAGAAGGCAACAGTTATGTTACTCCTTGCTGTGCAATATTTCTTGTACCATTGATGAATATACAAGATGTACTGTTTGTTAAAAACTTTAATAAAAACGATTGACTCAAAAAAGGGTTTTCCGAGCCTTAAATACTGATGACCTGTCCTCTGGTGGGGGTCTGACACCCGGGACCCCCGCAGATCAGCCATTTGAGAAGGCACTGGTGGTCCTGTGAGTGCTGCGGCCTTCTCACAGCGCCGTACATTGTATAGCAGCTGTGCTTGGTTATGCGCTCAGCTCCATTGACTTCTATGGGTCTGAGCTGGGCCTAGGCCATGTCACCGGAGGATAGGTTATCAGTATATAAGTCTCTGAAAACCCCGTTAAGGGGGTTTTCTGGGCTCAGAAAACAGACTGCCTTCTCTCTGGAGGGGCCATTAATATGAAACGGATAGAGATCATGCGACATTTCATGTAATGTAATGGTGTCACAAGGCGACATGCTGCTACTACGATGTGACGGTCACAAAAAAAAAAAAAACGGACTTGGAAGGATCTGTGTCACAGTCCTTGCATGTCTGTCACATTGCACCACCATTAAATTAGCTCGTGTGACATATCGCCGAGTAGCCGGTCCTCGGGACCCACCTACCCGTCATATTTTCAGGATTTCCTTAGTATTGAGCAGGTGATAGAATTAGTGTCCATGCATCAGGACTTACCACAGGTATTCATTCTGTGGGATACTCAAATCCTGACCGGTAGGTGGGTCCCGAGGAGCGGCGTTGAGAAACCCTGCCCTAGCCTAAGGGACACCCTTTCGAATAGATTATGTCTGGAATATTACTTAGTAATACAGAGGTGAACTAATCCCAGGAGGTAACTAATGTGCCTAAAATGACTCCTTTGTTTTAGGATTGGTTTCCATTGATGTTAACAGTAAAAAAAAAAAAAATCACAACAAAGCCCAAAGGCTGAAGTTTGTCCACCCTTGAATCGAAAGGAGGGTAACATGAACGTGTCACTTGCTAGGCTGCCCAAGGGCTGGTGGTAGATGCATTACAGGACACTTGGCGGAATACGCACACATGGTTGGCTACAAGGCGGAGGCAAAAACTGAAACGGCGCCCCAACCCTCCCAATGCCCATTTCTTAATCTAACCCCTTCCCTCCAGCCCTACAGTTAAGACATACTTAGAAAACATTACATATAGAGCTACAAAACATACATGGTAATACAGCGCCACATACAGTGCCCACTGTGCCTCCCAATACTATAGTGCAGGAATGGATAATCGCCCTTCCGCTGCCCCTACCTGAGGTAATCGCCTCACCTCGCCTCATTGGTGGTGCCCCCCTGGTTGGCCGGTGGAATATTAGGCTAGTGAAAATGTTATATATAGTACAATAAAACAAGCAAAGCAGACACGGCAGAACACCATGCCACCCGAGCGTGCCTGGCATTGTGCTGGTCTCACAGGTCTACTACGATGGTACTACACGATGCAGGAGACAATGGATGACATCATTCATGACAACATGAACGCAAGGCGCAGACGGAGTTTACGAAGTCCATAACCCCTGCACGGGTAAGATGACAGAATATGTGTACAGTATATACTGTAGTATATTAATATTGGTAGAAGCAACAAGCTCTCTTTTCTACGCGGTACTTCAAAGGACAATAGATTTCACTAGCCAGTAAAGCCTGCGGATTGTCTGTTCTGGAAAAAAATGCTCATTGACAATGGTAAAAAGCAAAAAGCAGCCGAGAACAAAGAAAAAAGGTCAAAATGTTTATGCCCTGACTATAGTGATCGCACAGTGAGGGGATCCACAGGTTTAGAACTAGGAGGTGGCGGTGTAAGAGGTAGGGCACAGTCAGGGGTCACTGCCATAGCCAGATGACAGCTCTCCATAACCTGCCTGACTGGAGGGCACAGCATACACTGCATCCCTGCTCTGCAGAAAGACGCCCTAGTCCCTGGCAGGGGGCACCCAGGGTGCAGGTACATACCTCCCACACAGGTAGCTCCATGCACTAGATGAATGAATCCCCAGGAGGCTCCCGCTCCCACAACTTCCCCGGGTAATGCCCGCAAAGCGCTGCAGCCAGCCAGCCCAGCTCTCATTAACTGCACCAGCACACGCACACACAAATGCTCGGCTAGACAGCCCCATTACTACCGAGCAGGGAGGCGACGGGCGGCACCAGCCTCCTGTCAGCAGCCGGTGCCGGGGATGGAGCAGTCACTGGGAGGGTCAGGCACGGACACAGACATGTTTGCACCTTACCTCAGTGCACAAGCGGCTCTCCTCTGCCTGTCTTGTGTCTTCTATGCAGGGCCTATCTCTCCGCCGCCTCCCCCTCCCTCACCTCCTCCTCCTTCAGCTCGCAGCACACGTGATCCGTGTCACATGACTCTGCTCCCACTCCTGCCCCCTGCTCCAGGCTGTCTGTCACTTCCCCGCTTCCTCCTCTGCCAGCTCTGGTCGTGTGTGTGACTGGAATTGGAGAGACATGATGTCAGCGCTGTGCTGGCCCTTAGCTGGCTGTTGGGAGGGCTTGCTACACTGCTTCTGGCTGCACTCCCCTCGCAGGAAGAGATATAATGGGATTTATATCAAGATTGGGGGGGCGAGAGGCTTTGTTACCCCTGGCAACCGTGGAGAGCTGAGAATTCATATTGTAAACTGCACAGAAAAATGTATTCTGTGCTCTGTGATTGGTTGTTACTAGGGGCGCTGTGTTCTGAAATAGTGGGGGGCATAGCAGATTCTGGGATGTCAATAATCCATGGGGATCACCCAGTGCCAAAGAACCAAAAAAGGTAGTAACTAGGGTGGCCACTGGCTTCACCCTAGAAAGCCCGTGTTCCGTGAAATTATGGTACCTGTTAAAATCTGGTACCCTCGTCACTTCCGCTATGACGTGTCCACATCGTAAGCTTGAAAAGGAGGTATGATCGTTGAAGTCGGCACCAGATTGGCTGAAAAGAAGGCATGTTGGCGCCTGCGCACAACCAACCTGGGTACCATAATTTGACATTCAGCGCCTGTGAATGCATGGAAGTGTGGGGGGTTAGCTCTGGTCTCGGGGATCATTCACACAAACTTCCTTCCGGACAACGGATTTCATGTCCAAACAGTGCATTTATTTGGCAGTCTTCTCAAACAAAACAACATAAATGAACACCTGCCCGTCTAGGCACTACCTAATACATAAGATATCACCTAAGACCCCATTCACACACACTGGAACCCATGCGGCTTTCCCAGCCGAACGTCCATGGATTGTGGCTAGCACCTAGCCCCGTGGCCCCTCAGCCCTCCTCAGCTGAGATCAAGTTCCCAGAGCCTCACCAGGACTCTGCTATACAAACCACTCTCTCCCAGAGTGACATACCTTGTCCAGCAGCAGGACTAAATAGACATGGACCTGTCCGAAACCCCGGACTGGAGCATGGGGAACAGGCACCCACCCAGCACATTACCTGTTCCCAGTAAAAGCCCGCCCTGGAACTGGCTGAGCCAGCTATACTAATACTATGCTTAACTTGGGCTTTCACTCCACCAAGGCCAGGCACCTTGGTGACACGCTCTCGGTGCAAACAGCCCTGTCTGACGGTTTCCCTGGGGCTTCACCGCACACATCAGTGTTCACATTGCCACATATCCCCCTCTCTGTTCACACCTGTGGGGGTGAACACATACACCAACCGGATGCTCATGACAGGGCATCCGCCCTTTTCTAGTGTCTGTCTCAACATTCCCTCTGGAAGATGTGGTCGGCGTCATCATTTTCCCTTTATTTTGCCATACCCAAGCCAGCAAGGCTTGGTTTGTCACCCACATTGACCTCTTGCCCAAGAGATAGTGTCTAAGAGGTTCCCGTTTCCATGTGACAGGCAGACCCTTTCTTTCTATTTTTTTATCTCTCTCCCTTTTTCTTACACAGCTGCTTCAACCGAGCACGCTTCTTAAGACTTGCCTCTTTTTGTCTCTTTTATTTTATCAACAGATAGCGTCTTTCTTTTTCCTTTACTCCCACAGGGGTTACGCCAAGTTTGGCTCCAATTTCAGAGTCTTCTGCTTCTTCAGTGGCACGCCCCACTTCAGCAGATTCTTCTTCATCCTTCTCTTTGGTCTCTGGAACATACCAGGATTTCTCCCACTCCAACTCATCGGCCTTAGCTTCTTCAGCCTTTGAGTCTCTTTTGGAGTCTTCATTCAGTTTATTAGCCTTCTCATCCTTCTTGGACACGGCATCATATACTTGATTTCTTAACTCCTCCTTTTTCTCATCATGGTTGGAGGTACGGGGGACATCAGGGTCTTCACCAGACTCGTCGTCTTCTGGCAATTCCTGCAGACATTCACCCCGGATATGGTTCTCCCTTCGGATAGGATTCAGGAGAGCCAGCCCATCGGAGTAGACAGGACCCTCATACTGGTCGTCAGTCCCCCCGTATTTCTTCCCCAGCAGACTGCTGGCTTTCTGGAAGGCATTGACAGCAGAGGGAATGTCTGTCATGACCAGGTCCTGGCCACACACCGCCACGAGTCCCTGGGCTTTTGCATCTACCTCAGCACCTTCATCTGGCTCAGCAGATACCTCATCCATCTTCTTCTCTGCCTCGGCTGGCACCACAGCGCCACCATCTCCAGACCCATTCTTAACAGGCTCTGCCTTCTTGGCATCTTTTAGAGGATCTTCCTCTTCAGGTATCTCATTTTCTTCCACCTGCTGTGCAGGAGCACGCTTAGGCCTCTCCAACTCATAGGGCCAGATTTATCATTAGCTAAAGTCACTTTAATGGAGTGAAAAAGTCGCAAAAAATTGCGCAAAAAGGCAAATTGCGCAATTTTTTGCGACTTTTTGGAGACTTACGCCACTCACTCCAAAACCAAGTTTATGGGCGTTTTGTCGTATGTAAATCACTTGCAAGACAGATTTATTATTGCGACTTTTTAAATAGTCGCAAAAAAGTCGCAAAAAATTGCGCAAACTCACTCCACTCATGACCATGCTTATGTTTGACAAAATCACTTTTTTAAGATTGCGACTTTTCCAAAGACAAAGCCAAAATACAACTAGGAACCAGAAATACACCAGATTTATCAACCTCTGAAAGAGCCCATGATAAATTTGACTTGACTCAAATACACATACGCCTTCTTTAAAAGTGGAGTAAACTGCAAGAGTAATGATAAATCTGGCCCATAGACTTTATCTTTTGAGCTCCTGAGAACTTCCATCTCTGCTCTGAGTTGCTTGTTCAGCCTCTCCAATTCACCTCGCTCCTTAAGCGCTTTTTCAAGGGCTCTAGCCAAGGAGATGGTCTTGGACTTTTTCTCCAGAGCATCAGCCTCCACTCGGTCACGTTCTTCGGCATATCGGCCGCAACATATTTCTCTTCAGCCAGGAGCTGGTCAAACTTGTTCTGTTTCTTCTCCATTCTAGACACAGTTTGTCTCTGGTTGTCCAGGTCCACTATTCGATCACGCAACTCTTGATGAAGTTGCGCCATACTGGCTTCCAAATGTCTTTGCTCCTCCAAGAGGGCAGATTTTTCTGTGGCACTGTTTAAGACCTCATCAGCCATTTCATCTCTTTCCTGCTCTGCATGAAGTCTGTATCGCTCAGAAACTGCAAGTTCCTCTTGAAGTTGGAGAATTTCCGCTTCTATTTGACTTTTTCGCATCAGCTTGTTGGATGCACTCCTTTTTGGCCTCTGGATCCAGCGGCTCTTTACTCTGTTCTGCAGCAGTACCACACGTAGGAGTATCTCCTAGGACCTCTCCAAGACTTTTGTCAATGTCTACTACAGGCTTGTGTAACTTTCTGGAGACTTTCATCTTCTTCTGGGCATCAGGCAGTAGTCCCTTCGCTATTGTACCTAGGGACCATGTAGGGAGAGAGAAACCGTCTTCATGATTGCAGCTGTACTGAAATGTCCTGTCATCTAGCCCTGCCTGGGTATGGGTCTCAGACACTAGGCCGCCATCTCCCCACTCGCCTCTCGTCATGTCAGGTATAACTATCGTCTGGTTGCTACCAGTAACCACATCAGTTTGGCCAGACCTCAACATGGCAGCCTCTCTCTCTGAGTTGCTATCGGTCACAGCACATGCGTCATATATACCGCCCATGTCATTCTCAATCCTGCCCTCAAGGGGCACTGCTGAGCTAATCCCCACCTTGGACACTTCTCTAGCCCCTGTTTCCTGCACATTCACTACAGTGGGTTCCCCCAACTCTGGGCTCTCAACATTTATCGGCATTTTTCCAACTTTTACATTTTTACCTACAGGGAGCACTTCTCCCCTGGTCACACCCTGCAGTGGAAAATGCATATCAACATCACATGGCATCATACTTTCATTTGACATTTCCTCAAACTTGGCACAATCGCTTTGCACCTTATCAGCGCCACTGTTTTTAATGGTCACATCACTTAAAGGGGTCGCTACCGATTCTGCAGGAGCCTCGTCACTTCCTGCAGAAGGGTCTGCCTTACCCCACAGCAACGATTCAATATCCTGGCCAAACAACATATCAGATATACGTGAAACTGCATCACGAATTTCTCGAGTCCCTGTTTGCACTGGAGTCTCACACGCCGTGAGAGCCATCGGATAGTTCATGCTATCCCCATGAATGTCCCGCACACAGTTCTCAGCCACCGGGCTGGTCTGAACCAGGATCACCTGACCCTCTGCAACACACGGAGTAATAATCGGAACAGTCTTACCCTCAGATGTCATGGGTTCGGCAGTCCCAGGCGATGAGGGAGTTCCAGGAACATCTTCCCCAAGGTCACCGTCCTGCTCCTGGACATTAGGAACCTCCAGCCTTTGATTCCTGGTTACCTGACTCCTGGCCATAGGACAATCAGGTGCACACTTTGTGACTTGACGGCATCTCCAGCAGCGCTCTCTATTTTGCCATCCAGCTGCACTCTGTAGTGGTTGGTTGCACCTAGCAACCGCATTACTGCTCCTCTGCATATCCTCTCTAGGACTCTGTATGCCGCAAACACTTGAACTCTTGAGAGCCGCACCGCTCTCCCTCTTCTTTTCTTCCCGACGGTTGCCCTTGGCAACGGCACCCAACACCTTTCCGTCTGGTTTTCCAGCCGCATCACCGACACTTTGGACTTTTACAAACTGTCCATTCGGATTTGAAGGCTTTCTCTCCAGGGCCAACTGCAATTGCGCCCTCAAAGCCTCCCCCTCCAAATTGGCCTGCCTCAGCTGCTCAGCGAGATCCTCCATCCACCCCATAGCAACAGACAGTCCAGACACCAGAAAAAAAATTTTTTATTTTTTTTTTTCTTCTTAACACGTCCACTTTAATCTGAGACCAGTCTCCAGGTGTCTCCCTGTAGAGACAATCTCAGCACTGCACCGCAGACATAACAGTCTCTTTAAACTTTCTCACCGTCAAAAAAAAATATAGCATTTAGCAGCACCTGCTTTTTCTGCTTGTTTGTTGCTCCCAGCAACGCTTTTCCTTCTCCAGCAGGGACGACTGCCCGCATCCTCCACCAAATGTGGGGGGTTAGCTCTGGTCTCGGGGATCATTCACACAAACTTCCTTCCGGACAACGGATTTCATGTCCAAACAGTGCATTTATTTGGCAGTCTTCTCAAACAAAACAACATAAATGAACACCTGCCCGTCTAGGCACTACCTAATACATAAGATATCACCTAAGACCCCATTCACACACACTGGAACCCATGCGGCTTTCCCAGCCGAACGTCCATGGATTGTGGCTAGCACCTAGCCCCGTGGCCCCTCAGCCCTCCTCAGCTGAGATCAAGTTCCCAGAGCCTCACCAGGACTCTGCTACACAAACCACTCTCTCCCAGAGTGACACACCTTGTCCAGCAGCAGGACTAAATAGACATGGACCTGTCCGAAACCCCGGACTGGAGCATGGGGAACAGGCACCCACCCAGCACATTACCTGTTCCCAGTAAAAGCCCGCCCTGGAACTGGCTGAGCCAGCTATACTAATACTATGCTTAACTTGGGCTTTCACTCCACCAAGGCCAGGCACCTTGGTGACACGCTCTCGGTGCAAACAGCCCTGTCTGACGGTTTCCCTGGGGCTTCACCACACACATCAGTGTTCACATTGCCACAGAAGGTACTGTTGATTTACGGGCCACCACGAACCAGATTGCCCTTGTGAACGCTTACATCTAGCGCATGTGAACGCACGGAGGGAGGGTACCGTCGATTTACGGGCCACCGCGCATGTGCGAACCAGATTGCCCTTGTGAACGCTTACATCTAGCGCATGTGAACGCGCGGAGGGAGGGTACCGTCGATTTACAGGCCACCGCACATGCGCAAACCAGATTGCCTAGTGAAGCAGGGTACCGAAATATTACAGCTCGCGCCTGTGAAGCTGCCCTGCAGCAGAAATACAAATTAATTGACCAGACCTTCAGACTTTGAAAAGTGAGTCCTGGTGGGCCCATAAAAGTCCCGGCCTGTGAGGAAGAGGCAAAGGCAAGAGCTGCATGCAACTTTACATTAACCACATATATGTGGCAGGAGGGAAGCGTCTATCCCTGTGCTCCTTCACAGACGCGAGCTGTAATATTTTGGTACCCTGTCTGGTTTGCGCATGCGCGGTGGCCCGTAAATCGGCAGTACTCTCCCTCCGCACGTTCACAGGCGCTGGATGTAAGCGTTGTGACACAGTGTGAGGTTTGGTGGTAAAAAACAGGTATTTTCCTCTCAGCCTGTGCTGCTGGGTTGATTGCAGCCAGGTGAGGGCAAATACTGGACCGGATTTTAGGTGCCGGTCCGGGTTTTTTGGGTTAATACCTAGCTGCCTTTAAAAGACAGCTGGGTTTATGCAAGGCTGTCTCTCTGTGTTTGGGATCTGAGCCCTGTGCTGGGCTGAAAAACTGAGACCTGTGTGTCAGGAGAGCAGGCCATGTAAAGACGGTCAGTGGACTTTTTGTGTTGCCGAGCGGTCAGCCAGGTGTGAACTGACACCTAGGATTTGAGGTGATTTAACCTGGAAACTGCTGGTGTTCTGTGGAGCTCTCAGGGCTGGAAGCAAGAGCTTGCAAAGAGGCGTGCAGTCTGCCTGGAAGCCTGAGGTTGGACTTTCCTGCGGCTGGGCTGACAGCCAGGTGTGAACACGCACTTAAACCACACAGGTGATTTGATTCTGTCTTGGACTTTTGTTTTGCCTCAAGTTTTTGCTGTGTGTGAAGTAACACTAAGTGACTGTTTTGAGTTTTGTTTGTGCAAGTGTGAAATAAAACACTGTTTGCTGCACTACCTGGACTCCCTTTGCCTCTATACTGCACCCGCACCACTCTCTACCAGAGCAACTTCCCACATTTGGTGGAGGATGCGGGCAATTGCAGTGAGGCAGGCGGGAAGCCAAAACTTTTTAAACCTTTTTTTTGGGCACTGTTGTATGTCCTGGATTAAGTCTGCCAAGCTGCAACCACCAACACAGGACAAGATGGAGGAGATGATAAAGCAGCTTGTCCAGGCCAACTTAAAGCAACAGCAGGCCATCGCACAACAGCAAAAAAGACATGAAGAGGCCGTCGCACAACTGCTAGAGGCTAATCAGCGACAGCAGGACACGAACCAGCGGCTGCTGCAACACGTAATGGTGCTAGAAAAGTCAGGGATGCCTCAGGGAGTGCACGATGCCCGGAAAGCAGTCCGCACGGCCGTTCCCAAGATGACACCGACAGATGATGTTGAAACCTACTTGGCGATGTTCGAAAAGGTGGCCGTGAGAGAGAGACTACCCCGAGACCAGTGGACGGAGGTCATCGCTCCGTTTCTGGCGTCAGGACCCCAACAGGTTTACTTTGATTTACCGGACGACCAAGCGGCAGACTACTCTGTGGTCAAGGGTGAGATCCTGGC
The DNA here is from genome assembly GCA_033119425.1 of Bufotes viridis. Taxonomy (NCBI): domain Eukaryota; kingdom Metazoa; phylum Chordata; class Amphibia; order Anura; family Bufonidae; genus Bufotes; species Bufotes viridis. The sequence continues at coordinate 327,321,259 of CM065592.1, read as the reverse complement.
GAGACTGGGGGTGAATGTGTTGGTCAGGGCCCAGCGGGTACATCAGTGGGAGTTTAACCCAGCTGAGCCAGCACGACCCCAGTATTATAATTTGCTAAAACTCTTACAAAAATGGCTACCGCCTGACGTACTTAGTCCCACTGCTATGCTGGACCGTATTGTAGCTGACAAATTTTGGAGGGCATTGCCACTACCCCTCCAGCGCTGGGTTGGCCAGACATCTCCTACTAGTGCCCTGGAGATGGTGGACCTGGTCGAACGTTATGGGGCTACTGAGGAACTTAAGGGGGGAACTCTGGGGAAGGGAGTAATAAAACCCAGAAAATCCCCTCTCCAGACCCTGCGGCCTGAGCTGAGAAAGACCGCACGGGATGTGCCCTTTGGGGATCGGGACTCTATAATCTGCTGGCGGTGCCAGGAGCCTGGCCATGTACGGGCCAACTGTCCCCTTCTGGGTGAGCCCATGGATGTAAACTTTGGGTATCGACAGTCATGGTATGCCAGAAGGGTCGATGTGTCAGAGGTTATCCATGATGAACATTTGTGTCGGGTGGAGGTGGGAGACACTCCAGTGGCAGCTCTGCTGGATTCAGGGAGTCAGGTGACCCTGGTGAGGGCTTCCCTGGTGCGACCCACAGAGTTTACAGGCCGGAGAGTCAGGGTTTTCAGCATTCATGGAGATTTAAAAGAATACCCCACTGCTCTGTTGTCTGTAAGCATGTGTGCCGGCAGGCAGGTCCATGAGGTGGCTGTAACCACGAGTATGCCCTATGATGTGATAATAGGAAGAGACTTTCCATTGTTCCCAGCCCTGTGGCTGGCTATTGTACGTACAGTTCCCAGACAGGTAGGAAAACTTCCAGTAGTGAGGCCTAGCCCAGGTGAGGTGTTAGAACCCTAGAAACCCAAGGCAGAGGGATCCACAGTAGGTCCGGTGGGTGAGGGAAAGACAGTCCCCCTAAATAGGATAGGTAGAAAACATAGGAAGGTGGCTCCGCCAGGCCAAAGCCGGTCCTGCAATCGAGTGTCTGGGGTCGGTAGCCAAAGGGACCCGGTTTTGGTTGTTGGGCCACCTGTGGACAGTAAGGACAGCGCTAGGGGGAAGGGGACCTATAAAATAGCACAGAAAGTTGGAGACCCAAATTACAAGGTACACCAGCCAGGACTGCAAAAGCCGGTCTACCATGTAAATTTACGGAAACCTTGGAAGGTTAGAGAGACTTGTATTGAGAACAACCCGCGGCCGGTTTATCTAGGGAAAGAGATTCCGGTCCCTCTGTCTGCTAACAGGGAAGCGGCTGCCACAGATAAAATTACTGGCAGCCTTTCCACTGAACAGACTCAGAGAGCCAAGGAGTTTGTTAGTCGGAACACAGAGGTGTTCTATGATTTCCCTGAATGACCTTCCATAACTCACCGTGATATTGTCACTGAGCCCCAGTCAAAAGTCTGGTTAAAGCCGTACCAGGTGCCCGTGGCTCGGCGACAAGCCATCTCTGAAGGAGTGATATGGGGTTGGCTGCAGCCTGTCACCACCTGGACAAAGATGGAAAGTCCTTGGTCACCAGAGGGTTTGGGTGACTTCAGAACTTTAGATTTTCCGTGGAACACAGAGCAGAGCAGTTACAGGGAAATGCGAGTGCCCAGTTCTGGGTATACTGTCTGGCGTGTGTTCACCCCCTCAGGGTTGAACAAAGGGGGGGGGGTGACACAGTGAGAGGTTTGGTGGTAAAAAACAGGTATTTTCCTCTCAGCCTGTGCTGCTGGGTTGATTGCAGCCAGGTGAGGGCAAATACTGGACCGGATTTTAGGTGCCGGTCCAGGTTTTTGGGTTAATACCTAGCTGCCTTTAAAAGACAGCTGGGTTTATGCAAAGCTCTCTCGCTCTCTCTCTGTGTTTGAGATCTGAGCCCTGTGCTGGGCTGAAAAACTGAGACCTGTGTGTCAGGAGAGCAGGCCATGTAAAGACGGTCAGTGGACTTTTTGTGTTGTCGAGCATTCAGCCAGGTGTGAACTGACACCTAGGATTTGAGGTGATTAACCTGGAAACTGCTGGTGTTCTGTGGAGCTCTCAGGGCTGGAAGCAAGAGCTTGCAAAGAGGCGTGCAGTCTGCCTGGAAGCCTGAGGTTGGACTTTCCTGCGGCTGGGCTGACAGCCGGGTGCGAACACGCACCTAAACCACACAGGTGATTTGATCCCGTCTTGGACTTTTGTTTTGCCTCAAGTTTTTGCTGTGTGTGTGAAGTAACACTAAGTGACTGTTTTGAGTTTTGTTTGTGCAAGTGTGAAATAAAACACTGTTTGCTGCACTACCTGGACTCCCTTTGCCTCTATACTGCACCCGCACCACTCTCTACCAGAGCAACTCCCCACAGCGTTCACAAGGGCAATCTGGTTCACGCATGTGTGGTGGCCCGTAAATCGACGGTACCCTCCCTCCGCGCGTTCACAGGCTCTGGATGTAAGCGCTCACAAGGGGAATCTGGTTCGCGCATGCGCGGTGGCCCGTAAATCGACGGTACCCTCCCTCTGCGCGTTCACAGGGGCTGATCGTAAAATTATGGTACCCAGGTTGGTTGCGCGCAGGCGCCAACACGCCTTCTCTTCAGCCAATCTAGTGCCGACTTCAACGATCACACCTCCCTTTCAAGCTTACGATGTGGGCACGTCATAGTGGAAGTGACGAGGGTACCAGATTTTAACAAGTACGATAATTGCACGGATCACCGGCCATGCCCATCAAACAGCAAACCACGCACACAATGACAGAAACATCCGTGGAGTCACGCCCCCCGCATTCGTGAAGCCACGCCCCCAAAAAACACAGGGGAGGTCCGGGAAAAACAAGAACTATGACAGGAAGGTGAGCGGGGGCGGCCCGATGCGCTTCTCTCCCCCTCAGTCAGCCACAAGGAGCCATGTCTGCGGGCTCTAGTGACTGAATGGGGGTGAGAGAAGACTCAGTTGCTGCAGCTTACGTTCAGACTGCGCAATGCTGTTCTCTGAGCGTGAGCTGCTGAAAAGGAGGACATCCCTGTGTCCGTCCAGGCACTGCGCCGGACGGAAGACAGGGAGCCTGAAATCAGGACGTCTGACCACCCTAGTAGTAACTAAAGTGAAATAAAGAGCAGGAAAAAGGGCACCGTAGTATGTCCCTACAGAGTGTCCGATACCGTGAAGGAACAGCATATCTGCTCGCCTCCTATACAGGTGCAGCTCAATAAATTATTAGAAAGTTTATTTATTTCAGTAATTCAATTCAAAAATTGAAACTCATATATTATATAGATTCAGTACACACAGAGTGATCTATTCCAAGTGTTTATTTTAATGTTGATTATTATGGCTTACAGCTAATAAAAACCCAAAAGTCAGTGTCTCAGAAAATTACAATATTACATAAGAACAATTAAAAAATGATTTTAATAGAGAAATGTTGGCCTACTGAAAAGTATATACAGTATGTGCACTCAATACTTAATCGGGTTTCCGTCTGCATGAATTACTGCGTCAACGCGGCATGGTATGAAGGAGATCAGCCTGTTCCATAACGCCTGCTGAGGCGTTATGGAAGCCCAAGTTGCTTCGATAGTGGTCTTCAGCTCGTCTGCATTTTTGGGTCTTCTCTTTGACAATACCCCATAGATTCTCTATAGGGTTTAGGTCAGGTGAGTTTTCTGGCCAACCAAGCACAGTGATAACGAGGTTATTAAACCTTTAACAGTGGGGGTGCGGCAGCAAGTCCTGCTGGAAAATAAAATCAGCATCTGCAATAAGCTTGTCAGTAGTGGGAAGCATGATGCTCTCAAATTTTCTGGTAGACAGCTGCACTGACTTTGGACTTGGTATAACACAGTGGACCAACACCAGCAGATGACTTGGCTCCCCAAACCATCACTAACTGTGGAAAATACTAATGAGTGCTTAATTATGGAAGCGCTCATTAGTACCGGAGGACCAGGAAGCGGTAAAGGTTCTGTACTCACCGATTCCTGGTCCTCGGCTGTCGGCTGTACAGTGGCTGCGCACAGTGTGAGGGCGCTCTGTGACCTCACGCCGTGCACGCCAGTTCACAGCACAGCTGACAGCCGGAGGAAGAGGATTGCGCTGGAGGAGAGGAGCGGTGGCATGCAGGAGAGGTAAGTGGTTTATTTTGTGATCTGAGGGCTGCTGAATAATGGCATAATGATTGGGGGATGATTATATATATGACTGGGGACTGATTACATATGGCTGGGGGCTGATTACATATGGCTGATATGAGGCATGGGGGTCTGATCTGAGGTCTTATTGGGGTCTTATTAACATTGGGGATCTAATGGGGGCTGTCAGCTGGCTGACAGATACACATAGCAGCTTCTCAGGCAGATTTGTACCTATCAAACTGGCTGACCTGTTGCATGTGTGCTTGGCAGCTGAAGGCATCTGTGTTGGTCCCATGTTTATATGTGCCAGCATTGCTTAGAAAAATTAAGTTTTAATATCTGTAAATGAGCCTCTGGGAGCAATGAGGGCATTGCCCTTACACTTAGAGGCTCTGCTCTCTCTGCAACTGCCACGCCCTCTCCACTTTGATTGACAGGACCAGAGAAAATATTAATTTTTTCCTGTAAGGCAGCAACGGTTAACAGCAAACCAAAACTCAATATTAATTACCCTGATTCTGAAGTTTACAGAAACACCCTATATGTGGTCGTAAACTGCTGTTTGGGCACATAGCAGGGCATAGAAGGGAAAGAGCAACATATGGATTTTGGAGGGCAGATTTAACTGGGAAAATTTTAAGTTGCCATGTCGTATTTGAAGACCCTCTGATGCACCCCTACAGTAGAAACTCCCTATATTTCCTAATTTCCCTGGTTCTCTTCTGGCCTTTTGTTTACCTGCAATAACAACAATCTCTGCCTCTCCCCCCTGCTCTGCAAAGCAAAGTGAATACAAGTGTTGCCCTGAGTGACATGTCTGCCTGCTGGGAGACTCAGCAGCATGTTGTATTTCTAGGACTATAAGTCCAATGACACTGCTGATACACACAGGATCTTCCCGCTACCTGTTCTTGTGCAATTCACCACAAAATGCTGTGCCCAGCATTTGTCTCCTCACTGTCTGCAGATACTCAGTAAAGCCTTCAGCCCTGAGTCTGTGCAGCTGAAGGGGTTTATGTTTTTCCTCAAGAATCCAGGGAGAGAGCAATAAGCAGCAGCCAGCAGTGAAAGGGGGCGTGGCCACCACAGTGATGTCTCGTGTACAGGCACATATCTGCTCTCTCAGGCTTGTGCACGAACATTATCAGAACAGGGAGAGAAGCTGACATCACAGGTCATGTGATCCTCAGTGAAATCTGAGAAACCAGCCACTGGAGATGCGGTAAGTGAATTGTAAAGTCCTTTCATTTGCCTAGTTAGAAACATACAAAGAACAAAAAAATAACTCAGACAACCCCTTTAAGTAACCATGGGACAGTCAGTTCGCAGATCAAGGTCTAGATAGATGCTAAAAGGACAGTTGGGGATAAAAATAATTAAGGGAAAGACATGACCTATAATAGTCTCAAATAAGAAATCCAAGGTCAATAGCTCCAGGTTCTTGGTATACCTAATGAACTGTCTTTTTGTCAATATTTGAGGGCTGGAGGAATGAAGGAAAAGAAGAACAGAGGAAAAAGAGGAAACAACAAATAAAGCTATCAAAAGTTTATAGGGGAGGTTTATGAAAGGCCTTATCATGAATTAGGTGCATCCTCTAGCAGTCTGTGTACCAGAATGAATTTACAGCAGCTAAGAGCTGCTGTAGATTCCTGTCGTCATTTGCGCCAAAAAACTGGAGCAAATGAAGGTAAATGTGCCAGGCCTAATGGCCCTGCCACTCCACGCCCCCTTTTTGGGAAGTGGTGAGGGCTGTGTAAAAACGCCACTTGTGACTAATTTTAGGACCTTTGTTCTGCCAGAAAACTGATTCAGGGAGATAATAACTCTCCTCTATGCCTATGTAAAATTGTTTGGTTTAGCCTCTGATCTATCAAAAGAGAATATTAACACTAATACTTATCTAAATCTGAGATTCCTGTATGACACAGGTCATTCCTGGCACTGGGTGGATGGTGGATATCAGGTCATGACTACTGTAATAGGGGTGGAGGGTCTCCAATCATGATACGTTCCTTATACTAAGGGTACTTTAACACTTGCGTTGGTGCGGATCCGTCTGTTTATTTGCACAGACGGATCCGCACCTATAATACAAACGTTTGTATCCGTTCAGAGCAGATCCATTTGCATTAGTTAAAAGAAAAATGACAAAGTCTAAAACTGATCCGTTTTGAATTACATTGAAAGTCAATAGGGAACGGATCCGTTCTCAAATGCACCATATTGTGTCATTGAAAACCGATCCGTCCCCATTGACTTACATTGTAATTAAAAACGGATCCGTTAGAGGCGGAACGGAGCCTAACTGATGCATTCTGGACGGTTCCTTATCCATTCAGAATGCATTGGGGCTTAACTGATCCGTTTTGGACCGTTTATGAGAGCCCTGAAACGGATCTCACAACCGGAATCCAAAACGCTAGTGTGAAAGTACCCTAAGAAGTAAGTTGGAAACACTCTGATATTGGTTTGAGCGCATACAGACAATATGGAAATAAAGCTTTCCCAGGTCTCAAAGAATCTCTTTCTGTGTGTTTCCTTTTTTGACGCGGTTTCCACCCAGTTACTTTTCACAATGAATGAGAATTTTTCCAAAAACAGTTGAAATGGGAGCAGTGTCGCATGTATCCACATGTGTAAGATAGTTAACCCCTGCTACCTCAGGTGCAGTAACTTTTTGCTCACCCAGTTAATCCAGTGCTCTCTGCTCTGCACTGATGAGGAGCAATCACCTCAAAACAGAAACAGCTGTCTGCAGATGAGGTGCTGGCTTATTTATTATCCAAGTCATGTCTCAAGGCCTAGTTAAAGAGTCCAGCATTGACTTATAGGACAACTGCCTTACATCTGGTGGCATTAGAGGCAGAGCTTGTTAAGAGCTCATTAGCATCCCTTTCTTCACAGATTTCCAGAGGAGCATGTATGGCCTATAAGCTTCCTCACGCCAATTAAGGTGCTCTCCTCAAGGAGAGATTGTACCTCCTAAAATGTGTGAGGTCAGTGACTACTGGGAAGAGCTGCAGCAGGAGAAGAGCCATCTGTGTCAGCTTAGGGTTGTTTCACACTTGTTGCATTTGTTTCAATCGGATCCGGTCCAAGTAAAAAAAAAGGAAGGTTTTAAAAAGTATTTGTTAGCAGAATAGCATGAATAAAAGATCACAGGGTATGTCAAAGGTTACATACGAAAATGAATAGGAGTATCAATGCATGAGCTAAGTAGAATTTGAGGAAACAATAAGCAGGACAACAAAACTGTTTCAGAAGAGTAAACATATAACCAATAATAAGAAAGATATGGATAATATGATACCAATAAAGACTCAGCTCTCATGTACCGGATACATTTTATCCAGTATTATCCGTTTTTTAAGTTAAAAACGGATCAATTTTAAGTCAATTAGAGAACAATAGTTCTCTTCCTTCATTGCACATTAGCTTTGAAAGTCAAATTCCTTATATCTACCATACAATTGGCAATGTCTAGACAGTAGGCCCATGTACTGCATATAAATTGACCCGAAAGGCAACTATGCTTCAGAAGATGGTTGAGAAGAGACAGAAAATGTTGCCTAAGCATATCTGATGTGGCTTTAATGCCTTAATCCTTCAATTGCTCTGGAGAAGACGAGCTAAAGCAAGATGTCAACGTTGTTATTGGGTTCACCCAATTTCTTCTGCTAGAATGACTAGGGGTGTTTTTGAAGTCTTTTTCCTTGAACTCAGAATGCATCCTGATAAATTTTTCGATTATCTATGGATGACAGTTAAATGTTTTGATGATGGGAGGTGGGTGGTGGGGGGGTGGGCAGCAGGAGGGTGAGAGGGGGGTTTGGGGGGAGTGTTGCTGTATTATTATTTTATGAAAAAAAACAATAAAAATATCTGATTTAAAAAAAAAATGCTTTGATGATCTGGTCCACCAGCTGTCTAATCGAATAGGAGGGCAGGACACTTCTTTCTGAAGAAGCATTTCACTCGCTGAACGTGGTTACATTAAGGTAAACTGCTAATTACCAAATATTATTTAATTCTTCTTTGTATACAGGCTCAGACTGGTCCACAAGGGTACAGGTGATTTCCCCGGGTGGGCCCCTGAGCAAGGTGGGCCCCTAGTCTCCCACCCCCTGTACCAGTGGCACATAACACAGTAGACTTACTGCACTACATACATATATCCAATGTACTGCACCTTAACCAACCTTTGTTCATATAAAAAACTTGATAGATTATTAAAGAAACTCCGCAGTTTATTATTATAGATACGATCAGAGCTGAGATGACTTCTAGGTATAGAGGAAAGCTACCAGTGTCCTCTTCTCTCCAGGATCTCTCTTCTCAAAGTCGCTGCAGGGACCCCCATATTCAATTATCTGGTAGCATCTTGCCCAGTCCGACATCACAGGTATCACAGTATTGTGTTCTAATCTCTTCCATATATTTCTTAATGATCTTGTAGAAGGCTTGTACAGTAAAATATACATTTTTGCAGATAACACTAAATTGTGTAAAGTAATTAACACAGAAGAGGACAGTATACTATATATATATATATATATATATATATAACTACAGAGGACAGTATTCTGCTACAGAAGGATCTGGCTATGTTGGAGGCTTGGGCAGGGAAGCGGAAGATGAGGTTTAACACTGACAAATGTAAGGATATGCACAGGAAAAGTAATAATGCAAGTCACCTGTACATACCGGTACATACCTGTACACGGTAAAACACTGTGTAACAATGAAATGGAAAATAAGCTGTAAAAACCAGTATCAGGCAGCTGCTGCCAAGGCTAGTAAGATAATGAGTTGCCTCAAAAGGGGCATAGATGCCGTGATGAGAAAATAGTCCTGCCACTTTATCACTAGTCAGAGTATTGTGTTCAGTTCTGGGCTCCTGTGAACAAGACAGGCATAGCAGTACTGGAAAAAGTTCAAAGTAATAACTGTAATAGGTGGACTACAGTACCCAGAAGGATTATCAAAACTAGGGTTATTCAGTTTAGAAAAAATATGACTGAAGGGAGATCTAATAACTATGTATAAATATATCAGGGGTCAGTACAGAGATCTGTCCCATCATCTTTTTATCCACAGGACTGTGACGAGGGGACATCCTCTGCGTCTGGAGGAAGTAAGGTTTCTACACAAACATAGAAGAGGATTCTTTACGGTAAGAGCAGTGAGACTATGGAACGCTCTGCCTGAAGAGGTGGTGATGGTGAGTTCACTAAAAGAGTTAAAGAGGAGCCTGGATGTATTTCTGGAGTGTGATAATTTTGCAGGTTATAGTTATTATCAGGGGTGTTGCAAGGTTAAAACATTCGGGGCCTGGGCCCCTGATGTTTTGTCCCAGGCCCCGAATGTGCTGCCTGCCTGCTAGATACAACTGTATCGTTGCCCTCAGGACGATAATACAATTACATCTAATGCACTGGAAGAGATGAAGGACCTGTGATGACATCAGAGGTCATGTGACCAGTAAAACAGGCAGTGGTTGAGAAGGACCTGCGATTATGTCACCGTCATGTAACCTGTGCAGGAGAGGATGGCAGTGAAGAGGAGAAGTCCTGGAGAAAGAAGCTGTGGTAAGGTCTGTACTTGAGGAGAGGTAAGTGAAGGTAAAAGGCAGAGCTATGCTGGGAGTTGTGGTTATTTAACTGGGGCTGTATGTTAGGGCTGCTGGGAGGGATGTTAATTATATGGAACTGTGTGTTGGAGGTGACTGGAGAGGGGGTCATGTTATTTATATGGGACTGTATGTTGATGGTCGCTGTAGGAGGGAGTGATGTTATTTACATGGACTGTATGTTGGAGAGTGCTGGGGGAGGGAGTGGTGTTATTTACATGGGACTGTATGTTGATGGTGGCTGTAGGAGGGAGTGATATTATTTATATGGGACTGTATGTTGGAGGGGCTGGGGGAGGGAGTGATATTATTTACATGGGACTGTATGTTGATGGCGGCTGTGGGAGGGAGTGATGTTATTCACATGGGACTGAATGTTGGAGGGGGCTGGGGCAGGGTGATGTTATTTACATGGGACTGTATGTTGAAGGAGGCTGTGGGAGGGGATTATGCTATTTACATGGGACTGTATGTTGGAGGCGGCTGGGGAGGAGTTGATATTATTTACTTGGGACTGTATGTCAAAGGCGGCTGGGGAGGAGGTGATGTTATTTACATGGGACTGTATTTTGGAGGGGGTTGTAGATAGAGAGGGATGTTATTTACATGAGACTGTATATTGGAGGGGGCTGGAGAGATGGTGTGGTGTTATTTACATGGGACTCTATGGCGGAGGGAGGGAAATAGGGATATTTACATGGGAATGTCTGTTAGAGGGGCTAAAGGGATGGGAGTGATGTTATTTACATGGGACTGTGTTTTGGAGGGGGCAGGAGATATGGTGTGATGTTATTTACATGGGACTGTATGGTGGAGGGAGGAATATATAACAGGGGGCACTGCAGGGGACATTATAAATACTGGGGTCACTTCAGGGAGAGCATTATAACAGTAGGGGGGCAGTGTAAATACTGGGGGCACTATATGGGTATTATAATGCCAGAGGACAATATAGGCATTCTTATTACTACTAGGGGGCTCTATAGGAAGGACTTATAGATCTGCCTTATTTCTACTAAGAGCACTATGGGGGCCTTATTACTACTGAGGGGTCTGTAGAGAGCTTTATTACCAGTGGGGGAACAATAGGGGGCCTATTTCTAATTGGGGCTCAGTGAGGGTATTATTAATACTGGAGGGCTCTTTTACTAATCGGGGCACTCTTGGGGAGCATTATCACTGTTGGGGGCACTGTAGGGGGCAGTATTACTAATGAGAGCATTCTAGAAGGGAATTACTATTGGTGGGACTCGGAGGAGCACTATTACTATGGGGGCACTCATTTTTCTTCAGGATAGGGGGTATTGGGGAGCACAGAGAGCAGCAGGATAACACTGTGGGGGCTCAAGGTTTGGAGATGATGATAGAAATGTGAGGAAGCTAAGAGGTTTGTGTGTCACACTGTGCAGAGACGAGGCGGCTAAAAGAAGTTGTACGGACCAAATGGAGAAAATGGTAACAGAGAAGATCTACATCAGAGGAGACGTCACCTGGGAGGCCCTGAATGTGAGAGGTATGTGCTGCTGTATAGCATGTACAGCAAAATGCAGTGTTTGCGACTTAGAAAACTGGGCCCTATTCATTGGGGCTTGGGCCCCGGATCTTTTAAGACCCTAGCAAAGTCCCTGGTTATTAGATTTCTGGAGGGGCCGTTTATCCAATGAGTTATTCTGCTTGCCTCATTGGAGTCGGGAAATAATTTTTTCCCCTACAATAAGGAAAATTGGGATCTACCTCACAGGGTTTTTTTTTTTTTTTGCCTTCTTCTGAATCAACTTGCAGGATAACTGGCCTTAACTGGATGGACAGATGTCTTTTTTAAGCCTTACAAAACTATGTTACTATGTTAATAAAACTTTACTTTATTGACCAATACCAGGCAGCTTTTGCCAAGGAAAATAAAATAAGGGAATGCATCAAAAGGCGCATTAATGCTCATGGCAAGACCACACATGGAATGTTATGTACAATATCGGGCACCTGTGTATGAGAAGGACATAGCAGAACTAGAGAAGTGGCAGAGGAGGATGACGAAGGTAATTAAGGGGATGAGTGAGTACCAAGAAAAGTTAAAGGGGTTTTCTGTCATTTAGATGCTGATGGTTGGCCTATCCTCAGGATAGGCCATCAGGATATCCTCAGGATAGGCCATCAATATCAGAATGGTGGGGATCCAACACCCCCACCAATCAGCTGTTTCGGGTAGCCACCGGTGCTGGAAACTTTACAGTGGACGCAACCAGAAGCAAAAAATGCACTGTGCAGTGGCAGTTCAGGGTGCTACACCTCAGCTCCGAGTGGTAGTAGACCAGTGCCAGAAACATGCACAGTGAATGGAGCCTTCTGTCCACTGTATAGTCTCTGGCACCAGCAACTGCCAGTCACAAAATTCCTTTTAACAAACTTGGGTTTGTTTAGTCTGGAAAATAGACTGTTTAGGGGAGATCTGATTACAATATACAAATACATGAACGGACAGTATAGCTGATGACAGCTGATGATCTTTTTATACCTAGGTACTAAACTTCATACATGCACAAAAAAAGCTGCACCTCCATATTTCAAAAATACAAACTGTTCTTTAAGTCAGTAGGAGTATACACACCATTCAACGCAAAAAGGGGATGCAGAGCTAGTCCTGACCAAAAATGAAAGTCAGGACCCCAACATGGACTAAACAAAATGGATATGTGCATGATAAATATCATGTAGAATATTTTAAAAAAGTAATGCAGTACCAGAAGAACCTTACAGATTACCAAAATAGTCATGGGAATTGGTCCTTAGAGTGACCATTTGGGGCATGGCATCCTACCCATAGCATAAAATCTTACATTGCCTGTATACAATCAGACACCCCTCCTCGATACAATCGTACACTCCCCCCCCCCATACAATATTACACCTTCCCCCTACGTTTTTACAGTACAAAGTGCAAATTTTTTTTATTCACTTAAACAAATGTCATATATCACGTAAACAAAATGAATACAAGTCACTTACGAATATATTGTTATTATCCATATTGCTTCCTTTGCTGGCTTGATTACATTTTCAATCACATTATACACTGCTCGTATCCGGGCGTTATGACCACCCTGCAATTCAGCAGCGGTGGTCGTGCTTGCACACCATAGGAAAAAGTGTCAGCCTTTCTGGTGGTTGGGACCATGGGAACACTTATAGGCACACATATGCTCCCATCCCCGTCACCTTGTATCTGCCATTTGTAAATGCCATTTGTTGAAGTGAATTTTAAAAATTTGTTGCACCTCGTGCTATCAAAAGAATAAGAAAACATAAAAACAGACAAATTTTTTTTTTTTACATTTTCTCAGGTAAAAAATAACAAAAAAGATGAAAAATTACATAAAATGTCTCACTTATTATTTAAATGACCGAATGGGAAAAGAAAAGTTACGGCTTTTGAAGATGCATGTACTAAACAAATGGAAGATGTGTTTGTTAGGGAAGGGGGGGTGGGGTAAATGGTTCTGATTTGGTTAATAACTATTGTCATATTTACCTACAGAAGGTTAAAAAGTAAACAAAATGTAATTTCTCTGTTAGCAGAGGAGGCTGTTCCCTGACTGTAAAATTTTGGCCACAGGACAGCAGAACCATCGTTCTACCAACATTTTTCAATACTGATCTGCGTATTAACATGGCTAGAGATGCGTGTCTGCCCTTTCACCCTCATCCAAGACTCCAGAATCATAACTAGGCTTTCCTTCACAAAGATTCAGTTCACTGAATAGCCCAGTACCCAAATACCCTTACTTTGTTCCCATGCCCCTCTTTCCCTCTCTCCCCTCCTTCCTACCCCCCCTATACCCTCCCTCTCCCTTTCCTATTTACCTACATATAACAGGTTCACCCACGGATACACTTCAACTCTTATTGCGAATTTCTCTATGACCAGTACACACTTGTTTTCTGTTTTTATGTAAGCTGATTGCTGATATTTTATTTCATACATTTTTATGGTGTTTAACCACTTCAGCCCCCCTAGCTTAAACACCCTTAATGACCAGGCCACTTTTTACAATTCTGCACTACGCTACTTTCACCGTTTATTGCTCGGCCATACAACTTACCACCCAAATGAATTTTACCTCCTTTTCTTCTCACTAATAGAGCTTTCATTTGGTGCTATTTCATTGCTGCTGACATTTTTACTTTTTTTGCTATTAATCAAAAATTACCGAAATTTTTGCAAAAAAATGACATTTTTCACTTTCTGTTTGAAAATTTGTCAAATAAAACTACATTTCGCTACACATTTTTCTCAAAATTTATTGTACTACATGTCTTTGATAAAAAAAAAAAAATGCAATAAGTGTATATTTATTGGTTTGGGTAAAAGTTATAGCTTTTACAAACTATGGTGCAAAATAGTGAATTTCCGCACTTTGACTTTCTGAGCACCTGTCCTGTTTCCTGACGTACTACAATGCCCAGACAGTAGAAACACCCCATAAATGACCCCATTTCGGAAAGTAGACACCCTAAGGTATTCACTGAGGGGCATAGTAAGTTCATGGAAGTTTTTATTTTTGTCACAAGTTAGCGGAAATGTTTTTTTTGTTTTTTCAAAAAATTCATTTTCCGCAAACTTGTGACAAAAAATAAAAACTTCCATGAACTCACTATGCCCATCAGCGAATACCTTAGGGTGTCTACTTTCTGAAATGGGGTCACTTGTGGGGTATTTTTACTGCCCTGGCATTTTAGGGGCCCCTAAAGCGTGAGAATCCAAATGCTTAAAAATGCCCTGTGAAATCCTAAAGGTACTCATTGGAATTAGGGCCCCTTTGCACATCTTGGCTGCAAAAAAGTGGCACACATGTGGTATCGCCGTACTCAGGAGAAGTAGGGCAATGTGTTTTGAGTTGTATTTTTACATATACCCATGCTGGGTGAGAGAAATATCACTATAAATTGACAACTTTGTATACATTTTTTTAAAAAGTTGTCGTTTACAGTGGTATTTATCACACAAAGTATGGGTATATATAAAAATACACCCCAAAGTCATTGCCCCACTTCTCCTGAGTACAGCGATAGCACATGAGTGACACTTTTTTGCAGCCAAGATGCGCAAAGGGGCCCTAAAACCAATGAGTACCTTTAGGATTTCACAGGGCAATTTTACGCATTTGGATTCCAAACTCCTTCTCACGCTTTAGGGGCCCCTAAAATGCCGGGACAATTAAAATACCCCACAAGTGACCCCATTCTGGAAAGTAGACACCCTAAGGTATTCGCTGATGGGCATAGTGAATTCATGGAAGTTTTTATTTTTTGTCACAAGTTAGCGGAAATGTTTTTTTTTTTTTTCTTTTCTTACAAAGTCTCATATTCCACTAACTTGTGACATAAAATAAAATTTTACATGAACTCACTATGCCCCTCACAGAACACCTTGGGGTGTCTACTTTCTAAAATGGGGTCACTTATGGGGTATTTTTACTGCCCTGGCATTTTAGGGGCCCCTAAAGTGTGAGAAGCGGTTTGGAATCCAAATGAGTAGAAATGTCCTGTGAAATCCTAAAGGTACTCATTGGATTTAGGGCCCCTTTGCGCATCTTGGCTGCAAAAAAGTGGCACACATGTGGTATCGCCGTACTCAGGAGAAGTAGGGCAATGTGTTTTGGGGTGTATTTTTACATATACCCATGCTGGGTGAGAGAAATATCTCTGTAAATGACAACTTTTTCAATTTTTTTATACAAAGTTGTCAATTTACAGAGATATTTCTCTCACCCAGCATGGGTATATGTAAAAATACACCCCAAAACACATTGCCCTACTTCTCCTGAGTATGGCGATACCACATGTGTGGCACTTTTGCAGCCAAGACGTGCAAAGGGCCCTAAATCCAATGAGTACCTTTAGGATTTCACAGGGCATTTTTACGCATTTGGATTCCAAACTCCTTCTCACGCTTTAGGGGCCCCAAAAATGCCGGGACAATAAAAATACCCCACAAGTGACCCCATTCTGGAAAGTAGACACCCTAAGGTATTCGCTGATGGGCATAGTGAATTCATGGAAGTTTTTATTTTTGTCACAAGTTAGCGGAAATGTTTTTTTTTTTTTTTCTTACAAAGTCTCATATTCCACTAACTTGTGACAAAAATAAAATTTTACATGAACTCACTATGCCCCTCACAGAACACCTTGGGGTGTCTACTTTCTAAAATGGGGTCACTTGTGGGGTATTTTTACTGCCCTGGCATTTTAGGGGCCCCTAAAGCGTGAGAAGCGGTTTGGAATCCAAATGAGTAGAAATGTCCTGTGAAATCCTAAAGGTACTCATTGGATTTAGGGCCCCTTTGCGCATCTTGGCTGCAAAAGTGGCACACATGTGGTATCGCCGTACTCAGGAGAAGTAGGGCAATGTGTTTTAGGGTGTATTTTACATATACCCATGCTGGGTGAGAGAAATATCTCTGTAAATGACAACTTTTTCCATTTTTTATACAAAGTTGTCAATTTACAGAGATATTTCTCTCACCCAGCATGGGTATATGTAAAATACACCCCAAACACATTGCCCTACTTCTCCTGAGTATGGCGATACCACATGTGTGCACTTTTGCAGCCAAGATGCACAAAGGCCCCAATTCCAATGAGTACCTTTTAGGATGGCATTTTTACGCATTTTTCTTCTCACGCTTTAGGGCCCCTAAAATGCCAGGGCAGTATAAATACCCCAAATGTGACCCCATTTTAGAAAGAAGACACCCCAAGGTATTCTGTGAGGGGCATGGCGAGTTCATAGAAGATTTTTTTTGGCACAAGTTAGCGGAATTTGATTTTTTGTTTTTCACACAAAGTCTCCCTTTCCGCTAACTTGTGACAAAAATTCAATCTTTCATGGACTCAATATGCCCCTCAGCGAATACCTTAGGGTGTCTTCTTTCCAAAATGGGGTCACATGTGAGGTTTTGTACTGCCCTGGCATTTGAGGGTCTCATAATCATTACCTGTATGGCCAGCATTAGGAGTTTCTGCTATTCTCCTTATATTGAGCATACGGGTAATGAGATTTTTCCGTTCAGCTTCTGGGCTGGAAGAAAAAATGAACGGCACAGATTTCCTCATTCGCATCGATCGATGTGGATGAAAAATCTCTGCCAAAAAATATGCAAAAAAATAGAGGGGCCTGGCGATTGCCAGGACATAGGAGCTCCGCCCAAACATCCATACCCACTTCAGCTCCTATGTCCTGGCAAACGTGATTTCTCCATTCACATCGATCAAACGATCGGTGTGGAGGAAGACATCTTTGCCAGATTTTTGATACAAAGTGTTTGCCAAAGCATATGAACTCCAACACCTCTCCTCAGCTCATATGCCTGGGCAAACGTACCTGTCCTGCAGAGGAGAAATCTCGTCTTGCAGCGCCGCATACACCGACTTCACCTGTCTTCTGACAGCAGCGCAATGCTTCTCTCAGAATTCACATCAGTGCTGCGGCGTTTTCATCGGTTGGTCCGTTGATCTACCTGAAAAATAAAGGGTGGTTAGGGGAAAAAAAAAAAAGAAGAAAAAACAGGCAGCAGGCACATAACTTGAACGTTACAAACTTTATAAAACATGAATAAAACCTGAACATGAAAAAAAAACGGAACTTTTAAAACCTGAACTAACTCAAGATTTTTCTTTTCTTGCTACCTGTTTAATTTTTTTTCTTTTTTTTAACCATTTCACTCTTTATTTTCCTAGCAGAAACCTCTCCTTTCCCATGGGACAATGTGTAAAGTGTAAATCGCACAAAGATGGTGCGAAGTACATTATGCACTTTATCCCAAGTGAAAGGAGAGGTTTCTACCGTTTCACACTTCTGCAGTAGCACAGCAGCACCGTCCCCTATAAGTTAGGGTCTCTCAAAACCTAGTATCCTGAGAGACCCTTGAGCCTGATTGTAAAAACTACCTGTGTCCTAGGTCCCTAAGTGTACCTGAGTGTGGTACTTCCGGAAACACTCCCCTAGGCATAGGGCAGGGTGGTCAGGACAGTCAGGACAGAAATAACGGGTGTCACGCCTTATTCCACTCCTGCTACAGACACGACATCTTTTTCGGGGTGGCGGTTGGGTTGAGGTACCAGGCACAACGCTAGGGAAGTGCCGCTCGTGTAGACGGCTAACTACACTGGTGGATGGGGCCACGGAACCTCCTGGATACAGGAGTTCCGAAATGATCTCTTCCTGAAATTTGAGGAAGGATCCCGTTCTCCCAGCCTTACTGTAGAGAACATAACTATTATAGGCAGCCAATTGAAATAAATATACAGACACCTTTTTATACCAGCGTCTGGTGCGTCGGGAAATCAAATACGGGGCCAACATCTAGTCGTTGAAGTCCACCCCTCCCATGTGGAGGTTATAGTTGTGGACTGAGAGGGGCTTTTCAACGACACTGGTTGCCCGTTCAATTTGGACTGTCGTGTCTGCGTGAATGGAGGAGAGCATGTAAACGTCACGCTTGTCTCTCCATTTCACCGCGAGCAGTTCTTCGTTACACAATGCAGCCCTCTGCCCCCTTGCAAGTCTGGTGGTAATGAGCCGTTGGGGAAGCCCGGCGACTAGGTCGCACGGTGCCACAGCAGCCAATCTGTTCTAGGAACAAATGCTTGAAGAGGGCCACACTTGTGTAAAAGTTGTCCACATAAAGATGGTACCCTTGCCGAATAAGGGTGACACCAAGTCCCAGACTATCTTCCCACTGCTCCCCAGGTAGTCAGGGCAACCGACCGGCTCCAGGGTCTGATCTTTTCCCTCATAGATCCGAAATTTGTGCGTATAGCCTGTGGCCCTTTCACAGAGCTTATACAATTTGACCCCATATCGGGCGCGCTTGCTTGGGATGTACTGCTTGAAGCCAAGGCGCCCGGTAAAATGTATTAGGGACTCGTCTACGCAGATGTTTTGTGCAGGGGTATACAAATCTGCAAATTTCAGGTTGAAATGGTCTATGAGGGGCCGAATTTTGTGGAGCCGGTCAAAAGCTGGGTGGGCTCTGGGACGGGAGGTGGTGTTGTCACTAAAGTGCAGGAAACGCAGGATGGTCTCAAAACGTGTCCTGGACATGGCAGCAGAGTACATGGGCATGTGATGAATTGGGTTCGTGGACCAATATGACCGCAATTCATGTTTTTTTGGAATGCCCATGTTGAGGAGAAGGCCCAGAAAAGTTCTAAGTTCGGAAACTTGGACTGGTTTCCATCGGAAAGGCTGGGCATAGAAGCTTCCCGGGTTGGCGTTTATAAATTGAGTGGCATACCGATTTGTTTCTGCCACGATTAAGTCATAGAGCTCCGCAGTGAAGAACAGCTCAAAAAACCCCAGCACCGATCCTATCTGAGCTGTCTCCACCCGAACTCCTGACTGGGCGGTGAAAGGGGGAACTACTGGTGCGGCTGAAGTTGGGGGCTGCCAATCAGGATTTGCCAGCACCTCAGGGACTCTAGGGGCTCTACGGGCCTGTCTTTGCGGTGGCTGCGACGGGAAACTACTGCACGTGCCACCGTACCAGCTTCTACTGCCCTTCTGGTGCTCGCCACTTCACCATGTTGTACGGCAGTGCTGGTACTAGGTCCAGGACGGGCTGCGCTGCTGGTGTATGCCTCACCACGTAATCCGGCAGCGCCAGCCCCACTCTGCTGCCCTTGAAGCGGATCCTGCGCAACCTGCGGTCTAGCAACACGGGGCCGGGTACGCCTGGTGGTATCAGGGACCTCAACCTCCTCGTCCGAACTTTGGGTCAGACTGCCACTGCTCTCTACAGGTTCGTATTCTGACCCGCTAGATTCGTCAGATGAGGGTTCCCATTCCTCATCCGACTGGGTCAGAATCCTGTAGGCCTCTTCAGAGGAATACCTCTTGTTTGACATTTGGGCGTCTAAATTTAGGGGTATTCCCTGAGACTACCCAAGAAAAAAGCAAGCCTGTCTTACAAATGGGAGTGTAGCGAGTACAGAAGCCGCTGCGATTGATAAAAAGATCAAAACTGATTTTTTATCGCCGCAGCGCTGTGAAGTGATTGTGCAGTGATACAAAAAAAAATGTTTTTGTCACTGCGGCGAGGCGGCGTGGGTGAACGCAGGTGTGGGCGACCGATCAGGTCTGATCGGGCAAACACTGCGTTTGGGGTGGAGGGCGAACTAAAGTGACACTAGTACTATTATATATCTGACCGTGATCAGTTCTGATCACTTACAGATACTATAAAGTACAAACGCTGATTAGCGCTACGCTAATCAGCGAATCAGTGACTGCGGTGCGGTGGGCTGGGCGCTAACGCTAACTACCTACCAAAGGGACCTAAACTAACCTAAACCTAGCATTCAATACTGGTGGAAAAAAAGTGACAGTCCACAAAAGTGACACTGATCACTTTTTCCCTTTCACTATGTATTGACAGGTGATCAAGGGTTAATTAGGGTGATGGGGGTGATCAGGGCCTGATATGTAGTGATTGTGCACTTGGGATCTGTGCTCTGTGCTGGGTCCAACCGATGAAAAGGACCCAGCACATGGCACAGATCCCTTATAAACTCATATATTTGTAAATAAAACTTATATCACCTTTTTCCATAGGTGATTTTGAAAATCACCAGCCTGCCAGCGCTGATCATTGGCTGGCAGGCTGGTGACTCACTTCTCCTGAGCCCGGCGGTGCGTTCCATTTGCGTTCCACCGGGCTCAGGAGCGCGTCAAGGAGGAATGAACCGACCGCCCGCAGGACGCAATCCTGCGTGAGGCGGTCGGAAAGAAGTTAATGTAGATTGATAATAATTTTGGACAAGTAATTTCAGATTGCGTTGATACTCACTCAGAAAGACATATTTGCCTTATGGGACTTATCCTTTTTGAGCGGAATTGTAATGATGCTTTTATGTTTACATAATTGTACTTCTTAATTGGAACCTGTATGTATGTACCTATGTACCAATGTTTATGTTTTTATTGTATTTTTCGGAAAAAAAATAATAAACTTAATTTTACAAATACTCTGGCTTGATGCGGCCTAATTTTGGCACCTTAAATTCGGGCCCATTCCCTGCCAGCATTCCATCCTCTTACTCAGCGTCTCTCATCTGATAGTCGGTTCGTTCCTCCTGACTAGCAAAAAAAAAAATATAGCATCAGAACGTATTTGGGCTTGGAATTCCCATTCTTCTGGAGTAGCAAGGAAACCCGGCATCAGAACAATGTATTAGGGCTTGGGAGTCCCATTCTTCTGGTCTAGCAAAGAAACTTGGCATGAGACTGCTGTATTAGGGCTTGGGAGTCCCCTCTAAGAGCTAAAACTCAGTCTACCCTTCTATTACAGGGACAGCTATTCATCTGAAATGAAATACCTGACTGGATGTGGATGGTTGTGGCTTCCCCAGCAAAGTCAGCCATTTGCTGGGTGGGGATGTTGAGAAAACAATCGGCTGATGACTCCAGTGGCCTCCAGTAAACAAGGAGTGAAGGAATGACAGCTCCTTTAACCCCTTAATGACCGGGCCATTTTGCACCTTCATGACCAGACTGATTTTTGCAAATTTGACATGTGTAACTTTATATGGTAATAACTTTGGAACGATTTTACTTATCCAAGCCATTCTGAGGCCTCTTTCACACTTGCGTTTTGAGGATCAGGCGGGCACTTCAGTCCCGCCGGATCCGTCAGAACGCAAGTCGCCTGAAAGCATTTGAAGACTGATCAGGATCCTGATTAGTCTTCGAAATGCTTTCAGGTTACCATGGCAGCCAGGACGCTATGAAAGTCCTGGCTGCCATAGTACTCCGCAGCAGTGTACTTACCTGCTCTGCGGCCGCCGGGCACTCCTTCATGATGTCACAGTTCCCTGCGGCGCATAAATCAATGCGCCGTCCGGACCTGTGACGTCATGAAGGAGCGCCCGGAAGGCGCAGCGCAGGTAAGTACACTGCTGCGGAGTACTTACCATGGCAGCCAGGACTTCAGTAGCGTCCTGGCTGCCATGGTAACCGATCGGAGCTCCAGCTTACACTGGGGCCCCGATCGGAACTGCTGCTACGCATGCGCAGAGCTAAACGTCGAATCCAGCGATGCACCGAAACGACATTTAGCTCAATTCCGGATCCGGATTAATGCACTTCAATGGGCATTAATTCTGGATCCGGCGTTACGTCATGTCTTCCGGATTTTTGGACGGAGACAAATCCGCAGCATGCTGCGGTTTTGTCAACGTCCAAAAAACGTTCACATACTGAACGGATGACATCCTGATGCATCCTGAACGGATTTCTCTCTATTCAGAATGCATTAGGATTATCCTGATCAGTAGCTTTCCGTCCTAGAGACCCGACGACGGATCTCTAGGACGGAAAGCTAAAACACTAGTGTGAAAGGAGCCTGAGATTGTTTTCTCGTGACACATTGTACTTCACGACAGTCAGAAATTTGAGTCAATATATTTCTCTGCTTTTAAAACAGAAAGTGGTAACTCATAAAATAGTTATTACTTTACATTCTCTATATGTCTGCTTTATGTTGGAATCATTAAAAAAATGTCATTTTATTTTTATAGGACATTAGAAGGTTTAGATTTTTAGAAGCAATTCTTACATTTTTTAAGAAAATTTCTAAAACACACTTTTTTAAGGACCAGTTCAGCTATGAAGTCACTGTGTGGGCCTTACATAGTAGAAACCACCCAAAATGGCACCACTTTAGAAACTACACCCCTCAATTTATTTAAAACTAATGTTACAAACTTTGTTAACCCTTGAGGTGCTCCACAAGAATTAAAAGAAAATGGAGATGAAATGTAATTTTTTTTCCCTGTAACATAGCAAGGCTTAACAGCCAAACTAAACTCAATATCTATTACCGAGATATTATAACTGCTTCATGGGCGTGTGGTAGAGCTTAGAACAGATGTTGCACAATATGGCTTTTGGAGGGCAGATTTCACTGGAATCATTTTCAGGCGCTGTGTTGCATTTGAAGGTACCATGAGGTACCCCACAATGGAAACCCCCAAAAAGTGACCACATTTTAGAAACTACACTCCCCAAGGAATTCTTCAAGAGGTGTAGGGAGCACTTTGGCCTAATATGCTTTTCATAGAATTAAGAAACCCTTGGCTGTAAAAAAGAAAAATTTACAATTTTACAGAAAAATGCCACTTTAGGCCCAAATATTTAATAGTCACAAGGGGTAACAGGAGAATATCACCACAAAATCTGTTACCCATTTTCTCCTGAATATGGCAACACCCCATATGTGGTTTTCAACTGCTTCATGGGCGTATGGTAGAGCACAATATGGCTTTTGGAGGGCAGATTTTACTGGAATCATTTTCAGGCGCTGTGTTGCATTTGAAGGTACCCTGAGGTACCCCACAGTGGAAACCCCCAAAAAGTGGAAACTACACCCTTTAAAGTGTTCATCTAGGGGTGTAGTGAGATAATGAGAATTTATTTTCACATTTTAGAGTTTTTCATATTTTCCAAATTATATTTTGCTAATATGTTGTGGAGTGTTAAAAAACAGTTGATCGGATAACAAATTAAAAATGGCCAAAACTGGACAAAAGAAGTTAAAAAATTTAAATGTTTTAATAGTCTAGGGAAGTGTGGTAAATGCAGAAACACTGCTTAATGCAAAGTCCTGGCTTATCTGAACAGGTGTCACATTGGTATATGGTGTCCGGCCCTATCCCATTTTTGTAACAGACCCTACATCTCTTTTGGGCTCTGCTTTTTTTCGCAGTAGGGGGCACCTCTGATATGAAATGTTGCCCTGGGATAATTCTGCTGGCATGACTGGATGACGCTATCCCACTTGTATCCCACTGCTCTCCAAATATTACAATTTTTATTATTTCTTCTTGAAATTAAAGATATGTTCCTTGGTTCCCTGCTTTTTAGAACATAACAAAATAATTATACAGGGCTACTTGCATAAGATGTACTGCAGGTTTTTTATACCAAATGCGGGATTTCCTGACCGCACTATAGGGCTGCAGCATTTGGTCTGCAAGGTCCAAGGTCCCTGATAGCACTCCTCAGTTATATTACCCCTGTATAATGTACCCTGATACCCCTTAGCTATATAACCCCCTGTATAAGGTACCCTGATACCCCTCAGTTATATAATATAAGGGGTATCAAGGTAAATTATACAGGGCGGGGTAATATAACTAAATGTTTGTTTATATTGATAATTATATGAGTGCGGGTCTGTATGTATGCAGAGTGTATTTGTGTATATATATGTGTGTGTGTATATAATATATATATATATACATACACACGTGCGCACGGCGTGTGTGTTTGTGCTTCAGGGTGCACACCCTAATGCAATAGGTTGCGCACGCCTATGACCAGGCATGTACAGTGGCGTAGCAATAGGGGTCGCAGAAGTCGCAATTGCGACCGGGCCCCTAAGTCAAGGGGGCCCATGGGGCCCCCCAGGAGAGACATTATGAAGCCGGCCACTTAAGTCCTCGGGCCCTCCCTATATTTTGGGTTGCTGTACTTACATGTCAGCGCAGGACGTGTGACCTCCCGCGGCAGGTCTCGCGGAAGGTCACAGGTCCTGCGCAGCTGTGCTGACATGTAAGTACAGCAGCCAGGAATGAGAAGCGGCCGGCCTCCCACAGCTGCCCCAGGTATGAAAAGCGCGCCCGCTGGCCCCCGCGACAGCTCTCAAGTGAGGAGAGCCAACAAATTATTTTTTTTTTTAAATAGCGGTGTCAATGTTCGTATGGAGGGGGGACATGAATTATAATCAATTGTGCCGTGAGGCAGTGTGTCTGAATTCAGATTGGTCCGCAACGGCCATATGAGGGCAGACAGGGGCAGCAAATAATGAGGGGCAAATAAAAATTAAATACTTTGTGGGCAAAAAATGAAATGTATAGAGGGAGTGGGTGGGGGCAAAATGAAATATAGTGAGAGTCTGAATTCAGACACACTGCCGCACAGCACCACTGATCATCATCCCCCCCCCCCCCATCCTTTGTATGAAGCCAGTGTGTGCCATACATTTTAAAAAATAATAATAATAAATTATAATATATATTATATTATTATTATCATTTTTTAAATGTATGGCACACACTGGCTTCATACAAAGGATGAGAGTGAATGATGCCTCTGCCGCTACCTCCACTCCCTCGTCTGTATGAAGCCATACATACAGAAAATAAATAAAAATCTTGTCACTAATGTATATATATATATATAAAGATATATATAAATATATATATATATATATATATATATTAGTGACTATTTTTTGGGGTTTTTTTTTATGTATGGCTTCATACAGGGGGGGGGGTGGAGGTAGCCGCAGAGGCTTGTCGGGGCTCGTGGGGGGGGGGCAATTTTCAAAGTTTGCCCTGGGGCCCCTAGAACTTTAGGCGTGTACCTCATGATAAATTGAATGCATCCCCCCTGCTCTTGATCAATCTCACCTGAGATACCTGGTGAGTGGAAAACAACTCCAAATGTGTTCTGTCAATTGCAGGCTATTATGGGATGATGGGAGTTGTATTTCTACAGCAGCACTTGCTGAGCCAGAGTTTGGAGACCACTGTTCTAGCAGTTGAAATTATTTCTTGCATCAATCGTTATCAGGTTTTGGTTAATTTCCATCAAGTTTTGTATTTCTCCTCTATTGCCTCAATAATTGCCTGGAAATGATTTATATGTTGTATTCTTCCTTGCAGGTGTGGATATGTATATTTCATAGGAACGATGGCAGCAGTTTGAGCACCACTCCTCCAAGAAGAGTCAATGCCCTGATAGAGTGATTTCACTGGGGGAAGCTTGTGTTGAGATGCACCTCTGGCTGGATATCACCATTCTATTAGATAATAATGTGGGTGGGTGCTGTCAATAACCCCATAAAGATGTGTGAATGTTCAAATGAAATGGCTACTATAAGACAACCAGGAATGGATGTCTATCATCCCATGATCTATGCAGCTTATCTGGATACTTCATCCAGTACGGGAAGTCTAAGCAGCCATTTATGGACAGGTAGGAGAGATAGTTAGCTAACAAATAAATGAGAAATACATATATGAGTGATAATTTAATGATCAAAAGAGGAGAAAATGTGGAAGGAAATAATTAACTCAGATTTCTTGTATCTAGTAGGGTGTGGAGATGTGCATTTGGTAGGAAGGATGACATCACAGCTACAGAGTTGACCGTCTGATAGCCCAGCTCGACTGCCCACCTCTCCTGAAGACCCCTCAGCTTTTTGAGAGTTGGGTGGAGGACATCATCTCTGAAAGAGGGTCCCACAGATGCACCCCGGCAGTTTGAGCACCACTCCTACAAGAAGAGTCAATGCCCTAAAAGCGTGATTTCACCGGGGATTACTCCGGGGTGGTCCTTGTGTTGGGATGCACCTCTGGCTGGCTGTTGTCATCCTTTTAGGTAGATAGTGATGTGTGTGCTGTCAATAACCCCATAAAGAAGTGTGAATGTTCAGATGAAATGGCTACTATGAGGTGGCCAGGAATGGATGTCTAATGTCCCATCATCTATGCAGCTTTTCTAGATATTTCATGTAGTACAGGCAGTATAAGGGGCCTTTTCTAGACAGCTAAGTCAGATAGTTAACTAACAAATCAATGGGAAATGCATATATGAGTGATAATGTAATAATCAAAAGAGGAGAAAATGTGAAAGAAAAGAATGAACTCTGATTTCTTGTCTCAGTCATTATCAGGGTTTTGGTTCATGTCTAGTTTCTCTCCACTTTCCTGCTTCTCCTCTATTGATATAACATTAAATAATTGCCTGGAAATGATTAATATGTTGTATTCTTAGTTAAGGGTGGGGAGATGTCCATTTGGTAGGAAGGATGACATCACAGCTACAGAGTTGACCGTCTGATAGCCTAGCTCGACTGCCCACCTCTCCTGAAGACCCCTCAGCTTTTTGAGAGTTGGGTGGAGGACATCATCTCTGAAAGAGGGTCCCACAGATGCACCCCAGCAGTTTGAACACCACTCCTACAAGAAGAGTCAATGCCCTAAAAGCGTGATTTTGCCGGGGATTACTCCGGGGTGGTCCTTGTGTTGGGATGCACCTCTGGCTGGCTGTTGTCATCCTTTTAGGTAGATAGTGATGTGTGTGCTGTCAATAACACCATAAAGAAGTGTGAATGTTCAGATGAAATGGCTACTATGAGGTGGCCAGGAATGGATGTCTAATGTCCCATGATCTATGCAGCTTTTCTAGATATTTCATGTAGTACAGGCAGTCTAAGGGGCCTTTTCTAGACAGCTAGGTCAGATAGTTAACTAACAAATCAATGGGAAATGCATATATGAGTGATAATGTAATGATCAAAAGAGGAGAAAATGTGAAAGAAAAGAATGAACTCTGATTTCTTGTCTCAATCATTATCAGGGTTTTGGTTCATGTCTAGTTTCTCTCCACTTTCCTGCTTCTCCTCTATTGATATAACATTAAATAATTGCCTAGAAATGATTAATATGTTGTATTCTTAGTTGAGGGTGTGGAGATGTCCATTTGGTAGGAAGGATGACATCACAGCTACAGAGTTGACCGTCTGATAGCCCAGCTCGACTGCCCACCACTCCTGAAGACCCCTCAGCTTTTTGAGAGTTGGGTGGAGGACATCATCTCTGAAAGAGGGTCCCACAGATGCACCCCAGCAGTTTGAGCACCACTCCTACAAGAAGAGTCAATGCCCTAAAAGCGTGATTTCACCGGGGATTACTCCGGGGTGATCCTTGTGTTGGGGTGCACCTCTGGCTGGCTGTCGTCATCCTTTTAGGTAGATAATGATGTGTGTGCTGTCAATAACCCCATAAAGAAGCAGGAATGTTCAGATGAAATGGCTACTATGAGGTGGCCAGGAAGGGATGTCTAACATCCCATGAGCTGTGCAGCTTATCTATATACTTCATGCAGTAAAGGCAGTCTAAGGGGCCTTTTCTAGACAGGTAGGACAGATAGTTAGCTAACAAATCAATGAGAAATGCATATATGTGATAATGTAATGATCAAAAGAGGAGGAGGAGAAAATGTGGAAGGAAAGAATTAACCCTGATTTCTTGTAACAATCATTATCAGGGTTTTGGTTCATTTCTGGTCTATTTCCCCTTTCCTGCTTCTCCTCTATTGATATAACATTAAATAATTGCCTGCAAATGATTAATATGTTATATTCCTAGTTGAGGGCATGGGTATGTCCATTTTGTAGGAAGGATGACATCACAGCTACAGAGTTGACCGTCTGATAGCCTCGCTCGACTACCCACCTCTCCTGAAGACCCCACAGCTTTTTGAGAGTTGGGTGGAGGACATCATCTCTGAAAGAGGGTCCCACAGATGCACCCTAGCAGTTTGAGCACCACTCCTACAAGAAGAGTCAATGCCCTAAAAGCGTGATTTCACCGGGGATTACTCCGGGGTGGTCCTTGTGTTGGGATGCACCTCTGGCTGGCTGTCGTCATCCGTTTAGGTAGATAATGATGTGTGTGTGTGCTGTCAATAACCTCATAAGGAAACATAAATGTTCAGATGAAATGGCTACTATGAGGTGTCCAGGAAAGGATGTCTAACATACCATGTTCTATGCAGGTTATCTAGATACTTCATGCATTATAGGCAGTGTAAGGAGCCTTTTCTAGACAGTTAGGACAGATAGTTAGCTAACAAATCAATAAGAAATGCATATATTAGTGATAATGTAATGATCAAAAGAGGGGGAAATGTAAAAGGAAAGAATTATCTCTGATTTCTTGTATCAATCATAACAGAGTGTTAGTTCATGTCTGGTTTCTTTCCACTTTCCTGCTTCTCCTCTATTGATATAACATTTAATAATTGCCTGGGAGTGATATATATGTTGTATTCCTACTTGAGGGTGTGGATATGTCCATTTTGTAGGAAGGATGACATCACAGCTACAGAGTTGACCGTCTGATAGCCTCACTCGACTACCCACCTCTCCTGAAGACCCCTCAGCTTTTTGAGAGTTGGGTGGAGGACATCATCTCTGAAAGAGGGTCCCACAGATGCACCCTAGCAGTTTGAGCACCACTCCTACAAGAAGAGTCAATGCCCTAAAAGCGTGATTTCACCGGGGATTACTCCGGGGTAGTCCTTGTGTTGGGATGCACCTCTGGCTGGCTGTCGTCTCCTTTTAGGTAGATAGGGATGTGTGTGCTTTCAATAACCCCATAAAGAAGTGTGAATGTTCAGATGAAATCGCTACTATGAGGTGGCCAGGAATAGATTTCTAATGTCCCATGATCTATGCAGCTTATCTAGATATTACATGCAGAACAGGCAGTCTAAGGGGCCTTTTCTAGACAGCTAGGTCAGATAGTTAGCTAACAAATCAATGGGAAATGCATATATGAGTGATAATGTAATGATCAAAAGAGGAGGAAATGTGAAAGAAAAGAATTAACTCCGATTTCTTGTCTCAGTCATTATCAGGGTTTTGGTTCATGTCTAGTTTCTCTCTACTTTCCTGCTTTTCCTCTATTGATATAACATTTAATAATTGCCTGGAAATGATTAATATGTTGTATTCTTAGTTGAGGGTGTGGAGATGTCCATTTGGTAGGAAGGATGACATCACAGCTACAGAGTTGACCGTCTGATAGCCTAGCTCGACTGCCCACCTCTCCTGAAGACCCCTCAGCTTTTTGAGAGTTGGGTGGAGGACATCATCTCTGAAAGAGGGTCCCACAGATGCATCCTAACAGTTTGAGCACCACTCCTACAAGAAGAGTCAATGCCCTAAAAGCGTGATTTCACCGGGGATTACTCCGGGGTGGTCCTTGTGTTGGGGTGCACCTCTGGCTGGCTGTCGTCATCCCTTTAGGTAGATAGTGATGTGTGTGCTGTCAATAACTCCAGGTAGATAACGATGTGTGTGTGCTGTCAATAACTCCATAAAGATGTGTGAATGTTTAGATGAAATGGCTACTATGAGGCGGCCAGGAATGGATGTCTAACATCCCATGATCTATGCAGCTTATCTGGATACTTCATGAAGTACTGGCAGCCTAAGGGGCCTTTTCTAGACAGGTAGGACAGATAGTTAGCTAATAAATCAATGAGAAATGCATATGTGTGATGATGTAATGATCAAAAGGGTGAAAAACATGACAGAAATAAATTATTTCTAATACCCTGCCTGCCTGTAATCTAATTTTTATTCATATTAATAATATATTCTGATTTGCTTGAGAAAATTATACTTATATACGCATAAAAACTTTTATAACAAGAAGACCTAATCTCTTGAGGACCACACTGAGCCTACCATCATCGCCCCCACATTCCAAGAAGACAGAAGACAAGGAGGCATATCTCTGGAATATGACTGCTCGGATTGTGATTGGCTGTTTACCATGTTCATTACTACATGCTCTTTGCATGTTGTATGTCACTATATTGTAATCTTACTTATAGGGGTATTCTGACTACATTAAGGGTACTTTCACACTAGCGTTAAAGTTTTCCGGTATTGAGTTCCGTTCTAGGGGCTCAATACCGTAAAAAACGGATTTTTTTTTGTCCTAATGCATTCTGAATGGAAAGCAATCGCTTCCATATGCATCAGGACGTCTTCAGTTCAGTCACTTTTACGGTATTTGGCCGGAGAAAATACTGCAGCATGCTGCTGTATTTTCTCCGGCCAAAATTCCAGAACACTTGCCTGAATGCCTGAAATGTATTAATGCTGGATTCAGTATCAAGCGTTCTAGTAAATCGGATCCGGTTTCCAGGTCTGCGCATGCGTAGACCTTTAAAAATGGGAAAAATAATACCGGTAAATACCGGATCCGTTTTTCCGGACTGCCTGATGAAATCAAACAACGCAAGTGTGAAAGCCTAAAGTTATACTATTAGGGTACTTTCATACTTGCGTTGTTGGATTCCGGCAGGCAGTTCCATTGCCTGAACTGGCTGCTGGATCAAGAAAACTTTATGCAAACACATGTCATTTGCAGACTGATCAGGATCCTGATCAGCAGTCTGACAAATGCTTTGGAATAAGTGATCCGTTTTTCAGGTGTCATCCGGAAAAACGGATCAGGTTTTAATTTTTTTCAAATTTTTAAAGATCTGCGTCCTCCGGCCGCACCATGAGGAAACTTAAAATACGTGTACAGTAACACATTAATAACATAAAAAGGGGTATGGAAAATCATGGTGTTCCATTACATTTCAAAAAAGTAAATAATAAGGACCCAAAGGGACTAAAGTTCATAGGCGTTGCACATGTGAAACAGAACTGGCGGGGAGGTAGTTTGGAAAAAAAAATTGATCGGGTGGAAGTAGAATGGATCTACAATATAGGGAGCCAGTAGGTTAGCTAACGGCTCATGGGCCCTGGTGCAAGAGTTCAGCTTGGGCCCCCTTCCCTCAGTGCTTAGTGTGTCTTCTTATGTGGCACAAGGGTCTTTGGGCCCCTCAGGCTCCTGGGCCCGGTAGCGACTGCTACCTCTGCACCCCCTATAGCTAAGCCAATGTAGGGAGCCTACAACCTAAAGGATTAAATGTGGAGCTAGATTTAAAATCATATCTAGTGGATAAATAAAAGGAAAGGTCAGAATAAAATTGAGCGTGAGAAATAGAAACTTGCCCCGATGTATACTAGAGAGAGACATCTGAGAAGTGTTAATCAATCTCGATTACAAAAGAGGTATAAAGAATGTGATATTTTAAGGGCATATAGGAGTGAAACCGCTGTTCTGTTTATGATAGACAAGTAACGCAACATGTGAATGGGATCTAGAACTACGTGCTGGAATGCAAAATGAAGGGGAACTGCAACAAAAAGCTTTATTTTTCTGTACATGTGTATGGCATTGAGGATTTTAAATGGGTAGTAAGGGTGAGAAGGATAGGAAAAAAAGTTTTGGGTCGGTAACTTGATCCAAGAACGGTGAGGTTGATCCAGAAGGTCCAGGTGAGGGTTAATAGATTTGATTGGACAGGAAGTGGATAGGTGGGTATTTTAAGAAAGGAGATTAGAAGGAAATGACGCCCCTGACGAAGCTGATGTGGAGCGAAACCCGGGTCGGGCAGACCGATTGAGTTTTATAAAATTTGTTTGTGAGTATAATAAATACGAAGAAATTTTAATGGTAGTTACCTACCTATAGTAGGTAACTCGATGATACTTCACTTTGTATGTGATTTGTGATTTACACAGAACATCGAGTACATAGGAGAGTCGGTGTATGCTTAAATGGGATCCAGATTCTGTTCTCCAGAGTTATTTCCAGCAGGGGAGAGAACAAATGTCTGCGCGGTCCATTTAAACGAAATGCGCAGACTGGAAATTGGATCCGTTTTACCAGAACACTTGATACCGGATCCAGTAGTAATACATTTCAATGGAAATTTATGCCGGATCCGGCATTCAGGCAAGTGTTCTGGAATTTTGTCTGAAGGAAAAAATGCTGCATACTGTGGTATTTTCTCCGGCCAAATACCATAAAAGTGACTGAACTGAAGACATCCTGATGCATACTGAACGGATTGCTTTCCATTCAGAATGCATTGGGACAAAACTGATCATTTTTTTTCCGGTTTTGAGGCCCTAGGACAGAACTCAATAGCGGAAAACCTTAATGCTAGTGTAGATTGCTGGGACAACCATGGATCATGAGAAAGGGGGCTCCATACCCTGTGGGGACCCCTAAAATGAGCGGAGAGGCAATTCTACTTGAACTAGATGATTGCTTTAATTGTCTCATGAAGAATGCCTTCATTAAAAGGGGCATCGTTAACCAGTTGTCGACTGTCCATTTACATACAATCAAGGGGGGGGGGGGTCGGGGGGGATTCATTTAACTCCACAAGGACACCACCAATAGTCCCTCCTCTAGAAACCAGAAACCGTAACTGTATATCCCCTCAGAGGCATTGCTGGGGTCTCAAAAAATCCGGGGCCCAAGCCCCAATACATATGGCCCCAGTCGACGCTCCCAACCCAAGCCAACACCGACCCCCTCCCCCTCCCCGCACGCACTAGCACTAAAGACATTTTACTTGTTGCATAGACACTATCAAACATACAGTACAGGACTATACAGCAGCAGAACATGCCTCCCAGGTGACGCCTCCTCTGATGTAGATGTTTTCTTTTATCTTCTCCTCATCCTCAAGTCCCACAAGTGTTATCCTGCTGCTCTCTGTGCTCCCCAATACCCCCAAATACTATCCAGAAGAAATAATAGTGCCATACAGATAGGTCCCCCCCCCCCCGGAATAGTGCTCCTCAAAGTCCCACCAATAATAATTCCCTTCTAGAATGCCCTTATTAGTAACTAACTATTTGGTTTTCCACCTTCCTGACCACTGCCAGTGATCCACCTTTGCCCTTTGTGCGAACGCAGTGACCAAGCGTTCCAGATGTGTGGCAACCTTATTAAACTGTATTCCAGTCACGGATTAAACCGCACAAAACAAATTTTCAATTATAGACTGACAAGAGCAATAAGAAAAGTTGAGTGCACATTGGACATTCTGGTTTCTAAATGGCGCATTTTCACCAGACCAATCCAAAATTGAATATAGATAGATGAGGCTCTTTCATAATGAAAGAGCCACTACATGTTGAACCGATGGTTGAAGAAAGTAAATTTGGCCAATCTTGAAAGTGTAGGACCAAGGACCACAGTCGTCGTTTTTCTGGATGAGGAACGCCTTTGCAGAATACTGTACTTTAATTCTGCGCCTGGAAGGGTGGACTGGCAGGACCAGATGGTTTGTATGCTATGTGATTTCAGTGATATAAAAATTCAATTTGTCTTTTACATTTTTTGGGGGGGATTTGGTGGTTGTTGTTGTAGGTGTTTAAATGTCTAGTCTTTTTCTTTTGTCTAGATCGATCTCTGTACAGTATTAATCCGATATTTTGAACGAAGCAACTTCGGATGTAGCATCCGAAGCTCACTTTGCTCAACACTAGCACTGACCTATGGGTAAAGTTCTGTTTATGTTTCAACACATTCGCACTATGCTGGAGAAGCAAATATCAGCATACCAAGATTGTGTGTGGCCATAACCTGTGGGTGTTTACCTTTCTACACATTTTTGCTCTACTGGAGGAGTGAACGCCACAATTGTCGCTCCCTCAGCATACCGAGTTTTTAGTAGTAGTAATCTACAGCTCTTTCTGAACCCATTTATTACCCCCAAACACTCAACTCACACATAACTTCAAGAGAAACAGACAAAAGTAAATTAAATTTAAAAAGGCTTTTTTTAAAAGTGTCTTTTTTTACATAACATAAAAATAAAGAAACATAATTTTAAATATAAAAAAATATATATTCATTACAGCAGCCTATAATTATGTTGGGGGGGACGCTGGATCTTCTTCTCCCCACTTGGACCCCTCTGAAATCCTTCAGCACAACAAGAGGGAGTGTGGAAGGAAGAGGATGGGCTGGGGGATGGAGGTTCCCAAGCAGGAGAAGATGGAGTAGGTAAAGATGTAGGTGTGAAAAGTGTGGCGAGGAGAAGGAGAGGGGGGGGGGGGGGCTTGCGGTCTCAAACTGAGATTGGGGGCAGTGCTGTATTTTCCACAAGCTCCAAGCCACCACTCTATGGTCTTTGAACATTTGGTCGGGCATGTACTGTTCCATAACAGGCACCAGAGACATCAAATTGTGTTTGGCCGGACTCATTTGACCTGCCGACACCACCCCCTCCTCCTGTAGACGGGTCAAACATTCCTTAACATTGCCGACTCTGTTTGTTAATCCCATTAAGGCATTGTAAACAACCCTTATGAGATCTTTATAGTCCAAGGTGATCAACAAGGAGGTCGCTGGAGGGTTCCGGTAGAGGAACGCTGGTGTCCTGATCAGGTGTACTCTAACCAAGGCTAGAGGGGCCGGTGCTTTTAGTCTCTTCAGGGACTGCTTCAGGATGAACTTTCGGCTCCCAAGTGCTGCCAATTGTTCTAGAAAAAAATAAAAATTAGGGGGGTTTGCAACCGTAGGCTAACACCACTGTATGTGGATGTCCAAGACAGGGTAGGTAAATGCTTGTCTGTTTGGGTCAACCACGTGGAGTAGATTGCCAATAAGCAATTTAAATGATATTTTACCTTCTAAGCTCCAGCGTTCTCCTCAAGAACTCAACAAGGAGGTAAGATGACTCGGTAGCGTGGTAGTCAACGGAACCTACTATGCAACAATAACACATAAGTGCCAACTGGTACAACATGAATGAAATAAACCAGCACTTCTAGGGGATAATTGAAAACAATAGGGGGGGGGGGAGGGAAGAGGAGGGAGGTAATAGCACTAGTGCAAAATAGACCTGGTGTGTGTATGTTGTTTGCATTTCCATTGCTCTTATTCTAATCGCCGGCTTTCAATCAAGTAAGGTACTCAGGGAGAGTAGTTAGAACTAAGGAGCCATGGGTTACAGGTTGTTTGTCTAGAATTGGGAGAAATAACCGTAAAAGGTAGGAAGTGTTCGTATCTGCATGTCGAGTTGACTTCTTGTATGATTGTATGACTTCTGAAATGGATGGTGGAAGGGGTTGTTTCCAGTGGCGGGTGAGTATTAGCTTGGCACTGAGGAGAATATGTCCTACTATGTTTCGGTGTGTAGGGACTATGTTATTTATGCCAAGGAACAATAATGCCAGTTCTGGAAGTGGTTCTGGAAGAACTGATACCAATTTAAAGACATTCTGCCAATAAGCAGTAATGATGGGGCATGTCCATCGAATGTGAGACCAGGAGCCAATATTACAGCATCCTCTCCAAGGGGGAGGTTGAAGGGTAAATTGTATGGAGTCTTTGGGGGGTAAAGTACCAATGTAGGAGAGTTTTAAGCCGCGCCTCGTAGTGGGTAACACATTTAAAGTTTGAAACAAGAAATCTAATGGCTATGGCCCAGGCTTTTTCGGGAAAAGTCTTCTTCAGTTCTAGTTCCCATTTGTTGATGGGAGGGGATTTGACAAAGGTGGCTTTATCCCCTAGTAAGTCGTAGATATACCTCGTGGCATGTCTTCTGAAAAGAGAGGGGAATTGGAATAGTCTCATGACATCTGAGTGAATAATTTTTGTAAGAAAGTGAGGAATTCTCAGGTAATTGTATAGCTCCGTTCGTGGTAGTGCAAATGTTTGTTAGAGTGAGTCGAAGGGAAGAAGTGAGTGATCCACTGTAGTTTGGGATATGGTAGTGATCCCTTTTTCTCACCAAACTGAAAGATTTATGTCGGGTATACTTAATTCTATTGTGCGGGTAGTGGCGTGTTGAAGTAGGTGTGATGTTGAGTCTCCCTGTGTTTTGTGAATTTTGCTCCATAGGGTTACTAGCATGTGCTATCGTTAGCAAGCTATGTTTCGGCAGAGTCGGGTTCCACAGAAGATGAATCAAGTAGTCTTTGAAAGAAGCATGTGCTAGTGCGTGTGATTTGATCTGAAGCCAGGCTTTCGTGTTGTATGAGGACCACCACTTCCGAGTAAAGGAGAGGCCTATAGCTGTGAAATAGTCCTTGATATTGGGAAGGCCCGTTCCACCAGCATGTTTTTTCTTAAACATTAATTCCTGAGCAACTCTGGGTCTGGATGGCCCCCAGACATACTTGTTCAAAATAGCCTGTGCCTTCTTAAAAAATTTGGCAGGGATTGGGAGGGCCCAAAATATGTAAATGAGTTTAGGGAGGGTCATCATTTGAAACGCTACCCTACCCACCCATGATACTGCTTTCATTGAGAAGCTTTCAAAATCTTTTGGCATAATGGTAAGGAGGGGGTCATAATTCTTGGTATACAGTAGGGAGCAAGGCAAAGTGATTTTGACTCCAAAATATGAAAGTTCTGATGTTTGTCAGTCCAGATCATGGAAGATTTTTAGTGTGGCCAATTCTGTTTGCGGGATATTAATGGGGAGAGCTTGATATTTTGTGTTGTTAACCTTATAGTAGGAGAGGGATCCATAATGGGAGACCACTTTAAGGGCATTATTGAGAAAATTTAGAGGGTCAGTTAACGTGAGAATGATATCGTCTGCATAAAATGTGATTTTATGGGATTTGTCCCCCACTTCTACACCGGAAATGGCGGTTAAGCTTCTAATATGTTGTGCTAGGGGTTCTAATGCAAAAATAAATAATAAGGGGGAAAGGGGGCATCTTTGTCTGGATCCATTAGTTATATAGAAGGGATTTGAAACTACCCCATTAACCCAGACTTTTGCTGAAGGGGAGGAATACAGGCTATGAGTACCCTGTAGTATTTGTCCTGAGAAGCCCATTTGGCGAAGGGTAGAGAATGAGAACCACCAAACCTATAAACCACCTCACAAAAAACCTCGGATGTCGCATAATATAGCCACCAAAGAATGACAACCCGGTATCAATTAAATAACAATATCTTTATTATAATCACGATAAATATTCATATTAAAAAGTCAATAGTAATTCTCAACAAATTACAGCGGTAAAAAATGGGATCCAATATGACAGCAAAACAGACAACACCACCCCCACATGAACGGTATACAAAAGACTGTGTTCAAAAACTGACACGGTGTTATCTAAGGGTAGTAAACCCGCCTCAGTACCCAAGTAAATATGCCTCAGGGAAAAACCCCTATGTGACCAATTGGGAACCGAGGATCGGTTGAAGGAGCAAGGGCATGTGCTCTAGGCCTCAATATGACACAGTCCAAAACCGGACTGCCAGAGCTGACTTAGCTCCATTATAAAGCTGTAATAGCCGGGCGATAGAGCACATACACCAAATGCTAACAAGCCAGAAACATACAGTAAAACACTGAATAACCAGAGTTATAAAAGTTACCAACATGTGGAAGGCGGTGTCGCAAGCCCCAACGCGCGTTTCGCCCTAGGCTTCTTCCTGGGGCGCCTAGGGCGAACGCGCGTTGGGGCTTGCGACACCGCCTTCCACATGTTGGTAACTTTTATAACTCTGGTTATTCAGTGTTTTACTGTATGTTTCTGGCTTGTTAGCATTTGGTGTATGTGCTCTATCGCCCGGCTATTACAGCTTTATAATGGAGCTAAGTCAGCTCTGGCAGTCCGGTTTTGGACTGTGTCATATTGAGGCCTAGAGCACATGCCCTTGCTCCTTCAACCGATCCTCGGTTCCCAATTGGTCACATAGGGGTTTTTCCCTGAGGCATATTTACTTGGGTACTGAGGCGGGTTTACTACCCTTAGATAACACCGTGTCAGTTTTTGAACACAGTCTTTTGTATACCGTTCATGTGGGGGTGGTGTTGTCTGTTTTGCTGTCATATTGGATCCCATTTTTTACCGCTGTAATTTGTTGAGAATTACTATTGACTTTTTAATATGAATATTTATCGTGATTATAATAAAGATATTGTTATTTAATTGATACCGGGTTGAAGGGTAGAGAATGCATAATCCCAATGTAAGCGATCAAACGCTTTTTCTGCATCTAAAGTCACTGCAAGCATTGTAAGGTTTCGCAGTTCAGTATAGTTAAACAGATCCACAATCCGTCTGGTATTATCAGATGCTTGCCGTCCGGCCACAAACCCGGCCTGGGTGGATCAGGAAAGGCAGTAATGGGGACAATCTGCTTGCAATGAGTTTGGCAAAAATCTTAATGTCAGAGTTAAGCAACGATATACGCCTAACATTTTGGGGTGGGTCTGGCGATTTACCAGGCTTCAGGATTGTAACTACTAATGCTTCCAACATGTCCGGGGAAAAGGGGTGTCCTTCTAGTGCTAGATTTAAGACGTCCTGCAGATAGGGTGTGAGAATGGATTGGAATTGGCGGAAGTACTCATTAGAGAGCCCATCAGGATCCGGGGATTTGCCCAAGGGGAGTGATAAGATTGTTTTATTCATTTCTGGGATCGAGAATGGGGCGTTAAGAGATTGTAGTTGTGCATGGGTGAGAGCTGGAAGAGATGCCTGTGAGAGGAATTCTGCAACCTGGGTAGAGTAGTTTCCTGGTAGCGGGGTGCTTTCCTTGAGGTTATAAAGTGTCTGATAATATAGTCTGAACTGGTTAGCGATGGGATGGGTTAGCTGGACTGGTTAGCGATGGGATCCATCAGTTTTGCTTTAGTTGTGGGGTGTACTAAGTGCGGAATTTTAGATTTAGATTGTTGCGTTCTGAGTTGTTGCGCCAATAGTCGAGCCGCCTTGTTTACTTGGAAGTAATATTTGGATTTAAGTCTGAGGAGAGATTTGTGGTAATCCTGAAGCAACAGGATGCTAAGTTTGTTTCGTGCTAATCTAAGATCATTTGAGCATTGGGGCGTGGGGGCGGCCTTATTTATGCTTTCTAAACCAGCTATTTCCTCCAGAGTTTGCGTGATGTCTTTTTCCCTACGTTTTCTAACTGTAATACCCAATTTAATCAGGGATCCCCTCATGTATGACTTATGAGCTTGCCATAAAACAAATTTGTTTGACACTGATCCAGCATCAAAGTGGAAGTATTCTTTCAGGTGAGCTGAAAGCTCCGCCGTATGTTTCAGGTTACTAAAGAGAAAGGTATTGTCTCTCCAGATCGGAGCCCTTTGGGATTGAAATTGTTCATCGAGGATGATGGTGATTGGGGCATGATCTGACCACTTAATGACGCCAATATTTCAGTGGAAAGGGTATAAAGCAAGGAGGTGTGATCTACCATAAACATGTCGATGTGTAAGTATGACAGGTGTGCTGGGGAGAAAAAGGTGAAATCTTTTTCTAGACTGTGTTGGGCTCTCCAAGCGTCAATAAGACCTTCCGAGTGTAGAAAAGGGGCCACTCCCGTATCAGTCCTACGTCTAAAAGACGTAGAGTCTAGAGGTGGTTGTAGGACAGAGTTGAAGTCCCCACAGAGGATTACTTTTCCTTGTTTTATTTTGTTCACGTTGCGCGTAAGTTTATGCAAGAAAGCTAACTGGTGGGAGTTGGGTGCATATAGGTTGACTATCGTATATGTAATGTTATTGATAGAGCATACTAGAATAATGTAGGTACCGTTTGGATCTATTTTAGTAGTAATAGGGGAGTAGGCAACAGTGTTTTTGATAGCAATTAGGGTACCTATTTTTTTCTTGCTGAAATGCGAATGGAAGATATTAGGGAATAAACGGTGAGCATCTACTTGTAGTAGGTGGGTTTCTTGTATGCACAAAATATCAACGTTAGAAGTCAGAGCTTCTTTCCACATATAAGATCTTTTCTGGGGACAATTGAGACTTTTAACATTAAGGGACATGATCTTAAGACGCATGATGCTGAAGAGGAGGCAAATACCTAGGTGTTATAGAGTCAATGGAAATACAATGCTATTATGGTAATACAATGCTATTATACAATACTGAGAGAATGACACTGCGGTCAAATAAAGTCAGAGGACAGGCAGGTAAGAAGAGGAAAGAGTAGGAGGGGACTGGGGGGAGAGCTAAGGAAGGAACAAGGTAATAAAAAACTGGTAATAGGAACAAGCAGGACGGTAACCGCCATCTATAGGGCTAGAGAAGCCGGAGTGTGTAGGCAGTTGGTATCAGATAAGCCGCACCATACATGAGAAGGGTATTTGCAAACTGCCCAGATGTTGCAGTGCAGAAGGCACTGATGCACGTAACGGCGGGCAGCACAGCACCAATGCAAGGGTTATGTTTCCTTTGGAATGTCATCCTCATGAGAACAGTCCAAAGCGTCAGTCCCCTGAAGTTGATGGAAGGGAGGGAGCCCCCGAAGTTCCCCGATGGTAATGGTATCCGCCACAACTGGAGGAGTTGTCTTCCTTCATCAAGTGTCTTGATGACGCGAGTTTGTCCATTTTTGCAGACTAATAACTTCTAGGGGTATCCCCATTTATAGGTGACGTCTTGATCACGGAGAGCTGCTGTGATGGATAGTAGCGCTCTGCGCTGGCGGAGGGTGGTCATAGATAAATCAGTAAAAAGCTTGATTTTTTGGTAAGGAGCCAGGAGTGGGTTCCTTTTCCGTGCCACAGCCATTAGGGCCTCCTTAGTATGGAAGAAATGGATGCGCAGAACATTAGGGCCTAGGTGCGGAGGCTTGGGAATTCTGTGGGCCCTATCAATAATCATGTCAGGAGCCGGGATCTGTGGTAGGAGCGCTTTCATGAGCCATTTTAGGTACGGTTGTAATTCCTGGGGAGTCACATCTTCAGGTATGCCCCTAAATTTTTTTGTTTGATGGCTTTGAGTTGGTCAGCCATGTCATTGTGGGCATCTAATAACTGTATTTTGGGAGGACGCAAATTCACTCATTTTTGTTTCAATATGGTATAT
Source organism: Bufotes viridis (assembly GCA_033119425.1). Lineage (NCBI taxonomy): Eukaryota > Metazoa > Chordata > Amphibia > Anura > Bufonidae > Bufotes > Bufotes viridis. Next base: position 327,280,181 of record CM065592.1, on the reverse strand, counting down.
TTTGTCCTCAGCTGTCTGCAATCTGGCAGAGAGGGGGTTAAGCAGTCCCGCAATGTCCGCATGTAGGGAGGACTTCAAAGCCAGTAGCATGATTTGAAGTAAATCCTCTGTGACAGTGGATAAGTGGATAAGGTGTGCACTGATCTCCGCAAAGACATTGAAAAAGGCAAACGCAACAAGTTTATTAGAGATTCGGAAGACTATCTCTCCAAGTGGGTCTATAAATGGCAGGACTTATCCGGTACCGCTATTCTGTTGCACAGGCACCCATTCCACAGATCAAACTCACAATCCTCCGGATCCGGCAGCGACTATGCACCTGGTACTCGCCATTCTGCTCCTTTTTTAGGGAAAAAGAGGGCACAGCCAAGAAAAACACAAGACGCGCCGGACGCCATTATAGGAGGAGTCGATGCGCCACGGACAACGAGATCTCAGGTACCGATAAATCCTTAGTACTTAACATATGATCTAAGACTCTGAGTCCCCTTCAATTGCAAGTTTTGGGAAAAGGATTGTCTTTTTGCCCTACTGGATCGATCGATACTTTTGAACTTGAAATGGATCTTCAGCGCTTCTATCGCAATACACGGTTGAAAGCACACTTTTCTGAGACTGAGCAACCAATAGTACCCATGCAGACTGATACTAATTTGGGTCTCTCACTTAAACAGTTGGGACTTAGGATTAAAAGTAATTTTTCACCACCAAAAACTTATCATCCCATAGAGACTTTTGTGTCTCTGGTCCAACGCGATATATCGCATGCTTTGGAGGAATATAAAAAAGGCAGAGCTTATATTACACATAATTTGTCAAATCTTGAGAAGCAGGCACTCGATTCATTGTTGCAGGATGATACGCTAATTATTAAACCAGCTGACAAGGGGGGCGCCCTGGTGGTCTTGGACAGGGACTATTACGTACAGGAAATTTTACAACAACTGTCTGATGATGCCACGTACCAATGTCTTTCTTCCGATCCAGTTTTTTCCATTAAACATAAGTTACAAGAAATTGTTAAAAGACATTTGGGTGCTGGCACTATCGACAGTAAATTGTCTGAATTTTTGATAAATACATATCCGATAACTCCGGTTTTTTATACCTTACCTAAGGTACACAAGTCCCTCTCCAGGCCACCAGGACGCCCAATCGTAGCCCTAACTGATTCTGTACTGTCTCCACCTGCCATTGTCCTAGACAAGGTCTTGACGCCTCTTACCAAGATTATGCCGTCTACGGTCTTATCTATTAGACACCAATCAATTTTTGGAGGACATTGTCGGGACATGTATGACAGGTGAAGATATATTGGTTACATTTGATGTATGTAGCCTATATACTTCTATAGAACATTGCAAGGGTATACAAGCTGTACAGTGGGTTTTGTCATCATCTACTTATAACAATCAAGAAAGAGAATTCCTGTTGGAATTATTATATATTGTTTTGCATGAGAATTATTTTTTATTTCAGGATACATACTACCAGCAGAGATGCGGGACCGCGATGGGTTCGAATGCCGCACCGCCTTACGCAAATTGTTATATGTCGTGGTTTGAGGATCAATTTGTATACAAGAATGAACTGTTTATTCATCATTGCATATTTTGGAGAAGATTTATTGACGATGTATTTTGCGTTTGGTGGGGCGGCATTCGAACCCTCGAGGTTCTTGCAGAGTTTTTGAATTCAGTTTGGGAAGAGTTGAAGTTTACGATGCATCATGATTGATATAAAATAAATTTCTTGGATGTGTGGATACATAAGGATGATGTAGGGTTAGTACACACTGATTTGTATACAAAAGAGACGGACAGAAACAGTCTCTTGCATTATACTAGCAATCATCCACAATCAGTTAAGAAATCTTTGCCATATTCGCAATTCCGTCGTGTTTGTAAAATAGTTTCTGAGGGTAATGACAGAGAGAAAAGATTAGACGAGTTCACGTTAAGATTCACGGAAAGAGGTTATCCCCCATCGTTATTACAGACTGAACGACAGAGAATACATACCATCAAGCCATTGGATACTCCAAAGGCACCCCGGATTCCTTTTGTCACCCAATATCATCCTTGGATCAATAAATGCTCCGGTGTTATTAATAAACACTGGAACATTTTGACTAAAGCGTATCCCTCTATTGAGGCTTTTCAACAACGCCCTATGATTTGCTACAAACGCCCACGTAACATTAGGTGGCAGTAGGTGGCAGTAAGTCCCAGTTAAGACAAATGACTCTATCCACTCCCAGGAAGGGCACTTTCCCTTGTTTGCAATGTATAAATTGCTCTAGCGTGATAAAGGGGGAATTTTTTGCCCATCCACAGACGGGTCAACGATTCCCTATAAAAGGCTTTTTCACTTGTAACAGTAATTTTGTCATTTATTAAATGTCCTTGTGGACTTGTGTATGTGGGCGAGACTTCAATGCGTATGAAGGATCGCTTCTGCAAACACAAGTCCACGATACGCAATCGGAATTTACTACTACCTATTCCCTTCCATTTTGACCAGTGCCGTCACAATGTCTCGCAGTTACGGTTCCAAATTGTGGAACAGGTAGCTATGCCGAGACGAGGAGGTGATAGGATGAAAATCCTCAAGAAACGTGAATCCTTTTGGATTCATAAATTACAAACGTTACATCCGAAAGGTTTAAATAGGGACTATGATTTACATAGTTTCCTTTAAGCACTCAATGTAGTCAGTTTCCTGATACTCTTTATACTCGGTTTTTTGTATATTTTTTTGCAATTTTTTTCATTCCATAGATTTTGTTTGGGATATTTTGATTTTCAATGTACATTGATTATTTTATTTATTTTTTGCATTATAGAAACCGTGAAGGTGATATGGTCCCAACACTTCCATTTGGATGGTCTATTTAGCTTTTTTCATATGTTTACATGTTGCCATGGTATCTTGACGTCATGTCCGCTTAGGCGGGGTATTTAAATGTGTAGTACATGTCTGTGGTTTATGTTGGAGGAAGGCTCATTGTATTGAGCCGAAACGCCGCGTCACATTGTCTTGCTCTACGTGACCAATAAACAGCAATCAATTTGAACTTGGTGAGTGCCGGTCCATTTGTTCTAGGCTTATTAGAGGTAGGCAATAACTGAAAGGGGTCACTGGGCACCATGTTGTAAGGCAGTTCATGCCTGTACACACTGACCTGTGGTCGATCCGGGGTGTCCGGTTCGGCTGCCTGAGGCCGCGAGCCACCGAGCAGGTAATCTTGCTGTGCACGGGCGCCATATTGGATCCCAGGAGCTGTGTGTCGGGGTTTTGGCATCCTCTGGAGTCGGTGGGAACGACGGAGGCCAGGTGTTCAGCAGGTTGGCGATGGCAGGAAGGTCCGGCCGAGACAGTGAGCGAGCTGGCAGAGCGGGCGACATGGTGCTGACAGGAGACACCGACGGAGCCTTGTTAGTGGAGTCGGCGCCATCTTTAGGTCTTCCCCTGTCGAAGAAGATCTCCAAATTGCCATCTTGCAGTTTCGGCAGCTGCCTCTTTGACTTCCCTATAGTGGCAGGGGAGGGATTGGGCATCAGCGGGTATGGTATGGTGCCGCTCGGGTGCAAGTTGAGAGGGGCAAGCGAGATTGTAGTCGCTGGGGTGCCGGAGCTCTTCTCTTAAGCGGCCATCACGTTCAGCAGCCTCGGGCGGGTGTGACGTGCTCACAGCTCAGGGGACACAAGCTATCAAAGTTTCCTTTTTAATCCCAACAAGGGGGAAACCTCCTCTGCCCCAAAACCAATGATGCGATCCAGGTAGGAGGGGGTTGACTCTGCTCCTTTGTATAGATCCAGGAGTAGATCATATGAAATCTCTGGATAATCAATATAATAAGAGAAGGGTACCAAATAGAACTTCAGTCTCCTCCCCCTCAAAAGTTTGTAGAAACTCTTCTCCCTCCTGGTCAATAATCCTGCCTAAATTCAAGTATTGTAGATCTTGTGCGTTTAGGAGCAATAAAACCTGTCCCTCAAGTAGAGTACTCCAGACTCTTCATTATAAAAAAAACCAAATGGAATATTCAGGACTATAATAAATCTAAAACCTATGTAACAAATGTTTTAGGTTACATACAAAAAATTCAAGATGGAATCAGTAAAGTTAGCGGTAAAATTAATCCGGAAGGGGGCGGTAATGGCCACACTAGACCTAAAGGATGCCTATTATCACATTCCAATTCAACCCAAATTCAGGTATCTTCTTCGGTTTGCAGTCCCACTACAGGGTCACACTCATCATTTCCAGTTTACCTGTCTTCCGTTTGAAATCTCGTCAGGCCCCCAGGATATTCACCAAAGTCATAGTGGAGGTGGTAATAAGCTTCAGGACATTCTAGTAATCCTATACCTAGACGATCTGTTAATAGTGTCAGACAACAAAGAGCTTTTCCAGGTTCATCTACAGTTCATGTCACACCTTCAGACCTTGGAATGGATGATAAATTTGGAGAAGTCCACTCTAGTGGTCCACCAGAAAGTCGCTAAATATTCTTGGGGATTTTGCTATATTCCCATCTTGAGAGATTGTTTCTTCCCGAAAAATTTGGGATCTAAAAGACAAGATACACCAATTCGAGAAAATGTCAATGTGCACAAACAGGGAAAGCATGAAGGTTTTGGGAATCCTATCCTCATGTATACCCACAGTAGCTTTGTCCCAGTTCCACATGAGACCCCTTCAACAATTTGTTGAGGTCTCAGATGACTCTGAAGCAAAAAATTATCCTGACCAAGAAAGTCAGAAACTCTCTGAATTGGTGGTGTCAAGACAAGAACCTATAAAACAGAGTATTTTAGAAACAGAAATCAGCTCTTTCCCTAACAACAGACACAGGCTCTTGGGGCTAGGGAATGCACATAGATCAAGAAGTGTTTCAAGGAACCTGGACCAACACCATCAAATTATTTCATACAATTACAAGGAACTAAGAGCAATATGGGAAGCCCTGAGAGCGACGCAAAGTCATATAAAATATCGACATGTCCTAACCCATTCAGACAACTCGACAGCAGCAGCATTCATTCAGAACCAGGGGGGAACAAGACACAGTCATCTACAAGACCTATCTCATCAAATCTTCAATTGGGCAGAAAAGAATGTAATATCCCTTTCAGCAGTACATCTAAAGGGATCACTAAATACGAAAGCAGATTTTCTCAGAAGACGGAGTCTGGACCCAGGCAAATGGTCCCTCTCTCGAGAAGCTTTCCAAATGATCACAAATCAGTGGGGAACTCCGACTTCCCAGAAATTTACCCATGGCCGTGGATGCCTTCAGTCACAACTGGTCCACGAATCTGGTGTATGCATTCCCTACATTTCTAATAGAAACATGTACCCTGATCTTAGTGGTACCTTATTGGCTCAGGAGGGCCAGGTTTGGGATTCTGAGATCCCTACGTCAGGAAGATCCTATTCTTCTCACCTGGAGTCAGGACCTGTCAACCCAGGGTCCAATTTGCCAGCCACATCTCAGGATTCTAAGGTTGTCAGCATGGATTCTGAGGAATCCATCCTGCTCAAGTTAGGCTTATTTGAAAATTTGAAAAAGTACTGAGATCTCTACTACTTAGTAGGAAATCTAATACATCTAGAGCTTACTTGAAAGTATGGAAAAAAGTTTGCTTCTTTGAACGGGGGGACAAATTCTGTCAGTCATCTCCGAATATTCCTCTCATCCTGGAGTTCCTGCAGGAGGCTCTAGATTTGGGTCTAGCCCCAAATACCCTTAGAGTTTAACTCTCAGCTTTAGGTGCCCTATATAACACCTGTCTTACTGACATGCCTTGGGTAGCCAGGTTTTTAAAAGCAGCCGATAGGATTAGACTTACAATAAAAAACCTGGTAGCACCTTGGAATCTGAACACTGTTCTATAAGCTATTTCATTATCTCCTTTCAAGCCTTTAGAATCTCTAACCATTAGATGCCTCACACTTAAGACCATTTTCCTAGTAGCCTTATCGTCAGCTACAGTAAACGGGTCTGCGAGCTCCAAGCTCTTTCCATTCAACAACCTTTCCTAATAGTTTTTGAAGACAAGTTAGTTTTCAAACTACATCCCAGTTTTTTACCTAAAGTGGTTACCTCTTTTCATAGGTCCCAAGACATTGTGATACCATCCTTTTGCACCAATCCTACTAATGACCAGGAGGCTACATACCATAATCTAGATGTTAGACATTTAGTTTTGCGTTACCTCGAAGTCACAAAAAATTGGAGAATAGATAACCTTTTTGTTCAGTTCTGTGGACCAAATCAGGGAAAAAGAGCAGCAAAGAGTTCCATTTCACGTTGGATAAGAACGGCTATTACTGAAGCATACAAGGCAGTAGGAAAGGAGGTCCCTACTTCCCTTAGATCTCACTCTACCAGGGCTGTGGCAACTTCCTGGGTGCAAAGATCTTCGGCCTCCTTAGAACAGATTTGTAGGGCCGCTACCTGGAAGAAGGCCCATACTTTCACAAAACACTACAAATTAGATGTGTTTGCAAATTAGGATATGGCCTTTGGACGCAAAGTCCTTAGTGCTATAGCCCCTCCCTAAAAATATTTTTTTCATTGTTAATTCTCAGGATGTGCTGTCATTGAGATGACTGGGGAAATGAGTATTACATTTACCAGTAATCCAGTTTCCTGCAAGTCTCCCATCCCTTTTTTCTCTTTTTCTTTTTTTTTCTATGTAAAGTTTATCTCTTTATCCTGGTGTCCATTGAAAATATACTGGTTGTGGAGGGAATTTAAACCTCTCTGTGTTTTTCCTGTCCTATCAGTGGAAAGTCAGTATCAGAATGTCATGAAGACTTCTGGGAAACCGGATTATAAAGAAAGAGAGAGAGGCAGAGAGAATTTATTTAAGTAAATAGGTGTGTGTGTGTGTGTGTGTGTATATATATATATATACACACACATGCAGTATCTCACAAAAGTAAGTACACCCCTCACAGTTTTGTTAATATTTTATTATATTTTTTTATGGGACAACACTGAACATATGACAATTTGATTCAATGTAAAGTAGTCAGTGTACAGCTTGTATAACAGTGCGAATTTGGTGTGCCCTTAAAATAACTCAACACACCAATTAGCCATTTTCCCACCCTGGTGTCATGTGACTTGTTAGTGCTACAAGGTCTCAGATGTGAATGAGGAGTGTTAAATTTGGTGTTACTGCTTTCACATTCTCTCATACTGGTCACTGGAGGTCCAACATGGCACCTCATGGCAAAGAACTCTATGAGCATCTGAAAAAAAGAATTGTTACTCTACATAAAGATGGCCTAGGCTATACGAAGATTGCCAACACCCTGAAACTGAGTTGCAGTACAGTGGCCAAGACCATACAGCGGTTTAACAAGACAGGTGCCACTCAGAACAGACATCGTCATGGTCAGCTAAAGTTGTCCTTTTAAAATAGACATATGAGTGCTGCCAGCATTGCTGCAGAGGTTAAGGGGGTGAGGGGGTCAGCCTGTAAGTGCTCAGACCACACGCCGCACACAACATCAAATTGGTCTTCATGGCTGTCGTCCCAGAAGGAAGCCTTTTCTAAAGATGATGCATAAGAATGCCTGCAAACAGTTGAAGACAAGAAGACTAAGGGCATGGATTACTGGAACTATGTCCTGGTTCAGATGGTGTCCAGCAAGTGTGGTGGCAACCAGTTGAAGAGTACTAAGACAAGTGTGTCTTGCCTACAGTCAGGCATGGTGGTGGGAGTGCCATGGTTTGGGGCTGCATAAGTGTTGCCAGCTGTGGGGAGCGACAGTTCATTGAGGGAACCATGAATGCCGACATGTACTGTGACATACTGAAGCAGAGCATGAACCCCTCCCTTCGGAAACTTGGCTGCAGGGCAGTATTCCAACATAACGACTCCAAACATGCCTCCAAGATGACCACTGCCTTGCTAAAGAAACTGAGGGTAAAGATGTTGGACTGGCCAAGCATGTTGCCAGACCTAAACTCTATTAAAGGTCTGTGGGTCATCCTCAAGGTGGAGGAGCGCAAGTTTTCTACCATACACCAGCTCCATATTGTCATCATAGAGGAGTGGAAGAGGATTCCAGTGGCAACCTGTGAAGCTCCAGTGAACTCTATGCCCAAAAGAGTTAAGGCAGTGCTGAAAAATAATCGTGGCCACAAAATATTGACACTTTGGGCACAATTTGGCCTTTTTCACTTAGGGGTGTATTCACTTTTGTTGCCAGCAGTTTAGACATTAATCTCTGTGTGTTGAGTTATTTTGAGGGCACACCAAATTGACACTGTTATACAAGCTGTACACTGACTACTTTATATTGTATCAAAGTGTCATATCTTTAGTGTTGTCCCATGAAAAGAATAAAATATTTACAAAAATGTAAGGGGTGTACTCACGTTTGTGAGATACTGTATGTGAGCACATATAGACAGATCTAGCACATATTTAAACATCATAATGATTGTTGAGCGAAGCAAAGCATTCGAGGCGGGATTCGATCAGAGATTTAGCAAACATTCGATTTGCAACAAACCTGAATTTCCTCGTGCTTAGTGGTAATGAATCAGGTTTTCCCAAAATGGTGGCTACATGTGTTAAAAAGTGAAAGTTAGAAGCCCAGGAACTCAAGATCACCCATAATGCCATGCAGCCAGCCAATCCGCAGGTAGCCATCCCCTGTGATGTCACAAAAATATAAAAGCCTCATCCTGCATGGTCTCCGCCATTGTCCAGTCAGCTTAGCATAGGGAGAGACGAGACAAGCATTCATTCGCCAGGGACAATGTTGCTGTAATAATCCAGTGGCCATGATTGATCTGTCCACCATGTTCTGCCAACTTGTCTTAACTCTAATAATTTTAAAAGCAAAATACTAGTTTCATAGAAGGGAGGGATCCATATGGGATTACGGTCATCCCTCAATTTTATTGCTTTAAGGAAGGTTTTCCCGCCCTAATGCGTGTGTACCATCTCTGATATCATCACACAGGAAGACAGGGGCTGTTGCATATACGCTCTGGCTCCTCCGATTGCCGCTGGGGGAGCCAGAGAACACCCGGATGACCACTGCATCTGAAGGGTTAAAAATCTGCCACTGGCATTACCACGGGTTGAGGACATTGGTGCCGAGTGTCTGCTTTTTTAAATAGCAGATACCCATCAGTAAATTTACTGTTTGCGGTCAGGAAAGGGTTCATTTCTAAGCCTCCACACTGAGATTGGGCCATCAAGTGGGAAGAATATGATTAGGCAGAGTGGCCTGGCTATACCTGGTTTATAGCAATTCGTGATTAATTCATAATTAATCAAATCGCAGCACTTCAGAGAAACTGTCGAATCGAACTTTTAAAACTTTGTTCGTGTCTAATCATAATGTATGTAATACAATATATATTACCTTTCTCAAAGTTTTGGTTGCAATGCAGCTATTTTGCTTGTCTCAAAATAGCCACTTGGGGAGGGGTTATGTGATGTCTTCTGATCACTAAAGTTTATGTAAGGTATTGGGCTTCAAGAAAATGGTACCTACACATATGCACATGGGTAAAAAGAAAAAAGTGGGGTCGGCAAAAATGGACAATGCCAGATGAATTTGATTAGAATCAGGCAACCGTAGATTACCTTACGTCCTACCAGCAGCACAGATGGGGTTAACAACCCCCCGTGGACTGGCAGGACCGGCGGAATGTTTAATGAGCCCAAGACTAATAACTCAATTTAACAATTAAGTATCTCCTTAAAAGGAGGAAGTCAACCCCCAGCCCACTGTGTTTTTTTCTGTCCTCCTGGACAGGTGGACTAGGCAGTTTGTTCCCCCCTTTCTTATGAAAGTGCGGGGAGCCTTTTTTTCGTTTGGGTAACGGCTTGCCCTTTTTTCCTAGGTACCTTGTCAGTTTGGCCGACAGCTTATTTGCTGCCGGCCCCGCGCAGTTGCGCCTGGCTGGGGTATTTTGGCGGCGTCCTTGGTCCAGGATTCCCGGTCCTTGTGCGCCGCCATCTTCCGGAGGTGACGCGGGGACTCTCCTTTTGCATCACCTCCGGGTAATCCGGCCGTGTTTTTTTCACGGGCACGATTTTTTTCATAGATGCTATTTTTTTATGCATCTTCCTGTGGAGGATTTACTGGGGGAAGGGTGGATTGGCTATCCCTCCCTTCCCCTATTTTGGGAGGCTGTGTGCTCCAGTTCAGTCTCTGGCTACATATGCTTTTCAGCTAGATCCCAGAGTCCTAAAATTGGTGTTGTTCCACTTGTGGTGTTTTTTCCTCAGCTGCCTCCGGTCTGTTTTCTTCCTCTCCTGCGTAGTTAGGTGGTTTACAAATGTTTTATTTGTCCCTTTTTTCCCGCAGTGATGTCTTCTCCGCGGGATTCGGAAGGCAGGAAAGTGGATTCCAAGAAGAAGCATCTATCCTGCTACCATTGCAGCAGTCAACGGTTATTGTAAGCTGATCATACCTGCACTCGTGAGATCGCAGAAGCTAAACAGCTTAGGGCTGGGCTAAGACCAGCTTGGGAGACCGGTTGGGAATCCCTGGGTCTGTTGACTTAACCTACACCAGGTGTTACAGCTGCTGTTAGAGGTTTCTGACCTCTAGTGAACCTACGTTGCAGGATATGTATCAATGGCTCTATTAAAGGAGTCATAGGCCTGCTGGATGGAAAGGCTTCCTATTCGTGCCCAGGCCCCTATGGAGACCTCTGTCCCGGTGAGAGACCTTCTTGGTCTCCTTAGTTTCTTCCTCCTCGGATGAGGAGGAGCTGACTTTGTGTTTTCTCCCTGGAAAGACACAGAAGTTGCTCAAGTCCATCAGGTCGGGGGACCATGATGTTGACTGTGGGGAGCCTCCCGTTCCGCTACTCGGGCACATCGTGTCTTCAGAGCGGATGAGACCCTCCTCTCTATCATGATATAGAGTGGAAAAAACCTGGAAAAGGTCCGGTTTTAACAAAGAAGTTTAAATCCATGTTCCCGATGGCTTAACCCTTGGTGGATTCATGGGGATCCATTCCCAAGGTGGACATGGCTATTGCCAACTTGTCCAAGCGCACTCTGGTTCCGGCAGCGATGGGTCTAGCTGCAGGACCCCCTTGCAGAGTGCACACTAAGACAGGGTGTTACGGCAGCTACGGCTTCCGCTTCCACAGCCATAGCGGCTTTTGAAGTCTCTACGTTCCTCCGATCTCGCCTGGATCAAATTTAAGTTGATGTGAACCAGAGGTTTTTTCCAGGACGACATACTGGCTGTTTTCTTGACCATCAACCTGGCTACGGACTTCTTGTGCGATATCGCACAGCTCCAGTTGAAGCTAGCGAGGGAGCTTCCCGCTAGCAAAGCAAGTCCTGGGAACAAGGCCAAACACAGATCCTTGCTCTTGAAGCTAAGCAGCAGGTCTGTGGCTCATGGGAGACCAAGTGCTCCTTTGGCACCCTGTAACAATACTATCAAATAATGTCAGGGGCCTATATATAGCGTGGCCCATATTCCATTTTGGCTTGAGCCTTGGGTCGCTGACAATTCCTCAAAATACGGCTTATATGGGAGGAGCCTGAGATGGAAAATCCACCTCCTGACTACGGGCCTCTTCGAGGCTCTTGGTTAATTCCCGTTACTCCTGCCAATAAGCTTCCCCATTCCTAAGCTTCATGTACCCGTCGGGAGTCGTCTCTCCCACTTCTGAGAAGAATGGATCCAAGAGATCTCGGATCCCTGGGTCCTGAATATCATTTCCAACGGTTATTTAGTCAACAACACCTCTATTCCTCTGGACAGGTTTGTCAAGATCAACCTTCTACAAGCTACCAAGGAGGCGATCCTAGAGGCTTACATTCAGGACTACATTTGCAAAGGGGCTCTGGAGGAGGTTCCGGCAGGAGAACGGGGCCTAGGGATCTATTCTCCAGTTTTCTGGTTCCCAAGGCTTCAGGAGATCTCCGGATGATTATCGATCTGAGATATTTCAATCGATTTATAAGGAAGGTGAAGTTTCGTGTAGAAACCATCAGGTCAGTAGTTCACGTCGTCAATCCTGTGACGTGATGGCAACCCTGGACCTCAAGAATGCATATCTGCACATCCCGATCCATCCTGGTTCCAGGAAGCATATCAGGATCACGGTCCAGGTGTCCGGTGTCGTCAGGCATCTTCTGTTTGTTGCCCTTCCCTTTGGCATTTCTTCTGCCCCTCACACTTTTACCAAGGTGGTGGTTCTGTGGTGGCGGCTTTGAGGCTTCAAGGACTGACCATCATTCCTTATCTGGACGACTGGCTTTGAAAGCCTCTGCTCTAGCGGTCCTAACCCAACTTCTTCAGGTAACAATCTCCTTTCTGTTCCACCTAGGTTGGATCATCAGCTGGTAGAAGTCGAGCGTGAGCCCGTCGACTTCAGTAAGATATCTAGGCTTCATAACCGACTCCACTGGGATGTCGCTCCAGTTGACTCCAGAAAGAAGATTCGGGTTCAGAACACGGCAAGTTCCTTTCCCGGCGAGTTCCAATCCGGACTCTCATGAAGATGTTGGGGCTCATGTCAGCGTCTGCGGAAGCAGTCCCTTGGGCTCTATGGCACCTCCGCCCTCTACAGTCGGAGGTCCTCTCCTAATGGAATGGCAGCCCTGCTGGGCTAAACTCCCTGTGCTCCCTGACTTGGCAAACTCGGTATTCCCTCAGATGGTGGTGCCATCTTTTAGACGGGAAGTCTATGACCCAGCCAGTCTGGGTCATATTGACTACGGATGCGTCCTAAGTAGGCTGGGACGCTCACCTAGACGACTCTCCAGTTCACGGGACCTGGTTTCCTCAGGAGTGGCTTCTTTCATCCAATCTCTGCGAGATTCAAGCTATCCGGCTAGCCCTCCTTCACTTAGCCCCGCAGATCCGGGGCAAAGCGGTGAAAGTCCAGTCAGACAATGTGACTGCGGTACTTTACATCAACCAGCAGGGAGGCACGAGATCACTTCCCCTCCTGTCAGAGATCGGGGTGATTCTGGATGAGGCACAGTTGTACCTTCCCACTTATCTGCGATCCACATCCAAGGCTCCCTCAATATGATAGCGGCTGAGCCACGGTCTTCCGTCGGTGGAGTGGTCTTTACATCCGGAGAATCAAGCAGATAGTCCTCAAGTGGGTATGCCAGAGGTGGATCTCATGGCAACAAGGTTCAATGCCAAGGTGGAGAGGTTCTGCTCCCTTTACAGGAGGACAACCCCCTGGCGTTAGACGCTCTGTCAATATCCTGGAGGTTCAGGCTGGCTTACATCTTCCCTCCCTTTTCCATGATACCGAGGGTATTGATGAAAATCCGTCAGGATCAGGCCTTGGTGATAGCCATCATACTGTTTTGGCCGAAGAGATCCTGGTTTACCTAGCTCACCCAGTTGAGTCGAGGACAATATTGGAGGCTCCCCACAGCAGACCCTGGTGTCGTGGGACACTCACCTCTGCTCAGATCTGCACAGATTCAACCTGACAGCCTGGAGGTTGATCAGTCCCTTCCCAGAATAGAAGGGCTTTCAGAGTCGGTCCTGAGAACGCTGTCTCATTCTAAAGCGGACTCTACCAAGAGAGCCTACTCTTGTATTATGAGGATATTCTCATCCTGTTGTACCTCAACTGAGGTGGCGTCTGCAGATCCGCCCCTCTCCGCTATCCTTCAGTTCCTGCAAGACGGCCTTGATAGAGGCCTTGCCCTTCTACTCTGAAGGTTCAAGTTTCAGCCATCTCAGCTTGCCTTAACAGGCTTTTTTCTCAGGACCCGCTGATCAAACGGTTCCTTAAAGGAGCTGAAAGATTAAAGCCTACAGTACTGAGACCCCTTTTTTCAATGGGTTTTTCAGTAGTTCTCAGGGGTTAGCATCTCCCCCTTTGAACCGTGAGAGGAGGTGGACATCAAGTTCGTCACTTGGAAGTTTGTGTTTCTCCTTGCAGTGACTTTGGCCAAGAGGGTCTCTGAGCTTCAAGCTCTCTCAGCACATGAGCCCTATACCATTTTCTTACATGACCGGGACCTTCTTAGATTCCTCCCGTATTGTAGGCCTAAAGTTCCTTCCTTCCAGAACATCAACCAGGTGATATTCCTCCCGGTTCTGTCGACATCTACCACCTCCTCCTAGGAACCTGCTAGACATCCTCTGGACGTCTCGAGATGTCTCCGGATCTATGTGGATAGATCAAGGAGTTCAGGAAAGATGAGAATCTGCTAATCCTGTTGCCGGTAAGTTTAAAGGCTATAAGGCATCCAAACCTTCCATCAGTCGGTGGATTGAGGAGGCTATTAAAGAATCCTTTGTTTCCACAATCTCTGGACCCTCCGGGATTCGTGAAGGCCCACTCTACTAGAGTTGTGGCTACTTCTTTTGCCGAGAGGAGTCTTCTGCCTCTCAACATGATTTGCAAAGCTGCCTCCTGGAGCTCTGAATCGACATTCATCTCCCATTATAGACTAGATGCCAGTCTAGCTGAGTTTTCGGCCTTTGGGCAGACTTTTCTTAGTTCTGCCAGGCAGGAAGGCCCTCCCTAGGGGTTTCTTCTTGCTATCTCCCCATCTGTGCTGCTGGTAGGACGTAAGGGAATCGTTAATTTCTAACGATAATTTGTTTTCCCTTAGTCCTAACAGCAGCACACAAATTTCCCACCCTAGTAAGTCTAGTTTTTTTCTTGCTATAAACACAGTGGGCTGGGGGTTGACTTCCTCCTTTTAAGGAGATACTTAATTGTTAAATTGAGTTATTAGTCTTGGGCTCATTAAACATTCCGCCGGTCCTGCCAGTCCACGGGGGGTGGTTAACCCCATCTGTGCTGCTGTTAGGACTAAGGGAAATCAAATTATCATTAGAAATTAACGAATATAATGATTTTTTTGACTTGACAATATACTGCAGCATGCCATAGTATTTTGTCTGTTCAAAAACTGGATTTCCAGTGGAACGGATGCAAACTGATGCTTCGGATAGAATTTTAGCCCCATTGACAATCAATAGGGCTAAAAACTGAGCCTTTAAAATCCGATATTCTGATCCTGTGACGGATTAGAATACTGGATTTGCAAAAGCTACTGTGAAACTAGCCTAAGACAGGGCAGTCTTAGCTGACACCCCCAAATATTCATGAGAAGAACATCACAGAATGTTGTTACATGCCCCACAACTCTGCAACTACATGTAAACAAAGGGGCCAGAGCAGTACTATGTACATGTGGAAATAACAGTTTTCTTTTGCTAGACATCACTAATCTAATGTATATATTTGTGACCATCAAGTTTGCAGTGTCATTTTTTTCTGTAACTCGGACAACCCCTTTAATTCCAGTACTGCTATTTTACAATTAAGTTCGGAACTAGTGTTGAGCGAAGCGAAAATTGGTCTGAAGTTTAGGAAAACTTTGATTCTAAACGAATTCGAATTTCCTTGCGCTTCGTGGTAATGAATCAGTTTTCCTAAAATGGCGGCGGCACATGTTAGAAGCACGGGAACGTGAGATCACCCATAATGCCGTGCAGCCAACCAATCCACAGGTAGCCACCCCCCTGTGATGTCACAGCTAGGCACAGCCTTATAAAAGTCTACTGAGGAAAGGGAGACCCATAGCAAGACACTTATTGACTAGGGATTGTATTACTGAAACAAAGAGTGTTAGACGATATTGGAGAGGGAGATTGCAGGGAGAATACAGGGAGAGTATAGGAGACTGCTGAACTACAGAATTTCTACAATTTATGCAGTGGGAGATCTGGAGCCAAACACGGGAGGGGTACACTGTCTGCTACTCGGAAGACTATCTGTGAGGAATACACTGGCAGTGTACAGGTTCATAATATCAGTGGCAAGCAGGCTTTATGTATAGGTGGAGGGAAAATGCCATGCTCAGCAATGTAGGAATATTTCACACAGACACTGGGGGATGTTAGCGTGGCACTATGCAGGATATGTGGGCAGAAGGTGAGGTCCGGCCAGGTTACTAATGTGGCGCGACGGCTCTGTGTGAACACATGGAGCGTCACCATAAAGTGTCATGCGAAAGCCGTGCCACTCATTTAGCCTTACAGCCTGTTACAGCAACCGCTGCATCTTCCACCAGTCTGCACTCCCTCTCCAGCGGTCAGGGCCCGTCAATGTCATCAGAAGGAAGCTGTCGTTCCTTCCTATTGACTTCAATGTCATCGTCTCCTTGTCACTTGTTTCAACAGCAATCGATCACTGAGGCGATTGCAAAAAGAAAACAGTGTGTGCACTTATCCAGTTGCACAGAAGCTCAACGTGCACCTGGCCAAGTTGCTGGTACTACTGTCCCTCCCATTCCATGTAGTTGACTCTGCTCATTTCAGAGAACTGATGGCTTATGCCTACCCAAGGTGGAGAGTCCCATGCCGACATTACTTTTCCAAAAAAGCTGTACCAGCCCTGCACATATACGTTGAGCAGGAGCTGGGACAGTCCTTGGCCTCTCTGTGTCTGGTAGAGTTCACGCTACCACTGATGTCTGGAGTTATAACTATAGTAAAGGACAATATATGGCTACTTTCACATCTGCATTTTTGCTGGATCCGGCATGGTTCAACAAAAACGCTTCTGTCTGGATAATGCAATTGGCCAAATCCGTTATGAACAGATACGGTTGTATTATCTTTAAAATAGCCATGATGGATCTGGCACCAAAACCATTGTAAGTCAATGGGTGCCGGATCCATTTTCTTTTGTGTCCAAGAAAAATGTATCCGGCACCATTGCTCCACATCTGTCTTGCTCCACATCCCACTTCTTGCTCCCACTTGTAGCCACATGGGAACGCAGCAAAATGAAACGGAATGCATTCTGGTGCACTCCATTCTGTTCGGTTTTGTCTGCAATTGACAATGAATGGGGACAAAACGGGAGCGCTTTCCTCCGGTACTGACATCCTATGACGGATCTCAATACTGGAAAGGAGAAACGCTATGTTATTCACAGCCCACTCGGTAAATGTCGTTCCGGACCAGGCATACCAGCAACTTGGCCAGTTGATGGCAATGCCGCCTCCACATTGTAATCGTGGGATTTCTGCGCCCATGTCCTCCTCTTCCTCCTCATCCTCCACCTTGTCCTCACCCTCCAATGTAGGAACAGTTCACAGTGGTCCTCCATCATATCACCTACGCAAAGCTAGGCGTTGTCACGTAGTTTTGCACCTCATCAGCCTGGGCGAACTGAGCCACACTGGGGAGGAACTGCTCCGCGTCATCTATAAAAAAATTGAATACTGGCTGTCTCATCATCAACTGGAGATAGGAACCATGGATACTGATAATGAGAAGATCCTTTTGTCTGCACTGCATCAAGAAGGGCTGACCCATGCTCCCTGCACGATGCACGTCTTTAATCTCATTGTCATCCGGTTCCTAAAGTCTTTCACTGGACTGCAAGAGCTGTTAAAAATGTCTAGGAAATTGTGCATGCACTTCAGCCACTCTTACCATGCAAAACATACCCTATTCGAGATGCAAAGGCAATATGCTATTCCCTAAATCGTCTGATATGTGTTCCATATGTTAGACCTATACAAGAAGATGAAGGTAGTCAACAATTTCTTACTGTAGCAGATGGACAGATTTACTCCCTGGAGTTATTTCCATCTTAGCCAGTAGCTGCTCATGCGTGACACATGCCGTTTGCTCAGGCCATTTGAGGAGGCCACTTTATTTGTTAGTTTGCAGAATTATGGGATGAATTATGCCACTCCACTCCTTCACATCCTGACGGGGATGTTGAGAAATATCATTGGCAGACGTGCCATCTTCATCTCATGGCCACCTCAGCCCTGAGGAGGATGAGCTGGCAGAGGAGGAGGATGATGAGGAGGACATAAATTCCCAGGAATTTTATACACACCTAGGTGGTTTATCTGCCCAAAGGACAGGAGAGGAGTAGGAAGAGAATGAGGAGCTGGAGGAGGACGAAGATGATGAAGGTGACCCCGACAGACCATGGCAATATGCAGTGGAGATGAAGGCAGGGAGGCCTTCCGAGTCCCTTGTGCTCATGACCAGATGCATGCTGTCAGGATTTGGCAGAGGGATGACTACTGGCTATCCAGATTGTTAGACCGTTGCTACAGGTCAATAGAGTCTCAGTTTTAGGCGTACTCCAAGTACCCACACACGCTGGGATAGTAACGGAACAAAGCGTTAAGTAAGGAGGCGGAGTCAGAAGCAGCATCTAATTTTTATATTACTTATTAATATTCGATTCTGATATTAATAATTAATAATTTCCTTTTACATTGCCACCCATCTTCTACTTCTACTGCCTACAACAGGGCTTCTTGACCTACTGATATGTACATGTTACATTTTTAAAAGGATATGCATGTCACTGGGCCTTGCTATCACACTGCTGTTGTTGGGTTCTGCTACTACTGTGATCTGCCACCATTTTGTGTTGCATGCCACTGCTAACACCCCCCCACACACACACACACTCTGTCATGGGGCTACTATTGTTACTGTTACTGCTGCAACACTCTCCACTCTGTCATGGGCCCACTACTGTCACTGTTACTGCCACTAGTGCTGCTGCCACCTTCCCCACTCTGTCATGGGGTCACTATTGTCACTACTACTGATGCCACACTCCCCACACTGTCATGGGGCCACTATTGTCACTGTTACTGCCACTGCTACTGCCACCCCCCACCCCCACTCTGTCATGGGGCCACTATTGTCACAATTACTGCCACTGCTGCCACCCTCGCCACTATTGTCACTGTTACTGTTAGGCTGCTTTCCCACTCGCGTTTGGTGGGGATCCATCATGGATCTGCACAAACGCATCCGTTCACATAATACAACCGCATGCATCGTATCAGAACGGATCCGTTTGTATTATCTTTAACATTGCCAAAATGGATCCGTCTTAAACACCACTGAAAATCAATGGGGGGCGGATCCGTTTTCTTTTGTGCCATATTGTGTCAGTGAAAACGGATCTGTTATGCAGGCCCAAACCGTCAGTGTTTGGTCAGTGATTTCCATCAGTGATTTTAAGCCAAAACCAGGTGTGGCTCTAAACACAGAACAGGTGAAGATCTTTCCCTTACCCTGGGAACACACCTGAGCGTTTTTCAGCGCGTTCATACGCGCTGAAAAACGCTCAACATGTGAAAAGCCATGCATCCCTATGTGCATGGTTCACATGTCGGCGTTTTACAGCGTGGACGACCGCGCTGTAAAACGCCCTACGCGATCGCGTCGGCTGCCGTGACTATCACGCGCGATCCAACCCATATTCTATTATGGGAGCGCGCATATGACGCGCGCTTCCATAAAACAGCCACTTCGCAGCAGAAGCACGCGTCATATGCGCGCCCTGGGAACACGCAAAGTGTGTTCCCAGGGTTATACCTTATGTCTGTGGAGGCCCCAATCCTGGTTTGGGCTCGCAATCACTGATGCAAATCACTGACCAAAACAGTGACGTGTGAATGAGGCCTAAGCTTGTTTTTTCCTGTGCAGAATGTTAATAAAAACCTTTTGACCTTAAAAGTTGTAGCTATTGGAATGCAACAATAAAAAATGGAAAAAAAATTGCTTGGTCACTAAGGCCTAAAACAGGCCGGTCACTAAGGGGTTAAAAACATGTTAACATAAAAACATGATTTAAACAATAGTTCAGTTTCTAATGACAGAGTTAAGGTACTTTCACACTTGCGGCATGTCTATCCGGGAGGCTGTTCCGGCGGGTGAACAGCCCCCCGGATCCGCCATGCCGCAAGTTCCTGTGTGCTACCATGCTGCCGCTCCGTCCCCATTGACTATAATGGTGGCGGGGGGCGGAGCTACGGTACAGCAAGGCAGTGCAAAGCAGTGATCGCCGGACTAAAAAGTCGGACATGCAGTACAGTATAGTCAATGGGGACGGAGTGGCAGCACGGCAGCACACGGGTACTTGCGGCATGGCGGATAGCCATGCCGCAAGTGTGAAAGTACCCTTACTTTAGAGGTTACATAATTGTGAGATGTCTGGTAGCAAGAGCGCGGATTTTATTCAAAAACTGTTGACTAGCTAGGGAGACAGTGATAGAAATCCACCCTTTTAGCTCTACATCTAAGGGCTCATGCTCAGAACCGTATGTATTTTGCAGTCTTCAAAACACGGATCCGCAAACAAAATGGATGACTTCCATGTAATACCCATGTTACATCCATTTTTTTGCGGATCCATTGTAACAATGCCTGTCCTTCTATTTTTTTGCGGAACGGACTTGCAGACATACGTATGGTTTATCTTTATTAAAAAACAAAAAACAAAGAGGAGATTCCTCTTGTGAAAGAGTCAATCCTCATAGTAGTGGGCACAAGGAATGGCAAGGACTCGTGTGGTAGATGATGCTTGGGGGGGTGTCCCTAGAGATAACCCGATCTTGATTTCGCCCTGCCTAGAACGGAATGGCCGCCCTGATTGGGATGTATAGAACAGGCTAAGGTAAGAATAAATATAAGAATAAACGCACCAAAAATAATAAACAGTATAATAAATAGAAAACAATAAACAGTAGTACAAATGCTAGGTACATGTCAACTTTCATCAATCAATGATAAATTACACGGTAGCTTGAAAATGCCAGAGTTGTTTTACTGGTGATATTTACTGGTAATGTTATGGAATGTATCAAATTAACACGTCCCTGACATATGGATATGGAATGCACAAGGGGTCATTTGCAGGTTTTTTGCAGCCCCATTGAAATTAATGGTTCCGCATACAGGCCGCAAAAAACGCACATGGATAGAAAATACGTTCGTGTGCATGGATGCCCTCACACAAAATGCACAACGTGTGAAGGCACCCTAACCCTGGGTTCACACCTGAGCGTTTCTGAGACGCGCGTCATACGCGCGTTCGTGACTCTGGAGACCAATTGAAAAAGGCATATCTACACTTTAACGCGTGTTAAACGCACGTATTACTCGCGTTTTACGCGCGTTCCCATTGAAGTCTATGGGTTCAAACGCACGACAAAACGCCCCAAAGAAGCTCAAGAACTTCTTTGAGCGTAGGGCGTTTTTCAACGCTATGCAGGATTTGAAGAGCCCTTTCTGTGTAACGGCTGGGGGATTTTACTAATTAATTTGTTGAAAGAAGTCATAGTGTATTTATAATCTAGCAGAACGTATAAAATATTAGGTTTTTTGGGGCGACAAAGTGGTCAAATAATACGGGGTTCACCATGTGAGGTAAATAACACGATAACTTTATTCTTTGAGTTTGTATGATTGATTTTGATGATATCAAGTTTATTAATATATATATATATATATATATATATTTTTACTACTTTTGCATTTAAAAAATAAATCAATTTTCAGTTTTTATACCATTTTTTGGTAGGTGAGGTGACCAAAACTAGTAGTTATTATAGCATTGTTTTCTTTTTTTTTATTATAGACTGGGTCATTATGAACACAGTGATACTAAATATGTGTAGGATATTTTTCATTTTTGTTTCAATATTAAAGGACTGGATATGAGCATTTTTACTTGACTTTTTTTCAAAGGTACCGTTATCTTTTTATTGCACTGTATTGTAATAAATGTGTTTCACACAAAACATTCTCCTATTAGACTCTGCCTTTGGATTACCTAATAGGCATCCCTACATGGCATCCCAAGAGGTCACTGCTAGACCTCCAGATGCCATAGCCACAATGAGGTCCCTGCAACTGCACCTTAGGGAGCCCAATGCGGTACAGAGGTTGTCCCCTCTGTCTATATGCCACTCAGATGCTGCAGTTGCTATTGATTGCAGTATCTAAGGCATTAAATAACAGCGATAAGAGCTTTCTTTGATTTCTGCCATTATAGCAGGGCCACAGCTATATTACAACAGTTGCCCTGCTCTTCTTCACACAGGCACACTTGTATGCTCGTCCGAATGCGGCAATTGCTTACCACTCAGGACAAGCATACTCATCCTGCTTTGGCAAGGAATTAAGAAATTTTAATTGATGTATTTTTCTAGGTGTGCCTTGTTATATCATTGGGTAAAAGCTGATGAACCATTTTCATCACTAGTGTCACATCTGTTGTCATTTCAACTGTGCTTTTTATGTGTAGTGATGGTCATGTTATTAATTTTTGTAATCTACTTTATTGGAAAAATATGTGTAATTTTTTTTTTAAACTTTCTTTAAAGGGGTTCTCCAGGCTTTTAATATTGATGACCTATCCTCAAGAAACCCGGGACCCCTGCCGATCAGATGTCTGAGGAGATGGCACTCACAGTGTGCATGTGCAGTCTCTCGTCTCTCTTCCTGTCTGCTGCCGCTATGTCTATGGTAAGAAGGGAGAGAGAATGGAGACGGCACGTGTACACTGCGTGCGCCATCTCCTCATACAGCTGATCAGCTGATCCGCTGTCATCAATATTAAAGGCCGGAGAAACCTTTTAAAATGCCCCTTAGAAAATCTCAGTTAGAAAGAATCTGTAAGATGCATAGGCCAGCTTCGCAGCCTGCCACTGCTCCTTTTGCCTCAGCCACTTAGGGAGTCATTTATTATACTGAAATACGCCTATATTAGGTGTATTTCAGGCGCAGATTGCCATCTGTGACTTCTTCCCGCTCATGCCAGGTAGGCGTAGCATGGCCTGGGAAGGGGAATAAACATTAAGGGCTCATGCACACAAACGTTTTTTTTTTTGTTTACATTACATTTTTTGCGTTAATTTCAATGGATCCGCAAAAAACGGAAGTTACTCCGTATGCCTTCCGTTTCCGTATTTCCGTTTCATTCAGAGATAGAACATGTCCTATTATTGTCCGCATAACATACAAGGATAATACTGTTCTATCAGGGGCCAGCTGTTTCGTTCTGCAAAAACGGAATGCACATGGACGTCATCCGTATTTTTTGCAAATCCGTTTTTTGCAGACCGCAAAATACTTCAAAAGCCATACGGTCGTGTGCATGAGGCATAATGCTTATGAAAATGTGTAGAAGTCTGGTTTTCACTCCCCTTTTCTAAAATTCATATCCACACCCATCTCTTGGTTGAATTTCATAGACTTATCTTTTTTTGAACTGTATCAACCATGTAACATTGCACACTACCACCAGAAGAAGGCTTCTTGCTAAAATGCACATTAGAACAGACATGATCTCCATATGAGTTGGTAAATGTACTGTATTTACTTGTTAAGACCATGTAATATAATGATACACTTATCCACTTTAAATTGGAAATTTCTGTTTATATTACTGCATAGTGGAAGCTTGTTTCATACTGCATAATGATCAACCCTATTAAACTTGCATACTGTCTGGTAGGGCTCATCATCCTGATTAAAATGATATCTTTCTTTTGTCTGCATGCTAAACAGCTGCAGAGATATCTGTGTTTTTATTCATATCCAAATGTGTATGTTGGAGCACCAAGAAGTAGGGCTGAATTCTTGGAGCACTGCTTTGTCACACCTCCTGTGCTCTGCACACTCCCCACCCCCTTGATTAACAGGGCTAGGCATCAGCAAGGGATGTGTTTATCTTTATAAGCATAGAAAAAATATTCTTTATGTTTAGAAGCTAATATGTATTGCAGTTTTTTTTATATATTGTGCCTATGAATAAACCAGTAATTAATCAGTAATAGGTTTTAGGTTTCTAATCATAAAAACACTATTCTCAATATAGTAAGGCTTTTTCTTATATATTATTTAATATAGTATATCCTTTTATTATAGATTTAGTGAGATAGAGGGGGAAAAAAACTGAGTCTCTCCGGTGGCTTGAACTTAGGATCTCTACATGCAAGGCTGACCACTTATCACTAAGCTATAGCATTATTACATAGAGAAGAATTGTTTTTCTATACTTAGAAAACATAGATAACAAATAACAGATATGACGAAAAACACAGATATTTCTGCAGCAGTTTAGACAAAAGAAAGGTATTGTTTTAATCAGCATAATGAGCCCTACCAGGCAGTATGCCTAGTTTAATAGGGTTGATCATGCTGACAGAGCCGCTTGAACCTTTATTGTTCTTAATAAAAAAAATTATGGATCTGGAACCACTCTTGTTCCTTAGTAGTATATCCCATACTATGACTTCTGTAGAGACTATCATTAGTGTTGCTTGTGCAGTGCATGTACTAGCTGGATCAGCTGACTGTAATTACAGTCTACTGTGTCCCTAACACTTTAAAGAGGACCTTTCATCGGGCAAAAAATGGGAACTAAGTATGCTGACATGTAGAGTGGCGCCCAGGGCTCTCCCTGCACTTACTATTATCCCTGGGCGCCGCTCCGTTCGCCTGGTATAGGCTCCGGTATCTTCTGTAACTTGGTTATACTAGGCGGAGCCTAGTATCACTTGGTTATACTAGGCGTATCCTAGGCTGTAGCGCTGGCCAATCGCAGCGCACAGCTCACAGCCTAGCCTAGTATGACCAAGTCACAGAAGATACCGGAGCCTATACCGGGCGAATGAAGCGGCGCCCAGGGATAATAGTAAGTGCAGGGAGATCCCTGGGCACCGCTCTACATGTCAGCATACTTAGTTCACATTTTTTGCCCCAATGAAAGGTCCTCTTTAATTCAGCAACAAGGTATACTCATATTGGAAATATTAAAGAGGTTATGCCATGGTAGCTTAGGTTCTATAATTAAATGAAGATAGATAGACCAATGTTTTTGTAGCATAAACAATTTATTTAAGTATAATATAATAAATGTAACCAAGTGGCTTGAAAAGGCCGCAATGTCCTATTATTTACTAACAAATAAATAATTAATACTTACACCACATATTGTCCACTCAATAAATGAGTGACCTACCCCCATAGTAGGACATTGCGACGGAATACTGTTCCTCAGGGAGGGAGGGAGGGGTTTGATTGTTTCCAGCGCCGATAATGCGCAATAACTGTTATGTTCCTTCTTTTATAGGTTACCAGAGATGAAATCCGTTAGGCTTCTCATCAATCAGGCCCAAGACTTTGTCACTCGACAACCCTGGACTGTTGGCCCCCGTGGCAAGCACCTATTACAGGTAAGAAACTTTATTTAATTTAACACTGAGATCAATGGAAACGATCCTTATTGTTTACCCACAAATCCTCTGTGTCTTGTGGAATACAGGAGCTTAACTATAAAATCTAAGTGGTATAGGACTCCGGCAAAGCTCCACCAATTTTACCCATCAGTACCGGATACCTGTTGACTGTGGGTGCGATGACACACATATGGTGGGAATGCCCTGGGGTCTTTCCTCTATGGAAAGATATCTTTGATCTCTATAATCACCTTTGCCGGACTAATATATCTCCTGCTCCTCTGATTGCCGTACTCTTTATTTTCCCGGGACGGATTAAGCAGGTTAAGAAGGGTATCCTCTGATTCTTCATACTCGCCATGAGGCAGATTATCCCCCGTCAGTAAAGAATTTGTATCATAAAGACCCTCTATAAACCCTTCTACATCAACATGTCTGTAAGAGTGGAAGCCAGCCGTAATAAGATATTTCTGCAAATAATTATTGATCTTCTTTCTTATTTTTTTCAGAAATCCTAGGTTTTTATCATTCCATATGAGTTTGGGTACCATTTCGGAGTAACACATGTAAGTATTAGGTAAAATATTATGAATTCTCGCCCAGATCTTTTTAAATTCGGAAATGTACTTGTAAGAGCTGATCCTGCCAATGTCCTTTTCTCCTATGTGAAGAATTATGATATCAGGAATAGGAAGTGTTTTGGTCAATTTAAAGCATTCGTAGAATAAGTTCTTGAATCTCAATTCAGGAATTCCTTTCCAGTGGATGGAAATATCTTCCTTTAAACTAAGATTTAAAGCATAGTTCCTCTCCCGAGCTCTCTTCACAGCTCCTGTCACTATGTCATTTCCAACAATCCAGATCACAGAATGACCTGAAAGAACTAACATACTATTAACTTTGGACTAATGTAAATTTTATACCTGTTAGATCTCCACCTCCCTATTTGTTTTATTTCATCAACATTCATGTGTAGCCGATCCTGAATGAATGTGCAGAGAATTTAAGATCAGATAAACCTAGTTTGGCTAAACATTTCGTAAGGACAAAGTTGAATTTTGTAACAAAAGAATTATCAGAGTGAGTAAACAGAGGGGCGTTTGCAGTTTTTTTTGAATTACGAGTAATCCACCTATTTAGTGTTAACAACGTGCATAAATTGTTGCCGTGTAAAGCGTTTAACGTTAACCAGTGGCCTTTCTGCTTCTGATCGGTTTTTGACCTCCTGATGAATAATTTCAGTTGCGAAATTATAAAATTAAAATGAACATGGTCCTGAAAAAAAGCGTTTTGTAAGGGGATGAACACACTGAAGGTAAGATTCCGATTAGTTGATTTAAATTGTTAAAGTAAAAAGTCTGTTTTTTTCCTTAGGAGGCTGGACTCTTTTTAATCCAGCCAGAACTTGTTTTAACAAAACATTTGAATTGATAGATGGGATACCGAAAACTCTTAAAAAGAAGGATATGCCCGCCAAAGTTTTGATAATGGAACTAATGGATAATTTTCTATCCACCAGTTCCATCACAAAGGACAGGACTAGTTTTGTGTTCAAAGAGAACTTATCCGTGTTGGTGACCGAACAGTAGGATTTCCATAGATTCCAAGATGATACATATGCGTCTCAAATAGCCTTGGCTAACGAATTTTGCAATAAGTTTATAGTAGAGATCATAAAATTTCCCAAAGGTGATGAGGACACGGGATATTCTTTTTTGCTGCCACGGGTGGCATCTCTCTGAAGGTCTGCCATTTCTGTTGAGATAAAGCATCAGCCAATAGGTTACTTTTACCTTGGATGTATCTAGCTTTCAGCCAGATGTTATTCGCTAAACAAATCAAAACTATTTCTCTAAGCAAAGTAACGACATGCTCAGATTTGGATGACAGGCAGTTCAGAGCAAATATCACTCCTTTGTTGTCTCTATTAAGAAGGATACTTCTATTAGAGAGTTGAGATCTCCATATTGTTAGAGCCACCAACACAGGAAAAAGTTCAATGAAAACAGAGTTTCTGCCTGTGCATAACCGTCAGCATGACAAGCAGTTGCGTATTAAGGAATTCAATGTATGGCTTGGTGAATGGTGTTTGAACCAGGGATTTGGCTTTGTGTCTCATGTTGGCTCTAGCTGGAATGGAAAAGAACTGTACAAAAAAGATGGTTTGCATCTTTCTCTCAAGGGAACGAATGTCCTCAGTGAACAGTTCAAAGTTTTTGCTAAGGAACATTTAAACTAGGAAAGGGGGGCACAAAAAAGACAATCCATCGGTTCGGCTGCCCCCCGAAAAAACAATGCCAGAAGATGCCAGGAGCTGATAGGATAAGAAATGACAAGCTGAGAGTCTTGTCTACAAATTAGGGAATAAGATCAACGAACTTGAGTCTGTAATGGCATCTGAAAATATAGATTTAGTGGCTGTTACTGAGACATGGTTCAATGAGAGTAATGACTGGGATATAACAATACCTGGGTTCTCTCTATATAGGAAAGACAGAGAAGGCAAGAAAGGGGGTGGAGTGGCCCTATATGTGAAAGATAGCATAAAATCTAATCTAATACAAGCCAGCGAAACCAATTTAAAGTCAGTTTGGGTTACGTTGCAGCTTGGTAATCATAAGGTAACTCGTGTAGGTGTCATATACAGACCACCAAGCCAAGTAAAAGAATTGGATGATCTACTAGTTGAGGAAATGGCTAAAATGACATTGAAAGGGGAAGTTGTCATTATGGGAGACTTTAATATTCCTGATATAAACTGGAAAACCAAAATAGCTAGTTCTGCCAGGAGTACAGACATTCTAAATTCCCTACTGGGATTATCTCTACAGCAAGTAGTTAAGGAGCCAACCCGGAAGGAGGCCATTTTAGATTTGGTATTCACAAATGGCAATTTGGTATCTGATATTACTGTAGGGGAAAGCTTAGGATCCAGTGATCACCAGTCAGTGAGGTTTACTATAAGTACAGTGACTGAGTCACTCCACACAGAAACAAAAGTTTTAGATTTTCGGAAAACAGACTTTTCTAAAATTAGATCAGTGGTATACGAGTCCCTATTAGACTGGAACAATTTCAATGGAGTCCAAGAGAAATGGGACTACTTAAAATTGGCACTACTGAAGGCAACAGAAAAGTGCATTAGGCTTGTCAGTAAAGGCAAAAAAAGTAAGAGACCACTGTGGTACTCAGCAGAAGTGGCCAAAATCATTAAAAACAAAAAGATGGCATTTAGCAAGTATAAAAACACCCAAAACGAGGATGACCGGGAAATCTATAAGATGAGGCAGAGAGAGGCCAAGCAAGTTATAAGAGCTTCTAAAGCTCAGGCAGAAGAGAAATTAGCTCAGTCAGTGAAAAAAGGTGATAAGACATTCTTCAGATACATAAATGAAAAAAGGAAATTAAAAAAAGGAATTACCAAATTAAAAACAAAAGAAGGAAGGTATATGGAAGAGGATAAAGAACTAGCTGACTGCCTCAATGAATATTTCTGTTCAGTTTTTACAATGGAAAATGAAGGAGAAGGACCTCAGTTAGGGAGGAAGACTAATGAATCCTTTGATGCATGTGTCTTTACAGAGGAAGAGGTTCTAAGTCAGCTGTCTAAAATTAATACAAATAAATCACAGGGGCCTTATGGGATACACCCAAAGCTATTAAAAGAGCTTAGAGGTGTACTAGCAAAACCATTAACAGATTTATTTAACCAATCACTGGTAACAGGTGTCGTCCCAGAAGATTGGAAATTAGCAAACGTGCCAATTCACAAGAAAGGTAGTAGAGAGGAATCCGGCAACTATAGGCCAGTAAGCCTGACATCAATAGTGGGGAAATTAATGGAAACCATACTCAAGGAGAGGATTGTGGAACATCTAAAAACCCATGGGTTGATTGATAAAAAACAGCATGGGTTTACTTCAGGGAGATCATGTCAAACTAATCTTATTGACTTTTTTGATTGGGTGACTAAAATAATAGATGGCAGAGGTGCAGTAGACATCGCTTATCTGGACTCAGTGGCGGATCCAGGGGGGGGGCAATGGGGCAATTGCCCCCCCCGACATTGTGGCAGGCTGGCAGCACCGGCGGCAGTGACAGGAGGTGAACGCTTCCACTGTGGAAGCGTTCATCTCCATAGTGATCTGTATCGCCATCCTCTGGACAGCGATACAGATCGCTGTGCAGTGCGGCAGGGGAGGGAGAGGCGTCTCCCTCCCCTGCTCCTCTGATAGGCTGCCGGCCTCGTGCCGACAGCCTATCAGAGCGGTTCAGGTGGCGCGATGACGTCATCGCGCCGCCTGAGCAGAGGACAGAACGGGACACAGGCCGGAAGAGGCCTGCATCCAGCGCTGCAAGGAGGTAAGTAGGTAGGTAGGGAGGAGGGAAAAGAAGCCTGCACATGATTTTGGGGGAGGGAAGGTGCCTGCACATGATTTTGGGGGAGGGGAGAGAAGCCTGCACATGATTTTGGGGAGGGAAGGTGCCTGCACATGATTTTGGGGGAGGGGGAGAGAAGCCTGCACATGATTTTGGGGGAGGGGAGAGAAGCCTGCACATGATTTTGGGGGAGGGAAGGGGGAAGGAGCCTGCACATGATTTTGGGGGAGCCTGCACATGATTTTTGGGGAGGGGAGGGGGAGGATTGGGAAGGAGCCTGCACATAATTTTGGGGGAGGGGGAAGGAGCCTGCACATGATTTTGGGGGGAAGGAGCCTGCACATGATTTTTGGGGGGTAGGAGCCTGCACATGATTTGGGGGAGGAGCCTGCACATGATTTTGGGGGGGGGAGGAGCCTGCACATGATTTTGGGGGGGGAGAAGGAGGAAGGAGCCTGCACATGATTTTGGGGGGGGGAGAAGGAGGAAGGAGCCTGCACATGATTTGGGGGGGCTGGGGAAAGGAGCCTGCAAATAATTTTGGGGGATGGGTGGGGAAAGGAGCCTGCACATGATTGGGGGGGGGGGAGACTCCGGGGGGCACTATGGGGACATTACTGATGTATTTTATATGGGGGTAGTAGGATAATTTGTCCAGAATATGGGAGGATGATGGAAAAGTAGTAACTGAGATTTATTTTGTTGTCAAACTGCAGAGACGAAACCTGACGGTCTGGTCTGAAGGTCTGAAAGGAGAAGATGAGGAAAGAGAAGATCTACATCACAGGAGACGTCACTGGATAGAAGAGGTAAGTGGGGCTGTATTTCTGTAGTGATGGGAGCTGGGGCGTATCAATCGCCCAAAGTGCCCCTCCCGAGACCAGGCTCTGGATCCGCCAGTGTCTGGACTTTAGTAAGGCTTTTGATACTGTCCCACATAGAAGGCTTATCAATAAACTGCAGTCTTTGAGCTTAGGCTCACATATTGGTGAATGGATTAGGCAGTGGCTGAAGGACAGAAAACAGAGGGTTGTAGTCAATGGAGTATATTCAGACAATGGTATTGTTACCAGTGGGGTACCTCAGGGATCTGTTCTGGGACCCATATTGTTTAATATCTTTATCAGCGAAATTGCAGAAGGCCTCAATGGTAAGTCTTTTGTGTCTTTTTGCTGATGACACAAAGATTTGTAACAGGGTTGATGTTCCTGGAGGGATACACCAAATGGAGAAGGATTTAGGAAAACTAGAGGAATGGTCAAAAATCTGGCAACTAAAATTTAATGTCGATAAGTGCAAGATAATGCACCTAGGGCGTAAAAACCCAAGGGCACAATATAAAATCAGTGATACAGTACTAACTTCAGTATCTGAGGAAAGGGATTTAGGGGTCATTATATCAGACGACCTAAAGGTGGGCAGACAATGTCATAGAGCAGCAGGTAATGCCAGCAGAATGCTTGGGTGTATAGGGAGAGGCATTAACAGTAGAAAGAGGGAGGTACTCGTGCCGCTCTACAGAGCACTAATGAGACCTCATTTGGAGTATTGTGTGCAGTACTGGAGACCATATCTGCAGAAGGATATTGAAACTTTGGAGAGAGTTCAGAGAAGAGCTACTAAACTAGTACATGGATTGCAGGACAAAACTTACCAGGAAAGGTTAAAGGACCTTAACATGTATAGCTTGGAAGTAAGAAGAGACAGAGGGGATATGATAGAAACTTTTAAATACATAAAGGGAATCATCATGGTAAAAGAGGAGAGAATATTTAAAAGAAGAAAAACTGCTACAAGAGGACATAGTTTTAAATTAGAGGGGCAAAGGTTTAAAAGTAATATCAGGAAGAATTACTTTACTGAGAGAGTAGTGGACGCATGGAATAGCCTTCCTGCAGAAGTGGTAGCTGCAAATACAGTGAAGGAGTTTAAGCATGCATGGGATAGGCATAAGGCCATCCTTCATATAAGATAGGGCCTGGGGCTATTCATAGTATTCAGTATATTGGGCAGACTAGATGGGCCAAATGGTTCTTATCTGCCGACACATTCTATGTTTCTATGTTTCTAACTTAACCAATGAGATGGCCAACGAGAAGCTGACCACTCGTTGTGCAAAATGACTCTGTAGCCAACTGACCCAGCTGCATCCGAAAAAAGTTGGAGTGCCTCTGCATCAATTAATTTTTTTATTTTTTTTTAATCATCTCTTTATTGGGCATATTCAATCAAAACAATTTACAAGTTCTCAAAAACATATTATTCCATACAGAATTTTGAATAGATCAACTTCGTCATGTACAAATTCACATTCACAAAACGTACAAGTTTCTAGAAGACAATAAACCTCAGTACAATTGAGAATTGCCGTGTGCCCTTCAACTTTTTTTAACTTTTCTTATCCCCCCCAAACGCCCCACCCAAGCTCTCCCAGTTTCCTAAAACATAGCCCCCCACCCAACATCCCTTGACTGCTAAGCTTGATTCATTTCAGTGGATTATCACTGGACCAATATCTACTAGGAGGTCAACCATAGTAACCTGCACCATGGATCGGCCTCATTAGATTTCCAATCTACCTAACTTTCCTCCTATTTGCGCCTCTAGATACCATTTTGTTTGTACAAAAGGGGACATTAACTCCTTAATTTCCAAATCTGAAAGAGACTTTTCAATGAACAGTTTCCATTTTTTGACAAACCTCCCTATTGAACGCTCCCTATAACGCTCCATTTCCAGCCTCTCCATCAGTAACATGTATTTGATAATACCTAAAACTTCATCCCATGTAGGAACGTCCTTCTGAAGCCAGTTACGTAGTATTGCCTTCTTAACTGACATAAGTACTATATGTACCCCCTTTGTGGCTACTCCGGTACTAACATCCCCTGTCTGGTCTATGGGGACAAACTGGAAAATACATTGAACTGGGTCCCTTGCTACTTCTATTCCCCAAGTATTTTCAATATAAACCCTCGCCTCATCCCATAGGGGGGTCAGATTGGGACAGGACCAAAGCCCATGTAGAAGATTTGCCCTCGGCTGTGAGCATTTCGGGCAATGTCTCAGATAATGGGCAGGTGCATTCCTATATGACAGATCAAAAGCATAGGGTCAATTAATTTTTGTTGCCATACAGTGTGTCCATTGAAACCCTTAAGAAAGGATTGCCAAATGAATAAATTGTTACGCATATTTTTATTTATTCGTATGTGTGCATACGGCGAAGTAAAACCTTTTGTAGCAGCATAAAGTCTTTTTGAGAATACCCTACCCGTGGGTATTATCCATCCAATAAAATTTAGCGAGCCCAGAATGGATTGCAGTTTCTTAAGAGTGGTTTTTAGTTTCTTTAGTAATGAGGAGATCTCGTGTAAACAATTAGATATCTTTTCTTCGGGAATTCGAAATTGCATGTTCATGCATTTCAATTCCCAGGAAAGTCGGCTTAGTGGTTGGAAAACCAGTTTTTTCATTGGCAAGTGGGAGATTAATTTGATTTGCCATGTTAAAGAATTTTTGTAACATGAACATGCATCTGTATCATCTGTATCTCCTCTACCTAAGAAAAGAAAACGTCTAAGTAGCAAGTAGTGAATTGCGTCTCTTCTGCATGTTCTTTGGTAAAGAATCCAGTTGAGGAAACTGGAGAAGGACTCGAAATAGAAACTATACAGGGAAAATCCCATGGGTAGTGCCTTGTCAAAAAAATAAATGCCTTTGAATTGAAAACCCAGTGAGTTGAATCCGGATGGATTAATAGGTAATAATCTAAATTTCTTGAACAATTTTTGGATTTAAGACCTTAGATCAGGGGTCTCAAACTCAATTTACCTGGGGGCCGCAGGAGGCAAAGTCTGGGTGAGGCTATAAGACGCACCGGCCCATAAGACGCACCTAGATTTTTGGGGAAGAAAATAGGAAAAAAATATATTTTTAACCAAAAGGTGTGTTATTGGTGGGTTTGGAACTAATGGTGGTCTGTGCATGACACTGTTATGGGGGATCTGTGACGGACACTGTTATGGGGGATCTGTGACGGACACTGTTATGGGGGATCTGGGGGTGACACTGTTATGGGGGATCTGTGGGTGATCTGTGGATGGCACTGTGATGGGGGATCTGTGGATGGCGCTGTGATGGGGGATCTGTGGATGGCACTGTGATGGGGATCTGTGGATGGCACTGTGATGGGGATCTGTGATGGACACTGTTATGGGGATCTGGGGATGGCACTGTGATGGGGGATCTGTGGATGGCACTGTGATGGGGGATCTGTGGATGGCACTGTGATGGGGGATCTGTGGATGGCACTGTTATGGGGGATCTGTGGATGGCACTGTTATGGGGGATTTGTGGATGGCACTGTTATGGGGGATCTGTGGATGGCACTGTTATGGGGGATCTGTGGATGGCACTATTGTGTCATCCACAGACCCCCACCCCATAACAGTGCCATCCACAGATGCCCCCTCCCTCTTAACAGTGCAATCCACAGATCCCCCCATCCTGCCGCTCACAGTCCTGCACTATAAAGTTATACAATGTCCCCTCATTCATAAAATATCCCCTTATTCATTAAACCATGCCCCCTCACCTATTACTGAAGTTACCAATAATCGCAGGAGCTTACGAATAATGCGGGCATGTCGGCTGGGCGGACGGCAGGCCGCCCGGTGTCTCACTGACGTCACGTGCCTGCGCCGCCTGCTTCATTCATAAAGTAGGCGGCGTGGGCACGTGACATCAGGGAGTCACGCTGCTGTCCGCCCAGCCGATATGCCTGCATTATTCGTAATAATGCGTCTAGATTACGACATAAGCTCTTGCGATTATTGGTATCATCAGTAATAAGTGAGGGGGCATGAATTATTGAATAAGGGGATATTTTATGAATGAGGGGACATTGTATAACTTTATAGTGCAGGACTGTGAGCGTGTGATTATTTTTACTAATGCGATTTCTATTCATTTTTGCGAAGGCGGACCACAAAATATTGTACTGAGGGCTGCAAATGGCCCGCGGGCCGCGAGTTTGAGACCCCTGCCTTAGATTATCTATAAAAGTACAACCGGAACCTGAGAAACTAGGAATAAAAAAATCCATTGGCGAAGCCATCTCTCAACAATTCAGTTTTCCATTTGTTTGGATAACAGTCTAGCCACTGGATTAATTCTGCCAGCTTCACCGGAGTCGGGGCCTTTTCCTTGGTTATCCTTTGCAGCTTTTCCCAGTTTTTTAAAGCATTTAAAAATGAACATTCATGTTTATATTTGCAGCTATTGCCCCATCTGCATTGGTTCTCATTATATGCGAAGCATATTCCCTTTTTTGTTTGTGGATGAAAAAAAAGATGTGGTCTGTTTGGCAACATCACGTTGAGCCATAGACCCACATTCTTTGTGCCCCACTGTAGATGAGGATATACTGCTAGTTTCTGACAGAACATTTCATCATACATGTTCCAAGAATTCTCTCCAAAATTGCTGTAGGCTTCCAAGATGGAGTCTAAATGGTAAAATAACTTGCTACACAGCTCAGCATGCTTTTCGCCTAAACAGCACAATATATAGAAAAAGCCTGAATCCAGCTAAATATAGATTTAAATTTCGGATTCTTTTGGTCATTTTCCTCGTTCTTTGTACCCTTGTTTTCCTTATTTGAGGGGAGTAGAGAATATATATCAATATATTCCCTATTCCAAATCTTCTCCTTAAAGGATAACTGTCACATTTAGACCCAAATTTCAGTTTTCATATATGTAGTTACTAATATGATAATATTCCTGAATCAATAACTATTAGACTTACTTACCCCTTATTTAATAAGATTCAGCCCTTAGCAACCAGTCTGCATAAAACTGCAATTTCACTATTCTGTTAAGATGGCCGCCCTCAGCCCTGAGGCTAATCCATAGGACGCCTGCAGTGAAGTTAGTGAAGACCAGCTCTGTATAGGGAGGTCTTGCAGTGAAGTTCCCAGGTCTGGATGAAGCCTGTAGTCCTCCTACAAGCTCTCCTCTTATCAGATAAGGCTGTCATTTATACACTGAGCAGCCACATTGTCCAGAACTGCTAAGGGAGTGTCTGCCAAGCACAGGTATGTGGAGAAGTTCACACACACAGCCCAGCACTGTTATCTCCTGTCAGGAAGAACCTGGCTTTTTATACATTCCCTTACAATGCTGACTCACTATCAGTTCCCAGTGCACGCAGCGTGCTCCGTGCTCTATCTGGTAGACGGAAGGAGCATAGCAACCTGATTTTATCTCAGGTAACAATAGCCAATACTGGGGACTTTTAGGTGGCTTTTAGGGGTTATTTATTAAACAATCAGAAATTAAAACAGGGCCAACAAGGTGATATTAATCACCAAAATCCAATAGTAAAAAAAAAAAAAATTTGACAGTTATACTTTAATACTCATAGGCAGATGATAACCTAAAGGAGAAATATGACAGACAAAGGCTTCCTTAAAACAAGTTTCCTGTACAGGGGGGTTATGAGTGACTACAGGAGGGTAATTAGTAACAGTATCCACCTCCGTATCACTTTAAACTTTTTTAACACCCTCTAGCTTATCCCTTCTGGGCATGACCTCCATAAAATCATTAAAAAGATTATTTTCGATATTGGGTTGAAGGGTCAGTGTGGTATCATTTATAATAATTGGTGCACCCTCCAAATCTCGAGATTAAGCCGTTGCAGGGTACTTCTTATGGGAGGACTTCTTGGGGTTCTTGTTCTTGTGCCTGTTGGAGGAAGCCTGGAGGAAGAGAAAATTACCGATCTTTCCTTTTTCTTTTTGTAGGTTTTGGTGCTTGATGATGGTTATTGCGCGTGCGCGCGCCAGTAATGTCTGAAGAATCGTTGTGATCGGCGCATGGGACTGCGCAGCATACCATATCAGTCGATAGAAGAGGCGGCTGAGGTAACTCAAGACACTTCCTCAGCCATTCTTCTCCCCCATTGTCCTCTGCCCTGCGAATTAGGTGTTTAAGGAGGTCCTCCATGAGTGGCGACGCAGCAGGTCCTGTTCATTGTTTCCAGCGCCGATAATGCACAATAACCGTTATGTCACTTCTTTTATAGGTTACCTGAGATGGAATCTGTTAGGCTGCTCACCAATCAGGCCCAAGACCTTGGCACCCGACAACCCTGGACCATTGGCCCCCCGTGGCAAGCACCTATTACAGGGAAGAAACTTTATTTAATTTAACACTGACACAACACCAGTTATTATATAATGACAGAAACTAGGCCACCATGTGTTCCTCTCATTATATAATACAATGAATCAGGGACCACCATGATGAATGTAAAAAATGAAGATCAGATTTCATATCCTCAGGTCATCAGTATCTGTTTGGTGGGGTTCTGACACCAGGGACCTCCATTAATCAGCTGCTTGAAAAGGCACAGAGCTCCTGTGAGCACTATGGCCTTCTCGCTGCTTTCCCTAGGCCAGTGATGACACATTCATCGGTCACGTGGCCTAGGCACAACTCAGCCCCCTAAGGATAGGTCATCAGTAGTAATATATCGGAAAACCCTTTTAAATTAAAGAATTATGAACAAAACTTGGTCAAATGAAACTAATAAATTATTAGGAAAGGTAAAAAAAATCATAAGTAGATTCATCAAGTATAGAAATATGTGTCAGGCTATGAAAACTGTAACTGAATGAATAATCTACCATTCTATAAAACACTATGACAAATCTCTATATTTTCAATATTAAAGTTTATCCTTTATGTTTTTAAGTCCTTTTTTGAAAAGAGAGCTGGAAGGAAGTGAAAGCAATCTAAAAATGTAAATATAGACATATCAGACAAGCATTAAATGCATGATTAGTCAGGGAATGCTTTGAATAGTGAACTGACAGTTTATTGCACTCCTAAGAAATAAATTGGATATGCGGTTATTTATTCTTCAAAAGTTCAGAATCAGAAGTTCTTTAGATGAAAGCACTTCCAAACACCAAGAAATATATGATGAATTCCATGAAAGTGTGCTCCTCAAGTATTAGAAGCCCTCAAACTTGGTAGAGTAGGAGTCTGTTAGATTTTGTGTGTAGTATAGTTGATAAATGCCCTTATTGCTATAATTTACACAGAGGAATAGCCCAATTTCCTGTGCTGTGTAACAGTGTACATGTTTTATACCATTTGCCCCCATCTAGCATCTCAGGAGCTACATGTGGTCATATGGTGTGTGGCCCTCAGCTGTTTGGATTACCAAATAAATTACAAGAGACCTAGTTAAACCCTTTCAAGACCAGGTGATTTTCCTTTTTTTCCTTTTCCGCTTTTTCTTTTTTTTCTCACAGCCTTACCCTTTTATTTTTCCATTCAAATAGCCATTTTTGGGCTTGTTTTTTGCAGAACAAGTTGTATTTTCTAATGGCACCATTTACAGTTGCATACGTTCCTATGTTCCAATGTTCCATAGGAACTAATGTGCGGGAGCCTCTAATCACTCAGGAGGACAGAGATTGCCATCCACTTATCTGGGTCTTCCAATCCTCACTGGGGGGAGCCGGAGCATGTTCGGGAGCTCACGCTCCTGGTCATTGACCATGGCATCTCAGGGGTTTAATGTGTGTGATCGACATTATCGTCGTTCACATACATTATTCCCAGGTGCCTGCTGTTTAAAACAGCAGGCACCTGTTGGCTATGGCGCCTGCTGTGCTTGTGAGTGGGTGACATTTTTAATTACCCGGCCATCTACCAACGTCAAGGTGACCTCTAAAGACAGGTGGCTAACACTAACACCATCTGCAGAAGCCACCTTGACATTGGTAGATGGGCCCGACATATGTTTGCTCAAAAATGTGTGCAAAGAACTTCCATTTTTCAAGTATAGTAGGTATAGTATCACTGTAATCCAGAATAATCCCTAATACCTAGTTGTTTGGTTTGCATGTATAATTGTGTACTGCCATACATATTTTGTTTTCTGTAAATTTACGTGAGGAGGTTAGCAAGGGGTTAACCATTTAGCTGTGTTTGCATAAGTCATTATGGACAGTCCACTATAACTACAGGGAGAAGGCAATTATAAGCCCAGTCCTAGACACTCTGCTGTAGAAGAAGGGTACATTGTTACTAAAGTTAATTTAGTAGAGAAAGAGATACTTCTCTGCAGTAGGTTTTGGTTAATATCTGGTAATTGGGCCTGGATTGCCAGAGTTGGGGAAGAGAAGGGCAGGCTCTGAACTCCAATTACTCTACTCATCGTTTTGCACTGGATGTCTATGAAATATGTGTGAGCCTCTTAGACATAGCTAGGAAAAGGA
Organism: Bufotes viridis; assembly: GCA_033119425.1. Taxonomy (NCBI): domain Eukaryota; kingdom Metazoa; phylum Chordata; class Amphibia; order Anura; family Bufonidae; genus Bufotes; species Bufotes viridis. The sequence continues at coordinate 327,241,469 of CM065592.1, read as the reverse complement.
GCGGAAACACAGACTTAGGCTTCAGTCACATTTCTGTGTCAGTTTCACATCTATGAAAAAAAAAACTGTTTCATCCATGAAGGATCCTTTTTTACCCTCCATGTGTCATCCATAATCTACGGATGTTGGTCAGCTGCAAATTAATTTCCAAAGCATCTCATATCAGTCTTCAGTGAAAAAAGGACGCAACATGGATGCCATCCGTGTTGTGTCTGTGATTTTCACAGATCAATAGACTTCAATGGATGTGTTTGTTCCTGATCACAGAAGTAGTGTATGTCTCTTTACGGTCAGTAAAAAAATACTGATATGTGCACAGACACCTATATATATCAGGTTGTACAGGCTGCATTGTTTACGCTTATCTGGTGCCAGGTAGTAGACCTGCACTACGTCAGATAGGTGCAATTCATGTTTAGTTAATGCCAGAGAGGCCTAGGTTTTTCTATTGGTCATTTTTTTTCATTTCTGTTATCACAACCTGATAAAATTGGCTGTGGTCAGCTACACCAAAACCCTGGTATGTGAACTGCAAGTTTATTGTGCACTTGTTAGTGCATGTGTAGTCTAGTCAAGGAGTATGCTATAGCACAAAACTTTTATTTAAACAAAGTAAACTGTGAAAAATTACAAGAGCCGGCATTTCTTATATTGCATTCTTATATAAAATATAAAAGAGGACTGAAGCTGGGAGTCAGTATTGAAGGTGTATGTGACAACAGAGAGGATTATGATATAGCATATATTCTTATATCCTACTGTGACAGCGCCAACAACAATCCACACTCTTGTTGTACTTCGTTATATTGTATTCTTGCAACAGACTATAATTTTGCATAGTTAAGGGTCCTTTCACACTGGCGTTTTTGTTTTCCGGCATAGAGATCCGTCGTCGGGTCTCTATGCCGGAAAAATCCTGATCAGGATCATCCCCATGCATTCTGAATGGAGAGAAATCCGTTCAGGATGCATCAGGATGTCTTCAGTTCAGGAACGGAACGTTTTTTGGACGCAGCAAATACCGCAGCATGCTGCGCTTTTTGTTCCGTCCAAAAATCCGGAACACTTGCCGCAAGACCGGATCCGGAATTAATGCCCATTGAAAGGCATTAATCCGGATCCGGCCTTAAGCTAAACGTCGTTTCGGCGCATCGCCGGATCCGACGTTTAGCTTTTTCTCAGTTGTTACCATGGCAGCCAGGACGCTAAAGTCCTGGTTGCCATGGTAAAATGTAGTGTGGAGCGGGGGAGCAGTATACTTACCATCCGTGCGGCTCCCGGGGCGCCCCAGAGTGACCTCAGGGCACCCTACACGCATGGATCACGTGATCGCATGGATCACGTGATCCATGCGCATGGGGCGCTCTGACGTCATTCTGGAGCGCCCCGGGAGCCGCACGGACTGTAAGTATACTGCTCCCCCGCTCCCCACTACTACTATGGCAACGAGGACTTTAATAGCGTCCTGGCTGCCATAGTAACCTCAAAGCATTTCAAAGACTGATCAGGATCCTGATCAGTCTTCTAATGCTTCTGGCGACTTGCGTTCTGACGGATCCGGCGGGACGGAAGTGCCTGCTGGATCCTCAGAACGCAAGTGTGAAAGGACCCTAAGGCTACATGCACACAACTATATCCATTTTGCGTTCTCTACAAACCGCGGATCTGCAAAATACAGATCTCATGTGAAATCCACATTTTTCTCTGTCCCATTAATAGAAATGGCTATTCTTATCTAGACAAGACAAGAATAGGGCATGTTCTATAATTTATAGGATGGGCATACAGAAGCGTACATTAAATTGTTGAACCCCTTAGTGACCAACTATACTTCTTTTCACGGCGGACACTAAAGGGCCTTAGGCTGCACCCACCACCTTGGTGCTTCACGGGTCTCCCGTGTGTTGAAGACCGGGGCCTCAGCTCTCACATGAGAGATGTGCGACTGCTCTAACAGCGCAGACCTGCAGGAGCGGTGTTCTTTGCTGTTTAACCCCTTACATGTCACGGGCAATGGTGTCCATAGCATGTAAGTGATTACAGAGGGAGCGCTTCGACAACCTGCAAATCAGATTGTGGTATGCTGATGTGTGTATATGCAGGTTGGGGCGTAGTATAGGCCCCCAGCTTGCCTCAAGTGATCGCCTCTCTGGCACTTCCTGCATGTCAATGTCAGTATAGCACTGACATTAAACTACAATTCACTATAATATATTGTATTTTGGAAGCGATCAAAAGATCTCCTGTTATAGTCCCTTCGTGGGACTATTAGATGGTTATAAGTTAAAACATTCCAATAAAAAATTCTAATAAAAAAACAAATGCTTTTTTCCATTGAAAAAATGCTTTTTCAATGCTTTTCAATCTCCCTCCCAGAAAGAGTTAATAAAAGTTAGGGCTCATGCACATGACTGTATGTATTGTCTGTTTACATTCAGTTTTTTTGCGTTCCATATACGTAACCATTCATTTCATTGGATCCGCAAAAATAAAAAAACCAAGGTACTCCGTATGCCTTCCGTTTCCGTTCAAAGATAGAACATGTCCAAATACTGTCCGCATAACGGACAAGGATAGTACTGTTCTATCAGGGGCCAGCTGTTCCGTTCTGCAAAAATCGGAATGTACACGGACGTCATCCGTGTTTTTTGCGGATCCGTTTTTTGCGGACCGCAAAATACTGAAAAAGCCATACGGTCGTGTGCATGAGCCCTTAATCAGTAAGTTATATGTACATCAAAATTGCACCCATAAAAACTTCAACTCTTCATTTGGATTGCTATAAAGTTGGCACTATATGGAACTACTTCATATACTCAAAGAAACCTAGGAGGGGGAAGCTACATCCTATAGAAGTCTTACTGAACACATTTTATAAATGCAAGATTGAATCTTAGCCATTTCAAGAAGGTATGACCAACCATTGAAAGTAAATCTCTTGCTAAGTGGCAAGGCCCCTCCATGGTAATGGAAGAAGTAAGAGGTAAGAAGTAAGAGGAAGCCCAAGTATGTGTATCACATTAGTCTAACACAGGGATGCTCAACCTGTGGCCCTCCAGCTGTTGTAAAACTACAACTCCCACCATGTGCTGCTGTAGACTGTCTGGGCATGCTGGGAGCTGTAGTTTTGCAACAGCTGGAGGGCCGCAGGTTGGGCATCCCTGGTCTAACAAAATAATGGAAAGACACTTTTTTGCTGCATGCTCCTTATCTCAGCCAGAGCAAGTAGGCTGTAACATGCCCTTTAGTTAACAGTAGCTAACACCCTGTCAAATACACAAAAGGCAAGTTCAAGGTTTTGTCATTAAAAATAAGGATTTTTTTCTGAGATCCAAGATTGCACCACACATTAAACATGATAGTATTTTTAAACCACGTTAAAAAGTTAAGCAGATACCATACAGCAGGGGTTAGCAACCTTCGGCACTCCAGCTGCTGCAAAACTACAACTCCTAGTATACACACTTGCTTGGCTGTTCTTCTAACTTTTATAGAAGTGAAAGGAAGATTCTGGGAGTTGCAATTTTTAGAACAGCTAGGGTGCTGGATATTGATGATCCTTGCCATACAGAATACCATAAGCAAGGAGACGAGTTATTTATATGGAGAAAATGGAAATGTTGGACCTTGGAGTACTTGAGCAATCCCATAGCCCAATAGTGCTGATTCCAAAACCAGATGTCAGCTGGAGGTTTTCCTAAGACTTCCCTAAGCTCAGGTCTGTTTCTAAATTTGAAGCCTACCCTATGCCACATGTTGATGAGGTTATTGTCAAGCTAGGAGCCAGTATATTACAACCCTAAACTTAAAGGGGTTGGCCCATCTCAGACATTGATGGCATATCGCTAGGATATGCCATTAATGTCAGATAGGTACAGGTCCTACAGCTGGGACCCGCTCCTATCTCCAGAATGGGGCCATCGATGTGAACAGAGAGCATCAGAGAGCGGCCTCCCTCTGGTCACTGATATGTGAGTTCCAAAAATAGCCAAGTGCCAGGTCTACTATTTTTGGCAGTCCCATAGCAGTGAAAGGCGAGGTGGCCACTTGTGTAGTCTGCTCTCCATTCGCCACTATGGTACTTCCAAAGACAGCTGAATACATTTGCTCAGCTACTTTTGGAATTCCCATAGCGATGAATGGAAGGTGATACTGGGAAACTGGGGGGGGGCACTACAGGGGGGCAGAAGTTGTACTGGGGGAACTATGGGAGGGGCAGCATATGTACTGGGAGCACTATAAAGGGGGCAACATTTGTACTGGGGGCATTACAGGGGGGGACATCATATATACTGGGAGTACTACAAGGAGCAGCATCTGTATAGGGAGGACTACAGAGGGGCAGCATTTATACTGGGGCAGGCACTACAGGGGGACAACCTTTGCACTGGGGATACTACAGGGGGCAGCATTTGTACTGGGGTCACTACAAGGAGCAGCATTTGTACTGTGATGCTGGAGAGGGCACATAAATACTCTTTAGTGTTTGATTTACATGTTAAACTTTTAGATGCCAGATATGTTTTAGCTCTCAATATGACATTTAGATCACATTCTTCAAGATCACTAGCAACTCTATCCCCATTTTAGTGTGCAGCTTAAAAAATCAGCTCCTGAGGATTTTGCACTTGAAATACTTTCCATCCACACTCATTCTTGAAAGCAGGGATTAGCGTCAAACACTCTGATTTAAATGCTGTCTTTTGCTCCCTTGGCACATCATATGACCTATACTCACGGCTGTTTGACATCACTAATCCAGCCAAAATTGATGTTTCCCAGTATCAGAACGGGGAGCTAAGTATACATATATCTATTACCGTATTATTCTATCTACCCCCTGATGATCCTAGTTCTTAGGTGAAACGCGTAGGGATCTTTTGTTCACTTAAGTATCGGTATCTAATTATCTATAGTGTACCGTACTTATTTCATATTTTTGTATCTTTATAACAAAAACATTTTTTGCTTATCCAATTTATATGTTATATCCCTCTCTGGTAGGGTTTTTTAACAGGGATGCTTTAGGATTAGGCACGGGGACAGGGAACCTCCACCATCAGGGAGTGACCCTGGGCTGAGAATAGACTAGGGCATTACAGGGTTAGCATCCCCTGTGGTCCCCTAACCATCCTCCTTGTGTTCCCTACGTTAACTTTTCCCTGTTGCCTCATTGTATCTTCCCTAACGGGATTACGTCACATTTTGTTGACTCTAGGTACTTGTTGTACCAATACCCAATACTTTGACATTAAAGGTATATTTTAAAAGTCATGTTATTTTTACTTTGTTTAACTTAAAATGTATTGGCTTTGGGGGGGCATGGCTTACCGCAGAGCAGACGGCTTCTTCCGCATCTCCCGACAAACAGCCTACATCTGCAGCTATCCAGCCAATTTTACCCCACAAGCATACTTGATTTGATGGCCGCTGCACTCTCCTTCCCACCTCCAGCGAGGGGACCCGTCTCCCGCCGGGACCCTCCGGATTGGGACTTTAGATCGTGGCCTAGTCCGGTCTATTGATCCGCGGTCTGGATTTACAGCTCCATCACCGCGGGAGAGGCCTTTACGCTCTCCTCCAGCATATCTGACCCGGGAGGCAGATTCCTGTTCCTGAAAGGTACAATTGCCAACACGACTGTCTCCATCACGGGCTTCTACGCCCCGAACAGCAGTCAAGCTCATTGGTTGAAAGAGGCAATTAGACAGTTTGGCTCATTTAGGGAGGGACTCTGCATAGTGGGCGGAGATCTCAATGTAGCTATAGAACCTCATCTAGATTCTTCCTCAATGAAGTCTCACCTGTCCTTCCGGAAACTCAGATCTATGAAACTGGCCCTACAGTCATTGGGAGTTACAGATGCCTGGCGTACCTTATATCCAGCACATTGTGACTACACCTACTTTTCTACCTCACATAACTCATACCAAAGGCTGGACTACATATTTGTATCCACCCCTCACTTACACCAAGTGTCTAGAGCAGTTATCGGGCAGATTACTGTGTCGGACCATGCACCAGTTCTGGTCGGGATAAAGATTCAGACACTCCCTAAACATGCTTAAACTTGGAGGTTGAATGAACTCCTCCTCAATAATGAGCTCTCTAAACATAGGATCTCAAAGGTCCTCAACTCTTATTTTGCCAAAATCGTGTCTGACTCTGTTTCCCCAACAACAATCTGGGAGGCCCATAAGGCTGTGGTCCGGGGCGAATTCCTTTCCATTGGCACGTATGCTAACACTTTCTGGACCACGGAAGTCGATTCTCTCATGTCTGGAATTGCTAGGCTAGAGAGATCTCATAAACAATCCTTGGCCGCTTCGCCCCTAGCCGAGCTCACTAAATTAAGAGAGCAGCTAAGACAGATGCTCAACTTAAAAGCTTACCTGTACTCCCAGCACAGGGTTTATCAACATGGAAACAAAGGCTCTAAGTTTATGGCCTTGTTAGCTAAACGCAAACAGGAACAAACGCATATCGAAACAAATAACCTCTGACTTGGGTCCCCCCGTCACAGACACACAAGGAATTGCATACCAATTTCAGCAGTTCTATGCATCCCTTTACAATATACGAGAAGACGAACACCCAAACCTAATGGCACAACGCAAGTTAGATATAGATACCCTCTTAGATCAATTGTCCCTCCCCTCGGTATCTGAAACCCAACGCGCCAACTTAGATAAAAGATTCACCCTAGAAGAACTAAAGTGGGCCCTCTCATCATCCCCCCTGATGGCCTCCCCATACAATATTACAAATCCTTTGCAGAGATATTACTTCGCCAAATGCTGAACACCTTCAACTCACTTACAGAAAGGATGGCGTTCCCTAGAAGCACACATAACAATTTTGCCAAGAGGTGGCAAAGATCCCTCTCTCTGTGGCAGATACCGCCCTATATCCCTTCTCAATGTGGACATAAAACTGTATCCAAAACTACTAGAAAACAGACTAAACGCCTTGCCACCAGAACTAGTTAATGCCGAAAAAGTAGGTTTTGTAAAAGGGAGGGAAGGTAAAGACAACATGCTTCGGGTCCTACAGATGATCCAGTTTGCTCGGTCCACTAAAATCCCTTTAGCTCTCCTATCCACGGATGACTAAAAACCGATCGACCGAGTAGAATCGGGCTTCATGTTCCAAGTTTTGGCAAAGTTTGGGCTCCCTCCACACTTTATCTCTCGTATAATGGCGCTTTACTCTAAACCTACAGCTTCGGTACGAGTCAATGGCACCCTCTCATAACCCTTCAAGATCTCTAATGGTACAAGACAGGGTTTCCCTCTGTCTCCCTTACTTTTCGTCCTTATGATAGAAACCCTCATCCAGCACATTAGGCAACACCTGGACATTCGAGATTTCAAAGTAAGAAACCAAACTCACCTCACAGCAGCCTACGCAGACGACCTCCTGATTCTAACAACAAACCCTGACGTGTCTTTCCCAGTGTTGCAAGACATCTTCTCCGCATTCTAAGATCTCTCCAATTTCAAGATAAACCCCACCAAATCATCTGCACTAAACATCTCTGCTAGAGCCTCTACTGGATCTCCCTACCCTTGGTACCAAACCTCTATTAAATACTTAGGCCTTTCCATCTCGGCTAACCCAGAGAACTGGTACACACTTAACTATGCCCCATTACAGGTCCAAGTTTCACGGATCATATATAGCTGGAAAATACCATATATCTCATGGATTTGTCGAGCTAATCACCTCAAAATGATCGTTATTCATAAATTCCTCTACCTATTTCAAACATTACCTATCCATCTTCCCCGGTCCTTCTTTATGACTACCCAAAGACAGTTCCTGCAGCTCCTTTGGTGGAAAACTAGTCATAGAATAGCCTATAGAACCTTGACGAGACCTAAAGGAGCGGGGGGTATAGGGCTCACTGACAAAGAAGTTCTCTACCAGACAGTCCATTTGGCCAGGATGGCTGACTGGCACCAAGGGACTTCCCCTAAACTGTACATCCCCATAGAAGAAGCAGTATTGGGCTTTCCACTCACCCAATGCCTTTTACTTTTTTTCTTCAAACCGGCAAACGACTGCCCTCTTTGCTGAATGACATCACCAGGGCTACCCTCGAAGTATGGGACTCTCTTCGCAAAGTTGCTCCTATATGGTCATCTCCTTCCCCCATCACTGGAGTAGGGAACCTTCTCGGTCTAAACACTCCCTACACCTCTATCTATCTCCCTCTGCAAAAGAAAATTGGGGATATACTAGTTGACGGCACTCTTCCAGAGCTTCGGGTGTTGTGCGAACAGTTTCCTTCTATCTCTATGACCCAGTTAACATACAACCAGATCACTCTGGGCTTCAGGACATTCCTGAAACTGGGTCCTCTGCCCCGAGACACAACTTGGATGGAGCGCATGTATACTGTACATTTCGCTCTCAAATATCCAAGCCTATATCTAAGATAAGGACCTGGTTGCGCTTCCCCGGAACTCCCCGTTGCCATACATCAGGGCCTGGGAACAGGAGTTGGGCCAAACTTTAAACCCAAACGAAATCACACAAATTTATAAACATAGCTGTGGCCCCTCCAGATGTATCACATTGCAGGAAATTAACTATAAATTGACGTCCCGTTGGTAAAAAAAACCCTGTTGTTCTTTATAGGATCAACACCTCTATCCCCAACCTCTGGCATTGTATGTCGCAAGTGGGCACCTATGCTCACATTTGGTGGGAATACGACCTTATCGAACCATTCTGGAAGAGAGTAGGGGAGCTTATAGAAAAAGTTTGCCCAGAAGCCCCACACCTGTCCCAAAGAATCATTTTACTCGGCCTTCCCCAGACATTCTCTCCCCTTTTTAACAAACAACTTTGGGACACATGAGTAGTCGCGGCAAAAGCATTGATCCCTTCATTGGAGGGACACCACCGCCCCATCGGTTTCCTTGTGGAGTTCCAAAGTGGCTCAAATCTCCCGCATGGAGGAGCTTTGTTACATAGCTCTACGTAATTACCCTAAGTTCAACAGAATCTGGAAACCATGTAGAGATTTCATGTCCACACTAACCTCTGACCACTTATCTAAACTCTAACTATGGGTCGCAGAGCACTTGCGACACTGACTGACTGCTCGGGGAGCTCCGCGATGTGCCTCTTCGACAGAGACGCCGGTGTGGACCTCTTTGCTGCTTTTGTTACATTCATCTGTACAGCTTTTGTTATACTTATCTCTGCTACCTTTGTTATAACAATTCTTCGTCCCACTCTGTGGTGGGACAGAGTTGAAATGCGCTTACTATGTGACTTCTTGCTCACCCAAGGATGGAGAGCAAGTTTATTGCTGGACCATACAGCAGTGTTCCGTATATTTTCATGTTTCACTCAATATATGAAACTCGCAAATGTTTGTATGTAACGTATATGCAAAAAATTTCAAAGGACCTTTCATCTCAAGTACTGCTGTCCTTTCATGTACATTGTCCTTTTAAAAATCTAATAAATCAAATTTGCAACATAATGTAATGAATGTTATTCAGTAGAATTTTTTAGAATGTTATTTATTTAGTTCTTTATTTAGCATTAATGGCAACCAAGCTAAACCCAGGGGGGTGTCCAGAGAGGCGTTCACCCAGCTTTCACTCTGCCACTGTCCCTGCCTCTTCCTTCGCAACTTTCCCTGCCTTTGTCCCTTTCTCACCCTCAGATCTCCCCCCCCCCCGACCTTCATCAGCCTCCTATCAGACCCCCCCCCAGCCTAAATCAGCCTCAGATCAGACTCCCATCAGACCTCTCAGCCTCAGATCAGACTGTCCCTTGCCTCAGATCAGCCCCATCAGACCCCCCAGCCTCAGATCAGACCTCCCAACCTCAGATCAGACCCCAAACAGACCCCCAATCCTCAGATCCCACCCCCATCAGACCTCCCAGCCTCAGATCACACCCCCATCAGACCCTCCCGAGCCTCAGATCAACCCCCATCAGACACCCAGCCTCAAATCAGACCCTCATCAGACCCTCCCAGCCTCAGATCAGCCCCCATTAGACCCCCTTCCCCATCCTTAGGTCAGACCCCCAGCCTCAGATCAGACCTTTCCCACTCTCAATTAGCCTCAGATCAGCCCCTATCAAACCCTTCAGCATCCAATCAGACCTAAGATCAGATGATTAAAAAAAAACTTACCTCGCCAGCTCCGGACGGCGCTGACACTTGGCAGATTCGCCTAATCTCCCTAGTCTTCTTCCCGCCGTGCTTTTACTAAGACTTGACAGCACACAGCGTTAGATCATAGTGCGCACCTACATGCACTATGTCCTGACACTGTATGGGTCAGGACACAGATCGGGGCCAGAAGAAGACCAGGGAAGGTGAGGATAGCTAGTGCAGTGCTGTTCTCACCTCCCTTGCCTCCCGCATGCTAATGACCGCTTCCATAATGGAAGCGGTCATTAGCATTTTCACTACATGTTCTAGCAGGGGGCCACATCAATTGATCCCGGGGGCCATATGCCACCCGCGAGTCGGAGGTTCCCTACCCCTGCTGTAAAGGATAACTAAACCTTTATGAAAATAAAAATGAAGGAGCAGCAGTGCTACTCAGAAAACTATTATAGTGGTGACCTGTGCTCATCACCATTCCGCTCTCCGTGGCCATCACAGACACTGCTCTGCCCTCTGGATAGGTCAACCTGTTTTGGGAGTTCCCCTTTGCACAGGGCCAGTTGGATTCCCTTGGAACATGAACACCTCTGTGCTGTATGGACTATTTCCTGCGATTCATACTATTGAGGTCATCCAGGAGGCCCGGCACCTTATGAACTGTTTTAAGGATGCTATATGGCTTGTCAGGAATTGGCTTATTTTCAGGAAGGAGAGCATTTCCGCCCTGGACTGCTGCAGGCTTATCCACAGCTTGCTGCAGGACTTCAACATCTTGGACGTCGACAAAGCAGACTAAGCCCCTCTTCTTCCCCCTCTCCCCCTTTTTGTGTTTGTCCTACAATAATGTTTCATCATATAATTTCCCCTAACCTACCCCCTAATTCCCATCCCCCACCCCCATGACTGTTGTCTTGTTGTGGGACTTTTGTGTTTTGTGATTGAATAGGAATTTTAGTGTAGCATGCAGTGTGATGTATAGTGTAGGCTAGCCTGGACTGTATATTGGACTGTAATGCTATGTGGGGCAATTGTGTTATTTATTGGGTGCTGCCTCAAGGCCTGTGCTGCGTTGCAGTACTAAGTATGTATGTTGACAATTTTGATTGTAATAAATGCGTTTTCAATTTAAAAAATCAGTATCTGATTGGTGGGGGTCTAACACCCAGGACCACCACCTATCAGCTGTTTTAGATGGCACTGGTGTTCCTGTGAGTGCTACAGCCTTCTCACAGCTTACCAAGCAAAGCGCTGTACATTGTATAGTGGTTGTGCTTGGTATCGCAGCCCAGCCCTATTCACTTCTATGGGGCTCAGCTGCACCTAGGACATGTGACCAGTGAACATGTCGTCAGTAGCCTACGGAAAGCTGAAGAAGGCCGCGCCTTCTCAAAAAGCTTATGAGCAAGGGTACTGGGTGTCGGACCCCCACCAATCAGAAACTGATGACTTATCCTGAGGATAGATCATCAATATTAATGTCTTGGAAAACCCCTTTTTCTTGTGTTCTTGATTTTGACTCTTCACTGCCTGATCTGACCCCTTCTCTGATCTCCATGTTGACCCTAAGCTGGCTGCCCTGACCTCAGACTGTTTTCTGGAATTTCAAATACTCTGCCTACTTTAGGATGTAGCAGCCTGGTGGTTCCCTTCAGCGGAGTACAAATCCCTGTATAGGGGTTAAAGGGCAAAGACCAAAATGATTGCCAGGTTAATGCCTTTAGGAGTAGCCCCAAGCCAAATCTGGTTGGTTGACACAGCTATTCAAGACCAGCTGTCTTACAAACACTCTGCCCCTTTGGCTTTCATCACCTCTGCTCAGCTTTTTGTGTGTATAGGTTATGGATCTCATATACTTTCTATGGATCTCTACTCCGCATGCTGAAAAAGCTGAGCAGAAACAATAAAAGCAAAACAGCAGAGCACTCTGAGCAGTGCTGCTGCCCTTTCATATTTTTTAAGGTTTAGGTATTCTTTAAGAAACTGATTGTAGCCAAGGAACAGCGAAAAAAGCAAAGTGTTCTTCCGTGGTACTCTTCTTCCTAAGTCTTTTGCATTTGACAAATATTACGGTTACATACTGTGTGGATTTCCGGTATCAATTCCCATATTTTCCTGGTTAGCATCTGGACAATTGTTTTCTTTCATCTATTCTTATTTTACACAGTCCCTGTCTTCTCTGACTTTGACTATCTCCTAACTCAAGATACATCATCTTGTCAAAGCTATTTACATTTCGATCACCAAATGTAAGTATCCTTATTTTTGTATTTTTCAGTTTACACTTTTCTCCCTTCAGTGCTGGATATTTGTTCTAGGCAGGACAGAGATATCTAGCTCCATATCTGGAGTCGCTGTCCATTAATTCAGCCTTTCTGGTACTAGGTGTTTGATGTTTGCAGGAGAGTTGGTTGTTTTGTAGTGACATGTTCCCTGCAATTAGCTACCACTAGAGTGTGCTGCAGTACGTCATGACTGCTACAATATAAATTACCCACATACTGCAGATTAAGGAATTTATGGCACAGCATAAGGAGTATAAAGACCATTTTAGGAGATTTCTTCCAGTTGGATTAGTTTTCAAACACTTAGGGGTACATTTATTAAGACAGGTGATTTATACGCCACTCTTAATCCCTCTGTGCTGCTGGTGGATGCACCAAAGTTATGTAGAGGAGCAGGCCTCTACATACTGGCTCTTGCTGCCACCAGCCGTGCGACGTCCTTTTAACTACACCAGCTCCCTTGAGCCGGCTGGTCTGTCCTCTTCCCCGCCCACACCACACACCCTTTTTCAGCCACTTCACAAATGTGGCGTGAGTGGGGTAAAGTCACAGATTTTGTCGCAAAACACCTTTGGAGCAAAATATTTAATTAAACCTAATTACGCCAAAAAGGCGTAAAACAAATAATAAATGACCGCCTAAGTATATTTGCCACCATTTTCCCTTTCTTCTGACCCCCAAGCATGAAAATAGTATATAAGAAAGCATAGTGTACATACTGTGCCACTTTACGTTGTCTTACCGAAGACTGGAAATCAGTTGTTTTTTTGTGCTTTTTTTTTTACCAGCCTGCCTTTCTACATAATATTAAATGGGTTGTATAGTGGGTTAATATTGATGACTTATTCTCAGGATAGGACTTGAGTTGTCACAATGCCAAAATTGTTATTCGTTTTTGATACCATAAACAAGTATTGCGATACTACGCGAAAGAAAAATTAAACACCAAAAAACCCGCATGCATTCCACATTTTATGGAACGTCCGGCCCATAATAGAACAGTCCTATCCTATTTTTTGGGGGGACAAGGTGACACGAATCGTGTTTTTTTTTTTTTCTGTTACGACGTTCACCGCATAAGAGATATTTTTTAATATTTTAATAGTTCAGACTTTTTCGGACATGGCGATACCTAATATTTTTATTGTTTATAAATTTTATATGTAAAATTGGGAAAGGGGGTCATTTAAACTTTGTTTTGGTGTTTGTTTGTTTTTTACTCTTTATTTAATAACCATTACCCTCCTTAGGGGGGCTAGAAACATTGTCCTTTCCACCCTAATAAAAATCTATTAGGTTAATAGGATTTTATACTGTCCCTGCTGCTCTGTTCTTTGTGCACACGGCAGCAGGGAGCTTACCATGGCAGCCATGGAAGGTTTCAGTAGCATCCTGGCTGCCATGGTAACCGATCGGAGCCCTGCAATTTCATTGCTGGAGCTCTGATTGGAAGCTGCCACTGCCACCAATGCAAATACTGAGCAGGAGGAGGAGGGGGGGTGGGCCCTGTGGCCACCAAAGAATATAACAATGGGAGTGTGAGGGTGGGTGGGCTGTTGGCCAGTGTACCAACAATGAACATAATTAACCCCTTAATACAAATAAACATGGCAGGTGCCGGCTGTGTGTCATTGTGCTTCAATGACAGGGATCCCGCCGAACCACGTAAAAAAAAAACACAGGGGGAGGTGAGGAGTTAATTGACAGGGTTCACGGGATCGCCATGCCCTGTCAATGAGGCCAGGTGTGTGACAGTGATCTCTTTCAGCAGGATAATACCACACTTCAAAAATTGTTTAATGTCTGGTTTGAAAATGAAAAAGAGTTAATGGTCTGGGGGGAAAAAGTCTTCAGGACCTTTGCGATTTTCAGTTTTTGCTTTTTTTAATCTCTGCCTTCCCAAAGCCATACTTTTTTATTTTTTCATTCTCATAGACATATGAGGGCTTGTTGTTTGATGAACATTTAATACTGCATACAATGTAGTGGAAAGCTGGAAAAAAAACTAAAATTAGTGGTACTGGGAAAAAGATACAGCAATTCTGCCAAAGTTTTATAGGTTTCATTTTTATGGCATTCCCTACTCTGTTAACTTCGTTCTATGGGTCAGTACAGTTTCAGCAATACCACATTTATATAGTATTACTTGTGTTTTAATACTTAAAAAAAAGAAAACTGAACAAAATTATTTTCTTTGCACCGCTATAATTCTGACTCCTCTAACTTTTTTTTATAGTTATGTTAGTCTATGGAAATGTGTGAGGGCTAATTTTTTAGGGGCAGCCTATAGTTTTTATTAATACCATTTTGGAGTGTGTATGATCTTTTAATCACTTTTCATTAGATTTTGTTGGGAGGTGGAGAGACCTGAGTGGTGTAAAAAGTTAGTGGGAAAGTAGGCGTAGTTAGCCATATTAATTAACTTTATTACACAATTATCACTTTAAATTATTAGTCGCAAAAAAAATCAAGCTCACTTCTGTTGGGGTGAAGTCTGGAAACCCGAAGTAGCATTTCTAGACGAATGAGGGTGAGAGAAGTCTCAGTCAGCTGCTGCAGCTCACGCTCACACAGTGCAATGCTGCTGTCTGAGCGTGAGCTACTGAAAGGGAGGAAATCCTGTGTCCATCCAGGCACTCCGCCGGACGGAAGACAGGGAGCCTGAAAACCGGACTGTCCAGCCTAAAACCGTACGTCTGGCCACCATATATACGGCTGAACAAGAAGACTTGGGAACACATCTGGTTAGGAGGTTACCTGAGTGGAGAAGCCCGCAGACAATCTGCGGTGTATTTTTTGTGGCCCAACAGAGGCGTAAGTACCGATCAAACTGTTTTCCCACAACAGGGTAGGAGGCAGCTCGAAAATTTTCATGAGCCTGGAGAACCCCTTTAAATATATACATGGAAGACAGGAAAATGTAAATGTTGTCACAGAAAATTCTGGATGGATGGAAGTTTTTTCCCCAGTGAGATTGTCTTTTGGAGATATTTGAATGCATTCAATTTTATGTACGTACGTCTTTATACACACAAAAATGAATGCAGTGAAATATCTCCATCTAAAAAGTAATGGGGAGATAAAAGCCTGAATTGAAAGGCTCTGATCTCTTTATAATCAAAATGAAAACGTCTTAGTATAAATGATGACTCTTTCTTCAGCCCATGCCTAGTGTGTGGTAGCCATATTCCTTTGAGGATATCCTCAGATGACTGAGTAACTCAAGCATCAAAGTGTCTGTCTGAGGAGAGATAAGAAAGAGGAACAATGGGTTTATCTATTCTACAGCAATGACATTGGGGAATTTCAGAGTAGCATGAAATATTCTGATTCATATCTGGTTTATTTTACTTTGTCATGTCATAGATCACATATGACAGAATCCTATCAGATATCGACACCACAACTACAGAGTATATAAACTAGAATCGCTTGTCTTCAATATTTTCATTTACTGACATATTCAGAACTGTCAGCTGATTGTGCATTTGTCCATCTGCTGAAAACCCCAGTGATTGGCCAAGGTGATTTTCAAGGTGATTTTCAAGAGAGATGCTACACACGTCTCTTACAGATGACCCTGCCTCTAACAGAGCATTATGATAAGATGTGTCATGCTCTATCAAGATAAATTCTGGATGCAGATTGGGGATATGAATTTTTATTCTGCCAGCCATTGCTTCTTGAGTGAGATCTCCACTGTGAAGAGCTCTCTGGACTGAGCTGCTTCATTGCCTCTCCCCTCTGCTCTGAGTGACAGAGCACCGTGTCCTGGTTGGATGCCACAGCTGTTGTTCAGATTGGGGAAGGCACTGTGGAGCAGCTAAAATGCAGAAAGCACATCACAGTGCAGCATCGGCTCCTGGGAAGAAAAGTTTTTATAGTTAAACTACTTATTATAATAAAAGCTCTGTAAAAAGTTTTGATTGTCGTGCTCTCCATGACCCTTTACTTAGTGCTGTCAGCAGCTTTGCATTGGCAAAAACTGCTGACAGACACACAGATTACATTGTGAGATTTAGAAGTTTAGAAGGTTTTTCCCAGAAGGCTACAGAAAACTAAGCATTAAGAATATCAGAGCACTTGGGAAGAATAAAACAGCAGGCGTCAGAGTAAAATAAATAAATAAATCGCTTTTCGCTAAAAGTTCCAGATAACTCCCATTTATATCCCCTCACACAAATTTCTTGTCAGTCTGATGCCCTAGCCCTATTTTTTTTTTTTCTAATATTTTATTTATGTCTCTGCAACTGCTACAACCCTCTGCTCTTTATTGACAGGGTCAAGCAGTATAAACGTGATCAAGCCTGCCTGGCCCTGTTGATCAAAGTGGAGAGACAGTTGCAGAGAGAGATGAGCCTCTAGGTGTAATACTAACGCCCCCGTTGCTCCTAGAGGCTCATTTGCAGATATGAAAGCTTCATTTTTCTGAGCAATGCTTGCACATATGAACATGAGACCAACACAGATCCCTTCAGCTACTTTACAATCACGTTTTTTTCTGTATTCAGGAGAAAACGGGTAAAAAATTGTGGGGTGTTTTTTCTCCTGCTACCCTCGTAGGGCTAAAAAATTTAGGGCTAATGTGAAATTTTATTTGAAAAAATGTAATTTTTCATTTTCACAGCCAAATGTTTCTAAATTCTATCAAACGCCTGTTGGTCTCAGGTGTATACAGTAAGAGACAGGCACATCACTGCTGCAATCCGGAAAACAAAGCATGGTGGGGAGGATCAGAGTGGTGATGCTGGAACAGAGGATGTTTAGAATAGAGAGTATATGTATTTTTTTATTATTTTTTTATACCTTCCTTGGCATTTTCTTTTTTTTTTAAACTCAACCATGGATAACAAATATGTATTTAAAGGGAACCTGTCACCAGGAAATTCACTGATAAACCAGGCATGCTCTCTTGTAGGGCTCACTCTGCTGAATATAATCATACCTTTCACTTGGTGATCTGTTGCTTTATTAAGGAGAAATAGTACTTTTAATCCGTATGCTAATGAGCTGATTTGAGTCCAGTAGTCGATATGAGTCAAGCGTTTTTTCTATTCAGAGCTGTAGCCACACCTCTATTCACTTCAGATGTAAAAGGGGCGTGGTTTACTACATCATTCATTCATTTTAATAATTGGAGGAAAAATGAATAATAGGGAATGCTAAGGTATTATATTATTGAGGTAAAAAAAAAGGGGGAGGAATATACTATTGAAGTTAGTAATTAGAATAAGGGCTAGTTTGTTCATGGGGTGATAAACACATGTTTGATAAACAATTATTTAAACGAAGGATGTAATAAACCACGCCCCTTTACATCTGAAGAAGTGAATAGGGGAGTGGCTACAGCTCTGAATAAAAAAATCTGAACTATTAATTATACCGAATGTTGACTTTTGTTGCATTACTAGATATTTGGGTATGTTTCGGCACTTTTAATATATTGACACACTAAATATACAGTAATGTCCCCCATCTCACTGAAACAATGAAGGAGATTTATCAAGACTGATGTTTCCTACACCAGTCTTAGGCTACACTCACACGACCGTATGGGTTTTGCGGTCTGCAAATTGCGGACCCGCAAAACACAGATACCGGCCGTGTGAATGTAGCCTGCCCTATGATAGAAATGCCTATACTTGTCCGCGATCAAGTATAGGACATCCTCTATCTTTTTTGCGGGGCCGCGGATCGGATCTACGGATGCGGACAGCACACTGTGTGCTGTCCGCATCTTTTGCAGCCCCATTGAAATGAATGGGTCCGCACCCGTTCTGCAAAATTGCAGAACGGATGCGGAGCCATTTATACGGTCGTGTGAATGTAGCCTAAATCTTCCGTGTGCTGGAGTGAGATGCCCCTAATTTATTAAGAGGCATGCCTCTTAATAAATTAGGCATATTTCTGGCCCTCTATGCACAATAAACTGAAATTCATGCCAGTGAAAAGCTGGTATATACATGAACTATAGTTTACACCAGTTTCTAATGTACATTATGGTAAATCCAGGGGACCTAGGAGACTCCTCCCTTCCTAATAAGCCCCACCCCTTTCATCACCACTTTAGAAAAGTGCCGAGAAGCACAGAAACTGTCTATTTACAAATGGTCCATAAGACCAAAAACACCTTTTTGTTTCATGTGCCAATTATTAAAACATAACATTTATTGGATCCATAAACTAAAAAATCCATAAACTAAATAAAGATGTTTAAAACTATCAGCTGTGTCACATAGTTGCTTAGTATCTATAGCGCTTTTAAATACTGTTTTACTCACAGTGTACTTTCACTAGCTAGGGAGTAGGGAGACGGTTACTGTGCACTACTACTGGCTCACTACTGTTCAGTCCCTACGCTATAGTAATTTTCCTATGCTTTAAGTTGCTACTTTCTTTCCTATGTGCACGTGCTGTGTTAAAATTGCTCAAACACTGCCCCCGACATGTTTCACCAGCTAAACTGGTGTCCTCAGGGGAATTGGGCAGAGTGTACTTGAGAGGGGCAGGGACGGCCCTATAAACCTTCTGCTGGTGACATTACCGATATCGCTAGCATATCGCTAGTCTCAATGTTTCCATATGGCGATAGATTTCAGTTATGAGGGCTCTAATTTGAGAAAGCCCATCCTTTCCCCTCCTCTTTTTACTGGACACCTGCTTTGTGCACAGCCCCTCTCCCTCTATCAGCTCCTGGGCATGAACACAGACTTGGTTCACTAAACTTAAGCCCGTCCTCACTGCGCATGTCAGGGGACTTAATCTCTTTTCCCCACAATTAATTCTGCTCATGTCAGGGGACTTAGTCTCTTTTCCCCACGATTCAGCCGTGTTCTTTGCGCATGTTTTAATACTTAGTTCCTTATTTCTCTTCTTAGATGGAAATTCTCGTATATATGTCTTGTTCCCCTATTTATTTTAATCATGATTGGATCGATTTCATGATTTTCCATATGATATGCCCATATTTAAATAGAAATAAAATAAACTACTTTACTAATAGATCATGAATTTTTATTATTTGACATTATTTAATCATTTTTGGTATTATTTAACACTATTTCATCCTATATTATTTCATCATGTTTGTAAATTAACCACCTTAATTTATTTTAAATCAATAATTATGTTCTCATTCAATCATCATTGGTTATTTAATTTTTGATTTACCTGATGTTATTTATAATTAAAGGGGTTGTCAGAGTAATTTTTTTGTTCTTTCTATGTTCCTAACTAGGCAAATGTAACAACTTTACAATTATCTTACTTTATTTGGTTTCTCAGATTTCACTGAGGGTCACATGACCTGTGATGTCAGCTTCTCTGATAATGTTCATGTACAAGCCTGAGAGATCTATACACGAGACGTCACTGTGCTGGCCACGCCCCCTTCACTGCCTGCTGTCTGCTCTCTCTAAGCTGCACAGACTGTGTAGCTGCTGGCAGTGAGGAGACAAATGCTGGGCACAGGAGCTGACAGACTAGAGAGAGCATTGCACAAGAACAGGTAGGGGGGGGGGAGAATCCTGTGTGTATTAGCAGTGTCATTATACAGCTATGACTTGTAGTTCTACACATACACCATGCTGCTGAGTCTCCCAGCACTCAGGGCAGCTCTTGTATCCACTCCTTTAGCAGTGTCATTATACAGCTGGGACTTGTAGTCCTACACATACAACATGCTGCTGAGTCTCCCAGCATGCAGACATGTCACTCAGGGCAGCTCTTGTATCCACTCCCTTAGCAGTGCAGAGGGGGGAGGGGGGGGGCTGAGATTGTTCTTACTGCATGTAAACAAGGGCCAAAAAAGAACCAGGGAAATGAGGAAATATATATATATATATATATATATTATTTTTTTTTTTTTGCCTAAAACTTGCTTAGCTTAGTCATATATTGCTGTCCATCAGATTTACAGTGCAATATATATATTTTTTCATAATTCGGACAACCCCTTTAATGTCTCAGATTAAATATATGAACTATCCTTCATAATATTAATTACGCAGTTTTTATCACAAAATTTAATATCTCTTCTAAAATTTATTTCTTATTTTATTTCAAATTTTTTATGGTTTTTATTATTTTTTCATTTGATTACTTATTCTATTTTAATATGTAAAACTAAATCAATTCATACTAATTATTCATTAAATAAATACAGGAAGATATTATGACATTAATGGATGCTAAATGAGGGAGCAGGGGAGCCATTTAAAGAGGGGATAAATATTGCTTAGGACCATGGCCCCTTGCGTAAAATGATAATTGTCCTTTTTGCTCATTAGTCTATAGAAATATTATCGTCTTTTCATTTTGAATATCCCTCATAGAACCACTAAATTCAGAGGAATGATACATATTTGAATCCTTCATTAAGTCCTAATGGAGTAAGGCTCTTCAAGCGATATATCTATTTTGTTTCTTCTTGTTGTAGCGAGTAAACAAAAAGTTGGTATTTAGAGAGAAGCACAAAAAGTCTCAAATTATGGTGCAAGTGCCATAATTTGCAACTTTTTGTTGTCACTTTTGTGGTGTAAAAGGTTTAACTTTTACGTCACCCATATCTTCTCGTAGATTGCAAGCTCTTATGAGCAGGGCCTTCACTCCTTTTGTTTTAATTGTTGACTTGTTTGTTGCTGTGTGATGTGTGATTTTGTTTGTACATGAACCCTCTGATTGTAAACGCTGCAGAATAAAAATTATTATTAGAAATCACCTCCAAAGTCTTTGTAAAACAATGCCGGAACAACAAAAAGACTTTTGCCGTTCATTTCAAATAAATGGCCATATATGTAGTGCAACGACAGGCCTGTTGCAAGACAGACACTTTTCCCACCCACCTTTGATGACATCTATATGCCCTAATACTGTATATAGACGGTGGTTATTTATATGCGTCAAACCTTTAAGGTAAATGAAACAACACCCAAATAATTTGGAATTTTGTTTTATTTGTTGATTTTACTGTACAACTAATAGGGAAATTTTACAATTAGTAGTCATTTTCACTTCAGTAGAAAGGTGTAGGTAAAAGTATCAAAGGTTATAGAGGAGCCATTTTCTCTACTGACATGTCTGTTTTAGTAGCTACTTGAATTTCCCATATAACAACAATTCTGGAGCATGTATTCTTATGACTCTATGTTGTGCCACTCTTTTATTATTACTACTAGAAGTTATGAATGAATTGCTAGCACTTTGCAATGATGTTCGAGCTGGGTGTTACCAGTTGAGGCATGTCCCTGCTATGCAATCAGTGCTGCCAGTGTCAGACTTTGTAGTGTCACACACCCAACTGGTAACACCAGTGGCGTAACTAGAAATGACTGGGCCCCACAGCAAATTTTTGAATGGGGTCCCCTCCCCCAGTAATTTGTTCACAACCCCTTCCTTTCATGCTGCCCCCTTTCCTGTGGCTACTAAAGATCGCTCTCTCAGACCAGGCCCAGCAGCTATTCTATCCATTTTCTACACTGTCTATACTGCCACTGTATATAATTTCATTGTGTAATACTGTTGAGGGGCCCTGACAAAGTCTTTTAGTACTTCTCCTCCTCCTCTTAGATGGGCCCCTTCTGGGTCAGGGCCCCAAAGCAGCCGCTTCCCCTGCTTTCCCTAAAGTTAGGCCCCTGGGTAACACCCAGATGGACATTTATTACAAAGTGCTGGCAATTCATTCATAACTTCTAGCACGAATAATAAGAGAATGGCACAAGATAGAGTCATAAGAATAGATGCTCCAGAATTGTTATTACATGAGGAATACATGTAGTTGCTAAAACATACATGTCAGGAGAGATTACAGATCCCCTTTAAGAGAGTTTTTAGTGGATCACTGCTTTCTAAGGTCAGCACCCAAGGCATCAACGATGAAGTTCAAAGTACGTTGGTAGATGAATGAGTCCTTACTCTTTGGCTTGCAGATGTTTAGATGGTTTACTTCCACAGAAATAATTTCACCAATACCCAAATCTGAACAACAATAATAATAACAAAAGAATAATATAAATTAATAATGTAATTCATCAGATGCAAAAATCCACCTCTAAAATGGATTGCTCATTCTTACATATAATTAAAGAATAATTACTGCAGTATGAAAAGTTAAACAATTTTCTAGTATATCATATTTTAATTGCTTAAACTGGATATAGTGCTAGAACAGGGCTGGACAACCTGCGGTTCTCTAGCTGTTGTAAAACTACAATTTCCACCATGCCCTGCTGTAGGCTGATAGCTGTAGGCTGTCTGGGCATGCTGGGAGTTGTAGTTTTGCAACAGCTAGGGAGCTGCAGGTTGGCCATCCCTGTGCTAGAAAATTATTAGGAAGTATTAGATCTTTACAGACTTTTAACATCTAGATGTAAAAAGTAATGTTCCCAAACACTGTCTGCAAGAGGATGTCTTGAATATGGTGAGAAAGTTGCAGAACTTTTCATAATACAATGATATAAGCATATCAGGCAGACTAAATAAAACTGTAACACTAGGTTCATATGTAACATTTTTCGTTCTATACCAGAAAAGAGAAAAAATAAAGCACTATAGTAAGGCTATAAAGGGGTCTATTTCTATTATGCTGTATTGCATGCATCTAGTGGCATTTTGTCTACCTTTTTTTTTCCCCCCGAAATCTGTGTCAAAGCTTCAGGCACAGATATGAACCTAGCTTTAGGAACCTTTTCATTATAGTTTTAGTTTTCTTTGATGTGAGGTGATAGGTACATGGTGACTTTTTTATTGCATTATTTCTGTACTATATCATATTGTGTATTTCTCTTGCACTGTAACATCACTGAGTACGGTTTCATCACTGTGCACATTATTCCACTGCGTGCATTATCCTAGTATTGTGACATCACTGTGAGCATTATCCCCTTATTGTGACATCACTGTGTATCATGTCAGTGCATCAGGGCAACTAAAATAGTCAAATTAAACTTTTACCATTCTGAACTTGCTGGTAAAGGTTGTTATGGTGGAGTGGGGCCCGAATCCAAATTTTGCCATGGTTACTTGTTACACCCCTGCTTGTGTCTGACCCTGTATAAATTGTAATCTAAACACAGACCAGACCTCTTAATTCACAGTCATTGTGCTTTCTCTGTGTTGAAAGGTTTTAGAAGCATGGAGACGTTTTATCTCCCTATAGGTGAATACAGAAGCCGGATGCCTGACCAGCAGGTTCTGTAACTGGCATTTTACGCCTAACCCATTAGGACTGGATAATACAAAATGAATGACAAAGACACCATGCCTGTGCGGGGGTTATTAAGAAAGTTATGTACAATATTTGGGAAGCAAGGAGGTGACGCATGACCATATAAACTAGGAGAGGAGCTGTGAAAATGATCTAGTCATGAACATGTGAAATAAAGATCTGTTCGCACCAGACAGGATGCTGTGCATAGGGTTCCCACCCCAATCGTAGGGTAGTATAAATCACAGCAGGAGAAAGATATGTTTTGCATTCTTTAGCTTTTTATTTTGCAAAAGTGCAATGACATACGGCAGTGTGTGTGTTAACGTTTTCGGCTGGGATAGCCTTCATCAGACACTAAGCCGCAGTCAGGGTTGTGGACAGCTGGAATACAGAGTGGTGCACACTATGGTGGTAAGGTGATAAGGTGAGTTATTTTTTTTACGTTTTTTTTTAACAGAAGCAGAAAAGGAGGCAAGAGCTGTATTAATGAGCGCTCCACAATAGTGCACAGGTGGCAACCCCATGCACAGCCCACACAGAGCCGTTTTCCCACAGAGAGGGCTCTGAGTGTCCCCTCTGGCACACGTGCTATAGGTTCGCCACCACCGCTAAATCACTTTACACCAACAAAGCTTTCCTATACAATTATTAAAATAATATAATTGCAGTTGTGCTATAAATGAACCTACCTGCTGATTCTGCTGGAACTACATGCAGTTTCATCATGCTGCCTACTCGTGTTGGCAATGTTTCTGAAAAGCTGACAACCTTGAAGTCTTTGTTTTTGGCAAATTCGATGAACTCTTCATTTAGCTTTTTCAGTGCAGGAGAATCTTTTAGAAAATATATTAGATATTGCATATATTAATAATGACTGTAGGCAAGTGATAGGTTTATGTTATACTTCTATGCAGAAAGAAATATAATATGAACCACTTCGACCAAAGATTTCATCAAACTACCTTCTCCTAAATTGCAGGGGAAGTGGCTTTTAATCTATTCATGAGATTAATATACTAAAGTTTCCATCACATCTCTTTTGACAATGGATAAGGTAAAGCATGTCAGGTACAATCTGGTGTTGTTTAGTAACTGTGTTATGGTATATCAAACAGCGTGTTGCCCCACTCCCACCCCAAGTATTAAATCTTATGTAATATTGCATAATGAAAAGTTCTGCAGCTTTTCAGACAGAGTTGTGCTGCAGATATAAAGTACATTGAGCTGCAAACATTTTGAGAACGATGTCTAACTCAATGATCAAGTATATTAAAGGGAACCTGTCATGAAAAAACAGCATGTAAATCTGTTCACAGTACCTCCTAGTGCCCTCCAAGTGTCTCCAGAGGGACCTTTTCTTCCGAATGTCACATTTTTTGTCTTTGAGAAAATGTAGTTTTATTCAGCCGCTGCCCCGTGCTTCAAGTCAGGCTTGAAGTCATGGGGGCAGCGGCCTAGGCGTCTTCACTGGTCCTCTCCCCGCCCCCTGCTTTCTTGAGTGACAGCCCAGATCGTTTGCCGGGACCGCGCTCTACGGCCGCATGCGCAGTAAAGGGCGGCTGGAGCGCGGTCCCAGCTGCCGCGCCATCTTTTTTTTGCCGTACAGCGCATGCGCCCGACAGGCTGTAGCAAACGCGCCTGCGCCCGGCATCTGTGCACAGCCGACGTGATCTCCATCACGTCGGCTGTGCACAGATGCCGGGTGCAGAAATAAGGATCCCGTCAGCTTCCCAAATGACAGAAAAGCTATTTACACAAAAATGGATTCCATATTTTTAATAAAGACCAATTGAAAAAAAAGATTTTAGCTCAAAATAAGTACAATGCAATAATAAAAAATTGTTCCCGAAGGTGTACAAAGCCTTGAACTTTTTTGTAAAGTAATAAAGCATCCATTATCATTTATTAACATAGTGATTGCAACTGCAACTATACTTTTACTCCCAATGTCTCTGTGTCCTTGATACAATGGGAAGATCCAAGCACTTCAGAAAAATAAATGTGGATTTATAGAAGTCTGGAACCAGGACCAGGACAATTTTCATTCTTCCTCCCTTGCCTACCTACTTTTCCATTCATACTGCAGTTTAAGGTCTTGTTATTTTTGTGTGAGACAAGATGTATTTTATATTGCGCCATTCAATTTACCACATCTTGTTTTGAAAAAACGGATAAAAAATCTTTTGTCAGGTGAAATAAAAAAAACACAGTTCCATTCTGCCATATTTTAGGGTTTTCTTTTTATGGCATTCACTGTCCGATTTATTCTCCAGTGACAACAAATTTATATAGTTATTATATTTTACTACTAAAAAAAATAATAATCAACATATTCTGACACCCATAATTTTTTTAAAATATATTTGCTTCTACATAGTTGTGTGAGGGCTTATTTTATTTTTTAGTGTGAACTGCAGTTTTTATTGGTATCATTTTACAGTACCAATAAACTTTCATGCTTATTTATTCAAATTTTTCCAGGTTACAAAAAAAAACTAATTTCTCTTTCCATTATGGCTTTCACTGTGCAGGATAAATACTTTTATATATTGCTAGTTTGGACATCCTGGAGGCAGCAATACATATTTTTTTAATGGTTTAATTTTCTATGTAAAACTGGTAAAGGGGGAATTTTTAATTCTTTTGTTTTTTTTAACGTTTCACACCTTAAGGATGCAGCCAATTTTCATTTTTTAACTTTTGAACCTGCTGCATACACTCCCCCACCGCAGATGTATATTTACAGGGCAATTTCCAAACATTTGAAAACTGCATGAGAATCTTTATTAATTTGTTCAAGAACTCCTACTCCAAGATCAGCATAAAAAAGCCAAAGTGAAGTTTGTAAGTGATCACCAAGATAATGACCCAGCCTTTTAGAGAAGTGTCTTTAGCCTGA
The DNA here is from genome assembly GCA_033119425.1 of Bufotes viridis. Classification (NCBI taxonomy): domain Eukaryota; kingdom Metazoa; phylum Chordata; class Amphibia; order Anura; family Bufonidae; genus Bufotes; species Bufotes viridis. The sequence continues at coordinate 327,214,941 of CM065592.1, read as the reverse complement.
GTGTACTGTATGTAAACTTTGAGCCACAACTGTACGTGTGACCAAATCACTCAATCAATCTGACCCCCACCTGATTTGTCTCAGACTTTTTTGATACAACACATTTCTTACATGCTTAGTAACTGCTGTCTCACCTTTGCTAAGCTCCTTAACTTCTATAGATGGAAAAAGTACCAATCTTGCATTAACTGAATATTCTGCCAGTCGAGAACCATGGTGGGGAACACTGTAAAATGCAATCCCTCTTGTGTTCTTCACAAAATCTTGCATCTCTTCATCCCTTGATGCATTTACCAACATCTTTTTAACTAGCAGCCCTAAAAGAAAATAGTTAAACTTAAAGAGAACCTGTCACCATGAAAATGGAGTCCAATCTACTGGTATCATGTTAAAGCGCAGGAGAAGCTAAGCAGATTGATATACACTTTTGTGTAAAAATATTCAGTATAATTTGTAACTTACTAATTGAAATCTCAGCTCATGCCAAGTTATCCACTGCATAGGGAATAACTGATTGTTGGGGGGGGTCGATCCTGACGGAGTGGTAGACCAACATGCGCCCTGCCACTCCCTCCATTCTCTATGGGACTGACAAAGATTTGCAAGTACAGCTCTGGACGAAAGGTACAGGAGTCCCTGTTCTCAGGATTGGTAGAGGACCAGTGCTGGGACCCCCACTGATCTCATAGTTATCCCCTATCCTGTGGATAGGGGGATAATTTGCTACAACCAGAATTGCCCATTAAGCTTCATTTAAACAACAAGACAACCTAAATACTTAAAAACTATCTACTACCACAAACTTGTACGTATTTTATACATTTTGCACTATTCTTATCCTGATTTTTTGTGTAAACTTATATGATTGATTCTCTTCTAATTCCCATTACACATTAACAGTCATTTTAAGAATGTTACAGTCATGTTTTCACTGAATCCACTGAAATGACATTTCCGTCAATGTAGGTATAAACAAGTAGATCCTAATAGTTCCATAAAAGATCTAAATTATGGTTAGAAAAACTGTTTGTATAGGGGATGGGAAATTATGGCCAGGTTTAGACTGACAAATTATATGTTGTGTGTACATGTAGAAATTTGAACTTGTACGGTATACTGGGACTTGGAATAACTAGAACTTATTGTGTGTTAAGCTTTGATCATATCAAGCTTCAAGTGTTTTGGTGACATTAAAATTACATTTGTGCAAATGATTCACAGTTACATGAAAATGTTTGTGTGTAAACTTTTAAAATGTGTATTTCTTCTATAACTATGCTTAAAAGAGTTTTCCAGGATTATTATACTGATGACCTATCCTCTGGGTCCCGACACCCGGGACCCCTGATGATCAGCTATGTTGAGAAGGCATCAGCACTCTTGTGAGTGCTGCTGCCTTCTCGCAGCTTACCAAGCATAGTGCCATACTGTATTGTATAGCGGCTATGCTTGGTAATGCACTTAGCCCCATTCACTTGAATAGGGCTGAGCTGCTTCTAGGCCATGTGACCCATGAACGTGTTGTCACTGGCCTAGGAAAAGCAGAGAGAAGGCCACGGCGCTACTGCGAAAGCCGTTGCCTTCTCCAATAGCTGATCGGCGGAGGTCCCAGGTGTGGGACCCCCACCGATCAAATACCGATGACCTATCCAGAGGAAAGGACATCAGTATGAAAATCTCAAAAAAAACACTTTATTTTCCAGAAAGATATATATTTTAGTTTAAATTGTATAACCAATGCATGATCTTTGCATACAAGAATTAGCTGGTGCAGTTATGCAATTTTAAGACCTGTAATACAATGCATTCGGAAACTCTTCAGACTCTTTTACTTTTTTGACATATTGTTACTTTACCGCCACGTGCTTAAAATTAAACATAAAAAAAATAATAATCAAGTTTTCCACTATTAATCTGCCTGGATGGACTGGCTATTGAGTCTACAGAGAAATTTCCCAGTGTGCCGATGCAAAGCCCACATGGTCACCGGCCAGGTACATAAGGATCTGATGCTCTCAGCATTAATTAATGCTAGGAGCATCAAATGCCTTCCTGAATTCAATTGTACCTCTTTGGTATAGTTGGCCTCATCTACTTCTGTTGTCTCTGCCTATTTATTTTTGCCCTGCCTTCCGTCAGTCTGGACCCGCCTACAACATGGGGCTACTTTTAGCTTTTTTTCCAGGGCTACTTTAAGTTCCAGTCCACCTCTGTAGTCTGCATTTAGTACCCCATAATGAGAAAGTGAAAACAGAATTTTAGAATTTTTTGCAAATTTATTAAAAAAGAAAAACTGAAACTTTGCATGGACATAAGTAGTCCTACCAATTGCTATGCCACTTGGAATTTAGCTCTAGGGGCCTCCCATTTCTCTTGATCATCTTTGAGATGCTTCTAGACCTTGACTGAAGTACACCTGTGGTAAATCCAGCTGATTGGCATGGCTGATTCGCACCCCTGTCTATATAACTGAAAATTCATATCAAAGTGAAAACCAAGCCATGAAGAGAGAAAGAACTGCCTGTAGAGCACAGAGACAGTACTGCTTGAAGGTGGAGATCTGGAAAAGGGTACAGGAAATTCTGCTGCATTGAAAGTTCCCAAGATCACTGTGGCCTCTATAATTCTTAAATGAAAGAAGTTTGGAACAACCGGGACTCTTCCTACAATGGGCTCCTTCGCCAAACTAAGTAATTGGGGGAGAAGGACCTTGGTAAGAAAGGTGACCAGGAACCTAATGGTCATTCTGCCTGACCTCCAAAGATCCTGTGTGCAGATGGGAGAACTTCCAGAGGGGCAACTATCACTGCAGCACTCCAGCACTCCACCAATATAGGCTTTATGGCAAAATGGCCAGAAAGAAGCCTCTCCTCAGTAAGACACATGAAAGCCCACTTGGAGTTTGCAAAAAAAAAAAAAAAAAAAACTACTAAAAGGACCCTCAGAGGGTGAGAAACAAGATTCTATGGTCTGATGAAACAAAGATTAATTTTTTTGGCCTATGTCTAGAGGGAACCAGGCACTCCTCATCACCTACCCATTACCATCCCTACAGTGCAGCATGCTGGTGGCAGCATCATGATGTGGGGGTGCTTTTCAGTGACTGGGGCAGGGAAACTAGTCAGGGTTGAGGGAAAGCTAAGTGAAGTAAAGTGCAAAGATATTCTTAGTGAAAACCTGATCCAGAATGCTCTGAATCTCAGACTGGACCGCAGTCTCACCTTTCAACAAGACAATGACCCTGAACACACAGCGAAGACAACACAAGAGTGGTTTGGCACAATTCTGTGAATGTCCTTGAGAGGCCCAGAGCCCTGACTTGAACCTAACATCAAACATCTCTGCAGAGACAAGAAAATAGCAGTCCACTGATGATCTCATCCAATCTGACAGAGCTTAACAGAATTTGCAGAGAAGAATGGCAAAAAATCCCCAAATCGAGGTGTGCAAACCTTGTGGCATCATACCCAAGAAGAAGGAAGACTGGAGGCTCTAATCGCCGCCAAAGCTTTAATTTTGATTAATAATTTTTAATAAATAAGCTAAGATTTTGAACATTTACTAAAGAGTTTACACCACAATTCTTGTGTAAAAAAGTTGCACATTAAGGCGTATGCCATATGTGTGCCATAAATTGTGTCTTTTTAGGCTACTTGCCACTTTTCCGAAGTGGAGAGAAAACAGGTACGGCTTATTGAGAGGGGCTTCGGGCAGCCCTCTGAATTTACTATAACTTTCGTCAGAAACTGACGGAAGTTATAGTTAAAGTTTGCGCCAACCCCTGTCTGGCGTAGTTCTGGCACATGGCAGGACAGCGATGCACCAAATTTATTAAGAGGCCAATGCAGGGAGATAAAGACTGCCATATGGGTAAATATGGAAACGCCAGTCTTGATAAATCTCCCCCATTCTGTTTTCACTTTGTCAATATGGGCCACAACATAACAAAATGTGAAAAATTGAAAGGGTCCGAAGACTTTCTGAATACACTGTGTTATGTGGTATCCTTACATCCCACATTTTATTTTTAAAGTGTTTAGCATTGATTATTATTATTAAGCACTCATTTTTATCATAATTTTTATTGTTCAGTGTACAGTTGGGTTGTTCAAGGATAGATCATCAATATCTAATCTGCGAGGGTCCAAGATCTGACCCCCCACGAATCAGCTGTTCTAAAAGGAGACAGCGCTCTATGCAAGCACTGCTTCCTCTTCATTACACTGCCTGTTGTGTCAGAAGTGCAGCGTAATTACAGGTACTCGCACCATTCCTTTGAATGGAGCGAGTGGTTGTAATTACACTACGCCACTGCTACAGGGGAGACCATGCATAGTGTAATGAAGAGGAAGCAGTGCTCGCATGGAGAGCCATCTTCTTTTCAAACCGATTATCTGCAGGGGTGAGGTTAGTTGGACTCCTGCCGATCAGATATTGATGACCTATCCTGAGGATGGGTCATCAATTCAAACTGCTGCAAAACCCCTTTAAGGAAGCAGTCAGGTAAGTCTTGCACTGCTGGACCATCCTGCCTGCAGACTATAAGACACAGAGACTTTTCAGCAAGATTTTTTCCTATAGTCCAAAAATACTATTATAAATTTGGTGCATGCCACCTAATCCTTTAAAATAAAAAAAGATTACCGTATTTTTCGCCGTATAAGACGCACTTTTTCCCCCCCTAAATGGGGGGAAAATGTCCCTGCGTCTTATGCGGCGAATGCTGACTTTTTTTTTTACATCGCAGGCTGCGATGTATGAGCGGGGAGTGACAGGGAGGAGGAGCTGGGGGCCGGCAATTGCAGCGGGGACGGTCCGGTCCCGCCGCTCACAGTGTTGTACTATAAAATTATAAAATATCTCCAAGTGCAAATAAACTTATTAAAGATCACCCTTATTAATGTACTGTAACACAGACCCCAATACCTCCTTTACAATGCGGGCAGGCCGGGCGGGAGGAAGCGTGACTCTCTGACGTCACATGCCTGTGCCTGCTTTATGAATGAAGCAGGCGCAGGCATGTTCCATCGGAGAGTCACGCTTCGCCTGGCCGGCCGGCCTGCCCGTATTGTAAAGGAGGTATTGAGGTCTGTGTTACAGTACATTAATAAAGGTGATCTTCAATAAGTTTATTTAGTACTTGAAGATATTTCATATTTTTATGGTACAGCATTGGAGCTTCAGGGGTCTGTGGATGAGCACTGTTATGCAGGATGGGAGATCTGTGGATGACACATTTGTAACAGTGCCATCTACAGATCTACTGGTGTATTACAAACATGGTGAGGCCAGAGAATGGTCCGGAAGACAAGAATAGGTGATTTCTCTTCACAGGTAGGGCAATGGCTATAAGAGATTGCAAGATGCAACATACCAGAGACACCATAGGAGCATCATTCGCAAATTCAAGGCAAGGGCACTGTTAACGCTACCTGGTCATGGCAGATAGAAGATGCTGACTTCACTGTGTGCTACCTGAAGCGCAAAGTGGAGAAAAGTCCCCGTGTGACTGCTGAGGAACTGAAAAAAGATTTGTCAGATGCGGGTACTGAAGTTTCAGCTCAGACAATAAGGCCCACACTGCGTAATGAAGGCCTCCATGCCAGAACTCCCAGGTGCACCCCCTTGCTGTCTCCAAAGAATAAGAAGAGTCGACTGCAGTATGCCAAAAGTCGTGTGGACAAACCACAAAAGTTTTGGGATAGTGTTCTGTGGACTGATGAAACAAAATTAGAACTGTTTGGGCCCATGGATCAACGTTATGTTTGGAGGAGGCCTATGAAGAAAATAACACCTTGCCTACTGTGAAGCATGGCGGGGGGTCAATCATGTTTTGGGGCTGTTTTGCTTCTACAGGTACAGGGAAGCTTCAGCGTGTGCAAGGTACCATAAATTCTTCTCAGTACCAGGAGATATTGGATGAAAATGTGATGCAGTCCGTCACAAACTTGAGGCTTGGGAGACATTGGACCTTTCAACAGGACAATGATCCCAAGCATACCTCCAAGTCCACTAGAGCATGGTTGCAGATAAAAGGCTGGAACATTTTGAAGTGGCTATCGCAGTCACCAGACTTAAATCCGATTGAGAACCTCTGGTGGGACTTAAAGAAAGCAGTTGCATAGTGCAAGCCTAAGAAGTGACATCCACTTAGATCCACAGATCCCATTAACAGTGCCATCCACAAACCACCATTAGTTCCAGACCCACCAAAAATATTTTTTTTCTTATTTTCCTCCCTAAAAACCTAGGTGCGTCTTATCAGCCGGTGCGTCTTATATGGCGAAAAATACGGGTATATACTCACCTCTTTCTCCTGCGCCATTGCTAAAATTAGGACAGCAAAATGAGGCCACTTGTACATCAATACTGCTGCCTTGTTACAAACAGTGGGACTGGATCAATGGCACAAAGACGGAGGAGAAAGAGGTGAGTATATAATATTTTTTTATTTTAAAGCATGGTGTCATGGGCCAAATTTATAATTATTTGGACAACCCCTTTAAATTCATTGTAATATTCAAAGTTGTAAGTGTATATTGTATTATTATGGACTACAAGTTGTGTGATTCCTGAAAAACATAGTTACATTTCCTGTGTTGATTCAAAAGGAATAAAAACATGTTAAAATAATTTGTCATAAAGTTATACCCAGGTACTTACCTCCCATGCTATGTGATACCCATATTATTGGCCGCTTCCCAACACCAGCCATCTTTAGCTTTTTAAGGAGTTCAGAACTTCTGTAAGCCATAGATTTCCTGTGACAGAAATAAACTTGATCTTGCATTAAACAGGTTTTTATGTAATTCAAGTTTCATAACTCTATAAGGGTGCATTCACACGACCATATATTTCTGTCCACATCCGTTCCACAATTTTGCGGATGGGATGCGGACCCATTCATTTCAATGTCCGTTCTGAAGTCTGGAACTGTTAAAAAGATTTAACATGTTCTATTCTTGTCTGTATTTGTGGACAAGAATAGGCATTTCTATCATGGAAGAGGATGTTCCATTCATCAATTTGCGGTCCGCAAAAAGGATATGGTCCCGTGAATGAGCCCTAAAGAAACGTTTTCTAGCCGCCTAATATAGTCATTTTTCCAAGTTTCCTGGCGAATTAAAACATTCCCATTTATATCAAGAGCAGTGGTCAGCAACTCCTGACACATTTGGCAGAGATGGCACACAGGCCATGATCTACTGGCACACCAGCAAATGGTGTCCAGACTTTTAATTTTGTCGCCATGTGTTAGTAGCCCCACCGGGGAGAGTGGGACTCGCCACTGGCTGCCTTCCTGCATAGCTAGCTGATGTTGCTACTCTTCCACTACTCCTCCTCTGCCTCTGGACTGCCATAAATGGGGACATAAGCTGTTGTGAGAAAGACTGCCTTTTGTAGCCTAGATTTTGAGTAGTTTATGGTCGCCATGTTGCTTTTGAACAGCCCCTGCGTACCAGTATAGCCATTTTCTGAGAACCATACATTTTTTTTATTTTTCTCTTGACGGACCAGTGTGAGGGCTTATTTTTCTGGGATGAATTGCCATTATCATTTGTTCTATTTTACAGTATTTTTTGATCACTTTGTATTTAGCTTTTTGGAAAGCGGGGTAAAGAAAAGGCAGGATTTCTGCCATTGCTTTTTGGGTTTTGGTACTGAGGTGTACATTGTAAAAAATGACATGCTAACTTTATTCTGCTGGTCAGTATGATTACAGAGATACCAATTTTATGTATAATTTTTTAAACTATTGCTACTTTTAAACAAAGGTCTTTTGAAAAAAAAAATTTGGTTCGTGTTGCCATTTTTTGAAAGCCATGTTTTTATTTTATTTTTTCTGGCTATGGTCTTGTGTGAGGGCTCCTTTTTTGCAGGATGAGGTGACGTTTTGATCTGTGCCATTTTGAGTGTGGGTAAATATGACGTTTGACAGCTTGATATTATGATTTTTGGGAGGCAAGGTGACAAAAAAAATGACTGTTCTGGTTCACCTCATAGGGTAGGTCATGTGATATTTTTACAGAATAGGTCATTACAGATGCAGCGATACAAAATACATGTATTGTGCATATAGAGATGTCTGTCAGTCACAAAGTAGGACCACCCAATTGACTCAGCCCCTCCTGCTCTACACACAAGATGTCTTCAGATAGATCAAGGCAAGTACAATGTACAGTTAAAGGAATCTGTCATTCCCTTTAATTGGATTTGTCATTAGATTTATGAAAACAATCAAGTTGTGAATCGGGGTAGTTCACAGTTACCTGTCATTGTCTACGGGGCATTTTGCTTTCCAGTCGCTTAGATTAGTGTCGTATTCCACAGAAATAATTCTTAAAGCAGGTATGTCTTCTGCCAGCCAATCCTAAATGACAAGAAAATATGTAAAGAACATATGTCGAGATCAAGGCAAATATTTACTTTTTACTGGTCTGGTCAGCAAAGGCCATCCCTCGTACACAAGGGTGTTTTTGGTTACTCAGAATTTTACCTTTAGCCTAAAGTACCACTTAGAAGAGGGCGGAAAAGGGGGTTTGAATGTTCTACAACCGTTTTCTACACGACTGATTTTGAAAAACACGCTTAAAAAAGTAGGGCGGAATCCGCATGTTTTTTCCAGTCTACAAAATGTGCGTTTTTTGATGCTTTTTTTTTTTAACCAATGGATGTTCACTTTATTACAAAGTTGAATTTTCTGCTTGAGGTTTTTGTAGCAGTTCTACACCCAAAAAAAACCTGCAGAAAACGCATGTCTTTACATGAAGCTGTTTTTTTTTTTTAGCTTCCTATCCATTTCAAAGGGAGATTCAGTGCTGATTCTGCCCCAAGATAGGGCATACTGCTTCTTTTTCCCCACGCTGCTTACCATTTAATTGGAGGCCATTTTGATTTGCTTTTTTAGCTGATTTTGAAGCATAAACTGGCCCTGAGGCTAGGGCTACACTATGATTTATTTTGTAGCAATACTGATTAATTTTAACTGTCGATCAGCAGCTGCAGTCAAAAGGAACAGATTAAGTTGTAAGTTACCTTGTGGTCTTCAGCTGTTATCTGTAGTGCTAGCCCAGATCTTACTGCTATAAGGAATGACTTTTTTCACAGGTAACCTTTAATATGGGAGCCGTTGGCTCAAATATGGAGTGTGATGGGGGCTGAGTGTTCCCTAACACGCTATATGGACAGGGGTTGCCCTGATGCGTCAGGTTCAAGAACAATGTAATTTCTACAGTATGTAAAGCCTCACAGAAACTAGATGGTGTCGTTTCTGAAGAAACCACAGGATTTTGGCTTGAACTAAGACTGTGGGAGGAATACCACTCCATCAAAAATCAATGAGAGAAATTTGATTGGTTGTTGGTTGCTCCACCCAGTTTTTCTAACCTTGAAATAGAAACACCCAATGACCACATTTGTGATATTTGAGGTCCTTGACATCAATAATGTGAGAATGGTAGCATTTTTAGTTTTTCCCATTTAAATCAATCAAAAAAATCTGATTGGCTGTTTTTGGCTCCGCTCACTTTTTACATTTGAATTCCAGTCACCCAGTGACCAAATGTACCAAGTTTGAAGACCCTGCCATTAACAGTGGAAGAATGGCAGCAATTTAAATATTCCCATTAAATAGCAATAGGTAATATTTGATTGGCTGTTTTAAGCTCTGCTCAGTTTTCTGAATTTTAACCCCAGTCAACCAGTCATGGTCTGTGCCAAGTTTGGGGCCTCTGGCTTTAAAACTGTGAGAATGGCAGTATTTGAAAGTTTTACATTGAAATCAATAGGTGAAATCTGATTGGCTGTTTTAGGCCCCACCTACTTTTCCTAAATTTTGACCGCAGTCCCCCAATGAGTAATTGTGCTAAGTTTGGGACACTTGGCATTTAAACTGTGATAATAGCAGCAGTTTATCTTTTTTTCCATTAAGGTCAATGGCTGAAATCTGAATGGCTGTTGTTGCCCCGCCCCCTTTTTTTTCTAGTTGTGACCCACAGTCACCCAGTGACTAACAATTGAAGGTTTGGGAATTATGGCATTTAACGTGTAACAATGGCAACAGTTTTATTTTTTCTATTGAAAATCAGTGAGTGAAATTTGATTGGTTGGTGGCCCCGCCCACTTTTTCTAACTTTCACGTGGAAACTCCCAATGATCACATTTGTGATATTTGAGGTCCATGACATCAATAATGTGAGAATGGCAGCATTTTTAATTTTTCCCATTTAAATCAATCAAAGAAATCTGATTGGTTGTTTTTGGTTGTGCCCACTTTTCCGAATTTGAATCCCAGTCCTCCAGTGACCAACTGTGCCAAGTTTGAGGACCCTGCCATTAACAGTCTAAGAGCAGCGGCAGTTTTAAATTTTCCTATTTAAACAAATGGCTGAAATTTAATTGACGATTGTAGACTCAGCTCGCTTTTTATACAATATAACCCCAGTCACCCAGTGACCCACGGTGACCAAGTTTGGGTACTCTGGCTTAAATACTGTGAGAATGACAGCTTTTTAAATTTTCTCATTGAAGTCAATAGGGAAAATCTGATTGGTTGTGGCTCTGCCCACTTTTTAGAGTCCCTGAAATGTGACAGAAATATTCAGGTTGACCCATGACTAAGTGACCCAAGTTTGACGATTTTAACTTTAAAGCTGTACGAGTGGCAAAAGTTTACAATTTTCCAATGAAAGTCTATGGCAAAAAGTGGGGTCTTCGGGGGGCCGCCCCATGGGCACGGACGGTGGGATCGGTTAACAAAGCACAAGCAACCTATTCGGGTATGTGCTAAACAAGTGTGCAAAGTTTCGTAATTGTACTCCTAAAACTGTGGGAGGAGTAGCGTACAGAAAATAGCTACATTTTCATTGGCTGTTGCTAGCTCTGCCTACTTTTGGGTGTCCCCTCAAAATTCACAATTTTATTGGGGTTGATAACAACAATATGTGAAACGTGACTTGATGCTCATTTAGGAATTTATTGCAAAAGAAACAGTATGTCCCATATCCAGGACGCGTTTCGGCTAGCAAGCCTTTTTCAACAGCTAGCCGAAACGCGTCCTGGATATGGGACATACTGTTTCTTTTGCAATAAATTCCTAAATGAGCATCAAGTCACGTTTTGCTGGGATTTCTTCAGTTTTTGAACGTGGTATTTGTCCTATCCCGTGCAAACGTGCAACGAGCGAGTGCTGACCATTTTTCTCTTAAAATCAACAATATGTGGTTCGAGTATGGGGAGTGTAGCTTCAAAATTGTGTGAGTGGGAGCGATTTGAAAATTTTCCCTGTTAAAGTCAATGGCGAAAAAGGGGTCTTCGGTGGTCCGCCGCAGAGGTGTGGAGGGTAGGATCACTTATTAAAGCACAAGCAGCATACTTTGCTATAGGTCAAAGAAGTGTGGAAAGTTTGAAAAAAAATCAAAGAACAATATGTTGGCCTTTCAAGCCAACATAAAAATAAACAAAAAAATCGAAAAACAATATGTTTGCCTTCCAAGTGAAAATAAATATGAATTTTCCTGAAAACTAAACAATATGTCAGCCCTATGTCTGTCTGTCTCAGTGCTAATTGTTCTTCTCTGGTCTAAATTTAGGCCTGATTAAATATTTTCAGTTTTATATCCATCTTATCTTGGCCCAAAGTATTCCTTACCAACAACTGCCTGGTCATCTGCGGAGCTGAAGCACTGCCTTTACATGCAGTGATAATCTCCACTGCATGGGGATGAGCAATGCCTACTGCCGTGACTCATCGCCATACAGATCCATTGTTTCTGGGCAGCAGAGTGCTGTTTAGACAATATGATCTGCTGCCCAGAAACAATGATTTAGGTGTCCAAATATTTTTCGCTTGGTCATTGGGTGATCTGCAGCACCTTTACATGGGTAGATTATCAGGAAGGAGCGGTTATACAAACTTCTGTGCACGATAAGCTGCCCAACATTTGGGCAGTGTAATTCCACCTTAAAAATCACTGTAACTAAACCTGTCATATACACATTGGACAATTATCAGCAGATCATTCCAATATTGTCAGGATCTGCTTACAATCTAAGGCCCCTGTGCTCTAACAACCATATTTTTTATGATTGAATCTAAACTCAAGAGAGAGGGAAAACGATCCCTAATATTTAATCAGGGGTTTGTTTACTCTGTTCCTTGTACAGAGATATGATCCTTCTTTTGATTTAAATACATATTGTCATGGTGGCGGCCCACGCCTGCCACCGCTACACTCTCTGCAGTGGGCATGGTTGCCACTCTGCTTACCCACTCTGAAGTCCCGGTGGCTCAGATGTGACAGTGCCTCTCTCCTCGTTTCTGGTGGGACCGGCAACCGAAGTAGAGCTGTCAGCATTCCTCACCTCCTTTGCAGGCTGATGTTTGCTTCTGCTCTACCCATAGGGCAAGTACGTATTCCTTCCAGCTCTTAAAGGGTCAGTGAGTGCACCCTAGTCTTTCACAGCCAATGGCTGACCATCTGTGGGAAGGTGCCTGAGCAATAGTTTCTGATTCACTAGGTTCCTGCAAAGAAGTGCTGTTTATCTGTTCATCTGCCCATGTACTGACTTTCACCTGTTTTCTGAATTTGACCCTTCATTGCCTGACCTCTGCCTTATTCCTGTTCTGACCCTGAGCTGCCCACCTTGACCTCGGACTGTTTGCACAAACTCTGCTTGCCGAGACCTTAGCCTGTCTCTGACTATAGTGTTGAAGAATGTTCCGGTACTCTGCACCTCTGTCTCTTGACTCCTGTGGGTCAGCAGACACAGATGTTTGTTTGGAAAGGAAAAACTAAATTATTGCATTGACATAAGTATCCAAACCCTTAAAATTAGGACTTATTTGAAGCACCGCTGGCAGCGATTACAGCCTCCAGTCTTCTTGGGTAAACTTGATTTGGGTATTTTCTTCCCTGCAGATCCTCTCCAGCTCTGTCAGGTTGGGTGGGGACCGCCTGTGGACAGTCATTTTCAGGTCTCTCCAGAGCTGTTTGATTGGGTTTAAGTCAGGGCTCTGGCTGGGCCACTCAAGGACAATCACAGCCACTCTTTTGTTGTCTTGGTTGTTTGCTTAGAGTAATTGTCTTGCTGGAAGGTGATCCTTTGGCCCAGTCTGAGTTCCAGTGCCCCTGGTTCAGATTTTCATGAAGAATATCTCTGTACTTTGCCCCATTCAGCTTACCTTCAACCCTGACCAGTCACCCTGTTGCAGCCGCTGAGAAACACCCCCACAGCATGATGCTGCCACTACCATACTTCACTGTAGGAATGGTAATGTGTAGGTGATGAGCAGTGCCTGGTTACTTCCAGACATGGCTCTTAGAACTGAGGCCAAAAAGTTTAATCTTGGTTTCATCAGACTACAGAATCTTGTTTCCCACAATCTGAAGTCCAATCTGAGACCTTTAGGTTCTTTCTTGTGAACTCCAGGTGGACTTTCATGTGTCTTTTACTGGGTACTGTCTAGCTACTCTGCCATTAAAGCCAGATTGCTGGAGTCCTGCAGTGATAGTTGCCCTTCTGGAAGTTTCTCCGATCTGCACACAGGATCTTTGGAGCTTAGCCAGAGTGACCATAGGTTTATTATTCACTTCTCATACCAAGGCCCTTCTTGGCCCTCATGGTTGTACCAAATGTCTACCATTTAAGAACTATGGTGGCTACTGTGCTCCTGGGAACTTTCAATGCAGCAGAATTTTTTTTTAATCCTCTAGATCTGTGCCTTTAAGCAGTGTTGTCTCTGAGTTCTAAAGGCAGTTTCTTCCCTCTTCATGGCTTGATTTTTGCTCTGATACGCATTGTCAGCTGTGAGAACTTATATAGACAGGGGGGTATCTTTCCAAATCATGTCCAATCAACTGAGTTTACCACAGGTGGACTCAAATCAAGGTGTTGAAACATCTCAAAGATGATCAAGGGAAATAGGAGGCCCCCCAAAGCTAAATTTCAAGTGTCATAGCAAAGGGTCTGAATACTTTCTGTATTTTTCACCCTATAAGAGGCATTCGCCCATATTACGCACCTAGGTTTTAAAGGAGGAAAATAAGAAAAAAAATATATCATATATTTTATCAGACCTCAGCTCAGAGCCACAATCAGACCCCCAATGTTAATAAGACCCCAATCAGACCTCCAATGTTAATAAGACCTCAATCAGACCTCAGCTCAGACCCCAATGTTAATAAGACCCCCAATCACACCTTATATCAGACCCCCAATGTGAAAAAGACCTCAGATCAGACCCCCAATGTGAATATGACCACCATTAAGACCCCTAATGTGAATGACCCCCAATTAGACCTTAGATTAGAGCCCCAATGTGCATAAGACCCCCCATTCAGACCTCAGATCAGACCCCCATGGTAACCAGACCGCAGTAAAGACAAAAAAAAAAATTACTTACCTCTTCGGCTTGCCTCTGACATCCAGCGCTCTTCCTGGTCTTTCTGCCGTGCACTGTGCTGTGACCTGGCGTTGCACAGCGTGAGGTAACAGAGCGCCAATGTCCTCATGCTGTGTGCAGGTCACAGCACAGCAAGAGGAGCCTGCAGGAGAAGACCAGGGAGCTGTGAGTACAGAGCCCGGAAAGAGCTGCATTCACTGCTTCCCAGACCTTTTGTACTAATGAGCACTTATATGTACTAATATAGTGCTTATATGTACTAATATAGCGCTCATTAGTATTTGCCCTATAAGACGCACTGACTTTTCCCCCCTACTCTGGAGGGGAAAATGACATCTTATAGGCTGAACAATATGGTATGTTCATGCAAAATTTTAGTTTTTCCTTTGTAAAGAGTTAGCAAAAATGTCTAAAATTCACTCTCTCATTATGGGGTAATGAGTGCAGATTGATCGAGGAAAATTTGTTGTTTTTTTTTTGTTTTGTTTTTTTGGCAAAAGGCTGCAACATAAAATTTTAAAAAAGTGAAAGGTTCTGAAGACTTTCCGAATGCACTGTACAGTACTTTAGATACCCCTACATACAGTATACTATTTAGACTTGTATGTCTACTACTATATGTATGAAGAATCTGGTCACCTCTTGAGAGAACTAGGAGACAGTCTTGGTGTAGAGGTCCCACTTAGCACCTGAATAATCCAACTCTGCTGACATAGCAGCCCCTAGTTACAGGGAAAGCTCCCCATGTAATGTACACATTCAAAGGAGATCAGGATATTGTAACACAGGGCATCTATGATGTTGTGATGGAATATCACATGATTTATCAAGCGATCACAGGAATTAATTCGGGATGTAGTAGTATCCTATTATACTCACTGTTGAAAAAATATTTTTAATCATTTCGGTATAAATAAGATTTTGACCCTATAATTATTGTAAATCTAGGTAAACAAAGTGATGAAACTGACCTTTGGCCAACATTCTGTATAGTCTTCCTCCTGAGCAGCACTTTCATCCAGTGGTTGATCGCGATCTTGTTGGCGCCAGGTTTTGAAGGCTGCTCCCAGCAGACCATGGACAAATAGAACATCTGCTTTTATAGGCTGGCTACAGATGGAATTTTTGGAAAGACAAAAAACAGATATCCTTAATATGACTGGCCTCATAAAAAAACACAATGAGCTGTATGCAAAAAAGGGCACAGATATATAAAATAGCTGAGAATAAATCCATAGAAATGCTACGGTTTGTATTATAATTTTCCTCTCTAGAGTATATACTCCTACTTTTCAGTCTTTTAACTTAACAGTCTCAAAAAGAATAAAGTTATGAGAAATTATACAGTATATTGCTGTTGCTAGGAATACCAATGACGATAAATGCTGCCAAAGATGCCAACTTGAAATTCAACTTTCTTCTCAGCTATTACACTTGCTGAATGTTTAGAAGTATGGACAGTGAATGTGATCTGACTCTGTAATCAGAATAGACCAGGGCAATTACAGCGATATAGCATGCAGCTCATGACTGTCACCAGACCTGTACGAAAACAAATTATTTTTGCCTCCTGCACACTTGTTAAACATAGAAATTTGTTGGAATAATGCTGTTAAAGAAAAGCATTATTTGTTCTTCTTAGGCTACATGCACACGGCCGTTGCCTGCCTCCGCGTCCGCTCCTCCTTCAAATTTTGCGTCCGTCAAAAAAAACGGATGACGGACCGTTTTTTTTTGACGAATCCGATTTTTATGGCAGATCCATTGCAAAAATGCCTATCCTTGTCCGCAAACGTGAAAAAAATAGGACATGCACTATTTTTTTGACGGAATGAAAACACGGATCACGGATGCGGAACAAAAATGGTGGACCATCCGCATTTTTTGACAGACCCATTGAAATGAATGGGGAAGCATCCTATCCGTGAAAAAAAACGGAACGGACACGGAAACAAACAACGGTCGTGTGCATGGGGCCTTAAGGTTCAACCTATTTTGGATCAAACAACTTGTTTTTATCTTATTAACATTACATTCCAAAAGCCATAACTATTTTATTTTTCTCTCAATGTAGATGAATAAGGGCTTGTTTTTTGCGGTTGTCTATTTTAATGGCATCGTTTTAGTGTATACAAAATTTACTAACAATTTTTTATGACTTTTTTTTAGGGGAAGCAGACAAAAAAAGAAAAAGCGGGTCCATTATTTGTAGTTTTTTTCACTGTTTACAGGTCAGTATGGATACAGTGATACAAATAGATACTTTATTATATATATTTTTTTACTTTTTTGCACAATAAAAATCTGTTTTATAGAAAGCAATTCTTGTATTCTTACAGCCTAATGCAGGCCATACACAAGAGAAAAAAGTTGGCTGGAATGGCCCATTTCGGCCAATGCAGATTGCAGATTCCATCAAAGATGTCAGGCAATATAATGGAACCCGATGGATCCCACTCTAGTCAACAAAGGGAGTTGGGTTCTATTGGTGTCTGTTATTTGATGGATGTATAGCTGTCTTGTATTTCGTTTTTGTTCCAGTAACCTAACAGAAGAACCGTTATCTCTGATTGGCAACAATATCTCTAACCTGCTGACTGTGTCCCCTCCACACAGTTGAGACATGGTCATCTACAGATGAGCGAATTTTTCAAAAATTTGATTCGGCCGGTTTGCCGAATTTTTCTGAAAACTTCGCTTCGATCCGAATTTATTTGTGGCTAATCGTGTTAAAAAACTGCATTTCCGGGCTGCAGAGAGCCTTTATAGGGGCGTAGAACACTGTGTCTTGCAGTAACATGCATATGGAGTCTGCTGTGGTAGTGAAATAATACTGTGAGTCAGTATGACATGCAGATGACAGGGGTCGCTCTTAGAATCACTGCATACTTCACTTATTTGGGCAGTCACGGGGCCAAAACTGACCAAATAATTGAAGTATCAACTTAGCCTTACAGGTAGATGATAGCTTTAACAAGAATCACACTCCTTTTACACCCTTGTCAGCTGATTCCACATAGATGTCTACAGAACCTGTTCTATTAAACAGAGATGACACGTGAATGGAATATTTGCATGTCTTCTGTGTTTTCTACCCACTCCTGCTTTTAGCTACCAAATGATAAGCCAATTCTGATGGGACCATACAGGCCTTAAAGCTGCTACACAGACAGGATCTGTTGTGCGTCTCATTTTTCCTTCCTTCTGACAGATCAGAAGAAGTGTCAAATAAATGATGATGTCAGCCAGGCCGAAAGCTAAAATAGTGGACCAGTCATAAAGTGGGGAGGGTGGGAACAGCATGAGAAGTCCACAGAGTTGACCTTTGACAGGGTCTGGTCGTGGAAGCAGTATGAGAAGGCCACTCAGTGGCACAATGACAGAGTCTGTAGGTGGCCGCAGTAGCAGCAGCAGCATTAGGAGAGGGCTACCGAGTGGCACAGTGACAGATTCTGGAGTTGGCAGCTGCATGAGGAAGCGACAGAATGGCACAATGACAGAGTGTGGAGGTCGCTGCGGCATCAGGACACCACAGAGTGGCAAAGTGACATCATGTGGAGGTGGCAGCATCAGGAGGAGGCCACAGAGTGGCACAATGACAGAGTCTGGAGGTGTCGGCAGCAGCAGCATCAGGAAGAGGCCACAGAGTGGCACAATGACAGTGTATGGAGTTGTAAGCCGCATGAGTAGGCCACAGAGTGGCACAATGACAGAGTCTGGAGGTGGCAGCTGCAGCATCAGGAGGAAAGCCACAGAGTGGCACAATGACAGAGTCTGGAGGTGACCGCAGCATAAGGAGGAGGCCACAGAGTGGCACAATGACAGAGTCTGGAGGTGACCGCAGCATAAGGAGGAGGCCACAGAGTGGCACAATGACAGTGTATGGAGTTGTAAGCAGCATGAGTAGGCCACAGAGTGGCACAATGACAGAGTCTGGAGTTGGCAGCAGCATGAGGAAGCCACAGAATGGCACAATCACAGAGTGACGATCGACCAAGATACTTCTGGGGGAACTTGCCTGGCATGAACAGGCCTCTAGTAGCTACAGACAATGAGAAGACAAAGCGTCAAGATAGCTATGAGCCCGAAAGAGTTGGTGAAGTTCATCAAGATACGTTACTAAAGATTTTACCGCATATACCCACAGCGCTGACCACTGAATTAATTTTGTTGTTCAACAGATATACTTCAATAAAGATTTTACCACATATAACCGTAGCGCTGACCACTGAATTAATTTTGTTTTTTGACCGAAATACTTCAATAAAGATTTTACCACATATTACTGCAGTGCTGAACGCTGTATAAAATTTGTTTTTCCACCAAAATACATCAATAAAGATTTTACCACATATAACTGCAGCGCTGAACGCTGAATACAATTTGTTTTTCCACCGAAATACGTGACAAAAGATTTTACCACATATTACTACAGCGCTGAACGCTGAATAAAATTTGTTTTTCCACCGAAATACGTCACAAAAGATTTTACCACATATAACTGCAGCGCTGAACGCTGAATAAAATTAGTTTTTCCACCTAAATAAGTCACAAAAGATTTTACCGCATATTACTACAGCGCTGAACGCTGAATACAATTTGTTTTTCCACCGAAACACGTCAATAAAGATTTTACCACATATAATGGAGCACGGAGATGGAGAGGGTCTTCGGATTCCCCCGCACTATACAGACGTCTCAGAAATGAACCGATGCTCCTGACAGCAGCTCATGGGAAGGTCATGGAGCGTCCCGGTCATCCAGCATCTATTCAACCGGCTGAAGGATTATTTTGAAAGTGTGCAGAAGCCACATGGGGTCCCCATGCTGCAGATTTATCATGGAGACAACATGGAGATTTTACCGCATACAACTACAGCGCCGAACGCTGAATAAAATGTTTTTCGACCACAATACGTCAATAAAGATTTGACCACATATAACTGCAGAGCTGAATGCTGAATAAAATTAGATTTTTAACCGAAATACGTCAATAAAGATTTTACTGCAGATTACTACAGTGTTGAACAAAATTAGTTTTTCGACCGAAATACGTCAACTAAAGGTTTTGCCACATATACCTGCAACAGTAAACGTTTAATATATTTTGTTCCTCTACCGAAATACATCACTAAAGATTTTACCCCATATAACTGCAGCGCTGAACACTGAATAAAATTAGTTTTTCCACCCAAATACGTCAATTAAGATTTTACCATATATGACTGCAGCGCTGAATGCTGAATAAAATTAGTTTTTCGACCGAAATACGTCACTAAAATTTTTGCCACATATATTTGCAACAGTGAACGCTGAATATATATTTTGTTTTTCTACCAAAATACGTCACCAAAGGTTTTACTACATATAACTGCAAAAGTGAACGCTGAATATATTTTGTTTTTGTACTGAAATAATAACTGTGGAAGTGAAATGCGTATATATTTTTTGTTTTGTACTGAAATAGGCCACTAATTTCTTTCACCACAAATAAATGCAACAGTGAAGAGCATACATTTTTTTCCTTTTTTGACTGAAATAGGACACTGAACGCTTTCACCACATAAAACTGCAGAAGTGAACTGAGAATATATTTTTCTTCTTGTACTGAAATAGCCCACTAAACGCTTTTGCCACAAATAAATGCACCAGTGAACTGCGTATATATTTTTCTTTTTGTAATTAAATATGCCACTGAACGCTTTCACCACATATAGCTGCAGAAGTGAACTGCGTATATATTTTTATTTTTCTACTGAAATACACCACTAAACGCTTTCACCACATATAGCTGCAGAAGTAAACTGAGAATATATTTTTCTTTTTGTAATGAAATACGCCACTAAACGCTTTCAACACATATAGCTGCACCAGTGAAGTGCGGATATATTTTTCTTTTGGTACTGAAATACGCCACTAAACGCTTTCACCACATATAACTGCAGAAGTGAACTGCGTATATATTTTTCTTTTTCCACAGATATAAGCCACTAAAGGCTTTTCAATATAACACTTACACCCCAAGAACAAATTGCTGGAATGACAGAGCTGTATAATGGCTATTTGGATCCCCAAATTATCTTTCCCTGCATTTGTAAATCACTTTTCTAGCACTGTCCTTAGCGCCTTCTGACATCTCTCTCTGCACTAAGACGCTGTGAAATGATTCTTCCCTATCCTTTCCCTGCACTTGTAAATCGCTTTTCTAGCACTGTCCCTAGTGCCTCCTGACGTCTTTCCCTGCACTAAGATGCTGTAAAATGATTCCTCCATATCGTTTCCCTGCACCTATAAATAGTTTTTTCAGTTTTTTTTTTCACAATGAGGTTTTTCCAATTGCTGTTCCTAGCGCCTTCTCATGTCTGTCCCTGCACTCAGAACACTGGAAAATGTCTGATTTTAAGATGGCTGCCGTATTTATAGGGCTGTGACATCACAGGACTGGCTGCTGATTGACTGCAGTAATCAAATTTCCTTTGACAAAGAAAGTGCTAATATATATGATAGATTAAAAAAAAGGTTACAAAGACTGGATGATAAACAGGGGATATATTATCGCTAAAAATAAAACAAGAGAAGAACTTTTATTCCCGGAAAATATAAAAACAATCAAGAGGCCAAAAAATAAGAATAAGAACAAAAATCTCAGCAAACAACAAAATTATAAAAACACAGAAATCCAGGCCCACTCTAATATCCCCACTTTATCCTTGGAATACAGTAATCAATTTGATAATATACAAAAAATGGTAAAGAAATTTTTACCTATTTTATACGATGATAGCTGTATAAAAACAACCTTAGAACAGGGCTGCAGGTTTGTGTCAAGAAGACCCCCAACAATAGGTAACACTTTATGTCCGCCCATGTTCACTCGGAATGCGATTTCCAAACAAAAACCGTGGCTAAAATATGCGGGGTTTACTAAATGCGGTAGTAATCGCTGCCGCACGTGTAGTTATGTGCTGAATGTAAAATAATTCCAGGATATGACAGGAAACCAAAATTTCCCAATAAAAACATACATTAATTGCAATACTACTCATACAGTGTATGTCATTGAATGTATTGAATGTAAACTAAAGTATATAGGCAGTACAATAAGGAGACTAAAAACTAGAATCCTAGAGCACCTTAACTATGTATCAAATAGGTCTAGTGTGAATATCTCTAATGCAGTGCGGCACTTCATTAATGTCCACAATCGTGATGTCAAATTATTTAAAGCCTATGCTATAGAAGAGGTAAAGAGCCCTTTAAGAGGGGGGAACAGAGAACAAACAGGAAGACTAAGAGAAGCTTTTTGGATTTTTAAGCTGGGAACACGGTATCCAGCCGGTCTGAACTTACGTAAAGAACTGATGTATTGCTATTGAGGGATATTCATCCTGTTTTGGGAGTACTACCAGTACACTTTACATTTTTCTACTTAAATGTTTTATTTGAATGTATGTTATATGAGTAAATGTGATGCAATAAGGAGAAGTCTAGATCTACTAATGGGCGAGTCATTTTACCTACTCCCATACAGGTGTTTAAACTAAACTGTGACTATCCCCTCCCCCTATTTTGAGGGAGGTACCAGCAATCAGGTACCTGACTATATAAACCCCATATAGACATAGATCTCTCTTATTGTAAAGACAAAGAACCTTGAGGTTCAACTAACCGCAATTGCACGGTCTGTAATGTGAAATATGCCTGATGTGATGCAATTTTATCAAGCAAGAAAATAAAGAGAAATTTTATCTTCATCTACAAAAGGAGTGCTGGAACATCTTTTCTCCTACTGTATCATGCATGTCAGTCTGGGTCATCCCACCTTCCCATACTTCCTTTTTCACGTCTTGACACATGCCCCAGCCATTTTAGGAAAAATGTGATTCGTTACCACAAAGCACGAGGAAATTTGCATTTGTTGCGAATCAAATTTTTCCTGAAATTTGGATCAAATTCCACTTCGTCAGCTTCGATTCGCTCATCTCTAGTCACAACTATCTTCAGTCAGCAAATAAAGAGTTACTATTAAGCTAGATCAGGCATGCTCAACCTGCGGCCCTCCAGCTGTTGCAAAACTACAACTCCCATCATTCCCTGACAGACTACAGCATTTATCCTACAGAAGAGCATTGTGGGAGTTGTAGTTTTACAACAGCTGGAGGGCCGCAGGTTAAGCATCCCTGAGCTAGATGAACAGCTCAGACTTGAAAGGCAAACAATACAAACCAATACAAAGCACAATGACGGTTGTAGTAACTGATAATATTATGGCACTGTCCAAATATAAGAACTGAACCATCACTGAATCACAAATGATGAAATGTCCCATACTACAGTATAGTATTGTCACATCCTAGAATAGTTGTGACAGGGGCACATCAAGCTGCCAGGGCAGGGTTCATCTCAAAGTCACGTTAGCCAACTGCACAGATTTCTACTACACATCACTGTACTGTACCTGCTAATAAAAAGCCAAGTGATAATTATAGTCTGCAGAATAGGAAGTATGGTTCATTAGCATGTGGAAATAATGATGTGGTAATAAGAAGCCTTTCTTCATGGAATAAATCCATGGACGCTCTAGTGGTGAAACATGTTGGGGGAGCAATAAACTTCTTGTTTTAATGTTACAAGACTACTAATGCTAATACAGGGACTGACCCGCAGGCGTTCCCTGTTCTACACGTACCTGATATATAGATACAAAGGAAAGCTATGGAGGTAGACAGACAAAATAATAGATAGCGAGAAAAGGATAGTAAGATAAATAGCAAAACTACCTTTTAGACAAATGCAGTAATATAAAATACTAAAGAAAAAATAAATAAGGAAGCCTAAAATTACTAATAAAGAGGTGACAGTCAAATATTACAGATACTTTTTAGACTCAAATGTACCAGTAGAGCCTTAAGAAACTGAGATACCTTGTAACAGCGAGGCAGCTGTATCATTTTCCTTTATATAAACTGCATAAGAAGTAATCGTCATTAGACAGATGATCCAGACTATCCTTCTCCCACATAAGGAGAACATCAATCTACCCCCAATAGGGCCAATGTGTGAATATTAACACATTGCCCAATACTAGTGTATCCTTACTATAAACAGAAAAAAGAAATAAAATAAGGAAGCATTATCTAGGTCTTGTTCTTTTTTAACACATAAGGCTCACATAGCTATTTTAATAAAAAGTATAATAAAAGGTAAAATGTTATATACATCAGGCCATAAACAAAATTCTTATAGCCAGCGGCTATCTTGTGATTAATTTCATTAACATAGCTAACCACACAGGAATGAGTGGTGTAAAAATGCAAAAAGTCGCAATTCTTTTTTAACAAGTAACCCCCCAAAATTTGCAGGCCCCTTGTTTGCAGCTTCTTGAAGCCAGAACTCGGTAGTGCAGAGTGTGATAAATTCCCCCTAACGTGCTAAACCAATTGTACAGGAAAGGGACTGTCTCATTAAGGCATATGGACGTGCCATATTAAGGAATATGACATAGAGGAATGGCACCCCACTTGGCAGACGTGCCTTCTAATATTTTTTTGTTATAAGAGCAGAATGCTGGAAGTTAGAGAAGGTGAACTGATTAAGTAAGTTGTCATAACAATTGGATTTATGTTGGAAAATGGATTTCACTTAAAAAATATCTTACTTTCATACTTTATTACCTTGTCCTGTGTTGTGGGTGAAGCACATAAACGTCATCAGGGTATTTTTCACTAACAGTATCCCGGTCCAAATTAGCCAATGCTCTTGCAGCATGTGATGTCTGAATGACATAAGGAGATTTCATTGCTTCCGCTAGCAAAGAAATCCAGCCTTGAGAAACAAAGAAATAGGACATATAACACAACACTAGAATTGGTCATTCATTAACCTAAAACATACACTTCTAATTATTTCAGTGGGGAGCCTGTTATGAGTCTGCTGCATGGCATCACTACTCAAAATAACTATACTATTCTAGCAATAGAGGAAGAAATGTGTGAAAGGTATAATCTCATGTAATGTTCTATATCACTATTGTACATAGACTGAACTGCAGTGATGCTGTGGGTCTTCTGCCATCTGTTCATTACAATATATGAAACGTTCATAGGTATAGCACCATATGTAGTCCTGTGTAAGGGCTGATTCATACGACCATATCAGCCACATCTCCCAGATCAACCATGGCTCCCCTGACCCGAATTGACAACATCATAGTGTTTTATGATACAGTCAGTTCCTATATGATCACCATCTACATGATGACGTGAGTACAGTACAACAGACCTGCAATCAGATAGGGACTGACTGTATTATAAAACACTATCATGTTGCCAGTTCAGGTCAGGAGAACAGCGATCGGTACGGGAGATGCTGCCGACACATGGTCCATGTTCCCACACCAAGCAAAGTCACATGAATCAGCCCTGAAAGTATTCACTCCCTTCCAGATGTCCGCTTTATTATATATTTTTTACAATTAAGTGTTCAAACACAGTATAATTTTATTTCCTAAATAAACCTGAGTGAACATAGAATACAGTTTTTAAGTTATTATTGCATTTATTTTAAAGGGAACTGTATGTAGATTATGGCATTGTATACTACTAATTACGCTAAAAAGCGATGTTAATTTTCCTGGGAAGCAACAACAGATCATCGCATGTGGATGTGCGATCCATGCGTTTCTCTTTTTGTTTGAATATTCCCCAGTGTGCCTGGGATTTCAAAAAGTACCATTACTACACTGTAACCATATGGCCACTGAGCTACTTTGCTACAGCAGAAAAACACTGCATGTATGTAGGGCCTGATACTCCATTACTGTACACCTCGGAGTAAGCTGCGGTGTAACCACGGATTTCCTTATTGTCAGGGCTACCTCAGACCAGTGTCTTCAACAGGTTAGTGGAAGCATTCTGTGAGCACAAGGATGGGATGCAACATAAATACTGCCTAAAACATTGCCATAAATACTCGCTCTACTGCCTTAGAAACTACTCAGGTAAGCTGATGGCATAATCATATACCGGTAATTCATCTCTCTTATGACTAATTGGTGTCATATTGTTTTGAATGTATGAGTAACTTTAGATGATTTGAGGTTATGAGCCACTAATGTGTATCTACAGTGAGTAAAGAATAAAGTCATAGGAGAAGGCAGATTAGTTTCAATTTGATCAAAAATATGAAAAAGTATATCATACTGTAGTAAAAATTTAAATATATACATTGCAAGAATAATACAATTACAATAAACATTTTACTAGCATTTTATTACACTTGCTGCATAGATACAGAGGCGCTTGAAAGTTTGTGAACCCTTCAGAAATATCTATATTTTTGCATAAATTTGACATAAAATGACATCAGATTTTCACATAAGTTCTAAAAGTAGATAGATAACCAAATAAAAAATTTGTCAAAAATATTGGACTTGGTCATTTATTTATTAATAAAAAAATCTAATATCACATATGGTAAGTATGTGAACCTTCGCTTCTAGTATCTTTTGTGACCCCCTTGTGCAGCAATAACTCAAGCTAAAATTTTCCGGTAACTGTAGATTAGTCCTATGCATCGCCTTTCAGTAATTTTACTCCATTCTTCTTGCTTGTCCGGGTGATCTTTAGCAAACTGCAGACAGACAACAATGTACTTTATGGAGAGCAGCAACTTTCTCTTTGCAATCCTGCCATGTACACCAGTGTTCAGTGTCCTTCCTAATGCATGGATCAGCAACCTTCGGCACTCCAGCTATTGTGAAACTAGTTACAACTCCCAGCATGCTCCTTTCACTTCTGTGGAAGTTCAGAGAACAGCCAAGAAACTGTGCATGATGGGAGATGTAGTTTCACAACACCTGGAGTAGTGGAGGTTGCTGACCCATACCCTAATGAATGACTCATAGCTTAGAGGTTACCTTGGGCTCCGTTTGTACCTTTTGACTATTGCACACCTTGGTATTGGCATGATCTTTGTTGGTCAACCATTCCTGGGAAGGGTGATAACAGTCTTGAATTTCCTCTCTTTGTACACAATCTGTCTGACTGTGGTATGGTGGAGGAAACACTTTTTACAGATTTTTTTTAAACCTTTTCCAGTCCGATGAACAGTTCTTCTGAGGTACTCAAAAATCTAATTTTTTCTTGCCATGATACACAATCATGTGTTGTGAAGATAAGACTTTTGATAGATCCCTGTTCATTAAATAAAACAGGTCGATAAATAAAACACCTGATTCCACTGATCCATTTCACTTTCAAATTATCTGTTAATTCTAAAGGTTCAAATAGATAATTTCCTCTATAAACAAATGGCCAAGTCTAATATTTTTGACTAATTTGTTTGATTTGGTTATCTTTATCTACTTTTAGGACCTAAGTGAACATCTGATGTAGTTTTAGGTCAAATTTATGCAGAAATATAGGCATTTTTAAAGGGTTCATAAATTTTCAATTCATATTCTTTATATATAAAGTATATAAAGAATATGTATTGAAAATTTGTGAACCCTTTAAAAATGTTTATATTTCTGCATAAATTCGACCTAAAACTACTTTATGTAACATACAGCGGGAAGGCAGCAGCATCCTGGGCACAAAGATCCAGCACATATTACTGGGAGGGACATGCTAACGAGTCTAAAACTAGGAGCAGGTTGCAAACTGTGTATTGTGGGGACTGAAAATAAATGAAGGAATGCAGATTGTGGACTGAAACAGTGCAATTTTAATTCATGTTATAAACATATATATAAGGGCTCATGCACACGACTGCTGTTGTATTGTGGTCCGCAAATTACGGATCCAAAAAACACGGATACTGGCTGTGTGTCTTCTGAATTTTGCGGAACATAACAGCCAGCCCATAATAGAACAGTCCTATACTTGTTCGTAATGCGGACAATAATCGGACATATTCTTTTTTTTGCGAAACGGACATGCAGATATATGGACACGGAATGTTCCCCCGAGTCAATTTCTTTGGGATATGCCACCACTTCCTATTAGGTGGGGTCCGACTGTCTGGACCCCCTCCCGACCCCATGATCCGGTAAATGAAATGGTATTTTGCAAATTAAGCTCTGCAGTTTTACTGATCTTAGAGCTGTGTTGTAGTTCCCTTCACGGCAAAAGAATTGCTAAAAGGACATTGTTGGGGTCTCAGAGGTCAGACCGCCACTGATCAGAATGTAGTATAACATAGGATTAGGTGCCAACATTCAAAAAGGCTCCAAAAACCTAGAGCCTGGAAACCGGCAAGTTTAACATCTGTCGTGGGTAAACTGTTTGAAAGTTTTCTGAGAGATGCTATCTTGGAGTACCTCAGTGAAAATAGGAAAATATCAGTATGGCTTCATGAGGGATCAGTCACGTCAAACTAATTTAATCAGTTTCTACGAGGAGGTAAGTTCTAGACTTGACCGCGGTGAATCAATGGATGTCGTATATCTTTACTACTCCAAAGCACTTGATACTGTGCCACATAAAAGGTTAGTAGTTTCAATAAGTTTTTATTAAAGTTTTAAAAACAAACATACAATCATGTTCAGTGGGCGCAGCCACTGGTCAGAATCCACGGTATAGGAGCAAGTACATGAAAAACTAGTATTGTAAAACAATTCTTCCAGTGAACCATCCTCATATATAAGTATCAGGGCATCCGCTCGGATGCTGCCAACCTGATCCCCCTAATCTATCCATATAAATTACAAAAAGTTATACCATGGAATAATAGCCATTTATGAAAACAACAACAGGTAACAGAAAAAGAGAAGTAGAAATAACCTTGAGGTAAAGGAATTTGGGGGGGTGGGGGGGTTGTACCTGTGTAGGCATTAGGCCCCTTTCACACTAGCGTTTTTGCTTTCCGTCCTAGAGTTCCGTCCTCGGGGCTCTAGGACGGAAAGATACTGATCAGGATTATCCCAATGCATCCTGAATGGAGAGCAATCCGTTCAGGATGTCTTCCGTTCAGTATGTGAACGTTTTTTGGACGTTGACAAAAGTGCAGCATGCTGCGGGTTTGTCTCCGTCCAAAAATCCGGAAGACATGCCGTAACGCCGGATCCGGGATTAATGCCCATTGAAGTGCATTAATCCGGATCCGGCCTTAAGCTAAACGTCGTTTCGGCGCATCGCCGGATCCGACGTTTAGCTTTTTCTCAATTGTTACCATGGCAGCCAGGACGCTAAAGTCCTGGTTGCCATGGTAAATGTAGTGGGAGCGGGGAGCAGTATACTTACCATCCGTGCGGCTCCGGGCGCTCAAAGTGACGTCAGGGCGCCCCACACGCATGGATCACGTGATCGCATGGATCACGTGATCCATGGGCATGGGGCGCTCTGACGTCATTCAGGAGAGCACCGGGAGCCGCACGGACTGTAAGTATACCGCTCCCCCGTTCCCCGCTCCTACTATGGCAACCAGGACTTTAAAAGCATCCTGGCTGCCATAGTAACCTGAAAGCATTTCGAAGACTGATCAGGATCCTGATCAGTCTTCTAATGCTTTCAGGCGACTTGCGTTCTGATGGATCCGGCGAGACGGAAGTGCCCGCCGGATCCTCAGAACGCAAGTCCCTATCATATCTTATGCAATGCTTACTGGCAGTGTGGTAACATATGTACTGGATAACCATCGTACCCACCTATTGTGAGTTGTTATTCTGTTGTGCATCAACAGAGCAAAAACTAGATCGCAGTGCATGCAGTGATTAACCAATTTTATCACTTCCCTGACATCTGGGGTTATAGCAGCTTTCCAGTGACGCGCTATTACTCTTCTGGATGCATTGAGTATATGAGACACTATCCACCTAGTTTCGTATGGGATCTCAACCAGGCCTATTCCCAGGATGGCCAACTCCGGCTTCAGCACCATCTGCAGATCCGTCACCTCTCGTCACCAATTTGTTTATCTGCTGCCAGAGCCCCTGGACTGATAGACAAAGCCACCACATATGTGTCGGTGTACCAATGCGGCCAAATCCTCTCAAGCATAGAGGAGAGTAACCAGGGATAATGTGGGATAATCTGTTTGGGGTCAGATACCATCTTTGTTGAATTTTTCTACTTTGCTCTGTGTGGTTTATACATCTGGAGCACTTCACAGACCAATACAGAGCTGATAGCCAAGAGGTCAGAGGAAATTCTTTACCCAATTCAGCTTCCCATTTAAGCATAAAAGGTTGCTTGTCCCCGCCTGCCTGCGAGTGGAGAATAGTGTACCAGATGTAGAGTTTGGAGCAGAGTGTAGCACCCTCTTTAAACAATTTGTATACCTGGCTGTCGGGGCCTGGGGCCAATCGAGGGGGAATGGTAGGGAGTAGGTGTCGGATCTGCAGGAACCGATAAAACTGAATTTGGTAGGCCATATCTGGAATGTAAGGTCTCAAAATCTACAATAGTGGAATTATCATATAGACATCCCACAGTGAGTATACCACAATCCATCCATCTAGATAGGTTAATCATTGGTACATGATACTCTAGAACTGAAAGTGGGAATGCGTTGATATCTAGCTTTGTGTACATCTTAAGTCCCAGCAGATGCGCCCAGGCTGAGAAAGAGGCTTGCATAGTGTTCCGGTGTAAGGAGTGTACAAAGGGTTTTATCTCATAAGCTGCTATGAGTGCCTTTAAGGACTTCCTTTTCACAAAATTTTCCTCTATTCATACCCATCTATGAGCTGCCTCAGCCCTCCACCATTCCATTGCTTGATCTAGGAGGTTCGCCAGATAGTAACTATGCAAATCTGGGACTCCCAGGCCACCCATTCTAATAGGGGGATGTAATGCCATCCTTGTAACCCTTGGCATAGTACCATGCCAAATAAAGCCTAACATATCTGCCTGCAATTGTTTAATCAAACTACGTGGGATACAGCACATTTTATACAGAATCTTTGGTAATATAAGCATCTTGACCGTGTGGATCTTCGCAATCCATGACAACTGCACCTTAGAATACTTAGAATGATCATGTATTAACTCAGATCTCAGCTTCTTAAAGTTATATGAGGCCATTGTGAAGGCCGACTGAGTAAGTTCCACTCCCAGATAGGTCAGTGATTTCTCCGCCCAGATGTAATTAAAGCGGTTACAGATACAGAATGGGAAGAACATTGGTTTTAGACACATTAAGTTTGTAATAGGAGACAGAGGAGAAATGGGTTACAATTTCAGCTACTGCTTCTAATGAGCATACGGGCCTCGGTTAGGGTTAGGATGACATCATCTGCGTACAATCCTATTACATGAGAATTAGCACCTACTAGTATACCGGAAATGTCCCTACACGTTCGTATTCTTTCCACGAATGGTTCCATAACCATTGCGAAAATAAGGGGCGACAACGGGCACCCTTGTCTGGTGCCGTTGGTGATTGGAAAAGGGTTAGACAGAAACCCCGAGGCCAGGACCCTAGCCGAGGGGGCGGAATACAAACCAGACACAGCCTGCAATGTGTCCCTGAAATCGAAATTTACGAAGCACCTGGTCCACGAACTCCCAGTGGACTCTATCAAATGCTTTCTCAGCGTCCAAGGATACGAACACTGTGGGGGCCCTGGACCAGCCTGCCACCTGAATCAGGCCAATCATACGTCTCGTGCAGAAATTCCCTCAATGTATCAGAAAGACTTTTAACCCTTTCAGGACATATAAGCAGATATGGGTTCATCCTCCACAGGTGATTGATCCGACCACGCAGCGCTCCCAATGTCAGACCTCTCAACTCTGTGGATCAGACCTCTAGATATTAGAAAGTAGTCAATCCAGGACTGGGATAGATGGGCCGTGGATATAAAAGTAAAATCCCGTTCCCCTCTGTGTCACGGAGGACTGATCGTAATTCTCCTCTACTATTGTTGTGGGACGACTTATGCCTCATTCACACGGCAGTGTTCTGTCAGTGATTGCTATCAGTGATTTTTGATCCAAAACCAGGTGCGGCTCTAAACACAGAACAGGTGCAGATTTTTCCTAATATCTTATGTCTGTGTCGGCTCCAATCCTGGTTTTGGCTCACAAATCACTGATGGCAATCACTGACAGAACACTGCCGTGTGAATGAGGCATTATAGTCCAAATCCGAGTGAACCGGAGCATTAAAATCTCCGTCTATCACTACTTCTCCTACCGCTACCTTTTTGACTTTATTGAGAAGTCTCCTGTTAAAGGCCAGCTGTCTGACATTGGGAGCATAGACTGACACAAAAGTGTAAGACTTACTATCTATCGTGCAAATTAGGATAATATACCTTCCTACTGAGTCGGTGATGCAGGTAGTCAGTGAGAAAGCAACAGTGGATTTTACACCTATGAAAACCCCCGCCTTCCTTTTCATCCTAGTGCTAGAGACCGAGAGATTAATTGCCAAAGAGAGTAAAACTAACCCTAAAATGTTCTTCAATTATATAAATAGTAAAAAATATAAATCTGAAGGAGTCGGCCCTCTACATAGCAATGAGGGGGGAGTTGCAGAGAGCGACGAGGATAAAGCAAAACTATTAAATATTTTTTTCTCCACTATATTCACTGAGGAAAATAAACTGTCAGATGAAATGCAGAATGTAAAAGTAAATCCCCCATTAAAAGTGCCCTGTCTGACCCAGGAAGAAGTACAACAGCGACTTAAAAAGATTAAAATAGACAAATCGCCAGGACCGGATGGCATACACCCCGTATCCTAAGGGAATTAAGTGATGTCATAGCCAGACCATTATTTCTGATATTTACGGACTCTATAATAACAGGGAATGTTCCACAGGATTGGCGCATAGCAAATGTGGTGCCAATATTCAAAAAGGGTCCAAAAACAGAGCCTGGAAATTATAGGCCGGTAAGTTTAACATCTATTGTTGGTAAACTGTTTGAAGGGTTTCTAAGAGATGCTATTTTGGAGTATCTCAATGAAAATAAGCAAATAACGCCATATCAGCATGGCTTCATGAGGGATCGGTCATGCCAAACAAATTTAATCAGCTTCTATGAGGAGGTAAGTTCTAGACTTGACAGCGGCGAATCAATGGATGTCGTATATCTGGACTTCTCCAAAGCATTTGACACTGTACCTCATAAAAGGTTAGTATATAAAATGAGGATGCTCGGACTGGGAGAAAATGTCTGTATGTGGGTAAGTAACTGGCTGAGTGACAGAAAACAGAGGGTGGTTATTAACGGTACACACTCAGATTGGGTCACTGTAACTAGTGGGGTACCTCAGGGGTCAGTATTGGGCCCTATTCTCTTCAATATATTTATTAATGATCTTGTAGAAGGCCTGCACAGTAAAATATCTATTTTTGCAGATGACACTAAACTGTGTAAAGTAATTAACACTGAAGAGGACAGTTTTCTGCTACAGAGGGATCTGGATAGATTGGAGGCTTGGTCAGATAAGTGGCAGATGAGGTTTAACACTGACAAATGTAAAGTTATGCACATGGGAAGGAATAATGCAAGTCACCCGTACATACTAAATGGTAAAACACTCGGTAACACTGACATGGAAAAGGATCTAGGAATTTTAATAAACAGCAAATTAAGCTGCAAAACCAGTGTCAGGCAGCTACTGCCAAGGCCAATAAGATAATGGGTTGCATCAAAGGGGCATAGACGCCCGTGATGAGAACATAGTCCTACCACTTTACAAATCACTGGTTAGACCACACATGGAGTACTGTGTACAGTTCTGGGCTCCTGTGAACAAGACAGACATAGCAGAGCTGGAGAGGGTTCAGAGGAGGGCAACTAAAGTAATAACTGGAAGAAGGGATCTACAGTACCCTGAAAGGTTATCAAAATTAGGGTTATTCACTTTAGAAAAAAGACGACTGAGGGGAGATCTAATAACTATGTATAAATATATCAGGGGTCAGTACAGAGATCTGTCCCATCATCTATTTATCCCCAGGACTGTGACTGTGACAAGGGGACATCCTCTGCGTCTGGAGAAAAGAAGGTTTGTACACAAACATAGAAAAGGATTCTTCACTGTAAGAGCAGTGAGACTATGGAACTCTCTGCCTGAGGAGGTGGTGATGGTGAGTACAATAAAGGAATTCAAGAGGGGACTGGATTTATTTCTGGAGTGTAATAATATTACAGGCTACAGCTACTAGAGAGGGGTCGTTGATCCAGGGAGTTATTCTGATGCCTGATTGGAGTCAGGAAGGAATTTTTTTTCCCCTTAAGTGAGGAAAATTGGCTTCTGCCTCACAGGGGTTTTTTGCCTTCCTCTGGATCAACTTGTAGGAAACAGGCCGAACTGGATGGACAAATGTCTTTTTTCGGTCTTATATACTATGTTACTATGTAAGAGTGGAAGATATTGGGGAACCTTTGATGCGCACATCTATGGATGTCCGCCTCCAATAGATGCGACTCTTGAATATAAATCACGTCGCCTCTAAATTGGAGGACATCCCTCCACAGCTGTGCGCAATGGTATGGGGAATTTAAACCCCTCACATTAAGAGCCCATTCACACGACCGTATAAACGGATCAGCATCCGATCCAAAATTTTGCGGAATGTATGCGGATCCATTCATTTCTATGGGCTCCTCAAAGATGCGGACAGTACACCGTGTGCTGTCCGCATCCGTTGTTCCGTTGATTTTATCCGCAAAACAAAACTCACTTGTCCTATACTTGTCCGCATAAAACGGTCCGTGGCCTAATACAAGTCAAGGGATCTGCAAATATGCGGATTCCAACGGAATTGTTTCCGTATGTCATCCTGTCCGTATGACATCTGTCCAGACATCCTTACTGAAGACATACGGTCGTGTGAATGGGCCCTTAGTGAGAGAATTTTTAACCCCATGATACATGGACATTGACCCTGTGTGACATTTGAGTGGGTATCTCCCAGAGATCATGGGGGATCTCCTGCCGGTGCACATAGTTAAACACAACTAGGACACTCACAAGCCCTCCTTGACATGGTACCAAGGTGTAGGAAAAATAGGGAAAAATGAAAAGGTTAGGTAGAAACCTGGTAAGTGAAGATATACAACAAACCAACATGGCAGAAAATTGCCCAAGCAAATGTCCTACTGATCACTACGATCAGAGAGAAAATTAGGAGGTAAGGGGCGACAACAAAGTTACTCCCCCTCGCCTTAGACCACCACCGAAAGTACCTGGGTCTTGCCAGACCTGAAGCCGAAAGCACCTAAATCAGGCGGTGTCCTAATATGGAAAAATCTTATCCGGGCGGTTGGGGTGTTCTCCCATCTTCTGTACTTCATCAGTAATGATGCCCAATTGTAGTAATTTGCGGGACGCCTCCTGCGGGGAGTGCATCGCTTGCATAGACCCATTATGATCCACCAAGAGTTTTACAGGGAAACCCCACCGGTATCTAATTTGTTTATGTAAAAAAAGAAGATAAGAAACGGTGGCACTGCCATCCAATCAGGCAATCCACCCGATCTCCCCTTTCAGACCAAATAATAATAATAATTTGTTTATCCCTTAGGATTTTTGTGATGGGGCAAATTCTTTCCCCTTGTCAGAGTGGCTGCAGACAGATCCGCATAGATGAAAATGCCCCGAAAAATCTCAGTTGGTTCAGGATCCCTTCTTAGGGCTCTGAGGAATGCTTCTTTGGTTGTAAAAAAGTGAATGCGTGCAATGACATCTCGTGGCAGGGTTGCATCCAATCCCCTAGGTTTCAGCACTCGGTGTATGTGATCGATGATCAAATACCTATCTGTTGCAGACGTTATTGCAGTTTTCATGAGCTGATTGAGTAGTGGTTCCAATAGAGTCCACCGATTCAGAGATCCCTCGGATCAAGTCCTGCAGTTAAGCCTACATGCACACGGCAGTGGTTTTTTGCGGCCGCCATTCCGTTTTTTTTGCGGATCCGATGGTTTCCCATTCATTTCTATGGATCCGTTAAAAATGCGGATGCCTCTTCCGTTGCCTGTCCGCGTCCGCTGTCCGCATTTCACGTCCGCAAAAAAAATATGGCATGTCCTAGTCTTGTCCGCAAAAAACGGTTTGCGGACCCATAGAAGTCAATGGGTCCGCAAAAAATGCGGATGACCAACGGAAGCCATCCGTTTGTCATCCGCATCCGTTTTTTTTGCGGATGGTTGCTTGGAAACCAGGGCACTTGTACAGGTACTTTTAGAAACTGGTTCAAGCCTTCCGTTTTTTTTGCGGATCCGCAAAAAAAAAAAACCGAAGACACACGGAAACACAACCTACAAAATTTGCGGACACTTGGAACGGATGTGGATGTGAAAAAAAAAGGAAGACGGATCCGCGATTTGCGGACAGCAAAAAACAACTGTCGTGTGCATGTAGCCTTAGCCGTCAATTTAGCAACATCTTCCTCTAGGGCTTTATGCGAGTCTACAAGGGAGTTGTTATAAGCAGCAAACTCTGACATCTTGTTTTCCATGTGCGTGGTACGCTGTCTTATTTCCTTTATATCTTGTCTAATCTCCCTCAGTATTCCTTTAAAATCTTCTTTCATGGAGGAGCAGAGGTCATCAAGCAGGGACCTCATGACATCCTCGGTAAGGGAGGGAGGGAGTTGTCCACTCTGTGCATATCCTTTTGTGCCGCTCAGGAAAGCCGACGATGCTACAGGCACAGCTGCAGGGGCGGCAGAAGAGCACGCTGGCGGCGAGGAACTTACCAGGCCCGGGATCTGCTGGGCTTTGCTTGCCAAAGAAGTCGGTCAGTTTCGCCGGAGCCGGGCGCCTTCTGACTTTACCCATGTTGGGCCACAATTGAGTAGCTTTCAGGGCGCAAGCTTCAGGAGTGCTGCTTGAGCGACTTAAAGTGGTGGGATCAGGAGCGAGCGAGACTATGCGACTGGCGCTATTAGCGTGCAGGCCACGCCCCCCCACATAAAAGGTTAGTATATAAAATGAGAATGCTTGGACTGGGGAAAAATGTCTGTATG
This sequence comes from Bufotes viridis, assembly GCA_033119425.1. NCBI lineage: Eukaryota > Metazoa > Chordata > Amphibia > Anura > Bufonidae > Bufotes > Bufotes viridis. The sequence goes on along the minus strand of CM065592.1, from coordinate 327,178,609 downwards.
TGGGTAAGTAACTGGCTGAGTGACAGAAAACAGAGGGTGGTTATTAACGGTACACACTCAGATTGGATTACTGTCACTAGTGGAGTACCTCAGGGGTCAGTACTTGACCCTATCCTCTTCAATATATTTATTAATGAACTTGTAGAAGGCTTGCACAGTAAAATATAATTTTTTTTGTAAATTACACTAAACTGTGTAAAGTAATTAACACGGAAGAGGGCAATATACTGCTACAGAGGGATCTGGATAGATTGGAGGATTGGAGGTTATGCACACGGGAAGGAATAATGCAAGTCACCCGTACATACTAAATGGTAAAACACTGGGTAACACTGACATGAAAAAGGACTTAGGAATTTTAATGGACTGCAAACTAAACTGTAGAAACCAGAGTCAGGCAGCTGCTGCCAAGGCCAATAAGATAATGGGTTGCATCAAAAGGGGCATAGACGCCCGTGATGAGAACATAGTCCTACCACTTTACAAATCGCTAGTCAGACCACACATGGAGTACTGTGTACAGTTCTGGGCTCCTGTGAACAAGGCAGACATAGCAGAGCTGGAGAGGGTTCAGAGGAGGGCAACTAAAGTAATAACTGGAATGGGGCAAGTACAGTACCCAGAAAGGGTTAATTAGGGTTATTCACATTAGAAAAAAGACGACTGAGGGGAGATCTAATAACTATGTATAAATATATCAGGGGTCAGTACAGAGATCTGTCCCATCATCTATTTATCCCCAGGACTGTGACTGTGACGAGGGGACATCCTCTGCGTCTGGAGGAAAGAAGGTTTGTACACAAACATAGAAGAGGATTCTTCACGGTAAGAGCAGTGAGACTATGGAACTCTCTGCCTGAGGAGGTGGTGATGGTGAGTACAATAAAGGAATTTATGAGGGGACTGGATGTAATTCTGGAGTGTAATAATATTACAGGTTATAGCTACTAGAGAGGGATCGTTGATCCAGGGAGTTATTCTGATTGCCTGATTGGAGTCGGGAAGGAATTTCCCCTAAAATGAGGAAAATTGGCTTCTGCCTCACAGTTTTTTTTTTGCCTTCCTATGGATCAACTTGTAGGAAACAGGCCAAACTGGATGGACAGATGTATTTTTACAGCCTTATAAACTATGTTACTGTTACCATGCCTTCTCCACTTTTTTTGACAGGGCAAGGCAGTGAAAACTTGATCACATCTGACCCTGTCAAACAAAGTACAGATTAAGCAGCAGTTGCAGAGAGAGCAGAGCCTCTATGAGTAAAGACAACGTCTCTGTTGCTCCTAGGGGCTCATTGGTATATATTTAAACATCATTTTTCTTAGTAATGCGGGCACATATGAACATGGGACCAACACAGATGTCTTCAGCTGCCAAGTGCACATGGAACAGGTCAGCTAGTGTTATAGATACAAATCTACTGACAGATGCAGGTATCTTTTCACATGGTTGATATTGTGTGGTGTATAATTTTGCTCTTTACAATGCACTGTCGCTCTACACTGAAATGAGTAGGAGTTAAAAAAGCTAGCTATTAAAACAGAATAAAACAGCATAAGTGTGGTAATAATATAGAAACTGAGCTATTTGTCTGTTGAGGTTCCCAGGATTTTACTTGCAAGGGGACCTCTGGTAGGGTACATAACTAAAGGCTGATAAGTTAATAGGATACAATTATAAAATATACATCTAATTATAAGCCATGCTTTAGAAATATTAAGCTGTCAATACCTGAATCCACTATGCTTGAGTGCAGATGCTCATGTAAAGCCAGGTTTCCAATTACGCGCATTATACTCCTTTGAATTTTCTGAGAATCCTTACGGAGCAGATATATTCTCTGCAGCAGCTGCAGTCCTCCGTTTGACACTATACTGTCAACATGGGTAGATATCTATAGATGTATGATGACAAAAAATGTCAGATAAGAATTTTTACCTAGAAAACAGTTAATAACTGAAGCAAGAGTTCGATATTTTATTAAACATATATCGGTCTTCTGTTCTATTTAATTACAGGGTATATATACTTTTGCAATCATGTTTATTGCTCCAATTTAGCTTAATAGTAAAAATAGCAACTTTGCAAATATCATAAGCTTTGTGTTTTCTTTCCTCAGCAATGTCAAGATCTTTGTTGTTAATGAATGGAAACATTGTGTTGCATGGAAACAATACTGTTGTAATAAGCATGAATTTAGGAAAATGTTGCATGTCACATTAGATATTTGGTGCAACTCACTAGGTATATTAAACACAGTTCTGTTCCTTATGACAATTTTTAGCTGGTCGAGCTATGTGCACAGGGCCTGTATGGAAGCAGATGGAGTCTGTGCAGGTCCCTAAGACAAACCCAATACCCCAAAAAAATGTAAATAAGAACAGAATGCAAATTTTCAGGTCTCATATTTTATCCACAATAGATCATATAAAATATATGAAATGTTTAAAGTTAGACATTTTACCATTTCATGAAAATATTTAATGCATTTTTCGTGTTATAAGACAAACCTGATGATAAGACACGTCTAGGTTTTAGAGGAGGAAAATAAGAAAAAAATATATTTTTCATTAAACCACAGAACAGACCCCAGAACCTGTCAGAAGCAGAGATTCACCAATCTACGAAAAACTGCATTTAATAGTTGTGAAACAACTTCAGGAAAATGTTTCAGGTGCTCCCCGATAATAAGACTAGTATTTATAGGGTCAGAGTTCCTAGGTAAATAGTGATAAAAGCTGTCCTTCCACTTAAAAACCGCCACTGGTCTATTAGAGACACAATTGGCTATACCAAGCCAGAGCTATCTGAACCTTTACTGTACCTGGACTACGGAATATTTTGAGTACTTTTTGTATCAATGTTGGACGTTTTAAATAATCAAGTAAAAGTTAAGTTTTATATTATTCAGTATAAGGAGATCCCAGACTACTGTATTCATTTTCTACCACTACCTGGGTCAAACTGACAATAATTTATATAATTAGTCAGACGTGTATACAGACAGTACAAAAGCCTGCATCTCTGATTGTATGGGGTAGCATTAGTGCCTACGACATGGGCAACTTACACATCTAAAAAGGCACTACCCAGACAATGACTCTTTCAGGGAAAGGTTTGCATAGTTCAGCAAGAAAATGCTAAACCACTGCATCCGTCACAACAGCATGGCTTCACAAAAGAAGAGTCCTGGTGCTGAACTGTCCTGGCGCATCATAAAATTAAAAATCCAGCAAAGAAGACCCAGGAACATTGAGCAGCTAAAATTCTACATCAGAAAATAATAGGACAACATTCCTCTCCCAAAACTCCAGGAATTAGTTTTGTCACTCCTCAGACATTTATAGACTCTTGTTAAAAGAAGGGAGAATGCTACACAATGGGAGACATGGCCCTGTCCCCACGTTTCGGAGACACAGTGCTGCCATCAAGTTCTAAATCAATTAATTTTTTCATGAAATGGTAAAATGTCTCATAACATCTGATATGTGTTCAATAAGCTATTGTAAATTAAATAAGATATGCAAATCACTGCATTCTGTTTTTTTTTTTTTTTTACATTTATTTACATTTATTTTGTGGAATTGGTGTTGTAATTACACAATAACAAATAATACAAAACTGCCATCCAATCAATTGCATTTCAATGTGAATATAGTCAATTGAAAGAGTAGATGTACATTACCCTAGAATGTTTCAATAAAGCCTGTAGGCTGTATACTTCCAGTTTTTCAGATGGAACAGAACTGAGACTTTCAGCATATGGTAGTCCATTTCCCCCAAAGCACCATAATCCTCTCTGAAACAGGAAAACAATTTACTATATACACTGGAGCCTCATACAGTATGCAATTTGCTCTCCTGCTAACTTTATGTCATAACATTTTGTATTCTATTTAACAGAGGTCTGAAACATAACTAACAACATAACTATGTTAATGCCAAAATTCCAAATATACAGTGATCCCTCAAGATACAATGGCCTCAGAATACAATATTTTGAACATACAATGGTCTTTTCTGACCCATTGTCAGTTGAAACCAGACTCAACATACAATGTGTCAGACTCAGACCCAACCAATCAAGGCCCCTTTCTCTGGTAAAATAGCTGGATTAGTTGCTAGTTAGCAGCCATTCCTGACTGTTACATGTAAGGACTTGTTTCATCCGACTTAGTTATCTGCTTATTTTTCTTAAATCTTATTTTCTCTTATCTTAAATAACATTTTGGGGCTTTGGAACCGATTACTCAACTTACATTGGTTTCAATATACAATGGTCGTCCTGGAACCAATTCATATTGTAATTTGAGGGACCACTGTATAAGGATAAGAATTAAAAAAAAAGAACAGCAAGGAAAAAGCTTTCAGGAAACTAGAGGATATACTATATGTAATAGCAATGAGAACAAGGGTTTAAGAAAGATTGTAGATGTTGCCACATTTTAAAACAATAAAAAAAACATCAATAGGGAAAAAAATTGGAAGTAACATTTATTGGTTTTGGTGTCCTAACACATGTACAAGTTTAGGAATATCCTCTTCCCCATGCATTGAACATGTAATAAACAATAAAGTCCACACCGAACAAATAACAATGGAGTATATCAAAATTTCATTTATAACAATATCAAGAGCTGTTTATTGTGTAAAAATCAACTATTAAAACCTAGCAACTGACATGCTGAGAAATTGTTAGTCCCATAGCTTTCATTATTACAGAACAGAAGGCCCAGGGAGAAGAAAGTATGGCACTCACCGCTTCCTGGTCCTCTTCACCCAAAGCCGGTGCTACTCTACGTCCTGAAATCATACAGCTTCAGGGCGTAGTGTACGTAGGAGCGCACTATAACCTGATGTTGTGAGATGTCAGGACACAGTGCAGCAATGGTGCCAGGACACAATGCTGCACTGCAAAAAGAGCCATAGTGGTGGTGCCCGGAAGAGTAGTTTTGTCCACTCTGACCTCTGCATTTAGGGAACAGAGGGATTGGGTGGGCTGAGTTGGGGTGTAATCTGTGGTATATATAAATTTGGGATCTGATCTGGGGTCTGTATAAATTTGGGTTTCCGATATGGGTCCGTATGAATTTGAGGGCTTATTTGGGGTATAATCTGTGGTCTGTATAATTTTGGGGTGTAATCTGGGGACTGATCTGGGGTCTGCGTAAATTTCTGTAATGATCTGGGATCTGTATAAATATGGAGGCTGATCTGGGTTCTGTATTAATTATGGTAGTCTATATTACTGTTGGGGTGTCACTTGGGGTCTGCATTAGGAAAGGGTTGTTCAGCCATGTGAAACTTACATTTGAAAACTGGTCAGAATGCCACATAAAAGTAGAAATACCTCTCTCACCCCACTGTTCTCACCACTTGGGGTGCTCCTAGCACAACCGAGAAAGGTGGGTTTGGCTGATAGTCTAATGTGCATGCGGAGCTTCTGACTCTCCTTCAAAAAAGGATACTGAAAGAGAGAAGGATCAGGTGAACTGAATATTTTTGCCCAATCCTTTTGTCCCCCCAGAAGTGTCTGGCAGCAGCTTTCTCCTCTTTCCTCAATGACAACACATACACTTTCAGTTCAGTGTGTATGTGTATAGGGTAGTCGGGAGACATAGCTGTTGACCAAACAATCATTCAGCCAACAGGTACTGAATGTGTGTGTCCAGTATAAAGAGGGTCATTAATCAAGACTAATGTTTTCTACATCAGTGTAATGGACGTTTTTTTTAACGAAAGTCACACACCCGTTTTAAGAACAATGGTAGTCTATGGGGTTATTCAGACGGCAGTTTTCTTGATGGCCAGTGAATAACAGATGTAAAAAAAATAGAACATGTTCTATCTTCTCCATTTTCACTGACTGACACCCCTCTAATTGAATGGGACCATTTGTTAGTGTCGGTTTCTCAGAGGCATCAGTGAAAAAATGTCCATTAAAAACTGACAGTTTATCCATTTTTAACGGGGTTTTTTATCACTCTTGTGTGCATGCAGCCTAAATTTCAACCAATGAACATTTGTGTTGGTTGAAATTGTCCATGTTGACCAACTTTAGACTAATGTGAATGGCCAGAAGAAGTTTATTTCTTTTTATTACTTAGAAATGTTGCATGCATAAATTCATATATTCATATAAAATAGTATTTTCCAGTTATTTTTTTAACTTAGCCAATTACGATGAAAAACGTTCACCCAGATTTTGTCAAGTACTTTCCTAACTAGAAAAATGGTTTTGGCTTGCTTATAGATATAAATGAGTCTTACGGCATACAACATATGCATATGGATAACCTTGTATATAGATATATAGAAACATAGCGGTGTCTATAGGCAAAAAACTCATTTTTTTAAATCTAAGGCTCTGTTCTCGAGTTATGATAACTTTTCTTAATATGCAAATTAGGCCTCTGGTGCAATGAGGGTGTCATTGTGGCCCTTGTTGAACCCATGTTTCACTCCTTTCTGTTGTTAACCCCTCGCAGGCTGCTTTGATTGACAGGGCTAGAAAGTGGCAAAGCAGCAAAGAAGGGGCTTGCCACAGAAAGGTGGGGAGCTTGGAAGCAACAAGAGCAATGATGATACCCTCACTGCACCAAATGCCTCATTTGCATTTTAATTAAAGTTATCAAAACTCAGGAATGGAGCCACGGATCAACAAAAGAACAGCGTTTTAATCAGGTGAACAACAGATATGTGTCTATGCAAATAGTTGGAGAGGGCGGTCGCTGGTGACATATTCCCTTTAAGCTGATATTTGCATATATTTATTACAAGGGGTCCGCCCTATAGGGGGCTCAAATCCAGAAACTCCTTGACAAAAACTTTGAAGACCTGTAACTGGATCAGTGTGAAAATACTTCTTCATTATAACCATGGAGATCAGCAAAGAATGGCAACAGAAATTAACAGATTTAATCAAAGCTTTTAGAAGCAACGTATTTCATTACTGATATTACTGATGTCAGCTTTTTTGATGCCTAAGTGACCAGTGTGACAGGGCAATGTTTCATAAATTCTATTTAATATAAACAGCTACATTAAAATAAAAAAAACTACTACATATTAAAAAAAACTTCCCTTTAAATGGATGAGAACAGGTTCCGCTTGAATATTAAACAACAAGATCTTTTTAAAATCTTAGAATTCCCCCTTTAAAAATAGAGAATCATGAAATTATCATCACTTACCCTTTGGGCTACTAGGGACTGACTGCTCTCTCTCAATGCCAGTGACGTAAAATACTTTATACATTGGTCAACTACTGTCTGTGGAAGGGAGGACAGCAACTGGCGTACCTCGTCCTCTATGGAATAGTTCTGTAACCCAAGTGGAAATAAAAGACAGAGATATAGATTGAAAGAGCAAAGTATAAATGATCTAAGGGTACATTCGAAAATATAAGTCTGTCACCTCCATAATCAGATTCAAAGTAAGCATATTATCGCCATGTACTGTAGGGTGAATCATACTTTTTTTTTTTTTTTTTTAAATCAGATTCTCAAATCCCGAGAAATGCTTCTTTTTTATTTTTATGTAAATAAGATTTCTGGCTCATTATAGGTGTATCTGCTCCATTCAGTGCACCAGGCTTCTCCTGAGTCAACGTTAACGACTCTTGATTTATTGACTGTATCTGAGATTTCAGAGGGAGAGACAGTGGGTGGCATTACAGGTGGTTAGGGTGCATTAAACGAAAGAGCCCCGTCCAAGATGCACCACAAACTTTATTTGTATAAATATAAACTGAAGCATTTCTCAGAATTAGGCCTCATGCACACGACCGTTGTTTGATTCCGTGTCCGTTGCTCCGTTTTTCGTGATTTTCTGCGGACCCATTAGTTTTCAATGGGTCCGTGAAAACCTCGGCAAATGCACCGTTTGTCCTCCGCGTCCGTGGTCCGTCAAAAAAATATAACCTGTCCTATTCTTGTCCGTGAAAAACGGTTCACGGACCCATTCAAGTCAATGGGTCCGTGAAAAATGCGGATGGCCATCCGTGTGTCATCCGCGTTCCGTGTCCGTTTTTTTTGCGGATCCCTTGGCAGGCACTTGGGAAAAATTGTCAGCCTGTCTTTTGGTAAAATCTTTTGGGTCATGTCCGCTAAAAAAACGGAAGACACACGGAAACACAACGGAAGGCAAAAACGGACACGGATCACTGAACAACGGAACCCCTTTTTGCGGACAGCATAAAAAAACGGTCGTGTGCATGAGGCCTTAGAGGATGGCAAAAGTATGTGAGTCTTAGCAGATAACGTGAAGGTAAAATTAGAGTCAAGTGTTTTTAAAGGGGTTATCTGCAACTTTTTTTTAACCCTGTTAGCCCTGAAGGTTTTTTCATTTTTGTTTTTCACTCTCTGCCTTTCTGGACCATAACTTTTTTATTTTTCTCTTCCCATAGCTGTATAAGAGCTTGTTTTTTGGGGGACAAGTTGCACTTGCTGACCCTACAATTTAATATTGCATACAATGTAGTGGAAAGCTGGAAAGAAATTCCAAATGGGGTGAAATTAAAATAAAAACAAAAATGCAATTCCACAACAGTTTTATGGGTTTTGTTTTTATGGCGTTTCCTCTGTGGTAAAACTGACCTATTAATTTCATTCTCCAGGTCAGTATAATTACGGTGATACCACATATGTATAGTTTTTCTTGTGTTTTAATATTGAAAAAAAAAAAAACCTTGAAAAAAAATATTATTTTCGTCGCGCTATATTCTGACCCCTATAACTTTGTTGTAGTTAATTGTACGGAGCTGTGCGAGGTCTCATTTTTTGCGAGGCGATTTGTACTTTTCAATAATACCATTTTAGGGTGTGTATGATATTTTGATCACTTTTTATTTCATTTTTTCTGGGAGGTGAAGCAACCAAAAAACAGCAAATGGGTCATTTTGACTTTTTTCCCATTATGCTGTTTGCCGTATGGGATAAATATTTTCAGATTTTAATAGTAAGGTCATTTTCAGACGCAGTAATGCTCATGATGTGTTTTTTTTTATTGTTTATGTATTTTTATTTTCATTTTGGGGAAAGGGCGTGATTAGAATTTCTTTCAATAAAAAAAACATTTTTTTACACTTCTTTATAGCTCCCATAGGGAACTATAACAAGCAGTCATCAGATTTTACTGTGTCTGCTTGTCGTTGTGTGCGTCTGCTCACTCCTCTTCCCACCCTTCTCCATAGACTTGCATAGCTGATCCATCTTGTATTGGTTTAATTGAAAAGCAATTAGTGAAGGGGAGGGGGAGAGGTAAAACAGCTGATAACATGAGAACTAGAAACTTCTCATTGATACGACATATTACAAACTGCAAAGTTGTGTGAAAAGTTAGTGATTATTTAAAGATAAGAATATGCAGGTGTTTAAGGTACATTGAATATACTGCACATGTGTCAGTCAGTGCCACCATGTAGTCTGACTAACCACTATGCCACTATCGTATGACTATCTACATATGTACTGAGCCCACACATAAGTGCAAACACGTACTCAGCATGCGTAGGTATGAATACCTGTATTTCTTGGTGTATGAAAAAAGGTCTAAATGGCCAACACATAGGGGCACATTTATGAAGACCGGTGTTTTAGACGCCAGTCTTAATACTCCCTATACCTGGCGGTGGATCCGTCGGAGTTATGAAGTGGCACCGGCCTCTACATAACCTCGGTGGATCCTCAGCCACTTCTAAATGTAAGACAGCTCCCTTGCTGTCTTACATTTAGACCATTTTCCACACCTAAAACAGGCGTAGAAAATGATCAATGAGATGGATCTTCTGCCCCCTCCCCTTCCCCGATACACCCACTTTTTTTAAACCTGGTGCGAGCAGGGAAAAGTCGCAATCTGCACCTAATTTAGGCATATTTCTGTTCGATAAATTACCCCCATCAGTGGCGGATTACAATAGGGACGTTTGGGTCGGCTGCCCCTGGCCCAGCACCGCCGAGGGGCCCATGCATAGTTCCCTGCCCCCCCGCCGATTACTGCCACAGGCTTCAGACCTAGTAGGCCTATGCGGTAGTAAAAATCCCTGCGCAGGCGGGCGTGATGACGTCATCACGCGCCTGTGCCGGGACCTAGCACTGTGACGTGAGGTATGTGGTGTTGTATTCAATTCCATGTCTTTTTTATTATAATTATATGTATTTTAAATTTGGCGACTAAATTTTTCAGTTTAGGGCCCATTTTGAGGTAATTTGGGGTATTTTTTTTTTGTCTGAATATGTCATATGGCCTAGGAAGAGACTGTGGCGCTCACAAAGCACCGCAGCCTCTTCATACAAAAAAAAAAACTAAACTAAAATGGAGGGAGGGGCCCAAGTTGGGTAGACAGCCCCAGGCCTATCATGCACTTAATCCGCTCTGACCCCCATAGAAACATAAAAAAACTTTTCAACATGCTTCCCATAAAGGGGTTCTCTGGGCCCGTACATTAAAAGCCCCTTTCAGCTAAGCTGTGAAGACACTTTATGCAGTAGTTATTGTTCTGTTACTCTGCCTGTGGGCTCTGACACCTCTAATGTAGCGACCGGATGTGCTCCTGTTACTTTCTGTTCAGCTACATCTACATTGTGCAGCTGATCAGGAAGAAAGAGGAGCACATCAGGTGGATTGTCAAAGTCACGGAAGGGTAAGTGCTGCTCAAAGTGTCCTCTCTCCAGGGGCGTAACGCAGTCGCGGTCGCAGAGGGTGTGTATGTCCACACCAGCTTTATACTGGGGGGAGAGGGAGCACCTGGCAGTGGCGGCATATAATTAACTACCTAAGCCTGGATTCAGAAAGGGGGGTCATATGAGGGCAGGGCGGGGCACTGGAAGTCTGGTAGCAAATCATTTATTACTCAGGGGGCAAAATGAAATATATAGGGGGCAAAAAAATGAAATATATAAATTGAGAGAGGGGGCAAAAAATGAAATATATACATTGAGAGAGGGGGCAAAAATGAAATATATACAGGGAGATAGGGGGCAAAAAATGAAATATATACATTGAGAGAGGGAGCAAAAAATTAAATATATACATTGAGAGAGGGGGCAAAAATGAAATATATACATTGAGAGAGGGAGCAAAAAATTAAATATATACATTGAGAGATGGGGGCAAAAAAGTAAAAGAGGGGCGGGGTAATGGGGGGGGGAGGCCCCAATCCAAAGTTTGACCTGGCGCCCATAGAACTCTAGGTACGCCACTGCCTCTCTCCACAGATTTCACTGAAAGAGGCTGTCTAGGTACAGGTCCGGAGAGCCCCTTTGAACACCTTCTCTTTTGCGCCATAAATAAATCTGCTTCACTACACGGATAATCTGACAATAGCAGATTATTTTATGACCAATCTTTTTAGAAATATATCTTTAGCCATTTTAGATGCCCATGAGAAAGTGAGATTTTCAAGGCAGATAAGACTCCGTTGTTATCATTATTTTTATGTTATGGTATTGAAGGCATATTAGTATTAAAAGCTCTTTAGGAAAAAAGCAGATGAGTAATTCCCGATTAATCAGAACTCAGTTGCATGCATTTCTTCTTTCCCACTTATTAATCTGTTTGGTCACTCACATCATCTACTTGTGGCAGCGCTGGAGGAGGAAGGAAGAATCGCTGGTCTACATCTTTGCTCCTGGCTAACCCAACCGTTGTTCTTCTGTCACATGCTTGTGCCACTGTCCGATACTGGTAATCTGCAAAATTACAAAGTCTGGTGCTTGCTTGAGGAGAATATCTCACTAGATATAACAAAACTGGCTTATAGATGAAGCTGCTGATGTTATCAGTCTATCAGACAAGGATATAGTACAAACCTCTAAGGCAGTTCTGTAGAGTACATGCTGAAGGACCCAACCAGGGTATACATGATTGGTATTAAAACTTCAATCACCTCAACCACAAGGACGCCTCACGCATTTTCTACATTTCTTTTTATATTGTCGTTTATTAATAAGCGCTATTACATTCATCAGTAAGCTTTTTTGCATAATGCCCCACTGAGAAAGTGATACATCATTCATATAACATAACCCAATGCGAAAACGTCCCCCACTGCATTTTTTCAGCATGTCTCTCAAGAAACTAAGCCACTTCTCTAAATTAGCAACTTCCAATTAAAGTACCGCTCCGAGATATTAAAGTACCACAAGTGTTTTGTCTTTGATTCATCAGGGAGAGTATTAATGATACAGAATATAATGAGCACGTCATAATAGTTATTACAATAGAATACAGGGCAGACACAACACAGTAAGTGCCCTGAGGGTACAGAACCCAGCAGAGGGTTTGATATAGTAGCACCAACAGAATTTATTAGGCTAATTTCACAAAAGTGAGTTCTCAGTCGGGATGAATTCCATTTTGTGAACAGGCAGGATCCGAACTGAGCACTGACTCATTCATTTCTTTGAGTGTACGCACATGAGCGTTTTTTTTCACTGATCAGCTGTTCGTTCAGGAAAAATCGCAGCATGTTCTATAGTCATCCGTTTTTCACGCAGGACTGGTTCATTGAAATCAATGGGTTGGGGAAAACACTGATAGCATAGGCATGGCAACCAGATGCAGTCCATTTTTCACAGATGGTTGCTAGGAGATGCTGTGTGTTATTCTTCAGTTTTTTGATCACGTACGTGAAAAACAGATGTAAAGCGGATGCAATCATGGCGGAAAAAATGGAAACACTAAACGCAATGGCAGACAAAACTGATTCAGCTTACATGCAAACCATCAGATTTTCACTGACACATTGCGTGTTACTCTTGTGAAAGAGCTACATGCCGAATTTTGCATCCACAGCATGTCAATTGATGTTGTCACCCCTGACAATCCAAGACTAAACAAAGGCAGGTGCACTCTGCGGTAATACTAAACCCTCACACTGATGTAAAATTGAGAGGTTAGTTCGACATATCCTACTAGGAGGACATGTCTTAAGCTCGGGCACCACGCCAAGGTCTCTCAAAGTAGCCCGAGGCCCTATCACTCACCTACCTATGCCGTCAGGCCTTATGCTCCCGTAATCCACCCACTGGCCCCTGGTATTGCCCAAACGGCACAGGTAAGTGGGTGATAGGGCCTTGGGCTACTTTGAGAGACCTTGGCGTGCTGCCCGAGCTTAAGACATGTCCTCCTAGTAGGATATGTCGAACTAACCTCTCAATTTTACATCAGTGTGAGGGTTTAGTATTGCCGCAGAGTGCACCTGTCTTTGTTTTTGTTTAGTCTTTGATTGTTCTTCACATTGTTACCTTATGTAGGATGGTTATTGTGGTACTTGTAGTCCGTTGCTGGCATCTTCCATTGTATGCAATTTTTTGCTGTTGATTGCCATAAGCAACGGAGTACAAGTGCAGGATATGCTCCCCTATATATATGCACAACCGCATGTGGGTTTGAGCATATCCTGCCTGTTTAACACCACGTTTTCTAATGGTTTGTATAGTCTTATGTATGGAGGTGTATGAACTCCTATTTAAATGTGCCTGTTTTTCATCTACAGCCTACATTCAGGTGCACCTGGGAGGCTCTGGGCCATATCAGCCGGTCTCGGGTGGGGCTTACAGGCACTTCCCACCTCCCATTGCAGGCATGGCTTCATGCTGGAGGTTACTGGTAAGCGGTCTGTGAGTCAGGCCTTATGCTCCCGTAATCCGCCCACTGGCCCCTGGTATTGCCCAAACGGCACAGGTAAGTGTGTGATAGGGTCTCGGGCTACTTTGAGAGACCTTGGCGTGGTGCCCGAGCTTAAGACATGTCCTCCTAGTAGGATATGTCGAACTAACCTCTCAATTTTACATCAGTGTGAGGGTTTAGTATTACCGCAGAGTGCTCCTGCCTTTGTTTTTGTTTAGTCTTTGATTGTTCTTCACATTGTTACCTTATGTAGGATGGTTATTGTGGTACTTGTAGTCCGTTGCTGGCATCTTCCATTGTATCCAATTTTTTGCTGTTGATTGCCATAAGCAACGGACTACAAGTGCAGGATATGCTCCCCTATATATATGCACAACCGCATGTGGGTTTGAGCATATCCTGCCTGTTTAACACCATGTTTTCTAATGGTTTGTATAGTCTTATGTATGGAGGTGTATAAACTCCAATTTAAATGTGCCTGCTTTTCATCTACAGCCTACATTCAGGTGCACCTGGGAGGCTCTGGGCCATATCAGCCGGTCTCGGGTAGGGCTCACAGGCACTTCCCACCTCCCATTGCAGGCATGGCTACATGCTGGAGGTCACTGGTAAGCTGTCTATGAGTCAGGCCTTATGCTCCCGTAATCCGCCCACGGGCCCCTGGTATTGCCCAAACGGCACAGGTAAGTGAGTGATAGGGCCTCGGGCTACTTTGAGAGACCTTGGCGTGCTGTCCGAGCTTAAGACATGTCCTCCTAGTAGGATATGTCGAACTAACCTCTCAATTTTACATCAGTGTGAGGGTTTAGTATTGCCGCAGAGTGCACCTGTCTTTGTGTTTGTTTAGTCTTTGATTGTTCTTCACATTGTTACCTTATGTAGGATGGTTATTGTGGTACTTGTAGTCCGTTGCTGGCATCTTCCATTGTATCCAATTTTTTGCTGTTGATTCCCATAAGCAACGGACTACAAGTGCAGGATATGCTCCCCTATATATATGCACAACCGCATGTGGGTTTGAGCATATCCTACCTGTTTAACACCACGTTTTCTAATGGTTTGTATACCTCTGACAATCCATAAAAATCCGCTTGTGTGTGGCTGTACCCTAGTACAGTCAGTTGGACATGCAGATCCTTATTACAAGCAAGACGGATCCGCACCGATAATGCAAACGCTTGTATCCGTTCAGAACGGATCGGTTTGCATTATCATGAACAAAGTCAAAACTGATCTGTCCTAAACACCGTTGAAAGTCAATGGGGGACAGATCCATTCTCAATCGCACCATATTGTGTCAATGAAAACGGATCCGTCCCCATTGACTTACATTGTAAGTCAGGAAGGATCAGTTTGGCTCCGCATCGTCAGGCGGAAAACGCTGCAGGCAGCCTTTTGGTGTCCGCTTCCAGAGGGGAATAGAGGCGGAATTGAGGCAAACTGATGCATTCTGAACGGATCCTTATCCATTCAGAATGCATTGGGGCTAAACTGATCCATTTTGGGCCGCTTGTGAGAGCTCTGAACGGATCTCACAAGCGGACCCAGAAATGGCAGTGTGAAAGTACCCTTACAGTAAGCTTTCAGATTACAGAAAACAAATAATAATGCACTAATACAATAGATGCAATCATTATATATGGACTAAGCCTTCACTCATATGATAAAATCTGAGATTCTCAGCCAATATATTTTGATCAAAACACATCTGTGCCCACCTACCAGAGCCAAGGTGGTCTCAGTCAGGCAGGTCTTACTCTAAACCAGGCATCCTCAAACTGCAGCCCTCCAGCTGTTGTAAAACTACAACTCCCACAATGCCCTGCTGTAGGCTGATACCTGTAGGCTGTTTGGGAATGCTGGGAGTTGTAGTTTTGCAACAGCTGGAGGGCCGCAGTTTGAGGATGCCTGCTCTAAACCTACCTATGCTGTTGGGTATCTACAATGAAAAGAGCAGACCCTGCACATATAGTGTGCTGCTCATAGTGACCTCTATGAGAGGAGGAGCAAGCACAGCCATATGTACCACCCTAATCAAGGCGGTCTGTTTGATAGGAGGGGCAAGAGTGCACAAGAATGCTACTCCCAGGATAAAATAGAAGAGTATTCACACTTGAGGGTGCCACTCCCTCAAGTGTATACTACAAACTAAGCAAAAATCACTGAATTTTCACTCTGTCAGGCAGCTCAGATGACGGCTCCTTATCTCTGATCTTATAAACACTCATTTATAGCTCAGTTCTTATCTTATTGATAAGAATGTGGCTTAAATAAGCGTTTATGACCTTTCAGTAATATAGACATAAGGTTTATTAGATGACTGATAGTTTGCGACATTTAACACTTTGTGACAGAACAGCTTAATATTTTTAATAAAGACGGAAATAAAAAAATTATTTTTAGTCCAAAATGAATAAAATGCAATCATAAAAGAAAATTAGCCCCAAAGGTGTACATAGCTTTTAACCCTTTAAGGACCGGAGGTTTTTTACTTTTTGAGTTTTCATTTTGCGCTCCCTGCCTTCCCATAGCCATAGCTTTTTTATTTTTCGGTTCACATAGCCATATGAGGGCTTGTTTTTTGCGGGACAAGATTTACTTTCCATCGCCACCATTTAATATTGCATATGATGTAGTGGGAAGCGGGGAAAAAATCCCAAATAGGGTGAAATTGCAAAAAAAAAGCAATTCCACCACAGTTTTGCGGCTTTTTAAATTCCGACGTTCGATAAAACTGACCGGTTAATTTTACTCTACAGGTCAGTACGAATCCGGCGATACCCTATAAGTATAGGTTTTCTTGCGTTTTGATAGTGAAAAAAAATTCAAAAGTGGGAAAAAAATCAGTTTTACTTTTTTTTTGTCACCATGTTTTGACCCCTATAACTTTTTTGTAATTATATGTACAGAGCTGTATGGGGGCTCATTTTATGCGTTATAGTCTTATCTTTTTATTGATACCATTTTGGGGTGTGTATGACTTTTTGATCACCTTTTATGTAATTTTTTGTGGAAAATGAAGCGACCAAAAATGGCGAATCCGCAATTTGGACGCTTTTTTCCGTTTTGCTGTTTGACGTATGGGGAATATTTTTTTATATTTTTATAGCATCTGCGTTTTTGCACATTGCGACACCCATGATGTGTATTCTTAACATTTTTTTAGTTTTTTAATTTTTATTTTAGCAAAAGGGGGTGATTTGAACTTTTATGTTTTTTTGTTTTTTTTACACTTTTATATAGTTCCCATAGGGAACTATAACTTACAATCATCTGATTGCAATAGCATTGGAATATATGAAAAAAATCGCATATTTCCTATGAAGCCTATTACAGGCAAGGCTCCATAGGAAATACTACAGAGCAGCCTGGATTTCATTCATAGAGACCCAGGCTACTACAGGCGCGCTCCGGCTCCTCTGATCGCCACACGGGGGAGCCGGAGCGCAAACCGAAAGTAAAACTTTCGGTTTGTGTGCACTCAGATGCCGTGGTCAGGATTGACCACGGCATTTAAGGGGTTAAATGTCCGCGATCAGCATCGCTGCTGGTCGCGGACATTAGCCGCGGGTGTCTGCTACAGGAACCATGCAGACACCCGCGGCTAAGGCGCCCGCATGGAGCAGGAGCGGGCACCATCTTTAAAGACCGGACACAGGACGTACATGTACGTCCTGTGTCCTTAAGAGGTTAAAGAGATTTTCTGGCAATGTCCTGTGATGTGTTGCTTGTGACCACCTCCCCACTGACGCCAGTCATTGGCTGAAGTGTTGCATGTGGCCATTCTCATAGTCAGCTGGCTTCCAGGATGGAAGATGGAGACCGTGGGGGCAGTGTGGAGGATTGGAGCAGTGGGAGGCCGGTATGTATGGACCCTTTTTTTTAAGGACCATGCTGTGGGCACTTTATAATAAAAAAATAATAATACTTTTTACCAGAAAACCCCTTTAAAATTCTTCCTGCTGGATCCACTTCTGACTTGGCTAAAAAACAAACAAAACAAAAAGCATTTAAAAGCTACACCTTACCACGCCAATAATGGATTCCCGCCATGTTCTGGACAGCTTCCAATCGGACTTTTTTATCTGTTGACTGTGTGCCCTTTAAAAGAAGCCAAAGAGGAAGCTCGTGGTCCTCCATGTTTGATTTGCTGTATTTTTCTATAAATAAATGCATTTGATATACAGTATAAATAGTATGTTCTTCAGAATATCATAGTTAATAATCAAAAAAATGTTTTTAACAAATAATTATTCAAAGATAATAAATGCATAGTCTAAAAGCTCCACAGGAGAGCAGTCTCTAGTCTCTCAGGATTGTCGATATTAATTAAAGGAGATGTGTCATCAACATTTTTTTCTGCCAGCTAAAACCAGATAGCAGCACATACCCTTTTTTTCTAATTTCTTTTTTTTTCTGATTTTAGAATTTATTTTTATTCTATTTCCTGAACATAATTATGGGGGCCTCCATCTTGCCTGAGATGTTCTTAACAGCATTTAGAAAGCATTAAGAAAATTGCTTTACGACAGCCAGGCAGGCCATAGACACAATGGACAGGAGGGACCTCCTCATTGACTTCTGTGACCAAGAAGTGAGACTTATTATTAGGCGTAGTGGCCAGTAAGGAAACTGCAGGATTTTATGTTTTTTGTTTAAATATAGATATTGACATGGAAAATTGAAAATAACATCATGAAAGATTCTTTAAAAATATGTGTAAACACAAAAATGAGATTTAAACAATAGGTCATTTTCTGATGACACACTTCCTCCACTTTTTTTTCTGGGATTACAATACACATGGACATCCAATTCACTTAAATGGGCCAAATATGCAATATCTAGTGCAGCTACTACCAGTTGTAGGTCTAACAGCTAATCAGCAGGAATGCCGAGATGTATATATATATATTTGGTGTATATATATATATATATATATATATATATATATATATACATATATCAAATATGCTCATGATAACGAAGATTTTTCCCATTTAGAAAATCACTTCTTGTTAGAAAGGTCCAGAAATTAAAAAGTTTAAAAAAAACCTTTAATAAAACCAGTTTAACAAAATCAGTTAAAATTGTACTATAGAGAGTTTTATTAAAATAGGCCTTATTGATTTTTTTTAATAAGCTTATTGTATTTCTGTTCTTTAAACTATTTCTTTTCTTTTGTTATGCACGTTTGTTATTCACAACTAATGGGTGGTCCTTTTTTTTTGCTGATCCTCAATTGTTGTTGGACTGTATATACTTGTATCTATGTATACTCTGTACTCATACTAATTCTTACAGTTACACAAAACATTGCTACCCAAGGCATGTCTCTCATGTACGCCATGGCTAGGCAGCAATAATGAAGACTCCTCTGCAACAGTCGATTCCTGATGAAAATTCTCAATGGTTTAAAAATATTAGGAATAAAAACAAAAACAGAGACACTCCTTTGCGCTAACAATTACAACTGCTTCAGTCCAACACTTGTAGAATGTGGATTAAACTAAAGACATCAGTAATGTAAAGTTGAGAACAATTCTTATTGAGTAGACATGTACATGAGGGAACAGGACTTATGACAGATTATGACCGATCTTATGTGTATCGCCGGCCTTACTCAGGACCTGTCAGAGATCTACTAGACCTTGACCTACGGTACTTGTTGCCTACCTAGGCTTTAGGCCTCATGCACATGAACATATTTTCTTTCCGTGTCCGTTCCGTTTTTTTTTACGGACCATATGCGGAACCATTCATTTAAATCGGTTCGCAAAAAAAGGAAGGTACCCTGTGTGCATTCCGTTTCCGTATGTCTGTTTTTCCATGGATCCGCAAAAATAACGGATCTGCAAAAAAAGAAAAAGGAATGCCATACGGAACGTCATCCTTTTTTTTTACGGATCCGCAAAACACATACGGTCGTGTGCATAAAGCCTTAGGGTCCATTCACACGTCCGTGGTGTGTTGCGGATCCACAAATTGCCGAACCGCAACACACCTGGCCGGCACCCCCATAGAGCAGCCTATTCTTGTCCGCAGCTGCGGACAAGAATAGGACATGTTCTATTTTTTTCCGGAGCCGCAGACCGGAAGTTCGGCGGCGCGCTACGGAAATGTGGATGCGGAGAGCACACAATGTGCTCTCCGCATCCATTCCGTTCCCATTCAGAATTAATGGGTCCGCACCCGTATCGCATAATTGCGGAACGGGTGCGGACACTGAATGCAGACGTGTGAATGGACCCTTAGGCTGTATTAGACAGCCCGATTTAACAGGCGATTGTTGTGATGGAAGCGTTCCTTCCTGGAAATCGTCTGCTCACTAGTAGAGGAGACTGCTGCTTTTACATGCAGCGATCTTCTCCTCAGTATAGGGAGGAGCAATCACAATACCATCGCTCTTCCCTATACTGAATAATTTTTTGCCGGCAGCAGATCACGATTAGACACCACGATCTGACCCCCTGAAAACGATGATTTTTTAACCTGTCCAAAGATTCTGATAGACCAATGAACAAGTTTATTCATCGGGCAATCAGTGGCAATATTAGACTGCCAGGTGATCGCTAACAAGCATTACTACAGATGTAGCCGAGCTAAACTTGATTCTGATAACTCATATCACAGTGTTATCTTAGTTATCTCGTGACAAAAGCCATCCAAAAGTTAGTTATCTTTTTCTGGCCATTCTTTACTTAAGTATAGCTCGGCTGCATCTGTAGTAATGCTCATTGGTGGTCATCTGCCAAAAAAATCGGCAGGTGTAATATCGTCTTTAGACATTGCATTATTTTTGTTGCACACCTTTGTTTACATTCTTATGAATATCTTTATTTCTTTTTCTAAAACACAGTCTCCAGAACAAATGTTCTCTAAAACTCTGTATAGTAAAATTAAGACTTTCAAATTTACACACTTATTTACTTTACAGTACCTCTATCATATTCTTTCCTGAACAGTCTTGCTGAAGCTTCCAGAACTTTTATAGCTGTTTTGTGAAGCTCTTTTCTTAATTTATTTGTGATTCCTACAAAACATAATATGCAAACAGTCTCAATAGGATCAGTGAATAATGTGTAGAATTGAGAAAAGCCCAATGGTTCATCCTATGAAAAATGTACATATTAGTGATATTAATGTAAAAAGTCGTCGGAAATATGCTATAAACCAATATATACTACATGGCTAAAAGTATGTGGACATCTGACCATCACATCTATATGAGCTTGTTGGACATCCCATACCAAAACTATACAAAAATATGGAAAGAGACCACAGCACTCCCAAGTCTTCAAAGAGCAAAATGTGCGACGTTTCGACCTTACATGGTCTTTTTCAAGCTTTTTCTATTTTATTCTATTTTGAAACTATAGACGTTAGTATGTATTTTAACCTCCTTTTCCGCAACTGTAACAGCTTCCTCTCTTCTAGGAAATTTTTCCACAAGGATCTGAAGTGTATCTGTAGGAATATGTGCCCGTGCCACCAAAAGAGGTTAGACATTGACAATGGATGAGAAGGTCTGTCTCGCAATTAACCTTCTAATTCATCGCAAATATGTTGTCCGTTATAATTAACCAGGTATACAGCTATATACCAAGTGCACAGTTCTTTTAAAGGAGTAGCCTGGCATGCTACTCTTCTGTGTACAGCTTTTGTCAGATATCAAAATGCTAAAATAAGAATTGCCTAAGAAGATTTATCAAGTTGCAGGAAGGTCTCTCCACTACTGATCTTTAAGGAGTATTCAGAGACTTTTATACTGATGACCTATCCTCTGGATAGGTCATCGCATTTGATCGGTGGTGGTGCTATACCTGGTAACCCCTCCGATAAGCTGTTTGAGAAGGCACCACCACTTGCAGTAGTGCTGCCACCTTCTCGCAGCTTAGCACGTTCATTGGTCACATGGTCTAGACACGGCTCAGCCCCATTGAAGTGAATGGGGCTGAGCTGCGATACTAAGCACGGCCACTATCCAATGGATGGTGCTGTGCTTGATAAATCAGGGCCTAAGGTTATGATGGTGAGTGCCTAGAGGAGCTAACAATGTCCATATACTTTGGATTAAACGGGCTGTCCCATTGCAGTGCATGGGAGCTACGGAAACAGCATAGTACAGCAAGCTATGCTGCTTCCCTAACTCGGAAACCATAGGTTGCTTTGATATGCTGTTTCGTTAGCATCCATGCACCACTCCGCTGTTTTACGGCCATGTTATGGTCGGGGTTTAGTCTTATCTCGCCTTTGTAACAGCAAGTTGAGACAACCCCTTTAATGTTGGTCAAACTTCACAATCTTGGCAGTACTAAACAACCATCTTATGTGTATGTGGCAGACCAGACTTTCCCCTAGGGGCTGAGGGAAAGAAGAATTGGACTGTTAGAGTTCAACATTCGGGGTTCCTATGTTTGGGAAGTAATCAGTCACCAGAAGTTTCTCCCCTCTTACTATTCAGAACACCTGCACACTTGAGCTGAGCACGCATGTTTATGGGGGTGGTCGTAGGGGATTGCTGTTGGCCAACTGAGCATAACGTTAATAGCTATCTAAAGCAGGCATCCTCAAACTGCGGCCCTCCAGCTGTTGCAAAACTACAACTCCCAGCATGCCCGAACATCCTACAGGTATCGGCCTACAGCAGGGCATTGTGGGAGTTGTAGTTTTACAACAGCTGGAGGGCAGCAGTTTGAGGATGCCTGATCTAAAGGGTAAAGCCAGCTTAATACTGACAAAGCAGTCAATCTATTATTTTATCTCTTCTAAACATTTAAACAGTTGGTGCAAACGACTTGTATTATTATCAGTTATACACCAAATACTAATGGACTCTACACCAATATTTTATACTATATTTGTATACTATAATAAAATGAACACTACCTATAAACCTCTATACACAGGGTTCAATATGAATAAATATAATACTTTGCATAAAGCATAAATTATACATCATAAATCCTTACATCCTTACATGTTTTGAATATCAAAGTGGGGGGGGGGCTACCAAACTAGGGTATATTACACCTCATTTGTCAATTTATGTTCGGTTTAAACCTCTACCTAGAAACCTCTATACACAGGGTTCAATATGAATAAATATAATACTTTGCATAAAGCATAAATTTTATTGTGGACATTTACTAATATTGCACCAGAATTATGGTTTTAAATGCATCAAATATAATGGCGCTTTGATATGTGCCAAATATATCAACAGTTTTTCTGTGTTTTGAATATCAAAGTGGGGGGGGGGGGGCTACCAAACTAGGGTATATTACACCTCATTTGTCAATTTATGTTCGGTTTAAACCTCTACCTATAAACCTCTATACACAGGGTTCAATATGAATAAATATAATACTTTGCATAAAGCATAAATTATACATCATAAATCCTTACATTATTCTGTAGGAAAAGGGTTGCACACATAAAGTAAGGGTCTACATGTCCTAATTTAGATATTAGTACAGCCTGGCAGCTGCCAAGCTCTTCAAAAAAGTCTATATTATAGACAAAAAGCATCACAATCAATGATGCCTAACATACAGGTAGGAGACCCTGGCGGGCATGGATCACCAACATAACATTTTGTGCATATATTTGATATACACTATGCAATATCAATAATGTCGAGCGAACTTGTGTTAAGTTCTGCGTCCAAAGTTCGGGTTATCGAAGAATCCCGTTATGGATTCCGCTACCACGGACCATAACGGAATTTGGAATTCATAACGATATCCTTCGATAACCGGAACCCGAACTTTGGATGCAGAACTTAAAAAACAAGTTCGCTCAACACTAAATATCAACAAAGATCAACTTTTAATGCATTTTATTGTGGACATTTACTAATATTGCACCAGAATTATGGTTTTAAATGCATCAAATATAATGGCGCTTTGATATGTGCCAAATATATCAACAGTTTTTCTGTGTTTTGAATATCAAAGTGGGGGGGGGGGGCTACCAAACTAGGGTATATTACACCTCATTTGTCAATTTATGTTCGGTTTAAAAGGCGCAAAATGTAGCAGTAGATAAAGCTTTCCTCTGTGATACTGTAAATTATTAAAAAAGGCGCACGGGAGATCAAATAGATGTGACTTTTATTTTCACATCAGCCTTAAAGGAGTCGCATGTTCAAAATCAGTTGAACACAGATGCATTGTTGCAAATACAATGAAATGTCTCATTTTAACACACCGGCGTAATAAAGGTCGCATTTGTCTATAAAATGACGGATTATTAGCCTACAATTACAAAAGACGTACTGTATAAATAGCATGCGCCTTTCAGTAAATGAGGTGAAACAAATCACTACTTTTGATTTGTAATGTTAAGGATTTATCTGGTGCAATGTACGTCATTATCGATAAATTTCCCCCATTGTGTTGTATTATATTTTTTTTTACATGTTCACTTGTGAGGACCTGCACTTCTGCATTCCTGCGCTTTATATTTTAGCACAACTCTCTCTTGAGGTTAAGGCCCCTTTCACACGGGCGAGTTTTCCGCGCGGGTGCAATGCGTGAGGAGGACGCATTGCACCCGCACTGAATCCTGACCCATTCACTTCTATGGGGCTGTGCACATGACAGTTGATTTTCACGCATCACTTTTGCGATGCGTGAAAATCGCAGCATGCTCTATCTTCTGCGTTTTTAATGGAACGCAGGCCCCATAGAAGTGAATGGGGATGCGGGAAAATCGCAATCATCCGCAATCATTTGCGGATGCGTTGCGATTTTCCCGCATGGTTGCTATGCAACCATCGGGATGTGTAACCGGTTCAGTATTATTTCACATTATAACATAGTTATAATGTGAAATAATACCCTTGGCCATCTTCCTAATGTTGAACCCGGTGCAGAATGGGTTAAAAATAATAAACTAATCATAACTTACCTGGTCCATTTGATCGCGAAGCCCGGCATCCTCTCACTATGGTGATGGAGCATGTGATTGGGCCATGTGACCATGTGACATCATCACAGGTCCTTTTCCTAGCAGCAAGCTAACGGAGAGGATGCCGGGCTTCGCGATCAAATGGACCAGGTAAGTTATGATTAGTTTATTATTTTTAACCCATTCTGCACCGGGTTCAACATTAGAAGATGGTTAGGTATTATTTCACATTATAACTATGTTATAATGTGAAATAATACCAGCGGGATAATTTCTGACTCGAACATGCACTTCTGTGAAGAAGTGCAGGTTCGGGTCTGGGTACCAAAAGTGCCGATTTTTCTCCCGCGCGTGCAAAACGCATGACAGCGCTTTGCACTCGCAGGGAAAAATCGCGGCGATTCCCGCAACGCACCCGCACTGTTTGACGGAGTGCACCCACAACGCCCATGTGAAAGAGGCCTAAAGCGTAGTGGCAACATTGCTCAATTATTTATGATACACTTGCACATTAGTATTTTAGGCAGCATTTCCTTTTTGTGTAGGTTTATAGACTGTGGCATTGCACTAGGCAGCTGTCATGTTGTGCCATTAAGGGCTCATTCACACGACCGTATGGTTTTGTGGTCCGGTTTTAACGGATCCGTTTTTCCGTTTTTGGCTTCAGTAGTTTTTCCGCTTCCGTTCCACTTCTGTATGGTTTCCGTTTGTGATCCGTTTTTTGTGGATCGCAAACGGAAACAGAAGCATATAATAATGTTTTAACAGTAAGTACATTGAAAAATTGGGCTAAGCATAACATTTTCAATAGATGCTTCTGCAAAAACATAACGAATATGGAAGACATACGGATGCATTCCGTTTTTTTTACAGCCCCACTGACTTGAATGGAGCCACGGAAAGTGATTTGCGGGCAATAATAGGACATGACTCAAAATGTAGCAGAACGAAAAAATGTAATGCATATGGAGTACATTCTGTTTTTTTTGCAGACCCATTGAAATGAATAGTTCCGTATACGAATGGTATACTGAACTAAAAAAACGGCCCGTATACGGAAAGCAAAAAACGTTCGGGTGAACGAGCCCTAACTGTATTAGAACATGCACATTTGGAGACTGTATTAATATGTGACCCCCTGCTTTATGTGTGCAACCTTACCCCTACAGAATATGGTGTATTTTATGTTATAGCCCAATAAAGTATGACATTTATTCACAATGAACCTTGTGTATAGTTGGTGTTAACTGTATCATCTACAGGTAGTAGGGTTTCTGTGCCTCAGCAATTTGATGATCAGATCTTCTCCCTTCTGCAGGTCTGATCACTGAATGACAATAGAGATATTATAATAAGCCTATAATTTGGCCTCTCGCAGGCATCTGATCTCTGCCACTATGCAGTTAATGAGACCACTCATGTAATGTACATGGTAGTCACTGTACATTTGACATATGACCTAACCACTCAGGTGAACACTGTCAAAAAATAATAATAAAAACGGTTTAAAAAAAGCATTTTTTTTGTCACCTTGCATCACAAAAAGTGTAATAGCAAGCGATCAAAAAGGCATATGCCCTCCAAAATAGTGCCAATCTAACCGTTATCTCATCCCGCAAAAATGATACCGAACCTGAGACAATTGCCCAAAAGCTGAAAAAACTGTGGCTCTCAGATTATAGAGACACTAAAACATGATTTTTTTTGTTTCAAAAATGATATTATTGTGTAAAAGCTAAATAACTAAAAAAGTATACATATTAGGTATCCCTGCGTCCGTAACAACCTGCTCTATAAAAAGAGCCCATGATCTAATCTGTCAGATGAACGTTGTAAATAATAAAAAATAAAAACGGTGCCAAAACAGGTATTTTTGGGCAAATTTTCCATTTTAATCCATTTTTCCCATAACAAAGCAAGGGTAAACAGCCAAACAAAACTCAATATTTATTGCCCTGATTCTTTAGTTTACAGAAACACCCCATATGTGGACGTAAACTACTGTATGGTCACACGGCAGGGCACAGAAAGAATGGAATATGGTTTTTGGAAGGCGGTTTTTGCTGGACTGGTTTTTTGACACCATGTCCCATTTGAAGCCCCCCTGATGCACCCCTAGAGTAGAAACTCCAAAAAGTTATTAAAATGGAAAATCTTCCAAAAAAGTGAAATTCTGAAATTTTATCTCCATTTTCTATTAAATAGTATGGAACGCCTATAGGGAGTAATAAAGCTTGTAAAATCAGTTTTGAGTACCCTGAGGGGTGTAGTTTCTTAGATGGGGTCACTTGTGGGGAGTTTCTACTGTAGGGTTGCATCAGGGGGGCTTCAAATGGGACATGGGGTCAAAAAACCAGTCCAGCAAAATCTGCCTTTCAAAAACCGCACGGCGCTCCTTTCCCTCTATGCCCCACAGTGTGGCCGTAAAGTGGTGTACAATGACATATCGGGTGTTTATGTAAACCACAGAGTCAGGGCAATAAATATAGAGTTTTGTTTGGCTGTTAACCCTTGCTTTGTTAGTGGAAAAATTGATTAAAATGGAAAATTTGGCAAAAAAATTTAGATTCTGAAATTTCATCTCCATTTGCCATCAACTCTTGTGGAACACCTAAAGGGTTAATGATGTTTGTAAAATCAGTTTTGAATACCTTGAGGGGTGTAGTTTCTAGAATGTAGTCATTTTTGGGTGGTTTCTATTATGTAAGCCTCACAAAGTGACTTCAGACCTGAACTGGTCCCTAAAAAGTGGGTTTTTGTACATTCTGAAAATTTTCAAGATTTGCTTCTAAACTTCTAAGCCTTGTAAAGTCCCCAAAAATGAAATGGCATTCCCAAAATGATCCAAACATGAAGTAGACATATGGGGAATGTAAATTAATAACTTTTTTTGGAAGTATTACTATGTATTATAGAAGTAGAGAAATTTAAACTTGGAAATGTGCACATTTTCCCCAAATTTTGGTAAATTTTGGGTTTTTTATAAATAAAAATGAATTTTTTTTACTCCATTTTACCAGTGTTATGAAGTACAATATGTGACGAAAAAACTGTCTCAGAATGGCCTGGATAAGTAAAAGCATTTTAAAGTTATCACCACATAAAGTGACACTGGTCAGATTTGCAAAAAATGGCCTGGTCCTTAAGGTGAAATATGGCCGTGTCCTTAAGGGGTTAATAAAGGCCAATTGAAAATATGATTTTTAGCCAAAAAGAAGGTAATAATGCAATCATAAAAAAATTTACTCCAAAGGTGTACATAGCCTTTAAAGCAGGGTGTATAGTGACATCTAATATGTATGGTGATTTCCTGACTTTATCCTGATAACAGATGTGGGAGGAAAGAAGGGTTTAGCATGTTGGATTTGAACATGTCCAATTCTTTGTTCTCAAATGAGATAAGCCACTGCCAGAGGTGTCTGTCAGTAGCTCATACCTCTCATTTCAAATGGGCACATGGACACTTGGCCAAACCAAGAGTGTACGTGTATGTGGGTATCAGACAGAATAGCTGTTGGCTGAACAAGTATTCAGCTATCTATAGTGCATGACCAGCTTAAGACCAAACAGGTAAGGCTACTTTCACACTCGCGTTTTGTGCGGATCCGTCATGGACGGATCCGATCAGAAAATACAACCGTCTGCATCTATTCAGAACGGATCCGCTTGCATTATCTTTAACATAGCCAAGACGGATCCATCTTGAACACCATTGAAAGTCAATGGAGGACGGATCCGTTTTCTATTGTGTCAGATTGTGTCAGTGAAAACTGATCCGTCCCCATTGACTTACATTGTGTGCCAGGACAGATCAGTTTGGTTCAGTTTCATCAGACGGAGCGGAATGGAGACTGATCCGTTTTGGACCGCTTGTGAGAGCCCTGAACGGATCTCACAAACGGAAAGCCAAAACGCGGGTGTGAAAGTAGACTAAGGATATCATTACACACAGGCACAAAAACAGCAGACACAACTCATCATTGAACTGGGGTCTTAGCTTCAATGGTTTTGAAACAATATTCAGGAATAACAGCGCGGTTTAGGATAACACAGTATAGAATTCTAAGCAATAGAAATATTTCTTACCTTGCAAATCATTTTTATCTGCTGCCAAAGTGTGCACATAGATATATGACTTCAGCTTCTCTTGTTGGACTGCTTGCGTGTCAAGTGTAATGGCTTTTCTGAGGGACTGGATTTCATACGTGATAAACACACAACCTCTGGTTGCAAAAAAGATAATGGGTGACTTAATAAATGAAACTATTATCTTTAATGCCTTTCCTTCCATAATAATGACCAACAGATACTGTAAATAAAGTGAGTCTCAATGCACACAAATAACTGGCTTCTATTTCCCTAGACAAAATGGTAATGTTTATGAGAAGAAGCCATTTGTTCATTTTTCATGAACAAAATAATTTCAAAATTATCTGTGTCCCAGTTACAAAACCATGTGAGGCTACCATCTAGCATTCAACTGTCCTTTTTACTGTGAAGTTGCCCATCCCTAAATATAAACTTTTTCTATTAAGCAACGATATGCAAAAAAAAAAAAAAAAAACTTACAGTAAGTGTATCTGTCTAAAATGACTAAAATAGACAATATCCAAGGAATGGAGATTTGCCCTGGCATGTGATAATCCAAAAGGTGGACACTTTGTAACAGTAACATTACAGTTATTCCAACTGGTAATACGCTGTGTAAGGGAAACCTTCAAATGATCGGGGCAGATCTTCATCCTCTGGATGTAAACAACAAAAGTTCCACAAGCAATTACCACAAATTCTGAAGGCATTTTGATACAGTCCCTTTACATGGGATGACGATCTAGCAAATTGTCGGGAAGGAAGTGTTCCTTCCCCACAATCTGCTTATCACTAGTGGAGGAAACCACTGCATTTAACATGCACCGATCGCTAATACCATCGCTCTTCAGCTTACTGACTCGTTGTTTTCGGCAGTAGATCGTGTTTACGCAGCACGATCTGCCACTGGGAAACGATCATCTCTTGTCCTGCACAAAAGATACAATTACTCGATGAACGAGTGTTTTGCTTGTTCATTGGGTAATTCGCAGTGCATTTACACCGCCAGACCATCGCTAACGAGCGTTACTAGTAACACTCATTAGCAATGATCTGTTTAATTGTCAGCCTGTGTAAAGGGCCCTTAAATAAGCTTTATCTGCTGAAATCAGAAAACCTATTTAACTCTAGCATAGAAGTAGGACAAAAATTAAGCTCTAAGCACAATAAATATATTGTTTAAGAAGCTTGAACGTGGCATTAAGATACAAAATACAGAAAAAAAAATCAGAATAAGGGTCCATTCACACATCCGCAAAATGGATCCAGATCCGTTCCGTTTTCAATGGGGCCGGAAAAGATGCGGACAGCAAACAGTGTGCTGTCCGCATCCGCACTTCTGTTCTGCAGCCGCACTTCCGTTCCGCAACAAAATAGAACTAGTCCTATTCTTGTCCGCAGACACGGACAAGAAAAGGCATTTCTATTAACGTGCCGGCCATGTGCGGTCCACAAAATGTGCAACGCACGAGGCCGGGTGTCCGTGTTTTGCAGATCAGCAACTTGCGGACGTGTGAATGGACCCTAAATGAAAGGGTTTTTTACTTCCGCTCTATAGTTGATAAGGGCTCACGCACACGAGTGTAATGGCTTATGATATGACCGAAGATAGGACTTCATCTATCTTTGGCAGAGCGGAGGCATGGATCGGAAGCCCAAGAAAGCACCTTGAAGCACTTCCATGGGCTTTCAGGTCCTTGCCTCCGCACCGCAAGAAATAGAACATGTTCTATCTTTGGCAGGATCTTGCGAATCGCGCACCGATACAAGTCAATGGGTCCACACCGCAATACGGAGTGCACACGGCTAGTGCCTGTGCATTGCGGACTGCTATTTGTGGTCCGCAGCACAGGCACTGAGAAATTCCGCCCAGGTGAATGAGCCCTAAGACTGAAAATTAAATAAAGAATAGGGGGGTCTCTTGACCACAGAACATAATATAATACAATGTGCTATCATCAGCTGATACATCGGAGGCAGTAGTATGGTCTAGTTGTTAGTAGTAAGTGGAGTTACAGCATACTTCTGTTTGCATGCACTTGTTGAAACAAATAATGCACTTACCCTAAAAACAGTGATCCTGTAATCTTTGCAATGTTTCCTAAAAGAAGACAAGACCACATGGCACATCATAATTGTATCATCATATATATGCAGGTAATTTGTGTGGTTACAGTTCAGAGCACTTCAAAATGCAAATCCAGTTATTAGTATTGCACTTGAGAGGGAACAGCATGACGTGACCAGGGAGATGCATCGCACTGAGCAGCTGGCTATATGGGAACAGAACTGCCTCCAGAAGGAAGATGGAGACTGAGGCAGCCCTTCTATCATGGCTCTCAGCTGCCTGGCATTTTGGCAATATGCATTCCTTTCTGCAGTCAGAGTTGAGGTATGTGCAATCTCCCTGATGATAATGACAGCCCACCCTCAAAGATGTCTATGCTGTGGTTTCCATTTGCAATTCCACTTTAACCACTCCGAATATGGGCTTGGGCCATCTTAAAGTGGACATACGGCATGATGTTCAAAAAGTAGATGAGAGAATGGGTGCAATGGTGGGTACAATGCGTACAGTAGAGGACGAGCTTTAAAGATAACTGTACAAAATGTTACTATGCCGAGCAAGACGGATGACCTGAAAACTCGTAGAAATAACAAATGACTCATCAGGGTACCTGGAAATCTGAGGAACAAACCCTTAAGGTCCAATTGTCAGACAAATTATCAGGAACACATGTTTCTACAAATCCTGGTTCCTGATAATCTGCCTGTGTAAAGGTGCTGCAGATTACCCGGTGAATGAGCAAAATGGTGGTTTTAATAAATTCCACGTTCCCTTCACGTTCCCTGCCCTTTGCTATATCCTGCATATCTGCTTTTGGAGGTATGCATTTCTTTGATTCCCTCAAAGAAGCCTCTTCTCCTTTCTTGCCTAGATAATAATGAGAACATATTGAGACTTGAGGAGCAGAAGAGCTAATACTACATTTACATGCAGCACACAATTGTCGGGAAGGAAGAGTTTTTTTGCAACAATTGCCTGCTCATTAGTGGAGGTGAAGAGCTGCATTTACAAGCAGCGATCACCTCCACAGTATCAGGACTAGTGATATCAGGACTAGTGATGGCTACTGCTACTACATACAGCTGCATTGTTTCTGGCAGCAGATCGCTATTTAGACTGCACGACCTGCTGCCCAGAAAGCATCATTTAGGTGATCGTATTAACGATTATTTCACCCAATCAATGATCATTTCGCTCGTTCATCAGGAAATCTGCGACACCTTTAGGCGAGCAGATTATTGAACTAGGGTTCGTAAGAATGTTCGTCCCCAATAATCTCCCTGACAATCAGTCAGTGTAAACCTGCCTTAAGAGCCGGCTGAACAATGGTACTTAATAGAATTGCTGCTGTGTTGCAGGTAGTGCCTTATCTGTTAAGCTATACTGATTTGCACAGCGACTATCATGCATTTAAATTCCATGTAAGTTCTGGATATTCAGCCCTGATCCGCTCTTAGGCTGCGTTACAACGCGTTTTAGTTCTCTTTGTGAGGTATACATCTGAACACCCAAAAACGGTATTAAGAGTACAGTAACTTTAATGGGTTAAATAAAGCTCAAAGTATTCATATGTTTGGACTCTGACTCGTTTTCTGTTCCTTTCTAGCACTTTTGCTGCACAGAATAGCAAGGTAGACTGCACTATTCTGTCCGGTGAAAAAGCCAGAAAGGAACAGAAAACTTGTGAGGCGGAGTCCTAAAATGAATCCTGTGAA
Organism: Bufotes viridis; assembly: GCA_033119425.1. NCBI lineage: Eukaryota > Metazoa > Chordata > Amphibia > Anura > Bufonidae > Bufotes > Bufotes viridis. The sequence goes on along the minus strand of CM065592.1, from coordinate 327,146,191 downwards.
CTCTGTTTAACCCATTAAAGTCAATGTCAAAGCCTTCAGAGGGCTAACGTAATGTGAATACAGCCTTTACATGCAGAACGTTCTGTGTTTGTTTCCATCTGCTTTCGTTTCCAGGTGGGAACTCTCTCTGGAACGTTATAATGCCTCACCCAGCGTTAGCTAGGTCTTTACTCTTTTCTCCTCTGATTTCTTCTCTTTGGGTACTATAGTGCATCGTGTAAGTGCACTTGCCTGGAACATGCAGCGCATGGGAGAGAAAGGCTTATTTGTCTGTACCGGTGTTTCTTCCTTCCCACCTAAGAGCTATTACTTTTATTTTTTACTTTTCCATACACATTGCAGTAAAATGTCTAATTTTTTGTTGGACAAGTTGTATTTTTTAATGGTACCATCTAAATTACGATATTTTGCACTGGAAAAAGGAAAAATAATTGTATGTGGGATGAAACTAAAGAAAATCCAATTCCATCATGTTTTTTAGGTTTTGTTTTATGGTGTTCGTTGTGAACTAAAAAAACAATCTTATCGGGTCGATTGGCATAATACTTTGTTTGAATACTGTACGGAGCGAGTGTTCCGTACAGTATTAGAATGTATTGGCTCCAAGTGAGGCGAAGTTATTACTTCGCGAAGTCTCGCGAGACTTTGCATAATAACTTCATAAATCAATTTCTACTGTAAAAAAACATTTCCCGAACTCGGGTTTGGTTCCAAGTGGTACGTTAGAACCGAACCCAAGTTGAGTGTGCGGTGGTTCTCATTTTCATTTATGCTTGGATCATATCCACTCCATCGAATCACCTCATCCTTTGGACAGTGAGTGCAACCCCAAATTATTCTGTTCACAAGGGCCCAGGCTGCCATGGTAACTGATTGGACCCCTGTGATTTCACTGTGGGGGCTCTGATAGGATGACAAAGAGAGCCCCCTTCCTCTGTCAAAACTATCTTCGTTGTTAAATGATTGGGATCGAAGTCATCTCTGACCAGGGTTATTGCACCTGGTTGTCAGCTGTATTACACAACGGGCACCCACAGCCAGTGTCGGACTGGGATGCCTAGGGCCCACCAGTAAAATTTATTTTGGGGGTCCACCGTACAGATACATTCAAATATTACCTGCTCACACAGCAGCAAGATGCTACCAGATGATTGAATATGGGGGTCCCTGCAGCGACTTTGAGAAGGTAGGTCCTGGGAAGAAGAGGACACTGGCAGCTTTCCTCTATACCTAGAAGTCATCTCAGCTCTAATCGTGTCTATAATAAACTGGGAAGTTTCTTTATTAATCTATCAAGTTTTTTATATGAACATAGGCTGGTGGAGGTTCTGTACATGGAATACATGTATGTAGTGCAGTAAGTCTACTGTGTTATGTGCCACTTGTGCAACTGGTCGACCGTCCTTATACTGGTAAGTGCAGAGACAGTAAAAAATACATCAGGGACCTGTTCACACACAGCAGAAAACAAAACTGACAAACACACAGAGAAGGGTCGTACAGAAATAGGTCAAAGCCGGGATGTCAATACAGTACAAAATCACAGAGAGGAGGATAGTCATAAATAGCCAAGGGTCAAAACTAGGGATGAGCGAATCGACTTTGGGTGAAACATCCGAAGTCGATTTGCATAAAACTTTGTTCTAATACTGTATAGCGCTATTAAAACGACGTTTTATGCAAATCGACTTTGGATGTTTCTTCTGAAGTTGATTCGCTCATCCCTAGTTTTGACCCTTGGCTATTTGTAACTATCCTCCTCTCTGTGATTTTGTACTGTATTGACATCCCGGCTTTGACCTATTTCTGAACGACCCTTCTCTGTGTGTTTATCAGTTTTGTTTTCTGTTGTGTGTGAACAGGTCACTGCAGTTTTTACTATGGGTGCTTGGTTTGGCAGTCCGCACTTACCAGTATAGGGACAGTCGACCAGTTGTGGACTCGCTGATTAGGGCTTGCTCTGCAAGTATGCAGGGGCAGTGGGTTGGGTTCCAGCTAGGGCTCACCGTGTGAGTGTGTCTCCCTGTCTACGGTCATGACAAAAATTACTTTTATCCAGAATGAAACAACAGATTGATAAGTGAAAGGTATTATTACATTTAGCCGATATACCCTACAAGGCATTGTGGTTTAACTGAGAATTTCCTGGTGGTGACAGACTTCTTTAACTGTAGATTATACTGTAATTGTATTACTGAATACATGCGGCATTCCCAACTGTTACTGAATCCAAATAAAATATTTTTGAAAAAAAGGGTTTACAAAAACAAATGCTGTCCAAAAATATGAAGGTGTATGATGCTGCTGGCTTAGTACCCCTGGTCTAATGCACTGCTGTGTGGTACATTGCAGTTGTTGCTTTGACAGCTTGCTTAATGGGACCCTAAGAAATCATTGAAGGTGCCTCCTTTATTGCCTTGCACACTGCTGTGTACGACTAGTATATCAAATCGCAACATCTCATAAAATATCTATGTCATATTGTATTGATAAAAATTGCGTCTTCTCTGAGGAACTTGTTCCAGAGGGCGGGAAGTGGGATTCTCTGTTCTTTTTGATGGAAAATTGTGATATGATTCTAAAAAGAATGAATTTACTCAGAAGTAGTGGTGATGCCCTACTTTATACACAGCAAAGCTAAATATGTTGGAGTTATTGGAAATAAAAATACAGATGGTATTGAACTTACTGATATCTTTCCAGCTGCGGTCACGTCTTGATACAGTTCCAGATGTTGTTATTTTCCTACAGCAGATGAGACAATGCACTGCTACCGACATATTTTACCTGCACAGAATAACACATTGGATATATAGATATAGCCATGAAACAAAACTAGGAAGAGTATAGATGTAAATGGCATTGAAGAAGTTACAATCAAATATATATCCATTGTTCTCTTTACATACAATGTAATAGCATCAAACTTTTGTAGGGGTAAACCAGCACCAGGCTGGAACTTAAGTACATATTAACTAAAAGACAATTGTTATGTGGAATTTTAATAAAAATACCCAGTGAACATAAAGATATGATTACATGGGCTAGCAGTGTGCTGCCTGATCATAAATATTTTTCATTTGCGGATTTTGTTGCAGATATTACACAGATCCATTTACAGTATCTCACAAAAGTGAGTACACCCCTGACATTTTTGTAAATATTTAATTATATCTTTTCATGAGACAACACTGAGGATCCCACACTTTGATACAATGTAAAGTAGTCAGTGTACAGCTTGTAAAACAGTGTAAATTTGGTGCGTAAAAATGGCCAAATGGTAGCCAAAGTGTCAGTATTTTGTGTGGCCACCATTATTTTCCAGCACTGCCTTAACTCTCTTGGGCATGGAGTTCACTAGACCTTCACAGGTTGTCACTGGAATCCTCTTCCACTCCTCCATGACGACATCACGGAGCTGGTGGATGTTAGAGTCCTTGCGCTCTTCGACCTTCCGTTTGAGGATGTCCCACAGATGCTCAATAGGGTTTAGGTCTGGAGACATGCTTGGCCAGTCCAGCACCATTACCCTCAGTTTCTTTAGCAAAGCAGTAGTCATCTTGGGGGTGTTTTTGGGGCTGTCGCCTTGTTGAAATACTGCCATGGGGCCCAGTTTCCGAAGGAATGGGATTATGCTCTGCTTTAGTATGTCACAGTACATGTTGGAATTCACAGTACATGTTGGAATACATAAAAATGGAGAAGCCAAACTTGAATAGAGGTGGGGGGGGGGGGGTGTTTGGGGGTTAGACATCTATTGTCTGCCGCTTACAATGCTGTCTTGACACCTTTTTCTGGGAGGTCATTGTCACCTACTGACTCTAATTAGGACAATAGAATCAACACCTTTGACCCCATGCTGGGTATAATGACCTAATTACCAGATGTTGATTCAGTTACATATTTATTCCCAGAGAATTCTTGTACAAGTCCCTCAGAATTGAGAAAGCTCGTTGGAAGAACGAGTGAAACATTTACAAGAAATCTACAGCAAGTCCAGTTGCCTTGATTTATTCTTTACAGATATACCATGACCTGGATAAATGAGAACCTTCACAGACATGTTGGAATTCATGGTTCCCTCAATGAACTGTAGCTCCCCACAGCCGGCACTCATGCAGCCCCAGACTATAACCCTGGGTTCAGACCTGAGCGTTCTAAAAACGCGCGTTTTTGCAAATAGGAAACGCGCATTCGTACGCGCGTTCTTGTGATTGACTACTGTGGTGTCAATCACAAAACGCGCGACAAACGCCCCAAAAAAAGCTCAAGTACTTGTTTATGCGTTGGGCGTTCAAACGCGCTGTAAAACGCTCAGGTGAGAACCAGGGCCATAGGAAAGCATTGGTTTTCATGTGTTGAGCGTTTTACAGCGCGTTTGAATGCGCTGTAAAATGCTCAGGTGTGAACTTAGGGTAACACTTCCACCACCATGCTTGACTGTAGGCAAGACACACTTGTCTTTCTACTCCTCACCTGGTTGCCGCCACACATGCTTGACACCATCTGAACCAAATAGGTGCATCTTTAGAACACGATTCCTTCTGGGGCGACAGCTATGCAGACCAATTTGATGCAGTGTGCGGCATATGGTTTGAGCACTGACAGGCTGACCCCCTCACCCCTTTAACAATGCTGGCAGCACTCATACGTCTATTTTATCCTCTGGATATGAGACTGAGCACATGGACTCAACTTCTTTGATCGACCATTGAGATGCCTGTTCTGAGTGGAACATGTCTTGTTAAAGCGCTGTATGGTCTTGGCCCCCATGCTGCAGCTCAGTTTCAGGGTGTTGGCAATCTTCTTATAGCCTAGACGGAGTGATCACTAACATCCAGCACTCCAGCTGTGGTGAAACTACAACTCCCAGCATGATCCATTCATTTCTATGGAGTTCTGAGAACAGCCAAGCAACTGTACATCTTGGGAGTTGTAGTTTTATGACAGCTAGAGTGCCAGAGGTTACCCATCACAGGCCTAGACCATGTTTATGTAGAGCAACAATTCTCTGCCAAGAGGTGCCATGTTGAACTTCCAGTGACCAGTATGAGAGAGTGTGAGAGCGATAACTACAAATTTAACACATCTGCTCCCCATTCACACCTGAGACCTTGTGACACTAACGAGTCATATGGCATCGGGAAGGGAAAATGGCTAGTTGTGCACAATTTGGCCATTTTCACTTAGGGGTGTACTCACTTTTGTTGCCAGTGGTTTAGACATTAATGGCTGTGTGTTGAGTTATTTTGAGGGAACACCAAATTTACAGTTATACAAGCTGTACACTGACTACTTTACATTGTATCACAGTGTCATATCTGCAGTGTTGGCCATGAAAAGATATAATTAAATATTTACAGGGGTGTATTCACTTTTGTGAGATTCTGTATTTCTGTTGAGCCACGCACACATTCATATTTTGTGTGGCTGTAAATTATAGAACATCTGGTCCCTATTGTAGGAGTGAATAGTCCATTCGATTGGTGGGAGTGAGAAAAATGCATAATGCCCAGGGAAGGCATCTATATTTTGCGGATCCGTGATTTGGATACCAAAATACAGATTGTCATTGGTTGTATAGATAACATAGTAAAAACACGGCAAATGTCACTTAACATGGAAATGGGATATGTTGGTTTCTACAGGCCAGTTTAGTCACATGACTATAAAAAGCCGCATTTCTTTTAATAAAGGTAAATACGGAGCAAATTATAGTTGATACAAAAATAAGAGATCTCTGTTGTGATTTTCTGTTTAATGCATCTTATGGAATGATTGTGAATAGTTTATACCAGGCATGCTCAACCTGCAGCCCTCCAGCTGTTGCAAAACTACAACTCCCACAATGCCCTGCTGTAGGCTTATACCTGTAGGCTGTTCGGGCATGCTGGGAGTTGTAGTTTTGCAACAGCTGGAGGGCCGCAGGTTGAGCATGCCTGGTTTATACCAATTATTTAAAGTTAGAGACAATAAGTTATCATCTTCATTATGACATTTTATTAAAAGCAGCGTACATCTATGTACTTTATTTCTGATATGTTGGAAAAACTACCGATTTCTCTTTGATAGTGCAATGTTTAATGGGAACTGCCCATAAGACTTTTGTTTGTTTCTTTAAAATACGGATACAAATGTGTGCATGAAGCCTAAGACTAACACTTACTCCAGTCTTCAGAAAAGATTGTTAAAATTGAATTGAACCAAGTTTATTAAATGGCGCATGCATCTTAATAAGTTCACCATACTTTGGTGTGCTCAGCTTCTAATGTCAGTTAGGAAATCTGTGCCTGCTATGAACAGACATAGATATGAATCACTGGGAAAGATTTATTAAGACTGGTATCCCGAAACACCAGTATTGATCCCCTGTGTACTGGAATGAGATGCGCCTAATTTATTAAGAGGCAGATGGCTGTTTGGTAGTCCAGGTGCCAGCTAAGGCTATTTTCACACTAGCGTTTGAGAGCGTATTGCCGGAAGCTGCCTGAATGCCCACCAGCTCCATTAACTATAATGGAGACCGGCAGAGATCCAGTCGCAACCAAATATGTTGAGAATCCACCAAACTAAAACCGCTGCGTGCAATGAGGCCGGCGGGCATTCGGGAAGCTTCGGCAATGCTGGACCCAGAGAGCTCCGGCAGGCTTTTCCATGCCAGAACAGCCTAACGGAGCTCTCATCCGCTGGTGTGAAACTAGCTTTAGGGAAGGCACAGACTTGAGCTATAACTAGTACCAATTTCTGGCACAAGTTATAGTAAATCCGAAGGGCCCTGTTAGGCTCCACCCCTCCGCTAAACTCCACCCCCTTTCTTACCACTTAAGAAAAGTGTTGAGAAGCTCAAAAAGTCACAAATTATGGTACAAATATGGCTTACACCATAATTTGTCCCTTTTAAATGCCACAATAGTGGCGTGAACAAATTGGTAAATGCTCCTCATTTACTGCCTTTAGAAATAATGTATGCTGCTTCTGTTAACGTCCTCCTACTGTTTTTGGCAAGCGTGGCACAAAAAATAATTTTTGTGGGAAAATCACAACATTTTGGGCACAGTTTACACACAAAAAAACTAGCATAACCAGATTAGGGAACTACGGTTTTAACAGCTGAAACCTGCATCTCAAGCACTGCAATTTGTTGTAGACCATGTACAGAGTCACCACTACACTCTTCTGTTAGGTATAATTACACCCTGTCAGCTCCTCTCTCAAAGGTTTTTTTTTTTTTTTTGTGTCCACATAAAAACTAGTGTCAGCAGTTCGAAGTACCCTATAGTACCTTATACATAATACTATGACCATGGACGCACTGTATTTTTCAGGATCTTCAAGATGTCTGCCAGCTTTCAGTCAGTGGGCAATTTCACATAGGAGTATTCAGTCTGGGGAAACACTGTTCCTGTAACCTGAACTCACAGCATCGTAATGATTTGTGATGCTGTGTCTTCCTGCCCAACTGAACTGTAGCAGACTTACAGTCAGGCTACTTTCACATCAGCCTTTTGGCATTCTGGTTTTGAGATCTGGCAGATGTGAAAGCAGCATCAGGCTGGGAGTTCATGTCAGAGGAGCACTGTTCAGTTCGGGAAATACAACTGTCACACTAATGTGTTTACACTCGTGGAGTAAAATTGGCCACTGGCTCAGAATTACAGGACTGCTGTTATACAGTCATCTCATATAATAACTAATATAACTGGAGCCTGCAGCATTATGATATCTCATACAATAACTAATATATATATATTTTTTTTCATCAGTCGATATTCATTCATTTATGGATGGCTTAGAACAGCAGAGGTGTATGGAGCGATGAAAGGCAGCGCCCCGCTCCTTACAAGTCTGCTGGGCATACAGAAATGGTGAGGGATGGTGCTAAGCTGGTCCTGTATCTATCACACACTGTTATAATAAAAAGGATATTTTCATATGGCCATAGTGTTTGCCAGTGATTCATATGCATTAGAGATGAGCGAATTTATTCTAAAATTCGGAAATTCAACTCAGATTTTGTGTGATTTGATTCAGGAGAATCAAAGCAAGAATAACAGTGAATAAGAGCGACTTTCCAGGCAACCTAAGCACTTTTAATTCAGGTCGAAACTTATTTGGACCTCAGTCTAAATAGTCGGCCGATTCTGGCCAACTGAATTTTAGGAAACATGCACAACTAAGGCGCACATGAGGGGGGAAAAATATAGTCAATTGTATGCAGAGAAAGTATTTAAAGGGCATTTGTCAGTACATTTGCACCTGTTACATGTGCACTTGGCAGCTGAAGGCATCTGTGTTGGTCCCATGTTCATATGTGTCCACATTGTTGAGAAAAATCAGGTTTTAATATATGCAAATACGCCTCTAGGAGCAACAGGGGCGTTGTCATTACACCCAGAGGCTCTGCTCTCTCTGCAAGTGTCGTGCCCTCTGCACTTTGATCTACAGGGACAGGCAGTGAAAACATCATAATGCCTGGCCCTGTCAAAGTGCAGAAGGCGCAGCAGTTGCAGAGAGAGCAGAGCCTCTAGGTTAAGCGACAACGCTTGTACATTTGAAAACATAATTTTTCTCAGTAATGCGGGCACATATGAACATGGAACCAACGCAGATGCCTTCAGCTGCCAAGCTCACATGTAACAGGTCAGCCAGTGTCTTAGGTACAAATCTGCTGACAGCTGCCCTTTACCCACCTCCCGACCGCCTAACGCAGGAATGTGTCCTGCGGGCGGGCGGCCGGGATGTTCCTCCTTGACGCATCGGCGCGTCATCTCGCTAGAGGCGAGATTTCCTGTGAACGCGCGCGTGCTCACAGGATCGCGTCAGGAGGAAGTTTAACTACAGCAGGCTGTAGATGTTGAAAAAACACCATCTAAATCGCATATCAGACGCGGTTTTGGAAACAGCGTCTGATATGCCTGCTCCACTGGTGGTTCCTTTTGCTTGGGACCACCAGAGGACACAGGCAGCTATGTAAGTGCACCAATCACCACACACAAACAGCCCCCCCCCTGTCACTTATTAACCCCTGATCACCCCATGTCACCCCCCCGTCACTAATCACCCCCCTGTAAGGCTCAATTAGACGCCCGTATGTGTTTTGCAGATCCGCGAATCCGCAAAACACGGACACCGGCAATGTGCTTTCCGCATTTTGCGGATCCACACATTGCCAGAACTATACAGAAAATGCCTTTTCTTGTCCGCAATTGCGGACAATCTATCTTTTGCGGAGCTGCGTCCTGATGTTTCGGGGCCGAAAACCCGGAAGTTCGCGGCCGCAGCTCCGCAAATGCTGATGCGGAGAGCACATAGTGTGCTTTCCGCATCACCGCCTGCCCCATTTACACTGAATGGGTCCGGATCTATTCCGCAGAATTGCAGAATAGATGCGGACATTTTTGCTGACGTGTGAATGGGGCCTTACTTCGCAAGCACTCCTATGTCCTCTCCCCTCTCTTTTTTTTTTGCACATTTTTGGCAGAGTAATTTTCATCCACATTGATTGATGCGAATGAAGAAATCTGTGCCGTTCATTTTTTTTTTTAGCCCAGAGGCTGAACAGAAAAAAAAAAAACTCATTACCCATATGCTCAATACAAAGAGAATAGCAGAAACTCCTCATGCTGGCCATACATGTAATGATTGCGGAGACCCTCAAATGCCAGGGCAGTACAAACACCTCACATGTGACCCCATTTTGGAAAGAAGACACCCCAAGGTATTCCGTGAGGGGCATGGCGAGTTCATAGAAGTTTTTTTCTTGGCACAAGTTAGCAGAAATTGACTTTTTTCATGTCACATGTGGGGTATTTATACTGCCCTGGCCTTTTAGGGGCCCTAAAGCGTGAGAAGAAGGGTATTTTTACGCATTTTGATTCCAAACTACTTCTCACGCTTTAGGACCCCTAAAATGCCAGGGCAGTATAAATACCCCACATATGACCCCATTTTAGAAAGAAGACACCCCAAGGTATTCCGTGAGGGGTATGGTGAATTCATGTAAAATTTTATTTTTTGTCACAAGTTAGTGGAATATGAGACTTTGTAAGAAAAAAAAAAAAAAGTCAATATCCGCTAACTTGTGCCAAAAAAGAAATATCTCTGTAAATTGACAACTTTGTATAAATTTTTTTAAAAAGTTGCCATCTACTCAGATATTTTTCACACATAGCATGGGTATATGTAAAAATACACCCCAAAACACATTGCCCTACTTCTCCTGAGTACGGTGCTACCACATGTGTGCCACTTTTTTGCAGCCAAGATGCGCAAAGGGGCCCAAATTCCAATGAGTACCTTTTAGGAGGGCATTTTTACGCATTTGGATTCCAGACTTCTTCTCACACTTTAGGGCCCCTAAAATGCCAGGGCAGTATAAATACCCCACAAGTGACCCCATTTTAGAAAGAAGACACCCCAAGGTATTCCATGAGGGACATGGCGAGTTCATAGAAGATTTTTTTTTTTGGCACAAGTTAGCGGAAATTGACTTTTTTTTTCTTACAAAGTCTCATATTCCACTAACTTGTGACAAAAAATAAAATTTTACATGAACTCACCATACCCCTCACGGAATACCTTGGGGTGTCTTCTTTCTAAAATAGGGTCACTTGTGGGGTATTTATACTGCCCTGGCATTTTAGGGCCCCTAATGCATGAGAAGTAGTTTGGAATCCAAATGCGTAAAAATGCCCTGTGAAATCCTAAAGGTACTCATTGAATTTGGGCCTTTACACATCTAGGCTGCAAAAGTGTCACACATGTGGTATCGCTGCTCAGGAGAAGTAGGCAATGTGTTTGGGTGCATTTACATATACCATGCTGAGAGAAATATCTCTGTAAATGACAACTTTTTAAAAAAATTTATACAAAGTTGACAATTTAAAGAGATATTTCTCTCACCCAGCATGGGTATATGTAAAAATACACCCCAAAACACATTGCCCTACTTCTTCTGAATACGGCGATACCACGTGTGCCACTTTTTTGCAGCCTAGGTGCGTAAAGGGGTGTAAAGTCCAACGAGTACCTTTAGGCTTTACAGGGTTGCTCACAATATAGCCCCGCCCAAAATGCCAGAACAGTAAACACACCCCACAAATGACCCCATTTCGGAAAGTAGACACCCCATGGTAATCACTGAGGTGCATAGTGAGTCCGTGGGAGATTTTTTATTTTTTTTGCCAGAAGTTAGCAGAAATGGAAGCTTTATTATTTATTTATTTTTCCTCAGAAAGTGTCATTTTCCGCTAACTTGTGAAAAAAAATGAAATCATACATGAACTCACCATGCCCCTCCGCGAATACTTTGGAGTGTCTTCTTTCTAAAATGGTGTCATTTGGGGGGTATTTATACCATGCTGGCATTCTAGCACCTGAAGAAACATGACAGGTGCTCAGAAAGTCAGAGCTGCTTCAAAATGCGGAAATTCACTTTTTTGCACCATAGTTTGTAAACGCTATAACTTTTACCCAAACCAATAAATATACACTTATTGCATATTTTTTTTATCAAAGGCATGTAGAACAATAAATTTAGAGAAAAAATTATATAGAAATTTCGTTTTTTTTAAAAATTTACAACAGAAAACGAAAAATGTCATATTTTTTCAAAACTGTCAGTCAATTTTTATTAATATCAAAAAAAAGTAAAAATGTCAGCAACAATGAAATACTACCAAATAAAAGCTCTATTAGTGAGAAGAAAAGGAGGTAAAATTCATTTGGGTGGCAAGTTGTATGACCGAGCAATAAACGGTGAAAGTAGTGTAGTGGCGAATTTTTAAAAGTGGCCTGGTCATTAAGGGTGTTTAAGCTAGGGGGGCTGATGTGGTTAACTATAAGGCATTCAGTTCTATGTTTCTGCCATTGACCTTCATAAGTTTGTACAGGACAATATCCTTATTATTAAGTCAATAAATGTAGTAAAAAGGGCCTTTCCTTGCCAAAAATAAATCAGGAAATAAAAAGAAAATGTATCTGAACACTCGTAAAAGAATGGTCATTGACAAGAGTGCATTTCCCTAAACTTTTTGTATTTTCCTCTGCTGGAATACAGTTCATGTTTTTTTTGCAAGAAGTATAAGAATCAGACATGGACAAGAAAACATGCCTGAGTGTGCCCAAAAATGTTTACTTCTTGAATTACAACTAAATGTACAGAATATACAGAGCTATAAAATCAAGAGCAAAACATAGCTTTTTATAGTTTATTTAAGAAAAGATTTGGGTTTTCACTTAGCAACTTTTCAATAAGCTCCATTTTTTTTTTCATTTTCTTATTTTTGGATAGTTGCCAATTCATGTTCAGTCTTCTAGCCACAACGTAATTCTATTTTGCATCACCACATCCAGAGATTATAGTGCTTGGTGGTGAAATTTCTGCTTGTTGCTACTCCATCTTAAAAAGGGCTGCATGAAGTGGTGACAGACACAGTGATTCAGCCGAGTGCCTTTAATCTGTGCATCTGTAGCTTAAAGGGGATGTCCTACGAAAAATATTCTACAGTTTTCAAACCAGCACCTGGCTCTGAATACTTTTGTAAGTACATGCAATTAAAAATGTTGTATAGCGACCGAGTTATTTAATACAATGTATATAGAGCCACCTGCTCTTAATTCTTTTCCTTATTTCTTTGACCTGCCCCTTGAGAAGGCCGCACATGCTCAGTTATGTCCTTCAACTGCCTCCTAAGCTGTGATAGGGAGAGCTGAGACACGCCCCTTAGCTGCAGCAGAAAAGACACTTCCTAGAGCTACCAGCTTGATATAAATCCAGCAGAGCAATGAATGGGGAGATCTAAGGACCCATGTGAGGTACAGATCTGGTGCTAGCTTTGTAAGAAAGAGATTGTCATGTACTATATCAGGCATGCTCAACCTGTGGCCCTCCAGCTGTTGCAAAACTACAACTCCCAGCATGCCCGAACAGCCTATAGCTATCAGCCTACAGCAGGGCATTGTGGGAGTTGTAGTTTTACAACAGCTGGAGGGCCGCAGGTTGAGCATGCCTGGACTATATGATGTCCGATTGTTATTTTTTACATTAGCAATGGGATAACCCCCTTTCACACAAGCGTTACGGATTCTCTCAAGGTCTGTTCAGGAGCAAAGTTCAATTAGTTTTGTTTACGATTGCATTCAGTGTTTTAGTTTTTTCAAAGCGGGTGCAATCAGGTTTTGATGCGTTTTTCAAGTGTGTGAAAAAAAGAACAATCTACATCTCCTAGCAACCATTAGTGAAAAACACATTGCATCCGTATGCAATCCGTTTTTCACTGAAGTCTCATTCACTTCTATGGAACCAGAGCTGCGTGAAAAATACAGAATATAGAACATGCTGCGGATTTTGCTGAACGCAGAGATGATGCATGAAAAAGGTGGTCATGTGCACAGACCCATTGAAAGGAATAGATCAAGATTCAGTCCAGATACTATGAGTTTACTTCAAGCATCACACCCTGACGGAAAACTTGGTCATGTGAAAGAGGCTTAAGGCTAGGTCTACACAACGGCATTTTGTCACATTAATGTCGCGTGACAATTTTTTTAACGATAGTCTATGGTGTCGCATTGCGACATGCTGCGACTGCGACAGTCACAAAAAAAAACATCTATGGCGCGACACCATAGACTTCCATTATAAAAATTGTCACGTGACACATGACTTATAGACCTAGCCTAATAGTTGCGGAACGCTGTGACCGATGCTTTTATAAGCTGTGGGTTCCCAATGGCTTCCAGATGCTTTTTCCCTATGCGCAGCAATAGAGGAAAAGCTGTCAATCTGCTGCAAGTGGGCAAGGGAATCCTGCAAGTCATAAATACATTGGATGCCTAGATCACAGCGTACTTAAGGGTACCCTGATTCCAACAGCTTCTTTTATCTTTGTGGGTTTTTTTTTTATCCATTCCTCTATTTCCATTTATGCCCTCACATTCATTTTGTCGCGCTGCATGTAAATGCAGAGCACAGGTCATCAGTATGTGATCGGTGTGGGTCCGACACCCGGGACCCCTGCCGATCAGCTTTTTGAGTAGGCAGTAGCGCTGCGACCTTCTCACAGCTTTCCCTAGGCCAAGTGACGACATGTTCATTGTACTTGGTGAGCAGGGAGAAGGCTGCGTCACTCACAGGAGCACCAGTGCCTTCTCAAACAGCTGATCGGTGAGGGTCCTAGGTTTTGGACCCCCAGCGATCAGATACCGATGACCTATCCAAAGGATAGGTCATCAGTATTTAATTCTCAGAAAACCCCTTTAATGGTCCTAACATTTTGGTTTATTTGTTGGAGTACCAAATAATTTTTGTAAAATCTTTGACGAATACCTCATTCTTTACATATGCAAATGCACACTAAAATAAGTCAATAAAATGAGTTCCCCTGTCGTTTTGGTATATAATATGTATAATTGTGCGTGAACAGGTTGACTATGGAGAGAGTTTCAACTAGTGTGAGCATATTTTTTCCGAGAGGTCATTGAAAGACCTCTGAGGGACATTGACTTTTACAAGGGAAAACAGCCCCCTGTTGGGTACTATACACCTGCAGAGCTTATTTGGGTTTGCCAAGACCCAGCAGCTCTGCTTTACCCGAGAACTGCCGGGTCCAAGAGGGGAATTGGCATAAGCTTGGATGCCACATCTCCTCATGGAGTGCTATGTACCAAAGAAATGGAGAAGGCAAAAATGGCTTCTATCTTTTCCTTGGTGCCCTAACCTGCTCCTGCTACATTGCAGGAGCCTTAATATTATGCTGTACATGTATGACACTCCAGATCACAGCCCAGTATCAAGCGTCATACATGTACGACCCTAGGTCATTAGATTAATGTACCCAAAGACTGTTTGCGGAGGGTCCTGATGCATGTGTACTAGAGGTCACACCGTTCACATTATATCTGAGCCTATCATGAGACATATGTGTCAGGGCTGGAGTATTGCTTTGACATATACATACTCTGATACCAGAGTATGCCTCTATTACTGACTATGCTTTTCTATACAGTAAACAGAAAAAGGTACACTTAGAATACTAACACCTACCCGATAGAGGCACAAGGAATACTCATTTGGCCATTGTAGCATGGATAAAACCCTACGCTTGGGAATTTCCCAGCATATACAGTAAATGTAGGGCTCAAATGCATTGTGAACAGATCCTAAAGTGTTCACCGGCTTTGGAGACTCCCTACTGGTTAGGGTGCCTTCACACGCAGAAGGTTTTGTGGCAGAAAATTTAATGAAAATCAGTTCCATTCATATTCCAGTCATATAAATGTGGCAGCAAGCACATGGATTTCTGCAAGCTCCATTAAAGTAAAAGGAACGGATTTTCAGTCGCAGAATATTCTGCCACAAAATCAGCTGTGTGTGAAGGCACCTTTAGAAGGGTCTTTGACAGTAAGATGATCATAAAGTCTCCCTCTTATTGGGACCTTCAACAATCAGCAGTAAACTGTGAGAAACCTGCAGTAAGCCAGTAAATGTTCATAGTCAGTAGTGCCGTGATGTGCAAAATTAAGCAAGCACATTCAAATCAATGGATTTGCTTTGTAATACTGTACAAGGAAGGTCCTTCAGAGTGAATGATGAAATATTAACCCCTCTCCCCCGGGTGCCATTTACAGCACCAGAAAAGGATATTATTTAGGTATCTTCACAACAAGCAAGTTATAATTTTCAAAAATGTTCACTTCCATCCAATAAACATTTTCCACTGCAAATCATTCCACACAATAAAGAAATATATCCAAAATGATCTTCTGACATGTTTTAGATGGACTCGGAAAGTAATGTCATTGTAGTCAATGAGCACAGACCACCACCAGTTTCCAGAACAAGAATGGTGTTTTCAGCACCACAGATCTAAGTTATTGGAAATCCGACATTCTAAGCAAATGGCCATACAAATCAAATCAAAGGCAATTTACTTACAATGTTGTGCCATACAAATGTAGAAGCTTGTGGACTCCAGGGATGTGATCTACTGACCAGTCTCTTGACTTCACAAAGAACCAACCCTGGGTACACATTTCGCATGGCTCTTGGTCAGAATCTGGTGGTGATGCAATGATGACAGAAATGGTACACATTATGCCCAGCTGATGACTGGTTAAATGCCACAGCCCTAAGTACGGTTGATCACATGCATCTCTTTATGGCTACAGTCTATTAGTGTTCTAATGAATATTTCAGACAAGATTTGTTACATTACATCGTTATCCCATGGAAAGAAACAACCGAGTACCCCAGTGACCGTTGACTAGATAGTAATTCGATACAGTATATTTGGGATGTGGTGGAACTGGAAAATAGCAAACATTTACTCTCGGGAGAACACCTAAATTGTGCCAAACGAGGGTCATGGCATAATGTGAAAAGGACATGGCCTAACATTTTGTAGCATAATTGTGCCACAATTCTGTTGGGAAATTCTGTCCAAAACCAAGACAATCAATAATTCGTATAGGGTTAAAAAAAAAAGTCATCCAGCATGAGCCACTGTGATAAATTTTCTGCATGTCTAAACAGCCTGTCTACGCGTATTAATCTATAGCATTAGTAAATCTGCACAGTTTTAAGCATAGTGTTTAACTGAAATAGGGGTTTCTAGCTTTGAGCACGTTTTAAAAATTTAAGCACAGCCTGCTATACAGGTTAAAAAACAAAAACAACAAAACACCATGCTCACATTCTCCCCGATGCTCTGTTCAAGGTCCCATCTGTGGTTTTCCAGTCCTCATCCTGTAAACTTCCGGAACGGATGAGATCATTAGTGACGCTGTAGTCAAGACTGGTCTCAGTGGTGACAAGTCCTCAAGCAGCATATGACCTAGCAGTGACATGCTGCTTGGGGACAGATCAGTCATTGGCTTCAACTGTGACGAAACCCCATCCATCCACAAGCTTACAGGATGGGGATCATAAGGCTGCAGTAGGGAGCAGTGGAGTAGGTTTCTTTCAACAGGTACAGCAGACGGGGCTTTAAATTGACAAAAGAGCACAAAGTAGGTAAAGGGGTCATCCAGGATCTTACTAGCTTATCCTCAGAATATGTTGGTGAAGGTTCTCAGTCACCCTGGTTCTTCACCCTTCTAATTCAGAAAGCCAGAGGTGACTAGTGAAATGTCTTCAAGAGACAATACAAGTCCTGGACTCATCATTACTGATGTCCTCAGGATAGGCCATCGCCTATCGTTCTGCAGTAGCTCCGATGCTGAAAGTCAGCACTGGAACTATATTGTCCACTGTGTAGTAGATAGTACTGGTTACCTCGCGCTGCTCCCACTGAAGTGAACATATGTAGATCGAAAACGTGGCTAATTTTGATTTACAAAAAGATAAAAACAAAATTATCACACAACGGTGTCATGTAAACTTTATTGGCAAAATAACACAAAGAAATGTTAACATAACAAGCATAAGCTGAAGGTCTGGATTTTAAGAGCCATAGAACATAGTTAAATTAGGTTTGTACACAGTGAAAAATCCATGTGAACCTATATCATATTTTACAGTCCATAGATTTTACTTCTGTGTGATTGGAAAGGAATTCTGATCCATCAGCTCCCCAACCTTCTCCTGAAGAACAGCAACCAATTCAGCCAAGACAAACACGTGGGTTTCATCCAAGTCCTGGATAATGAACTTGGTTCCTAAAGCATTTGTTTCATCCAGGTATAAAAGGAACTGTTTCATAGCTGGATCACTGCAAATACAAACATCAGAGGGTATATTGGTCATCCACACAGCAGGCATTTTTTACATTACACAAATACACTTTGTACTAATCATAAAATCATTTACAATAGAATAAAATTGTGCCTAGGCATCGGAGTTTATCGTTACAGAAAAAAAAGTGGGTAACCTTTCTGATTACCTAAAGAGCATCTGTCAAAGTGATCCACACCATTGAACCAGGCATGCTGCCTGGTAGGGTTGATCATGCTGAATAAAACAATACCTTTGTTAGGTCTGTAGTTAGAACTGTTGCAGAGATTCCTGTGTTTTAGTAATAAGCAAATGATCGGGTTCGAGCACCAAAGGGTCTGGAATGAGCCTTTGGAGCAGTGTTTTTGTAACATTCCTCGGATCTGGACAATCCTCCTTTGTATTGCTTTATTGTCTAGGGGGAGGGGGGGGGGAACTGTCCAGATCAGAAGGGTATTACAGAAAAAGTGCTCCAAGGGCTCAGTCTGAGGTGCCTGTGATGAGAACATAGTCCTGCCACGTTACAAATCAGTAGTTAGACTGCACATGGACTATTGTGTACAAGAAGGACATTCCAGAGATTGAGCGCATTCAAAAGGTGGGCAAATGAAGTAATAAATGAAACAGATGGACTACAGTACCTGAAAAGATTATGAAAAGTAAAGGACAATACTGCCATATTTCCTATGATCTATTAATACCCAGAAACGTGACAAGAGGACATACTCTACATGTAGAGGAAAGAAGAGTTCTTCTATATCTCCTGCCAGAGGATGTGGTGATGATGAACTCACTAAAAGAGTGAAAGAGGGGCCTGGATGTATTTGTGGAGAGATACAATATTACAGGTTATAGTTATTAGATTTCTGGAGCAGGGTGGTCGATCATGCTAGATTTGGAGTCAGAAAGGAATTTTACTCCTCCAAGATGAGGAAAATTGGCTTCTATCCTATGGGGAATTTTCTGCTTTCCCCTTTGCAGGATAATAGTCTGCATTCTCATAGATGGATGTCAGAGTGGGTTTTCTCCTCAGGACTCCCCCCTATATGAGCCAGAATGGACAGCAGCTCTGTAAAAGCAGATCCCGTTCTGGTAGACTTGAGCTGTCCGTTATCAAAATGTAATACTACATTTCCCCTGCACGTGGAATGACTGGCTGGCTTCTTCCTGCCAACGGCAAGACAAAACCTTTAAATCCTAAGAGCATAAACGGTAACATATTTTCCATGCAAGCACAAGCTATTGTGTAGCGTACTCCATCTCTGAAGTTGGAGCCCCCTGGCTACCCTGGTATCAGTAATGCCAACACAGAAGCCTAGAATCCTACACTTCCATATCGCACAAGATGGCAGTGGTCACCTAACTGCTTCCTCTGGCTGTTCCGTCTTCCTCCCCCACAGTTCAGGTGCAGAACGGTAAAGGATACCTCCGGCATATGCACAGATACAAGTGGATAACAGCATAGAAGGGAACCTGACACATTAAACATGGAATTTAGAGACCGACAGATATCTCAGTGTGCAATCACTGAGTAAGACCACACAGGGAGCAGATTCCAATTAATACAACACTATACAAAATTATATACAGTGAGGAACAGAAGTTTTTGAACACCCTGCGATTTTGCAAGTTCTCCCACTTAGAAATCATGGAGGGGTCTGAAATTCACATTGTAGGTGCATTCCGACTCAGAGACAGAATTGAAAAAATAATAATAATTCAGGAAATCACATTGTTTGATTATTAAAGAATTTATTTCTCTTGCACTGCTGCACATAAGTATTTGAACACCTGAGAAAATCAGTGTTAATATTTGGTACAGAAGCTTTTGTTTGCAATTACAAAGGTCAAACGTTTCCTGTAGTTCTTGACCAGGTTTGCACACAGTGCAACAGGGATTTTGGCCCACTCTTTCACACAGATCTCTAGATCTGTCAGGTTATGGGGCTGTTGCTGAGCAACACAGAGTTTCAGCTCCATCCAAAGATGTTCTATTGGATTTAGGTCTGAAGACTGGCTAGGCCACTCCGGAACCTTGATATGCTTCTTACGGAGCCACTGCTTGGTTATCCTGGCTGTGTGCTTTGGGTCGTTGTCATGTTGGAAGACCCAACCACGACCCATCTCCAATGCTCTGACTGAGGGAAGGAGGTTGTTGCTCTAAATCTCACAATAAATGGCCCCATTCATCCTCTCCTTAATACAGTGCAGTCGTCCTGTCCCCTTCACAGAAAAGCACCCCCAAAGCATGATATTACCACCCCCATGCTTTACAGTAGGGATGGTGTTCTTGGGATGCAACTCGTCCTTTTTCCTCCAAACACGACGAGTGAAGTTTAGAACAAAAAGTTCTACTTTGGTCTCATCTGACCACATGACTTTCTCCCATGCCTCCTCTGGATCATCCAGATGGTCATTGACAAACTTCAGACAGGCCTGGACATGTGATGACTTGAGCAGGGGAACCTTCCGTGCAATGCATCATTTCAAACCATGACGGCGTAGTGTTCTACCGACAGTGAACTTTGAAACTGTGGTCCCAGCTCTTTTCATGTCATTGACCAGTTCCTCCCTTTTAGTTCGGGGCTGATTCCTCACCTTTCTTATCATTAGTGGTATCCCACGAGGTGAGATCTTGCATGGAGCCACAGTCCGAGGGAGACTGACAGTTGTCTTTAGCCTCCTCCATTTTCTAACAATTGCCCCAACAGTTGACCTATTTTCACCAATTGCCCCAACAGTTGACCTATTTTCACCAATTGCCCCAACAGTTGACCTATTTTCACCAATTGCCCCGTAGCCCTTTCCAGCCTTGTGGAGGTCCACAATTTTGCCTCTGGTGTCTTTTGCAGGGCTGTGGAGTCGGCAGATAAATTTTCCGACTCCGACTCCTCAGATTTTGAAACTTCCGACTCCGACTCCTCTGTATTTAATATGCAAATACGAAGCTGTTCCACCAAGTTCTTCTAATCTCCTCTAGCGCAGAGAGGTAGTTGAGCAGAAGCTGCTGCCTTCTCCTTTGTGTGCTGATCTTCTGCTGAAGATAGAGCAGTGGGAGGATCCAGGAAGGGGCATTTATTTTAAAACATGATTTTCCTAGTAGAATCCCATAGTCATGTTTAAAATTTAAGCTAACAATCTGAGTTTACATGTTTTATAGCCTTAGCTGAATGGTAGCAGTTTTTCTAATGGTTTACAGCTTCATTCTTGAACTATTGACTATCCATTCCCTTCACTTATACAAGTGTCTCCAGTCCTTAATCAGTTATCAGTGAGAGGCTAGGATAACCATGGGTTCCCTGTAACAGCAGACCACAAGACAATGGAAAGTGTAAGTATTGCCGCTCCTGACAGGCTGATTTTCCAGCTAAAGATATATATATACTGGTATTCATCAGAGAATTAGGAATAAAACTATACTAATGTTACCCCCAGTTAAACTGTACTTGTGTTTAAAAAACATTTTAAATCTGTATGCAAATTCACTATCTTTGTGCCCAATGGGGCAGCGTCTCCTGCGGCTTTGTGCCCAGCCGCACCCGAAGTACAGCTTCCCAGCGCTGTTCCCCTCGTTATTATTCACTGCACTGGCCTTTTTTTTCAGGCTAGCCGAACGCTGAATTCCTGCGCAGGCGCACGTGTAGAGTGCTGGCAGCAGCCTCGTCTGGCTATGCTGAGGCTGTGCCAGCTTTCTCTCTTCCTCCTCGCTACCTAGTCCTGTCTAGAGCTGCCAGTACTCTACATGTGCGCCTGCCCCCTTGGGCACAAAGGTAGAGAATTTGCATATTGATTAAAACGTTTTTAAACACAAGTAAACCTCAACTGGGGGTAACAGTCGTCTAGTTGTATTCCTGATCCTCTGATGAATACCAGCAGATATATCAGCCTGTCAGTGTCCCTTTAACTGCATAGTAAAGCATATGAAAAGCTTCTTTACGGTCACTTAACGTCTTTGTTTAGCGGTAACGTGACGCACTGCATGCATTGGCCTTTATTTTTACAGTAGAGAAGTAATTAATTATAACTTTATCTGAATTGGGACATTTAAACTTGCTTTTTTTTTATTCCAATTTTTTTTTATTCCAATTTAAATCTAGTAGGAGTCCATTTTTTGCCGACTCCGACTCCAGGTACCCAAAATTGCCTCCGACTCCGAATCCACAGCCCTGGTCTTTTGACAGCTCTTTGGTCTTGCCCATGGTAGTAGTTGGCGTCTGACTGACTGTGGGGTGGACAGGTGTCTTTAAAGAGCTCAGACAGGTGCTACTAAGTTAGGCTAGATGCACACGTCCGTTAAACCCGGACGTGACCAGTCTGTGGTAGCCAGGACTGGATTTCTTCTTCATAGCTGGAGCGCACTGCGTCATTGGTTGTTATGACGCCATACGCTCCCTGCCGCCGCTGCAGTACAGTAATACACTGGTATAGATCATACCAATGTATTACTGTACTGCAGTGGCGGCAGGGAGCACACGGCGTCATAGCGACCAATGACGCCGTGCGCTCCGGCTATGAAGAAGAAATCCAGTCCTGGTTACCACTGACTGGTCACGTCCGGGTTTAATAGACGTGTGCATCTAGCCTAAGATTAATGAGTGGAGTAGAGGTGGACTTTTTAAAGGCACAGTAACAGGTCTTTGAGAACCAGAATTCTTGCTGATTGCCAGGCGTTCAAATACTTATGTGCAGCAGTGCAAGACAAATAAATTCTTTAAAAATCATACAATGTGATTTCCTGATTTATTTATTTTTATTCTGTCTGAGTGGAAATGCACCTACAATGTGAATCTCAGACCCCTCCATGATTTCTAAGTGGTAGAACTTGCAAAATCGCAGGGTGTTCAAATACTTCTGTTCCTCACTGTAAATCTAAAAGTTACACTGAATCATTTCCCACAAAACTATATATCAATCTGTTCAGCTCATCCTGCTTTATAACATGGCGTCAACGTGACATAAACGGGTAATAATATCCTGCATCAGATTTAACATTAGCTGAGGACACTGTACTGACATTAGCTTATTACCTCCAACTAGAACAAGGTGATTAACTGAATTTATTCGATCACTATATCAGTGTATATCTATTCTGATAACAGAATTGTGAAATCTATACATACTATACATGCAAGGTGACACAAACCCTGTGGGAGACTGCACTGACTGAAGCCAGGCTCCTGCTGTTCAGGCCTGGACAGAACTCCAATCGCTGCTGTTTAATCCCATTTAGGCAGTCAGACAGTGGCAGGGGGCTCCCTCTGTCGTCCCCGCAATATCAGGGTGCCAATGCGTTTCCATGGCAACATAAAGATAAACACACAAAAAAATAGAATTCTTTGGGTCCTCTTCCAAAAAAAAAAAAAAAAACAAGTACCTCAAAGTGGTACCAATAAAGGCTAAACCTTGTCTGGTAGAAAAAAAAAAAAAAAAACACCATATGGAAGGAAAAAATAAAAAAAATGCTCTTGGAATTCAGTGACAAAAAACACAACTTTTTTTTTTGCATGAGATGTGTGATATTTAGTACTGCCATAATCATTGTTATTAATAGTTATTTGAGGAATGATCTGCCATGTTGAATGTACTTGGGCACTCAAATCACTAAGATCCACTGCTGGCAGCTCACTTTGCACTTTTCAACCAATGGCGTCCAAGATGTGCTTGATGGGAGACAAGTCCAGAGATGCTGCAGGCTATAGGAACATGTTTAGGCCACGCAGGCTGCTGACAGTAGCACGAGGAACATGCGACCTGGATTTGTCCTGCTGAAAAGCGGATCTGGGGACACTTTGGAGAAATGTCCATAACACTGGTTCCATGACCAAATCAATGTAATACTGAGCTGTTAGTGTACCTGAAATGGCCTGGCTACTGTACAATATGCCACACCATAACGCAGGAAGTAGGATTGGTGTGACATTCCCTTCATTGCCCATGTGGTCTCCAGACCAATATCTGGCTATTATTGCGTCCGAGGCAAAAGTGAGGCTCATCGCTGAAGAGGATGGACCTCCATTCCAGGCTTGCTTTGCACCATGATAGCCTTTGAGAGCGGTGGATTGAGGTCAAGGGAATACCTGTTGCTGGACGTCTGGCTCATAGCCCAATGTCGTGCAAATGCCTTCTGATGGTTTGTGTCGACACGGTTCGCTCCCCTAGGCTTGAAATGTGACGTTCATTTTCACTTGCAGTACAGAACGGATCACATAGGCGTAGCTATAAAGGGTGCAGAGGTAGCAGTCGCTACCGGGCCCAGGAGCCTGAGCGGGCCCAAAGACCCTTGTGCCGAATAAGAAGACATACAAAGCACTGAGGGAAGGGGGCCCAAGCTGAACTCTTGCACCAGGGCCCATAAGCCATTAGATACGCCCCTGAATTGGATCATTATGTGCCATTCTTCTAATGAGATGACCCGTCTGTGCATGGGTTTTCCTCTGTGCACCTCTTACTGTCATTTCAGTTCGTCGTTGTCCCCAACCACCAGGAGATGCAAAACGTTGCTTTCAGACAAAGAGGAAGCTCAAAAGCCAGGACGGGAAGTAAAAGACAAATAAAGAAAACCATTTTAAGATATAGGTTGTTAATATGCGATAAAAAAAAAAAAAATTGATGGAAGAGCCCCTTTAATAATAATGGTACAACGGGGTTTTCTTTTAGCCACAGAAAGCAGTGGATCGAAAAATAAGGAGAATACAAAAGGAAAGACTAATATCTAACCCTCTGTTTGTCCCAGACTGCATGCGTGTGTTTCCAGCCATGGGGCCAGTTAAGATGTAAAATGTAAAAGATTTAGAAGTCCGTTCTTTTCTAGGTCCATATCAGATTTTGGCAGAAGAAAAAACTGCATGCCAATCCAATACCATTAGCTGTAACTGGCAATAGCTTGGAATTCACGCAGAGCCATACAGGAGGCTCATATTATTGCAGCAGCTATAAACCTGTAAGTATAGAAGTGAGTAAAATAATAATATCCTGATCTGCACAACTATCATTTACCATATACATTAGATGAACGTCAGCCAAACCCACTGATTTCGATGGGATTTCAACAAGCCTGAAACTGAACCGGTTGGAAGTAATAGCGGACACAGCTGACAGGCTATCTGTATGGCCAGCTATATGCACTTAAATCACAGTACAGCTCATACATAAGAATGTGGAATGAAAACGGTGGTTTTTAAACTCAGATGCTTGTTTTACTGGAAGATTATTCCATGTATTGATTTATTGAAGGAGCCGGTGGAAAATCTGCATGCAGAGATTAGCATCATGTACAGGCACCATGACGCCGGGGTTTACACACTGCTTGTGTTCATTTTTAAAAAATCCACTGCAAAAATGCATTAAAAACGTATGCATTTTCTATGACATTTTTTGTGAAGGCAATGTGTAAACCTCATTTATTTATTTTACACAGATTTAAATAAGTGTACTTACCATTCTACAAGGACACCCTTGAGAACGTTCACCATTTTGACAGCTGAATACTGAAGGGGTAGTCAAGTCTTTGTGGTACAACTTCGTTAATATTACTGCTCTGGTATTAAGATATGATTGCTAATGAGTTGGAGATCTAAAATAAAAAGTAGTTCTCATCTTAGAAATCCATGCATTGTTTCAGGTACCTTATAAGAAAAAATGCAGAAAGATCTCCAGAATGTTTTTGCAATGTTCAGCCCCAGGAAACATGGAGTTCTTGGACACACACGGACTTCTGAGAATGCACAACACTGTAATCCCATGAGAAAAGTGTATGGAAGAGAGGGCAAAATGTCATACAAAGCTCATATAAGTTATCCTGACTTTCAATGTGAAAAATCTAAATTTTGGATTTAACGTTACAGAAAATTAAACCCAGTGGAAATGTTCCTTTGGATGGAAGTGATACTTGACATGAAATAAAGTATGCCATTGCTTTCCAATGTCACATTCTTATACTTATCACACTATAATGCACTTTAACCTCCCCATTTAGAGTTGTTTCGGTACCAAAATTTTGATTCGGTATCGATACCATAAAAAAGTATTGCGATACTCGATACCATTCGATACCACGCGAAAAAAATAAAAACGCCAAAAAAATCCGCGTGCATTCCACATTTTATGAAACCGCCGGCTCATAATACAACAGTCTTATCCTACTTTTTTGTGGGGACAAGGCGACTAAAAGAAAATGGCGAATCGTGCATTTTTTCTTTTACGGCGTTCACCGCATAAAAGTGGATTTTTTAATAGTTTGGACTTTTGAGACGCGGCGATATGTAATATTTTATTTATGTATTTTTTATATATTGTATTAAATTGGGAAAGGGGTGATTTATAATTAATATTTTGGTGTACTTTAACTTTTTTTTTTTTCTTTACAGTTTATTTATTAACTATTTCCCCTTAGGGGCTAGAACCTGGGATCTTCTCATCCTATTCACCCTGATAGAGCTCTATCAGGGTGAATAGGATTCTAACCCTCTCCCTGCTGCCCTGTGCTCTGTGCACACAGCAGCAGGGAGCAGACCAAGGCAGCCAGGACTTCAGAAGCGTCCTGGTTACCATGGTAATCGATCGGAGCCCCAGCATTACAGTGCTGGGGCTCCGATCACTGCCACTGCCACCAATGAGGAGGAGGTGAGGGGACCCTGTGGCCACTGCCACCAATGATTTTATTACTGGGGGGAAGGGGGGCACACTGCCCACTGCCCACCAATGTTTTAATACTGGGGGGCACACTGCCCACCAATGTTTTAATACTAGGAGGGGAGGGGGGCACACTGCCCACCAATGTTTTAATACTAGGGAGGGGGCGGAGCACTGGCCAGCAATGCCGAGTAGTTTCTTATATAAATGCAGGCAGAAGACACAGCCTGCCAGCACCTGCCTGTGAACGAGCGCTGCGATCAGAGGCTATTAACCCTCAGGTGCCGCACCTGAGGGGTTAATTGCCTCTGATTGCAGTGCTGGGTCACAGGCAGGTGCTGGCAGGCTGTGTCTTCTGCCTGCATTTATATAAGAAACTACTCGGCATTGCTGGCCAGTGCTCCCGTCCCCAGCTCCGCCCCTCCTCCCGCCCCGCTCCGCCCCTCTCCCTCTATTGGTTGAGCGGCAGCACAGGGGGAGGGAGAGACTGCCTCCTTCTCCCTGTGCTGCCGAGGAGAACATGGCCGCGCTGAGAGCGGCGCAGCCATGCTCTCTTATACTGGGCTGTGCAGTAGCGCAGCCCAGTATCGATAAAATACTTTTCCTGGTATCGAGTGCGATACCAGAGAAAAGTATCGATCGGGTATCGAAAGTTCGATACCCGAAACAACCCTAGCCCCATTCACTTCAATTTAACACTCCGACAGTCGAAGACGGTGAACGTTATCTGGATCCAACCTGAACGTACATGTGAAGGCCCATTTAGAAGAATAGATAATCGTTCAGGTGATTGACGACACGAGTTACTTACCAACACAACGCCAATGATACCGACTAGCATCTACATGCAGAGAGTTTCCAGTACAAATTTGTTCGATTGTATACTCTCGTAACAGGGTTGTCCGGGAATAGATATTAAGGATCTATATTCAGGATTGGTCATAAATATCCTATCAGCGGTGGTCCGACACCCGGGACTCCCGCCGATCAACTGGTAAAAGAAAAGTGGGCACCTATTGAGCGTCGCAGCCTCTTGCTAGGCCAGTGATGAACCGTTCAACGGTCATGTGGCCTAGCTGCAGCTTAGCTCCATCAAGTGAATAGAGAAGAGCACGATACCAAGCACAGCCACTATACAACGTACGGCGCTGTGCTGGGAAAGCTGCCGGGAGCCGACGGTGCTCCCCAGAGGTCAGGGAAGAGCATCGGAAAACTAAAACAGCTGATCGGCAGGGGTGTCGGGACTCAGACCACCGCTGATCTCATAATGATGACCTATCCTGAGGATAGATCATCACTATAGATCATCGGATAGCCCCTTTAAACAATGATGGCTGACTGTGTTCAGACTGGTCTGGTCATCGGTGAAAGGTCTCACGATGCACTTTTACATTACCCCAATTCAATAAACGATAATTTACATGTTTGCATCAATAATTTCAAAAGCATTGAACGAGTGTTTTTAGTAAAATCATTCAGTTCTCATTACATGATTATCGTCCACCATGAATCGTTAGCGTTCAAAATGTACTACTCGTCTACATAAGCCTTTAATCAAACCAAATGTACACTATAGAAACAATAAAATGCAGGTCAGTATAGATAATAGAATGGAAAACCATTCAGCACAACAATCCCACCGCTGTACATCTGTTCTTATGGATCGTTATTGTACATTTAGGCCTCTTTCACACGAGCAAGTTGTCCGCGCGGGTGAACGCATAGCACCCGCACTGAATCCTGACCCATTCATTTCAGTAGGTCTGTGTACATGAGCGTTTTTTTTCACGCATCAGTTCTGCATTGTGTGAAAAACGCAGCATGTTCTATATTCTGCCTTTTTCACGCAGCCCTGGCCCCATAGAAGTGAATTGGGCTTCAGTGAAAAACGCATTGCATCCGGAAGCAGGAGAGGGTGCGATGCATTTTTCACTGATGGTTGCTAAGAGATGTTGTTTGTAAACCTTCAGTTTTTTATCACGCGTGTGAAAAACACATCAAACCGCATTGGACCAGCGCGGAAAAAACTGAACGCAATCGCAGATAAAATTGACTGAACTTCCTTGCAAAATGGTGCGAGTTTCACTGAACGCATCCGGACGTAATCCGTCACGCTCGTGTGAAAGAGGCCTAAGGCTAGTTTCACGCCTCCGGTGTGAATTCCCTCGGGCTGTTCTTGCATCCAGTCGATCCTCTGCATTGTCTGCTCCGGATCTCCACCCGAGCTCATTATACTTAGTAGGGCCAGCGGGCATTCCGTCGGCATCTGGCAGTGCCAAATCCAGTAACTTCGGCAGGCAGTTCTCTGCTGGAATTCACACTGCAGGTGTGAAACTAGCCTTAGTCTGGGTTCACACGAGCGTGTCCGGATTAGGTGCGGATGCGTTCAGTGAAAACTGTGCGATTTCACAGGCAAAGACATTCAGTTTTGCCAGAGATTGCGGTCAAGTTTTTTCCGCGCGGGTGCAATGCGTTTTGATGCGTTTTTCACGAGCGTGATAAAAAACTGAAGGTTTACAAACAACATCTCTTAGCAACCATCAGTAAAAACGCAACGCACCCGCACCTGCTGGCGGATGCAATGCGTTTTTAACGCAGCCCCATTCACTTCTATGGGGCTAGGTCTGCGTAAAAAACGCAGAATATAGAACATGCTGCGATTTTCACTCAACGCACAAGTGATGCGTGAAAAAAAACGCTAATGTACACAGCCCCATTGAAATGAATGGGTCAGGATTCAGTGCGGGTGCAAGGCGTTCACATCACGCATTGCACCCGAGCGGAAAACTCGTCCGTGTGAATTAGGCCTGCACAATATATCGCGAAAGCAATCGCAATTAATCGCCATATCGCAATCGCAATTTGCTGACCCAAAAATGCTGCAATTATATTACCGTATTTTTCGCTTTATAAGACCTATTTTTTTCCCCCAAAAGTGTGGGGGAATGGCAGTGCGTCTTATAAAGCGATGGTTGACTTTCTACGTGACACTGACACTGTATCTCCGGCCGCTATGCTGCACAGCGCGGCTGGCGATACATCAGTTACAGTGCGGGGAGGGAGGAGGGGCTGGAGGAAAGTCGCTATTTTAATGAACACGTTCTTATATCTATTTTAGTCATCTGTTCTGTGCAGGGATATTAAGAAAATGGCAAGTTTTGTATTTTGTACTTTTGCAGTAATGCAAATATGTATTTTATTTTGAAAAACCTGCGCATTTCAGTTCTTGAGTTCAGCATAACTACATTTCACATTATCAGTCATCTGTGTGTGCTTTTACCTAGAAAAACTAGAAAATCCAAGCAGATAGACCTCTAGCACAATTCCCTTAAAATATCGCATATCGTTATCGCAATTTTTAGGGCCCTTATCGCAATCGCACAAAATTCCCATATCGTGCAGCCCTAGTGTGAATGCAGCCTTAGTTTCTCCTATATACCCGATAGTTGGAATTCTTGTCATGAACTCCCATGACTTTTTCCACGTAGGTAAACAATGAGGGCAAAGCAATTTTAAAGGGGTTAAATTATCCTCAGGATAGTTCATCAATATCAGATTGGCGGGGAGGGCTCCTTCCTGTTCAAGTGCATACTACAGACCTGTCCCACTAAAGTGAATGGGGAAGGTGGAGTTGCAATTACACCTGCTTACCGCTGCGGTTGTGACAGCGAGCAGGTAAACAGTGAGGAGAACACAGCACTTGTACAAGATTTGCAATCTCTTCAAACCGCCGATCGGCGGTGTGTCAAGAGTTGGACCCCTGACGATTTGATATTGATGACCTATCTAATGACGTCCGTTCCTTTGTATCTTGGCGGTCTATTTAAATGAGTGATTTGTGTGTGTATGTACATAGTTAGATGAAGGCACGCTCAGTGCTGAAACGCGTCACTACTGATATGTGAGATAAATCAAGCATCTTAAAAGCTACTTCGTGTGAGGCTATCCTGAGGATAGGTCATCAATTGGACAACCCCTATAAGACAACCAACAGTTGCTGTGGCCAAGATGCTCTAATCATATAGATCTGCAACAACTAGGAAATGATCAGCCAGAAATAACAATGTCACAGACGTAAAGATTATTACAGATTTTGTCACAAGGACTTTGCTCGGAAATGGAACACCCAGAATTGGATCAGTCTGCAGCCCCTGGTCTGCCCACAATCCAACAATGTTACCTTCTAATCTCAGGAATGGTTTATATCGCTTTATGGTTGTCAGTAATCTCAATAACAATAATCACAATAATCTAGGGATTAGAACAAGATTAATAGTTCACTGTCAACAGGGTCTGGTGTACAAATGCTCAACTATTAAATCTGAGGGAACGTGTGCGAGGGGACGGAGGGGGACCCAGCGTCGTTCAGTATCACACAGTTACATGGCTATTTGTTTACTGCTCCATTAGGCAGAATATACCGTGAGCATAGCCTACAATACATGTATAGTTAGAGCAGTGCATATACATGAAGTACAGAGCCTGTATGTTATATCCCAGACATAGCAGCACAGAATATACATGCAGTACTAGATTTTACAGGTAGGAGCAGAGCCTACCTGTACACATAAATAGATACCACTATTATACTGTGCACAGAGCTGCATACACTTCACCATAATCACTGCAGTACAGACATCACTATACACATGCTGCGGAGGAGACTTAGGGCTCGTGCACTCGGCTGTAGCAAAACACAGACACCGGTCGAGCGCATTCCACATTTTGCGGAACGGAATGTCCAGACCATGATAGCACAGTCCTATCCTTGTCCCTAATACAGACAAGAATAGGACATGTTCTATTTTTTTGCGGGTGACGTGGAACGGACATACGGATGCAGACAGCACATGGAGTGAAGTGAATGGGTCCACATCCAATCCGCAAAAAAATGCTGATCAGCTGCAGACTAAAGGCGCATTCCCACGACCGTACCGTGTTTTTTGGTACTTGCGGAAATTTTGGATCTGCAAAACACAGATGCTGCCCATGTGCGTTCCCTTATTTGCATTATTGAACGGGCAGCCCATTATAGAAACGCCAATTCTTGTCCGCGGATAAGAATAGGACATATTCTATATTTTTTGCGGGGCTGTGGAACGGAACAACGGATGCGGACATCTGTTGCAGCCCCATTGAAATGAATAGGTCCGCACCGGTTTGGCAAAATGGCAGAACGGATGCGGACTCATTCGTACAGTCATGTGAATGAGCCCTAAAACAACAGTCATGTGTATGTGCCCTTAAATGGGAATTCTAGTCCACAGAATAGGGGATAACTATCAGACTGGTGTGGGCTCTACCACTGGGACCCCACCGATCATGAGAATGGGGGTCCTGTACCCTGTGAAAACCTCAGAAAAAGGACGAAGCGGCTGGTCAGAAATGTGCATGGCCACTCCATTCATTTCTAAGGGGAGCGCCAGAGATAACCAAGCACTGTACATGGGCAAGATTATGCCGATTATCCCCTTCACTATGGCGCTGGAGCAATGTGTAAACATGGCAATAACGCCGATTGCAGTAATTAAGGGCTTTAGATGCCATGATCAAGTGAGATCATGGTATCTAAATGCGCAAAAACTCCAGAAGCGCTTCCTACCGACATCCCCTGTGGCCAATGGGGCCGTCAGTAGTTGCTCTGAATACTATGAGCCTCACTGACGAGGCCTATAATATTCATGCTGCAATTCTTATTTTGGCCACCAGATGGCAGGCCAACATAAGAAATGAGCAATTGACAGTCAAACTCAATTTAAAAATCCCTGATTGTACAAAATTAAAAAACAGGATTTAGAGGCTCATATATAAGCTTTAAAATTATTACAAAAATGTTAAAAAATATATAAAAAATATTAAAGTTTAACCACTTCAGCCCCCCTAGCTTAAACACCCTTAATGACCAGGCCACTTTTTACAATTCCGCACTACACTACTTTACCCGTTTATTGCTCCGTCATGCAACTTACCACCCAAATGAATTTTACCTCCTTTTCTTCTCACTAATAGAGCTTTCATTTGGTGGTATTTCATTGCTGCTGACATTTTTAGTTTTTTTGCTATTAATCAAAAATTACCGAAATTTTTGCCAAAAAATGACATTTTTCACTTTCTGTTGTAAAATTTTTCAAAAAAAACTACATTTCTATATAAATTTTTCTCTAAATTTATTGTTCTACATGTCTTTGATAAAAAAAGTCCAATAAGTGTATATTTATTGGTTTGGGTAAAAGTTATAGCGTTTACAAACTATGGTGCAAAAAGTGAATTTCGGCATTTTGAAGCAGCTCTGACTTTCTGAGCGCCTGTCATGTTTCTTCAGGTGCTAGAATGTCAGAAAAGTATAAATACTCCCCAAATGACACCATTTTAGAAAGAAGACACCCCAAAGTATTCACGGAGGGGCTTGGTGAGTTCATGTATCATTTCATTTTTTTCACAAGTTAGCGGAAAATGACACTTTCTGAGAAAAAAAAAAAAAAAAAGTTTCAATTTCTGCTAACTTCTGGCAAAAAAAAAAATCTCAGACGGACTCACTATGCCCCTCAGTGAATACCTTGGGGTGTCTACTTTCCGAAATGGGGTCATTTGTGGGGTGTGTTTACTGTTCTGGCATTTTGGGCGGGGCTAAATTGTGAGCCGCCATGTAAAGCTAAAGGTACTCGTTGAATTTGGATCTTTGCACACCAGGCTGCAAAAAGTGTCACTTATGGTATCGCCGTACTCAGGAGAGTAGGGCAATGTGTTTTGGGGTGTATTTTTACATATATCCATGTTAGGTGAGAGAAATATCTCTGTAAATTGTCAACTTTGTATAAAATTTTTAAAAGTTGTCGCTTACAGAGATATTTCTCACACAAAGTATGGGTATATATAAAATTACACCCCAAAACACATTGCCCCACTTCTCCTGAGTACGGCGATACCACATGTGTGCCACTTTTTGCAGCCTGGGTGCAAAGGGCCCTAAAACCAATGAGTACCTTTAGGATTTCACAGGGCATTTTTACACATTTGGATTCCAGACTTCTTCTCACGCTTTAGGGGCCCCTAAAATGCCAGGACAGTATAAATACCCCACATGTGAACCCATTTTGGAAAGAAGACACCCCAAGGTATTCCGTGAGGGGTATGGTGAGTTCATGTAAAATTTTATTTTTGTCACAAGTTAGTGGAATATGAGACTTTGTAAAAACAAAAAAAAAACATATCAATTTCCGCTAACTTGTGCCAAATTTTTTTTTCTGTGAACTCGCCATGTCCCTCACAGAATACCTTGGGGTGTCTTCTTTCCAAAATGGGGTCACTTGTGGGGTATTTATACTGCCCTGGCATTTTAGGGGCTCTAAAGCGTGAGAATCCAAATGCGTAAAATGGCCTCAGAAATCCTAAAGGTACTCATTGGTTTTAGGGCCTTTGCATCTTGGCTGCAAAAAGTGTCACTCATGTGGTATCGCCGTACTCAGGAGAAGTAGGGCAATGTGTTTTGGGGTGTATTTTTATATATACCCATACTGTGTGTGAGAAATATCGCTGAAAACGACAACTTTTTACATTTTTTTATTCAAAGTTGTCAATTTACAGAGATATTTCTCTCACCCAGCATGGGTATATGTAAAAATACACCCCAAAACACATCGCCCTACTTCTCCTGAGTACGGCGATACCACATGTGTGACACTTTTTTGCAGCCAAGATGCGCAAAGGGGCCCAAATTCCAATGAGTACCTTTTAGTAGGGCATTTTTACGCATTTTTCTTCTCACGCTTTAGAGCCCCTAAAATGCAAGAGCAGTATAAATACCCCACATGTGACCCCATTTTGGAAAGAAGACACCCCAAGGTAATCCGTGAGGGGCATGGCGAGTTCATAGAAGAATTTTTTTTTGGCACAAGTTAGTGGAAATTGATTTTTATTGTTTTTCTCACAAAGTCTCCCTTTCCGCTAACTTTTGACAAAAGTTTAATTTTTCATGGACTCACTATGCCCTCAGCGAATACCTTGAGGTGTCTTCTTTCCAAAATGGGGTCACATGTGGGTATTTATACTGCCCTGGCATTTTAGGGGCCCTAAAGCGTGAGAAGAAAAATGCGTAAAAATGCCATCCTAAAAGGTACTAATTGAATTTGGGCCCTTTGCGATCTTGGCTGCAAAAAGTGTCACTCATGTGGTATCGCCGTACTCAGGAGAAGTAGGGCGATGTGTTTTAGGGTGTATTTTTACATATACCCATGCTGGGTGAGAGAAATATCTCTGTAAATTGACAACTTTGAATAAAAAAATTAAAAAGTTGTCGTTTACAGCGATATTTCTCACACAAAGTATGGGTATATATAAAAATACACCCCAAAACACATTGCCCTACTTCTCCTGAGTACGGCGATACCACATGTGTGACACTTTTTGCAGCCAAGATGCGCAAAGGGGCCCTAAACCAATGAGTACCTTTAGGATTTCACAGGCCATTTTTACGCATTTGGATTCTAACGCTTAGGACCCCTAAAATGCCAGGGCAGTATAAATACCCCACATGTGACCCCATTGTGGAAAGAAGACACCCTAGGTATTCCGTGAGGGGTATGGCGAGTTTACAGAAAAAAAATTTGGCACAAGTTAGCGGAAATGGTATTTTTTTTTTTTTTTTTTACAGTCTCACATTCCACTAACTTGTGACAAAAAATAATATTTTACATGAACTCACCATACCCCTCACGGAATACCTTGGGGTGTCTTCTTTCTAAAATGGGGTCACTTGTGAGGTTTTTGTACTGCCCTGGCATTTTAGGGGTCTCCGCAATCATTACACGTATGGCCAGAATTAGGAGTTTTTGCGATTCTCCGTATATTGAGCATACGGGTAATGAGAATTTTTTTCCGTTCAGCCTCTGCGCTGAAAGAAAAAAATGAACGTCACAGATTTTTCCATTCACATTGATCAATGTGGATGAAAAATCTCTAAAAAATGTGCAAAAAAAGAGGGAAAAGCTATAAAGCTGCGATCGCTAAGGGACCCTAAGGCATCATTCAGCGTCCGCAATTCTGTTCCGCAAAATTTTGCGGAACAGAATTGTGGATACATTCAATTCTATGGGGACAGACTTTGTCCCGCTCGGATCCGTAATTGCGGATCCGTAATTGGAGATCCGCAAAAGTATAGAACATGTCCGATTCTGGTCCGCAATTGCGGACAAGAAAAGGCATTTTCTATATAGTTCTGGCAATGTGCGGATCCGCAAAATGCGGAAAGCACATTGCTGGTGTCCGTGTTTTGCGGATCCGGATCGTGATCCGCAAAACACATGCGGACATCTGAATGAGCCTTACAGGGGTGATCAGTGACAGGGGGGATCAAGGGGTGACATGGGAGATCAGGGGTTAATCAGTGACAGGGGGTGGGTGGGGGTGGTGGGTGGGGGTTGTGTGGTGATTGGTGCACTTTGATATTTTTCTCTGGTGGTCCCAAGCAAAGGGACCACCAGAGAAGCGGGCAGCAAGCAGATCAGACGCTGTTCACAGAACAACGTCTGATCTGCGATTTTTTCTGCCATATACAGCCTGCCAGCGCACGATCGGCGCTGGCAGGCTGTAGTATAACTACATGCGAGCTCGCCGATGGCGCGCATTGCGCATGTGCGGGCGCGTCCTCGCGTCATCTCGCGTCTCGCGAGATGACGCCTAGATGCGTCCGATCAGAGCTACAGGGCCGCCGCCAGGAGGACGCAATCCTGCGTGCGGCGGTCCTGTAGCGGTTAAATCGCCTCCCTTTGCGTATAATAAAAAAATAAAATAAATACAAAAATCATGGGTATCACCGCGACCGAAAACGCCCGTACTATTAAAATATTTTTAAACATTCCAATACGGTGAATGGCGTCACAGAAAATAGGGTCAAAATGGCAGATTTGTCATTTTTTCATTGCTTCTCTTACCCAAAAAATGTAATAAAATGTGATCAAAAAGTCACACACACACTCCAAAATGGTATCAATAAAAACTACAGATTGTCCTGCAAAAAATATGAGCCCCTATATAGCTCAAATCAGGTGATGTAAAAAAAAAAAAAAAAAAAAAATATATATTTTATTTTTATTTTGACATAAAAATCCTATACATATGGGATATCGTTGTTATCGTACTGACCCAGAGAATAAAGAGCATGGGTCAGTTTTTCCGTAAACGAAACGCCGTGGGAACAAAACCCGTAAAATGGCGGAGGAATTGCGTTTTTTTCCCAATTCCACCCCATTTGGAATTTTTTTTACCTCTTCCCACTACATTGTATGCCAGAATTAATGGTGGCATTAGAAAGTACAACTTGTGCCTCAAAAAATAAGCCCCCCATACAGCTATGTGAACGGGAATATAAAAAAAAGTTATGGCTCAAGGAAGATAGGGAAGAAAAAAGAAAACGCAAAAATGAAAATGCCTCTGGTAGTGAAAGTTAATCAGGCTACAAATGTATTTTTTTTTTGTCGATTAATCGCCCAGCCCTAACTTCTACTACATACTCTTCTACTGTAGACACATCTGCTACAGTGCACCCAGAAGGGTGTAGCCTTCTGCTAAAATAAACAAAACAAAAATTCTAATTTTTCCACCTCCGGGGGCGGGAGCTCCCATTTCTCAGATGTTTCTACACCTTGGAGTCCACCTGTGGTAAGTTTATTTGATTGGACAAGTGGAAAGACAAAGCCCCCGTCTATATAAGGCCTCACAGCTGACAATGCGTATCAGAGGAAAAACCAAGCCGTGAGGAGGAAAGAACTGCCTGGAGAGCTCAGAGACAGGATTGTGTGCAGGCACAGCTGTAGAGAATCTTACAAAAAAAATCTCCATGATTCTTAAATGCAAGAAATTTGGGGCAACCAGGACTTCCTAGAACTGGCCACCCCACCAAACTAAGTAATCAGGGTCCTTGGTAAGAAAAGTTTGAACATGAACCCAACAATCACTCTGGCTAAGCTCCAAAGATCCTGTGTGCAGATGGGAGAATCCTCCATAAGGTCAGCCATCACTGCAGCACTCCACCAATCTGTGCCTTATGGCCGGGTGACCATAAAGAAACCTCTCCTAAGTAAAAGACACGTGAAAGCCGGTCTTAGACTGTGATAAACAGGATTCTGTGGTCTGATGAAACCAAGACTGAACATTTTGGCATCGGTTCTAAGCGTTATGTTGTTGTAAACGAGGCACTGCCCAATAACATCCCTATAGTGAAGCATGGTGGTGGTAGCATCATGCTGTGGGGTGTATTTCAGTGGCTGGGACACAGAGATGAGGAGAAGCTGAATGGAGCAAAATAGAGATATCCTTAATGAAAACCTCATCCACAGTGCTCTGGACCTCAGACTGGGCCAAACGTTTATCTTCCGAAATGACAATGGGAGTAATTTATCAAAACCAGTGTAAAGGAAAACTGGCTTAGTTGCCAAAAGCAACCAATCAGATTCAACCTTTCATTTCTTATAGGTCTTTTGAAAAATGAATGGTAGAATCTGATTGGTTGCCATGGGCATAAGCCAGATCTCCTTTGCACCAGTTTTGATTCATTTCCCCAAATGACCCTAAGCACACAGCCAGGACACCACAGGAGCAGCTTAGGGACAACTCTGTGAGGGTGCCTTCACACGCTTCGGATTCAGTGGCAGAATTTTCCGCAACTAGTGTTGAGCGAACTTCTATATTAAGTTTGGCGTCCAAAGTTCGGGTTCTCG
Source organism: Bufotes viridis (assembly GCA_033119425.1). Lineage (NCBI taxonomy): Eukaryota > Metazoa > Chordata > Amphibia > Anura > Bufonidae > Bufotes > Bufotes viridis. The sequence continues at coordinate 327,108,133 of CM065592.1, read as the reverse complement.
AAGCATCCCGTTATGGAATCCGCTACCACGGACCATAACGGCATTTGGAATCCATTAAGGAAGTATGCTTCAATGAACCCGAACCTTGGACAACCCTAAGGACCTGGGGTGACGTCACCGTCATGTGATCAGTGCAGGGGGCGTGGCTCAGCACTGGATTGGATAAGAGGTGATCCAGTGCTGAGCCACGCCCCCTGCACTGATCACATGACGGTGACGTCACCCCAGGTCCTTAGGGTTGTCCAAGGTTCGGGTTTAATGAAGCAGCCCCTTATGGATTCCAAATGCCGTTATGGTCCGCGGTAGCGGAATCTATAACAGGATGCTACGATAACCCGGACCCGAACTTTGGACGCCGAACTAAAAATAGAAGTTCGCTCATCTACTCCGGAGTAAAGGGTCTGACTACTTGTGTCAATGTAGTATTTTAGTTTTATCTCTTCAATATATTAACGGAGATTTCTTACTTTCTGACTTCACTTTGTCATTATGAAGTATTCAGTGCAGAATGATGGGGAACAACGTGATCTTTTTAAATTTAGCACAAGGCCGCAATATAACAAAATGTGAAAAAAGTGAAAGGGTGTCAAGACTTTCCCATTGCACCGTATATACACGTCTACTATAACTTGGTTACATTGCGGAATAAACAGAAGTAGGCTTGAGCGAATCGAGCTTCAGGTCATAGATCCAACGTCAAGTCATTCAAAACTTTCATATTTAGTGTTGATTTCATACAGCCTAAAATTTATTGGATCTGTGTAGCCAAACTTCATATCGCCCGAAGTTGCGCGAGACTTTGGTGAACCGAAGTGTAGTGCGACTTCAGGCAATACGAATGTTGCCTACACAGAGCCAATACATTTTAATGCTATACGTAAACAGCATTAAAACGGAAGGTTTTGAACAATATGACGTTAGACCCATGATTGGAAGGTCGATGCCATCAAGCCTGAACAGAAGGTAATACACTGGTTTTCAACCTGCTAAACTACAACTCCCAGCAACCCCTGCGACCACATTCACCACTGACATAAAATACACATCAGATCCTGTAATGACTTCTCTATGCAAAACAGAAGCTGGGGCTCACAGCAGACGCTTACCTGCCACACTGCTCCATACAAGTACTACCACCAGAAGTCACGTGACCCCGGGCAGCAACAACGCCAAACGTTCCACTCGTCAGACTCACAACTAGGACAATACTTCCTTCTTCCTGTCCCGCCCCGCTCCGGAGCGCAGCCAATCATCGAGCCAGCCTCTACATGAGTGACGTCGCCGAGCGTCTCGGAGGCTCCCAGCAAGAAAGGCACAGGCAGGAAAGGCGAATGGGTTGGTCGCCTCGGGCGCCCTCTTGTGGTGTGCTTTGTGGACAGCGATACTGGGTGGGCTTTCTCATTCTCCGCCACACGGATGTCTAGTCTGGGGAAGGAAAACACATGGCTGTCACACGAATCAGTAAATGGAGTCAGCCATATGAGTGGAATCCATAGCAAGCAGAGGGGCTTACTGACTGGCACTGGGATTATGACACTCTCAGCCAGACACTGCCCATGGGAGTATACAACAGACAATGTACATGGGGCACTCCCTGGCAGGCACTGTGTATGGAGCACTCCCTGGCAGGCACTGTGTGTGGAGACACCTGGCAGGCACTGTGTATGGGGCACTCCCTGTTAGGCACTGTGTATGGGGCACTCCCTGGCAGGCACTGTGTATGGGGGCACTCCCTGGCAGGCACTGTGTATGGAGGCACTCCCTGGCAGGCACTGTGTATGGGGCACTCCCTGGCAGGCACTGTGTGTGGAGACACCTGGCAGGCACTGTGTATGGAGGCCACTCCCTGGAAGGCACTGTGTATGGGGGCACTCCCTGGCAGGCACTGTGTATGGGGGCACTTCCTGGCAGGCACTGTGTATGGGGCACTCCCTGGCAGGCACTGTGTATGGGGAACTCCCGGGCAGGCACTGTGTATGGGGGCACTCCCTGGCAGGCACTGTGTATGGGGCACTACCTGGCTAGGCACTGTGTATGGGTGCACTCTCTGGCAGGCACTGTGTGTGGGTGCACTTCTGTCAAGCACTGTGTATGGGGGCACTTCCTGGCAGGCACTGTGTATGGGTGCACTCTCTGGCTGAGGCACTGTGTATGGGGCACTCTCTGGCAGGCACTGTGTATGGGGGCACTCCTGGCAGGCACTGTGTATGGGTGCACTATCCTGGCAGGCACTGTGTATGGGTGCACTCCTGGCGAGGCACTGTGTGTGGGGCACTCCTGGCTGAGGCACTGTGTATGGAGTGCACTCTCTGGCTGAGGCACTGTGTATGGGTGCACTCCTGGCAGGCACTGTGTATAGGTGCACTCTGTCAGGCACTGTGTATGGGTGCACTTCCTGGCAGGCACTGTGTATGGGGGCACTTCCTGGCAGGCACTGTGTATGGGTGCACTCCCTGGTCGAGGCACTGTGTATGGGTGCACTCTCTGGCAGGCACTGTGTATGGGTGCACTCTCTGGTTGAGGCACTGTGTATGGGTGCACTCTCTGGCTGAGGCACTGTGTATGGGTGCACTTCCTGGCAGGCACTGTGTATGGGTGCACTCCCTGGCAGGCACTGTGTATGGGTGCACTCCCTGGCTGAGGCACTGTGTATGGGTGCACTTCCTGGCTGAGGCACTGTGTATGGGGGCACTTCCTGGTCGAGGCACTGTGTATGGGTGCACTCCTGGCTAGGCACTGTGTATGGGTGCACTCCCTGGCAGGCACTGTGTATGGAGGCACTCTGGCAGGCACTGTGTATGGGTGCACTCTCTGGCAGGCACTGTGTATGGGTGCACTTCCTGGTTGAGGCACTGTGTATGGGTGCACTCCTGGCAGGCACTGTGTATGGGTGACACTCTGGCAGGCACTGTGTATGGGGGCACTCCCTGGCAGGCACTGTGTATGGGGGCACTTCCTGGCAGGCACTGTGTATGGGGCACTCCCGGGCAGGCACTGTGTATGGGGCACTCCCGGGCAGGCACTGTGTATGGGGCACTCCCGGGCAGGCACTGTGTATGGGGGCACTTCCTGGCAGGCACTGTGTATGGGGGCACTTCCTGGCAGGCACTGTGTATGGGGGCACTTCCTGGCAGGCACTGTGTATGGGGGCACTTCCTGGCAGGCACCATTCAGCAGACAACATTTATCGAGTTTGTGTTAATCCTTTACAGAAAGTTAAGGGAAAGTAATAGTGGGCTGGTCAAAAAATAGAAGTGTCTGCATTCTTCTTTAAAAGCTCAAAAATGTTATTTATTCCTACATTTACTTATTCCTACATCAGTCATAAACCAAGATGTATTTCAATACCAATAAGATGGAAGCCTTTATTATTCCACTGCCAGCGCGCCAACCAGTACCATCCAGTCTGCACCCCTCAGTGGAGTCAGGTCTTTATGATGACCATCATCACCTTTTGCTGGCTTTACTTCTTCCAAATCATTCTTTAAAATCTCCATGTCCTAGAAATATCAGAGAGATGAGGAGCTGGATGTTCCTGATAAAATATTCTCATCGATAATACATGATGTGGAAAAGCAGAAGGTGGTCTCCCACCTGTAGGGCAGGAGAACGCTGGGGTTGGAGAATTGGGTATGCCAGAGCTGAATTAGGGCTCTTTCACACTTGCGCATTTCTTTTCCGGCATAGAGTTCCGTCGTCGGGTCTCTATGCCGGAAAAATCCTGATCAGGATTATCCCAATGCATTCTGAATGGAGAGAAATCCGTTCAGGATGCATCAGGATGTCTTCAGTTCAGGACCGGAACGTTTTTTGGCCGGAGAAAATACCGCAGAATGCGGCGCTTTTTGCTCCGGCCAAAAATCCTGAACACTTGCCACAAGGCCGGATCCGGAATTAATGCCCATTGAAAAGCATCAATCCGGACCTGGCCTTAAGCTAAACGTCGTTTCGGCGCATCGCCAGATCCGACATTTAGCTTTTTCTGAATGGTTACCATGGCAGCCAGGACGCTAAAGTCCTGGTTGCCATGGTAAAGTGTAGTGGGGAGCGGGGAAGCAGTATACTTACCGTCCATGTGGCTCCCGGGGCGCTCCAGAGTGACGTCAGGGCGCCCCACGCACATGGATCACGTGATCCATGCGCATGGGGCGCTCTGACGTCATTCTGGAGCGCCCCGGGAGCCGCACGGACTGTAAGTATACCGCTCCCCCGCTCCTACTATGGCAACCAGGACTTTAATAGCGTCCTGGCTGCCATAGTAACACTGAAAGCATTTTGAAGACTGATCAGTCTTCAAATGCTTTCAGTTGTCTTGCGTTGTTACGGATCCGGCAGGTATTGAAATACATCTTAGTTTATGGCTTATTTATAAAAAAAATTATCAAAAATTTGGAAACATTTGCAAACTTCCAAGATTCAATTTCTCTACTTCTAGAATACATATTAATACCTCCAAAAATAGTTATTACTTTACATTCCCCATATGTCTACTTCATGTTTGGATCGTTTTGGGAATGCCATTTTATTTTTTGGGGACGTTACAAGCTTAGAAGTTTGAAAGCAAATCTTGAAATTTTTCAGAAATTTTCCAAAACCCACTTTTTAAGGACCAGTTCAGGTCTGAAGTCACTTTGTGAGGCTTAGGCCTCAAGCACACGACCGTTGGTGTTTTGCGGTCCGCAAACCGCGGATCCACAAAACACGGAAAATGCTCCACGTTCCGTTCCGCAATTTGCGGAACGGAATGTGGCCCATTGTAGAAATGCCTATTCTTGTCCGCAAAACGGACAAGAATAGGACATGCTCTATTTTTTTTTGCGGGGGCACGGAACGGAGCAACGGATGCGGACAGCACACGGAGTGCTGTCCGCATCTTTTGCGGCCCCCATTGAAGTGAATGGGTCCACGCCCAAACCACAAAATATGTGGCTTGGACGCGGACCACAACAACGGTCGTGTGCATGAGACCTTACATAATAGAAACCACCCAAAAATGACCCCATTCTAGAAACTACACCCTCAAGGTATTCAAAACCCCCTGATGTACCCCTACAGTGGAAACACCCATTTTTGAAACTACGGGATAAGGTGGCAGTTTTCTTGGGACTACTTTAGGGTAAATATGATTTTTGGTTGCTCTATATTACACTTTTTTTAAGGAAAGGTAACAAAAAATAGAAATTCTAAAATTTAATCTCCATTTGCCAATAACTCTTGTGGAACACCTAAAGGGTTAACAAAGTTTGTAAAATCAGTTTTAAATCTCTTGAGGGGTGTACTTTCTTAGATGGGGTCATTTTTTGGAGTTTCTACTGTAGGGGTGCATCAGGGGGGCTTCAAATGGGACATGGTGTCAAAAATCCAGTCCAGCAAAATCTGCCTTCCAAAAACCATATGACGTTCCCTTCCTTCTATGCCCTGCCGTTGGGCCATACAGCAGTTTACGACCACATATGGGGTGTTTCTGCAAACTACAGAATCAGGGAAATCAATATTGAGTATTGTTTAGCTGTTAACCCTTTGCTTTGTTACTGGAAAAATTGATTAAAATTGAAAATTTGCCAAAAAATAGCTGTTTTGAGACAGTTTTTATTTTTTGTTATTTACATTGTTGATCTGACAGGTTAGATCGTGTGCTATTTCTATAGAGCAGGTTGTTACAGACGTGACAATACAAAATATTACTACTTTTTGGGGTTTTTGTGTTTCAGTTTTACATAATAAAGCATTTTTTTAGTGTCTCCTCATTCTGAAAGCCATATTTTTGTTGGATGAGATGACGGTTTGATTGGCACTATTGTGGGAGGCATATAACTCTTTGATCACTTGCTATTACACTTTTTGTGATGTGAGGTGACAAAAATGTTTTTTTTACACTGTTTTTATTAAATTTGTTTACGGTATTTACCTGAGGGGTTAGATCATCTGATATTTTTATAGAGCAGGTTTTTATTGACATGGCGATATCTAATATGTATACTTTTTTATTTTATTTTACTTTAACACAGTAACAGCATTTTAGATAAAAAAAATCAAGTTTTAATGTCTCCATAGTCTGAGAGACATATTTTATTATTTTTTGGGCGATTGTGCTATGTAGGGGCTCATTTTTTGCGGGATGAGATGGCTGTTTGATTGGTACTATTTTGGAAGGCATACACCTTTTTGATCGCTTGGTATTACACTTTTTGTGATGTAAGGTGACAAAAAATGGCTTTTTTTACACCATTTTTTTTTTTTTTATGGTGTTCACCTGAGGTAATGTGATATTTTTATAGAGAAGGTTTTTACAGATGCGGCGATACCTAATATGTGTAGTGTATTTTATTTTTTTAATTTGTATTCAGTGATAAACGTGTTTTTTTATTTTAACTTTTTTCACTTTTTAAATTTTTTTTTTTCACCTAGACCCACTTGGTTCTTGAAGATCCAGTGGGTCTAATGTCTGTATAATACAGTACACTATATAGTGAACTGTACTGTATTTTTACTTTTACACTTAGTATGATCAGACTTTCCATTACCATGGCAAGCAGGATGCCTGTGAAGGCGTCCTGTTGCCATGGTAACATCACCCGCTGCCAGAACAGAGCAGCGGGTTATGGGGAGGGAGGTGAGCCCCCTCCCTCTGTGATCCCATAAAGGATCGGGGGCTGCTGATGGAAGAGGGAGGGAGTTCCCTTCCTGTTAACCCCTTCCAGAAGAGCAATAATATGCATATTGTCCCCCTAACCTAACCAACCAAACCTCATACCAGACACAGACCCTGTTTAAAGGTACCACACGGCCATTAACAATGAAGACTGACTATTCATTATTAAATGAAAGGCAGCTGTGGTCTAAGCGGCCTTGTGGTTCTTTACCGCAGCATGGCCCCAAACCCGCCCACAGCACGCCGCTCTATGTGGCTGTACCCTAAGGCAGAGTGGAAATAATTCGTAACAAATTAAATTTTCTGGGCAACTTTGGCAAAGTTGCCGATTCGAATTTTCAAAACTTCGATCATCTCTAGTCATAATTATTGTTTCTGAGAACTGCTTGACTTCTGTGTTGGATGACGTGAACCAACTTCTGGCACATCTGAACAGGTATTTCAGTACAGGAAGATTGGACTACATTCCACAGTTCTTCTGCATTTTTGGGTTTTGCCTCATAAACCGCATTTTTAATTTCACCCCACAAGTTCTCTATGTAATTGAAGTCAGGGCATTGGGCTGGCTACTCTGTTACCTCAAACCTGTTTGCCTGTAACTGGTGTGTTTTGGGTCATTGCTATGGTGACACACCCATTTCAAGGGCTTTTCTTCTTCGGCACAGGGCAAAATGATCTAAATTATTCTGATATATTCAAACTGATCCAAGATTTTTCATATGCGATAAATAGGCCAAACACCATGGTATGAAAAACATTCCCATATCATGATTTTTGCACTACCATGCTTTACTGTTCACAGCAGGGGAGGATTGGCCATATACCCAACAGGGAAATATACTGGTGGGCCGATGCCCAGGGAGCCGCCCAAGCCCTCCTCACAGCCGTTGACCAGGTACATAATAATCTGATGCTCTTAGCATTAGTTAATGCTATTAGCATCAAGTACTTATGAGTCTGACTGGCAGCCACAGATGCCCTCCTGAATTCAATTCATTCATCCTCAGTATAGTGATAGGGCAATATTTTTTTGCTGCACTGTGGTATTTGGTTTTGTTGAGTGGTATTTTTCGCTGCACTACGGAATTGCTTGCCCTGCCTACTTCTGTTGTCCCTTGCCTACTTAAGGTTGTGTTGCTTCGCCTCCTTTCAATTTGGACTCCCCTACAACTTGGGGCCTCTCTTAGGTTTTTTCTTTTCAGGGCCACTTTAGGTTCCCAGTTCGCCTGTCTACTGTGGCTTAAATTCAGTGCTCAAGGGTCATCTGACATACTGTCTGCAGCCGCTAGACCAAAAAGAACAATTTTGCTTTCATCAGTCCACAAAATGTCTTTGGGCCAGTCAATGTGTTCCTTAGCAAACTTTAACCTAGTGTTTTTTCAATAATGGGTATTTGAGGGAAGTTCTTCCAGATAACTAGGCTTCACTTACTCACTGGTAACTTCAGATCTTCTTTGATCTTTCTGGAGGTAATCATTGGCTGAGCCTTTGCCATTTTAGCTATTCTTCAATCCATTCAAACAGTAGTTACCCGCATACTTCAGTGTCTTTCTGGTTTTGGTTGCCACTTCAAGGCATTTGAGATCATTTAGCTGAGCAGCCTATTTTGCTGCACTTCTCTATACGTTTTCCCCCAAATCAACTTTTTAATCAAAGTATGTTCCTCATCAGAACAATGTCAGGAATTACCCATTTTTCCCAGTATTTCAGAAGGAAATGCATTATAACCAACATATGCACCATTTGCCCACCCTCACCACATAATTTCCAAAATCAACACCTGTTATTTCACAGAATGAATGACCATGACTTTAACTCCTCATGCTATTTTTGTGAGCATGACCCTTTCAATTAATGATTCAACTACTTAGAATCAGAGGCATGCATGTCCAAATTGTTGGGTCTGTTTTTTCTATTACTCTACTACACTTATGAGAAAATAATTTGTAGAAATGTAGAAATATTACTTCTACCAAAATCAGTGATTTATCTGGTTATTGATGTTGGACTGCTATTTTTTATTTTTTTTAACACTACTGTATGAGATAGATATGAGATAGACAGACCTGGGGGCACTACTATAGTATCTGCAATATGAATGTAATGACATACAATACACTTTGTACACCAGCAGATGGGGTTGGCAATGTTTGGTAACAGGAACGGAATTTACCATTTCATTCCTCCCCTTTTGGTAGGAGTAGGCTTGTCTGACTTCCTGCCAAGGGTGGGGCTGAGCTAGGGAGAGGGAGTCTAAGAATATAGAGTGAGGGAGCATGCAATCTATTTCCTGCTCCACCATCACTTCTAAAAGGTTCTTTTTGTTTGTATTCCTCAATTTTTTCTCCAAATAAAATTATTTTTTCTAAGGCTTCGTTCACATCACCGTTCAGCCTTTTCGTTCTCCTGCTCCGTTCAGCAGCAGGAGAACGGAAAGGACGGAGAAGGCACATAATTGAGCCAAACGGAGTCCTTAGGACCCCATAGACTATAATGAGGGACGTTATGTGTCAGCTCAGAAGATGATTCTGGAGCGGAGACAAAAGTTGTGCATGCAGGACTTTTGTCTCTACTTTAAAATCATCTTCTGAGCGGACACATAACGGACCTCTCGACCTGTTTGCCGTACTGCGGCCGGACCTCCAGCCCGTCCCAATTTTAGTAAATGGGTCTAGAGGGACTTCCAGCAGCACAGTGGGCTAGCGTTAGTACTGATCCGGCAGGCTGTTCTCCGCCGAAAAAGGCTACCGCAAGTGTGAAAGTGGCCTTAGGCCTGTATTCTGTAACTCAGTCACATTAACGCCATGTTGTCCATTATGTGAGATGGTACACTACTTTGGGGGTCACTTACTATTAATGTGAGGCACATGGGGTCCAGTCCAAAAGCATGTGCCCAGCCTGACATTAAAAATAAGTGACCCCTATCATGTTTAAAACATGGCAGTGGCAAGATTGGGGTTAATGAGTCACATTAACCCCAATCTTGCTGGCTGCCTGATACAAATGTTTTCTGCCTGCCTTTATTTTGAGGAAGGCTAATTACTCTCGGTGTGGGGTACCTTCTATGCTGGCTGTTCAGGGCACTGACTCTGGGGCTGGTGCTCGGGCTGACACTGAGCTGTGCACTCAGGAGGAGGAGGATTCTGCCGCTGCTATTAGCTGAGCTCACTAACTCAGCCGGCGCCGCTGTAACTTTATTACCTCCCCCGTCCCTCCTATTAATTATTAGCCACACATTCATTGGCGCACCGTGGAAGTGGTGCGGGCAGCATCAGAGCCCGCTCACTTCATTGGTGTCAGTGGGGCTGCGTCATAGAAGGGAGGGGTTCCCCCTCCCTCCATCCTCCTTCTCCACTGTCTGCCGAGCGCAGCACACGCCATATTCTCAGCGTGCGAGATTTACAGGACCTGCAGGCAATAGCGCCTGACCGCCCACATAGCAATGATTCAGCCGATTTTTCGATAACGGGATTCGTTGACAACGAATCTCATTATCGAATATTATCGATAACGTCGATTAATCGTGCAGCCCTAATTCAGAGAACATTGATTCAACAACTCCTCCAATGCCACAAACTCCACCACACTATTTTCCTCAATGTTGAGGGGAAGCTGCCATCTTAATCTTTCAGCGATTGTTCTGTCATGTATGTTTCTTGATGTAAGAAACTACATTCCATAAAGTGTTCATTTCTTTAGTCATTAATTTTTTCAAATCTATAAAAATGGCCTTTAAATCATCTGACCTTGGACCTTTTCTTAATGATCTCCGATTGTGTTTCAAAATCCCACTTTTTGCTACAGTCCACCCGGAATATTATTTATCCATGGTGCATAGTGATTATCTGCAGCCATGTAAACTATTAACATCTGTTGTTTGAAATAGCTTCTAGTAAGGAGTTTATCTCCCTCTCTATAGATCTCCAAATCAAGATACTATTCCATACTCCAAGATACTATTGAAGGTTAGGTTGTAATCATTTTTATTAAAAACTCGATTACGGGGGGGGGGGGGGGTTGCCTGGCTAGCGATGTAAGAGGACGCATGCTGCCGAGCTCCTGAGCGGCACTGCTTCCATCCTGAGGCTGGAGACATACGAGTGGCGTGCTGGTGACACAGGGGGCATCCCCACACTCTGGAGACAAACTCCGGTGATGACTCGCGCGGGCACAGGCATGCCGGCGGTGAAACAAGATGGCTCCGCGGCCAGAGCAACAGACACTGCGGCCCGCTTGGAGCAGTTTCAAAGAACTCCCCGGGCTGAGAAGGGCCCACTGACGACTAGCTCTGGCACAGGTGAGCCCCTGACATCTCCTCCTGGCCCTGTAGACCCAGAACCTTCTAAAGGCACTGAAGGGGGAGGGAGACCGACCCAATGGAGCCACTAGCCGGAGTTAACTTACCCAAGGCCCCACATTCAAGGCAGATGATTCCTCTGCAGCAGGAGACAAGTCCTGATCTCTCCCAAGAGACTGAGCCTACGGCTAAAGATATCTATGCGGCGGTGCAACAATGCACCACTGCACTGGCCTCCCTGAACACTTCCATGGGCTCCCTCCAGGAAAATGTGGCCTTTATACGGCAGGATCTTAAGAAAGTCAATGAGAGAGTTGCAGAAGTGTGAGCTTCCCCCTGTAAAAAGGGACATGGCTAAAGTCATACATAACATCATTCTCCTCATCAATAAAGCGGAGGACCTCGAGAACAGGTCCCGGCGAAATAATCTTAGGCAGGTGGGGGTGCCGGAAGGAGCTGAGGGGACTGATGCCCCAGTGTTTTTTTAAGCTTGGTTTAAAGAAAAATTTGGGGGTCAGGCATTGTCCTCCTTGTTTGCCATCGAGAGGGCGCACAGAGTGCCCTTTTGACCTCCACCACCAGGGGCGCCCCCTGGCCCATATTGCTTAGGATCCTCCATTTCCGGGACCGAGATGTTATCCTGCGCAAAGTGCGCGATTTACCGGATCTTAATATACATGGCAATAAAGTTTCGATTTTCCGGGATTTCTCTGCGGAAGTCCAGCGGCGAAGAGCCAGGTTCTTGGAGGTCAAAAGGCGTCTGCGGATTCGAAATGTACCATACTCCATGCTGTACCCCTCAAAGCTGCGAGTGGTTGCGGGAGGAAAAACACATTTTTTTGAGTCGCCAGAAGACGCATCCGACTGGCTTGATCAACAGGATCTGCGCAAACCTCCCATTGAAGATCTGGGCAAATGGTCGGGAGTTGAACAGTTCATCTTGCCATTAATGTAATGCCATACCTACTGGCCCTGAGGATGTTGGACCAGCCGGTTTTGTTATTCAGATAATCCTCTGGTGCGTATGTCTCAGCCTTATCGTTCCATTCGGGATGCTTAGCTCGGGACTCTTTTCACTATAGTATTTTACTGAATGCACCTTAATATGTACGCTAGCTCCAGGAATTTTTTGAGCCTCATAACGTTATTCAGTGGAGATGTTAGTTTCCTTCCATTTGTTACCGTTTTCTTGTTCTGGGCATTGTTCTATTATGGTCAAGTGCATTTCTACTGGGGAAACAAGTGCGGTGAGACGACCTCCCTATGTACACTAGTGCTTAGATCAGACTCTGTGCACTGTGATGTGGGACACATCCTATTTATTATTAATATGTTGTACTATGATGCTGGGTAAAATGCAACTTTTGGTGTGGAATGTTAGGGGAGTGAGAGACAGTACAAAACGGCAAGCCATCAGCTTGCAATACATTCAGCAATACCAACCTGCCATATTATGTCTCTTGGAGACGCATTTATCTGCACAGGATAGAAATTTGTTGCACAAGCCGTGGATCTCTCATGCCTATCACTCCACATTCTCTACTCATGCTAGAGGGGTCAGCGTCATGGTTCATAGGACCATACCTTTTGAATGCTACACCTCTGTTATTGATCCTGATGGTAGATTCGTCTGCCTTCACTGCTCTATATACAACCGACCACTTTTTCTTGTTGCTCTTTATATACCTCCGCCGTATTCCTGTCAAGTACTGAAACAGGTCATGACTATTGTATCTAAAGGTCCGATGGCCACAGTACTTCTGCTAGGGGATTTCAACAAATATCTAGATCCAGGGATAGACAAGTTCCAATACAGCCCTCCCTCCGGAGAGATACGGGAGACTTCACTAGCCAAACTGTTGCGGGAGCTGGATCTCCATGATCTTTGGAGGGTTCGACATCCGAATGTTGGTGATGGTGAGTACTCCTGTTTCTCTCCGGCGCACGGCTCCCTTTCCAGAATTGATTTGGTAGTGGGATCCCTGGATCTGTTGCCTTTCATATCGCACATTCAATATTTGTCGCGCAGTCTGTCAGACCACTCTGCACTCCGGGTGGAAATGCAATTTGCTAGTGGTACTGGAGGACCATATATGTGGAAGCTTAATCCATTCTGGATCGACCTCCTGGATAGAGGAGATCCACTTACGGAACAAATTAGGGAGTTTTTTCATACCAATCAGGGCTCGGCATCCGTCGGGACTGTCTGGGACGCCATAAAGGCGTATGTCCGGGGTCTTTATATTCAAAGAATTGAGAGGAAGAAACATGTTACTAGGGGGCTTACTGATATCATGCAGAGGGAGGTTAAAGTCCTTGAGGCAGAGTATATACAACACCCCTCGCCCCCAAAGGAACTACTGTGGAAGGAGGCAACATGATAAATTAAAGGATCATTTAACTCAAATTGCGGATCATAAGCGCTTCTTTATGTCTCAGAGATATTTTGAAGCAGGGGAAAGTGCAGGCAGCCTATTGGCTAGGCTAGTCCGCTCACAATCCGGATCCTCCAGGATACTGGCTATCTGAACGGTGGGGGGAACTTTGTCGAATGATGACTCTGTCATTCTTCGTGAATTTCACTCTTTTTAAAAGGGACCTATATTCCTCTAAACTTACGGTGGATAGTAGTAATATTAGGTCATATGTTGCTAATATCCCGCTGTGGAAACTATCACCGGAGTCGGCACATTATTTGGATGAACCTATAGAATTAGAGGAGCTCAAGATGGCACTTGGGTCATTTTCGAATGAAAAGGCCCCGGGGCTTAACGGGCTACCTAGTAAATTTTATAAAAAATATCAGGATGATATCCTACCGAAACTTCTTGAGGTGTTTAACAACGCTTTTAAGGAGGGACTGCTGCCGGCATTCATGAGGGAGGCTGTGGTGGTGGTCATTCCAAAGCCGGGTAAGGATCCGACGCTTCCGGAATCTTACAGGCCCATCTCCCTTCTCCCGGTAGATATAAAAATTTGGGCAAAAATACTGGCCATTCGTTTAAATAGGGTTATTGGTACCCTAATACATGATGACTAATCAGGATTTATGCCTGATAAAAGTACGTCTATCAATTTAAGGAGGCTCTTCCTTAACCTCCAGCCACGGGTGAATATGGGGAGGTGTAGGTCGGTGATTTCCCTCGACGCTGCCAAAGCTTTTGACAGCGTCGAGTGGGATTATCTGTGGGAGACTATGAAACTTATGGGGTTTGGCCCGGGATTTATATCCTGGGTACAACTTCTATATAAATCCCTGTTGGCCAGAGTTAGGGCGAATGGGCAGCTTAGTCCGCAGTTCTCGTTGTATTGTGGGACCAGACAAGGATGCCCTCTGTCCCCGCTCCTATTTGCTGTGGCTATTGAACCACTAGCGTGCATGTTGCGTGTCTCGCCAGATTGGAGGGGGGCCCCTTTGGGTCATCACGAGGAACGGGTCTCCTTATATGCAGATGACCTGCTTCTGTATATTGGTGACCTGGAGCGGTCACTTCATCCGGTGATGCAACATATTACTGAATTTGGCCTCCGATCAGGGCTACATATCAACTGGGATAAATCAGTGATACTCCCTCTTGATGCGCCCCCTCTTCATTTGGATTGGTCGCAGATTCAATTACAAGTTGTCGATAAATTTAAATATCTGGGTGTCCAGATTTTGTCGAGAACTGCGGACTATGTTTAACTTAATATAGATCCATTGTTAAATAAATTCCTGGATAAGGTTTCCGCTTGGTCCAAGCTCCGGCTTTCAGTGGTAGGGAGGGGTAATTTGATTAAAAGGATCCTTATGCCTCAGCTACTGTATCTCTTGCACAATTCACCTGTTTGGATCCCCCAAAGATTGTTTTATAAAATCCAAAGTATTTTTCAATCACTTATCTGGAAAAAAAAGCAGCCTAGAATAAGACTGGAGACATTGCAGAGGGGCAAGAAGGAAGGGGGCCTGGCCATACCAAATCCCTGGATGTACTATGTCACTGCCCAATTGCACCACCTAAAGGGTTGGGGGCAACGTATGGAGGGAGGGCCCGCAGCACGTATAATATCTTTTGTGGGTAAGCAGGATGTACCAATTGGTGTAACTAAGGTGGGAAGGGTACAAGATGCTGGAGATTTGCCCATGGTGTCCTTAATCTGCAAGATTTGGTCTAAATTTAAAGATACCATTGGTCTTACTGGACTCCATGGACATGCGCCTTTATGGCGAAACCCGAAGCTTCCGAAGCTATTTAGGCTGGAGGGATTCTCACCTTGGGAGTAGAAAGGTGATCTTTGCCAGCACCATATACGAGAGGATGGTAATAGTAATATGAAATCCTTTGCTCCGCGTGTTATCAGTATCTGCAGCTGAGGCACGCATATCAAACACAGTTTGCGGGGAATGAGCAAGTTCTGTCTTCCCCCACAATTATGACATTGTTTCTCCTTCGGTGACCCTTTCCGTTAAAGATAAGTGGGAGGCTGATGTAGGGCATATTACTCAGGAACAGTGGAGGGATACGCTATCCATGACTCCCTCTCTGACCCTCAACGAGGCACAGCGTATGTCTCAATTATATTTACTACACAGGGTGTATAAAACACCGGTTTTATTGCATAAGATAGGTCTTAGGCCTGACTCTTGTTGTCCTCGGTGTGCAGTGGCAGAAGCTTCCTTATTGCACATGTTTTGGCCATGCTCTAAATTTGAAAAATTTTGGAGGGATATTGTGCAGCTTGTTAAACGGGTTACTCAGGTAGATATACCTTGAAATCCTAGAATGTGCCTCATGGGTCAATTGAAGGGGGAGGTCCAGGGTAGCGATATCTTTCTCTGTATACAAAGAATGCTTTATCAAGCCCGCGTGTTGGTAGCTAGGCATTGGGTCGCACCTGACCCTCCCACGAGACGGGAATTTGTTAACAGATTAAACACTATTCTCCGATATCAGAGAGGTATTTACCTGAAGCGGAAGTGTCCGAATAAATGTATGTCTGTGTAGTGGGGATGGGTATCTGATCCAGGCTTGGTCTCAAGGGCCCTAGCGGAGGAATGCATTCGAGATCAAATGTCCAACTTGCGTAGACTGCGGTAGTCTTGCCTGCCCGGTATAGGATACATTGAGTATGCTGGAAGGGTTATTGATCGGGGAGAGGGAGAGAGTATCTTGCACTGGTGGAGACCAGTAGGGTGTGCTCTGTCAGATATGATATGATATGATACTTCAGGTTGATGGGATGGTCCTCTCGCTGCACATTGCAATGCAATATTTGTGATATGTTGTACGTCACTAGACAATACAATGCACTTTTTGTTAGGGGTTAGGGAGGGGGGTTGTTGATTTGGTTTGTATTACTATGCAAATGTTTAATTATTATCTGATATCTTACTACCTCAGTATGGTGTAAAATGGGGGAAAAAATATTGTCGAGCGTGATGTACTGTAAACTTTCTTGAATTGGCAGTGTATTACTGATGTATTTCATTGTGACTATTGTCTTTTGCTGATTGTCATATTGCTGCTATGTGCTCGATAATAAAAAATAATTTTATTTAAAAAAATAAACTCTATTACGGGACATTGTTCCAATATAAGAAAAGGATTAGTCATAGTGTTCCTGGCCATTTTAAACAGTTACATAATTCTGACCTGTTAGAGATGTTATTTTTTGGGTTTCGAATTGGTACGAGGGAATTGGAGGAGTGAAAAATGAAATGTACGTGAGGGTTATTGGATTTATACCCTGGATGCCCTTTGCCCTTGGGGATTAAATATAGATTATAGGTACATCCTTTGTGAGATATGGTAGTGTTGAAAAGATGCCATTGCTTCTATAGCTAAAATGATAAATTAAGCTCTGCGTCCATAGGAATATATAATGTTGGAATCATGTTTTTTATATAATCATGCACTTTTTATATAATCATGTATGTTTGTACTGTTTACTATCAATAAATTTGTGATATTTAATTTTTATGATTGGTTACCAATCACTTCCAATCTGTGATTATTAAATAGATAGGGACATGCACAGTGTATGCAGCGGAAGAAGCAGATATCGGGTGAAACCCTTGGTTAGGCATTTTTAGCAGGGCTAGTTATATGCTTTTATACTTTGGGTACTTTATGAATATTGAATAAAACCTATGATTTTAACTTTGCCTAGCAGTCTGTACTATTTATCGTGTTATATACCTTTCAGTGATCATTTTTCTGGAGTGTTTTGGTGCCGCACAGTGTGAATCCCTCAAGGGAGCCATCTTTTCCATCTGTGATCCTCTGGGAGTCGCGACCTTCCTCCCTTATGGATTGCTGTGATTACGACAAAAGACATCTGTGCTGAAGGCGTTTGAATTTAAATGTAATAGGCACGAGGAGATACAGGACTGCAAAGGAGACCTTACTATCAGACATTCCTTTGGGTAGTGGCGAGGCCCTGAGGCCTTTGCCCTGTTTTTAAGTGAAACACTTTGAGCCGTTGATATGTGCGTTTTCTGTTGTAATGTAAATAGGAGGGGTTGGACTTACTCCTGGGTTGTCCGTGCTCCGTTCCATAAATGCAGTTTGGTACCAGACTATACATATTTTATATTGTGTACATATTAGCGCTGGAACATGTTCAGAGGTGGACAAATAATGCAATTAACTGAACGGATGGACTGCAGTACCCAGAAAGATCAATATTATTTAGTATGGAAAATTACAAAATTAGGGGTAACTTAATAACCACGTGTAAATACATCAGAGATCAGTACTGCGACTTGGCTTCTAGGTCATCACATTAGGGCTTTGTACACTGCAAGAGCAGCAAGACTATAGAAACAGCCAGAGGAGATAATTATGGTTACAGCATTTAAGAAGTTGAAGAAAGGGACAGGAATATTTTCTTGAAATAGTTCATCCAATGATATTTTCTTTGAAAAGAGTAATGTAATGCTGGACAGCATCATCATATAATACTGTGTATAGAACAAGGTAGGATATAAGAAATGCTTGGAAGTATGTCATGGTTCTTTAGAGTACCCTTGAATGATATGAGTTTTATAAATCTGTCAGTGCCTCTGGTCATTGTCACTGGAAATCAGTTCCATACATCTGAATAAGGTTCTGAAGGAGATTTCTGCAAACTCTATTCAAATGAAAGGGACAGTCAGAAAAACAACTCAGATGTGTGTGAATATAGCCATGAGAGGCTGGGCACTCCTACAGAACACCCTTACAGGAAACCCTCTCGATATTTTCTGCCCGATCATACAGCATTTTGACTTCAAATCACATCAGATGCCACCAAGGTTCTATAAAATGGGTTGTCCAGCCATTAAAAATTATTTAGAAAATAGCTTAAATGTTCTAAAAGAACATGACAAAGTCATAATCACCTTATCGATCTCCCAGTACACCGATCCAGCACCTCCTGGGCCCCCCACCTGGCTGTACTTCCTGCTACCTTTTGACACAGGCATAAACTGGATTGTGTGATAGGAATACGTCTAATGATCATTATTAGCTGTAATTGAAGTTTGGTTTCCTGGTGCAGAAGGCTGTGTGAAACTGGTTCAAGTGAGGTCAAGCTTGTATTTTCCATATTTAAAGGAGTGTTCTGGGTTCAGAGCTGAACCCGGACATATCCCCATTTTTACAGGTCATGCGCCCATGCTCTCCCTTGCCCTACGCTGGACTCTTTTTGTTTATATAATTACACTGCTAGGCGGCGGATTCTACCTAGCAGTGTTCCCGGTGACATCACTGTCTCTGATGGGTGGGCTTTAGCGCTGCCCTAGCCGTTTAACAGGCTAGGGCAGCGCTAAAGCACACCCATTAGTGCCGGTGATGTCACCAGGCTCACTGCTAGGTGGAAGCCTCTGCCTTACTTTTCCCATGGAGAGCCCGGTACCTCACAGGATCTCCAGAAAATGCCTTTGCCCTGCATGATTCAGCGCAGGGCAAAGGAGAGCATTGGAGCATGAAATGCTGATGTTCATATCAGGGACACTGAGTAGGGGAAGAAGGCGCACTCTTGGACTGTATGAGTGTCAGAAATGTTTTCTTAGACTCCATGGAAGGAAAGTTGAGTCTTAAAAGGTTAAATTGGTTACTCCAGTAAAAAGCGCCAATCTGAGCATTACTATCTGATGGCATAGCTGTGTCTGTACTAGGGTTGCCATGATAAAGTTTTAAATCGATCTCGATACCATAAAAAAGTATTGCGATACACGCTGGAAAAAAGTATCAAAAAAGCCGTGTGCATTCCGCATTTTTTTGGGAACGTCCGGCCCATAATAGAACAGACCTATCCTAATTTTTTTTTGGGGGTGCAAGGTGACAAAAAAATGGCGAATCACACAATTTGTATTATTTTTTTCTGTTACGGCATTCACATAGGAGAATAGGAGATTTTTTTTTTCATTTCTTTAATAGTTTGGACGTGGTGATATGTAATATGTTTATTTATTTATTGTTTATATATTTTATATGTAAAATTGGGAAAGGGGGTGATTTATACTTAACTTTTTATTTGATAACTATTTCCCTCCTTAGGGGCTAGAACCTGGGATCTTTTAATCCCTTGTCCTATTCAAATAGTTCCAGCTAATATGATTGCATCCCAGTAGGGAGTATTATTAACAAAAAATCATCCAGCAATTTACAACCCCCCTCTCTTAAAATATCACTTTTAATTATTATCACTAAAATTATTGCTGATACTGTGGTCGCTTAACCAAACCCCACCCCACTTTAATGGTCAAATATTGATACTATCATTTGTCATCATCTGTGTGTAACAGCCAACACCAGCTATATAGTTATTATTAGGTAATGGGTATGCCGAGGAAGATTAAGGTAATCGGGGTTAATCCTACTACTAGCCCTGCAATTAACCCTCCGTCTCTTCCTTTGCCCAGGGTCGGCCCCTAGTGGTGGGACCTCCCTGTCCTCGTGCCTAAGGCTGAATCACCCTTGGTCTTACCCTAGTCTTCTAACAATATTATCTGGCGTTAGCCGTTAAAACACAGAGACGACGACAAGTGGTGTGTACGTCCCAATCATGCAAGTCCATACACTCCAATGAAGATCCCTATCAGGGTGAATAAGACTTCACACTCTCCCTGCTGCCCTGTGCACACAGCAGCAGGGAGCTGACCATGGCAGCCAGGGCTTCAGTAGCGTCCTGGCTGCCATGGTAACCGATCAGAGCCCCAGGATTACACTGCTGAGGCTCCGATCAGAAGCTACCACTACACCACCAATGAAGAGGGGACCCTGTGGCAACTGCCACCAATGATTTAATACTGGGGGTTGGGCGCACTGCGCCACCAATGAAGATAACTAACGTTTAATACAAATACAGGAGGCGGGTGCTGGCGGCAAAATTACACAGCCGGCACCAGACCTCTATGACAGGGAGCTGCAATAAGCGGCACAGTGGGAGGGAGAGACTGCTTCCTTCTCCCTTGTGCTGCTGAAGGAACATGGTGCACGCGGAGAGCAGCGCGAGCCATTTTCCTGTGATACTAGGCTGTGCAGCAGCACAGCCTAGTATCGGTAAAAGGCAAATCCTGGTATTGATACCGGTACAAAAGTATTGGGTATTGATAATTCGATACCCAGTGCAACCCACTCTGTACTAATTCCGGATCTCCAGATTTTAGTACTTTTTTGCCTGTTGACGTTCCTGATATCATAAGAATTATCC
The DNA here is from genome assembly GCA_033119425.1 of Bufotes viridis. NCBI lineage: Eukaryota > Metazoa > Chordata > Amphibia > Anura > Bufonidae > Bufotes > Bufotes viridis. Next base: position 327,087,506 of record CM065592.1, on the reverse strand, counting down.
TGGTAAATGTGGTCATGCATATATAAGAAAAGATGACACATACACCTACTGGTTATTGGATTTTCTACAGCAGGATTGTAATGTTCTAAATTCTTTTACGTGGAAGTTCATAGGGTCATTTGCACTTGCCATTGCACTGTGATCAGCTTCAACAAAGTGTCACCTTTTTCTGGAATCCACAATCCAGTCAGGATTTTCAAGAAAAAAAGGAAACCAGCTTATTAAAATGAAGATTGTTTTTATTAAGGAATTTGCTTTTTATACATTATAAAAATATGATAACAGCACTGGCTTTGAATAACTGGATGTTCTAGTGAGAAAAATATGAAAGTACCATGTAGACGAAGCAGTGGTGTACAAAGCCGTAGGCAAACAGTCTTTATTCATATAGTGTGTGCTTTACAAATATAGTTATTTAAAGGACTCTTCACACAAAATGATATTGAACGCTGTTTTCCTCTAACACTTTTTGTTACAAGCAAGGGAGGCAGTTTGACAACACTATTTAAGTTGGATAGTCTGCTTTACCAGCATGAAATGTGCTTCTTCACTTTCTACCATCATGCCCTATCTGTATGTAAATGTTTTGTGCCATTTTATTGCCTGTACCACAAATGTAAACATTCTAGAAATGTGTCCGACAAATAACACATCATTGTTCAGCCAAAATTGATGCATAAAGATTACCTTCTTAATGTATCACCACTCGTGTGAAGACGGTGTAGGTAACGTAAAAGAAGTCAATCTGCAGTCAAAAGGGGAGTTCTCAACCTCCTAGTGATAAAATATAAAAAACACGTGCTATGTGTAGGGCGCCTGCACACGATGCAGATTACCTGTGGTTTTTTCCACATAGCTTTTCGTGCAGAAAATCTACAGCATAATATAATACCAGCTGAGTGAATGAAATTTGCCAAATCTCATGTACACCGCGCACATTTTTTTACACGCAGAGAATGACCTGCCATGTGGATTTTACAGTCCACAGCATGTCAACTGTTTGTGAAATTCAGAACCTTATTGTATAGTGGTTTTCCTCTAAAGAATTCAAGGAAGTTGGTAAAAATAAACAAAGTCCACAGAAAAAAAAAAGCATAACTGTATTAAAAACACAAAAAACACAATAGTGCAGATTTATGTGTGCTTTTTTTTACTCAGTTTATATGCGGTTTTCATGCAGATTTTCTGCATACAAATATGCAATGTGTACAGGTAGTCTTAAAGGGCTATTCAAGTCATGGCATATCGCGATGATATACTATCACTTTATGATATACCATCACTTAGGAAAGACACTTTAAAGGGGCACTTCCATCAAAAAGGTTGTTTTTTTTAACCGCAATGTCCATAGAAATCAGTTAAAAAAAAAATACTAAATTGCGCTGTTTATTATTTTTTTAAATTTCAGCAGTACTATGCCATTGTAAAATTAAGTACAAAATATTGTCCTGTAGCAACCAAGTAAAATGACAAGTCCTCCTTCATTGTAAGCTTACTGCTGCTGTGAGGGAAGATGTTATTTGCAACGTAATCCTCATGATAAAAGTAGGTGTAGAGTTAGGATGACAGCTTGACAACTCTATTTTTCTCTTCATAGGCCTAGATATAAAGATGTCCACAAAAAAGCATTCCATTGATTAGTGTAATGTGTGATGCTCTAACTGAGTCCACCCCCCCCCCCCTTTCATTTCCAGCTGCAGTAAAAATCAAAGGGATTGTCCAGTTGCAGGGGGAAACTGAACAACACAGGGAATATACCTGCAATACCTAATACCTAGCCTTACCTAGCAGACTCCTCTCCACTGCTCCCGGTAGATCTGTTTACATGGCTGCAGTGGCCATGTGTTGTTGACGTGATCTCACCACTGCAGCCAGGTAAATCTTGGCCGAAAGAACCAGGTAAGTAATGGTTCTTTATTGCAGGTGGATTCCCTTTGATGTCCAGTATCCACCAGAAACTGGATAAATCCTTTAAGAGCGGTTGTCTGCCACGGTAAACGTCAAAACAAAGTGGAAGTTAAAAAGCCAGAACAGGAAACAGAATACATGGATTGACCTCAAAATTATATCCAGAAAACTAACCAGAGTTTTTTTTTTGTTAAAAAAACAAACAAAAAACAAACCCAAAACCAAATATAGAATTTTAGCATTTGGGGTGTTAATATGAAAACATTTTTCTTGTGATGGAAGCGTCCCTTTGAATTGTACCTCCAATTGTATATAAAAATGTTTATAATTCAGGAGTGTGCACAATATTTGTCTTTTTGAACTTGTTGCATTGCAGACTTAGTTTCTAGTTAGCAGGGACGGGCAGTGGGCCGTTCACATCCATGCACTAGGAGACAGAGCATCCTAGATGTGAGCAGCCTGCAGCACGGATCATGGCAAGTCCTTGTCAATAATCATTTTTGTAAATAGTGTGTACACCCATGCTTTATAACCGTTTTCTGTATAATTGGTGGACCTTTAAAGGTCTCCTAAACCTACCGTGTGGCATAACATAGCATGTTTAGTGTTCATACCTTAAAAGGGTTGTTCATCTGGTAATTTTGTTTTATTTTTTTAAAGGGTAAATTTAATTAAGTGATAATCAACGTTTTCTCACCAACTCTGCTCCAACCCTTTCCAGGTCTCTTCTGGTCACTACTCCCTGGTCCCTCTAACACAGGCATGTCCAAACTCCGGCCCTCCAGATGTTGCAAAACTACAACTCCCATCATTCCTGGACAACCTACAGCTATCAACCTACAGAAGGGCATGATGGGAGTTGTAGTTCTGCAACACCTGGAGGGCCAGAGTTTGGACATGCCTGCTCTAACAGGAAGACCTCTCAGCTAACCACTGAGCACAGCGTTGGTCTGCCCAAGTTAGTGATTGGCTGAGAGGGACTAGGAAGAAGAGACGGCATGGAAGCACCAAAATAGAAGCAACAGGGAATCTGAGAGAGGATTACCACCACTTACTTTTATGCCCTTTCTGGCCCATTTAATCCTTTTGATTTAAAGCAATGAAAGGGTAAGGCTGCCTGCAGCATTTTTAATGGGATCACTGGACGGAAATATTACGGTCCTTAGAAAAATATCTCCCTACACTACTAAAACTCAAACGGAAAGCCTTCCGTATTAATAAACTGAAACTCTTAAATAGATGTAGTATGTAGGAATGTTTTGAAGAGCTCTGCTCTTTAACATATTCTTTATGTTTCTCAGTCCTTTACAGTTCATTTGAAATCTTTGCAGTCACCATGGAGATTCACAATTTTCTTTGGGGATTGCATTATGGCTTTTTTCCTCATTTTGAAACATATCATTATCATTGCTGGTAAACTGCTCTGTGGAAGTACCAGGGTTTGTGGAATGAAATAAACTCTCACCACAAACTGTCCCTTCAGAAGACCAGCTTCTTTGTGGCTCCAGCAGTTGGGTATAATTGTTTTGGTGATCACAATTATCCTTTGTGCTTGCAGTCCCATAAAAAAATTCTTCATTCAGTGAAGTTCCTTCACTGGAACTGCTGTTGTTATTCTTATTTGACATTCCGTCATCTTGAGACAAACTCTTCATACTTAGTAACACCTGAAGGTGGAAAGCTGCTGGTGCAGACTTTTTTCTTCGAGGGGGAACTGCTGGTGGAAAAGAATTATTGTTTGACATCTCCTCAAATGTAACAACAGTTTGAGTAGCAGAAGTTGCCTCATCACTCTGTTTCATTTCCTGAGATTTTACAATCTGTGAAGGTGGTGCTGTTCGTGGTTTGGGTACTGGACGTATTTTTGGAATGTCGCTATTATCTGTAGCTTTTATGTTTGCCTCTGTTTGAGGTGTCACAGAAACAATTGAGGGAGTAGAAGTACTTGTACCTGGTTGCAACTCTGTTTTCAAGACTGGAAGTGGTGCTTGATAATGCTCAATGGTCACATCCAATTTCTTAATGGGCTCAGAAGTTTCAGTCACTTGAAGTGAATATTCCAAACCTGCAGATTCTTCTTTATTTAATGTGACGTGGTTTGCATCTTTATTTGTTGGCTCATCCACGAGATCTAATGTTATCAGGTCTTCACTTCCCAAATCTGGTTTTGCTATCAGATTGACATTTAAATCAACTAAATTTACACATGGCTCAGGTTTTGGTTTGGGAGGAACTTTGGGTGGAGGTCTCAATGGTAATCCACTGTCTGAGATTTCCCCATGACCCACTGGTTTAGGAGGTTCTGCATCTGGGTGGTGAAACAGTTCCGTTTTCTGTTCTTGATTTAACTATTATAAGGAAAATAAAGAAACACTTTATTACATTTTGCATCAAGTAAAAGAAATGATTAAAGGGCATTTTCATCATTCAACCTTTACTGAACAGTCACACACTAAACAAAAACTATACAGATCGGATCAATTGAAAAATTGTGTGTTGCTGTTTCTGCCTCCTTCCGGTAATACGCTTTTAAACACAGGTTGCACTTTGTAGTTTATTTTTTTATTTTTATTATAGTATTTTAAGTGGAAGCAAGACATTTCAGGTCTGTAAACAGGAATTTACCAATCTACACATCATTAGGAAACCCACAGGAACACATTTATAAAAAAAGAATAGGCCTTGTCCCCCATAGGGACCAATCATAGTGCAGCTTTTATTTTTTATATTTTAATTTTAAAAACAAAAGCTGCACTACTATTAGTTGTTAAGGACAAAATAACAAAGTAATCAGTAAATATTATAAAATGATCACACTTTAATCTAGGCAAACACTATTTTAATAAAAAAAATGACTAAAGTGCAACTTTTATTAAAGAAAAACACGTAGATTTTTTTCTAATGCTCGTCCGTATTTGTAAACCGCATAATATATATCACTCTGTTTGCTGTCAATCCTCTTACAGGACACTTTAATGCAGAGTAACTAGCTCTAGTTTGGGTCTGATGATGTATCACTTGACCCTTTGCCTGACTTAGGCCCTATTCACACGTCCGCAATGTTCATCCGCACCCGTTCCGCAAATCTGCGGAACAGGTGCGGACTTATTCATTTTGAATGGGGACGTGATGGATGCGTAGCGCGCCGCAGATCTTCCAGCCGGCGGCTCCGCAATAATATAGAGCATGTCCTATTCTTGCCCGCAATTGCAGACAAGTATAGGCATCTCTATAGGGCTGGTGGCAAGGTGTGTTGCAGATCCGCAACACACTACGGACATGTGAATAGGGCCTCAGTCCCAAGGGCTGTTTCACATGAGCGAGTCCATTGCTTCTCTGTACTGTATGCCTCTGTTCTGGACTAGCAGGAGCGCAGGGCATTAGCATGATTTATAATGCTGTATGCCTCTGCTTGACCCTACTTCTATAGGATCATAATGACATAAAGCCGTCAGTATGATCCTGTAGCAGTAAGGTCATGCAGAGGCATACAGCATTAAAAAACCGTATAATGCCCTGCTCTCCGAGCCTTAAGGTGTTTGCTGTGTCTGGCAGAAGTTTATCTATGAGGCTTACACTAAGACTTTTATAGGCTTGCACAGGAGGGCTGACTACTGTGCACACAACAGATACTGTAGGACTCAGTCAAGACCTTGTGTTACATGATACAATGGTGGGCACAAACAGTAACTATTATTCTGCAAGTAAACAGCTGGGAAAGGGAATTGACCGCAGTAGCCGACCAAAAACGTGGGCACCATTAACAAAAAATCCTGGAGTGCTTCTTTAAAATTAAAAATATTAATTCTGATCTAATTGACCCTATCAGTATAGGACAGATATAGGATCCTATATATTGCCCCCATCAATTCAGCCACTCAGTATCTCTTTCAGATTACTTGCTGCCTATTCGCTAACAAAATATAAACCCTACTGGGGTCATTTACTAAATTATATACACTAGTTTTCTGGCATATATCTGTTGCAGATTGTGGTGCAAAGGTTATGTGCAGCACAATCTGACTTTTCCCCCTCATGCCACGTCTAAAATAAGGGGACATGGCATGGGTGGGCCTGCAGGCCTGTCCCATTCATAATTTATGACGTCAGTCTTAATAAATGACACCTTATGTGTCTTAACATCATTAAAATAGTATAGGTGCGTCCTCAGGTGTACAGCAGGGTAAATTATAAGCGCCTCAATGGTTACAGGTAACCCTGTATTTCCTAACATTCCTATAGGCTGCCCTCTAATGTGTTTTGCTCATTACTGAGCTTGTCAAAAAGACTGATATTTTATACTATAATATTCAAGGTCTTAGTGTAAAAGGGGTTGTCCAGGTTCAGAGCTGAACCTATACATAACCTCTTCTTCAATCATTTTGCATGTCTGAGTGGAGCATCGGAGCACTTCTGGTCTGTTTCCTTCACTGCCGGTCACGCCCCAGGCCTACATGAGTATGCTAGGTTGAAGACATCTGCCTAGCATTGATCCCCGTTTTAGAGCCTAGGGCAGCGCTATACACCACCCATTTGTGCCGCTGACGTCCCTGGGATCACTGCTAGGTGGAAGCCTACGCCTAGAATAGTGAGGATGTAAACAAAACAGACCTTGCCCTACTCTGTCTGAACCCAGACAACCCCTTTAATGATGGTGGTGGTAAGGAATCAGAGGATGATCGGAGGAGAAATAAAATAAAACCGCATCACTAACTAAAATCACTAAAGCTGATACTCAACTAGACCCTTGTGCATCCAGTGTGCTGCTGCACAGTATGGTGAGCCACACAGTTCAGTATTATGGAAATATTTTCCACTACAAGTAGTAAAACATCCGATGGGGCATACAACTGATATTTTTTTCTCTCAGATTCATATTTAATCCAGCAAGAAAAACTCTGATATCAAAAGTATGTGCAGGCTGTAAATAGACATGTTGATAAGGCCTCAGTGCAGTCTATTAGTGATCCCTGTTCCCAATCTTGCCAACCTCCACAATCTGGGAAGATTGGAGAAATACAGATGTTCCCCTATAATAGGGTTACCTGGACACATTTTAGTTGCAAATCCTGCAAATAAGCACCAAGATCCACATGTATAACGTGGATTTCACCCTTTCACATTGAAGGAAGTGAAATACAATGTTGAAAATGAGCAGGAAAAATTTAACATGCTGTTAAAAACCTGCAAGTCAATTGTCACATACAAAATCCCTGCAGCTTGTATATTTAAGAACAGCAAAGATCTTAAAAATAGTAAGGAGTAGGATGTGCCCTACAACGTACATCGTAGTGCATGGAGCAGGCTCACATACTGAGCCTGCTCCATGTACTGCAGGTGTCAGCTGTCTAGTACAGCTGGCACCCAGCCTCAATGACTGGGATCAAAGATGTTGCTGTTTCCGGTCATTTAAAGGGGTTGTCCAAGTTATATTTATTGATGACCTATCCTCAGGATAGGTCATCAATATCAGATCGGCGGGGGTCCGACACCCGGCACCCCCGCCGATCAGCTGTTTGAAGAGGAGGCGAGCGCCGTGCTAGCGCTGCCTCCTCTTCACTGTTTACCTACCCGCCGTTGCATCTGCAGCGGTGAGCAGGTGTAATTACACCCAAGCCGTTCCATTTATTTCAATGGGACGGCTCGTTCCTATACAAGTGTATACTACAGAGCCGTCCCATTGAAATGAATTGAACGGCTTCGGTGTAATCACACCTGCTAACCGCTGCAGATGCAACGGCGAGTAGGTAAACAATAAAGAGGAGGCAGCGCTGGCACGGCGCTCGCCTTCTCTTCAAACAGCTGATCGGCGGGGGTGCCGGGTGTCGGACCCCCGCCGATCTGATATTGATGACCTATCCTGAGGATAGATCATCAATAAATATAACTTGGACAACCCCTTTAAGCTCTAAGATTCTGCAATTAATTGCGACCACGGCATCTGAGGTGGCTTTCCCCAAGAGCGCTGCGCTCCCAAGGCAGGAACACCGAGATTGAGAGACACACTAAATTGCTGTGGTAGCCTTGAGCCTCCTAGAGGCTAGCAGTTTTACCACAGTGATGTTCCTATAGAGCCCTGCTCCATAGAAACATACAAAATATCCCATAGACTGTGATGGTAAATCACTATAGTCTACTGGAGAAACAGTCAAACGATATTCAAGTCCCCTAGATGGGACTATTAAAATATAAAAGTATTTTTTCTGCACAGTGAAAACCATAACAGAAAAAGAAAACATCATACGTATGTTGAGTTACGTTGCCCAAAAATGGTGGTAATAAAAAGAACGGTTCGTCCTGCAAAAAAAAACACAAGCCCTCCTATCTCTGTAGACAGAAATATAAAAAAAGTTATGGCCGACAGAAAATGCAAATAAAATTTAGATTTTTTTTCTTCAAAAGGTTGTTATTTTTTCAAAAGTGGGAAAATAAAATAAAAATTACATAAATTTGGTATTGTTGTAATCGTACTGACCTGCAGAGTAAGGTCACCATGTCATTTTTAGCGCACAGTGAATATCGCAAAAACAAAACCAAAAAAACCTTGGAAGAATTGTAATTTTTTTCCAATTTCACCTCACAAACAATTTTTATCTCTTTTTCCAATACAAGCTATGCTGCACCAATGTATTGATAAAACTAGAATCCTCTTTTACTATAACATGACTTACTTCAGTATTTACAGTGGTTCTTTGATTTGCAACTGGTCGAGAACTAGGAGCCTTTGGAGGAGGTCTATGTGGGACCAGCACTGCCTCCGCATCTATTGAGCGACCATGTGGCACCCTGAGGGATATCAATTTGGGTTCTGCTTTAGGAAAACTCTGATTGCGATGCAGTCCAGTTTTTACATCTTCATCTTGTTTTTCTGAAATAAGCAAAAACTTCCATTAGATATTGGCCATCCTCCAGGCTCAATCCAATATACACTTTCAAAGGTTCATCTCCGGCGCTCCCACAGAGAATGAATGGCGTGGCAGTGCTCATGCACGACTTGCTGCTCCATCAGAACAGGGAAACAGGACCCCCATTCTCGTGATTGGTGGAGGGGTGTATGTAAGATGTCTAACCATGCTATTCTTGGGGAATTTTCCCACCAAAATGGCTTCAATATGATCCACAGGGATGATCATAATCCCATGAGAATACTTCCTATAATTCTGGGATCCTGACATTGAGGCAGTCATAGAAATAAACAGAAAAACTGACTTCCTTTCCACACATAACACGCCATTTCAGTTGGAGAGTCAGTCAGTCACATGACATAGCTGGGGATCATGAGGGAGACCCCAATTTACAAATGAGATGATTACTAGAGATGAGCAAAAATAGGAAAATTAGATTCGGCTGCTCCGCCAAATTTTACAAAAAAAAATTTGCTTAGTGGCGAATTACTTTGTCACAAAGCGCATCTGATGTACATGACATGGTGTAAACTAAAAAAAAAAAAAAAAAAAAAAAAAAAAAAAAATCAAACTTAGATGATCCATTTGCTCGGGAAGGTCCGGTCACCACCATCTTGCTTGAAGATCTGTCGCGAAACCTCGTGTGGCCCGACATGACATCATCACACTGACCGGCGTGGTGACGTCATACATCGCTTAGCACGAGATTTTCACCCAAGATCTTCAAGCAAAATGGTGGTAGCCCCCCTGTAGTGAGCAAATGGAGCAAGTAAGTATGATTTATTTATTTTTTTTGCAGTATTTTATGTTAAATCGATTCGCTACCATGAAGCATGAGGAAATTTGGCTTGGATTAATCCTGAAATTTGGATCGAAGACTTCAATTCACTCAACACTAAAGATTACCTCACCTGCTCTGACATCACCCAGTGCTCTTCTGCTATTGCACCACACCCCTCTACATGCACTCTGCACATAATACACAATGCTCCCTGGTCTATTTTACCCTCATTTATTTGCAAAAGAAATCAGGGAAAGTAGCTGAAAGGAAGATGAGAGCTCAGTAAAGCGTGCAGAGTACATGACTTATGTCCTTAAAGGGGACCTGTCACCTCTCCTCTCCTAAGTGACTACTTGCATTGCCCATGAAACAACAATTAAGGAGAATCTTGGACTGTCTAGTGTCATTCCTCTATTATTCCTACTATGAACTTATGAATAAGTTGCCAGCTTGGGGCTAATATTACCCCTTGTCAAAAAGAGGTGTCACAGTCCGGCACTGGCAGCACTGACTGAACAGTCTCCCACTGTGCAGGGACACACACGTAACTAGTAACACCCAGTTGTACCTTTAGTCACAAACTTCTAGTACAAATAATTGAGGAAGGGTACAACAATGAATCATACAAATAGATGCTCCAGACTCCAGAGTGATCATTTCATGGGGTATGCAAATATTTACTAAGACATAAGGAGTGGTGACAGGTCATTTTAAAAATTAACAAGGCTTTGCTGCATGCTGGCCTTGAGGAAAAAAATTAAAAATAAATGACATTCGGCCTCATACTTTTATGCTTAACATGTAATAGAAAAATTAGTGTGCAAATCGGATCACACAAAAATGTAAAAACCAGTGTGCAAAAATCTGTTTGGCAAAATATATACTAAAATATGCAAATACAGTAGGTCTTTTACAGTACATATATAGTATTAGCTACAAAATACATTCACCTCTTCCTGACTCCATGAGCCATTTAATGGTTTCCTCTGCTTCTTGTGCTGTCGTAGTTTTAATCTGCTTCACATTATAAGGTTTACTAATCCCAGATCTGTCTTTTGGCTAAGAACAAAATGTGAAATATTTAGTGGCTGAAATTAATAATAGTAGTTATAGTAGTGATAATTGTCTTCACTTAGTTGAAAAGTGCATCAAATAAGATTTAAGACATTAGATAGCCGCCGGCCTAACACTTGTTCGCCTGACATCTCTCCCTTGACTCCCCTCTCATGCACATGCATGCTCAGCCAGGTGCATGTATTCTCAGCAGGGAGAGTAGAGTTACGTCTCTGCTGGATGACCCACAACTTATTTGCCTAGAACAAAAGGATCAGGCATGTTGATATTCAACAAATAGATCTTTCTCTTCCCAAACATCTGCCATTGGGTAAGAATTGTGAGGCCCCCTTACACATTAAAGGGTTTCTGTCACCAGATTTAACCCTATTAAACTGGCTGACACTAGCAATGTGCTAATGTCAGCAGACCCTAACTCTCCTAATCTTATGCTTCTGGATGCCCCCGCTACTGCACAATTTTAACGTTTATAATATGCTAATTAGCCTCTAGGAAAAGTGGGGGCTTTGCTCCTGCTCCTAGAGGCTCCGTTCGCCCACCTCAAGTCACGCCCTGCTGTCCTTGATTGACAGGGCCAGCGTTCGTCTTCTCAGGCCGGCTCTGTAAGCTGGATAAATCTCGCGCATGCGCAGTCCCAGCACACAGGGCCGGCAGGAGGAGACGAGTGCTGCCTGGCCCTATCAATTTTCCGTTCTTCTGATCCATCAGAAGAACAGAAAAAAATTATGATAATAAGATTGAGCCACTTCTGTCTGAGGTCAGGTTTATTTAGACTGAAAAAAAAAGTCCCAAAAAGGGGAGGGAGAGATGTCATTTGCTGAGGCGGCCCTACCAGCCATTGTTACAGCTATTCATGCTGACAGAATCCCCCTTAAAGTTTTCAGTCTCCCTTTGGATTGTGGTTATTAAATTACTGACTGACAATTAAGACTCACAGGATGATGCGGAGAACCAGGGAGAAGCTTAACTGATTGCTGAACAGGCGTCGGAATGCTGTTTTCTGCAAAAATAATTTCAACAATGTTAGGGTTAGTTCACAAGAGAAAAAAAGAAAACTGTTGCAGAGTCAGCTTCAAAATTTCACGTGGTTTTTAATACTATTTCAATGGGAACTGTGAATGTGGATTCGCTACCGAATCCATACCAAGAACGAACACATCACTTTTTTCAGCACTGCATTTTTAACATGGAAAAACACTGTAAATTACCACGTGATTTTCCCACTTAAATGTTAGGCAGAGAACCTGTGCCAAACTAAATGTCAAAAAACTCTGTATGAACTCAGCCGTGCCATACCAAAACTCTCCCTCTCTGACTGGTACTTTAAAAAACATGGTATGGTATTTTTTCTTATGGTGATTCTCTGTATAGAAAAGCATGGTTTTGTCAGCTTTCCTACGCAGTTCATAAAAAGGTATACTGACACATCCTGTGCAGTAGGCCACACGGATACTCTTTGGGCCTCCTTCAGGTGAATGGTGCCCTAAGAATATGTTAATGTATACATTCGGTAGGGCTGGGTGATGATGGTAAAAAAAATAATCTCATATTTTTGCTTTATGGAAAATTTTGATTATAATCAAATTTTTTTTTTTTGCAAAATTAACTATAAAACATGTCCAACTTCACCCATAACTGATAGTTATTTTACAGTATCCGCTGGGAGGCTTTAGGCGCCCCTCCTGCCACATCCTCCTCCTATAAACTTCCCACAGTCACTTCACCTGACTGTACCCCTATTTCCTCATAGTCATTTCAGACTTCTACATCCCCATAGTCTCTGCACAACTCTATAATCTCCATAGTCACTATACGTCACATTAAAATCACTTCTCTTCCCACCCTTTCCCCATGAAAATGGTCCAGGGCAGTGAATACTATAGATTACACAAGACCTGGGGACCTTCTGAGTGACAAAGTATATTTTGTCAATATTTTTTCAATCTTTGCCTCAGGCAGCAAGAAGGCTATGTGCTCCTCTGCCCCTGGCCACAAAGCATTGAGGGAAAGGGGGCCCAAGCTGACCACCAGGGTAATCAGTAATGACACTGGTTGGACATGCTGAGCCTTATAACATATTTTTCGCTTTATAAGACGCACCTCATGATAAGACGCACCTACTTCAGAGGAGGAAAAAGGGGAAAAAAATAATTTGAACTAAAAGGTGGGCCAAAACATTTTATCTGAGGATGACACTGTTATTAGGGATATGTAGATGACACACTGTTATAACTGTGAATGGCGCACTATTATGGGGATCTGTGAATGGCGCACTATTATGGGGATCTGTGAATGACGCACTGTTATGGGGGATCTGTGGAAGACACTGTTATGAGGGAACTGTGAACTGTGAATGACACGGTTATGAGATTATAATGCCCATCATCCTAAAGAATACACTGAGCTACTTTACACATTGGTGTATTTTCAAGGATGAGGGGTTATAGTCATATTTAATATAAACACAGTCCAGGGACTGTTCTGTAATTGTTATATGACTATAACCCCCCCCTCCCCCATGTACTCATGTACTGCAGTATATGAGTGGATACCTATGGTTGAGGGGGGTTATAGTCATTTATGATACACTTTTTTAGCCCCTGAGATGGACTCACCCAGGGACTAGATCCAAAACCGCCGTACACAGCAGGAGCAGAGCTGGTACGGCGGGATATAGCAAGTAGGCTGATTGGTGGAGGTGTGGGTAGCAAGATACACTCTCCACCAATCAGCTGAATGAAGCGTGGGCTGGCGTCAGCAGAGCGCAGTAAGTGAAGCCGCCAGCCGTCCAACGGTGACCTCAGCAGCAAGTGGGTAAGATGGATGTGCGGGCTGGCGGCATACAGAGCGCAGTAGGTAAAGCCACCTGCCCGCCCGACTCTTAACTATCCGTGGGGGAGATCAATGGATGTGCGGGCTGGCGGCATACAGAGCACAGTAAGTGAAGCCGCCAGCCCGCCCGACTCTTTACTATGCATGGGGGAGATCAATGGACATGCGCGTTGGCGGCATACAGAGCACAGTAAGCCGCCAGCCTGCCCGTAGTGCAGACTTAAAGAAGAGCAGGTCAGCCCGCACAACAGTTTAAAGGCAGGCTCAGGAGCTGTTAATGAGAGCTCCTGAGCCATCTTATTGCGTCATGTTCGTTTTATAAGACGCAGTGACTTTTCACCCCCACTTTGGTGGGAAAAAAAGTGCGTCTTATAAAACGAAAAATACGGTAGTTCTCTGCCATACTCTCTACCAATACAGTCCTGTGGTAATCAGTAATGAGAGGCAGCCATAAGGATTGATTCATATATCCACTCTGCAGCGTGTTCTGTCTATTGCATTTGGCTCCATATATAAGGCTACTTTCACACTAGCGTTAAAGTTTTCCGGTATTGAGTTCCGTCCTAGGGGCTCAATACCAGAAAAAAAAAAATAAATCGCTTCCATTTTGTCCCCATTCATTGTCAATGGGAATAAAACGTAAAGGAACATAACGGAATGCTCCAAAATGCATTCAATTCCGTTCTTATACCGGAGAGCAAACCGTAACATGCTGCGGTTTTCTTTCCATCCTGGGATGTGGAGCAAGACCCCCAATGCAAGTCAATGGGGACGGATCAGTTTTCTTTGGCACAATCTGCCACAATAGAAAACGGATCCGTCCCCCATTGACTTTCAATAGAGTTAATGATGGATCCGTCCTTGTGATGTTAAAACTATGTTAAATATGTTAAATATAACTGGATCCGTTCAAACGGATGCAGACGGTTGTATTATCAGTAATGGAAGCGTTTTTGCTGAACCCTGCCGGATCCAGCAAAGACGCTAGTGTTAAAGTAGCCTAATACATACGGCATGAAAGTAACTACAGAGGGTTCACTGCACGGTGCAAGCCGCTCATAAGCCTCAAGAATAAGAAGGCTAGATTGGACTTTGCTAAAAAAAAAAAAACATCTTAAAACTAGCACACTCCTGGAAGAACATTCTTTGGACAGATGAAACCAAGATCAACCTCTACCAGAATGATGGAAAGAAAAAAGTATGGTGAAGGCATGGTACAGCTCATGATCCAAAGCATACCACATCATCTGTAAACATGGCGGAGGCAGTGTGATGGCTTGGGCCTGCATGACTGACAGTGGCACTGGGTCCCTAGTGTTCATTGATGATGTGACACAGGACAGAAGCAGCCGGATGAATTCTGGGGGTTTCAGAGACATACTGTGTGCTCAAATGCAGCCAAACTGATTGGTCGGCGTTTCAGAATACAGATGGACGATGACCCAAAACATAAAGCCAAAGCAACCCAGGAGTTTATTAAAGCAAAGAAGTGGAATATTCTAGAATGGCCGAGTCAGTCACCTGATCTGAACCCAATAGAGCATTTCACTTGTTAAAGACTAAACTTCAGAGCGAAAGGCCCAGAAACAAACAGCAACTGAAAACCGCTGCAGTAAAGGCCGGGCCGAGCATTAAAAAGGAGGAAACGCAGCGTCTGGTGATGTCCATGAGTTCAAGACTTCAGGCAGTCATTGCCAACAGAGGGTTTTCAACCAAGTATTAGAAATTAACATTTTATTTACAATTAATTTGTCTGATTACTTTTCGGCCTCTGTCCAAATGACGAGCAAGAATTTGTCAGAAAGGAATGCTTCCTACCCGACAATCACCTGCTTCATCAGACCATATAAATATGTGCTAGAAACTCCTGCCAGAAACGTGGCAGGCACCATTTTGCAAAATTTAACTTGGCAATTCAGCAAGAAACGGACATCCCTAGCCTCAAAACAGGTGAATTAATTTGATTTATCGTTATGCATAGAGCTCTGACGTAGTTTGCACAGAGCCTAACACACAAACCAACAGGAAATATGGGGCAGAGACATTTGTCCAGATGACAGCAAATTGCACAAAGGACTGTGTAAGGAATGTTTGAATGGCCTCTTTTTTTATTTTGATGTTGTACAAGTATCCAATAATTTCAGTACACTATAGTATGGCTGATTTGGTATTTCATAATTCAGATAATTACAAAATAATACATTTATATTCATTTCAATTTGTGCCACATAATTATATAAAGCTCCCTTACTTGGAGGTGGTGGTCTCTGTGGTGGACGTGAACGAGGCCTGGCGGGAACAGATAGTGACCTGCTAGGGGAGCGTGAGCGCACTTCTCCAATATCCTGGAGCTCCTTTTTTAAAGCCGATATCTCTGCATCTTTAAAAAAAATAAAAAATAAACAAAAAATAAAATAAATTTATATATATATATATATATATATATATATATATATATAAAAACAGAAAAATAAGGCAGCACTCCATACATAAAAAATAATATCTCTCCTTTATTCACCCATGTGGGCAGTACGACGTTTCGGCTCCAAACAACTGAGCCTTTCTCAAGCAATGTTTAGGACCATGTGCAGCAGATTTATAGGTACATCAATTAAACCGTGATTGCAAAACAGTTAGATAAAAACAGTGTACAAATATATATATATATATATATATATATATATATATATATATATATATATTTGGGACTGGCTGGTCCCGGTGAGGCGCTGGTCCCGGCGAGGCGCTGCACCCGGTTCTGAGTATTGATACAGTGCTGCCATTTTTTCTATACGTGTGTGTGTGTGTGTATATATATATATATATATATATATATATATATTCTACATTTTTCTCAATAATTTTTGCCAACTTAATCGGGAAAGCTGGTTAAGAATTTAATTACATGAGGATGAGATATACTTGGTGGAAGATGGCGGTATGGTGAGAGGCAGGAATATCTGCACTTAGTAGTCATGGATGGTCATACAGAATGAAAGTGTGACAAAAGGTGTAGTTTGTGCGGTGAGGTAGGCTTGATAAAAAAATGTGGTATTCATAACCATATAAAACCGACAATTAACCATTAGTTTTTTTCACTTTTTCTTGTTAATATTCTCCTCACCATAAGCAGCCACTTCTATTTTGCTTACGAGTTTCCGTTATGCTTTAACATACTTATACAGTAAAGAATGAACTGAATGTGATATCTAATCAGATATTTGGGCTTATAACTTTTCCTAAAATATGGCATAATATTTTCTATGTATAATGCCAAGTATCAATAGGAGTATAATGGTGAATTGTCTGTAAGAAGTTGTCTGCCCATGTGTCCTATTAGAGCATGTGGATATCATAGAGGGGAGGGAAGTCCCCTGCTAAGGACACCCCTGCCATCTATGTGTCACTGGCAAGCTAACATAGGTTAACAACACTAGACATTCCAGTCATTGTAGAGTTCCAGAAATAAAACATTAGGGCAAGGCTTTAGGCCGGCTTCACACGTTCGTTTAACATGAACGTGAACTGTCCATGGAACCTGGGCTGGATTCCTGCTTACAGCCGAAGCGCACGGCGTCATTGGTTGCTATGACGCCGTGCTTTTCCTGCCGCCGCAGCTGTAAAGTAATACACTGGTATGACCTATATGAGTGTATTACTGTATTGCAGCGTCGGCAGGGAGCGCACGGAGTCATAGCAACCAATGACTCTGTGCGCTCCGGCTCTAAGCAGGAATCCAGCGCAGGTTACATCAGACAGTTCCCGTCCGTGTTAAACGGACATGTGAAGCCAGCCTTAGACAGGAACCTGTGCTTCCCAGTGACAGTTTGATGCTTCTTCTTGTATGTACCATTTCCATAAAACACAAGGGCAGAAACACTACAAAACTAATCTACTTCATACCAGGGGTGTACAATTACATCCTTTGAAGCAAAGAGTTAACTTGCAGTCTATATACCTCTAAACGAGTGTGATTTCTTTGGACTAGCACTAGCCGCTTTACTTGATCCTGCGGCTTGTGCTGTACAAAGCTGTTTATTCCCATGGGACACATCATCAGCTGCTGATTTGTCAGTCACAAGGTGGGGAGGAATCATGTAATCCGAATCATCATCCAATATGTCCCCTGCAGAGAGAACGAGAGAAGCAAGGAATGTGAGGAATTGGAGACATCTGGAGCCTTATGTGCTGCATGAGCAAAAGCTGAAGGGAATTGCATGTATTGCAGAGAAGTGGAATATTATTATTATTTATTATTATTATTAGAAAGTGCCATTTTTCACCTTAAGGACCAGGCCGTTTTTTTTGGAAACTTGACGTGTTACTTTATGTGGTAATACCTTTGGAACGCTTTTTTAACATCAGATAATTTTTATTATTTTCATATAAATTACATACATATTTGAAATACAAGTATAATTATTAATAAAGCAAAAAATGTTCAAACCCAACTCGGGTAGCAATTTATACATAAAATGAGAGGAAGAAAAAAAAATAATAATAATAAATAAATAAGGGACAACTGCATATATATATGTAAGAAACTATTCTCCCCCCCCCCCTCAAACCGCATCCAGTCTGATGTGATATTTAGACCTTTATCATTCTCTTAATTTACAGTACCAGTGTTTGTATCAATAAAGAAGTTTGACAGCCATGTTATGTTTTTTCCCTTTTCCTCTGAACCCCTTATCCTAAAGTGATACTCCTCACATTCGGAATCAAAAGCCGCCTAGATGGTAACCCTGGCTTTGCTACCCACAATCCCCAGATAGATTCAAATTTCTTAAAGGTACCTCTCTTGGTATATATTCCTTTCTCCATACCTTTGGAACACTTTTACTTATCAAAACCATTCTGAGATTGTTTTCTCGCGATACATTGTACTTTATGATAGTGAAAAATTTTCAAAATTTAAATTTAAAAAAATCCTAAATTTACAGAAAATTTTGAAAAATTTGAAATTTTCAAAATTTGAATTTATCTGCTTTTAAGACAGATAGTGATACATCGTAAAAGAGTTATTACTTTACATTTCCCATATGTCCACTTTCATGTTTGCATCATTTTGTAAGTGTAGTTGTATAAGGCTTAGAATTTTAAAAGCAAATTTAAGAAAATTTCCGAAACCCACTTTTTAAGGACCAGTTTAGTTATGAACAGATTTTACAAACTTTGTTAACCCTTTAGGTGTTCCACAATAATTTCACTTTTTTTGAAGATTCTCCATTTTAATTAATTTTTTCCTGTAACACATCAAGGGTTAACAGCCGAATAAAACACATTATTTATTACCCAGATTCTGTAGTTTACAGAAACACCTCAAATGTGGTCGTAAACTGCTATACAGGCACACAGCAGTGCACAGAAGGAAAGGAGCGCCATATAGATTTTGGAGGGCAGATTTCACTGGGATAATTTTAAGTTGTCATATGACATTTAAAGACACCCTGGTGCAGTAAAAACTCCAAAAAAGGGACCCCATTTTGGAAGTTATAGAATAAGGTGACACTTTTATTGGTACTATTTTGTGGTATATATGACTTTAGATTGCAAAATGGCTGTTCTGGCAAAGTTTTTATTTTTTTGTATTTTTTACAGTGTTCATCTGACAGGTTAGATCATGTGCTATTTTTATAGAGCATGTTGTTATGGAGGCGACGATATTAAATATGCCATATGTTTTTGTGTCTGCTTTTTCTGAAAACCATATTTTTATTTTTTGGGCGATCATCTTAAGAAGGGCTAAGTTTTTGCGTCATGAAGTGAAGATTTGATTGGTACTATTTTGGGGTACGTGCTACTTTTTGATCGTATGGTATTACACTTTTTATGATGTATGGTGACAAAAAATTGATTTTTTTTTTTTTTTTACGGTTTTCACCTGACAGGGCAAATTATGTGATTTTATTATAGCAGGTTGTTACGAATGTGGCAATATCTAATGTCATTTTTTTTAAAAATATATATATTTTGGTTTTAAACAATAAAAGCATTTTTGAAACCAAAAAAATTATGTTTTTTAGGTCTCCATTTTCTGAAAGCCATATCTTTTTATTCTATTTTTGTGGCCGATTGTCTTATGTAGGGTCTCACTTTTTGTGGGATGAGATGACGGTTTGGTATTATTTTTGGGTACATATGACTTTTTGATTGCTTGGTATTACATTTTTTGTGATGAAAGGCAAGAAAAAAAATATTTTTTTTTTAGCACAGTTTTTATTTTCTTTACGGTGTTGACCAGACGGGGTAGATCATGTGATATTGTTATAGAGCAGGTTGTTACGGATGCAGGGATACATAATATGTATGTTTTTTATGTCTCTTTTTGGAAAAAGGGGCTTTTTTTAATTGAAACTAATTTTTTTATTGTTAAAAACACTAATTTCATTTTTATTATTTTTTATTTTTGTTCCACTATAGGACATCAACATTACAGGGTCTAATCCCTGTTTCAATGCAGCACAATACATCTGTATTGTACTACATTGACTATCAGTGTATTACACAGTGTAATACACTGATAGTTTGCCTATGAGACCCAGTCTGGGGGCTGGGCCTCAGAGTTCCATAGATGACGGGCCCCAAGGCCTTTGAAAGTCTTGTGGCTGCCATGGCAATCATCAGGTCCGAGTCACCGCAGAGTGGGGACCAGATGGATGAGGAGACGGAGCAAAAACCTCCCATATGCTGCAGTCAGAGCTGACCGCAGCATATGAGGGGTTAATCCACCGGCATCATCACCGATTCTGGTGGATGCAGCAGGGGTCCGGCTGTCAGTAACAGCCATATCCCTGCCGCTGATCACAGCACCGCACAAAGGGCAACAGAAGGACAGCAGGACGAGGATGCTCGTCCTGAGGCACAAAGTACCGGCCATTTTGGATAAGCATTCTCGTCCTGGGTCCTTAAGGGGTTAATTCCATGGCACTGTACATCTAAGAGGGGTAAATACATTGTAGAAAACAAACGAACAATGAGCCGTCCATAATGATACCTTCCCCTTGACTCCAAAGCACAGAATGAGAAAGAATTTAAATTAAGAAACTGCAATTTTTTCAGAATCCTCTCTCACAAATGAAGAACAAAGAATTAGAAAAAAGGAGCTGTGGCGCCGCTACAAGAAGAGGAGCAGTCTTATTCTTAAAGACAACTTGGCTTTATTGATGAATAGACAATGCATTTTGGGGTCAAACAGACCCCTTCTTCAGGTCAAAACATCAAGTTTGAAACACGTGTATTCATCAATAAAGACAAGTTATCTTCAAGAATAAGACCGTCTGCTCCTCTTCTTGCAGCACCGCCACAGCTCCCTTTTCAAGTTCTTTGTTCTTCAACAAGTGTAGCAGAATTAAGTGCCAGTGGGAGGGCGTTCAGCAGCAAGAACTTGTTTCAATATATGCAAGTGGGGTTTGTTGGGCATATAGCACAACGCTTTCAGGTGAGCGGCTTTCCCTGTCCCGTAACCCCCCTTTACATCTCGGTACAGCACATGTGGCTCTCGTTTATTTTTCCTAATAGCTTCTCTTCTAAATCTGCTCAGCTCCACCTGCTCTATAACATGCTGCCCAGGGGCATAGCTAACGGCTCATGGGCCCTGGTGCAAGAGTTCAGCTTGGGCCCCTTCCCTCAGTGCTTTGTGTGTCTTCTTATGTGGCACAAGGGTCTTTGGGCACCCTCAGGCTTCCGGGCCCAGTAGCGACTGCTACTTCTGCACCCCATATAGCTACGCCCATGATGCTGCCTATATATCACACATCTTGCTTCAAGTGGCAGGTTACCTTTAAATTGCGGGTGGACAGGACATAGATCCTATAGGGAAATTTCCCGGTGGGTGGAGGCCCATGGGACCTCACGAGCCGTCCTCACAGCTGCTGGCTCACTACATAACGATTTGTTATGTATTAATTATGTATTATGTCTAGGGTTGCCACCTTTCCCAACAAAAAATACTGGCCAAGTTAATCCACACCCCAAAGGGTGTGTGGTTGTGGAGCGTGGCTTAACACGGTGTGTTAAGTCGCTATCATACTGTGGCTCCTAATAATATTAATGCCTCCATTAGTTCTGCCCAGAATTATTAATGCCCCCATTAGTGCTGCCCAGAATTATTAATGCCCCCATTAGTGCTGCCCAGAATTAATAATTCCCCCATTAGTGCCGCCCAGAATTAATAATGCTCTCATTAGAGCCCCCAGTAATAGTAATGTCCCCAATAGCGCCCCCCAGAATTAATATTGTCGACATTAGTTCCCCCAGTAATTTTAATGCCCCCATTAGTGCCCGCCAGTAAAATTAAAATGCCCCATTAGTGCCCCCCAGTAAAAATAATGCCCCCATTAGTGCTCTCCTATAAGAATAATGCCACCTATTAGTGCCCCCAGTTAGAATAATTCCCCTATTAGTGCTCCCAGTTAGAATAATGCAAAACAACAAACAAAAAAACGACTCACCTTCTCCATTTGCTCACGCCGCTGTAAACGCTCTCTGCTGACTGGCAGCTCAGGACAGGACCTGCGGTCCAGCGTGATGACGTCTCACAGGTCCTGTCCTGAGCTTCCAGTGAACCGCGCAAGCAAATGGAGGAGGTGAGAGCTTTTTTTTTTTAAATTAACATGGGGGGGGGGGGATGGGTAGAGGGAGGTAAAGGCTGCACTAACGAGCACTCCACAGTAAAAGCGCTCATTAATAACAGTCCTTGTCGGAAATGTTAATTGCCGGTAGAAAAAAAATTACTGGCACTGGCAGGGCCACTAAAATACAGACCTTGCCGGTGAGATACCGGCCGGGTGGCAACCCTAATTACCGTATGTATTATTTGTATGTATGTACTTATGCCCCCGGCTGGCATCCACAGGTCCCCTATTGCCAGTGATACTGTTGAATACTGCGAATGTGGGCAGCAATATTTTATGCTGCACTGCGGTATTTGGTTCTGCTGCGGCAGTATTTTGTGCTGCACTACGGTACTGAAAGCCCTGCCCTACTTGTGTTGTCCATGCCTTCTGTCAATCTGGATCTGCCTACAAGATGGGACCACTTTTAGATTTGTTTTCGAGGGCCACTTTAAAGGGCTAGTCTCACTTCAGCAAATGGCATTTATCATGTAGACAAAGTTAATAGAAGGAACTTACTAATGTATTGTGATTCTCCATATTGCCTCCTTTGCTGGCTGGATACATTTTTCCATCACATTGTACAGTGCACGTTTCCATTACAATCACCTATCCAACAGCGGTCTCTGTGCTTGCACACTATAGGAAAGACGCTAGCCTCTCTAGCGTCCGATACTGCAGGAGTGAACATAGAACGGCGCTTTTTCCTACAGTGTTCAAGCGCAGCCACTGCCGCTGGATTGCAGGGCGGTCATAACCATGGATACAAGCAATGTATAATGTGATGGAAAAATGAATCCAGCCAGCAAAGGAGGCACAATGGACAATGCGCAATTTTTTTTTACTTAGAATTTTTATATAACTCACTCCAGGTTTGAATTGTGAGTGTAAAAGTGGGTGTGATTAGTTATGCTAATGAGTTTCACTCCAGATTTATCATTGAGACTTTTTTAAAAAGTCGCAATCTCACTCCAGGAGGAGGGTGGAGTAGGAAAACTGGAGAAGCTTCTCTACATAAAAGTGTTATAAATGTGGCATAAGGTAAGGGTACTTTCACAATAGCGTTAAAGTTTTCCGGCATTGAGTTCTGCCCTAGGGGCTCAATACCGGAAGAATGCATTCTGAATATAAAGCATTCCGTTCAGTATGCATCAGGATGTCTTCAGTTCAGTCACTTTTACGGTATTTGGCCGGAGAAAATACCGCAGCATGCTGAGATATTTTTCCTGCCAAAATTCCGGAACACTTGCTGAAATGCCGGATTTATTTTCCACTGAATGTATTAATGCCGGATCCGGTACCAAGTGTTCCAGAAAAACGGATCCAGTTTTCCGGTCTGCACATGTGCAGACCTTTAAAAATGTGAAAAAGATAAATACCGGATCTGTTTTTGCAGGTGACACCTGAGAGACGGAGCCGGTACTTCAATGCATTTATCAAATGGATACACATCCGGAAACAAATGGTATCTGTTTCCACACGGATTTCCGGATCTGGCAGACAGTTTCGGTAACAGAACTGCCTGCCGGATTCCTCTAACGCTAATGTAAAAGTACCCTAAGCCAATGCAGACTCAAGCAAAACTGACTTCAAATATTCCTCTTATGATAAATTCCCTGCGTAGAGTCTTCTATAAGGCTGCCCTGTTCAGAAGGGCATAGGCAATGAGCATTTCAACATAATGGTGACACCGAGAAGTACAATAGCTTGCCATAGTGCAGTAGCATGGGCGGTATTCCACAAAACACATGCCATGTATTGGGGCAGAAGATGTGCCTAGTATAATAAAAATAAAGTCCTGACTTTCTTCAGAGGTGTGAAGATTGCAAAATTTGCCAATTCTGACAGATAACTTACACAAATCTTTTTGACTTGGCACATGTCTGCTCTGCTGACTGCATGAGTCGTCCCTAATGTGTATCTGAATGAGGACTAGTAAGGTAAATTATACGCTCAGATCCATATAGTAAAGTAATACATTAATAAATTCATTTAACTCACTAACCTTCTGACTCATAGTCAAGACTAGAAAAATCAAAATGTTCTTCTAAAAGAGAGGAGTTGGCATTTGGTGACAGGAGTACCATACTATTCCTATTTCTTGCAATTTCTTCCTGGAGACCCTTAAGCCAATCTTTTGTCTTTGGTCTCACTCTTACTGTTTTGCCTTGCACCTGTCAAAAAAAAATTAAGTGACACTTAACATTAGCCATGTCTGCACATGATGCAGTAGGGATCTCTAAACCGGAAATGCGGTGCCTTGAAAATCTATTCATACCCCTTGAACCTTTCAACATTTTCGTTCATATCGAAGCATACTCATGTGTTAGAATGGCTTAGTCCAGGGATGGGAAAACTGCGGCTTCTCAAGCTGTTGTAAAACTACAATTCCCACCATGCCCTGCTGTAAGCTGATAGCTGGGATGCTGGGAGTTGTAGTTTTGCAACAGCTGGAGAGCGCAGTTTGCCCATCCCTGGCTTAGTCAAACGTCCAAACCTAAATCCCATTGAGAATCTGTGGCAAGACTTGTAAACTGCTGCTCACAGACGCTCTCCATCCAATCTGACTGAGCTTGAGCTTTTTTGCAAAGAAGAATGGACAAAAGGCCTCTAGATGTGCAAAGCTGGTAGAGACATACCCCAAAAGACTTGCAGCTTGAATGGCAGTGAAAGGTGGTCCTATAAAGTATTGACTCAGGGCTGAATACAAATGCACGCCACACTTTCCAGATTTTTATTTATTAAAAAGTTTGAAAACCATGTATCATTTTCTTTTCACTTCACACATACTTGTTACTTTGTGTTTGTCTATCACATAAAATCTCATTTAAGTCTGTGGGTGTAACGTGCACTATTGTGGAAAAGTTCAAGGGGTATGAATACTTTTTCAAGGCACTGTACATATTGGCCCTATTCAAAAAAAAATATATAGTGCTTTAACAACATTTACAAAATGACAATAAAAAGAGTTAAGAATGGATATAAGTTCCTATACATAGATTACACCCTCAGGCCTCATGCACACGACCGTTTTTTTGCGGGTGTACGGGCCGTTTTTATGAGTTCCGTATACGGACCCATTCATTTCAATGGGTCCGCAAAAAAAAACGGAAGTGTTTCCGTATGCATTCCGTTTCCGTATTTCTGTTCCGTGCAAAGATAGAACATGTCCTATTATTGCCCGCAAATCACGGTCCGTGGCTCCATTCAAGTCAATGGGTCCGCAAAAAAAACGGAACACATACGGAAATGCATCCGTATGTCTTCCGTATCCGTTCCGTTTTTGCGGAACCATCTATTGAAAATTTTAAGCCCAGCCCAATTTTTTCTATGTAATTACTGTATACTGTATATGCCATACGGAAAAACGGAACGGAAGCGGAAACACAACGGATAACAAAAAGGGAACAACGGATCCGTAAAAAACGGACCGCAAAACCATACAGTCGTGTGCAATAAGCCTCAAATACAGGGTGGGCCAGGAAAACCAGGACCCGGCTTCCCGTGTGTGGTCTGTACAGGATAATAGTTATCAGGCCTCATCATCAAAACTGGATTACAGTAAAGGCAACATGCACACAAAGATATTTTCTTTCCGTGTTCGTTCCGTTTTTTTGCGGAACCAATCATTTCAACAGGTCCGCAAAAAAAAAAAACTGGAAGTTACTCTGTATGCATTCCATTTCCACAAAAAAATAGAACATGTCCTATTATTATCCGTATAACGGACAAGGATAGGACTGTTCTATTAGGGCCCAGCTGTTTCGTTCCGCAAAACAGGGAATGCACATGGGTGGCATTGGTATTTTTTGCAGACCGCAAAATACATACGGTTGTGTGCATGAGCCCTTAAAGTGTCTTGTTGCCCATAGCAGCCAATCAGAGCTCAGCTTTTATTTTACCACGGCAGTTTAAGAAATGAGCGCCATCGTATTCCACTTAAAGAACTGCGACAGCGGAGGCCTCTGCAGACACAGGCTTAAGCAAAGAAACACAGGGCTGTTATACTGGTTATGTTCTGGATGTTTCCGTTCCAGCAAAAAGCAGTCTACATAAGTTTGGGTGTTAAAAGATACCAAAAACAGACAAGCACACGTCTGTACACCTGTTGTCGTTGCATAAATCAATGACAGGATTATGAGAAGCCGAAAGAAATCAATGAAAAAAGTATTCCAGCATACTACGTCAGCAGGACATCACGTCAATGGGGAAGGGTTATGAACAATGGTGTAACCAATCAGATTCCACCTTTCATTTTTCAGAGCTGCTTTGGAAAATGAAAGGTGGAATCTGATTGGTTGCTATGGGCAAGTAAGTCAGTTCTACTTTACCCCCGTTTTGATAAATCTCCCGCAATGTGTAGTGAAATCACTCCACCTGAAGCGATACGGACACCACCTCCAGTATCACCTTTACCAGTTAAATACATCATTTTTCCATTCTCCTGTACAAACCACACAAGGGAAACTGTATTCTGCTTTTCGTGACCGTACCTAATAATGTGAAACTACATTGTATCTTCATGATGATGTGTGAAGGTGCACAATTCACTTTTGCACAGTGCAGCACTGTTTCCATTCACTTCCAGTATTGGTTAGGTTCTTTCATTAAGAACCCGGTAGAAAATAATATGGCAAACCAACCTGCCGATTCTATAAGCGTGTGCCCCGTGTGACGGCCACATTTCCCGATGCTTGTGTGAAACTGGCCTTTTACAAGTGGTTTCCTAGAAATGGTGTACAGTCCCTTTAAGAGACAAGTACGGCATATTACATTATACTTTCTGAGGCAAAGCATGAGCAGTATGAAAGAATTAATGCATAGCCCCATTATTCATTTCCAAGAAAATTGTTCTTTTGAATCCTAATCACATTTACAGCGTAGTCCTGCACAAAGAGCTGTCTTCACACAGAAAAGACATAATATATTCCAATTTGCTTTGACGTATTCAGTGCAGATTGCAAATCATAAAGACATAATTGTATTCCAGCAGCTCCCACCTTCCGCAGTTACAGTGACGAGCCTGAATGCTATTAGCTGCTTTAAGTATGGTACATTATCTTAAATGCAATTTACCTTTAAGCCATCTAGATCAAGCACTCTTAATGCCGCCCTGCTGTCTGCAAACGTAACCATCATTTGCCCTTCTATTAACCTGGTAACAGAAAAGCAGAATATGTAATCTTAGAACACACTGGCGGAGATTTATCAAAACTGGAGCAAGGGAAAACTGGCTTAGTTACCCATAGCAACCAGATCGATCCTTTAATTTTCCAAAGAAGCTCTGTAAAAATGAAAGGTGGAATCTGATTGGTTGCCGTGAGCAACTAAGCCAGTTTTCCTTTACACCAGTTTTTATAAAATCCCCTCACTAAATGTTATATTGGAAAGTTTCACATTTTTAACAATTCAATAGGTTTTAATTATCAAAGTACGAAGTACATCTATGACTACTTTATATCCCACGTGTAAAAGAAAACGGGCATCAAAATTCACTAAAGAAGAAACCAAATAGGCAAAAGCACTGTGCAGTTGTTCCAAAGTACAGACTGTCAAAAGAGGTGTAAAAAACCGTAGCTACAATGTAAACCTTTATCGTAAAAATGACAAGGGGCCAGTGGTGTACTAAGGGTCTGCCCCGGGTAACAGCCGCTAAGGGCACTTCCATCAATACAGATGGAAGCGCTCATTGGTAGAGTGCCATGGAGTTGGTACTTTCACTCACTGACTATGCTCAGCAACCTGAGCTCCTTCTCTCCTACAGGCCTGGAGTGTGGGGGCCACAGGGGAATTATACTATGTGGGGGGGCCACAGGAGCATTGTCGCTGGGTGGTGAAGAATGCCCCCCTGATTGTATACTTGTATGGTGAAGGGGGCGTTTCGCTCCACACAGCGATGAAGCTTGGCTTTAATCCCTGCTCCTCTGCCCAACCTAATGGCACCAATATCTCTACGCAGCGGGGAACTAGGTAGGAAAGCGGCACAGCACTCAATTCAGCACTGTGACAACTTTCTAACAGTGTATTACTTTTAATGAGAGGTCCTCTTTAAATGTAAAAATATATATTTTTGGTATGGGGAGGTGCCAGAGAAAGGACCCACCCTGAGCACGCCACTTCAAGTGGCCTTCAATATTCAAAACACCAAAAACATGACCAAATATAATAAAAATACCAATAATTGTATTCCTTATGATAATATACAATTACACAATTCATTCAAAAAAATAGAAACAGATAACAAACGGCCCTTAGGCTTCCATATTTTTCTTATTTCACCAATAAATTGCACAAGCCCTTACATTGCTAAAGCATAAGACGCAAAACCCAGAGTAAGCTCGGTCACCACAGGTGTTTACCTCCTGCGCTTTAGCAGCGAACGGCCATTCGTTATCTTTTCCATTTCTCTCTAATTTTTAGTCTATGCGATTCGTGTAACCATTTATTGCTATTTACAGCTACACATTACTGCTATGTTTATTAGCTTTGGGCAAGTACCTTTTTTTGTCGTTGGTTTTTGATACTTGCTACTCTGCGGCTGCTTCATGACTTGTTTCACGTGGGTGTGTTTAGCAATTACTTCATACTTTCAATTTGTTGCTTTTTACTTTTTACTCCATTAAGTATTTGTACCTGTCAGACTCAATTGCCTCCCACTCCATGCATTTGACAATATCTGTTGTTCATACTTTGCTCACCGTACAAGGACAACTGTGCCATGATTCTGAAATCGTTCCACAAGCTCTGAACTTAGATCTTCAGGAAACTCTGCTTTCTCTTCAGATGTCGGGGAATCAATGTGGACTTCAACTGTGGCATCCAGAGGACCCTGGGATGAGGAGATTTCCTGAAATATCTCATCTCTCGCTGCCACATCCACCTCCTGAACTTCCACCTCCACAATGGCTAACACAGGTCTACAGAGAAGAGGACGATATACAAGCTGCATTAAGTTTTTTACACATCCTGCTAATTATAAGTCTTACATTAGTATAGAGAGACCCTTGTGAAATGACTTGGCCTCTCATTCTTTGTTCAGTACAACAGGATTGGATTCTCATTTTTTCAAATGATGCCACCAACTGTGACTGCATGATGTTTCTTGGCATCTAAAAAGTCACTCTCAAGTCCAAGCTATGATGCCAGGAGCCTCCCCATTTCCACAATCACCTTGGTACTGTATATAAACATTGATGGTACTGAGGGCTTGATCATTAAATATGGTACTTTTGAAACACATTCAGACAATTTACAATTTTTCTTTTAAAGGGAATCTGTCACCAGATTTATGGTCTCCTAACTAAGGGCAACATATACTAGAGAAAGATACCTTAACAGATTTTGGTGGTGGTCATAAATCCTGGAAAAAAGCAGTGTATAATGGGATGGGAAGCAATATGGACAATCACATTCCATTAGAAAGTGCCTTGAATTAACGTAGTCTATGCCATTTGCTGGATTCTTAAGACTAACACAACTTTGATAAATATGCCATTACTGTAGGGTACGGTTATAACTGGTGTGGACATTATGCAGAAAAGTGCACTTATAAATTATGACATTTTGCTGACACGTTAAACAGCAAAAATGAGTATGCAACATGTGCCATATTCACAAAAATTATAAGTATTGACATATAACACAGGACGATGTCACCACTCAAGGGGGTGCCACTGGGCAGAACGTCCTGGATCTAGTTTTGATCTTGACCAAATTTGAAGAAAGGAAGAGGAAGGAGTGTCTTAAAAACGGGAGGGTGACATTGGCAATCTCATTTGGGAGCTCATATGACCTGATTATCTGGGCACTACATGTTTCATATTATATGTGCAAACAGGCACAGGCAGGAGTACCATGTGCTATGCAGAGCTCCTGCCTGTGCCTGCTGTGCTCTGCTAAGAGCTATGCATAGCACATTGATACAGAAAACCCTGCATTGATGTGCTATGCCAGGATTTAGCCGAGTGGAGCAGGCACAGGCAGGAGCGATGTGTGCCCCTGCCATTACAGAGCTCGCTTCGACACCTATTCCTGCAGATCTGTCTAATCCATACACTGAATAAATGTCAGCTGTGTACGGGTGTATGGATTTTAGACCTCTACAGACATTCAACTGACTACTTTGGCAGTAAAACAGTAAAATCGATAAATAATATATTACAAACATGAGTTTTACGCATTTAGAATATCCTTAAATAAAATTGTAAAAAATGTTAGCATCACCTATCACACCGCTGAAGGGGTTATGCCACCATAACAATTTATTCACTAGATAAGTGATAAGTATCTGATCTGTGGGGGTCAAACTGCTGGGAGACAGACGAGCGCTGTACTTAGCTTCTCTTTGGCAGTTAACAGTAAATTTCATATTCTCACTTGTACTGCATCATAAATCGTGAGAGTCTCTTTATCTCCTCATGCAACACAGCATAACAGTGTAAACTGCTCGTCAAACCTGAGTCTAAGGGTACTGCCTCATGTCCATAAATCCAGCGGTAATCTGCATTACCCGATTTATTCAGCGTGCGTCTGTCAGTATGTTTTCGCACTGTGTCTAAACCAGATAGCCAAACATGTACAACGTTTCGGGGTGCCACATCCACGTTCTCAATTGAGTGACATCATGAGGTTTAGGAGGATATCAAGTACTTCAAGGTTATAAAGATTCATTGCGAATACTCTCTGCCTTTCAGTGCAGTAAATATAGTTTAAAAAAAGCCTTCCCTGAGGTTTACAAAGACTGGCGTTTTTAATACCAGTCGATCTTATTAAGAGGTGTGTGCCATTTAATAAACCTGCCGGCTGATTGAGAAGCGGCTGTGTTTGGTATCATGCTCAGCCCGATTCACTGACCTGCACCTATCTTTAGAACGGAACCTGCAGAGTAAAGGAGGGTGCACCACGCGTGAGTGGCCATCCTCTATTCATTCCTATGGCTATTTCCAGCAGCTCAATAGAAATGAATGAGGAGGTGGGCGTGCTTACCTGGTGCGCCTTCCTTCACTTTGAAGGGTTCTGTTTAAAGGGAATCTGTCAGCATCATATTACACTTTTTCTTTTTTCATGCATCCTAATAAAATAAAATACCTGAAATCCATATGTGTCCTTCGTTTTCATTTTCGTCCAGTAGTTTCTTTTAAAAAGCGCTTATTCTGATATGCTAATTAAGGGTTAGGGAGCCCAGAGGGGCGTTCCTCCTGTAGCAAGTAGCCCAGGAACGCCCCCCTGATGTCATGTGCCCGCCGAAAATTTCAAATCCATAACGCCTCCATTGCCCTAAATCGCCTCCCACGGCGAGTCTAAAAGCTCCTCCCCCCCCCCGCGCCAGGTCCTTTCTCCTCTTCTCCTCCTAAGGATCGTCTCCCCGGCCAGCCGAAATCTCGCGCAGGCGCAGTACCGCCTCTCGCCTGCGCGATCATGAGTAAACTGAGGGCAAGAGCCTCATCGGCGTCACTGGGCATGCGCCGAGCCCAGTGACGTCGTCCCTGCGCGAGATTTCCGCCGGCCGGGGAGACGCATCCTTAGGAGGAGAAGAGGAGAAAGGACCTGGCGCGGAGGGAGGGGGCGGAGCTTTTAGACTCGCTGTGGGAGGCGATTTAGGGCAATGGAGGCGTTATGGATTTGAAATTTTCGGCGGGCACATGACATCAGGGGGGCGTTCCTGGGCTACTTGCTACAGGAGGAACGCCCCTCTGGGCTCCCTAACCCTTAATTAGCATATCAGAATAAGCGCTTTTTAAAAGAAACTACTGGACGAAAATGAAAACGAAGGACACATATGGATTTCAGGTATTTGATTTTATTAGGATGCATGAAAAAAGAAAAAGTGTAATATGATGCTGACAGATTCCCTTTAAAAGATAGGTGTGGGTCCCACTCCTATCAGACATTGGGGGGCATAGCCACTTTTTGTGTACATATAAAAAGAAATGTAGTACAGTAAATTATTGTTTGACTGTGCCAGCTCATAGCTGACAGAGATTTAAATTTCTGGAGCGTGGACTACCATCCCTTTTATTAAATTTGGTGCATTTTCCGCCATGGGACTTTATATTAAGGCTGGCATTTGTAATGCGGTTATATCGGACTCAAGATATTCACATTTTGTGTTCTGATGACAGGAAGAACAACTTTCCCTCCTTCTAAAAAATTCCAACCCTGGTTTTTTTTTTGTAAGAAGAGGAATATAGGCTTGTATAGATGGATGCTTAAAGGGATGTCTCACTTCAGCATATGGCATTTATCATGTAGAGAAAGTTAATACAAGGCACTTACTAATGTATTGTGATTCTCCATATTGTCTCCATATTGCTGGCCTGATTCATTTTTCCATCACATTATACACTGCTTGTATCCAGGGCTTATTACCACTCTGCAATCCAGATATCCACTATAAGAAAAAGCTCCGGACTATGCACACTCCCGCTGTCCCGGCCACCAGAGAGGCTGGCACTTTTTCCTCTAGTATACAAGCACAGCCAGAGCTGCTTGACTGCAGGGTGGTCGTAATCCCGGGATATGAGCAGTTTATAATGTGCTGGAAAAAGTAATGGCTGACCCTTGGATTTCGATCGTGGATTTTAAGTTTGTCATGCCGGGGATCTGCATGTGAATTAGCCGCATTTCAATAGGACTAAATCGCTTGTGGGTACCTCTCCTCTATTTCTACACCAAGTGGTGGCATGTCTGGGATTCTGAATACATGCGGTTTTCAAACAGAATTTGGTGCATAATACACATGAGCTTCACATAAAAAATTAGCCATGTGATATAATTTTTTCGTAAAAGCTGAACACATGTTCGTATGAATATATGAGAAAGAAGAGTACCTATGGTCAGATGATGGAATCTCTGCTCTCCCATAGTACATCAGGGCACCCGGACTCCATGTGTGCTTTACTTTAGAATTCCAATCCAAGTCATTGTCCAGAAGATTAACATCCCCAGCTACATGCAGAAGTCAAAACAGGTAATGCAATATAAGTAATACATACAGACATAATATGGCTAGTGTGATCAAAATAATAAATGCCATTTAAGTTTTTTGACTAATTTTTCTAATAATTTTTAATCACAGACTCCCTTTCATTCACCAGATAACCAAGTACTACTACCCAGTAGCGGTGTACATAGCTGTGCAAATTTCCACATTTTCCACATATTATTCCATTAAATTATTATGGCCCATTAAAGGAACACTGCTAAATTAGGGGAGAGGGATCAAATAAATAATGAATTCGTTAATGTTCTATACACAATGCTCAGCGTTGCCTCTAAAAATTGTCCTCGAGTTGTAGTCACAATGCTGGCATTGACCCAATAATTATAAACTGCATATGTAATATATCAAAATTGTTAAATAATGACAAAAAAAAATACAAAAACTATTTAGTATTACTGTCACAGGGGAATATGGTTCTCAGCCACATGCACAGTCCTAAAACCATACAAAATATACCGGGTAATTGGATATCGTATATACTGATATTATTCAATGATATTCATCCATTAAGCTATTAGTATGCTCAGAGGCCATTTGGTCATTGTGTCCCCTGCTATTTCATTTCAAAGAGTAAGGACATATTGTAAAGCTGGTGCAAAAGCAGATGGACAACATTCTCTTGGCCAGCAGATACAATGGTCATGGAGGGGGCTAAGCCACAGGAGCATATAGGTCATGTGAATCTCTGGGGCTCTCTCTCTTTCCCTGCTATCCCTGGATGAACAGTACCTACTTCTGGATCAGGTTCAAAAGTTGTACAATATCCCAGTAGACTTCATAAGTGTGCATATAGATATCTGTAGCCTGCGGTTGTATCCATGTGGATTCTGTGGCCTGCATGTATTTATGGATGTGTAGATTATACATGAGTCTTTATATATACTGAACATGTACTAATGATCAGGCACTGGATGAGAGTTGGTAAGAAGTGTAGATCCAGGAGATAGTATATTGTTGGAACCTGGCACGTGACGAGGATGGGGTTTATTTACTTCACATATTCAATCTTGCAGTCAACTTTCACTCATGCTGCAGATTGAGCATAAATCCCACCCCAACACAGTCCACACACCTTAGATACACGCTGCCACCACCTATTCATTCATTCTGGAATAGGTGCCCCAATACATGCATTCACACAGTAACACTAGCCATACCCATCCTCTAAAACTGATGCTTGGGTTTGTTTAAAGCAACAAAGTAAACCATTAAAGTTACAAAAGTTAACATGAAAAAGGTACAATACTTAGTTACCAAAAAAAAAAATAGACATACATCCATGTGCAAAACCAGTTCTGAAAATAAAAAGATGATAAGTGTGTTGCGTGGTAAAAGTCCTTTGCTGTTCCGGAGACAGGGAAGATGATGTACTTTATGATTGATGATAGCATTTATTCACAATCAGTCATCAGGACACAAATGAAAGATACACTACGAGGCAGTGCAAGCTTGAAGACAGTACAATAAATTCTACACATGTAACTTGTAGAGCACGGGTGTAATGTGTAGCACAGGCACAGATCCTGAACTATACATTATGCACAGCACCACACTGACTTTTAATAAAAATTTACACATCAATCAATAGGCTTCGGACAAGTGATAGGGAAAGGGCATATAGGGAAGATGATGTACGCTGTCCAACATGATTGGTTCTCCCAACGTTTGTCAAATAGAAGGTCCATGGTCCCATATTTTTATGTCCCTTCAGCAGAAGAGGTGGAGCTAGAGGATAGCCTCCTCCGTCCTGGTTCAGCATTGGGAGAGGCACTTCATTATTTATGCTCACTCCATCCCCTCAGGCTACTTTGACATTAGCGTTTTTTTGCAGATCCGTCATGGATCTGTAACAACGCTTCCGTTACCATAATACAACCGCATGCAACCGTCATGAACGGATCCAGTTGTACTATGTCTTCTATAGCCATGACGGATCCGTCATGAACACTATTAAAAGTCAATGGGGGAAGGATCAGTTTTCTATTGTGTCAGAGAAAACGATTCAGTCCCCATCGACTTATATTGTGTGCCAGAACGGATCAGTCTTGCTCTGCACCACATCGCAGACAGAAAAACGCTGCTTGCAGTGTTATTCTGTCTGTAATGGTGATACAACCAAACGGAACAGAATGCATATTGGAGCATTCCATTCTCGTTCAGTTTTGTCCCTATTGACAATGAATGGGGATATAACTGAAGCGTTTTCTTTCGCTATTGAGATCCTATGACGGATCTCAGTAGTGGAATTGAAAACGCTAATGTGAAAGTAGCCTTATCTAACTGGCACATATGAAACATACAAACCATAAAAAGGTTGCAGCTGTTGTACCTGGATCTGCAGGACCAAAATACCCCAGACTTGAAGGAAAGGGAAGGAAGGGAAAGGAAGGCATATTGGTAACATAAGAAAGAAGAAAAGAATAATGCCCCAAACAATAAAAATGTTGCAGCTGCTGAACCTGGATCTGAAGGACTCTAGACTTGAAGCAGTTAAAAAATATCTACCTAGAATTTATTGCTCTAATAATATATGTTCATTTCAAAACATGGAATTTTTCTCTGAAATTCAGACACTGATGACACCTTGTCTAAGATAACTACGGAATCCACCAGTACATTGCTATGAGTTTTTAAGACTTACTAACTATATTAGGAAATTCTGAGTTAAAAAGAATAGGATTCCCAGGATTCTCATCCTTTGGACAGGGTAGAAAGCAGTTAGAAAGAATATTTCTTAGGCCTCATGCACACGACCGTATGTGTTTTGCGGTCCGCAAACCGCGGATCCGCAAAACACAGAAGCTGCTCTGCGTTCCGTTGCACAATTTGCGGAACGGAACACGGCCCATTGTAGAAATGCCTATTCTTGTCCGCAAAACGGACAAGAATAGGACATGTTCTATTTTTTTGGGCGGGCCCACGGAACGGAGCAACGGATGCGGCCAGCACACGGAGTGCTGTCCGCATCTTTTGCGGCCCCATTGAAAAATATGCAGCTCGGACGCGGACCAAAACAATGGCCATGTGCATGAGGCCTTACTCTTGAGGGCCTATCCCAGGGGGTATTAGAAGGGTGACACTTTGTGACCAGCTTATTGTCATTGGATCCTTCGAACAAGTAAGGATTGTGGACAAATCCTTTAACTCCAGTCCATACTTGGTATATGACAATGCTACAGCTTGTATAGAGGACATTGCCCTTTGAGACTGAAATATAAAAATATCTTCTGAGCCTCGAATATAGATGAACATCTAAATTTCAGCTAATACAGTTGCTCCGGTTATCTCTATAGATATAAATAAAGTATACCTGATTTCTCAAATGGTAACTTCTTTCTCCACCATAATACTCTGTCTGTCCAAGCTGGAGTTCTGCACTTTTCACTTGTATCATAAGCTTCTGATCCAATGTCATACTTGTAAGTTGGTCCAAAGTGGATTGTACCTTCATAGAAGTCTTTAAATATCTATTAAACAATGATATTCCCAAGTTATAGTAAAACTTTCAAGAGATGAGAGGTATTTAGGTAGGAGGCCAAACAGCAAATAACTATAACAAGTTGTTCAGTGTATGAAAACTTCTAGGCTGCTGTTATAGGCCTACAGCCATCAATATCTACATCCTACCAACTTGGCCATGAAGTGGCAGACCACAAAGTTACAATGCGAGGTCCCTAAGGGTTGAGGCACAAAGTGCATAAAAATTGCCATCTCTCCCCTGGATCATTAACTGCAGATTTCTATTAACATAGGCACAAAAACCATTTGCAGGGATCTTCACGACATTGGTTACCTATGGCTGAGCAGCTTCATGCAAGCCTTACATCACAAACCACAATGCCAAGCAATGTGTGTGTGTGTGTGTGTGTGTAAAGCACACCATTCCTGGACTTAAGGGCATGGTTGTGCGAATCTGGTGTGAAAGAACTTGACTAGCCCACACAGAGCTCTGACCTCAACCTCATTATGCTTCTCTATCTGGTAGTCTGATGAATGAGTCTGGGTTTGGCAAATGCCAGGAAAATGTTACCTGTCTGACTGCATTGTGTGAAATGTAAAGACTGGTGGATTAGGGATATTGCTATGAGGTTGTTTTTCAGGGGTTGGCCTAGAACGCTAAAGTTCCAGTGAAGGGAAATTTTAATGCTACAGCATACCAAGACATTTTAGATACATTTATGCTTCCATCTTTGTGGGATCTGCTCGAGGAAAGCCCATTTCTGTTACAACATGACTCTGCCACAGTGCACAAAGCAAGGTCCATAAAGGCATGGTTGGGTGAGTCTGGTGTGTAAGTACTTAACTGGCCCACACAGAGGTCTGACCTCAATCTCATCGAATACCTTCGGAACAAACTAGAAAGTAGATTACGTGCCAGACCATCTCGTCCAAAATCGTTTGACTTCACAAATGCTCTTCTGGATGAATGGGCAAAAATCCTCGCATAAACACTACAAAATCGTGTAGAAAGCCTTCCAAGAAGGGTGGAAGCTGTTTTAGCTGCAAAGAGTTCACCAACTCCATTTTAATGACTATGGATTTAGAATAGGATGTCATAAAAACTCCTGTAGGTGTCATGTGTAGGTGCCCCAATATTTTTATATAATGTAGTACAAGATGTATTACGGTAACAACACTGGCACCACGTACATCAGATACTCCACGTGTGTGTGTGTATATATATATATATATATATATATATATATATAACTAAAAAGCAATTTATTGGCGCTGCCTTTTTCTGATCATTAGTGACCATCTCCGCATACCATTATTTTGGGGACCTGCCTGCTCTGACTGACCGGGATTTTTTAGCAATTATATATTTAAATAATTTTTTTTAATTTGTTTTGCTCTCTTTGGCCACCTGCTGTTCATTTTGTATTTTAGGAGATCTAATTTCTTGTTTTTCAGATTTTATGAAATCTTTTGTAAATTCAAAGTCTACAGTTGGCCTCTCAGATTTGTATTTTTAAATGCCTTTTTTTGTTGTTTATTGCTCTTTTTAAACGGTAGCTGTGAGCCATGTGGGGTTTTAGCAATTTATACTTGTTACCTGCAGAAATACATTTTTCAGTATAATTACCCAAGGTAGTTTGAAAGCTCCCCTATTTATCATCTGTATTATTGTGTGACACTCTTTGACCTGTAGTGCTGCCTTAAACCAGGTAAATTGGCCTGTCATAAAAACGCCTGTAGGCGTAATGTTTAGGTGCCCCAATACTTTTGCTCATTTAATATAGTACTGGCACCATGTACCATCAGCTACTATCTCCTCCTTTGTATATACAGAACAAAAAAGCTATTTACTGGTTCACATCAGGAACTATCTAACCATTACCATTATTTAAGGGACCCACCTGCTTTGACCTTGCATTTATATACATTAACACATTTGTTTTGTTCTTTTTGGCCACCTGCCATTCATTTTGTATTTTAGCATTAGCGTTTTCAGATTTTACCAGATTTTATTAAGGCCTTTGTAAATTCAAAGTCTACAGCTTACCTCTCAGATTTGTATTTTTAAATTTAGTTGTTTATTGCTCCTTTTAAACAGTAGTTGTAAGCCATGTGGGGTTTAATTTTAGTTGCTTATGCTTGTGACCTGCAGGATTTTGAAGTATAATTACCCAAGGAACTGTATTTTTCAGACAACACGCATCGGACTATAAGACTTAGGATTTAGAGGAGTAAACTAAGCAAAAAAATGTTTTCATCAGACCTCAGATCATACCTCCATTCTTCATCAGACCTCAGATCATACCCACATTCTTCATCAGACCTCAGATCAGACCCTTATCAGATCCCCAAGCTCCATCAGATCTCCAACCTCCATCAGACCTTCTTCAGATCTCCAATCTCCATCAGACCCTCATTAGATCCCCCAAGCTCCATCAGACCCTCAAGCTCCATCCAACCAGACCCTCATTAGATCCCCAAGCTCCATCAGACCTCAGATCAGACCCCCCAAGCTCAATCAGCCTAAGACCGGACCCCTAGATCAGACATTAAGTCATATTGTGCGCCTACGTGCACTATGTCCTTACGCTGTACACAGCGAGTACACAGTGCAGAGCGGGGCCTGGAAGGAGACCAGGGAGGGTGGGTACAACCGCGCAACACTTCCCTCACCATGCCCTGCACCTCCTGCATGCTGATGACCGCTTCCATAATGGATGCAGTCTTCAGTATTCGTACTATAAGACGCAATGTCACATTTTCCTCATTTTGTGGGGAAAAAGTGCATCTCATAGCCTGAAAAATACTGTAGTTTGAAAGCTCTCCTATTTATTATCTGTATTATTGTGTGACAGTAGCTTCTCTCAGTCTTTGGTATTAATTAATAAGTTAAAAGGGCTTTCTGAGATTTGTATACTGATGACCTATCCTCTGAATAGGTCATCAGTATCTACCAGTGAAGGTCTGACACCAGTGAACCCTGCTGATTAGCTATTTGAGAAGGCATCAGCACTCCTGTGACGCCTTCTCGCAGCTTACCAAGCACAGCGCTGTACACTGTATATCGGCTGTGCTTGAATGTGTAGTCGCTGGCCTTGAAAAAACTGATAGAAGGCTGTGGCACTCAGAGAAGCACCAATGGCTTCTCAAACTGCTGATTGGCAGAGTCCTGTGAGTCAGACTCCCACCTATCCAGAGGATAGGTCATCAATATAAAATCTCAGATAACCCCTTTAGGCTGCATTCACACGGGCGAGTTTTCCGTGCGGGTGCAATGTGTGATGTGAACGCATTGCACCCGCACTGAATCCTGACCCATTCATTTCTATGGGGCTGTGCACATGAGCGGTGATTTTCACGCATCACTTTTGCGTTGCGTGAAAATCGCAGCATGCTCTATGTTGTGCGTTTTTCACGCAACGCAGGCCCCATAGAAGTGAATAGGGCTGCGGGAAAATCGCAAGCATCCGCAAGCAACTGCGGATGTGGTGCGATTTTCCCACATGGTTGCTAGGAGACAGGGACCCAATCTTTATTATTTTCCCTGATAACATGGTTATAAGGGGAAATAATAGCATTCTAATTACAGAATGTTATATAAAAAGGGGAAGAGAGGGTTAAAAATAAAAAAAACTAACTCACCTCAACCTTTTGATCACGTAGGTGCCGGGATCATTCTTCTTTCTTCATTCTGCTGGGTAAAGGACCTTCCGTGACGTCACTGGGTCACATGGTCCAATCAAAAGCTTCCATGATTGGACCATGTGACCCAGTGACGTCACCGAAGGTCTTTCAACCAACAGATATGAAGATAGAAGATGTTCCTTGCACCTACACGACCAATGGGAGGAGGCGAGTTGATTTTATTTATTTTTTAACCCTCTATTGCCCTGTTAACATAGCATTCTGTATTTAGAATGCTATTATTTTCCCATATAACCATGTTATAATGGAAAATAATAAAAACTACAGAATACTCAACCCGAAACCAGACTTCAGTGATGAAGTCCGGCTTCGGGTCTGGGTACCAAACATGGCGATTTTTCCCACGCGCGTGCAAAACGCATTAAAACGCTTTGCACTCGCGCGAAAAAATTGCGCATTTTCCCGCAACGCACCTGCCACTGTTCCGGGCGTCAAACGTGATGCCCGTGTGAACCCAGCCTTAATTTCATTTGTTTGAGGTTTTAGGAAGCCATGACTTTCATCTATTAAAGGAGGTGCCGGCCTTGGAGCCAACAACTTCTATGAGTCTTCCTATCCTTTGCCACTTAAAAAAACAAAAAACAAAACAAAAACACCACTTACCTGTCCGGGAACAGAGCAGTGACAGAGGGGGTTGTTGGCTCCAAGGCCAGACAACTCCCTTAAACAAACATTGTTTTGTCATCTGTGATGTGTATTTGCTACGAAGTGATCAGTCTGGGTGAAAAGCCTCTAAGTTTGGTGTTTTCATAATTTTTGATAGATTATATAACTGACAAATATTATAAAAGGCTTTTACATTTTTAAGGGCTTCTAAAATGTATTTTATCAATTCTTTATTATTAATTATTAAAACATGTTCTTTGTATAAGTAACTTGTTAATCATTTTACATTTCTATTTAGATTTTAGATTTCTTCTATATTTTCCCCATGATAATACTTCAGAGCTTAAAGGGGTTCTCCGGGCAAAACCTAAATTTGGGGCATAATTCTAACCTGTGAAGGGAAGATTGTTGGACTGATACTTACCTTCCACAGCACAGCCCGTTCCAAGATCTGCCACCCAGTCATGTCACTGCTCCTGTCGGGTTTTCTGCTCTTCCGGTGAGTCTCCGTCTTCTTCACTTCCTTTCTTGAGCAGGAGACGGAACGTCATGAATGACCTCACCGTCTCCTGCAAAGAAAGCTCCACCCGGCCGTCCTCACTCACCACACATGCGCACTAGCATTCAGTGGTAAACTAGAATGTATGGGCAAACGGGAGGTGGTTCAATAGAATGTATGGGCAAACGGGAGGTGGTTTACTAGAATGTATGGGCAAACGGGAGGTGGTTCAGTAGAATGTATGTGCAAACGGGAGGTGGTTTACTAAAATGTATGGGCAAACAGGAGGTGGCTTACTAGAATGTATGGGCAAACGGGAGGAGGCTTACTAGAATGTTAATAGCTAAATACTATACCCTGTAAGGACCTGCTGACGTCACAACATCACGTGGCACTTTGGATGGCACAAGGAGGTACTGGATGGCTAACAACAGGG
Organism: Bufotes viridis; assembly: GCA_033119425.1. Taxonomy (NCBI): domain Eukaryota; kingdom Metazoa; phylum Chordata; class Amphibia; order Anura; family Bufonidae; genus Bufotes; species Bufotes viridis. The sequence goes on along the minus strand of CM065592.1, from coordinate 327,045,684 downwards.
TAATGGATGTCCAAAGGGGGTAATGGATAGCACAATGGGGGAACTGAATGGCACAAGGGGAGGCACAATTGATGGCAAACAGGGGCACTGGATGGCAAAAAGGGTGCACTGCATGGCATAGTGGGGGCACTGGATGGTACTAGAGGGCAAATAGGGGGCACTGGATGGCAAATAGGGGGCACTGGATGTCACTGTTATGGGGGCACTGTGGATGTCACTGTTATGGGGCGCTGTGGATGTCACTGTTATGGGGCGCTGTGGATGTCACTGTTATGGGGCGCTGTGGATGTCACTGTTATGGGGCGCTGTGGATGTCACTGTTATGGGGCGCTGTGGATGTCACTGTTATGGGGCGCTGTGGATGTCACTGTTATGGGGGCGCTGTGGATGTCACTGTTATGGGGGCGCTGTGGATGTCACTGTTATGGGGGCGCTGTGGATGTCACTGTTATGGGGGCGCTGTGGATGTCACTGTTATGGGGGCACTGTGGATGTCACTGTTATGGGGGCACTGTGGAGGTCACTGTTATGGGGGCACTGTGGAGGTCACTGTTATGGGGGGCACTGTGGAGGTCACTGTTATGGGGCACTGTGGACATCACTGTTATGGGGCGCTGTGGACATCACTATTATGGGGGCGCTGTGGACATCACTGTTATGGGGGCGCTGTGGACGTCACTGTTATGGGGCCGCTGTGGACGTCACTGTTATGGGGCACTGTGGACGTCACTGTTATGGGGCACTGTGGAGGTCACTGTCATGGGGCACTGTGGAGGTCACTGTTATGGGGGCGCTGTGGACATCACTATTATGGGGGCGCTGTGGACATCACTGTTATGGGGGCGCTGTGGACGTCACTGTTATGGGGCACTGTGGACATCACTGTTATGGGGGCACTGTGGACGTCACTGTTATGGGGGCACTGTGGACGTCACTGTTATGGGGGCGCTGTGGATGTCACTGTTATGGGGCACTGTGGACATCACTGTTATGGGGGCACTGTGGACGTCACTGTTATGGGGGCACTGTGGACGTCACTGTTATGGGGGCACTGTGGACGTCACTGTTATGGGCGCTCAGTATAAGTGATAGGGCTCGTGCACAGAACCGTATCTGTTTTGCGGTCTGCAAGTCGCGGATCCACTAAATGAGGTTATTGTCCGTGTGCGATTCACATTTTTTACCAGTAATTTTTTATCTGTCGCAGAACTGACATACGGATATGGAAAGCACAGGGACGTCATCAGTGTGTTTTTTATATCCGTATGTCAGTTCCAGTAAAAACAGAACATGTCCTATTCTGGTCCTCAAAATGAGCACCTCAAATCCATCGAACTCAATGGGACTGCAAAAAATGTGGATCGCTAAATGGATACGGTGGTGTGCATAAGGGATTAGATACACAGCTCAGCAGGCAGGATCATACAAAATGGGATTAGATACACATTTTAGCAATGTCAGTGTTGGGATTTGATACACCGCTCTGCAGGCTGTATCACACAGGATAGGATTAGATACATATATGATTGGAGACGCTTGCTGATTCAAGCTGTTTTTCACACTCTGGAGATGATGAGGGCAGTGCCTGTGGACAGTCAGTGATGGGATTTAGACACTGACTGAAAAGTAGATTCATGCCTGTATGCAGAAAGATGGACACAGGAGTTGTAATGGGTGTAGCTGCTGCAGACAGAGCAGTGTGGGGGGCGTGGCCAGTCTGTGACTCATCTCTGTGCAGTGCAGCCAGGCTTGTGTATCAATAAAGTTATGTATTCAACAAAACAAGAAGGGGAGAAAGTAAACAGATCTGCCGGGATAATCTGATGTCTTCTAGGGGGGAAGGAAAGCTTAGACTTGAAAAACAGATATTGGGGGCATATGTATGCATGGTGAGGGGTGTTAGGAGCACATAAAAAGAATTTTGATTTTAGGACCGGACAACCTCTTTAAACACATAATGCATCATGTAAAGCTTTATGCACCATTACATGGGCACAATTAGATTTTTATTTATTGTTGGCCTGGATTTGCTATGTAGATTTATGCTTTTGTTACACATCGTGACTGCATCAAAGCACTAGATGTAAATGTCATCCATTACTTTGTAATAGTGCATGGATAATAACAGTTTAGGCTTTTTCACCCACCTACAATTGTTTTTCAAACCAGATACATCTGAGTAACGACACAGTACAAAGGCAACATCAACATTATACCAGTATTGTATTAGTGTCACTTTTGTACTGTCATTGTTTATCAGAATTACATCTTTAGATGGAAGACTATCCCATTTTGACCATACCTGCATCCTTCCATCATTGCAAATCTGCCCCTGTCTCATCTACGGTTTACATCTGCAGTCGAAATTTAGTTGTGCTTCTACAATCCAGTGGCATGGTTGGTATTTGCTACATTATATTACTGTACACTGCCTGTTGTAAAGACGAGCCTTCACTCAATGCAAAACACAAGAGCAAGCCATGATGGGAAATTTCAGTTCTGCAAATGCAGCTCTGTATCTAAGAACTAGTACAACATACTTTTCCATTAGACTTTTGAAGCTGAAGTTGGTCAAACTCGAGCAGCTTTTTCCAGTCCTGACGTTTGATAAAGTAGAATACGTCTTCGTATGTGAGATCCAACCGATAATTGAAGTCTCCACACCAGAACACATAATCATGGGAAAATACATGTCTCCCCTGTGTAAATAAAAAACAATGAAAATGTATTTTGTAAAACAGATGGATACCATACTGCTCAAAGTGCACATACATCATGTATATGAAGGATAAAGAAAGCAACAAGAATTCCATCTTAAAAATATAATAGGGAGACTTACCAAGGGGAAGCTTAATTTCTGGGTAATCTCTTTGTAATCCTCATTTCTTTCTTTCACTTGGGTTTGTCCAGCAGTAAAATGACTACATATAAAGCAAAAACTTGTACTGTAGAACTGGAAGCGTACGGCTACTGCTCCTTTGTTCCCAGTTTTGCCTCCCATACCAGTTTTTACGGTGTCCACTGCCAATTCTCTGTCACAAGATATACATCAGATTTATTCAGAAATGTGTGGTGTTATTGAAATGTAAAATTCTAACAAAAATACCATTGTAGTCATGACCAGTGTTTCTTTAGTAGTGTTCCTCTTTTTCTCAAATTATCATAATCCCCTTAGAGAAGGAAAAAAATCTAAAAACGAGAGTCCTCAGCTATTGCTAATTTTTAAATGGCCAACTGAAAATATTATGACAAATAATACATTTTTCAGATCACTTGTACCTCTTCATCGCACCTTATAAAAATGTATATAATTTTTTAATTAGCCATTAAAATTGTAACAGCTGAGGACGCTCAACATTTCTCTTTCACAATCCATTTCATCACAGTTCACTTTCAAAATTACGATACAGCATCATGCAACCATACAGAAATGACTAATGTGTACATCAATTCTTATTACATAAAAGCATAGCTAAACAACACAATATTCAATACATGCATCAAAAACTATTTTTCTCAAACCCTCACCCTCTGGATTCATGGGCACCATTACACTACTCATTCTGCATCACAAACGTTCAGTGCTTGCAAACACTGAAGGGAGTGAGCCTTTGAAGTGAATGGGCACAGCCGCTATACAATGTACAGGGTTGTGCTTGGTATGCTGTGAGAAGGTCACAGCGCTCACAGAAGCGCAGGTGTCTTTTCAAACATATGATAGGCAGGGGTCCCGGCTGTTGATCAGATACTGATGACCTATCCTGAGGATAGGTCATTAGTAGTAAAATTACGGAAAACCCCTTTAGGCCTATTGTACACGACCGAATGGTTTTGAGGTCCGCAAAAAACAGATCACACCTGTGTGCATTCCATATTTTGCGAAACGAAACATCTGGCTCCTAATAGAACAATACTATCCTTGTCCGTGATGCGGACAATAATAGGACATGTATTATTTTTAAAAGGAACGGAAATACGGAAACCTTCCGTTTTTTTGTGTGGACCTATTGAAATTAACGGTTCTGTATACGGAACGCAAAAAATGGCCCGTACACTCGCAAAAAAAACCTGTGTGTGAAAGAGGTCTAAATCTGTGGACATGATGCCAATGGCTCGACATCCCATGTCATACTCAAAAGTTGCTCAGAAGCAAGAAAGAGTTGGAGCTACTGGTGGCTGATTGTCATGGTTTCACTTGGTATGCCATCTATGTGGCTCAATCCTAGGTCCATACCGATAAATCTGTAGACACGGCTGATTTATTGAGCATCTTTATTCATTGGAATGTCCAAATGCTATAGCATTCAATTGCCAATTAGCTCTGATGTTTAACAAAATGTCATTAAAAATGATTGTTTCCTGTGTCATTGGCTAGGGGCAAGGGTTTTAGATCAAATGTGATTTGTTGAAACTAATTAATTATAAGCGTCTGCAGTAGCTGTGGTTTTTATAGGCTACCTTGTGTGTGTGTATGAAGGGGGTGGGGGTGGGGTGAAAGTTTAGTAAATATACTGTGCCGAAATCAAGAAGACCCAGCCAAGAACTTGTACATGCACAATACCACTGTATAAATATGATAGTCTAAAACATAAGTTTACTTGGTAGCCCTAAAAAACAAGAGAAGTGCAGACACTGCTACAAACGACAGAAAGACAGTAAAAATGGATGGCAGCAGCTCACCTGCTGAGAGGAACAAGATTTTGGATATGAGGAAAAGCAATGACCAATGAAATACGTCTGGTGAAAAAAAGTATTTTGGAATGGAGTCGTCTTATTTTGAACTGTTTTGATTAGGCATCCTCTGCTGGACTTTCAGTTGGAAAATATTGGATTACACTTACCGGTAATCGGTTTTCTTAGAACCTATGACAGCACCCGAGTACCGACATGGCCTCCCTTATAGTGACTGACGGAGACGAGAGGAGAAGCTGAACTCTTGATCGATTAGTAAAGCTTTTTGTACAGGTAACAGGCACTTCTGGGAACTGGAATCCAAAATCATTCCTAGGAAACTGCATCTCTGACCTGGGCATAAGCTGGACTTTTCTAGGTTTATCTCCCATCCAAGCTTCTCTAGAACTTCCCTCAACCAGGCAATCTGACCTGATCACCAACAGAAAATTGTCTCGGTAAGGTATAATGATGATCTCCTTCTCCCTGACGTGGGCCATCATCTTTGAAACAATCTTTGTAAAAACCCTCGGAGCCTGAGAAAGGCTGAAGGGTAATGCTCGGAATTGAAGATGCAGAATCTCTGTTTCTAACTGGACTGCTACTCTCAGAAACCTTTGGTGGCTGGGATGAAGAGGGACATGATAGTACGCATCCCTCAGGTCTATTGTGGCCATAAAGCAATCCGGGAAGAGATTGTTCACTGCTGACTTGATGAACTTCATACGAAATCTCTCGTACTGCAGAAATTGGTTCAAACACTAAGTTTATTATGGTCCGAAAAGAGCCATTTGGCTTCTTGACCAGAAAAAGTTGAATAAAACCCCTCTGTCAATTCTTGTTCTGGGACTCTTATCAAAACCTCTTTTTCTATCAGGGAAAAAACTTCTGTGATGAGGGCAGATTGTTTTGCGAGATCTGAACAGTAATCTGTAATTACACATTTCCCTACCAGAATTGTTTGAAAATTTAGTTTTAGGCCCTCTCCTATCTCAGAATGTATTCAAGGGCTGTTGGAGATCTTCTGCCACTGAGCTGCAAAAAGAGAGAGATGGCCCCCGACAGGAGCTCTGGTGTCATTGGGACTGCTTTTTAGTGGCTTCTGCCCCGGAAAAAAGAAATCCCTTACTTTTTTACTCGGACCTGCAAATTGTTTTGTTCTCTCCTTGCCCCTAAAGCCCCCCTTATTAAATCTGTAACGGAAAGACTTTTTGGGTGCCTGACTTACAGAGGGAAAGCCCTTCTTTCTGCCCAAGACCTTTTCTAGTAAGTCATCAAGGCCAGGCCCAAACAAAAATTGTTCACAGGAGCCCAGGAAGGCAAAGACCCTCCCAGGAATTGGAAATGAGGACGGAAGGAGTAAGGATAGAGAAGGGAGCCCAGACTTCTGCAGCGCCTCCCAGAGCAGACTTACGCCGCATGGAAACACAGCTCTTTCCCTTGATAAATTTTCCAGCGGATCCGATTCCCTTCTGCCCCTTAGGACAGAAAACAGAACTGGAGATGGGGGGTATAATCCCTCCTTTAAAAGGAGGTCCTGGTTCTTGTTTCCAGTCCTGAGGAGGTGGAGGCAGTCTCTCCAGGGGTGCGATCATAGGTGAAAAAGAAAATATGTTTCACAATGATATTTAGTGGCTGTGGAACCACTGCATTAACCAACCGGTTTGACTTTAGGACTGCCCTTAGGATTAGCCCATTCTGGCAGTCCCTTGGTTTTTTACCTTTAACCCCTATACAGGGATCTGGACTTCACTGAAGGGGAACCACCAGGTTGCTACTTCCTGGAGTAGGACCACTGTGGTTAACAGCTGACCCACTGGGGTCAGAGATAAATGTGCGTATCACAGAGGGAACATACAAACTCATAGCTGTGGTCAGCACAGGCAAAGTATGTGCGAATCAGTTAAACAGGTCGAGGTCAGGGCAGGCAGCAATGGGTCAATATGCTAAACAGTCATGGGTCAGGACAGGCAGTGGAGGGAGAGTCAGGAACCAGGCAGAGGTTGGTACACAAGCTGATAAATAGGACAGCGCACCTTTGCAGGCCTGCTGTGGATGAGGCAGACAAGAAGCTGCAGGTCTGGATCGTCAGACCAGATCAGAAGGGTGAAAGGAGCGGTGCGCGTGCCTGCCCATGGAAGCAGGGCAACAGCGGGCATGGGACACTGCTGTAACAATAAGAAGTTGTGTTCCAGGGATAAGAACAGCATAAAAATAAGCCGTGTTTATACACAATTAACAAAAACACACATCATAGGAATACACTACCTGATGAAAGGCATGTGGTATGGCCGAACAAAAATAAAAAGGCAGACTCCAACAAGTTGTGCAGAGGTCAGCATTATGTACCGATGTGATCTGGAGATGGCCTTCTGTATCTGCTCAGACCACACTTTTCTATTTTTTGTGCTGTAAATAAATGTAGCAATATTTAGTTTTTTTTTACATCACTTCCTCTACATTATTGCTCAATTCTAAACATTATAAACATACTAATGTCTCAACAGCGATTTCTACATCAAGACCACTTTTGGGCATTCAGAGCTAAGTAAAGGTAAAAGGTAAGATACAAAAGCACAAAAAGTTGCTACCCAACAAAATTCAAGTTTAACAGTTGGCTTGGAAATCAATACATCCTAAAGTGCTGAAGCTCTCCAAAGGCATCTGTGGCCAATTATCAGCATCTTGTACAGTAAAGGCAAAAGTAAACCATTAACAACAAATAATGGCAAAATACATGGCTCTGTGCTTTGAGTACTCCCATTTTATTACATTACAAAGGGATTGCCAATGATTAAAAGCTATGGACACCTTTGGGGCATATATTTTAATTATCAAATTGTACTGATTTTGAGCTACCAATTTTTCAATTGGTCTTCAATAATGTCAAAATGTCAGCCCCTTACTTTGTACAGCGTTGAGATTCTCTATTAGTAGGCTGAATTCTGACAGCTCAAACACTCATTATAACTCATTTCTTATCAACCTGATAAGAATATGGCTTAATTAAGTGTTTATGAGTTGCCAGGAGCTCAAAGATATGGACTATGCAGGGCAGTAAGGGCTCAAAGTAAGATGCCCACAGCTAGGCTAAAACTTTTAAAAACTAGACCTTTAAGACAAAAACTGATAAAAAAAAGTTAAATAATGCAGGGAGTAGATTTGAAAGGATGGCACTGACCACAATAGATGTGGGGGAGTGCACAAAAAAAAAAAAGGTGAGCAGGGGTTGTAAAAAGAATGGGTGGGCAGACTTAGGAGAGGTTTAGCCAATATCCCTCTAATTTTTGCTTTATAGCTTTACATGAATTTTTGCAAGGCTGGATTGTGACATGCCACTTGCTCAGTATACTTGGCCCAAGTCAACATTAACACAGGCTTAAAGGGAATCTGTCACCTAGAGAATCGATACTAAACCAAACGTATGTCCTTATAGTACTTCATACCTTCATGCACTCAATGGAGGAGTTCCTGGGCAACTTTAAATGAAAATAACATCCCTATGGGCACCTTAATGCCTCAGTTACATATGTATTAAAGTGAATTTTATGAAGATATAATACAAGCTCCAAAGAAAAAGAAAAACATATGGAAAGAAGGTATGAAGTAATATAAGGACATACTTCTGATTTAATAGCTCTTCTCTAGGTGACAGATTCCCCTTAATGGCAGGATGGCTCATCGGCAGAGTGGGGGCAGCAGGCTGTACTACATCAAGTCCCCATTCAGACTGGTCTGAGCAGTCACAAAAGTTTGTAGGGGGTGACCAATGTCATTCTTGGAAATGTATGTTCTTGCAATTGCAATCAGTCATAAATTCACGGGTCACACCCATAGTTCTTTAAGGTTTGTGTTTCATAATGGCTGACCTTGTGCTAACAATGTTTCCTGCATTTAGTTCAACCATTTCCTCAAATCCTATAGCAAATATGTCTGGGGGGCCACCATCACCATCTGTAAGGCAAAAAAAAAAATGACTGACAGTTTATGAAGCTTCACAACAAACTATAAGTCACACAGTAAACACCATTCGCACATAAAGGGTTCACACATAAGGTTATCTCCACAGATTTGGGTACATGAACATTTTTAAATACACAGTAGGAACTCTAAAGGAGATTTATCATCTCCCTTGCGCCAGATAAGTGGCTTTAAAAAGTTAAATGCAACTTTTTGACAAAAAAAAAAAGTCACAAGTGCCTCTTATTTACACTGCTCCCACAACTTTTCCAAAAGAACGCATGGCTAGGGCAGAAAAGGGTGTGGCCTACAGCTGAGACTAATTTATCTTCATTTACACCAGTTTTCTGCTGCAAATGAATCTAGAAATCTACGGCAGCTCTCAGCTGTCGTAGAGTAGTGTTTAGGCGAATGGACTGCCAGTGGATGCACCTAACTTATGACGAGGCATGTACCTCATCATAAATCGTGTGCATCCTCCGGCATGGAAGTGCAGAAAGCACTGGTCTTGATAAATCTCCCCCTTTATGTTGCCGATATCACCCATTGCCATGAAAAGTGATGAAATCCGATGAAAAATCCAAATGTGATACAATGCCATTTCTGTATTAGAAACTTTTTTACTGGTTGTAAATATAACCTAAGGGATGAATTCATGTGTAACTTTGATTATGTCACAATTAGAGTTGAGCGAACTTCTATTTTTAGTTCGGCATCCAAAGTTCGGGTTCGAGTTATCGTAGCATCCCGTTATGGATTCCACTACCACAGACCATAACGGCATTTGGAATCCATAAGGGGATTCTTCAATGAACCCGAACCTTGGACAACACTAAGGATCTGGGGTGACGTCACAGTCATGTGATCAGTGCAGGGGGCGTGGCTCAGTACTGGATCACCTCTTATCCAATCCAGTGCTGAGCCACGCCCCCTGCACTGATCACATGACGGTGACGTCACCCCAGGTCCTTAGGATTGTCCAAGGTTCGGGTTCATTGAAGCAGCCCCTTATGGATTCCAAATGCCGTTATGGTCCGCGGTAGCGGAATCCATAACGGGTTGCTACGATAACCCGAACCTGAACTTTGGACGCCGAACTAAAACTAGAAGTTCGCTCAACTCTAGTCACAATCAAATTATTACAATTGAATTTATACTTCATCTGAGAGCAGATATTAGTAGGCCTAGGAAACTCAACTGGCAAAACTAAGAAAATGGGACATTTCAGTTTAATTTTAATCTACTTTGCAAATTAGAATCAAATTATTTATAATAACATGGTCGCTCAACTTACCCTGAAAATCAGGAAGTCCAGATAGTTTGGGAGCATCCAGTAGCCAATCAGTAAGCTCACTTGTGCTGAGGACATTGCTTCGGAACTGCTTTCCTCCATTGATGTTCCAGGTTCCCACAGCAACACGAGTCTTTTTAAAATTTGTAAACTCAAACTGACGTTCTGACATGGACTTTAAAACACTTGGATTCACTAAAACAAACATTATCATTATTATTTGTTACTATGTCTAGATAAAAAAATTAACGCACAACAAAAGTGGCTAACCAACATACTGTAGAGAGAATCTCATGCAAGATTCTGCCGTAAGCATTTGCTGTAAAAAGCGGTAAAAATTGTTGCAAATCTTACTTCAGTAACTGGGTGGCATAGAAAGTGGAGTCACATCTCAAGGGTTAGACTTAAAAGCAGTTGTTCAGCTTTATAATCCCTTTTATATTTGGCCAATACTGTGATGTGACAAAACAAATAAAATATCATCTGCTTCCACTGCCGGGGGTCTGTGAACATCCAGACGTGGTCATGTTGTGCGCCACTGAGGCCTATCACAGGCCTCAGCAGTGACGTGTTCCCAAGTAGCACATGACTCAGCAGTGATTTATAAAGCAGAAGAACCCCTTTTAAAAGATAAGCCAAATTTACCAATCATGTGACATTTGATAAACTTGGAGCAAATTACAGCAGTCACTGACTCCAGCAAAACTGACTTCAAAATTACCCTTTCAACATGTTTTTGCATTTACTGTACTGGAAATTGCTCTTTATGTTTGACGATGCGGTACTATGTAAATTTTTGAAGTACTATTGTAAGGATCTTGGATTAATGAATACAAAATTGCTGGATCAATTTTACCAAGCAGAGCAGAACTGTCCATTAACATCCGCCCTTTGTCTGCATATTCATCACTATAGAAATCTCCCATGAGCAGCAGATCAATAGCTTCTTGCTTTGCACCATCAAAGAAGTTTGTCTGTATTGTCCTAGAAACTGTACGAGCTCCATCTTTGAGTTTTCCAACCTTTAATAAAAGATGCATTTTATTACTTATATAAGAAAAAACATACGATACCACAGAAACAAATCAACATGGTTCTCGGCTCTAGCCCATTGAAGGCAACTACTTGAAATCAATACACAAGTTCAGTATCCTGTCGTTGCAAGTACGTCTATACTTTCCCTCCTTTCTATTACCTGCACATTATGCGGGAAGTGCTACCAATACAGAGATGGCTCTATTGGAAGAAATGACCAGGTGACTAGAAGACACGGCTGCTGCATGACGGCGGGGGAAAATAATAATAACCCCTTTAAATACAAATACCCAGCCTGTATAGGTCATTTAAGTATTGCTACTGTTGCTGATGTCAGTCTGATATGTAACCTCATATAACAGGGGTCGGCAACCTTTTTTGTACGGAGTGCAGATTTAAAAAAATCAAAAAAAAAAAATCAAAGCTGAAGCACTCGGTGTGCCGAGCCGTACGGGAAAGTAATATATCCCAAATATGTGACAAAAAACAGGTATTTACTAGCTATGTCCCAAAATTCTCAACACCACTGCCTGACCTGCGCGGCTTAAAGAGGTATACAACTTCTCAGAAAAATAGATAGTAAAGATCGTCAATGCTCCTCAGAATCCTCCTAAGAGACCAATATATGGGGGACCCCCTCCCACCAACAGTACAGCGGGGAAAAGCAGCCCTCACTCATTTTAAGTGACTGAGGGCTGCCCTCCCCCACCACTGTCCGACATACACTGGTACCCATATACTGGCGACCCCACAGAGCTGCACTTAGATCTCACCCCCCCCCCCCTTCCCACAGATTAATCACACTCCGCACCCCCCAAAGTAGCCAGTTAGCTTGTTCCCCATCGCCCCCAGAAAACATTTTCAGGTTCATCACTCCTTCCCCCAATCCCCTAAAGGAGTTAGAAAGCTGGTTTCCTTTCATAACCAGCCCCCCCCCCATCCCCCCAGCAATCTTGTCCAGGCTCAGCAACCTCCCCCTCCCTAAATTTGACCACAGTGCTCATTCCCCCATCTCCCTAAGCTCACCTCTCCCCAATCTGGTCACATGCTTGTTCTCCCATCTCCCAAGCTCAAATCTCCCACCTCCTCAATCTGATCACATGCTTGTTCCCCCATCTCCCAAGCTCAAATCTCCCACCTCCTCAATCTGATCACATGCTTGTTCCCCCATCTGCCAAGCTCAACTCTCCCCCCCTACCCAATCTGGTCACATGCTTGTTCCCCCATCTCCCAAACTCAAATCTCCCCCTTCCTCAATCTGGTCACATGCTCATTCTCCCCATCCCCCAAGCTCACCTCTCCCCTCTTCCCAATCTGGAGACATCCTCATCTCCCCAAGCTCACCTTCCTGCCTCTAGTCCCAATCAGGTCACATGCTGGTTTCCCCATCTCCCCTCATTGCCGCACCCCCAATCTGGTCACACAGAAACTCTCAGCACATGTAAATACCTCTGGCAGTATTTCGGGCAGTCCTGAGGAGGTGGAGACGGGCAGCAGCGAGGTACAGTAGAGGGCAGCCAGTAGGGTAGCAGAGTGCAACACTCTCCTATCACTCCTCTGTGGAGTCCTGGGCGGGAAGCGTGAGGGGCGGGCCTAGAAGACGCGATCTTTATGTACAGCGCGGCGGTGGGCCATCCAACAAATGGCGACAAGACTGAAATCTCTTGCCGTCATTTGGTGACAGCTGGCGTGCCAGGAGAAAGCTGTTTGTGTGCAACTTCTGGCACACGTGCCGCAGGTTGCCGACCGCTGTCATATAAGAACAGACTTGTGTCATGGTGTTAGAACTCTTTTGGTATATAAACATGATATCTGATCACACATACATTAGCTTTACCCTCCAGAGCTCTACTTCCAGTAAATATCATGCTGAGGTTGTGGCCATTCACAGACCACATAGATTTATAAGACTCATCAAAGCGATCAACCACAGACTTCATATCAACCAATCCAAGACTCTCAAGTTGGGTCCGTAGAACCTAAATATGAAAAAAGAAAAGAAGTATATTTCACACTGGTCAAATACAAGTACCATAAAAACTTGCCATTAAAATCTAAACTACAGTTAAAATATACACTATTGTTTTACTATTTTACCATACTGCATTATAAAAGGGGAAACAGGGATAATCTAATGCTAAGCCACATACAAAAAGAATTACACATACTATCGGAAAGTACCATATGAAGTGCTGTACTTAATTCACAATACCAGTATTAAAATGAAAATTCCCCAAATTCCAGACCCTTGCCCTACTAAACAGGCATTAATTAGGAAAACAATTGGTCTGACGTAAAACAAACGTACTGCAAAGTCTCTTACTACAGTATCAAGTTTAAATAACTATAATTATTACCAGAGGGGAAAAAACAACAATTTTAAGTTTCAATCACAAAGTCACACATAATATAGAAAGTATTGTATTTTGTAGTGAGCACCTACCTCAAGTGCGATGTAGGCTTGAACACCATTAGTGCGGTGCAGACAGTCCAGACAGTTGATGCGAAAGGTCCCATTTTGTAATCTTTTCACAGAAATAAAATAAAGGTATTTAGACTTCAGTATTGACAACATATTAAGAAGATTTTTTAATGTATAAATGCACAGCTGTGGAAAATTTTTGTTATATAGGGGTTAGGCACTTTATGGTAACTCTTAGGCTACATGCACACGACAGTGAAAAAAAACAGACATTTTTAAGGGACGTTTATTTCACTGGATGCCTTTCTGAGAGACAGACGTTAAAAATGGACCTATTCAATTGTCAGTGAAAAACGGACAAGATAGAACATGTTCTATTTTTTTACGTCCGTTTTTCACTGACAGTCAAAAAAACTGCCGTGTGAATAACCCCATAGACTACCTTTGGTCTTAAACCAGAAATGTGATGGCCGTTAACAAAATGTACATCACATGTCGTGTGCATGTAGCCTTAGAAATGCGCTGAAAATCGCACTATATTCAACTTACTAATAGGCTTTAAGAGCGCCACTTATGCTCCCACAGTATTCCTCAATGGAAGCCGATGATAAGACGGGCCTAGTCACATGCCTGTCCAGCCGCCATGTTAGGGGCAGGATAGATATTTATACACAGTATCCATTGGGAAAAGGTGTCACCTGCAAATGCTCTTTTTGCTGCCTATTAGTAAGTTGCCTCTTGTGCTGTTTTCAGTACACAGCGGGTGAACAGGGGGCATTAGGAAAATTAAGAATGGTGATCTGGACTCCATATCTGCAGTACTACTCATGTATTACTGTAGATATTAGTCCAAAATGGGGGACAGATTCCCTTTAATGGCTTATCCCCCATAAATTGCAATAAAACCTTCAGCTTAGGTGAAAAGATTAAAACTTAACATTTAATGGATACACAGTAAACCGTGCTGCTCGGCCACAGTAACTACATGTGGATTGCCAGGCTGCATCTGTAATTGATGTGGTCCAGTGCAGGCAGGCAATCATCAGTAATCTGTATGCGGTTATTGTGGCACCATGTACAGGCACCCCTAGACCTCCAAAAATTAGTATAAACCATTAACATCATAAATATTTAAAATACATATGTTATAGGCAAATGATAAAACATATAAACAGGGGTCAGACACACCAGTGCTGAGCATCAAGGAATCAGGCAAATTCATAGTCAGGGACAGGCCGAGATTAGGGCAGGCAAAGCACGACCCATCCGATAAACAGTCCGAAGTCAGGCAGGATCCAGGATCAAGATAGACAAACAAGTACAACACTACCAACCTAGGAGCCTATTGCTCAGGCACCCTCCCATACCAGAAATTGTCTAAATTACCTAATGGTGACCAGCCATTGGCTGATGTGATTTAGGGTGCACGCTCTGGACCTTTAAGAGCTCAGGGAGCATGCTCACACACCCTACATGCAGAGGAGAGAGGCCTTGATAGCAAGGCTGCAGCCTGCAGGGAAGAACAAACAGGCAGGTACTGAGCCTGCTGTGAGAAAGCAGAGGAAGGCCGGCAGGGCCTGGCTACCAGAGCAGAAGAGGAAGAGTGAGTGGGTAGTGCCTGTGCCCGACTGGGAGAGCCGGACGACATCAGGCACGGGCTGCCGATATAATAGTCATTCCATACAATGATTGTTAATTGCAATAATGTAAAAAGCATCATTTATATCTGATCTGCTTATGTTGCAGAACTGTGTTAACTGGTCGCATCCCCATACTTCGTTTCGGTGTCGATGGAGAGAGATCAACATAAAGGTGGACCGCAGGAGGAATTCCCAGGACAGTGGTTATGTTCCAGGATACATTCAATATAGGATCCCTAACCTCCACATAGTGCAAGCAAAGGATCACCTCAGGTTCTTGGGTCTGACTAGGTCCCAATGAATGTGGTCAAATCTCGGTATCTCCATGGGAGTTCCTCCATGGATAGCCGCAGTATAGAGCTGAAAAAAGACTGAGGAAACTACCTCCAAGATCAGAAACACTTTTTCCAGCAAGCTTCTGAACCTTATAAGTACTGTCCCTAAGAGATTCTCAAGATCTTTTAAGTTCAAGTCTTGATGCGACTGATCAGTGAGATTTTTGTGATCTGATGCTAGTACTTTCACCTCAAGACCGTATAGAGACCCTTTGAACCAGCTCCAGAACCTGCCCAGTGAACTAGGACATAGCTTGGGTAAGTTCATTTTTAAACATTCCTTGTAGGTTTAAAAATGTATTAGGTGAATTTATTGTGTCCTCAGAAGGCCTGTCTTCTAAGGAAACATGGCTAGGGGAGGTGGGCTGGCTGCCGTCATGTTTGTCTGGCTGGGCTGTGTGAAAAATCTCTGGAATTATCTGGGAAATAGATTGAGATTGGTGATCTCCTATGTTTCCATTATCTAGGCATCTTCACCAAGCAGATGTGAATTTCAATGCAAATGCACTGTGAAAAAAAGCGCTAAGGTTTTATCTGTGTCATGGAGTTCACATTAGGCATGTCCGCTCCGTAAGCTGCACACATGCGTCCCACTTTATATAATTCATTATAAAACTCAAGTTACCTGTTCAGGAGACCATTCATTTGAAGTTACACCACTACTGCAGACACTGATGTATAACTATAAAATAGGTGATGATATGGGCAGAGTTTTTGTAAAGGGAACGATCTAAACTTTGGGATCTATTATGTTATTAAGTGAAATGAAGAAAATCGCAGCACTCAAACGTCTTTTAATAGAAACTTCTTTATTCCACCTCAGAAAAGCGACGTTTCGACTTACTTGAAGTCTTTATCATGCTTGATAAAGACTTCAAGTAAGTCGAAACATCACTTTTCTGAGGTGGATTAAAGAAGTTTCTATTACAAGACGTTGGAGTGCTGTGATTTTCTTCATTTGACTAGAATACGCTGGGGGTTCTAAGGCCGGGACCTGACATCGCGCTGCACCGCCACAAAATGGACTTTTGGTCTAATGACCTTTGATGGTGCTGTCTCAATCTACTCTGTCTAATGCCATTATGTTATTAATCCATTATTACATGCAAAACCACATTATAAAACCCACCACGATCGCTATTATATTGTGATGTGGGAATTATTCATGTGGTTTGTACAGTTGAAGCACATTGATTTAATGTGTTTCACTTGTACAAGATTTGGGGGGTACGGTAACGTTTCAACGGGTGTGGACCTGCTATGCCACTTACCGGTTTGACTTTGGGCCAAACTTGGGAGCAGAATCTAAGTGTCCCCCTGGTCTTCACCCTTTATCCCACTCCTGGATGCGGAAGCTGGTCTCAGCTGCAGGGGGGACACCAGGTCGCCACCACAAGAGTGGTCCCGGTTAAGTGGCAGCTGGCCGGGCTAGCCAGAACGCCCCGATGCAAGCAGGCAGATGGAGCAAGCTTTAGCTGGATGAAGCAGAGCTGAGTAAGTGGTTAAGCAGAGCTGGGAAGCCCAGGTGCAGCAGGAGTGATGATCTGCACAGCAGACAGAGGCGTGGTCGACATTCCGGGTTCTATACTTGAGAGCAGTAAGGTACAGGAGGATCAAACAAAGACGAGGTCAGGATACAGGCTGAGGTCGGTAACAGGATATCAATGCAGGAACTAGCTGGAACCTTCGCTGTAGAAAACGACAATAATGCTCAGGCATTGCAGGAAGGGGTAAGCACCCTTATAAAGGTGGTGCCTGGCCGGTATTGGAGAGAGGGCGGAAACAGGGGCGTGCACGAACCATTAAAGTTTCCAGGACGCGTGCGGGTCCTGCAAGGTGCAACTGAAGCTGCCGCCGCCGGCGACAGTGCAGGAAAGCGGGACCGGAGCCTGCAGCGGAGAGGAGGAGTCTTGCATGCAGTTCGACTGAGGTACATAGCAGGGTGCACTGCATGCCGGCGACTGCCAACTGCCATTGTTACAGGTGCCATCTCTCCATGGGGAGAGAGTGCCTTAATCAGCGTGAGGAGCCTTATAGGCCATGAATCCTTTTCTTCACTTGTACAGAGCACATGTGTTTTCACAAAAAAAAAAATCTTGCATTTTTTTTTTTTTTTTTTTACCATGACTAAAACTGCAATGTATAAATGGAGCTTTATAGGACTTATCAATGAACAACCATTAAATGTTATGCTTTGTTTCTCTCTCTCTACACTAGATTTGTAGGAGGAAGATTGTGGTAAGAACTGTGTACTACATTACAGGTTTTTTCTTTTTCTGGAGGATTGGCGAGAAGGGAATAGGCCAGACTTGCCAAAGGGAACCTGTCAAGTCCCAAATGCTGCTTTCTTTCTGTCACTTAGGAGTTTACGTGTAGTAGTTTTTCAGTACTCACAGGGCATGCAGTGCACCTCTAGTGCTGTAACAAGGAGTCCAATGTATTCATGATCTACAGAGTTAACCCTTCCCTCTGACAGGTTTACTGTGCATTCAGAGGCTGGGGAGCAGGGTTAACCCTGCATATCATGAATACATTAGACGCCTTTCTGCAGTGCTAGCCGAGCATTGCAAAGATTTCCCTAGAAGTACTGAAAATGTGATAAATCGCTGAAATCATCAAGTCTGCTGCTACACTATAATACCTTGAGAGAGGACAGAATTAGGAACCTGACAGATTCCCCTTAAGATTCAGGCTAGAAACAAGTCTGCCCGACCTAGGAATAGCAGATATTCCCCCTCTTACGCGAGTGATCCTGTTCTTGGCCAGAATAAGGCTTGATTGTATAACGCAATTACTATTAGGCTAGGTCTACATGACGACGTGTCACACAACAATTTTTATAATGTTAGTCTATGGCGTCGCACCGCAACATGCTGCGACTGTCGCAGAAAAATAAATTTCAATTTGATTTTTTGGGACTGTCGTTTCGCAACAAAATATCGCGCGACAAATGTCGTTGTGTAGACCTAGCCTTACAGCACAGCAAAGCAGCACTTCTGTCTCAGAACAGCAAGTGAAATTGCTTTCTATCTGCATTGTGGTTACTTTGCAAGGTGCTGAAGTTCATGCTCCTGTAATTCTTGACAACAAAGAACAATGCTGTGAAACTGCAGTTTGAACATAAATTAGATTTGTGAAGGTTTTATCAAGCAGCTCAGCTCTTAAGCTCAGGCCTCAAACATCAGTATAACATTTTTATTGCAGCAGAAAACACTTCTTATCAAACTATGTAATGCAGCCCTCAATGCTCATACACAGCAACCTAGTTCAATGGCTGGCTGCCATGGTAACCATTCAGAAAAAGCTAAACGCCGGATCCGGCGATGCGCCGAAACGACATTTAGCTTAAGGCCGGATTAATGCCTTTCAATGGACATTAATTCCGGATCTGGCCTTGCGGCAAGTGTTCAGGATTTGTGGCCGCAGCAAAAAGCGCAGCATGCTGCGGTATTTTCTCCGGCCAAAAAACGTTCCGGTCCTTAACTGAAGACATCCTGATGCATCCTGAACGGATTTCTCTCCATTCAGAATGCATGGGGATAAAACTGATCAGGATTTTTCCGGCATAGAGCCCCGACGACGGAACTCTATGCCGGAAAACAAAAACTCAAGTGTGAAAGAGCCCTTACAAATTCAACAACAAAATAATAACTTTATTCATGGCTACTATCTAAATCCAGAGACATGAATTGGTTTTTTAGTGCAGTTGGATAAGCACAATCTAATACTTGCAATGTTCATTACCCATTACTGAAATCGACAATGGCTAGATATGCCAACAGATACAGTAGCTAATTTCTTTGATCACCTTCACTCTAAAGATTAAGCAAATTTCATAATGTCAATTTAATGTCTATGGTCAACACTGAAGACCATTGTACAATTAAAACGCAGAATAAATCTACACTCCGCACCATTGCAACACCAAGAAGTGCAAACCTTAAAGTTAGACAAATAGAGGAAGTAGCAGATGTTGCCAAGATCTGCAAATGATCACATTTTCAAGTACCTAGCTCCAATCTGTAGCGTGTGGGAGAGGCATAGAAGCCAGATTGAAAAAGGGTTTTAGCTGCATGAAGCCTCACAAATCAGATCAAATCATGTAGGATAATTGGATGATGCCTCCTGTTCGTCGACGTGCCATTTATTGACACTTGTCACAAACCGAGAGGCACAAAATCCTTAAACTGACTGAGAGACCTTGTGTGTCCCAGTGGTGGAAGAACAATGAACCTCTGCAAGAACTGATTGTCTGATTAGCACATAGCAATTCTTTCTGTACTGCAAGTGAAATTGGACATCGTATCCCAAGCCTAAGATGGCAACAGTGTCTACACAAACCATCAGAAGGTGTTTGCACGAGATCTACGAGCCAGATATGCAGCTATAGGTGTTCCACTGACTTCACGCCACCGCTCTCAAAGGCTTTCATGGTGCACAGCAAATCAACTATGGAGGCTGAAATGGAGGTCTATCTTCATCAGTGATTAGTCTCGCTTTTGTCTCAGATGCAATGATAGCTGGAGATTGGTCTGGAGACCACGCAGGCAATGCCATGAAGAAGCCTTCCCAAGGTAATGGTAAACTGGTCCTACTCCCCAGATTAGAGTGTGGAATGGTATAGTGTACAGTAGCCCAACCTTCTAGTTTGTTTTTTCACGTACACTAGCAGCTCAGCGTTACCTTAATTTGGCTGTGGAACCAGTGGTGTGGCCATTTCTTCAAAATGTCCCAGGAGCCAATTTTCAACTGGATAATGCCAGGCCACATGTTGCTTGTACTACTCTTAGCAGCCTGCATGGCCTAAACATGCTACCATAGCCTGCAGTGTCTCCCATCAAGCATATCTGGGACATCATTATATGGCAATCGCAATGGGAGCTGCCAGCAGAGGATCTTGATGATCTGAATGTCCAAGTGCATTCAGCATGTCAGATTAATTCTCTGACAACCATTAATAACCTCATTGATAGCATGCCAAGGCACGTAAGTGCGGATATTTCTACGCTCCTACTTGATACTATATAAATCGATTTGTTTTGAATACTTTGTTTCTATTTTTTTATCATTTGCACATCATTTACATGTTTATCGATCCTGTGATTTCCATAATCCCATGACATTTCTTTCTTGGTGTTGCAATTTCAATGTTGAGGAGTGTTTATAGAAAGTTGCATTACATTGCTTCATTTCCAATTCCACTGACTTCTCTATAGGTATATCTACTGGCCAAGCGATTTCCCCTGCTGGAGCAGCTAAGTATGGCCATAGATAAAACATCCCTGTTTTTTTGTCAGTTTGTTTTTCAGCTGTTTGAATGACAAAAAAAGGCCACAAAGAGCAGTTTACCAATACATTAATAACCCCATGTGTATGGTCAACTTATTTACTCAAAATGAACAATTCGTTAAAATATTTATGCTACAAGTTTGTTTTTGTTTAGTTTTTTTTACTAAGAAAATATTTGCACTTAAAAGGGAGTCTGTCAACCCAATTTTGGACTATTATCTACACGATTAGTACTACGATTAGTACTGCACGAGTACATACATTTTTTTCTTTTTCTACTGTACTTTCTCAAAGCTGCGTTGAAAAACATTGTCAGAACTGCTGTGCATTCACAAACGAGTCCTCTCCACTATTTTACAACAGCACAGCAGTCCACTCCACACAAAAAAAAAAAAGTGATCTGGACTCCTTATCTACATTACTACGCAAGTATTACTGTGGATAATAGTCCAAAATCGAGGTGACAGATTCCCTTTAAAGGTTTGTAGAAGCTTTGCTAGGTATTAGAACTAGTTACCGTTTTGGTAGATTCTCTCCTTTGGTGAAGATGTCAAACTCTTCCATGTTCAGCTTCAGCTGAGGTTTTAGTAGGTGCTCAAATTTTTCTATTTTTCCTCCTTTCACAAGCTGGTGGTAATCAAAATTTATCATGGGAACATCTTCTGCATGTAAAGATGCCCACAGTAGGTTCTACAAAGAAACATGAATGACAATATATTTTAGCAAGTCATACATAGAATTAATGACAACTGCAAATCTGCAAATCATTCAAATCCTGACATTTATTTTATTACCGTATTTTTAATTTTGGATTTCCCAAGTGGCGGAGAGGTACGTTGTTTTATTAATTTTTTTGTCTGATTTCAGGTCTGATATGGGGGTCTAATAAAGAATAGGTGTTTGATCTGAGCTCTGATGAAGACTGTTTTTTTTTCTTATTGTCCTCCTCTAAAGCCTAGTTGCATCCTATGGTCAGGTGCGTCTTATAGAGCGAAAAATACATAAATGTTTATACAGTAAGTCATATGCAATTCTATGGCACAGACCATTCTAATGTAGAAAACTCCAGCATCCACATAAAATATTTATGGTTGATAAAAACACTAAAAGCAAGATGTGCACATCTCAAAAGAAAAACTGCTGATGAGTTTCTGGCCTATAGAGTGTCTCTTAGTCATGACTTGTACAAGATCAGCAGAAATTAATTTGTTGATCACGTACATGTTATGACTAAGGACTTTTCTACAGGCCAGAATTCTGTTGATCATAACATTTTATGACTAAGGGCCTTTATATAGGCCAAAAACGCATCAGCTGTTTTGTCTTTTGAGATGTGAACATCTTGTTTTTAATTTTTGTAATAAAGAAGTGTTTTTTTCCCCAGCCATGTGGATGCTGGAGTATTCTACATCTATGGACTAATTCACACCTGGCCTCCATTCAGTGACCTCCAGACAACACTAATCCAGAGTTGACTTTTCATTTGTTTAGAGGTGGCAAAATAATTTTAAATAAACTGGCTGTTCACTAGTGAAAAAAAAGGGAGATAACAGGAGGAGAGAGGGCAGCCTCACATAGGAGAGTGCAAAAATGCATGCCAAGGAGTGGAAAATACTTGGACAAGAAGTGTGTGTAGCAATGTTTATATTGCATAAATGCAGAACTTTGAAGGCTATATACACCTTTGGGGGAATTTATTTTACATATACTACATTGTACAGAGTTAAAAATATTTTTTTCAATTGGTCTTTATTAAAAATTTAGAGCAGTTTTCTCCGTACAAGGCAGAGTTTCTCTAGTAGCAGGTTCTGTATTTTTTTTCTCTGCTCCTGTCAGCCAGCTCACCTGACAGGCTCCTTATCTCTGACATTATACAAACACTCATTATAGCTCAATACTTATAACTGACACAAAGTGAAACGAAAAAGTACATTCTCACAACTAGAAAAACTGTTAACCCTTTGTGACACAACAGCTCAATATTTTTGATAAAGACCAATTGAAAATTTTTTTTTTTTTAAATTGCCCCCTAAAGGTGGACATAGCCTTTAAAGGGTTATTCTTAGGGTCCTTTCACACTGGTGTTTTTGTTTTCCGGCATAGAGATCTGTCGTCGGGTCTCTATGCCGGAAAAATCCTGATCAGGATCATCCCCATGCATTCTGAATGGAGAGAAATCTGTTCAGGAGGCATCAGGATGTCTTCAGTTCAGGACCGGAACGTTTTTTGGACGCAGCAAATACCGCAGCATGCTGCGCTTTTTGTTCCGTCCAAAAATCCGGAACACTTGCCGCAAGGCCGGATCCGGAATTAATGCCCATTGAAAGGCATTAATCCGGATCCGGCCTTAAGCTAAACGTTGTTTCGGCGCATCGCCGGATCCGACGTTTAGCTTTTTCTCAATTACTACCATGGCAGCCAGGACGCTAAAGTCCCGGCTGCCATGGTAAAGTGTAGTGGGGAGTGGGAGAGCAGTATACTTACCATCCGTGCGGCTCCCCGGGTGCTCCCGAGTGACGTCAGGGTGCCCCACACGCATGGATCACATGATCCATGGGCATGGGGCGCTCTGACGTCATTCTGGAGCGCCCCGGGGGCCGCACGGACTGTAAGTATACCGCTCCTCCGCTCCTACTATGGCAACCAGGACTTTAATAGCGTCCTGGCTGCCATAGTAACCTGAAAGCATTTCGAAGACTGATCAGGATCCTGATCAGTCTTCTAATGCTTCAGACGACTTGCGTTCTGACGGATCTGGCGGGACGGAAGGGCCTGCCGGATCCTCAGAACGCAAGTGTGAAAGGACCCTTATCTGGAGATTTATAACACATCCACAAGATATGCCACAAAAGTCTGATAAGGATACGTTCTCTGGAACCGGTCCTACCTCACACTGCCATGAATGGGAAGGCGACCATGCATGCACTGGTCTCTCCATTCACTTCTATGGAACATCTGAAAATAACCACATGCGTTGTGGATATGCCATAAACGCCCAGATGGCCTTTAAGTACCAGTCAAAATTTTGGACACACCTTTTCATTTCATGGTTTTTCTTGTTTTTTATTTTATACATTGTAGATTCGTATTTAAAAAATGAAAGATGAAGAAGTAAAGAAAAAGCTGTTTAAA
This sequence comes from Bufotes viridis, assembly GCA_033119425.1. Lineage (NCBI taxonomy): Eukaryota > Metazoa > Chordata > Amphibia > Anura > Bufonidae > Bufotes > Bufotes viridis. The sequence goes on along the minus strand of CM065592.1, from coordinate 327,021,909 downwards.
CAAACCAGAGTGGGGTTCATTTATCATGACCCTTTATGGCAGTTTTTGGCAAAAAAGTCACAAGACTCAGTTTTCTGGCTGCTTGAATACCCATGCCTCTGCTGCAGAGGATTCATTAGCGTTACTTGCCTCAAAAACCACAAATTAACCACAAATTAACAGCATCTCAATTTTCTACATAAACGCTTTAGGGTAATTTCACACTAGCGTTATACTTTCCGGTATTGAAAGCCGGTAAAGGGTCTCAATAGCGGAAAAAAATGCTTACGTTATGTCCCAATGCATTCTGAATGCAAAGCAATCCGTTCAGTAAGCATCAAGATGTCTTCCGTTCCATCCCTTGTACGGTATTTGACCGACCGCATTTTCTGTAGTATGTCTCCCAGCCAAAATTCTGGAACCGCACTTGAAATGTATTAATGCTGGATCCGGTACCAAGTGTTCCAGAAATTGCCGCATCGCCGGAGCCGGTTTTCCGATCTGCTCATGCGCAGTTCTTTCTAGCTTTGAAAAAATTAAATACCGGATCCGTTATTCCGGATGATATCGGAAAGACGGATCCGGTATTTCAATGAATAAGTCTAACGGATCAGTAAAAAACAGCTTTCTGTTTGCATACAGTTTTCCGGATCCGGCAGGCAGTTCCGTTGCCGGGACTGCCTGCCGGATCTGAACAACGCTAGTGTGAAAGTACCCTTACTGAGATAAAGTACCACAAAGTCTCACCATTAACTGTTCAGAGTAGACTATGAGAATTTGCCTTTATGGTCAAATTGCTACAAAGAAGTCACTACTAGGAACAAGAAGAAGAAAACTGCCCTGGTAAGAAACACAAGGAATGGACAATAAACCATTGAAATCCATCTTTGGTCTGATGAGTCAAAATTTGGGATTTTTGGTTCCAACCACCATGTCTTTGTGAGATGCAGAAAAGGTGAGTAGATGGTTTCATATGTGGTTCCTACCGTGAAGCATGGAGGAGGTGGTGTGATGGTGCTAGGCTGGTAACACTTGATTTATTAAAAGCTCAAGGCACGCTTAACTAGGATGGCTACCACAGCATTCTGCAGCAACGTGCCAGCCCAACTAGTTTGTGCTTAGTGGGATCATTATTTATTTTTCAATAGGACAATGATACCAAACACACCTTTAGGCTAAATGCTATCTGACCAATAAATAGAGTGATGGGGTTCCGTGTCAGATGATATGGCCTCCACATTCACCTGACCTTAACCCAATTGAGATGGTCTGGGATAAGTTGGACTAAAAAGCGAAGGAAAAGCAGCCATCAAGTGTTCAGTATCTCTGGGAACTCCTCCAAGACTATTGAAAAAAAATTCTAGGTGACTATCGCATGAAGGTGATTGAGAGAATGCCAAGTGTCCAAATCTGTCATCAAAACAAAAGAGGGCTACTTTAAAGAATCTAAATAAAACATTCTGGTTTGTTTAAGACTTGTTTACTACTTAATTCCATGTGCGTTCCTTCAATGTTTTCATGGCTTCAATGTGATAAGTAATATTTACATCAAACTGGAAAAAATATAAATTCCTAAAAACATATTAAGATCACTTCCTACCTTAAAGGCCCGACTTAAAACTTCTTCACCTCCTTTGCTTCTCAGAAGATTAACAATGACTTGCTTGCCGTATTGTTCCTTTAGTAACATCATATGTCTAGTAAGAAACAAAACCATATATTTTGATTATGTCCAGTTCAGTCTAGTAATTTCTTACTTTCCATTGACACCATTCTAGTGTTCAGGGATTGCTAAAAATTGAATGTAATTTTTTATGGACTGGGTGAATAAAACTTCACTCTGAAGTAGAGTTGCACGAACCGATACTTTTAGACCCGGATCGATACGATACCGGGTCTTACTATTTAATGATACTAGGCTGCGCTACTGCGCAGCCTAGTATCTGTGAGAGAACATGGCACGTGCAAGAGGCAGGGAGGGACCGTGGACACTGCGCCACCAATGATTATACTAACCCCTGGGAAACCTGAGGGGTTAATTGCCGGGGATTGCAGTGCCCTGTCATAGAGGGCGGGTGCCGGGTATGTGATACCGCTGTCGGCACCCACTGCCTACACTTAAATGAATGTGTTAATTATATTCATTGGTGACGCAGTGCGCCCCCCCCCCCCCACCAAAGTATTGTAAAATATAATCATTGGTGGCGCAGTGCGCCCCCAAGCCCCCCAGTGTTATAACTATTATAATCATTGGTGGCGCAGTGGCCACAGGTGCCCCCCCCCCCTCATTGTTATATTCATTGGTGGCAGTGGCCACAGGGTCCCCCCTTCCCTCCTCCTTATTGGTGGCGCAGTGCCAGATTCCGATCGGAGCCCCAGCAGTGTAATCGCTACTGAAGCCCTGGCTGCCTGCTGCTGTGTGCACAAAGCACAGGGCAGCAGGGAGAGTGTGAGATCCTATTCACCCTGATAGAGCTCTATTAGGGTGAATAGGACAAGGGATTAAAAGATCCCAGGTTCTAACCCCCAAAGTAAAAGTAAAAAAAAAAAAAAGTAAAAAAAAAACACCAAAATACTAAAAAGTTTAGATTGCCCCTTTTCCAATTTTACATATAAAATATATAAAACGATAAAAAAACATATTACATACTGCCAGGGCCGAAAGAGTGCGAAGCATTAAAATATTATAAAATATCTCCTATGCAGTGAACGCCGTAACAGAAAAAAAAATAAAAAACGCACGATTCGCCTTTTTTTTTTGTCACCTTTCCCCCCCAAAAAAAATAGGATAGGACTGCTCCATTATGGGCCAGACGTTCCATAAAATGCGGAAGGCACGTAGCTTTTTTGGCGTTTTAATTTTTTTGCGCGGTATCGAGTATCACAAAACTTTATGGTATTGAAATCTAATCAAAATTTTGGTATCGTGACAACCCTACTCTGAAGTCACAAAATAATAAACTTTCGTCCTGTTAATATTAGACATACGGTACTTTGCAAGCTGTGGATCTTAATAAAGCTCCATGAAGAGACTTCAAGTGGCATATTAAATTAGAGGAAATTTACTAATCACAGTGCTCCAGAATTCTGGTGCAATCTGCATAAAAAAGTGTTTTAGATGCTTTTGATGTATGGCTTAGCAGAAAAAGGGGCAAAGACTTGAGACAATGTGCAGGGAGAGTGACCTCACATGCGCAAATCTCTCCATTTACTTCTATGGGAGTGACAAAAGTAGCTCAGTAAAGCGCAATGGTGGACATCCTGTGCATATTGGACATCCTGTGCACATGACAAAATATTCAGATGGGAAGAGGTAACACCACATCAACAACATGTGACCGTTGCAGCCAATCACTAGCCTCACTGGTGGACCCAAAGAGGTTTGACCAAGCTTACAATGCCTTACTTTTAGACAGCATTACTAAATGTGGGCAAATATGTTCAAAAACCATTCAAAATCACACTCATTACAATATCCCTTTGGAAAACACATTTAGTGCATGCCCTTATATTCTCCTAGATAACGTGTATGATGTTTGCACTCTACAAGGAATATATAAGTAATAAAAAGTTGAAATTAGGTTAGATGATATGGAATTCCCAAACGTCATCCTAATCCAAGATTTTAAAATCACTCTGCAAAAGACCCTTCACCACAAAATGCAGTGCAATGTGCAGGCAGCATGTTATAGAGCAGAAGAAGCTAAGCAGGTTGACAAAAATTTTGGTACCCTTCAGTTGAAGAAAAAAAATCCACAATGGTCACTGAAATAACTTGAAACTGACAAAAGTATTAATAAAACATTACTGAAAATCAACTAATGAAAATCAGACATTGCTTTTGAATTGTGGTTCAAAAGAATAATATATAAAACAAACTAATGAGACAGGCCTGGACAACAATGATGGAACCTCTTCATCATAAATGACATGGCTCCTCCGGCAGTAAAGACCTCATCTAGACTAACTTGATGAATCAGCATCTGCTATGCCGGTCTTGATTGGGTCTGTTTTGCCAGAGGAGCCGTGTACCTTATGACAAGGCCCAGGTTCCTCTGGCAGATTGTGCACAAGAACGAAATCTACTGCAGCTTGGAGCTGCCATAGATCTTAGCAATTAATTAAGGCTCTTTTGGGCGAAAATCATGATAAATGAGCTGAGGCCTAGGGTACTTTCCACACTCCACCCTCAACATGCTACCTTTTCGTAAAGTTGTGAAGGGCGGCGCAAAATGCCAAATGCGACTAGAAAAGTAGCAATGGCACCAAAAAAAAAAAAAAAATTGGATTTGCAACTTTTCCACACCAAAAACGGGCATAGGGGGAATAATCAATTTCCCCGTCCTACAAAAATGATGAGGTTTAACGTCTAAATGTATCTGGTGACCATGCTTCCTGTTGTGTAAGTATTTTAATCCCTCCCAAACTAACACTTGCATGACACTGTCATCATTCTGCATGGATTACGGAGGTCATGTGCTTCAAGGAGGATAATACAGCTATATTTATCTTCTTGTAGCCCGACATGGCAGCGTTCCCAGGAAGAGAGTCAGTCATTGATGAAATACTATGTATACAATTTTTGTTCCTGCAGCAGCAGAGTATGACTTGAGGGTTTTTTTTTTTTTTTACTAAGTAAAGCCATTTTGTTACAAACTTAAAAACTCAACTTGCAGCCAGTAGTGTGAAAATTGATGTTTTTTTACTGCAGTAGTTTTAACTATGTCCATTATACTTTACATACAGTGTATAAGGTACAGTGAAAGTCCTGAGAACCATTATTCCACTACCGAAATTATACACTTGCATCGAGTAATAGCTGAACAGTTTGTGAACAATATTTTATTGCTGCGCTCATTTACAAGGAGCATTTGTTACTAAGGCCTCTTTCACATCGGCATTTGTTATTGCTGTTATTCTTTTCCTTTAGAGGAGCAGAACAACAGAAATAACAGAAGTGTCAGATTCGGCACATAATTAAAGCAAGTGGAGCTGAATGGACACCACTGATTATAATGGGATCTTTTTGGTTTCCGTGCTTCTTTATGCATGCAGAGTCTCCAATGCAGGTGTGAAGCCAGCGTAAAGATGGTAATTCTTTGAATGACTTCCTATAAAAAAAAGCCTTGGAACGCTAATTTGTAAATCACCTTTATTTTTAGAGGAGGTCCTGTATCTTTCAGTTTTGGTCATTATTTTTGTCTTTTCAATGTAAGTGAAGAATCTGTATATAGGGCTCCACTCTTTCAGAACAGGTTCCAATATTTTAGTTCTACAAACAATTTCCATGTGGACCAGCATGCAGACGCATATATACTGTATATAATAACACTTTAACTTTGTAAAATGGAGATTCAGCCTCCACTAAACACATATATAACAGGTCACCAGGTTTCCATGGCATTCTTTAGTAGTAACAGAGTTGCATCCAAAAATCACCTATTGTCTAAATCACGTTTTTACGTTAAACAAGTGTTTTTTATTTTTCGAACTCAGTATCTATATAAAAAAAATATATATATATATATATATATATATATATATATATATCCCCTTTAGTTTTCATTCTGGCCACTAGCCCTAAAACATGTTAACAATTCACACATTACCGAATCCGCGCTGCTAGTCGTCAGGATTGCTTTGCAATCAATCACTGGTATTAATATTAGGGAACGACTCTCTTCATCCAAACTTCCTGGATGAAACTCAGAAGATAAACAGCATCCAAAAGTGAAGCACAAGATTATATTTCCATAATACATTTGCAAAACCCCTTTGCACTAGTTAAAATAATGAAGGTCGCCGCATTTGGATACTGAAATGTCACATGACCAATATTAACTAAAAAGAGATGGGGTCCCCTTTCTCATCCTAGGATTGGGCATGCCTGAGAAGGCTTTTAATATATGCTTTTTATGAATTTAGACCTTGTAAGCAGATTATAACCTTGTGGTTTGGAAGTCTGGAGTGATGGTGCGTCACTACTGGATGTTATGTATCTTCCAAGTTCTATCTGGGACATTTGGATGAACAGAGATGTTCCAGAGTATTGATACCAGTGATTGATTGCAAAGTTGGTGAACGAGGATGGTAAAATCATGCTCCATTACATGGTCTTAAAGAGCAGCAGCACGGATCCAGCAATGTGTATATTGTGACTACAAGAAGAGGACCTACTTCTGTTGGATCTCACAGTGCTGTAAAATTAGACTGCAGATAGAACTTTTATGCTAAAATATGTTAAGGCTGCCTGTCTTTATAAGGCAGCTACATGGGCCATAGACACAATGGTCAGGAGTGAACCTCTGACTTATATTGGAGAGTTTTCTAGGAATGTTCTGTGACCTGTGCAGAGGTCAGGAGTGAGTCGATAAAAGCTATTGTCAATGATGGACTCCTATCTATATAGAGGTTTTACTTGTCATTGTAATTCTGCCTGTGGTGATACAATTTCCAGATTCAATGAAGCATGCAGATAAATACAACTGTAAAGAAAACCACAGTTACATAGCACCGTTTTTTTTTGCGGACTGTATGCGTAGCCATTCATTTCAATGGGTCCGCAAAAAAAAAAAAAAAAAAACGGCAGTTACACAATGTGCATTCCATTTCCGTATGTCTGTTCCGCAAAAAAATAGAACATATCCTAGCTATGTGATCCATGCGACGCAGGGACCTGGTGACGTCATTGAGGAGCGCCCCGGCCACCGGACGGAATGTAAGTAGCTTCTCCCCCGGCTCCCCGCTGCTTTTTCATGGCAGCCGGGACTTTAGTATCATCCTGGCTGCCATGGTAACCTGAAAGCATATTGAAGACTGATCAGTCTTCAATATGCTTTCAGTTGTCTTGTGTTGCGACGGAAGTGCACGCCGGATCCTCACAACGCAAATGTGAAAGAGGCCTTAGTCTCTTGTCAAGACTAAATAACTTTAATTCTGTGCCAACTGATTCTAACTAAACGATTTATAGTTTAAATACTCCACCACCCCAGTGAAAATTTTGTCCTCCAGCACAGCAGAACCCTTCCCTTTCAGGTTCAAATTATCTGTGGAATACAGTTTGTACCCCAATGAAAAGTTCGCCCAGTGCTCAAGGAACCCAAATCTTCCAGCAGCTGTCTTCCCTGTGTTGTGCATAGGACATGCAGTCTTCCAGAGAATTCCACCTCGGAGGTTCTTACTTAATCCTGGAACCTACTTCTTTTAAATTATTTTTTAAGAACCTGCACACAGTGCGGATTATGCATGGTGTTTCAACCCATGAGATTAGATAAATCTCATGTACACTGCTTTTTTCTTAGGTGCAGAAATTGATCTGTTGTGCAGATTTTGAAATCCGCAGGATGTCAATTGTTTGTCCGATTTTTGGTGCAGATTGCACCTTTTTAAATGGAAAAAGGTGAGATCTGCAGAAAATCCGCAACAAAATCTTTAAGAAACACACGGTTTTTGGTGCCGATTTGGTGAGGAAATGCACAGAAATCCACACAAGTAAATAAGAAATAAAAAAAAATAAAAAAAAATAAAAAAAATCAAGGAATCTCAGTTTTGAAAACCGCACTTGTGTGAAGGTACCCTTAAGGACCCTCCAACTACCATGTATTCTGTCATTGGTTCCAACATGAACCACAACAGCTGGGCCATCACCAAGCACTCCCTGTAATTCATCCACCCTTTCCACCACATATCGAACCATAAAACCATTTGGTTAAGTCGGTCTTGGCGACAAATTATTCTATTACCTGTCTTTCGGTGTATAGAATCCTTATACCAGTGCTAGCATCCCCCAACTACTAGCTGAGCTGTCCATTTGACTGTTAGGGAGAGCAGCATCCACGAGGGCTGCCATTTCCGAGACTGACGCCCTTGCATCATCACTCAAGTTGGCAATTTAGGTTGGAAGCACATTTACAGGAGTGGCCTTCCTTTTCTGGGACCCCTTTCTACTCCCCCCTGACTACATTAACCCAACTACTTACCTGCTCCTCCTAGCCACTATCTCAAAGCTCTATTTTCACCCCACTAACTGCTTGCTCAGTGAGCATGGTCCTCTCAGGTTTGTAAGTCGTCCTTAAAGAGGACCTTTCATCTGGAAAAAAAATTCTGAACTAAGTATCATGATATGTAGAGTGGCACCCAGGGATCTCCCCGCACTTACTATTATCCCTGGGCGCCGCTCCGTTCTTCCGTCATGTCCTCCGGTATGTTTGGGTACTTGGCTATACTGGGCGGAGACTGCCTGACTTGGTTATACTAGGCGGAGACTGCCCTTGCTCTCCTGGGTGTCAACTAGGGGTGGGCAATATGGCCTAAAATCTATATTGCGATATAATTTTAAGCATGTTTGATATGCGATATATATCGCAATATATTGTTTTCTATATTTGGGGGGGGGGGGGTGTTTGAACTTTTTTTTTTTTACTTTTTATTTAATAACTAACTATTAGCCTCCTTAAGGGCTAGAACCCTTGTCATATTCACCCTAATAGACATCTATTAGGGTGAATAGGACGTTACACTCTCCCTGCTGCCCTGTATATAGTACACACAGCAGCAGGGAGCTGACCATGGCAGCCAGCCTCTGATCAGCCCCCCCAGCCTCTCATCAGCACCCCAGCCAGCCTCTCATGTGCCTCCCAACCTCTCCCTCTTATCAGCCCCCTTTGGTAACTCAAACCCTCCCTCCCCAGTATTAATCATTAGTGGCAGTGGCCATAGGGTCTCCCCCCCCCCCCCCATCATTGGTGGCAGTGGGCAGTGTGCCCCCCCTCCCTCCCTCCCCAGTATTAATCATTGGTGGCAGGGGCCCCCTTCCCCCCCACATCATTGGTGGCAGCAGCAGGTCCGATCGGAGTCCCAGCAGTGTAATGCTGGGGCTCTGATCGGTTACCATGGCAGCCAGGACGCTACTGAAGTCCTGGCTGCCATGTATGTAGTGAGCAGCATTATACTCACGTGCGCGGTGGCCGCCGGGCGCTCCTTCTTCTGTCTGTGCGGCGCATTGCTAATGCTTATAGCATTAGCAATGCGCCGCACAGATCTATGAGAAGAAGGAGCGCCCGGCGGCCACCGCGCATGTGAGTATAATGCTGCTCACTTACATACCATGGCAGCCAGGACTTCAGTAGCGCCCTGGCTGCCATGGTAACCGATCGTAGCCCCAGCATTTCACTGCTGGGACTCCGATTGGAACTGCCGCCCAAGGTCATATCGCGGTCCGGCGATATAGGCGATATGCACAAAATCCATATCGTGGCACAAATTTATATCGCATATCGCCTATACCGTCCACCCCTAGTGTCAACCTTCTCCCAAGCTGTAGCTCTGGCCAATTGCAGCGCAGAGCTCATAGCCTGGGAGGTTTTTTTCTGCCAGGCTATGAGCTCTGCGCTGCGATTGGACAGAGCTACAGCCTGGGAGAAGGAGACGCCCAGGAGAACAAGGGCAGCCTCCGCCTAGTATAACCAAGTCACGAAACATACCAGGGCGACATAGCGGGAGAACGGAGCGGCGCCCAGGGATAATAGTAAGTGCAGTGAGATCCCTGGGCGCCGCTCTACATATCATGATACTTAGTTCAGAATTTTTTTCCAGATGAACGGTCCTCTTTAATGTTGCATTTTGCTCTTCCAGATACATTTGTTAGTAGATCATCGGTGGATATATTAAGTTTCTTATATTCACTTGCATTATTGATCTATGCAAAATTAGTTGAAAGTACAATAACTATGAAACTGAGTGAAATATATATTAAAATTAACTCTTAAAAGAGTATAAACTTTGTAAACATATAATGTTATAAAAATGCTCTACCTGTCAAAAGCTGGTGCATTAGCTTCTAGTCCTCTAATAATTTTAAGATGATGAGAGCCGACCTGAAAAATGTGGGGAAAAAAAATAAAAATCAATAATGACATTTTTGATTCACTTAAACAAGAAGATACAAATATAGATAAAAAAAAACAGATTAAATATAAATATAATCAGTAAATAAATGATTGCACATCGTTCTCATTGCTTATAAAAATGAAGTTTTAACATATGCAAGTGAGCCTCTAGGAGCAACAGGATAATTTTGCTTTAGGCACACGGACTGCCAGAGGAGGCGCCTCTTAATAAATTAGGAGCATCCTCCGGTAACATGGGAGATATAGACCAGCTGGTTTACGATAAATCTCCCCAAAAGGCTTACGTCTATGGAAGAGCATCTCACATACAAAATTTGCAGACGAGCAAGGAGAGGAGAAAGACCAAAGCAGAGATTCCAGCCTCTGATCGGGTGACCTAGAAAGACACTCTAAGCATCCTCAAACTACGGCCCTCCAGCTGTTTTAAAACTACAACTCCCACAATCCCCTGCTGTACGCTGATACCTGTAGGCTGTTTGGGCATGCTGGGAGTTGTAGTTTTGCAACAGCTGGAGGGCCGCAGTTTGAGGATGCCTGCTCTAAGCCCTTAGCTTCTAAAATGGACAACTATAAATTGCAACTACTTTTCACAGATACAGAAGCAACATCGGCTATAAATAAAAAAAAAAACATGTGCTACAAGTGAAATACTGCGCAGAGAGCTAGCACGTGAAAGTTTAGTTATTTTCTGGCCAAGGTATACATTAATGAAGACAACAGATGCATGCCTTTTTGATGACAAGTAGGGTATATCCTTCTGCCCTTGTACAGACATGCAAAGGTTTGGCGCACTGAGCTATTTAATATTCAGAACAGAGAAAAATGTCTCGATTAACAGGAAGAAGCCCTGAGTTTTTTTCTTCACCCTGGAAATCAATTACGTTACACATGTTCTTAGGACGGGTGGAGATCAGACCACACCTAAAATCAATCACACACCACTAGCACCTTCCATATGCAATTAATAGAGTAGAAAACAATGACAGTTACAATTAGCCGTGTCTAACAATGAAAGGGACAATAATCAAAATCAACAGCTCCCGATCCTATCTTGGCTGCGCGGGAAGAGGGGCAATCCCCACCATGAAATCCAAACCAAATAATTCCCAGCAGCCTTACTCGCTTCAGTCTTGTGTCTTTATTTTCCAAAGATAGTGGAAATTATTTGGTTTGGATAACAATGAAAGGGGTCATTTATTAAGACCACTTTTTGTTTTCCCTACACAACATTTATAACATCTTGTAATATTGCAAACTGCGTTTGTAGAAAACATTCTGCTAATCTCTTAGGTCTTTTTTTAAATATTACCAGCCATCCATTGGATAATTTGCTTTGTTGACTTGATAGTACCCTAGCATCTACATATTACAACACTGAAGATTATGTTATCTACAATGGTGATACACATCATTTTATAATAGGATGCTGATGTGCTACACAAAAGGAATAAAGAGGTAGCAACCCTACGTGTTCAGGGTTTACACTGTCAAAAAAAGAAGTCTACATTTCAACATAAAAATATGGAGTAGATTCCATGGTCGTTGCCAACCTTCCATTTACTAGAACGGATGAAATAATGTGGAGCATTGGATGATATATCCTTGGTTTCTGGGAATTCAGTTTCATTTGCCTGTGCCTAATCTCTCATGTAATCCCACGTATATCATCCTTTCAGAAATCTGTATACATACTTTAATATACTGGCAAGCCCAGGAATGAAGCAGTTTGTACACTGTGCAGACAGAGCCATGTCCTCCATGGCTTTTATGCTTGATATGACACCACAAAAGGAATTCTATGTCACTGTAAATGCCAAACATCCCAATTAAGCTGGTACTATCACACCCAAAAGGGTCTAGGGAATGTTCACTAAAGTCTTTCTGGTTAAAGGCATTGTCTTAGACCCCACCAATAAGAAGAATAAGATGCTGAGTTCCAGGATTCAATAGGATGGTGGCTACATATCAGCATTGATCCATGGGACTTGCTAAGGAGAACAGCACTCTCAGGCAGTCCCACAGAGTTGAATGGAGAGGTACACACATTTCAGGGACTCTAGCACTTCACACTTATGATTGATGGGGTTCCCAGTGGTAGGACACCTACCTTTTAGATCATTATAATTATCCATCATATGATAGGATCTCTTTAAAGGGTAGTCTGAGTTCATTAAAGGCTCGGGGGCGGCTGTAAATGTAGTAAAACAACAAAAGAAGTGGCACTAGCTCCTTTTTCTCACCCTGCTGCACTCAGATTCTCCCCACCGCTGACATCTTTGTCCTGACCGCTGCAGTGACGTTCCATGGACACAGGCCACGGTGCAACCAATTACTGGCCTCAGCAGTACACTGGATGTCCCCCGCTGCAGCCAGGAAAAAAAACAGCAGAAGGGAGGACCGTAATTCAGTGCTGGAAACAGCAGATAAAAGGGGCAAGTATCACTTCCTTTCATATTTTCGCACATTTACAGGGGTTACTCAAGTTTTTACCGAGCTCAGACAACCTATTTGACGGACTCATATTTTGAATACGAATACAAGTTTTGGTGGATATGCAGTATCTCAAAAGTGAGTACACCCCTGACATTTTTATAAATATTTTATTCTATCTTTTTATGGGAAAACACTGAAGATCTGACACTTTGATACAATGTAAAGTAGTCAGTGTACAGCTTGTATAACAGCGTAAATTCCGTGTGAGGTACGGTTTTACTTGCTCTAAATAGTAGCCTTTAGTAGGTAATTAGCAAGGAGCGGAATTCAAGAAGATTAGTAAAATGTAGTCCATGTGATGGATACTATAATGTCAATGAATTTGGTGAAAAGGGAACTCTCTGAGAATTGAAGGCGCTACTTGTGGTATAATTTGACAGATTTGTATGGTTTTTAAATCTTAAGTTTTTGTGTTCTAGATAACATTTTCTTGTTTTTCTCCAGGGAAACGCAGATATGTATTTTAAAACCATTTTCACAATGCAGGGGGCTTCATTCCACATCCAAAACTCATAGCAGCGTGCTATACTCATACTAACGTTGGTATTCCATCATTCCAGATGAGATTTCGCAATCCCAGCCAACAATATAACACAACACGTGCTGCAGTCGTCTAGAACACCAAAATACTACTGTAAATAACTACAAAAATCTGGAGACAGAAGGCGGAGTGCGCCACATCTGAGTGCACCGTGTTCATTCTGTGTGAATGGTATTGTTTACGATAAATGCCAAGGACAGCGGATGCTATGGTTAAACAATCGAAATTCTAACTAATGAAAAAAAAAAAAAACTGTCCATTTTATAGCAGACAAATGCTTTGGGTAATTTATTTCTAGTAGGCTGTGCTAGAGGTCAAACAAGGTGTATAGAAGGCTGCATCATTACACAGCTTTTTCCTCTTCCGTGCCATATTTCATAATTTAGCACTCTGTGTGCACTACGGCCATTTTAAACTGGCCAATTAAGCCAATTATTGGCAACAAACCGGTCTTGGAGGGGCAAACTGGGCAAATGTCCAGAGTTCCGCCCACCCAAGGGGCCAGAACTAAAACAATAGAGTATTTATGTCCTCACAGTTCTCTTCCAGCATCTGGTTATACAGGGCAGACTTAAGGGAAGCACTCATTGGTTGTGCTTGTCACGTGGCCTGCATCAATGTGTGCATGTGTCTGGAGTGTATATAGAGAAAGTGTGTGCATGTGTCTGGAGTGTATACAGAGAAAGTGTGTGCATGTGTCTTGTGTCTGGAGTGTATATAGAGAAAGTGTGTGCATGCATCGTGTGTCTGGAGTGTATATAGAGAAAGTGTGTGCATGCATCGTGTGTCTGGAGTGTATATAGAGAAAGTGTGTACATGCATCGTGTGTCTGGAGTGTATATAGAGAAAGTGTGTGCATGCATCTTGTGTCTGGAGTGTATATAGAGAAAGTGTGTGCATGTGTCTGGAGTGTATATAGAGAAAGTGTGTACATGCATCGTGTGTCTGGAGTGTATATAGAGAAAGTGTGTGCATGTGTCTGGAGTGTATATAGAGAAAGTGTGTGCATGCATCTTGTGTCTGGAGTGTATATAGAGAAAGTGTGTGCATGTGTCTGGAGTGTATATAGAGAAAGTGTGTGCATGCATCTTGTGTCTGGAGTGTATATAGAGAAAGTGTGTACATGCATCGTGTGTCTGGAGTGTATACAGAGAAAGTGTGTGAATGCATCGTGTGTCTGGAGTGTATACAGAGAAAGTGTGTGCATGCATCGTGTGTCTGGAGTGTATAGAGAAAGTTTGTGTGTGTGTATGTGCATGTGTCTCGAGTGTGTGCGGCAGGTGCGTGTGCATATGTTGTGTCTGTGAAGTATGTGCCTGCATGTATTATGTAACTGGAGTGTATGCAGATAGTGTGTGCATGTGTTGTGTGTGTGCGCTATGTTTATGGAGTGTACACAGATAGTGTGTGTGTGTGTGTGTTATGTGTCTGGAGTGTATACAGATAGTGTGTGCATGTGTTACGTGTCTGGAGTGTATACAGATAGTGTGTGCATGTGTTATGTGTCTGGAGTGTATTCAGATAGTGTGTGTGTTATGTGTCTGGAGTATATACAGATAGTGTGTGTGTTACGTATCTGGAGTGTATACAGATAGTGTGTGCATGTGTTATGTGTGTTATGTGTCTGGAGTGTATTCAGATATTGTGTGCATGTGTTACGTGTCTAATGTATACAGATAGTGTGTACATGTGTTACGTGTCTGGAGTATATACAGATAGTGTGTACATGTGTTACGTGTCTGGAGTGTATACAGATGGTGTGTGCATGTGTTACGTGTCTGGAGTGTATACAGATGGTGTGTGCATGTGTTACGTGTCTGGAGTGTATACAGATGGTGTGTACATGTGTTACGTGTCTGGAGTATATACAGATAGTGTGTACATGTTACGTGTCTGGAGTATATACAGATAGTGTGTACATGTTACGTGTCTGGAGTATATACAGATAGTGTGTACATGTTACGTGTCTGGAGTATATACAGGATAGTGTGTACATGTGTTACGTGTCTGGAGTATATACAGGATAGTGTGTACATGTGTTACGTGTCTGGAGTATATACAGGATAGTGTGTACATGTGTTACGTATCTGGAGTGTATACAGATGGTGTGTGCATGTGTTACGTGTCTGGAGTATATACAGATAGTGTGTACATGTTACGTGTCTGGAGTATATACAGATAGTGTGTACATGTGTTACGTGTCTGGAGTATATACAGGATAGTGTGTACATGTGTTACGTATCTGGAGTGTATACAGATGGTGTGTGCATGTGTTACGTGTCTGGAGTATATACAGATAGTGTGTACATGTTACGTGTCTGGAGTATATACAGATAGTGTGTACATGTGTTACGTGTCTGGAGTATATACAGGATAGTGTGTACATGTGTTACGTATCTGGAGTGTATACAGATGGTGTGTACATGTGTTACGTGTCTGGAGTATATGCAGTGTGTGGGTGACTGCAGAGTATGTGAATGGAGTATATACAGATAGTGTGTACATGTTACGTGTCTGGAGTATATACAGATAGTGTGTACATGTTACGTGTCTGGAGTATATACATGTGTTACGTGTCTGGAGTATATACAGGATAGTGTGTACATGTGTTACGTGTCTGGAGTATATACAGATAGTGTGTACATGTGTTACGTGTCTGGAGTATATGCAGTGTGTGGGTGACTGCAGAGTATGTGAATGGAGTGCATTGTATACAAATCAACAAAAACAAGCATATCTAGCGCTCATTCAGGAATAAAGAGTAAAATCCAAGAAGACTCCCTTTAATCCATATTAAAACGCGTTATAAAAACAGGACATCCTAGAATACATGTGCTTTAACTTAGAGTAGTTTTTTCAGTTTGGAACGTGTAAACATGATCTTTATAACATAAATAAGATATTGGGGGAATTTATTAAAACTCAAGGGATGTTCACACAATGGATTTTAAAAACACACTGAATTTACTTCAGATGACTGCTCATGAACTATCCCTACAGAGATCATATTAAGCTGTATTCGGGATCATAATCCCAGACAAGTAGAGCAGAGAGGAGGACGAGGCAGCACTTTTACTTCACAGCTCTGAGGTATTTGTCCTGCTGTGTGATTAGTGTACCAATAGGACGGTGGCCATTTTATTTTCCTTGATAATTGCTCCATAGACAAAATGAGCAATAAAGGGGTTCTCCAGGCTTTTTTTCTCTCTCTTCCTATTCACCGCTGTGGTCTACGGCAAAGACCATAGACCACAGCAGCGGACAGGAAGACGGCACGTGTGCACTTTTAAGGGCTCCAACATTAAGAAGTCAAAGGCAGCATTTCCAATGCAAACATTGATTGCCTATCCACAAGATAGGTGATAAAATGTTAGCTCATTCATCATCTGACCTTTGGTATAGTGGACCCTGTAATCTGGCCCGCTTTGTACAGAAAAGCGAAGAACATTCATGTACAGGACTCAGTGCTCTACAGCCGGCTATACACATTAAAATACACTGGCCTAACCCGCCATTTTCAAAATGATCAGCCAACTAAATTATGTGTATGTAGGTCTGTCGATTCTCCTCATGTGAGCAGAAATCAACAAGACTGGTCGCTTTGTTCTCAGGGAAATAAGCCCCATAACACACGCATGCTCAGCCAAGGTAGCTGATAGCTGATCGAGTGTTTGGCCAATAATTATGTCAGGTGTATGGCCAGATTAAGGGTAGGAGCCAAGCTAACATATTACCTATCATGAGGATGCTTAAAGGGGGTGTCTCACTTCAGCAAGTGGCATTTATCACGTAGAGGAAGTTAATACAAGCCACTTACTAATATATTGTTATTACCCATATTGCTTCCTTTGCTGGCTGGATTCATTTTTCCATCACATTATACACTGCTCGTTTCCATGGTTACGACCACCGTGCAATCAATCAGTGGTGTTCGCTCTTGAACACCATAGGAAAAAGTGACGGACTCTCTGGTGACTGGGACTGCGGGAGCTCACATAGGCCGCTGCTGGATTGCAGGGTGGTCGTAACCATGGAAACGAGCAGTGTATAATGTGATACAAAAATGAATCCAGCCAGCAAAAGAAGCAAAATGGATAATAATAATACATTAGGAAGTGGCTTGTATTAACTTTCTCTACATGATAATTGCTATTTTCTGAGATAACAAAACCCCTTTAAGATGAGAAAATCTCATTAACAGAGAAACCATCCATACTGTGTCTGGTCCTTTAGGCCCAAAATAATCTGGACCAGAACTGGTTAAAGGAGTTGTCAGCTTTTTTTTTTAATTGATGAATAATCCTCAGTACAGATTATCAATATCAGATCAACAGGGGGCCGACTCCCGGCACCCCCGCCGATCAGATGTTTGAAGAGACTGTACAAGTGCTTCCACAGTTTCTAGACAATTTCACCTTAAATGACACTTACTTGCAGCCCTGGTTGCTCCCAGAATAATGGGACAGATCCTCTGATTTGTACAAAGGAGGAAACATCATCATCCACATAGATTGTCTGTAAAGAGATAAAACAAAATGATCAAATATATGATTAAAGGGGTTGTCTAGGTGTTTCATACTGATGACCTATCCTCAAGATAGATATCAATATCGATCAACAGAGGTCCGACTCCTGGCACCCCTGATGATCAGCTGTTTGAGGAGGCCACAGAGCTCCTCCGAGAACTGCCGCCTCCTCGCAGCTTACCATGGGAATGGGACTTAAAGCGAACCTGTCACCTGCTTTTCACTTATTAAACTATTCACAGTACCTTATACTTATTGTGTTTCCAAACTGGTTTTTCCAGCCTGTAGATTCATGAAAAAAAAATCACTTTATAAAGTCCTGCTCTCCTGCGTCACAAGTCGCGATACAAGTCAAGGAGGCAGACCCTCCTTGACTACAGGATGTGCCTCCCCCGTCCTAACCCCGCCTCTCAGCCCTTTAATTGACACTTGTCCTCCTGGCCGGGACCGCGCTTGTATCAGCGGCGCATGCGCCGTCGCCCTCCTTTGCAGCGCGATCCCGACCATCGCGCAGAGTGAAGCGCGATCCATTCGCTTAATCGCGCATGCGCCGCCCCCCGATGCTTCACTCTGCGCGATGGTCGGGATCGCGCTGCAAAGGAGGGCGACGGCGCATGCGCCGCTGATACAAGCGCGGTCCCGGCCAGGAGGACAAGTGTCAATTAAAGGGCTGAGAGGCGGGTTAGCGAGGAGGACATCCTGAGTCAGGAGGGTCTGCCTCCTGACTTGTATCGTGACTTGTGACGCAGGAGAGCAGGACTTTATAAAGTGATTTTTTCATGAATCTACAGGCCAGAAAAACAGGAAAAACCAGTTTGGAAACACAATGAGGATGATCTATAAAAGGTACTGTGAATAGTTTAATAAGTGAAAAGCAGGTGACAGTTTCGCTTTAATATAGGCAATATGACCACCGGACATGACATCAGTGGCCTAGAAAGAGACTGCAGCACACACCGGAGTGCTGGGCCTCGTCAAACAGCTGATTGGTGGGGGTGTCAGGAGTTAGACCCCCACGGGTCAGATATTCATGGCATACTCTGAAGATAGACCATCAATATGAAAATCTTGGACAATCCCTAATTTTAGTCATTATCAATTCACAACACATCCTTATTTTATTAAAATGCAAGAATCCTGACAATTGTCTGCCCCAATTTTATCATGTCAAAAAGACTGAACTGACTCAAAAAAGACTGAACTAGAACATGTTCTGGATATTTTTCTTTTACGATTCTTCTTAGAAATTTACAACTGCAAATTTGAGATTCCATTTTGCTGTTTATTTTTGAACCGTTTGTAGAAAGCTGGTATTCATTATGAAAAGTGACCAGACAGGTTACCGACTACTGCATTCATGTTATGTATTCACTGAATAATGCTGGAATGCACTATTTTACACGTCACAGCGATAACATTTTATGTCCTGTGTTTCTGCTATTTTTTGTGTGCCAGTCTCCACAAACACTGAAATCTCTACAAAGCAGACATTTTTTTTGTAGTTTAGGCCCCTTGCACACGACCGTACACCCTCCAAGACATACGGTCTGTGAGCGGGCCATAGGTCCCGAAGCGGCATACATCAAGTGCACGGGAGCTCACAGCATCATAGGTTACTATGATGCTGTGCGCATCGGGCCGTCCGCGGGACTATTGTCCCGCACTCATATGATCTTATGAGTGGGGGACAATAGTCCCGCAGGTGGCCCGATGCGCACAGCATCATAGTAAACTATGATGCTGTGAGCTCCTGTGCACTTGATGTATGCCGCTTCGGGACCTATGGCCCGCTCACAGACCGTATGTCTCGGAGGGCATACGGTCGTGTGCAAGGGGCCTTAAAAACGACTAAATCTTGTACCCAAGGTTAGTCAGTCTTCAGCATTTTCTGCATGATCATGAAACAAACAGCCTTGTAGAAATCCTGCAGAGAACATGGCAGTATATCTCCCACTGGTCAGTTCCATCTTCTGCTGGTGGCTATCTGGAGGTTTACAAACCTTTTGTTCTACTGCAAACAGGGCAGAGGCTGCTTCTTCAGCCAGTTACCTGATAGCCAGATATAGGACATTAAGGCCTAATGCAGACAACTATATGTATTTGGCAAACAGCGGATCTGCCAAATACGGATACCAGCTGTGTGCATGCCGCATTTACCTAATAGAACTGACTATTCTTGTCTGCAAAATGGACAAGAATAGGACATGTGCTATAATTTGCCGAACCGCTGCAGGGATGCGGACAACACACAGATGACATCCGTGTGTTAACGCATTATTTGCAGCCTCATAGAAATTAACAGGTCCGTGTGCAATGCGCAGAAAAGATGATCAGATGCAGATCCCAAAATACATGAGCCCCATGGCTGAGTAACTGGGACACACAGCAAATGTTTCTTCACATTTTTCCTCAGATTTAGGCTACATTCACACGACCGTATTTTTCATTCCGCATCCGATCCGCATCCATTTCCGTTTTTTGCGGAATAGATATGGTCCCATTCATCTCTATGGCCTTTTAAAATTTGCGGACAACTTTCCGTAAGTTGTCCGCATCCGTGTGTCCACATATTTCATCCGCAAAAATATGAAGCATGTCCTATAATTGTCCGCAAAAATCGGTCCGCAGCCCCATAGAAGTCAATGGATCCGCAAAAAACTGATAACATACGGAAAGGTTTCCGTATGTTATCCGTATTATTATTAGAATATTTTATTATCTCTCTTTTTTTTTTTTCCCCTCCCTCCATTTCAGTATTTTGCGGATCCGCAAAAAACGGAAGACAAACGGAAGCCTTCTTCCGCAAAATGCGGACATACGGCTTCCGTTTTCTGCGTCCGTAAAATACGGATGAAAAAAATACGGTCGTGTGAATGTAGCCTTAATTCTACTTGATGTCTTGTCTACCAAAACTGCACGGCGCACGATATTAATATTGTGTGTCAAAACTGCATCATTTTCTTCACAGCATCTGCTAGAAACTCAGCCTTAGGCCACTTTGACACAGTCAGTGTTTGATCAGCGGGTCAAAAACACAGAACGGGTGCAAATCTTTCCATTATACCTTATCTGTGTGTGCAGGCTTCACTCCTGGTTTGGCTTACAATCACTGACTGTGAAAGCGCGTAGTTTAATTCATATCTTATATGGATGTTCGTATTGTCCGCACTTTAACCAGCAGTAAAAACCACAATGTCATAATATTGGTAAAGTCTGACCATGCCGCAGTATTTGTAAGCAGATTCATTTACATAAAAACAGGAAAATTCATTTTACTACATGGTTATGCAAACAGGCAATAATACTGTAGGGTTAATTTACAGGTTAATTCCACTTTTTAAACAACCTTTCAAAGTTTCAAGCTACAAATTAAGATCTGTCACCTCTCCTGAAATGTCTGTTGTAGTAACTACTTGCATTCCTCAGGTTATAACAATTTTGGAGCATCTATTCTTATGACTGTAGGATGTACCATTCCTTTATTATTTATTTATTCCTTCTAGAAGTTATGAATGAATTATGAATGAATTACTAGCAGATTGCACTGAAGGTCCAGGCAGGTGTTACTAGTTGGAGATGTGTTCCTGCACGCCCAACTGGTAACACCCAGCTGAACCTTTACAGCAAACTGCTGGCAATTCAAAATTTCTAGAATAATGATCAAATGGTACAAACTGGAGTCATAAGAACAGATGATGCAGAATTAATATTATAAGCAGAATGCAAGTAGATGCTGAATTAGACATGTCAGGAGAGGTTATGGGTCCTGTTTAAGTTGAAGAACTAAGCAAATACTTTGCCTCAGCATTTGAGAAGATACAAGTAATCTGAGATTGTTTCTGTATTTTATTTGACAAGCTACTAAACTCAATGTATTGTCCCTTGTAAGGCCTCTTTCACACTTGCGTTTTTGCTTTCCGTCCTCGGGGCTCTAGGACGGAAAGATACTGATCAGGATTATCCTAATGCATCCTGAATGGAGAGCAATCCGTTCAGAATGCATCAGGATGTCTTCCGTTCAGTATGTGAACGTTTTTTGGACGTTGACAAAAGCGCAGCATGCTGCGGATTTGTCTCCGTTCAAAAATCCGGAAGACATGCCGTAACGCCGGATCCGGAATTAATGCCCATTGAAGTGCAATAATCCGGATCCGGCCTTAAGCTAAACGTCGTTTCGGTGCATCGCCAGATCCGACGTTTAGCTTTTTCTCAATTGTTACCATGGCAGCCAGGACGCTAAAGTCCTGGTTGCCATGGTAAAATGTAGTGGGGAGTATACTTACCATCCCTGCGGCTCCCGGGGCGCTCCACAGTGACATCAGGGCGCCCCAGACGCATGGATCACGTGATCCATGGGCATGGGGCGCTCTGACGTCATTCAGGAGCGCCCCGGGAGCCGCACGGACGGTAAGTATACCGCTCCCCCGCTCCCCACTACTACTATGGCAACCAGGACTTTAATAGCATCCTGGCTGCCATAGTAACCTGAAAGCATTTCGAAGACTGATCAGGATCCTGATCAGTCTTCTAATGCTTTCAGGCGACTTGCGTTCTGATGGATCCGGCGGGACGGAAGTGCCTGCCGGATCCTCAGAACGCAAGTGTGAAAGAGGCCTAAGCAGTCCTATCAGGCTGAGGAAAGACAGACTGAGGTGGTCGTCACTGGGAATACCAGCAGGAAAATGTCTTCCTTCACCCATGATCAGATCCTTAGCAAAAAAAAACAAAACACAAATGTCAGTTGTAAAACACAGCCAAAATACCCTTTATATACTGAATGTTTTTATGATTTTCTGCACTACTCTTTTAACCCCTTCAGGACTGGGCAATTTTCCTTTTTTTTACTCTCAGCCTTTCGGAGTCATAACTTTTTTTCCCCCTTCACATAGCTGTATGCAGGCCTTTACTTTCTAACTGCACCCTTTAATACAGCATACAATGTTGTTGGAAGCTGGAAAAAAAGTCTGAAGTTTTATGGGTTTTGTTTTGACAGCGTTCCCTACGCAGTAAAACTGACCCGTTACCTTCATTCTCCAGGTCAGAACAATTAACACAATACCACATTTAGTGTTCTTGTGTTTTAATACAGAAAAAAATAGAAACTTCATCTCCATATTTTAACCTCCATAACTATTTTTATAGTTACATCTACAGAGCTGTGTGCGGGACGATCTGTAGTTTTTACGGATATCATTTTGGATTTTTAAAAATCACTTTTTATTCTATTTGTTAGGAAAGGTGAAGCGACGAAAAAACGTTAAATTGTCCATTTAGATTTTTTTCTTAATATACTTGCCCCATGTGCCAAAACTCTGGCACAAAAGATGATAATTACACTTACGGGTAATTGGATTTTCTATTTAGCCTCCACAACGGCACTAAGCAGGAGGGTACCCCACCTCCCAGGGACAGAAAACAACGTGGAGAAACAAAGGTTTAAAAGTCTCCTCCCCTTTACCTTGTCTAGTAAGTATCCAGGGACACATAGGTGATGCCGAGTAGGAAAATTTATATATGTTTCTGATGAGAAGGTATACGTCATTAGCAAAACACAACAAAACCAATATCAAAATACGCAACATAACACAAGGTGGGAACTCCCAGGGCCGTTGTGGAGGCTAAATGAAAAATCCAATTACCGGAAAGTGTAATTACCTTTTCCATACGCCTCCCCAACGGCACTAAGCAGGAGGATTAACAAAGAAAACAAGAATTAGGGAGAGACCACGGCAGATAAGACTTTACAACATCCAGTCTGTAATGTTTAAAGAGAGTGGACGGAGTGGACTAGGTGGCAGCCTGACAAATCTGGGCCAAGGAAGCAGAGGGACCTTCTGCCCAGGAGGTTGATATTGCTCTTGTTGAAAGAGCTTTCAGATTCAAATGAGGGGGGACACCCTTTTCTCTGTAAGCCATGGCAATAGTCATTTTAATCCAACAGAAGATAGTTATTTTTGAAGCCCCCTGACCTTTGTTCTGCCCTGCATTGAATTAGAAGGCGATCCGACTTTTTTATTTGTCTAGGAGCTTTCAGGTAGGCCAAGACACATCTCTTGATGTCTAAGGCTACTTTCACATTACCATTTTCAATTCCGCTATAGAGATCCGTCACAGCATCTCAATAGCGGAAGAAAACGCTTCAGTTTTGTCCCCTTTTATTGTCAGTGAGTTCCGTTCCGTTTGGTTGTGCTACCATTGCGGACAGAATAACACTGCAAGCAGCGCTTTTCTGTCCGGGGTGCGGATCCGTCCTGACACAATGTAAGTTAATGGGAACGGATTAGTGTTGAGCGAACAGTTCGAGCATAGTTCGGGTCCGTACCGAATTTTGGGGTGTTCGTGACACGGACCCGAACCCGAACTTTTTCGCAAAAGTTCGGGTTCGGGTTCGTCGTTCGGCATGTATTTTGGCGCATTTTGAAAGGCTGCAGAGCAGCCAATCAACATGCATCATACTACTTGCCCTAAGATGCCATCGCAGCCATGCCTACTATTGGCAAGGCTGTGATTGGCCAAGTGCAGCATGTGACTCAGCCTCTTTATAAGCTTGTGCGCACGTCGGGACGTGCTCACTCCCGATGTGAATAGAACAGGGATAGACGCAGCTGATGCTAGGGCGAGAATAGGCAGGGATAATTGAATAACTGGAAGCAAATTTCTCTCCTCCACCTGTGATTCATCTGAACAACTGCAGCTGAGCTGCTTTTTTGATAGGGATTGGCTATTTTTAGAGTGGCCAGAGTGATTTTTCCATCCACATGTACCTGGGCTGACCGCCGGCCGCCATTTGCGACTTGTAGTGCTGCAGCAGAAGCTGCCACAGTGTGCATTCCAAAGCTCCAAACAAGTCAGACATCTACACCTGGGATTCAGACCAATAGCGATTTAGCAGCACAGTCCAAGGCTATTTTTTTAAAGGTTGTGCAGACCATTTTGTGGCACATGTTACTGGGCTGATAGGCGGCGGCCATCTTGGGACTAGTGCTGCAGCACAATCTCTCCCAACGTCCATTAATCACTTGTAATAGTGGTCTGTGCCATAGAAATCCTACATCAGGGACTTGGGTGTGCTTGTGTCACCCCTACTAATACCAGTCCACCTGTAATCCATACAGTGAAAAGCCATAAAGTATTCCAGTGAGGGAATTTTTTTTATTTAAAAAAGGCCAAGTTAGTTTATCTGGCGTTCAATATACTAGATACAGTTAGGCCTGCGTTTCATACATCTGGAATTAGCAAACTAATGTGCTGGGGTTGGGAAAACATATATGTACCCATACTAGAATCTGTCAAAGAAAGCGGTACTCACATATAACAGTCATTCCATCTGTAATCCATACAGTCAAAAGACTGAAAGTATTCCAGTGAGGGAATTTTTTTATTTAAAAAGGCCAAGTTAGTTTATCTGGCGTTCAATATACTAGATACAGTTAGGCCTGCGTTTCATACATCTGGAATTAGCAAACTAATGTGCTGGGGTTGGGAAAACATATATGTACCCATACTAGAATCTGTCAAAGAAAGCGGTACTCACATATAACAGTCATTCCATCTGTAATCCATACAGTCAAAAGACTGAAAGTATTCCAGTGAGGGAATTTTTTTATTTAAAAAAGGCCAAGTTAGTTTATCTGGCGTTCAATATACTAGATACAGTTAGGCCTGCGTTTCATACATCTGGAATTAGCAAACTAATGTGCTGGGGTTGGGAAAACATATATGTACCCATACTAGAATCTGTCAAAGAAAGCGGTACTCACATATAACAGTCATTCCATCTGTAATCCATACAGTCAAAAGACTGAAAGTATTCCAGTGAGGGAATTTTTTATTTAAAAAGGCCAAGTTAGTTTATCTGGCGTTCAATATACTAGATACAGTTAGGCCTGCGTTTCATACATCTGGAATTAGCAAACTAATGTGCTGGGGTTGGGAAAACATATATGTACCCATACTAGAATCTGTCAAAGAAAGCGGTACTCACATATAACAGTCATTCCATCTGTAATCCATACAGTCAAAAGACTGAAAGTATTCCAGTGAGGGAATTTTTTATTTAAAAAAGGCCAAGTTAGTTTATCTGGCGTTCAATATACTAGATACAGTTAGGCCTGCGTTTCATACATCTGGAATTAGCAAACTAATGTGCTGGGGTTGGGAAAACATATATGTACCCATACTAGAATCTGTCAAAGAAAGCGGTACTCACATATAACAGTCATTCCATCTGTAATCCATACAGTCAAAAGACTGAAAGTATTCCAGTGAGGGAATTTTTTTATTTAAAAAGGCCAAGTTAGTTTATCTGGCGTTCAATATACTAGATACAGTTAGGCCTGCGTTTCATACATCTGGAATTAGCAAACTAATGTGCTGGGGTTGGGAAAACATATATGTACCCATACTAGAATCTGTCAAAGAAAGCGGTACTCACATATAACAGTCATTCCATCTGTAATCCATACAGTCAAAAGACTGAAAGTATTCCAGTGAGGGAATTTTTTATTTAAAAAAGGCCAAGTTAGTTTATCTGGCGTTCAATATACTAGATACAGTTAGGCCTGCGTTTCATACATCTGGAATTAGCAAACTAATGTGCTGGGGTTGGGAAAACATATATGTACCCATACTAGAATCTGTCAAAGAAAGCGGTACTCACATATAACAGTCATTCCATCTGTAATCCATACAGTCAAAAGACTGAAAGTATTCCAGTGAGGGAATTTTTTTATTTAAAAAGGCCAAGTTAGTTTATCTGGCGTTCAATATACTAGATACAGTTAGGCCTGCGTTTCATACATCTGGAATTAGCAAACTAATGTGCTGGGGTTGGGAAAACATATATGTACCCATACTAGAATCTGTCAAAGAAAGCGGTACTCACATATAACAGTCATTCCATCTGTAATCCATACAGTCAAAAGACTGAAAGTATTCCAGTGAGGAATTTTTTATTTAAAAAGGCCAAGTTAGTTTATCTGGCGTTCAATATACTAGATACAGTTAGGCCTGCGTTTCATACATCTGGAATTAGCAAACTAATGTGCTGGGGTTGGGAAAACATATATGTACCCATACTAGAATCTGTCAAAGAAAGCGGTACTCACATATAACAGTCATTCCATCTGTAATCCATACAGTCAAAAGACTGAAAGTATTCCAGTGAGGGAATTTTTTTTATTTAAAAAGGCCAAGTTAGTTTATCTGGCGTTCAATATACTAGATACAGTTAGGCCTGCGTTTCATACATCTGGAATTAGCAAACTAATGTGCTGGGGTTGGGAAAACATATATGTACCCATACTAGAATCTGTCAAAGAAAGCGGTACTCACATATAACAGTCATTCCATCTGTAATCCATACAGTCAAAAGACTGAAAGTATTCCAGTGAGGAATTTTTTATTTAAAAAAGGCCAAGTTAGTTTATCTGGCGTTCAATATACTAGATACAGTTAGGCCTGCGTTTCATACATCTGGAATTAGCAAACTAATGTGCTGGGGTTGGGAAAACATATATGTACCCATACTAGAATCTGTCAAAGAAAGCGGTACTCACATATAACAGTCATTCCATCTGTAATCCATACAGTCAAAAGACTGAAAGTATTCCAGTGAGGGAATTTTTTTATTTAAAAAGGCCAAGTTAGTTTATCTGGCGTTCAATATACTAGATACAGTTAGGCCTGCGTTTCATACATCTGGAATTAGCAAACTAATGTGCTGGGGTTGGGAAAACATATATGTACCCATACTAGAATCTGTCAAAGAAAGCGGTACTCACATATAACAGTCATTCCATCTGTAATCCATACAGTCAAAAGACTGAAAGTATTCCAGTGAGGAATTTTTTTATTTAAAAAGGCCAAGTTAGTTTATCTGGCGTTCAATATACTAGATACAGTTAGGCCTGCGTTTCATACATCTGGAATTAGCAAACTAATGTGCTGGGGTTGGGAAAACATATATGTACCCATACTAGAATCTGTCAAAGAAAGCGGTACTCACATATAACAGTCATTCCATCTGTAATCCATACAGTCAAAAGACTGAAAGTATTCCAGTGAGGGAATTTTTTTATTTAAAAAGGCCAAGTTAGTTTATCTGGCGTTCAATATACTAGATACAGTTAGGCCTGCGTTTCATACATCTGGAATTAGCAAACTAATGTGCTGGGGTTGGGAAAACATATATGTACCCATACTAGAATCTGTCAAAGAAAGCGGTACTCACATATAACAGTCATTCCATCTGTAATCCATACAGTCAAAAGACTGAAAGTATTCCAGTGAGGGAATTTTTTATTTAAAAAGGCCAAGTTAGTTTATCTGGCGTTCAATATACTAGATACAGTTAGGCCTGCGTTTCATACATCTGGAATTAGCAAACTAATGTGCTGGGGTTGGGAAAACATATATGTACCCATACTAGAATCTGTCAAAGAAAGCGGTACTCACATATAACAGTCATTCCATCTGTAATCCATACAGTCAAAAGACTGAAAGTATTCCAGTGAGGGAATTTTTTATTTAAAAAGGCCAAGTTAGTTTATCTGGCGTTCAATATACTAGATACAGTTAGGCCTGCGTTTCATACATCTGGAATTAGCAAACTAATGTGCTGGGGTTGGGAAAACATATATGTACCCATACTAGAATCTGTCAAAAGCGGTACTCACATATAACAGTCATTCCATCTGTAATCCATACAGTCAAAAGACTGAAAGTATTCCAGTGAGGGAATTTTTTATTTAAAAAGGCCAAGTTAGTTTATCTGGCGTTCAATATACTAGATACAGTTAGGCCTGCGTTTCATACATCTGGAATTAGCAAACTAATGTGCTGGGGTTGGGAAAACATATATGTACCCATACTAGAATCTGTCAAAGAAAGCGGTACTCACATATAACAGTCATTCCATCTGTAATCCATACAGTCAAAAAGACTGAAAGTATTCCAGTGAGGGAATTTTTTATTTAAAAAAGGCCAAGTTAGTTTATCTGGCGTTCAATATACTAGATACAGTTAGGCCTGCGTTTCATACATCTGGAATTAGCAAACTAATGTGCTGGGGTTGGGAAAACATATATGTACCCATACTAGAATCTGTCAAAGAAAGCGGTACTCACATATAACAGTCATTCCATCTGTAATCCATACAGTCAAAAGACTGAAAGTATTCCAGTGAGGGAATTTTTTATTTAAAAAAGGCCAAGTTAGTTTATCTGGCGTTCAATATACTAGATACAGTTAGGCCTGCGTTTCATACATCTGGAATTAGCAAACTAATGTGCTGGGGTTGGGAAAACATATATGTACCCATACTAGAATCTGTCAAAGAAAGCGGTACTCACATATAACAGTCATTCCATCTGTAATCCATACAGTCAAAAGACTGAAAGTATTCCAGTGAGGGAATTTTTTTATTTAAAAAGGCCAAGTTAGTTTATCTGGCGTTCAATATACTAGATACAGTTAGGCCTGCGTTTCATACATCTGGAATTAGCAAACTAATGTGCTGGGGTTGGGAAAACATATATGTACCCATACTAGAATCTGTCAAAGAAAGCGGTACTCACATATAACAGTCATTCCATCTGTAATCCATACAGTCAAAAGACTGAAAGTATTCCAGTGAGGGAATTTTTTTATTTAAAAAGGCCAAGTTAGTTTATCTGGCGTTCAATATACTAGATACAGTTAGGCCTGCGTTTCATACATCTGGAATTAGCAAACTAATGTGCTGGGGTTGGGAAAACATATATGTACCCATACTAGAATCTGTCAAGAAAGCGGTACTCACATATAACAGTCATTCCATCTGTAATCCATACAGTCAAAAGACTGAAAGTATTCCAGTGAGGGAATTTTTTTATTTAAAAAAGGCCAAGTTAGTTTATCTGGCGTTCAATATACTAGATACAGTTAGGCCTGCGTTTCATACATCTGGAATTAGCAAACTAATGTGCTGGGGTTGGGAAAACATATATGTACCCATACTAGAATCTGTCAAAGAAAGCGGTACTCACATATAACAGTCATTCCATCTGTAATCCATACAGTCAAAAGACTGAAAGTATTCCAGTGAGGAATTTTTTTATTTAAAAAGGCCAAGTTAGTTTATCTGGCGTTCAATATACTAGATACAGTTAGGCCTGCGTTTCATACATCTGGAATTAGCAAACTAATGTGCTGGGGTTGGGAAAACATATATGTACCCATACTAGAATCTGTCAAAGAAAGCGGTACTCACATATAACAGTCATTCCATCTGTAATCCATACAGTCAAAAGACTGAAAGTATTCCAGTGAGGGAATTTTTTATTTAAAAAAGGCCAAGTTAGTTTATCTGGCGTTCAATATACTAGATACAGTTAGGCCTGCGTTTCATACATCTGGAATTAGCAAACTAATGTGCTGGGGTTGGGAAAACATATATGTACCCATACTAGAATCTGTCAAAGAAAGCGGTACTCACATATAACAGTCATTCCATCTGTAATCCATACAGTCAAAAGACTGAAAGTATTCCAGTGAGGGAATTTTTTATTTAAAAAAGGCCAAGTTAGTTTATCTGGCGTTCAATATACTAGATACAGTTAGGCCTGCGTTTCATACATCTGGAATTAGCAAACTAATGTGCTGGGGTTGGGAAAACATATATGTACCCATACTAGAATCTGTCAAAGAAAGCGGTACTCACATATAACAGTCATTCCATCTGTAATCCATACAGTCAAAAGACTGAAAGTATTCCAGTGAGGGGATTTTGCTTATAAAAAATAATATATTTCATTGTGGTGCGAGTTGAATCGCAACAATGAAGAAAAATACTATTAAGGGACGAGGGCGCGGTCGTGGTGGTGTCCGTGGAGCCTCTGTTGCTGGTAGAGGACGTGGCCGTTCGGCCCCAGGCGCACACAGTAGGGAGCGAACTCCCTCAACTAGCCGGCAGAATGTACCGCAATATCTCGTGGGGCCCAATGCCGCTCTTAGGATGGTAAGGCCTGAGCAGGTACAGGCAGTGTCGATTGGGTGGCCGACAGTGCTTCCAGCACGTTCACCACATGGTCTTCCACCCAGTCTTCTGCGGAAGCGCACAGGTGGCACCTGAAAACCAAGCCCATCAGTCTGTCACATCACCCCCAAGCATATCAGGGAAACGGTCTGAGCCACAAGTTATGCAGCAGTCTCTTCTTCTGTTTGAAGACTCTGCTTCCAGGGTTTCCCAGGGCGTCCACCTAGCCCTTCCCCAGTGGAGGAAGACATACCATGCACTGGCGCACAACCACTTATGTCTCCAGATGAAGAGGACATGGGAATACCACCACAGCAGAGTCACCGACTCTCTGATGATGACGAAACACAGGTGCCCACTGCCGCGTCTTTTTGCAGTGTGCAGACTGAACAGGAGGAGGTCAGGGAGGGAGACTGGGTGGAAGACGATGCAGAGGACGATGAGGTCTTAGACCCCACATGGACTGAAGGTCGTGGCGATGACTTTCACAGTTCAGAGGAAGAGGTAGTGGTGAGACCGAGACAACAGCGAAGCCAAAGAGGGAGCAGGGGGCCAAAGCAGACGAGCCGCCGCCCCAGAGTTCGCCTGCTACTGGACATCGCCAACAGGGACCCAGCCCCACAAAGGCAGCTTCAAAGAGTTCCCTGGCATGGCACTTCTTTAAACAATGTCCTACCGACAAGACCCGAGTGACTTGCACGCTCTGCCATCAGAGCCTGAGGCGAGGCATTAGCGTTCTGAACCTCAGCACAACCTGCATGACCAGGCATCTACATGCAAAGCATGAACTGCAGTGGGGTACACACCTTAAAAACCAGGCACTCGCTGAGGCTCCCCTGCTCCCTCTACCGCTGCTGCCTCGGCTTCCGCCTCGAGAGGAATGTTGCCACCTGCCGAGCAGCAAACAGAGGATGTGCCACCGACACCACCACCACCGCCACCGTCAACTAGCGTCTCCACTATATCACACAGCAGCGTTCAGCTCTCAATATCTCAAACCTTAGAGAGGAAGCGCAAATTCCCCGAGTCACCCTCGAGCCCTTGGCCTGAACGCCAGCATTTCTAAACTGCTGGCCTTTGAAATGCTGTCATTCCGGCTGGTGGACACAGACAGCTTCAAACAGCTGATGGCCATGGCTGTCCCGCAGTATGTGGTTCCCAGCCGCCACTACTTCTCCAAGACAGCCGTGCCTTCCCTGCACATGCAAGTGTCCGATAAAATCAAGTGTGCACTGCGCAGCGCCATTTGTGGCAAGGTCCACCTAACCACAGATACGTGGACCAGTAAGCACGGCCAGGGACGCTATATCTCACTAACTGCACACTGGATGAATGTAGTGGCGGCTGGGCCCCGGCGGACAGTTCCTTGGCGCACGTCCTTCCGCCCCCTAGGATCGCAGGGCATCATTCTCTGCCTCCTGTAGCCTCCTCCTCCTACTCGGCTTCCTCCTCCACTGCTTCCACCAGCTCATCCGGTCAGCCACACACCTTCACCACCAACTTCAGCACAGCCCGGGGTAGCGTCAGCAGGCCATTCTGAAACTCATATGTTTGGGGGACAGGCCCCACAGCGCAAAGGAGTTGTGGCGGGGTATTGAACAACAGACCGGCCAGTGGTTTCTGCCGGTGGGCCTCAAGCCAGGCCTGGTGGTATGCGATAATGGGCGAAATCTCGTGGCAGCTCTGGGACTAGCCGGTTTGGCGCACATCCCTTGCCTGGCGCATGTGCTGAACTTGGTGGTGCAGAGGTTCATTCACCACTACCCCAACATGTCAGAGCTGCTGCATAAAGTGCGGGCCGTCTGTGCGCGCTTCCGCCGTTCACATCCTGCCGCTGCTCGCCTGTCTGCGCTACAGCGGAACTCGGCCTTCCCGCTCACCGCCTCATATGCGGCGTGCCCACCCGGTGGAACTCCACCTTGCACATGCTGGAGAGACTGTGCGAGCAGCAGCAGGCCATAGTGGAGTTTCAGCTGCAGCACGCTCGCGTCAGTCGTACTGCCGAACAGCACCACTTCACCACCAATGATTGGGCCTCCATGCGAGACCTGTGTGCCCTGCTGCGCTGTTTCGAGTACTCCACCAACATGGCCAGTGGCGATGACACTGTTATCAGCGTTACAATACCACTTCTATGTCTCCTTGAGAAAACACTTAGGGCAATGATGTTAGAGGAGGTGGCCCAGGTGGA
The DNA here is from genome assembly GCA_033119425.1 of Bufotes viridis. Taxonomy (NCBI): domain Eukaryota; kingdom Metazoa; phylum Chordata; class Amphibia; order Anura; family Bufonidae; genus Bufotes; species Bufotes viridis. The sequence goes on along the minus strand of CM065592.1, from coordinate 326,989,256 downwards.
GGAGGAGGAGGAGGATGAGGGCTCGTTTCTAACACTTTCGGGCCAGTCTGTTCGAAGTGGCTCAGAGGGAGGTTTGTTTAAGCAGCAGAGGACAGGTTCACAAGTCGCCAGCCAAGGCACTGTACTGGAGGACGAGGAGGATGAGGAGGAGGAGGTGGAGGGGACGAGGATGGCGCAAGTTCACAGCGGGGTGGCAGCCCAGGCCCATCACTGGTGCGTGGCTGGGGGATACGGTGGACGATGACGATCGCCTCCCACAGAGGACAGCTTGTCCTTACCCATGGGTAGCCTGGCCCACATGAGCGAATATATGCTCCAATGCCTGCGCAGCGACAGCAGAGTTGCCCACGTTTTAACGTGTGCAGACTACTGGGTGGCCACCCTGCTGGATCCCGGTATAAAGACAATGTGCCCACTTTAATTCCTGAACTGGAGCGCGACCGTAAGATGCTTGCGAGTACAAGCGCTACGCTGATAGGCGCTCTTGAGAGCATTCCCACATGTCACAGGGGAACAGGTGGAAGGTGAAGGCAGAGGAGTGGCAAGAGGTCGCCAACGCAGCTGTGTCACGGCCAGCTCATCTGAGGGCAGGGTTAGCATGGCAGAAATGTGGAAAGGTTTTGTCTCCACGCCACAGCTATCTGCACCGACACCTGATACGGAACGTGTTAGCAGGAGGCAGCATTTCACTAACATGGTTGAACAGTATGTCTGCACACCCCTCCACATCCTGACGGATGGTTCGGCCCCATTCAACTACTGGGTTTCGAAATTGTCCACGTGGCCAGAGTTAGCATGTTATGCCTTGGAGGTGCTTTCCTGCCCGGCGGCCAGCGTTTTATCTGAGCAGCGTATTCAGCACGGCAGGGGCGTCGTACTGACAAGCGCAGCCGCCTGTCCACAGCCAACGTGGACAAGCTGACCTTCATAAAGATGAACCAGGCATGGATCCCACAGGACCTGTCCCTCCCTTGTGCAGAGTAGTCCTTATTAACTGCCTAAAACATGTCTTGTTGTGCTACGGGCCACTTCTTTATTTGATACAAATTTTATGAAACCCACAGTTGAATGAAACTCTTCTCTGTCTGGGCGCCGGGGCCTAACCAGATGAAAGTGGCCGGTTAAACTAACGGGTGACATGAAGCCATAACCTCTGCCATGCTACCTCTGTCTTCTGTCTGGGTGCTGAGGCCTAAGTCAAATAAAGCGGTCTTCTGCTGTGCTGGGGGATATGAAGCTAATCTCTGACCTCTCTCCTCTGTCTGGGTCCAAAGGCCTAAATCACTGAAAGAGGCCTTCTCCTGTGGTGTGTGATATGATGCCAGAATATGTGCTGTGGGGCCTCTCTCCTCTTCCTGGGTGCAGGGGTCAAATAAACTAAATTGTGGCCTACTCCTGTGGTGGTTGATATGATGCCTGATTCTCTGATGTGGAACCTCTCTCCTCTGTTTGGGTGAAGGGGTCAAAGTAACTAAATGGTGGCTTCTCCTGTGGTGGCTGATATGATGCCAGAATATGTGCTGTGGGGCCTCTCTCCTCTTCCTGGGTGCAGGGGTCAAAGTAACTCAATGGTGGCTTCTCCTGTGGTGGCTGATATGATGCCAGAATATGTGCTGTGGTGCCTCTCTCCTCTTCCTGGGTGCGGGGTCAAAGTAACTCAATGGTGGCTTCTCCTGTGGTGGCTGATATGATGCCAGAATATGTGCTGTGGTGCCTCTCTCCTCTTCCTGGGTGCGGGGTCAAAGTAACTCAATGGTGGCTTCTCCTGTGGTGGCTGATATGATGCCAGAATATGTGCTGTGGGGCCTCTCTCCTCTTCCTGGGTGCAGGGGTCAAAGTAACTCAATGGTGGCTTCTCCTGTGGTGGTTGGTATGATGCCAGAATATGTGCTGTGGGGCCTCTCTCCTCTTCCTGGGTGCAGGGTCAAAGTAACTCAATGGTGGCTTCTCCTGTGAGTGGCTGATATGATGCCAGAATATGTGCTGTGGTGCCTCTCTCCTCTTCCTGGGTGCAGGGGTCAAAGTAACTCAATGGTGGCTTCTCCTGTGGTGGCTGATATGATGCCAGAATATGTGCTGTGGGGCCTCTCTCCTCTTCCTGGGTGCAGGGGTCAAAGTAACTCAATGGTGGCTTCTCCTGTGGTGGTTAGTATGATGCCAGAATATGTGCTGTGGGGCCTCTCTCCTCTTCCTGGGTGCAGGGGTCAAAGTAACTCAATGGTGGCTTCTCCTGTGGTGGCTGATATGATGCCAGAATATGTGCTGTGGTGCCTCTCTCCTCTTCCTGGGTGCAGGGGTCAAAGTAACTAAATGGTGGCTTCTCCTGTGGTGGTTGATATGATGCCTGATTCTCTGCTGTGAAACCTCTCTCCTCCATCTGGGTGTAGGGGTCAAAGTCTTTCAAAGTCGCCTTCTCCTGTGCTGATTGATATAAAGCTGATGGTTGTGCCATCTGACATGGTTGCCAGGGTCTGATTCAATGGGGCCTACTCCTGTGGTGGGTGATCTAAATGCCTGATTCTCTGCTGTGAAACCTCTCTCCTCCGTCTGGGTGTAGGGGTCAAAGTCTTTCAAAGTCGCCTTCTCCTGTGCTGATTGATATGAAGCTGATGGTTGTGCCATCTGACATGGTTGCCGGGGTCCCATTAAATTGGGGCCTACTCCTGTGGTGGGTGATCTAAATGCCTGATTCTCTGCTTTGAAACCTCTCTCCTCCGTCCGGGTGTAGGGGTCAAAGTCTGTCAAAGTCGCCTTCTCCTGTGCTGATTGATATAAAGCTTATGCTTGTGCCATCTGACATGGTTGCCGGGGTCTGATTCAATGGTGGCCTACTCCTGTGGTGGGTGATCTAAATGCCTGATTCTCTGCTGTGTAATCTCTCTCCTCCGTCTGGGTGTAGGGGTCAAAGTAACTAAATGGTGGCCTACTCCTGTGGTGGGTGATATGATGCCTGATTCTCTGCTGTGTAACCTCTCTCCTCCGTCTGGGTGTAGGGGTCAAAGTAACTAAATGGTGGCCTACTCCTGTGGTGGGTGATATGATGCCTGGTTCTCTGCTGTGGGACCTCTCTCCTTTGTCTGGGTGCTGTGGTCAAAATAATAGTAAGTGACCTTCTCCATTGGTGGGTGACTTGAAGCCTGATTCTGTGCTATGGGACCTCACTCCAATTAATATTGTTTAATTTTTATTTATTTTATGTTAACTCATCATTTCCCTATCTACATTTGTTTGCAGGGGATTTAACTACATTTTGCTGCCTTTTGCAGCCCTCTAGCCCTTTCCGGGTGTGTTTTACAGCCTTTTTAGTGCCCAAAAGTTCGGGTCCCCATTGACTTCTATGGGGTTCGGGTTCGGGATGAAGTTCGGGTCGAGTTTGGATCCCGAACCCGAACATTTTTCGAAAGTTCGGCCGAACTCGTCGAACCCGAACATCCAGGTGTTCGCTCAACTCTAGAACGGATCCGTTTTCTCTGACAACAGAAAACGTATCCGTCCCCCATTGACTTTCAATGGTGTTCATGACGGAACATGGATATAGAAGACATAATACAACCAGATACATGGATCAACTTGTAGGAAACAGGCCGAACTAGATGGACAAATTTCTTTTTTCGGTCTTATATACTATGTTACATGCGGTTGTATTATGGTAACTGAAGCGTTTTTTGCAGATCCATGACGGAGCCACAAAAAACTCTTATGTGAAAGTAGCCTAAGTTGTGGAACCTAATTTCTCTGTCGGACTTAGCCTGTGGGCAGAAAGAAGGTAATGAGATTTCTCGTTGGCAATGAACTTTTGTAAATACTTTGGGCAAAAAGGAAGGTTCATGTTTTAAAATTAATCTGTCATCTAGGATGGCTAAATATGGCGGTCTACAAGATAAGGCCTGGATTTCCCCCAGTCTCCTAGCCGAGGTGATAGCAATCAGGAAAGCCATTTTTCAGCAAGAGTAACCTAAGAGGGATCGCATTAAGAGGTTCAAAAAGAGGATCCATGAGTACCGAGAGCACCAGATTAAGGTCCCAAAGAGGTACAGTGGATCTAACTGCTTGATTTAATCTATAAGCTCCCTCAAAAAATCGGCTCCTAAACCTATTTCAGTCAACTTAACATCCATGAAGGCGCAAAGGGCCGCCACCTGGACCTTTAGTGTACTAACCCTTAATCCATCTTCGAGGCCCTTCTGCAGGAAGTCCAGAATTATTTTAAACCAAATAATAGTTGATCTCAGAGAGACCAGCTACAGAAAACACTGCGGAGCCTCATTTAAGATTCTCAACACAGCAATCCAAAGTGCAAAGCTCCCTGGGAAACAGTAATATGCCAAATAAATGTGGAGCCCCAGTATTGGGTCTACAACACAATGAAAGCCAGATATCCATTAAAGGAAGGAAGACCGAGCAAAGGGGTGTCCCCATTACAGAGATCACCAAATCCACCATATTAAGTGGCCGCTATGACAAGATCCCGCTTTTTTACAAGCTTTAAGGATGTGACAGGGAAGAGCTAAGCCAGTTTTCCATCCACAGACAGCTGTTTCGGGGTGTTGCCCATCATCAGTGTGGAGTAGGATTCTGGCTAACCGGGAGCAAAGCCTTGGAGACTACTCAAACCAAATAATAGTTGATCTCAGGGAGATCAGCTACAGAAAACACTGCGGAGCCTCATTTAAGAGTCTCAACACAGCAATCCAAACAATTATTTTAATGTCAGGAGATAAAGTCGGATTCCAAGAGTCCCCTGCAAAACGAAGGTAAACATTCCCAGTTCTAAGAAAAAATTTTGACGTGATAAGGTTTCCTACTCTTCAGTAGGGTATTGATGACTGAATCCGAAAGTCCCTTGGACCTTAAGATGGTTCGTTCAACATTCAGGCTGCTAGACTGGCATACATTTGGATGCCGAGCTAGTCCTTGTAGAAGGAGCTCTGGGATCTGTGGGAGCAACCAAAATTCCCCTTTGAGAGACTCGGCAAAAGTGGGAACCAAATAAGGGGCTATCAGAATCAATCAGCAATTTTATGTCAAGACACGGAGGCTCCCATTGCTTAACTCTTTCTTTACTCATCTGAATAGCAGCAAAGAAATAACAGAAAATATCACAAATCCCACCCATCCGGTGGTAGCCCCTCCCCTGGAATCCCAATAAAAGGCCTTCCACACAGGAACTCTTCCTCTTTCTTTGCTGCTTTCAGATAAGTATACTCCCTGCTGCCTGTTGGGTCAGCAGGGATATAGATATATATATATATATATATATATATATTTGATTGATACAAGGCGGCTCACCCTCTAGAATAGGAATTGACGAGTCTGGTGCTCACGTTATTAGGTATTCCCCTCTACCTGGTAGTTTGGAATTACAATATAGAATAAATTAACGGGCACTCAGAACCGTATGGTATTGTAACTGCCAATTTATTTTATTAAAATTAAAATCTTATATTATCATATGTCGCAACAATATGTTTCATACACATAAAAATAGATAAAAAATATATTTCATACACATAGGAGTCCACCTGATATCACGTTCAGTCTCAGTTATTCGCAATTGATATCTGAAAAGGGGCGATGGAACTGTTATTTGAGATAGCAGGTATATATTATTTGTGTCAGTTTAGTCCGAATCTTCAGAACTGAGCTATCAGTAATATGTTCCGATTGATTTTGCCAAATGTCCAGTTATATATAGTAATAATGAGGTATACTCCCAAGAAGTCCAGTCTATGCTGAACACCAACTTATAGATAGATTGTTTGCCACTCGTGTTGGGTTGTGAGCTTCCAGGACCTTCCTCCTGCGTAATAGGTCACATGTGCTGAATGGCGCTCGTGTTGAATTGTGAGCTTCCAAGACCTTCCTCTTTCGTTATGGGTCACGTGTGTTCAGTGGCGTCCCACGTGATACACACATATATGGACTTTACCAGCGCGCTGATTCTTTATAATTGCAGGTCTCGATTGTAATATAGGACTACTCAATATGCCATACGCGTTTCGAGGGTTCACCCTCTTCCTCAGTGGCCTTTCTTGTAGTCCTATGTATCTTGGACATGGCATTAAATAGGTATGTTTCAACCCTCCCATTGGCTGAAAAATTAATGATGCGATTTGGAACATATGTGGCAGTAACCCGTTCTATTCTCAAAGGTTGCAATCTTCATTTGACAATATATATCAGATAGTTTTTTTCTTGCTTTATCCACAAATGGCGTACTTATGTATGTAAAATACAATTAATTACATGAACCATCACATATAAAATCATCATATAGAGAAAACATCATATAAAAATTTCATAAAAAGACACATCCATACTTGACCGAAAATACTTCACTCAAACCACGTTATATAAAAAGACATGGTTGATCAATATTAAACTTTTCTTCATATCAACCATCTTTATGTAGATATATTTACAATATGTCTCTATATAAATAGCATATAAAAACGCATATAAGGCGTATATAAAGTATAAAAACGCATGTAAGGCAACATGTATGTGAACGGTCTCTTATTATTATTGACCATTTTATGCATTAATTTTTGTGATTTACTTTTTAATTTTTTATTTTTATTTTCTACATACTTGACATGATGCTTTATAATTCTACAGTATTCACCTTTACCATATATGTACATTCTTGTTTTTTCTCTCAAATTTTGATTGTGGATTAGGGTGGGAAGCCTCTCCTGGAGACAACATGGAGGTGCTGATAAAACAGCCAGACACTCCATCTTGTGTCAAAGGGAGGCATCCCATCCAGTATTTATCATGAGAGAATGGAATTATAAAAAACCAAAAATTTCGAGTTCAGCGTTTATGAATTTGATTCTCTCATCCCCAAAGGACTAAACGCTGAACTCGAAATTTTTGGTTTTTTATAATTCCATTCTCTCATGATAAATACTGGATGGGATGCCTCCCTTTGACACAAGATGGAGTGTCTGGCTGTTTTATCAGCACCTCCATGTTGTCTCCAGGAGAGGCTTCCCACCCTAATCCACAATCAAAATTTGAGAGAAAAAACAAGAATGTACATATATGGTAAAGGTGAATACTGTAGCATTATAAAGCATCATGTCAAGTATGTAGAAAATAAAAATAAAAAAATCAAAAAGTAAATCACAAAAATTAATGCATAAAATGGTCAATAATAATAAGAGACCGTTCACATACATGTTGCCTTACATGCGTTTTTTATATACGTCTTATATGCGTTTTTATATGCTATTTATATAGAGACATATTGTAAATACATCTACATAAAGATGGTTGATATGAAGAAAAGTTTAATATTGATCAACCATATCTTTTTATATAACGTGGTTTGAGTGAAGTATTTTCGGTCAAGTATGGATGTGTCTTTTTATGAAATTTCTATATGATGTTTTCTCTATATGATGATTTTATATGTGATGGTTCATGTAATTAATTGTATTTTACATACATAAGTACGCCATTTGTGGATAAAGCAAGAAAAAAAACTATCTGATATATATTGTCAAATGAAGATTGCAACCTTTGAGAATAGAACGGGTTACTGCCACATATGTTCCAAATCGCATCATTAATTTTTCAGCCAATGGGAGGGTTGAAACATACCTATTTAATGCCATGTCCAAGATACATAGGACTACAAGAAAGGCCACTGAGGAAGAGGGTGAACCCTCGAAACGCGTATGGCATATTGAGTAGTCCTATATTACAATCGAGACCTGCAATTATAAAGAATCAGCGCGCTGGTAAAGTCCATATATGTGTGTATCACGTGGGACGCCACTGAACACACGTGACCCATAACGAAAGAGGAAGGTCTTGGAAGCTCACAATTCAACACGAGCGCCATTCAGCACATGTGACCTATTACACAGGAGGAAGGTCCTGGAAGCTCACAACCCAACACGAGTGGCAAACAATCTATCTATAAGTTGGTGTTCAGCATAGACTGGACTTCTTGTGAGTATACCTCATTATTACTATATATAACTGGACATTTGGCAAAATCAATCGGAACATATTACTGATAGCTCAGTTCTGAAGATTCGGACTAAACTGACACAAATAATATATACCTGCTATCTCAAATAACAGTTCCATCGCCCCTTTTCAGATATCAATTGCGAATAACTGAGACTGAACGTGATATCAGGTGGACTCCTATGTGTATGAAATATATTTTTTATATATTTTTTTATCTATTTTTATGTGTATGAAACATATTGTTGCGACATATGATAATATAAGATTTTAATTTTAATAAAATAAATTGGCAGTTACAATACCATACGGTTCTGAGTGCCCGTTAATTTATTCTATATATATATATATATATATATATATATATATATATATATATATATTTATATTGTTTTGTCTAATTTTTGTTGTCTTTTTGTCCTTTTGTCTATTTTCTGTAGTGTTTTGTTCCTAGTGGCTTGCTTTTCAGGTTGTAATTGTTATACTGTATTACTTACATATAGGTAAGTGTTTTCTGGCGCTGCCCCCTCGGGGGATAGCTCCCTCCCTCTCCCCTGGCCGGTGGTGCGGTACCTCCCGGCGGCTCCTGCTTTCCGGGCTCCTTTTGACGGCGGCCGGGCCTGTATACTTGTTCAGGCCCGGTGCGCTTCTCTCCTCGGGCGGCGGCCGTAATCTCGCGAGGTGCGAGATTTCGGCGGCCATCTTGGCCCCTGGCCGTTCGCGCCCTGCGTGTTATCGCGGGACTGCGTCGGCCTCTCAGGCTCCTGTGGCTTTGGCGGCGAGATCTCGCGAGATTTCGGCCATAGCCACTCGGATCTTCCACCGCACTGCCGCGCCACTCTGCAAGTGTAGGTTTGCCACATATATATATACTATCCTTATTATAACCTGCTTTATCAGATATTTCCCTAGCATTACCTTGGGGGCTTAGGGCTATTGATAGGCATGTCTGCTCCTCACCGCTCCACTCCTGCCACACAAGGGCATTCAGACACCCCTGCCTCTGTCCCTTCCATTCAGGGGTCTCCCCCATCATTTGATTTAGCACCCCAAAATATGGAGGCACAAATTAGAGCCCTGCAGCAGTCCATCTCTGATGCAATATTTTCGGCTATGGGCTCGGTCTCCTCAGCATTAACGGCGTCATTGTCCCAGGCCTTATGCGCACAGGCGGCTCCGCCCGCCACGGTCCCGCCTCCTGTAACCTCCAATACTATGGTGCCTATGACGGATGGCTCTGGTCCATCAAATGACGGCGCGCTTCGGTCGCGCAAAAGAGCTTGCACGCGCCAGGCGGAACATGCACGTAACTGGAAAACGGCTAGGTCACAGCCGGAATCTGAATCAGACTCGTTAAGAGTCAGACGAGGAGGTGAATCTTAACTCCCCCGTTATATCGGACGGAGCGGACTTGGCTGAATTTACAGATCAGCAAGGGTTGGCGTCCAAAACCGCCCCTAGTTTGCTGCCCTCTGTTTCTCAACCGTCAGTGGCCGAGCCTCAGCCTGGGCTTACGGACCCTTCTGGCGCTCCTTTATTTGACCCGGACTCCCTACATCATCCGAGGTCCTCTGAGTGGCTCCCGGCGCCCCATGTGGCCAGTTATATTGAGGCGCGTATCCGCAAACCTCTCAATAAGGAGGCGAGGAGTAAGCTGAGGGCAGAATGCCCACGCCCAATCATACCCAATAAGGTGTGTGAAACACCCTCGGTGGATCCGAAGGTGATTCAATTCATGTCTAAATCTGGATTCAACCCGCGTAAGGGGTTGGACGCCTCCCTGAAGTCCTGCCAGGACAAATTATTGGACGTAATGGGGCCACTAGCGAAAATATTTGACTTGGCGGAGTCCGCCAAAATGGAAGGCCACCAGGTTGACCCCGTAGAGCTAGCGGGATGGGTGCAAAGAGCAATTTGCCTTACGGGCAATGCTAATACGGCGCTAGCAGTGGAGCGTAGAAAAGCGATCTTGATAAAGATCGAACCAAAATTGGCGGCCATGGCCCTTACGGAGACAGGCGCAGAAGCCCAAGGTTCTCTCTTTGGGGACCCCTTTATAAAAGAATTGGGGAAATTTGTGGGCACTTTTACGGCCCTTGATAAGGCCCAATCCTCGATGAAACGAGTGTTCGGCAACAAGGTCTCCAACAGGGCCGGCAGTGCGAGGGGCCGTCTGGCCGGCCGTGCATCATACCAACCCCATGCCACGGGGCGAGGCTCCTCATCAACATCATACCGCGGTTCCTACCAGGACCCCAGACATCCTCCATCTTTCTTTCCGCCAAGAGGCAACTTCGGAAGAGGGCGATCCTATAGAGGACAACCGAATCTTCGCCGTCCCTTTGGTAAGTCCGAGCTTAGCTCACCATTCTTCGGGCATGTTGGTCGGGGGCAGACTCCGACATTTTTTGCATGTTTGGGTTTCTATCACCTCGGATCCGTGGGTTCTGAGCACTGTCCAGGGGTTTCGGATAGAACTGGTAGCTTACCCAAACATTATTCCCGCGCCGGGCCGCGGGTTCGGTTCTGCGGAGATGCAGTCCCTGGTGGACAGAGAACTGTCGGATCTGGTCGAGAAGGGGGCTATAGAGCCGGCCGTTGCTCACCCGGGAAGTGTGATAAGCAGCATCTTCCTGGTGGAGAAAAAGGGAGGTCAATTCCGCCCCGTTATCAATCTAAAAGCTCTCAATGCTTATGTCCGATACCGTCACTTCAAAATGGAGGGCATCCACCTCTTGCGAGACATGTTGCTTCCGGGGGACTGGATGGTCAAACTAGATTTGAAGGATGCGTATCTCACGGTCCCCATGGCGACCGAATCCAGAGACCTCCTCCAGTTTCGATGGCGAGATACCCTGTGGCGGTTCACGTGCCTTCCCTTTGGCCTGTCCTCCGCCCCGTGGCGTTTCACCAAGCTGCTGCGGCCGGTGGTTGCCTGGCTGCGCAGTCGAGGGGTACGGCTCATCGTCTACCTGGACGATATCCTTCTGATGGCCACTAACCACCACAAACTGTTGTCCCACCTGCGGGTAGCCCTGGAGCTTTTTACAAATCTCGGTTTTGTCATCAACTGGGAAAAGTCTTGCCTCCAGCCCGCCAGATCCATGGAGTTTCTCGGGTTTCGCATCGACTCAGAGGCGTTAACCCTCAGTCTACCTCCCCAGAAGGTGTCGTCAATTCGCAAGGAATTGCGACGCACTCTGTCCTCCCAACTGGTGTCATTACGCCATCTAGCCAGGGTGATAGGTCTATTGACTTCGTCAATTCAGGCGATCTTTCCAGCCCCGCTTCATTACCGTGCTCTGCAACGGCTCAAGATAGCCCACTTGCAGGTGGGTGCCTCCTTCGCGGATCTGATTTCTCTGGACTCAGAAACGCGAGACGAGCTCACCTGGTGAATAGCCAACCTCGACGCATGGAATGGCAGATCCATATTCGGGCCTCGCCCAGACCTGGTGATAGAATCAGACGCCAGCTTGCACGGTTGGGGGGCTCACTGCGAAGGGGTGTCCACCGGAGGCCCGTGGGCTTTAGAGGAGACCTCCTTGCATATCAACGCCCTGGAGCTTCTTGCGGGGTCGTTCGCCATTCGCAGCTTCGCGAACGGCAGAGCGCGGGCGTGCATTCGCCTCAGAATGGACAATGTATCAGCGGTCCGATACATCAATGCCATGGGCGGCACTCACTCAGCCATGCTGACCCACTTGGCCAAGAAATTTTGGGAGTTCTGCCTCTCTCACAACATCTCGGTAGTGGCGGAGTATCTCCCGGGCCTACACAACACCATGGCGGACTGGAGTTCCAGGTTCATTTTAGACTCCAGCGATTGGAGGTTAGATGTGGAGGTGTTCTCCGCCATTCAATCCCTTTGGGGACTGATGTCGGTGGACCTGTTCGCCTCCCGGTGGAACGCGCAGTTGCCCCGCTACTTCAGCTGGCGCCCAGATCCGAGGGCGGAGGCGGTAGATGCCTTCGCTCAGACTTGGCCTCGGGGCCGCTTGTACGCGTTTCCACCGTTCTCTCTGATTCCTCGGGTCCTTTCGACGGTCCGGTTCATTCAGGCGGATGTGGTCCTGATTGTTCCGTTTTGGGGGTCCCAGGCGTGGTTTCCTCTCCTGTTGGAGATGTTGGTGGACATACCCAGACAGTTGCCACCCTCTCCTCACCTGTTGTCAGATCCGCTTCACCGACCCCATCCGCTGGTGGAGGCGGGGTCGCTCAGTCTGCTGGCGTGCCGGATTTCCGGGGCACGGGGGGCCCCGCGGGTCTTTCGGACACGGCTCGCTTCCTGTTGGACAGCGCATGGGCCCCGGGGACCAGACGTGCTTATCGAGCAGCCTGGCGGTCGTGAGCTGTCTGGTGCTTGCCACGGGGTCTGGATCCCACTTCTGCCTCTGTGAATTATGTCGTACTCTTCTTGTCATCCCTTTACGATTCAGGCAAGGCTTATCGCACACTGAATGTTTTCCGTTCCGCGATATCCTCGGGACATCATGGTTTTGACGGTTGCCCAGCGGGACGGCACCCGTTGGTTTGTCGGTTACTTCGGGGTTCTCGACTCTCTCGCCCGCCTCGGCCCCGCTTCAGCGGCACCTGGGATGTGGCCACGGTTTTAACCTTTTTGACGACATGGCCCGCTAATGATCAATTGTCCCTCCGTCAGCTTTCGGCGAAGCTGGTTACCCTGCTTTGTCTAATTTCATGCAAAAGGATATCGGATGTACGTGCGTTAGATTTCGACGCGCGTTCCTTCACCCCGGAGGGGGTGGTTTTCAACATTTCCCGTCGTACAAAGACGGGCATTAGATCGGTCACTTACCCAGCCTTTTCCACTTCGCCGTTTCTTTGCCCAGTGGCTTGCCTCAGGGAATATGAAGCGCGGACTTTGCCCTTGCGCGATCGGTCTAGCCCGCAGTTATTTATCTCCTTCTGCCGTCCCTTTCATCCTGTAACCAGCATCACCTTATCCAGGTGGGTGAAGTGGGTCTTGTCCTCGTCAGGGATTGACACATCTTTATTCACTGCGCATTCAGTACGTAGCACCTCAGCCACTTCGCTGACTTTGGCGGGGGCCAAATTGGAAGACGTCATGCGCCTGGCCGATTGGTCTCGTGTCTCTACCTTTAGGGACTTCTACTTCAGGCCGGGCTCTCATATTTTTTTCTTCTTTAGTTTCGCGGCTTTGAACTAGCAATGGGAGCCTCCGTGTCTTGACATAAAATTGTGGGATTTTACTAAAACATGACGTAAAGTCATGATTTTATGAAAGACACGGAGGCGAGCATTGCCCCTCCCTACCCTCCCCTTCTCGAGGTGGACTCTCACCTGTTTGGGGTGTTGTCGTTTTGTTTGCCTGCATTGTATAACATGCTTTTGTGCTGATTCTCCGTCTTTGGATGAGATATTATTATTATGTTTTTTCTCTCCCCTGTAGGTTGATTCCGGCTTCCTTGAGTTCCGGTTTACAGGACTCCAGATGTTTTAGGACAGTTCGTGGTCCCCGGACGAGTCCGTCCGAGATGGTTACCTTTGGTCCGGAAGAAGTTCATCGTTATGGCTGGTTATACGTTCGCTGTGTTTCAGTGATTTGGACATCAAAGAAAGAGGAAGAGTTCCTGTGTGGAAGGCCTTTTATTGGGATTCCAGGGGAGGGGCTACCACCGGATGGGTGGGATTTGTGATATTTTCTGTTTTTTTCTTTGCTGCTATTCAGATGAGTAAAGAAAGAGTTAAGCAATGCTCGCCTCCGTGTCTTTCATAAAATCATGACTTTACGTCATGTTTTAGTAAAATCCCACAATTGTCTTCCATTACCTTTGTCAGAACCCTGGGAATCAGAGATATCGGGTGGAAGGCATACAACATCCCCACCGGCCATGGACCTAAAAATGCATCTACTCTGACTGGATTGTCCCTGTAGGATAGGGAATAGAACTGATCCACTTGCCTGTTTGCTGTTGAGGCAAAGAGGTCCAAGATTGTGTTCTTCTATCTGTTGCATAACTTGAGAAATATTTTCTTGTTTAAAGACCACTCTCCTGACTTTAGACTCCTTCTGTTCAGAAAATCTGCCAGGGTATTCTCTTTTCCTTTTAGATGAACCGCTGAGATTGAATTTATGTGTTTTTGAGACTATTAAAATAGCTGGAATGTCGTCTGACACAGATTCCTGCTCCTTGTGCCCCCCCCCCCCCTGCTTGTTTATATAGGCTACTGTGGCCCTATTGTCTGACAGAATTTTCACGTCCCTTCAACTGATAATTGGAAGAAAGGCTCTCAGGGCTAGAAAAAATGTTAAAAGTTCCTTTGAGTTTGAGGATAGCTGGAGGCGACTCAGACTCCCTGGACTATCTGATCCCCACAATTTGCCCCCCATCCTGACCTGCTTGCGTCTGTTGTTATAATCACTTGATCTTCTAATCTCTATTGAGCTCCCTGGTTCAGATTGTCTGGATCTAACGACCACTGTAGAGAACTCCTCACCTGAGTAGGAAGAGATACTCCGTTGTTCAGGGAGAATTGGCTCTGGTTCCAGGTGGTTAGAAAACCCAGCAAAACTCTTCCCGGAAACTGAGCCCACCTAACTGCAGGGATCTTTGTGGTCATTAGGCCCAGAACTACCATTATGTCCCTGAAGGACACTTTCAGATGTGACTGGAAAGTTGATATCCTTGATATTATGTCCTGTATCTTCTGATCCGGAAGAAAAGACTTCATAAAAAGGTGAGAGTCCAGAAGAATTCCTAGGAAAATCTTCCTGTTGCTGGGGGACAAAACCGACTTCTCTAGATTTAGTTTCCAACCTAGGGACTGAAGGACATCTCTGACTATTTGTAAAATCTTGAGTAGAATTTCCGGAGAATAGGCTGCAATCAGAAAATCGTCCAGATACGGAATGAATAGGATCTCTTTTTGATGAAGAAATCCTAAAACCTCTGCCACGAGCTTTGTAAAAATTGACAGACCGAAAGGGAGGGCTTGAAATTGTAAGTAAATCATGCAATTTTCTAGGTAGACTGCAAAATGTAGATACTTCTAATGATCTTTGTGTATGGGGACATGGTAGTAAGCATCCGCCAAGTCTAGCGTTACCATATAACAGTCCTGGAGTAGTAGGTTAGTAGGTTGATTGTTAGCTTAACCGTCTCCATCTTGAATTTTTTGCAAGTGGTATGTTTGTTGAGACCCTTCAGGTTTATTATGGCTCTGAATATACCATTAGTTTTTTTTATTAGGAAAATTGGGGAGTAAAATCCTTTCCCTCGCTGATCTAGTGGTACTGGAACAATGACTTCCTTTTCTAGTAATGTCAGAATCTGTGACTCTAGAAAGATATTGTCTTTCTTCCTTTACTTTTTTTTTGTTTAACAGGAACCTTTCTGGAGTGGGGAGGGGGACAAATTTTCTCTACCTTCCCCCCCACCGGGTCCCTGGCGTTATTGACTGGGCTGTTTTGAAGATTTCTCCTGGTTAAACAGGAAACACCTGCCTCTGCCTTTTGTGGGCTTCCAGGAGCCTGAACTCTCGTTTCTCTGATCTGGCTACCCTTCCTTTGGTTACGAAAGGATTAGCCTTGGTGGAAAAACCTAGACTCCACTGGGAAACCTTTCTTTCCATCACATGATTTTTCTAAAATATTATCTAGTACTGTCCCAAAAGAGTCTGACGCCTTCACAGGGAATACTACAGTTTGATTTAGAAGTATTGTTCCCTAACCATGATCTCAACCAAACAGATCTTCTGGCAGAATTTGAAAGGGCCGCAAATCTTGCAGAGAGTTTAACTAAATCCGCCAAAGCATCTGATAGAAAATTTGTAGCCTGTTTTAGAACAGGCAGGGAGGATAAAATATCCTCTGTGGGTGTTCCTGAAACTAAATGTTCTTCTAGTTGAGATAACCATGAGGAAAGGGTCCTGGTAGTGTAAGTGCCAGCAATGCTGGGTCTCAACATGAAATTGCAGGTCTCCCAAGATCTTTAAAGAAGCGATTCACATTTTTTATCCATAGAATCTCTCAAAAGACCTAAGTCTTCAAAAGGTAAGGAGGACTTCTTAGAGATTCTAGCTATATGGGAGTCAACCCTAGGAGTTTTATCCCAGTGGGCAGAATCGGATTCTAAACATTTGGTCCTGAAT
Organism: Bufotes viridis; assembly: GCA_033119425.1. NCBI lineage: Eukaryota > Metazoa > Chordata > Amphibia > Anura > Bufonidae > Bufotes > Bufotes viridis. The sequence continues at coordinate 326,973,137 of CM065592.1, read as the reverse complement.
GGAGAATAGGTTTCTCCGGATTCTTCAATATTCATGGTAGCCCTGATAGTCTTAAGCAAAGATTCTGTTTCTTCCACAGAACAAGTGTCTACCAGACTCGTCGTCAGAAGAAACTGAATCTGATGTAATTTCACCATCATCTAGATCAAAATCCATATCAAAGTGCGGTTCAGAAATTGAACTGGAGGTAGAGGGTTTTTGAGGTAAAACCACCATTTTTGCTTCAATGGCGGAGCTCACTTCCTCTTTGATAATAGGCTTTAGGCTATCCACCAGTGCTTCCTCAGACAATCTTTTCAGTACACTTCTGACAAAGTAGCTTTTTAACATGTCCGGCTAACTGCTTTTTGCAGATTGCACATTTTTTCTTTAGTGAAGGTTCCCCACTTTTCTGGCATCTCTGCCCTGCATATAAAGAATAACTCCCACAGTAAGGGGATAGATTTTTAAAGAAAAGGAACCTCCACCATGAAAATAACTCCCTAGTGCTCAAGACCTGGCGTGGTGCATAAAAAACTTTTTATCCAGGAGGAGGCTTACCGGACTGAGGGCCTTGGGAGCATCAGATAACGTGTCTGCAGGAAGGGACATGGCTGCTTCCGTCCAGACACGAGCTCTGATGAGGAACGCTATTCCCCGTATTGAGCCAGCATTTTAACCTGAACTTCCAAGTCACGTGGGGCGTGGATGCACACCGCGTCAATGCACGTCCCCACGTGACCCAGTATCGCGAGACTCCGGCCCCTGGAGAGCCGCAAATGCCAGCCCACAATTCCAGCCACCTTAACCAAAGGCGCATAGACACCAGAAGCAGCCTGCCACCGCAGGATTTATGCCTAGGTGGACGGAAGGACCCATCTCTTGTCCCGGAGCCCGTCGCCCTGCATCAGCCCTCATGACTCAATCAAGGCAACTTACACAAAGGCTGAGCGAAATCTTTAAGCAGGAGGGAACCCCTGCCACATCTCTCCACTTCATCCCAATGGGACAGGGTAAAGGAAAGAAGGCTTTTAAACCTTTGTTTCTCCATGATGTTTCCTGTCCCTGGGAGGTGGGGTACCCTCCTGCTTAGTGCCGTTGGGGAGGCGTATGGAAAATAAGCCAACTAATAGGGTGATTAGAGCCTACTATAATGCCCAATATTGATGCCAATTATTGGTAACAATCATTCATAGGAACATTTGTTAGCCGATTGCACGTTTGTCATTCCGAATAAAATGATTACACAGGAAGATGTGCTGCCACGAACAGAACTAAATAAGGAGGAACCACTGCAGTAGCATCGCCAGTGTAATAGCGTAATCACCAAATGCATCATCATCCAACATCAGCCACTGTGATATATCTGGCTGATCCTTAGACTTTCCAGTCTAAATTTAATGTTAAAGGGGTTTCCGGGTTCAGAGCTGGACATACCCTATTTTCACCCAGGCAGGCCCCCTGATATTAGCATCAAAAAAGCCCTTGCCCGGCTCAATCCAGAGCATTGGATGCTCATCCAATGCTCTGGATTGAGCAGGGCAAGGGCTTTTTTGTTTATGTTTTTACACTGCTAGGCTTCTGCCAAGAAGTGTATTCGGTGACGTCACCGGCTCTGTTGGGCAGGCTTTAGTGCTGCCATAGCAGTTTTACAGGCCAGAGCAGCGGTAAAGCCCACCCATTAGTGCCGGTGATGTCACCAGGCTCACTGCTGTGCGGAAGCCTCCGCCTAGCAGCCCTTATGGAGAGACCAGTACATCACCGAATCTCCTAAAAAAGCCTTTGCCCTGTGCAATTCAGCGCAGGGCAATGGAGAACATCGTAACATGAAATACTCCAATGTTCATATTAGGGGGGGGGGGGTTGCCTGGGTGAAAATGTGGGTATGTCCGGGTTCAACTCTCAACCTGGACAACCCCTTTAATTCATGAAATTAGAAGTACTGTTGTTAAAAACCATGTCTAAATGAAGAAATTGTTACAATACCTGCTCGGTTTCAACAAAGTTAGAAACGTGTCCATCATCATCTACTCCACGGATGTGGAACCTGGTTCCTGTTCGTACACAGCTGATGCGCGAGATAAGGCAAGCCTTTGCTTTCCGGTGTGAGGCATAGACAGTACGGATTTCTACCCCTCCACAGATGACCTTCAACAGCCAATCTGAGCAACTGACTTGATAGTGTTTCAAAGGAACGTGCAGAAGCTTGTTCCTGTAAAAACAAGTTCATGGTCAAATAAATAAAATAATGTTCCAGAAGACTTTATAGGGCAAAAAAAGACAAATAGTGCATCAATACGTACAGTGACCCTGTCAGGTGATTTCTACTGCCCAATCTGAGAGCAAGATATAGGAGATAGAGAAGCTGAGCTCTATGATATATATCGTTTTATAGGATGTGGAGCAGAATTTCCAAGTAAAAACCAGAGTAAATACTAACTGGACTTCCAGTGAGAGTCCTGATTACTCTGCCCAAACATAGTCATAGACAGCCATCACTGTATCAGTGTGTGTACACAGAAGGTTGTCAATCACCCTGTGTGTGGGAGCCGTATTCAGGACTCTCACAGTCTCCTCTAGGAGTCCTGTCAGGGTTTACTCTGATTTTTACTCCATATCAGAGAAACCTATATATCATGGAGCACAGATTCGCTCTCTATCAAATTAGAAAGAGCAGCAGAAATTACCGTAACCAACTGGTTTTCTTTAAAATTTGTATAGTGTTCACATTTGTTTTGTCGTTCATGTATTAGATATATAGGGAAGGATTTATCAATCGTATCTGGCCTTGTTACCCAAAGCAACTAATTAGAGCTCAGCATTCTTTTTCTTAAACTGCTTTGGAAAATAAAGGTTGAACTGTGATTGGATGCGAGGAGAACAAGGCCCCCTTTATGCTCGCGAGTTTAGAAAATGAGGCTCACACAGCTCAGACTCTTTATAAGTATCATTATGGCTTCATATCCATACTTAACTGCTACTCAGACAATAGTAATTAGGTAAAATTTTCAAAAAAGTCCTTTATTAACCCAGGACCAAGCCATTTTCTACCTTAAGGACCAGGCCATTTTTAGCAAATCTGACATGTGTCACTTTATGTGGTAATAACTTTGGAACGCTTTTATTTATCCAAGCCATTCTGAGAATGTTTTCTTGTCACATATTGTACTTCATGACAGTGGTAAAATTGAGTCAAAAAATTTCATTTATTTATAAAAAAAAAAATTAAAATATTTGGAAATTTCTATTTCTCTACTTTTATAATAGATAGTAATAACTACAAAATAGTTATTACTTTACATTCCTCATATGTCTACTTTATGTTTGGATCATATTGTGAACGTCATTTTTGGGGGGAATTTAGAAGGCAAGTAAGGCCTCTTTCACACGGGCATCATGTTTGACGCCCGGATAAGAGGCTGGTGCGTTGCGGGAATATGCGCGATTTTCCCGCGCGGGTGCAAACGTTTGTAGCGCGTTTTGCACGCGCGTGAGAAAAATCGCCATGTTTGGTACCCAGACCCGAAGCCGGACTTCATCACTGAAGTCCGGTTTCGGGTCTTCTGGAGAATTGATTATTTTCCCTTATAACATGGTTATAAAGGGGAAATAATAGCATTCTTAATAAAGAATGCATTGTAAAATGAAGTGGAAGGGGTTAAAAATAATAAAAGTTAACTTACCTTAGCCACTTGATTGCGTAGTTGCGATCTCTCCTCTCTTTCCCTGCATCACCTAACAGCTAAAGGACCTGTGATGACGTCACATCATATGGTCACATCACACATCACCATGGTAAGATGGACCATGTGATTGGACCATGTGATGTGACGTCATCACAGGTCCTTTAGATCTTAGCTGATGCAGGGAAAGAGAGGAGAGATTGCAAATACGCGATCAAGTGGCCAAGGTAAGTTAACTTTTATTATTTTTAACCCCTTCCACTGTATTTTACAATGCATTCATTATTAAGAATGCTATTATTTCCCCTTATAACCATGTTATAAGGGAAAATAATAGAGATCGGGTCCCGTTGCTAAGCAACCATGCGGGAAAATCGCAACGCATCCGCACTTGCTTGCGGATGCTTGAGATTTTCCCGCAGCCCCATTCACTTCTATGGGGCCTGCGTCGCGTGAAAAACGCACAATATAGAGCATGCTGCGATTTTCACGCAACGCAGAAGTGATGCGTGAAAATCACCGCTCATGTGCACAGCCCCATAGAAATGAATGGGTCAGGATTCAGTGCGGGTGCAATGCGTCCTCCTCACGCATTGCACCCGTGCGGAAAACTCGCCCCGTGTGAAAGGGGCCTAAATGTTGAAATTTTTCAGAAAATTTCCAAAACTCACTTTTTAAAGGGAACCTGTCACCTAAAAAACGCTTATTAAGCTGTTCATATTACCTTATAGTGCCCCATAGTAGTTTTCTAAAGCGCTTTTTCTTACTTTTTCAGCATTTAGGCTCTTAGAGAAATCGATGTTTTACTCAACCGCTGCCCCGTGCTTCAAGTCAGGCTTGAAGTCAAGGGGGCAGCGGCCTAGGCGTCTTCAGTCCTGCTCTCCCCGCCTCATGCTGCCTTGATTGACATCCAGCATCTCAGTGCCGGGACCGCGCTCCAAGCCCCCATGTGCAGTAAAGGGCGGCAGGAGTGCGGCTCTGGCGCGTACATTTAGCCGGCTTCATTCTTGCTACAGCGCATGCGCCCGCCACTCTGTCACAATCGCGCCCGTGCGGCTGGCCTCTGCGGCGTGCCAGAGATCACGCTCAATATGCGCAGGTAGAACAGATACCGGCGCGGGCGCGATTGTGACAGACTGGCGGGTGCGTGCGCTGTAGCAAGAATTAAGCCGGCTAAATGTACGCGCCGGAGCCGGGACCGCACTCCTTCCGCCCTTTACTGCGCATGCGGGCTGAGAGCGCGGTCCCGGCACCGAGATGCTGGATGTCAATCAAGGCAGCAGGAGGCGGGGAGAGCAGGTCTGAAGTCACTTTTAGGCTTACGTAATAGAAACACCCAAAAATAACGCCATTTTAGAAACTACACCCCTCAAGGTATTCAAAACTGATTTTACAAACTTTGTTAACCCTTTAGGTGTTCCACAAGAATTAATCGAAAATGGAGATGACATTTCAGAGTTTCACTTTTTTGGCAGATTTTCCATTTTATTCCATTTTTTCCAGTAACAAAGCAAGGGTTAACAGCCAAACAAAACTCAATATTTATTGCCCTGATTCTGTAGTTTAGAGAAACACCCCATATGTGGTCGTAAACTGCTGTACGGGCACACGGCAGGGCGCAGAAGGAAAGGAACGCCATATGGTTTTTGGAAGGCAGATTTCACTGGGATCATTTTTAAGTTGCCATGTCACATTTGAAGACCCACTAAAGTAGAAACTCCAAAAAAATTACCCCATTTTGGAAACTACGGGATAGGGTGGCAGTTTTGTTGGTACTATTTTAGGGTAGATTTGATTTTTGGTTGTTCTATATTACACTTTTCGTAAGACAAGGTAACAAAAAAAATAGCTGTTTTGGCACAGTTTTTATTTTTTGCATTTACAATGTTCATCTGACAGGTTAGATCATGTAATATTTTTATAGAACAGGTTGTTACGGATACAACAATACCAAATATGTAACTTTTTTGGTTGTTTGTTTCAGTTTTACATGATAAAGCATTTTTGAAAATAAATCATGTTTTAGTGTCTGTATATTCTGAGAGCCATAGTTTTTTTAATTTTTGGGTCGATTGTCTTAGGTAGGGGCTCATTTTTTGCGGGATGAGGCGACGGTTAGATTGGTACTATTTTGGGGGTCATACGCCTTTTTGATCGCTTGTTGTTGCACTTTTAGTAATGTAAGGTGACAAAAAATGTTTTTTTTAGCACAGTTTTTACTTTATTTTTTTGATGGTGTTCACCTGAGGGGTTAGGTCATGTAGTATTTTTATAAAGCAGGTCGTTACGGACGTGACAATACATAATATTTATACTTATTTTATTTATTTAACTTTTACACAACAATATCATTTTTGAAACAAAAAAAATAAATAAAAATCATGTTTTAGTGGCTCCATAGTCTGTGTCATAGTTTTTTTTTATTTTTTGGGCGATTGTCTTAGGTAGGGTATAATTTTTGCGGAATGAGATGACGGTTTGATTGGCACTATTTTGGGGTGCGTATGACTTTGATTGCTTGCTATTATACTTTTTTTATGTAAGGTGACAAAAAATGGCTTTTTTGACAACGGTTTGATTTTATTTTTTGACGGTGTTCATCTGAGGGGGTTAGGTCAAGTGGTATTTTTTATAGAGCAGGTTGTCACGGACGCGGCGATACAAATATGTCTACTTTTTTTATTATTTTTTTTTTTACATTTAACACAATAAAAGCATTTTTGAAACAAAAAAAAAAAAGAATCATGTTTTAGTGTCTTGGGGGGCATACGCCTTTCTGATCACTTGGTGTTGCAATTTTAGTGATGTAAGGTGACAAAAAAATTTTTTTTTGCAGTTTTTATTTTATTTTTTTGACGATGTTCACCTAAGTGGTTAGATCAGGTGATATTTTTATAGAGCTGGTTGATACCTAATATGACTACTTTTCTTTTTTTCCCCCTATTTTTTACAAATTCTTTTTACTTTATTTTTAGAAAAGGATGTTTTTTTGTTTTGTTTTTAACTTAAAATTAAAAAAAAAAAAAAAAGGTTTATTTTTTTTTACTTTTTTCACTTTATTTTTGTCCCACTCTGGGATTTCAACTTTTGGAGTCTGATCCCCTTTACAATGCTTTTCAATACTTGTATTGTAATGCATTGGCTGTAAGTGTATTACTGAATGTAATACACTGATAGCCTGCTTGCCTGTGAGATCCAGGGGGCTGGATCTCACAGGTTGTCACAGAAGGCATGCACGATGCCTGCTGAGGAAGGAATCGGGCTTCCTTCCCTGCAATCAGGTCTGCGTCACAGCAGCACGGGGACCCGATGGCAGCTCCGATCCCCGCAAGAACATCGCACGCGTTCAGCGCAGACTGTAGCACATCAAGGGTTAATTTGCCGGCATCTGTGTTTTCACACCGATGGGCATTAAGGGGTTAAAAAGTGTTTTCCAGGACTATGGTTCCTTTTTTTTTTTTCATGGTGCTGGCTTTTTACCAGCTGCATACCCACTCACATCTGGATGTACACTACCTAGGCCCACCTCCCAGGAAAATCTTAGGGCTCCTATTCAGCATCCCTGCAGTTTCCACCTATTAAACTGCAGGATCACATAATAAAGGGAACCAAACCAGCTCAGCCCTTGAAATCAATCCACTCAAGATCCATGCTGTCGACAGATCCAACAATGTAATAAAATGATTTCATTTTCCCCCCTAAATTTAAATTTTCCCTAGGGTGGCAGGGAACAGCAGAAATAGAGGGATGGCATGCTACCAGAACCAGTTTCAGAACGGAGGGTATATTAGCAATACTGTTTTTTTCTGCAGGTCAAGGCCCTTTTAACTGTCCAATAAAACGTCTTTAAATACTATGCAGTTTTTGTGCACTTTCTGTGCTCTCCCATAACTCTGACAGTCTAAAGGGCTGTTCACACCACATTTTTTACCCTATGTTTAACATACATGTTGGGGGGAAGGATGCAAAAGAGTAGCACACCACACATTTCCATCCTGAAGTATCAAGCAAAAAAAAAAAAAAAAACACCTCTACAGAACTCTATTGTGACAGATCCACTGTATGACATCCATTGGAGGCATCAGTTTAATGTAAAAGTCATGTGCATACATCAAATATGGGACAAAAACGTCATGTGAACAGAGCCTACAGAGTTTTTAGCCTGTTAGCACTGTCCTGTATCACTGGGCAACATCTGCTTATTCCTAAGTAAAATGAACCCTCTGGATGTCCTCTCCTTTCCTTCTACGAGCTGTTGTTTTCCAGAAACTACTGGTAGAGTCCACAAAATATTTAATAAAAAGCAGATGCTGATATTTTTTTTCCTTTTTGCCATTTACTACTGGCTGGGTATTTATCTCAAGCATCCCTCTAACACAAAAAGGATATATTAGTAATGTACACTACCACTTGATCCATATTTACATATCCAATACCAGAAACCCCATTTAGGTGTATAAAGCTGTGTAATATCTGAGGTCTTGATTTTCTTATTTGATAAAGGAATAAAATAAACTCTTTGAGCGGTCAGCGTCATGTCCCTGCACAGCACAAGTGAAACCAAACAGAAAGAGGAGATCCGTGATTAGTCATTAATGAGTAACACCCTGATATCCTGTTACTTACTGTGCACCTATTCAGGCATGTTGCTGACTCTCTCCTTCCTAGGTTTCCTTTCATACTGACGCTTCAGCATTCAATATTTAATGGCACTTTATTTTTATCGATTGATTTTTATTGAAAATAACTTTTTACAGTGTATTTACATTGGACAACAAAAATTGTCCAGACAATGGTAAACCATCTTATAGTGAGGGAGGATAAAGGGGTATTAAATCATACCCCAAGGTATGGAAGGGGGGAGGGGGTGCAGCAAAGGAAAAAGGACAAATCTAATCTTTAATTTACAATCAAGAAACAGTAAGTAGGGAGATTTGCCTGAACTGTATTTGCTTTCTGAAAGATCACAGAATGAAAAGTAAAACCACCAGAGTTCTCATACAGAGTAAGCAAATATAATTATAGATTAGTCACGTTGAAGTTGCTCCAAAGCCAAATATCCCAACTTTTACTGAACCTCTGATTGTTGTTTAATGAAAGTGCAGACATAGATTCATATCAACAACTATCAGTGATACTGCTGATGATTTCAGCCAAATTTGGCACAGTAGTGCCTTTCCAATTTTTGGCAGTTTTAAAGGTATGAGCAATAATTGTTCAAGTGTTGGTGGAAAAGTTATCCAAATCACATGAAATTCAAACTGATAACATTCCAGGCATCGAAAAAAGGACTCAATCTAAAGGTCCCTTCACATGGGTCGATACAGCAGGCTATGGTTGGAAAGGAAGTGTTCCTTCCTGACAATCGCCTGCTCATCAGTAGAGGAGACCAGTGTATTTACAGTGATCTCCTCCACAGTACGGGGAGCAGCGATCACTAATGCCATTGCTCTCAGTGACTCGTTGAACGCCGGCAGCAGAGGGTGTTTACACAGCACAATCTGCAGCCAGCAAACAACTATTTTGTCTGCACGAATGATCTATTATCCGATGAACAAGCATTTCAGCAACACCTTTACACTTTTTATTTTACATTAACTGTTCTTTAGCAATTTATGCACTGATTTTTTTTCTGCAAAAACGATGACATAATCCGCTTTAGCATTTCTTTGGATGGGACAATGGCATATATGTTGCCCGTGTATGTGTTACATAGGGCAGGGACTGCTCTGAGAATATACAGTACTGAACAACATGGTGTGCTAGGTGAATAAAGCATAATAAATAACTATATTAATAACTATATCATTTCCAATGCACTGGACTGAATAGGACAGCAGATCGCGAGTGCACAATTATACTGACCAGAAGAACCAGTTTTCAGGTTCATAAGCCTTTTTGTCAGCTTGATTTTGGGCTCGAACGGTGAGGTCAAAATGTGATCCCGCATTTGGCCAAGAGAAATAAAACATCCCTGAATTCAGTATCTTCCTGAGAGCCGTGACTCGTTCCTCCTCTCTCGTTTCCTCTTGTAGTGGACAAATATCAGTGGATGTGATTTTGTAAACCTCAGCATCTAAAATTCTTCCAACGGAGGTGCAGCCGCTTACCAAGACAAGAAAGTGCAACCGAGAATTCCCTGCAAGAAACAAGAAATGTGAAAGAGGAACTGAAAAAAGTGAAAGAAAAAGGGAATATCACAAGAGACTCATCGTTAGTAACTTACATAACTATCAGGGTTTCTGCTGTTAGCGGACTTACATCTGGTGGCATTAGAGGCAGAGCTTAAAGGGTTTCTGTCATCAACTTTTGACATTATAAGCTGTCTGACATTAGCTATGTGCTAATGTCAGACCAGCTTGATAATGTCTTTTTTATAAAAATCGGATGTATATTTAGGCAGAAAAACTTACTTTTGTAATATGTAAATTAGCCTCTAGGAGCAGGGGAGGCGTTGCCCTGTTCCTAGCGGCTCCGTCCGGCAACCTGCTGGCACGCCCCTTCTTAGTTTGATTGACAGTGCGGGGAAGCGATCCTCCTGCACTGTCTTCTTCTGAAATCCCGCGCCTGCGCCGCCGCTCTGTATTCGGCGCAGGCGCGGTGAGCAGAGGACAGCAGGCACCAGCGTCCTCTGCTCACCGCGCCTGCGCCGAATACAGAGCGGCGGCGCAGGCTGTCGGGCATTTTCATAGGTATATATATTGATACCTGGTCATATTATATTCAAAATGCATGCTCATTGTCTTTAAGAAACAGTTTGAGCCAAAGTTTTGCTGTGTGGTAGAAACAGGCCAAGATGAAGTCATGCCAAGCTCAATCTGTGTAAAAATACAGAGAGTATTGTGTCTTAAGAGTTATTGCCACAAATGTGGTCTTATCTGTAAGGGAGTACACTGGATTCTCCAGACATGTCTTAGAGAACAAGGCCCATTCATACCATAATGACCCATAGATCAATAGTGTCAATGAGACTCCAAGTTGTCTATCTTTAGTTGATACAAAATGTCTACATTTATCCTTATCTCTGATTTACGACGACGAGGGTCAAATGTATATGATGCAAAAATACCCTAGTTAACTCTTTATGGTATGGTGTTAATAGCTTGCACAACAGTGCCATCCCGAGACGGATATCGTTACACCATCCTCCATAGTTGCATTATGGGTAAACATGATCTCATAGGATCTTATTACATATGTTTACACCCCCTCCATTGATTGGAGAATACTAATCCAGGGGGTGGTAATGTTAGATTACAAGGGAGATAATTACCCTAGATAGAGAGGCAAGAAGGAAGAAGCAAAGAACAAGCAAACAAGCAAAGAACATTCCAACATTCCAGCCTACACCCTAGATTGAGGGGTCTACCAATATGAAAGCCATGGTGATGGACCATCCAGCTTTCCTAGGAGCAGAAGTGAGATTCCTGCTAGGACTTGGTAAGAAACACAAAGAATGATGTTTCATTTTATTAAGACTTTTAGATTTAGATAATGTGGGTAAAATCATAGCATCTATGTTGGCGAACATATTAATTTATTTATCATCTCTTTATATGAGATGTAGTCTTAGATATAGAATAATTGTGAGCCTTCATTCTACCTGCAGAAGAATCAAGTTTCATAATTTATCAGAGTATTAAATGATTGCATACATATATGCATAGATATAGATATATTGATAGTAGCATTCTTCGCCAAGCTAGATGATAAATTCCCACTGGAAGATTTGTTCCAAGTTCTTCCAATGTCTGTTGTCTTAATAGTCTTACAAGGTTATACAGATATGAAAGTAGTCCAGGATAGGGCGGAAGGATACAGTTATCTCTTCTAAGTTATATCCTTGGATGGATTTGCCCATTCCTGAAGTCATGTGAGGTCTAGTTGGTTAGAGGGGGGCAGAATGTAGTTAGCATTCGATATTGGTGTCTAGGATTAGACATGCCCATCCTGATATCATGAGGTTTCCTCTGAACAGAAGTGATGTATATACTGTAATTTAACTTCTTGTTTTGATATCCTAACCAAATAGCTTTGTTATAATGTGACAAGCTGCTCTTACCCATATGTATTGTGAAGCTTCTGATGCCTGATATCAATGCCATATATATTAATTGGCAGATATCATTGTTTATTTACTTATGATAAGCTTGTAATGCTTCATATATCATTGCCATATATATTCCTTGGCATATATAATCGTGTTTATATACCTATTTGTTTATAATCGTGTAACCAATAAATTTTGCATGTTTTTATAATATCTGCGTATTATTTAATGTCAAAACTACATCTTTAGCATTAATGTCATCTCTCATGAAAAGAACTTATTATCTGAGGAAATAGTCGGCCTCAGATGTGAATTGTATCGATTGGATTATCTACAATTCACCAGGTCATAATTTCGAGAAGTTATGAAAAAAATTATGATTAATTATTTTATGACCATAATTAATAATTCTTAATTGGATTATTATAAACCCGACAAGGCGCGGGATTTCAGAAGAAGACAGTGCAGGAGAATCGCTTCCCCGCACTGTCAATCAAACTAAGAAGGGGCGTGCCAGCAGGTTGCCGGACGGAGCCGCTAGGAGCAGGGCAACGCCCCCCCTGCTCCTAGAGGCTAATTTACATATTATAAAAGTAAGTTTTTCTGCCTAAATATACATCCGATTTTTATAAAAAAAGACATTATCAAGCTGGTCTGACATTAGCACATAGCTAATGTCAGACAGCTTATAATGTCAAAAGTTGATGACAGAAACCCTTTAAGAGCTCATTTACATCCCTTTATTCCAGAGGAGCATGTATGGCCTATAAGTCCCCTCTCTCCCCAAGAAGTGTATGCTAACATTTCATTTTGTTAGCGTTACCCATAATATAACCAGAGCTCATACAGCCCATTCGTACGGCTAAATTTGGACAGAAAAATGTCAGGATTTGCATGGTTTTATGGTTATACAACCTGGATTCCAATTTGATAAACCAGGACCATTATACTGAAGAAAGAACTACCTGCACAGTATTAGGCCTCATGCACACGACCATATGTGTTTTGCGGTCCGCAAATGGCAGATCCGCAAAACACGGAAGCTGCTCCATGTTCCGTAATTTGCAGAATGGAACGCAGCCCATTGTAGAAATGCCTATTCCTGTCAGCAAAACAGACAAGAATAGGACATGCTCTATTTTTTTGCGGGGCCACAGAACGGAGCAACGGATGCGGACAGCACACGGAGTGCTGTCCGCAACCTTTGAGGCCCCATTGAAGTGAATGGGTCCGCACCCGAGCCGGACGCGGACCAAAGCAACGGCCGTGTGCATGAGGCCTTATCGTGTGAAAGGCACTCACTTATTCTCTACATTGTTACATTGCAGACTCTGCTGTATCACACTCTGAGAATATAGAGGTGGCGCTGACACTTTGTATGCCCAACCCTCCTGAACTGACAGGCTGCTGAAATGATCACAAAAAGCACTAAACATAGCACCCACATATCCGCTAAGGACAAAAAAAAAGTCACAATTAAAATGGGGACTTTTAGGTATATTTGGCATAGTTAAACAAGAGATTATTATGTGCTATAAACATGTTTGGTTACACCAATTATATTAAATTAGAAATAAGAAGAAGAAAGAAATCAGACCCCCGAGCTCCATCAGCCTCAACTCAGACCCCTGAGCTCCATCAGCCGCAAATCAGACCCCTGAGCTCCATCAGCCGCAAATCAGACCCCTGAGCTCCATCAGCCGCAAATCAGACCCCTGAGCTCCATCAGCCGCAAATCAGACCCCTGAGCTCCATCAGCCGCAAATCAGACACCCGAGCTCCATCAGCCGCAAATCAGACCCCTGAGCTCCATCAGCCGCAAATCAGACACCCGAGCTCCATCAGCCGCAAATCAGACCCCTGAGCTCCATCAGCCGCAAATCAGCCTCCTGAGCTCCATCAGCCGCAAATCAGACCCCTGAGCTCCATCAGCCGCAAATCAGACACCCGAGCTCCATCAGCCGCAAATCAGACCCCTGAGCTCCATCAGCCGCAAATCAGCCTCCTGAGCTCCATCAGCCGCAAATCAGACCCCTGAGCTCCATCAGCCGCAAATCAGCCTCCTGAGCTCCATCAGCCGCAAATCAGCCACCCGAGCTCCATCAGCCGCAAATCAGACCCCTGAGCTCCATCAGCCGCAAATCAGCCTCCCGAGCTCCATCAGCCGCAAATTAGACCCCTGAGCTCCATCAGCCGCAAATCAGCCTCCCGAGCTCCATCAGCCGCAAATCAGACCCCTGAGCTCCATCAGCCGCAAATCAGACCCCTGAGCTCCATCAGCCGCAAATCAGACCCCTGAGCTCCATCAGCCCCTCAAGCTCTACCAGACTCAGATAACCCCCCTCCCCATCAGCCTTAGATCACCCCCCTCCATCATCCTCATGCTGTAATGTGAGCTGAAGTCGCACAGTGTCAGGTCATAGTGCGCACCTACGTGCACTACATCCTGATGCTGTACGCCGTCAGGACACAGTGCAGAGTTGGGCCCGGAAGAGAACCAGGAAAGGCGAGTACAGCCACACAGCGCTTCCCTCACCGCTCCCTGCGCCTCCCGCATGCTGATGATTTCTTCCAGAACTTTAGAGCAGGGAAGGCCAACCTGCAGCTCTCCAGCTGTTGCAAAACTACAACTCTCACCATGTCTAGACTGCCTACAGCTATCATCCTACAGCAGGGCACGGTGGGAATTGTAGTTTTACATCAGCTGGAGAGCCGCAGGTTGGTCATCCCTGTATTAGAGTAAAAAAGTGTGTGTTATAGTCCGCAAAATACAGTACTTCATTCGGCAGACAGTATGCCAGCCTAAACCCAGCCATTTACTTATATGTTAAGCTACTTCCGGGGGTTACTAAGGCTCTTTTTTGTACATTCATTTCCCCTGCACAGTTTCAGATTAAAAAAAATAAACCTGAAAAACCTGTTTATCATAGAAAGTTTAGAAAAAAAAAAAAAAATGTAAAAAGGTTTACAAAAAAGAACAGCCTTCTGCTGGAAAACAGCTTAGTACAATGATCTAATAAGTGGCAGCACACTGAGCTACATCTCACTCCCGGTGGCTGGTAATAAATGGACTTGTTGTTCGGAGATGCGGCTCTATGGGATATTCATAGATGTTATTATAGATAGCAGCCAACTATACAAATGGGTCACACTGCAGTATCACGTACAGCAACCTGTATGGGCAAGCAACATGCCTGTGTAAGCAATAAGGGCAATGTGGCTCTTGCAGAACTCATGTACTGCTTAACAGGAAAGAGGGAGTAGTTGAAAATACTTGGCATTACCAAATTCATATGAAGAACGTGCATAAGGCTGAGTTCACACTTCTGTTATTTCCATCAGTTATTGTGAGCCAAAATCAGGTGAGGGTCAAAAGCACAGAACAGGAGCAGATCTTTCCATTATACGTCATCTCTGTGGAGGCTTCCCTATCACTGATGGAAATAACGGACCAAATAATTGAAGTGTGAACTTAGCCTAAAATACGTGTGTGCGTTTAATAAACCCCTCCACTGGTGAAATACCCTGTAAGAAGCTTTGGCTCTGCTCATAACTAAATATGTGAATACTGATTACTGAAGATCTCTCACCAGAAAAGGCCTAATGAGGGAAGCATATTGTAACCACAAGAGATAGTTGTGCTTACCACATGCTAACATAGGAAGTCGTTTTGACATACAGCATGAATTGCAGGCTTCATAAGACTACTTACTAAAAAAGGACACGCCCATGCATATATAAAACGAAACCTTTTACTTCCCATCAGTCTTTATCCTAATGGCAGATCATTGGGTAAAGGGATATAATTATTTTTTTACTTTATTCATCATCAATTTGTTTTAAAGAAGGCCCATTTTATACAAGGGTTTATCCAAGACCTATAATGTCCCCCCAAATGCCCGGGCCCCTCACAGAGGTTGTACTTACCCGGCTCCCCGGCACCCGTGTCGCTTCTGATGCCGACACACCAGCGGCTGCATCTCCCCATGGCGCAGAGGAAAACATCCCCTGCTATTGTCAGCAGTGTTCTCAGCAGCTGCACCCACCTGAATGGGAGCAGGGGTATAATAACTTGGTCACTACACCGTAGATGGAGCTTTCTGCTTCCGTCTCCATCTACCGTGTTACTTCCAGTACTGGAAAATGCTGAGAACAGCTGACCTGTGGGGGTCAGACCCCCAACAATCTGATATAATGATCCATTCTGAGGATAGGTCCCCAATTTCAGTATGTAGGCTCATCCACGGGTAGTTCATATATCACTGAGCAGGTAGGCCCACATGACAAAAAACCTGCTGGGACTGATATAAAAGAAATATAAGTCACACTGAATCCTTTCCCATTAAACTAAACATCTGCTCAGCTCCTGCTGCTTTATAACATACTGCCTGCAGCTCAGTCACCACATTCGAAGTGAGAGACGGCCTTTAATGTGCAATACTTAAAGTAGCACTTCCACAAAAATTGTATTCTCTGACCTGCTAGAAAGGTACATGATGTAATCTGTAGTGATTGTAATCTTCTCATTAGTGACTATATTTGTGAGCTATCCTCTCCCTTCTGATCCTCGGCTGTGTCATGTGACCAACTTTATGATCTCCATTTGACACAGGACAGAAAGTCAGTTACTTCTCTATTCATTCCTGTGAGACTGACACTGAGGCTTCCATAGGAATACAAAGAGAAACTGACTTCCTGTCCACACATGAAACACAAGAAGCTGTGTTATTTGGAAAGTCTGGTTGCTGGTCACATGGCACAGCTGAGGATCAGAGGCTCACAAATACAGACATGGGTAAGAAGATTACATTCACTGCAGATTACATCATGTACCTTAACAGGTCAGAAAATACAATTTTTGCTGGAGTTAGTCTTTAAAGAGGACCTTTCACCTGAAAATGCATATGAAAATAAAGACATACCCTTACTTGCCTGTCCCCCGTGGTGCTTATTCAGCTCTTCTTTTTTCAATATGCGCCCCAGTTTGTCCGCGGTGCCCCCCGCAATATTTCCTGCCGTGTATGCTAATGAGCCATTCGGCTCAACTGGGCGGGCCTGCAAAAGTTCTCCTGGGCGTGTCTGTCTTCTCCCTGGCACGGAGCGCATCCAACAAACGCGCTCCGCTCTTAGCCAGGGAGAAGAAGCTCCAGTTCTCGCGAGAGAACTAAATAACCACCAGGTTATTAAAAATAATTTCCATACAACTAGTAACCACATGAAGATGCAATAAAAAACCCAAGCATATTATTACAACCAATGTATATACATCCATACTGGTCTGCAAAATACAGGCGTATCTGGAGGTCCATGTAGAGTGCCGAGTATGTGCTCTCTTTTGCGGACACATTCATTTCAATAAAAGACTCACGGAAGAAAAATTGAGAGTTTTGCGGCACAGACTAACAATCCATTACAAGAAACTGCAGTGTGAATTGCACCATTTACTTTAACGGGTCTGTGTGCTATGCCAGTGCACTCCAGATCCAGCACACGGGAGGATATTACTGCCGTCTTAAAGGGTTGTCCTATTGCCGAGATTTTTGGAATGGGACAACCTCTTTAAGAGGTTTACTTTTTTTTTTTTTTTATTATTCTTAAAGAAGTGGCCCTAGAATTGCTCCTATACGAAACCTGATGTAAGATCACAGTTTCCAAATGCATTTTTATTCTGAATTCTTCACATTTAAAGTCAATGAGAAATAAATAATAAAACATTGTAACAGGATCTTATCCTGGACCCATGCTGCCATAAAAAGCACAGCATCTATAAGTAGCACAAGTAAAGAAATGCTATTGGCACTGGATGTCTTGTGTACATGTGTAAGAAATACTTCACCGGCGCCAAGACAAACGGCAGATTGTCTCCACCTTTTCCAAACATTTGAAACCTAAAGTATGTCCACCCAACAACACTCCTCATTAATGGGCAAATCCAACGTAGTTTGTTTTTGTGATACATGTTCCCAATTATGGAGGCCCACACATTACATCTACTATCTACCACCCAAACACACTTCCATTTAAGAGTTTATCAGAAATCACCATAAATTTTCTGCTTTTATCTATTTTCTTTAATCATTTTCCAGATTCTAAACGTGTTTAGGGCTCAAGTCAATGGACAACAGCATGGTGGACCTGAAATTGACCCAATATTTTGGACTCTGCTCGGGAAAGTTTTGAAATAAGTAACCCAGCTTTCCACAGAGTTCTAGGTGCTTGACTACATTGTAATCGGAAACAGGTAAATTAAATGTATCAAGTAAACGATCATTTAGTACTAATAGCATCCAGTTTTGATCATTTTTCCATATATTACTGTAAAACTAATATGTTGCTTTCTATAAATAAAACAAATGCTTTATTACTGATGATATCCTGCAAATAGCCATCTGACCTTATCTTTGGAGGACACCACCAGGGGCGGATCGCCCGTGTCCCCAAACAAGCAGATTCCCAATGGGTTACTCCTTTCGTTGATACCACGGGCTGCTGACCCACCCGTTCTAACGAATGTTGCCTAATGTTGTATAAAGTGGTTGACTACATGATCACTGGTTAAGCTTGTGGAAGTTCTTAGTGCAGCTAAGGTTGTAATGTTTCCTCTGCCTCCCTCTTGGTCTCTTCCCATGTGCCTTCAGTGTGAGCCCCCTCCTCCTGCAAGAAACCTGCTCCCGCAGGCTGTGACCTGGTGTCATTGCTGGGGATGCTGTCAGTATTATCAGCAATGTCTTCTAGTTGCTATCCTATTTATATAGAATTAAAATTATTCTGTATTTATGTATTGACAAAGGCAGTGTGCCGAAACGCGTTATCTGAATATATTTGACATGAAATAAAGAAAATAAAATACTAAATCGCAAATCAATTTGGAGTTGCTGAGATTTCTTCTACATGGTCGTGGAGCTGCGCTCCTTCCCGCTGCAACGATCTCCGTGCGACGAGTGCTGGCTTTCTCTCTTCCGTTATTATCAGCAATGCAGTCAGCCATCACTCACATGTATTGTAGTTCCCATTCCATTATTGTTTCCTGCGTTTATTAACCCCACAGCCAAACTACCGAGGACCTTCCATTACATCTCCTAATTAGGGCTCCCAGTATATAACTATACACTGGATGCGTTACCCTATTATCCAAAGCGCTTAGACATGTGTGTCCTGTCCTGGCCTCTAAGGCCCCTCTCCTCCAAGTCCTCTATACTTGACATCACTTCTCCTGGTTTGGGAACCTTGGATGAATGTCATTCCTTGCCTCTACTGTGCTGAACCTTGGCTACAGCTTTGGGCCTTATCATTATGCCATCTTAAGTAATTATTTCAACCTTCCGTTGGTGGGAAAATGTTTTCCTACATAAAACGAAACAAAAACAAAAAAAGTTACCTGATTTCAGCTGAAGCACCCCTAGGCATCCATATGCTTCCTGAAGTCTCTCATATTGCCCTTTAATTGCTTCCTTTTCATCAGGTGCTGAAAAAAAAATAGAGAATGTTACAACTGATTGTTAAGGATAGTTTGCTTTTCTATGTTATAAGAGTTCTGGTGGGAGTTCTCCGACAGCCGTGTGTCAGGAGTCACATGCATTGCTTGATCAGTCTGTGCTCTAATAATACACAAATAGGTCTTTTGTTAGAGTTTTAGGTTGGCCATTTTTGGATTAAGCTGGTTAAGTGGATTCCAATGTCCCCACCAGTGCCAGAGTACCATACACAGACAAGTGACTACTGGTATCTGCAGGATAAAGGGTCAGATAAGTAAATGTGCTTACCCGCCTAATCACTACAATTACTGACAAATCTTGAAATAATCAGATTCTGTAGAAAGCCGGTACTCACTAAGTACTAAATTACACCTAAAGGGCTGTCCAGCTTCTGTATATTTTTAACAGACTTCAACATGTTGTACCTGTTGAATACTCACCTGCTCCCCAGTCATGTGAATGTACCCTTAATAAAGTTTTATCAATAACTCCGCACCTGGTGGGACCTGTCAATGGAAGTTTAGCTTTCTGCTCTTCTGATCCGTTAGAAAAGAGGGGGGAATTTTTTTTCCAGGATCCAGTAAAAAAACTGATCCTGTTGCATCAGTTGTTATCCGTTTCAGCCATTTCCATCTGAGATCTGTTTTTTTAAACGGAAACAAAAGTACTACATGCAGGACTTTTTTCCCAGTCTAAGGGTCCATTCACACGTCCGTGTGTGTTTTGCGGATCCACAGATCCGCAAAACACGGAAACCGGCGATGTGCGTTCCGCATTTTGCGGACTGCACATCGCCGGCACTCTCATAGAAAATGCCTTTTCTTGTCCGCGGACAAGAATAGGACATGTTCTATTTTTTTTCGGGAACGCGATTGCGGACCCGGAAGTGCGGATCCGCAATTGCGGACCCGGCCGGGACATCGTCTGTCCCCATTGAAACTAATGGGTCCGCAATTCCGTTCCGAATTGCGGACGTGTGAATGGACCATTAGGGTACTTTCACACTTGCGTTGGTGCGGATCCGTTTGTTTATTTGCACAGACGGATCCGCACCTATAATGCAAACGTTTGTATCCGTTCAGAACGGAACTGTTTGCATTAGGTTTAAAGTAAAATGACAAAGTCCAAAACGGATCCATTTTAAATTACATTGAAAGTCAATGGGGAACGGATCCGTTTTCAAATGCACCATATTGTGTCATTGAAAACGGATCTCTCAAGCAAAACGGTGATGTGAACAAGCCCTTAGGCTGCGTTCACACTTGCGTTCCATTCTTCTGATTAAATCAGAATAAAAACTAATGAAAAAAAAACTGATCTGCTTTATTCTGAGCATCAGTTCTGTTAGGTTTCAATTATTTTTACAGGGGAAAAAGTACAGCAGGCAGCACTTTTTCTTCCATCAAAAATAACGCATGTCTGACAGAATTGACTAAAACTGATGCAAACTGAGCACAACTACTGCCCAATTAACAAATGGGGGTTAAGAAATTAGATTATTCTGATGGATCAGATGAACAGAAAGCTCAAATGAAGTGTGAACACAGTCTTACCTGCTCCACAATGCTTATTTACGGCTCCGTGGGTCCACTGCGCTTCAGTCCCCACTGGAAAACTTCCGCTGATTCACCCAATGACTGGCTGCAGTGGTGACGCATCCCCAATCAGTACATCACTGCTGGGTCACTGCTGCAGCCAGTCATTGGTTGTAATGGTGCACATGACCCCATACATTGCAGAAGTTTACATGCAGGGATCAAAAAGCACTGAAAAAAGCAGTGAGCCTTAACAGAGCCTTCGACAGGTCCGCTGAGTGGAGATGATTTAAAATACTATATGAACATGGACGACTCCTTTTAAGTTGCACTGCAAGGCACGAGATGAAGGATCATTCATAGTCAGGAATTATGTGTTGCGTTCAAAGAGAAGGTCTAACTCCAAAAATGGCTATAATGATGAATGTTCAGGAGCAAACCGTCAGCCTGGAATGGTGATCATAGTATCAGCAAACACGTTTTTAAATGTTTGAGCAATCTTACTATTTGTACACGTTATTTGCCTCTGATCTCATTGTGATATTTTCCCTTTCTAAAGTTTCACCGAGTAGACTCTAAAAATGTTTTTACACTTTTTAATTGCATATTCTTCTACCGTACCCGGATCATGGAGCAATGTAGCTTCCAAACAGGATATAAAGTCATCGTAACACCTGCCAAACAAGCATTGCTTAATATTTATCACACTGGAAATTAATCACAAGTCACAGACTGACGTATCACAGTGAACATACAGTAAAAAGTTTTATATGGGCAATAAACACTCAGACCAAGAAGTGATCCTTGAATTAGCTTTCCCCTTACAGGAATATTTAAATGTTGAGGTTTTCCAGACCTCTAGCATTGACTGCCCACTCGTATAGGCCACCAATAGTAAATTATTAGAAAACCCCTAGAAGATTTGAATATTCATGTAAAATATTTTAAAGAACACTTGTTAAATGTTTATTGCCTACTCCTACTTGGATGAAGATGGTCTTTCCCTCTTGCTCTGTCTTCCTAACCATAGGAAGATAGAACTTTAGAGAGTAAAGATTTTTCTTACTATTCTTGGGTTCAGGATACAGAGGCTCAGGCAAGTAGGGGAGGCGTTTTGCTCTTCTTCCTTCATAAGATGTATAATATGTATGCATGTGGTTCAGGGACTACACCGGCAGCCAGGTAACTTGATACAGACCTCTTGGAATGTCCGGGCCCTAATAGTAAGATAAAACGATCTTTGGTATTTATCTAAAGAGTTATAACCCAGGTATTCTTATTTTTCAGGAAACCCATCTACCTGGTCAATAAGTGTTAGCAATTAAATGCCCATGGATAGGTGATGCCTTTCATGCGGTTAACACCAATTACAGCCGGGGAAGGCGGGGCGGATTGGATTAGTAAGTCTTTACCGTTTCAATTAACTGCAGTACATATAGATCCAGCTGGGAAATATGCAGCCCTTTCTCATTGTCAGGATCTAAGTACGCCCTCCTGCTGTGATGGCCCGGGTAGCGTTGTTTTCCCCCTCTCCTCTTTTAATATTGTCTGATTTCAATAACTCTTTAGACAAAACCCTAGATCATTTACATCCCTCCCTTAGGCATATTCCAGTGCAATTGCGCTAGACTCGAGCTCATAACCTAAGGGAGATCTGGAGATGGCTACACCCTGATGCCAGACATTTTTCGTGTCACTCAGCCTCTACTAATTCTCTATCCTGTATAGATCTGGCATTTGCTTAAGCCGGCCTGTTTGTTACAAATTATGGCCAAGGAATAACCTCCCTGGGGAATTTCTGAGCAATCACCCCCAAGAAATTATTCTCACCAATTCTCTCAATTTCTGACACCTATGGCACCCTATGCGGAAGAGTTTGGGGTCGGTCCCTTACAATTAGAATATGGGGAATTGCCAGACGAGTTATCCCTAATAAACCAGTCTTATTGTTTTATGGACTGCTTATTTCCCAACAATCTTCTCACCCAAGTCTTTAATGAAATGGAAGCATGACATTCCCACCTTGGAGAATGAAGACCGGCACTCGCTGTTGATTTGCAGGATAGGATTTATTCCAGTCACTTATTAAATCATAGTGACGCGTTTCAGCACCAAAGTGTGCTTTCTTCAGACTACCTCATTCAGGTGAACAGATCCCAATTAGGGGCATGTTCACATGCGATAGTAAATATGTTATTTACGTACTCAAATGTCCCTGTGGCCTACTTTATGTAGGGGAAACCTCTATGCGGATGAAGGACAGACTCAGTAAACACAAATCTACCATCCGCACTGAGAATCTGTTACTTCCAATACCGTACCATTTTCATGAAAAAAAGACATGCAATATCCCAATTACGTTTTCAGGTCATTGAAAGTGTATCACTACCACGCCGTGGTGGGGATAGAAATAAACTACTACTGAAGAGAGAAGCATACTGGATCCACCGATTACAAACGGTGGAACCAAGAGGTCTCAATAGAGACTACAATGTTACTGGGTTTATGTAATAATGATTACAATGATAATAATGATGTTTGCTTTTTATTGACATCTTCAATTATGTTTCATTTTTAGCGGACTTGAATTTTCCTCGCTCTCCATTGGTTCCTATGATACATGGTGTCTACTCCTGTTTTTGTATCGGCCTCCAGGTGGGAGGAGCTATACATCTATACATCATATGACGTCAGTTCCGTTGTTATCCTGATAATGTATTTAAGGCACAATGGTAGGATGTTTAAATGTAGTCTGAAGAAAGCACACTTTGGTGCTGAAACGCGTCACTATGATTTAATAAGTGACTGGAATAAATCCTATCCTGCAAATCAACAGCGAGTGCCGGTCTTCATTCTTCATATTGTTCGTTGGGATGCCCGCCCGCTGACACGTGCACCGCTATCATTCAAACGCAGTGCCGACCATTATCTGTAATATATTCCCACCTTGGAGTCACATCATGACAACGAAATGGGGATGGCTTCTACCTGGAAGTCTGCAGTGATTAGTGTGTGTGATCGATTGATTCAGGGTAAATGGCTATGCAGAGTCTATTTGACCCCTGAACCCCTGAAATGCATGCATAAATTTGCTTATGATCAGTGTACGTAATCTGGGACTGGCCAGTTATTGCAGTCTTTTGGGCAGAGATGCATGCTTTTTTGAATGCACGGTTAGGTTTGCCGGCGGTGCTCTCTCCTGAAATCAGCTTGTTAAGTTTCGTTAATGATCTTAACCCGATAAAAACTGACAGAATACTATATAGACTTATGATGTTTTACGATGAGAAATCTATTCTCTTAAACTGGAAACCCCTATGGTTTCCTCATGATTTTTTCTTTTCAATTTGGTTGCTCCTGACCCTTTTTAACAGTGAAAACAAATCGCTCTGGTCTTACATCCTGTATGTTGCACTTCCTGTTGCCGTATCCAACCAAACCCATGATGCACTTCTCCTTTCTCTTGCACAGCTCCAGCTCCGCCCTGCTATTTTTAGCTCCTCCCACCCAGATTTACATAGACACTCCCCTATCACTGCCCCTGTTGCTGCTTTGACATACCCATGGACATAATATTACAGGAAGGAAGAAAATACTCCATGAACATGTTATCACAGCCAAGAATGGAAAATAGGAGCAATAAAGGTAAAATGAATACATTACAAAATTACAGCTACCTTCGTAAATGATGATTTAAAAGGATGTTGATGAAAACCAAAAACCTCCTTTAATACAATTTCTATGAAAAAAAGGAATCAAATTACTGTCATGGGCACACATTGGCGGTCACAGATGTGCATGGCTTTGCCAAGTGCTGCCAACTGTGCCATGTGACAGTACCCTTGGTATAACACACTACAACCACTAAGCACACAGTAACCTTGGTTATGTAATCATTTTTCCAGATAAGTTCTCAGCTCTCCATATTACATTTTCATAAATCCTTTTTTCTTTCCTTTCCTTGCACGATTTTCATTTTTAAGCTGCATCATAATATCTGGCTTTATTTTTAGAAAACTGCACATCTGCTTTCATATTTTAGCAGTCCTTAACCTAAAGGGTCAGGTTTTAGTCTTTTAATATTACAACCTGTAAAATGATAATAGAGTTGGCAAAATGACAAAAGACCACATGTTGCTCAAAACAGGCAAACAAATCACCATTAAAAAGTATAGAAAAAGGTTTGTATCCGACAGACAACCCGTTACAAAAAGCCGTACTAATAGCCATGGGCCTAAATCTTGGCATGCAGCCGCACTCTATTTTGGCTTAAATAGGGAAACCCTAAGACCCCATTCACACGTCCGCAAGTGTTTTGTGGATCCACGGATCTGCAAAACACGGACATCGGCGATGTGCGTTCCGCAATCTGCAGACCGCACATCGCCGGCACTATATAGAAAATGCCCTTTCTTGTCTGCAATTGCGGACAAGAATAGGGCATGTTCTATTGTTTTGCAGAACGAAAGTGCGGACCCGCAATTCCGGGTGGGACATAGCGTGTCCCCATAGGAATAAATGGGTCCGCAATTCCGTTCCGCAAAATGCGGAACAGAATTGCGGAAGTGTGAATGGGGCCTAAGGGGACCTCCTTTATGAAGTTTAAATCCCCTAATCTGGACATATATTATATGGACAGGGCTTATTTCATGGGACAACCCCTTTAAAAACATAAAGGCCAAAAAGGGCAAAGCATGGTGGACTTAAAATTTTTTAAAAAAAGTATCAGGCAGAGAAAGAACGGGTTCAATAAAAGGGTTTTCCACTACTTTAATACCATGCTGATGACCTATCCATTGTACAGTGGCTGTGCTTGTTATCGCAGCTCAGACCCATTCACTTTTATGGCGCTGAGCTGCTTCTAGGCCACATGACATGAATGTGTTGTCACTGGCTGTGGAAAAACTGTGAGAAGGCTGCAGCACTACTGCGAGCATTGGTTCCTTCTCAGACAGCTGATCAGCGAGGGTCCCGTGTTCAGACTCCCACCGATCACATACTGATGGGTCATCAGTATGGAAGTCTCGGAAAACCCCTTTAACTGTGTGTGTGTGTGTGTATATATATTAGGGCTGCACGATATGGGAATTTTGTGCGATTGCGATTAGGGCCCTAAAAATTGCGATAACGATATGCGATGCGATATTTTAAGGGAATTGTGCTAGAGGTCTATCTGCAAGGTAAAAGCACACACAGATGACTGATAATGTGAAATATAGTTATGCTGAACTCAAGAACTGAAAAATAAAATACATATTTGCATTACTGCAAAAGTACAAAATACAAAACTTGCCATTTTCTTTGATAGCGCTGCACAGAACAAATAAATAAAATGGATAAAAGAACATGTGTTCATTAAAGAGGACCTTTCACTGGTCCACAGTTTATTAGGCAAAGCTATGTACATGGAGAGCGGCACCCAGGGATGACCCTGCACTTACTTGTATCCCTGGGTGCCGCTCCGTTCTTCCATTCAGGATATGAGCTGAGCTCTGCGATTGGCCAGCGCTCCAGCCCTGGGAGAAGGAGACGCCCAGGGCAAAAGAAGAAGTCTCCGCCCCAGGCAAAATTGGAGAAGCAGGAGCACCGGTACCGGGGGCTACAGCAGGCGAACGGAGCGGCACCCAGGGATACAAGTAAGTGCAGGGACATCCCTGCGTGCTGCTCTCCATGTACATACCTTTGCCTAATAAACTGTGGACCAGTGAAGGGTCCTCTTTAAAATAGCAACTTTCCACCAGCCCCTCCCCGCACTGTAACTGATGTATCGCCGGGCGCGCTGTGCAGCATAGCGGCCGGAGATACAGTGTCAGTGTCACGTAGAAAGTCAACCATCGCTTTATAAGACGCACTGCCATTCCCCCCCACACTTTTGGGGGGAAAAAAGTGTGTCTTATAAAGCGAAAAATACGGTAATATAATTGCAGCATTTTTGGGTCAGCAAATTGCGATTGCAATATGGCGATTAATTGCGATTACGATTGCTTTCGCGATATATTGTGCATGCCTATATATATATATATATATATGTTTTTTTTATCATACGTGAGCTACATAACAGCTGTTCACAGCTCTTTCACAACCTGTATCATCTCTATAAAGAGTATTTGTCACCATAATGTTTTTATGTCTAAGTAATCACATGAGAAATATATGCTGCTCTATATTATGAATTTCTTGATATCATGGCAGCTTTTGAATATTCATCAAAAGGTTCTGTCCTTGTCCAGCCCTCTTAGAATACTTTATTAAGCAGCTGATTAGTCATTACTGCCACCTTACATACTCTACGGATTCTGTATATGCATTAGCAAAGTGGTTCGTACAAAAAATCCTCTGGAAAGCACTACTCACATCACCTCCATAGGTAAACCATTTTGTGGCGGTGCCTGCAATGTTAGGTCCCGGCCTTTGGGTCCTCTGCCAATGCGTAGATCAGGCATTCTCAAACTGCGGCCCTCTAGCTGTTGCAAAACTACAACTCCCAGCATGCCCAAACATCCTACAGGTAGGGCATTGTGGGAGTTGTAGTTTTACAACAGCTGGAGGGCCGCAGTTTGAGGTTGCCTGGCGTAGATAAACGAAGAATATTGCGGCACTCCAGTGATGGTAACTTCAACGCTTTATTTTCACCAAAGATGTAGCGACAATCCGACCATAAGGTCTTTATCAAGCTCCGAGCATGTTAAAGACCTTATGGTCGAAACGTGCCGCAATATTCTTCGTTCATCTACGCATTAGCATGGTGGTTGTGACATGCTGAGCTGTTACGACAACACCCAGAATCTTCAACGGAAAGCGCCATATGCATGCCTATTCTTTTCGTCCACTCTGGTTGCTGACTGGGGAGAAGCAGGCCCTGGATGATGAACGTGCACTTCTGATACATGATAAATGTGGCAGATGATAATATCCCTATAACTTTTATTGTGGCCCTTAATTGTTGTTCAATGTGTAGCCCCTGAGCCCAGATCTAGTCCAACGTATAATCCAACTGTGTGGATCAAAAGAAGTTATTAACTTGCATGAGGCAGATGCCAACTGCCCCATATGATATTGATGACTAATCCTCATGATGGGCTATCAATACCAGATTGGCAGGGTTTGACTGCGGGTACCCCCACCAGTCAGCTGTTTGAAGAGGCTAGGGCCCTTGTGCGATTTAGGGCTCGTGCACACAACCATATGTATTTTGCAATCCACAAAAAATACGGATGACGTCCGTGTGCATTCTATATTTTGCGGAACGGAACAGCTGGCTCCTAATAGAACAGTGCTATCCTTGTCTGTAATGCGGACAATAATAGGACATTTTGGGGGTTTTTTGCGGAAAGGAAATACGGAAACGAAATGCACACGGAGTAACTTCTGTTATTTTGCAGACCCTTTGTAATGAATGGTTCCGCAAAAAAAAAAAAAAAAAAAAAAAAGAGAACACAACAGAATGGGCATGAGCCCTTATACTGTACCAGCAGTGTATAAAGTTAAACAGCAAATGTTTGCTCTCCCTCCACTTCTGTAGTTTCCCATGCCTTGGGTGACCTCAGCGCTGCCATGCTTGCCCCAGCAGGGGAGGCAAGGCAGCCCATCATACTACATATGTATTGTATTTGGTGTGATGGACTGTATTGTAATGAGTCACTCAGATCTATAAAAATTCTCCTGCCCTTTCCTCTCAGCATCTCTGATATACCACATTCACAGCCTGTGTGACACAGGATGCCAATTCCCACTTTCCAGACCATCTGTGGCAAAAGCAAGAGTATGGTTACAATTGGCAGGTCTTCTGTGGAAAATCCGCAGCGGCAAACCATGTGGATTCTGTTGTGGAAATTTTACAGATCTGAAGAGAGTGTAATTCATGCCACAATTCCACAGTATGGCCATCTGCAGATTTAATTGAGCAAACTTCCAGCAATGTGTGGATGACATTTTTTAAATCTTATCCACCTAACTGCTTCTGTAAATGTTCTGGATTGGACCTATAATGCAGATTAAAAACCCATGTGTAGTAGAGCAGGCACTACCATACCTACACCCTTCTACTGTCTCTAATGGCTAACAAATAATGTCATCAATGTATTTATTTCCTAGTCCTTGGATATTGTGCTTAAATAACATTGCTATGTAACTTATGTATTTTATTACATGCACTGTGCCTGGTTATCCAACAGGTGGCAGTGTATCTGGCAGAGACAGATCTTTAGATAGAATGGAACTTACCATTCCATTCTCCCCTTTTTGGGTAGAAGTGGGCGAGTTATTTTTCCTAGCAAAGGAGGTGTTGCGGGAAGCTAGAGTGGATAGTGTAGCTGGAAAGACACAAGAGATGGCACAGGGAGAAGAATGGCCCCCCTCCTGCAGCAGGAGCCTTCCAAGGGAAGCAGCTCATAGAGCACCCTGACTCCTTACAGTTTATAGACAGAGTATTACGAGAGGGTCAACAGCCAAAGGCACCCCACTCGAAGGAACCAGAACTGTCATAAAGTCCAGCTACCAGACCGAAGCCAGAGTCTAGCATAGCAGAGAAAGATGTAGCAAGGTATCCAAGTTTGCCTGCCAGTTTACCCCAAAACCTGCTGGAGCCAAGAGAAAGACCAAATATTGCCTGGATGCAAGTTCATTCAAGTAAGGCAAACGTATGTGTTTCGCGGTCTGCAAATTGCGGATCCTCCCCCTCCATGAAAAAAATAAAAAAAAACGGATGACGTCTGTCATAGTTCTTTTTTTGCGACTCCATTGTAATAATGCTTATCCTTGTCTGCAAAGTGGAAAATAATAGGACATGCTCTATTTTTTTGCGGGGCTACGGAACGGACATACGGATGCTGGCAACGTACACGGTGTGCTGTCAACATTTTTTGGGGACCCATTGAAGAGAATGGGTCCGCATCCTATCCGCAAAAAAATACAGACACGGAAACGAAATACGTTCGTGTGCATGTAGCCTAAAGCTGTTGAATTTGAAGTCTGTTGAAGTCTGGACTCAACTAATTCTCCACCAACTATCACTCTCCCCTTTATTGCTACGGAGCCTAAACCCAGTATCCAGGTAGGAGCACCGTGACACACAAAACTACTAAGGCCGCATCACTCCTCGGAATTCCTAAAACCTGGGACACCATTGACTTTGGGGGGCAGCACGTTGCACATGTCCATTTATAATGCAGGTCTTTACCAATGCAATGCCCTGCTCACTTGTGCATTGTTCCAGGATACTGAAAAGGATCTACCCCATCAGGTATACTGTAGCCTACATGAGGTTTCGGCAGAAAAGTGCTTAGGCTAGTTTCACACTGCTGGCGAGGGATCCGGTACTGTCCGAAAAAGCCGGATCCACAGAGCTCTGGCAGTCTATTCTCCAGAACAGCCTGCCTGATCTCTTGCCGGCAGCGTGAAACTAGCCTTAAAAGAAATCTGTCATTTTTTATCTACTTGTGACATGAGAGATTGAACAGCTGCTGGAAATCCGTTTACCAGTCACATAAAAGCACTAGCCTTCTCCTCTCCTGTATTTCAGTTATTGACATAGAAGGTCCAATTTAAATTAAATTAGAGTTAACCCCTTAAGGACACAACTTAATTTAGTACGTAAAGGGACACTTAACATTTTTATCATATATTAACAGCTTATATTTGAATATTCTAAATAAATAAAAAATTATAAAAAAAAAAAATATATGGGTAGATTGTTTCCTTGAAATAATTTATGGAAGTCACTTTATGCATTCTAGTTCCTATCCTGGCTCTTTAACTGGACCTTTGTTAGGACTTTAAGCATGTCAAACTGCCTCATTTGACTTTTTCACTCAAGCGAGCAAAGGAGGCAATATGTGCAATCACAATACATCAGAAAATTACCTTGTTTAAATAAAAAAAAAAAAGTTCTGTGGAAATTACTTTATACAAGTAACTAGGGATGAGCAAATCCGAAGTCGATTCGCATAAAACTTTGTTTTAGTACTGTAGGAGCAGGAGCTCCGTACATTATTAGAATGTATGGGCTCCGATGAGCCGAAGTTATTACTTTGCGAAGTCTTTCGAGACTTCGCGCAACAACTTCATAAATTAATTTATACTGTAAAAAAACAATTGCCCGAACTGTTTGGTTCCAAGTGGTACCTTGGAACCCGAACCAGAGTTTGGGAAATGTTTTTTTACAGTATAAATTAATTTATGAAGTTATTATGGAAAGTATTGCGAGACTTCGAAGTAATAACTTTGGCTCATCGGAGCCAATACATTCTAATAGTGTATGAAGCGCTTGCTCTGTACAGTATTGAAACAAAGTTTTATGCGAATCGACTTCAGATGTTTCATCCGAAGTCGATTTGCTCATCCCTACAAGTAAGGCCTCTTTCACACGGGAGTCATGTTTGATGCCCGGATAAGAGGCAGGTGCGTTGCGGGAATATGCGCGTTTTTCCCGCGCGGGTGCAAACGTTTGTAACGCGTTTTGCACGCTCGTGAGAAAAAACGCCATGTTTGGTACCCAGACCCGAAGCCGGACTTCATCACTGAAGTCCGGTTTCGGGTCTTCTGGAGAATTGATTATTTTCCCTTATAACATGGTTATAAGAGGAAATAATAGCATTCTTAATAAAGAATGCATTGTTAAATGAAGTGGAAGGGGTTAAAAATAATAAAAGGTAACTTACCTTAGCCACTTGATCGTGTAGTCGCAATCTCTCCTCTCTTTCCCTGCATCTTCTAAGATCTACAGGACCTGTGATGACTTGCTTGCGGATGCTTGCGATTTTCCCGCAGCCCCATTCACTTCTATGGGGCCTGCGTTGCGTGAAAAACGCACAATATAGAGCATGCTGCAATTTTCACGCAACGCAGAAGTGATGCGTGAAAATCACCGCTCATGTGCACAGCCCCATAGAAATTAATGGGTCCGGATTTAGTGCGGGTGCAATGCGTCCTCCTCACGCATTGCACCCGCGCGGAAAATTCGCCCGTGTGAAAGGGGCCTAAGGCTACTTTCACACTGTCGTTTGGTGCGGATCCGTCACCTATTTCTAAAACGCTGCAGATGGCACTCGTTATTAAAGGCTATGTACACCTTCGGGAGCAATTTTTTCTATGGTTGCATTATACTCACAAAGGGTTAACCATTTAGCTGTGTGAATGTTACTTTCACTTTGTGCCAGTCATCTAAGGGTACTTTCACACTTGGGTTGCTGGATTCAGTGAGGCAGTTCCCTCACCGGAACTGCCTGCCAGATCCGGCAATCTGTATGCAAACCGATACCATTTGTAGACGGATCCGGATACGTCTCACAAATGAATTGCATTACCTGATCCGTCTCTCCAGTTGTCATCCGGAAAAACGGATCTGGTATTTATCTTTTTCACATTTTTAAAGGTCTTCGCATCCAGAAGACTGGATCCATCAGTGGATAATTTGACATTTAAAAATTTATGCCGGATCCGCCATGCTGCAGTATTTTCTCCAGTGGAAAAACGTAAGAGGGACAGAATTGATGCATTCTGAACGGAATGCTCTCCATTCAGAATGCATTAGGATAAAACTGATCAGTTTTTTTCCGGTATTGAGCCCCTAGGACGGAACTCAATATCGGAAAAGAATAACGCAAGTGTGAAAGTACCCTTATAAACCTTATCTCTAAATTACTAAGAGGTCATAAACACTTATTTAAGGCTACTTTCACACTAGCGTTAAAGTTTTCCGGTATTGAGTTCCGTCAAAGGGGCTCAATACCGGAAAAAAACGCTTCTGTTTTGTCCCCATTCATGAACTAGTTGCGTTCCCAGACTGGAGAACAAACCGCAACATGCTGCAGTTTTCTTTGTGTCCTGGGATGCGGAGCACAACGGATCCAAACTGACTCCCAATGCAAGTCAGTTTTGACACAATAGAAAACGGATCCCTCCCCCATTGACTTTCAATGGAGTTCATGACGGATCCGTCTTGGCAGTGTTAAAGGGTTTCTGTCATCAAGTTTTGACATTATAAGCTGTCTGACATTAGCTATGTGCTAATGTCAGAGCAGCTTGATAATGTCTTTTTTTATAAAAATCCGATGTATATTTAGGCTAAAAAACGTCTTTTTATAATATGTAAATTAGCCTCTAGGAGCGGGGGGGGCATTGCCCTGCTCCTAGCTGCTCCGTGCGGCAACCTGCTGCCACGCCCCTTCTTTCTTTGATTGACAGTGCCGGGCAGCGATCCTCTCCTGCCTCCGGCACTGTCTCCCTGCTAAATCCTGCGCCGCCGCTCTGTATTCGGCACAGGCGCGGTGAGTTGAGGACAGCAGGCACTGTCAATCAAAGAAAGAAGGGGCGTGCCAGCAGGTTGCCGCACGGAGCCGCTAGGAGCAGGGCAACGCACCCCCTGCTCCTAGAGGCTAATTTACATATTATAAAAAGACGTTTTTTAGCCTAAATATACATCGGATTTTTATAAAAAAGACATTATCAAGCTGCTCTGACATTAGCACATAGCTAATGTCAGACAGCTTATAATGTGTAATCCTGGTGACAGAAACCCTTTAAAGATAATACAACCGGATCAGTTCATAACAGATGCAGGCGGTTGTATCATCAGTAACGGAAGCGTTTTTGCTGAACCCTGCCGGATCCAGCAAAAACGCTAGTGTGAAAGTAGCCTAAGCCACATTCATATAAGTGAGGGTCCATTCACACGTCCGCAATTCCATTCCGCATTTTGCGGAACGGAATTGCGGACCCATTAGTTTCAATGGGGACAGACGATGTCCCGGCCGGGTCCGCAATTGCGGATCCGCACTTCCGGGTCCGCAATTGCGTTCCCGAAAAATATAGAACATGTCCTATTCTTGTCCGCAATTGCGGACAAGAAAAGGCATTTTCTATGAGAGTGCCAGCGATGTGCGGTCCGCAAATTGCGGAACGCACATCGCCGATGTCCGTGTTTTGCGGATCCGCAAAACACAACGGACGTGTGAATGGACCCTAAGAGACGAATTGAGCTATAATGAGTGTTTATAAGGTCAGAGATCAGAGACAAGGAGCCCGTCACAGAACAGAGAGAAAACAGACAGCAAGCTACTAGAAAATCTCAGTGCTGTAACTGATAAAAGGGCTCAAAATTTATAATAAAGACCAATTGAAAAAATGATTTTTTGCTCAAAATGAGTACAATGCAATAATTTAAAAAACCCCAAAGGTGTACATAACCTTTAATGTGACCCTGACTCGACATATACCCTGCTGCAGAACTAAAAATAAACGGTGGACCAAGTTAGTTGTGTAATAGTTGTGAGCAAGCATCTCTAGTTTTATAAGTTTTATAACGTGTTCTTTTTTCTGAAGTATATTTACAAGTTTACGCAACTGTTAATTTAAACCACCAGTGAATGATCAGGCAATTGAAAAAAAAAAAAATGTACCAAGGAGCACTACTAGGGATGAAACATCCAAAGTCGATTCGCATAAAGAGCTCCGTACAGTATTAGAATTGGCTCAAATGACTCGCGAGACTTCGCACAATAACTTCATGAATTAATTTGTAGTGTAAAAAGCCATTTCCCGAACTCTGGTTCGGTTCCAAGTGGTACCTCTGAAGTCGATTGGCTCATCCCTAATCACTACTGAAATTTTATACGCCAATCCACACAAAAACTATTTGCCGTTAGGCAATGTCACTGCTGTTTAACAAAGGCCCACAAGAGAGCGGTGCTTTATGCAGCAAGGTCCAGTTAAATGTAACTTTCACTACAAGAAGCATTTTCAATTGGTTACAATTTTTTTAATTTTGTAGAGCCATCAAAGAACATCTTTTAGCAGGATTCCTATTAAACCAGAATTAATTAATGCTTGGTGGAACTGAACTTGCTAATTGAAAGCAAACCTTTCTTTAGTGAGCACTTACCGCTCGCTCAAGCGCCTCTCCTGGTTAATTACACAGTGCACCGGGAGTACGTGAGAAGAGCTCACGGACAGCGCTATCCACACTGATCAGTGAACTAAGGGGGTCATTTATTATTAGATTCAGGCCAATTTTTGGTGCATGTTGCAGATTTGGTCGCAAAGGGGATTTGCCGCAGAATCTGTGACTTTTCCCCCGCTCATGCCAGGTCTAAAAAAAGGGGACATGGTGTGGGCGGGGAAGGGGGCAAGCCAGCCGGCCCGTCTCATTAATGTGTAGAAAGTTATCTAAATCTACCCCATCAAACACGTCTACATAACTTAGGCGAATCATGCACCAGTTCAAGGGGTGTTTAGACTGGACTCTAAAACGCCGGTCTTAATAAATGACCCCATAAGTGTGTAAATATTTAAATACATTTAAACATATTAGTCTACTGTCCCCAGACTAAGGAGGCAGCAAGTGCAGACACCCAGCACCTCCCATCCCGGCCCGTCTTCCTGACTGGAGCAGCACTGTGCTGTTAGGAAGACGGATGTCCCTTAGCTATGCTTTCTGAAAAGATCGCTGCTAAGGGACATGTGAGCCCAAGTTTTCTACTATCAATAAAGGATTTTTCTTAAATAAAGTATATTAGAAAAATGTTCCATATCCCTGTCCCTAAACATAAAAAAATAAATAAATAAGAATAGAATAATAATAATACACTTTAGGCCTTGCTACAGGAGCTTTAAGGCAGACCTAGGTGCCTTCAGAAGGCCCCACATATTGGCTATAGCAATCACACAGGTCCTGCAATCTTATTGAAGGGGGACTGTAATCAGAAGCGTCTCGCTCTCGATACATAACAGCTCACTTACCGTGGTCGCGATTGACCAAAGTATCTGATGGGTTAAAAGTCTGTAATTGAAGCAGTAAAACAGCAGATGTACATTACATTTTCCTTCTGGTCCATCTTTTACTACAGTACATTCAGTGGTAGGTACCATACTCAGCACCTTCCCCTCAGTGTTGGCTTGGTGAACTCCTAGTGGAGCAGCCCAGACACCTTTCATGTCTATTTCTAAATTCATAGAAGCAGTAAGTTCTCTCTCTCTAGGCCGTGGAGAAGGAACTTGGGGGGACGCCATTACATCATTACATACCACAGGGCTCGACAAATTTCCTTGGAATCTAGGAGCCAGCTAAAAAAGTTAGGAGCCAGGCGGAGCCGCGTCATAAAGCTCCCAATAGATGCCCCCATAGTGCTCCTCCCCCCCCCCCACTTCTCTATAGAGCCCCCAATAATGCATGCCAGTACATAGGGCCCCCAGTAGATGCCCCCATAGTGTTCCTACCCCTGTTTTCCATAGTGCCCCCCATAATGTGCGAGTATATAGGGCCCCCCATAATGCTTCCCCTTTTCAATAGGTTATATGACACGTCAGATGCTGCCAGCGTCTAAGTGATCGCCACTTGCGGCCGCCATGACATGTGGAAACCTTTACAAGGATTACAGGGTCCGGAGGGAGGGCAGAGGGGTCCGGAGAAGAGGGCAGAGGGGTCCGGAGAAGAGGGCAGAGGGGTCCGGAGGGGAGGGCAGAGGGGTCCGGAGGGAGGGCAGAGGGGTCCGGAGGGGAGGGCAGAGGGGTCCGGAGGGGAGGGCAGAGGGGTCCGGAGGGGAGGGCAGAGGGGTCCGGAGGGAGGGCAGAGGGTCCGGAGGGAGGGCAGAGGGTCCGGAGGGGAGGGCAGAGGGGTCCGGAGGGGAGGGCAGAGGGTCCGGAGGGAGGGCAGAGGGGTCCGGAGGGAGGGCAGAGGGGTCCGGAGGGGAGGGCAGAGGGGTCCGGAGGAGGGCAGAGGTCGGAGGGAGGCAGAGGGTCCGGAGGGGAGGGCAGAGGGGTCCGGAGGGGAGGGCAGAGGGGTCCGGAGGGGAGGGCAGAGGGGTCCGGAGGGGAGGGCAGAGGGGTCCGGAGGGAGGGCAGAGGGTCCGGAGGAGGGCAGAGGGTCCGGAGGGGAGGGCAGAGGGGTCCGGAGGGAGGGCAGAGGGGTCCGGAGGAGAGGGCAGAGGGGTCCGGAGGAGAGGGCAGAGGGGTCCGTCTTGTCAATCTCTTCTCCCCCTTGTCATTCACTTTCTCCCCCCTTGTCATTCACTTTCTCCTCCCCCTTGTCATTCACTTTCTCCCTCCCCCTTGTCATTCACTTTCTCCCTCTCCCCCTTGTCATTCACTTTCTCCTCTCCCCCTTGTCATTCACTTTCTCCCTCTCCCCCCTTGTCATTCACTTTCTCCCTCTCCCCCTTGTCATTCACTTTCTCCCTCTCCCCCTTGTCATTCACTTTCTCCCTCTCCCCCTTGTCATTCACTTTCTCCCTCCCCCCTTGTCATTCACTTTCTCCCTCCCCCCTTGTCATTCACTTTCTCCCTCTCACCCCCCCTTGTCATTCACTTTCTCCCCCCCTTGTCATTCACTTTCTCCTCTCTCCCCTTGTCATTCACTTTCTCCCCCTTCCTCCCTTCCTCCCCTGCCTCTTGTGTAGCGTGGTCGAGCTTTGTATAGTCCCACGGGTACAGGAGCTTTAGTTTCCTGTACCCGGGCGGACTGACAGGAAGTGCACACTGTGTGCGCACTTCATGTCAGTCCGGCCGGGTACAGGAGACAGATGCTCCTGTACCGCGGACCATACAGGGCTCGGCCACGCTACAATGAGGGACTGACAGGAGGGAGCGCTGAGCGCTTCCCTCCTGTCAGTCCCTCTCTTCATGCTGTGCCCGGGCGGTGCGCCCTCATGGACGCGCCAGCCCGGGCAGTGCTGCAGCCGCCTGAGGCTCTATACAGAGCGCTCGGGCGGCTGCAGCATGAAGGGGGCCGGCGCTCCTAGTCCGCGTGTAGGACGCGCCGGCCCTCTGAGAGAACGGGCTCACAACTACCCAGGCGCCAGGACCAAATTCCTGGTCGCCATGGCGACCTGGCTCCTGGGATTTGTCGAGCCCTGACATACCATATAGATTTCTGGGGCTATAAGTCAGTAACTATTTTATATGCAGAGAAGGATGAGGTTAACGTGACCTAATTGCAATGAATGCTGAAGAGGAAGGCTCTTAATGAGCTGCTGCCCATACACAGAAAGGGAGGCAAGTCCTTCAGATATGTAAATAAAACAGTTTTATAATATGTGAGATAGCTTCTTTAGGGCTCGTTCACACAACCGTATGGTTTTGCGACCCATTTTTAACGGATCCATTTTTGGTTTCAGTAGTTTTTCCGTTCCGCTTCCGTTCCCGTTTGTGATCTGTTTTTAGCATATAATAATGTTTTAACAGTAAGTACATTGAAAAATTGGGCTGGACAAAAAATTTTCAAAAGATACTTCAGCAAAAACGAACGGATACAGAAGACATACGGATGCATTCCTTTTTTTATTTTACAGCTCCATTGTCTTGAATAGCAGCCAATGAACGTGATTTGCGGGCAATAATAGGACATGACCCAAAATTTAGCGGAACGGAAAAATGGAAATATGGAAACGGAATGCATACGGAGTACATTCCGTTTTGTTTTTTTGGCGGACCCAATGAAATGATGGTATACTGAATGCAAAAAATGTTCGTGTGAACGAGCCCTTAAGAACAGTCAGTCTCTGCACAGAGGGGTGGGAGAGATGGCTCAAGGAGACTGACTGTTTGCCAAAGTGAGGTGATCAAGCAGTGAAGAAGCCCAAGACTGGGTTCCCATATACCTGGCCATCAATTATAATTTTGTGGGAAAAGATTTAGTAAAAGTTCAAGTTTTTTCCTTTTGCGCTCAGTAGCCAAGTGGGCCTCCTTATAAGTGACTTGATAGCTATCTATGTACACACACTTGGGGCCCAGTCACATGACCGTACATTTGTGTCTGCATCCGTTTGGCAATTGTTCGGAACGGATGCGGACCCATTCATTTCACCGGGGCCACGAAAGATGCAGACATCACATTGTGTGCCGTCTGCATCCGTACTTCCGTTCTAGACATACAATATAGAAAGCACTCCAGTATTCTGTAAGAGATATATATATTCTATGAAGATTTTAATTCAGCCAGACATGGTTGTGCACATCAGTACAAGTATAGAAGTGACGTTTCAGGCTTATTTGAAGCCCTTCATCAGGCAACTTGTGTGCTGCACATGGGGACGCTGGTGGGAGTGACATTTATGTAAAAGCAGGGAATGCTACTAGATAACAAGAGGAGAGTCGTCCACCTGTCAAATCCCCGCCTTTCAAGTGCTCTCCTCCAATCTTTGTCTCCTGTGCAGCAGCGATTATGCCCCCAACTACCTCACGACCACTGAGGCCACTGATCGGCTGCAGCACCAGAAACAAAGTCAAGCAGGGAGCACTGGAGGGGCAGAGGACCAGACAGGTGAGTACTGTTTTTTTATGTTTTACATACTTACTGCCTTCACATACATTTTTTTGGTGGTCTCAGAAACCCCTTAAAAAAAATGAAAAAAACTTTACTGTCCATAGCAACCAAGCCTAGTTCGTAAAACACCATTTTTTTTTTTTTTCCTAAAAAGACACATTATCTACCACCCTGACTGAAACAGAAAGGGAAAGCCAGTTTAACATATTTACCATGAAATGCCATACAGAAGCAGCATTATACAGAAAACGTATAACAGCTCAAAAAGGATTTGGTTACCCCAACAAATAATAGAAGTTAGAGGCAGTAAACCACCGTGTGTTTCTGGATTCGGGATATTGATGGCGGTGATCGGTGGTGGTTGTGGGGCTCTCGCCATCCCAGTGACTCCGCTGTTTGAAGGGGCTGCGCTCCATTAGTTTCATTTAGATGTAGCGGCAATTCCCTGCAGTGCTGAGGGGCACCGACAGCCACTCTGCCATAACCAGGGTACTTACATGCAGCAATAGTACAGTAAAATAAATTCTTGCCTAGGGTAAAGGAATGACTAGCTACGACAGCGAATCCACAGTATATGTGGTACAGTATACACTGGCTGACAAGTGCCGAAACGGTCAGGTAAGCAGAGAGACAATGGCACGAGGAATCCAAGGTAGTCATCGTGACACACAATAGAAACAGCAACACCGGTGCCAGCCTGGAACTGGTGACACACTGAAAGCTTAGTGCCAGTGAACCTGAGCAATCCTGAACAATCATAGCAATGAAGGGTTAACTGGTTATTATGTCACGTAATGAGCCCCATAATATTACATACAGCTGCATACAACAGAACAATAGACGGCAATACTCCTACCTGTTCTTCGGTCTATTTATACCGATACAGGAGAAGAAGACAGGGGTAATTAAAGGGGTTTCACGTGAGCGCATTTTAAACGGAGCAGGAGAACGGAAAGGACGCATTTGGCACCTAACGGTGATGTGAACGAAGCCTCAGAAGATTTTTGAGCAGAGACAAAAGTTGTGCATGCAGGACTTTTGTCTCCGCTTCAAAAATCATCTTCTGAGCGGACACCTAACTGACCTCATTATAGTCTATGGGGTCCTTAGGCTCCGTTCGGGCTCAGTTATGTGCCAAATCCGTCCTTTCCGTTCTCCTGCTCCTAAACGGAAAGGCTGAACGGTGATGTGAAAGAAGCCTAATCCGTATATGAAGCGTATTTTGTGTACCGGAATCTCCTGCTAGTGTAAATGAATAGGGCTATTCACATAGGTGTAGATTTTCTGTCCGTATTTGAAATCCGCAGCACGTCCTAGTTTTGTGCACACGTTATAGTCTATGGGAGTGCACAAAAAAATGCAGGAAATGCAGGTGAATTAGGCCAGGGACATACGTGAAAATTCTACGGAAAAAAAAAATTTACTGCGGTTTTCGGTTCAATTCCAAAAAAACCGCCGTGGTGCTTTGATGACCTCCTTGCACCTTATTTGTATAGTGGCTGTGCTCAGGATCACAGCTCAGCCCCGTCCATTTCAACCCATGTGATGTCACTGACCTAGGAAGAGGCACTGTATTGTCCTTGTATTATGGCGCCATTTACTAGCCCTGTCCTGTGACATCACTCCGCACATTATTTACTAGTTACAGGTCTAGACTAAAATGTACAGAGTCCATTGGGGGAGCCGCATAAACGCTAAATACACTTGGACGTGTGCAATGTCTTACAGGACGTGCCAAATCAAACAAATGCAGCTCAACTGACTGAACGGAGCTCACTCGGTCTAAGGCCTCATGCACACGCCAGTAGCCGTATTGTGGTCAGCAAACAGCGGTTCGGCAATACACGGGCACCGGCCGTGTGCATCATGGATGTAGACCCATTCAACATGTTCTATTGCGGACGGATCACGGACCTATTCAGGTTGAATGGATCTCGAACCGTGCTGGCAGCCGCACGGATGTTGCCCGTGTATTGGGGACCGCAAATTGCGGCCGCCAATGAACAGAACGGCTGCACAATGGCTGTGTGCACGAGGCTTAAATATTAGACAGCATTAAAGGCGTTTTCCAACATTCAGATACTGATGACCTATTCTCAGGAAAGGGGGTTTGACTCCCAGGACCCCCGTCGCTCGGCTGTTTGAAGAGCCTGCGGCACTCTAGTGAGCACCACAGCCTCTTCCTAGGCCAGTGACGTCATGTTCATCAGTCAGGTAGAAGTAGAATTGACACTGTGCTGGGGGAGCAGTAGTGTGAGACTCCAGGGGTCCTGCAGTACAGAGCCCCCCACCCCAGTACTTACTGACAGTGTAGTAGAATGGACACTGTGTTGGGGGAGTAGTAGTGTGTGACTCCAGGGGTCCTGCAGTACAGAGCCCCCCACCCCAGTACTTACTGAGAGTGTAGTAGAATGCACACTGTGCTGGGGGAGTAGTAGTGTGTGACTCCAGGGGTCCTGCAGTAGAGCCCCCCACCCCAGTACTTACTGAGAGTGTAGTAGAATGCACACTGTGCTGGGGGAGTAGTAGTGTGTAACTCCAGGGGTCCTGCAGTACAGAGCCCCCCACCCCAGTACTTACTGACAGTGTAGTAGAATGCACACTGTGCTGGGGGAGCAGTAGTGTGTGACTCCAGGGGTCCTGCAGTACAGAGCCCCCCACCCCAGTACTTACTGACAGTGTAGTAGAATGCACACTGTGCTGGGGGAGCAGTAGTGTGTGACTCCAGGGGTCCTGCAGTACAGAGCCCCCACCCCAGTACTTACTGACAGTGTAGTAGAATGCACACTGTGCTGGGGGAGCAGTAGTGTGTGACTCCAGGGGTCCTGCAGTACAGAGCCCCCACCCCAGTACTTACTGACAGTGTAGTAGAATGCACACTGTGCTGGGGGAGCAGTAGTGTGTGACTCCAGGGTCCTGCAGTACAGAGCCCCCACCCCAGTACTTACTGACAGTGTAGTACAATGCATACTGTGCTGGGGGAGTAGTAGTGTGTGACTCCAGGGGTCCTGCAGTACAGAGCCCCCCACCCTAGTACCTACTGACAGTGTAGTAGAATGCACACTGTGCTGGAGGAGCAGTAGTGTGTGACTCCAGGGGTCCTGCAGTACAGAGCCCCCCACCCCAGTACTTACTGACAGTGTAGTAGAATGCACACTGTGCTGGGGGAGTAGTAGTGTGTGACTCCATGGGTCCTGCAGTACAGAGCCCCCCACCCCAGGACTTACTGACAGTGTAGTACAATGCATACTGTGCTGGGGGAGTAGTAGTGTGTGACTCCAGGGGTCCTGCAGTACAGAGCCCCCCACCCCAGTACTTACTGAGAGTGTAGTAGAATCCACACTGTGCTGGGGGAGTAGTAGTGTGTGACTCCATGGGTCCTGCAGTACAGAGCCCCCCACCCCAGTACTTACTGAGAGCGGCGATGGTTCCGGACTCGAAGAGAAGACAGTCCTCCCTGTGGCGGGACTCCAGCAGGACGCTGTAACAAGCCGGATCCGGCTTCACCTGAATCTTCAGCCCTTTACTCAGAGCCATGACAGCGGGTGGAGAGCTCGGGCTTCAGGAGTCACCGCACTCGTCCCGCACAGGACACCGCTCCACATCTCCCGCAGACATCCAGCGCTCACGGCCAGAGCTCCCGCATCACCCGGACTGTCCTACACATCCCAGTTGTAGAGCCTGGACCCGGGGAAACGTTCCTGTCCTGAGATCGTTTACACGTAGGCGACCAGCCCCCGATCCTGGGCTCTCCCCCCTCCGGATTATAGATGACCCTGCCCTGAGTGACAGATCCCACAGGTGTCACCCTGCGGACCAAGCAGACACGCCGCCCTCCTTCCACGTTATCTCTTCTATTGCCCCATTCCAGACATCTCTGCAGAAGGAAGACTTATCCCGAGCCTGGAGGGAGTTCACTTTACTTCTCCCGACTCCTCCTAGCAGGCTGGGGTCAGAAGCGGCGCTTTGTCTCCCCCTGGTGGATAATCAGCAGAATAGAAGATGATATCAATTGCTTACGGTTACACTCAACCATACAAGCTCACTTCTGCCTCCGAGCCATGTGCGATGTACGGTTTTAATTACCTTTAGGATTTTTGCGTTCTCATTTTTCTTCCCTGTCTTGCTGGAGCCATAACTTTTATATTTTTTCGTTCACATACCATATGGGGACTTGTTTTTTGCGGGACAAGTTGTACTTTTTAATACCACCGTTTAATTTGGCATACAATGTAGTGGGGAAAAAAATCCAAATGGGGGAATTTGAAAAAAAAAAAAAAAAGAGAACAATTCTTCAACAGTTTTAAGGGTTT
This sequence comes from Bufotes viridis, assembly GCA_033119425.1. NCBI lineage: Eukaryota > Metazoa > Chordata > Amphibia > Anura > Bufonidae > Bufotes > Bufotes viridis. Next base: position 326,929,846 of record CM065592.1, on the reverse strand, counting down.
TGTCCCTATTCGGCAACATTGATCTGTGCCCTTCATTCTCTGGGTCAGTACGATTACAATACAACATATGTATAGGTTTATATTTTTAAATACTGGAAAACTAAATTAAAACTTTGGGGGAAAAAAAGCATTTTTTTTTACGTCCCCATATTCTGACCCCCATTACTTTTTATAGTTATATCTACTGAGCTGTGTGGAGTTTTATTTTTTGTGGGAGGATCTGTAGTTTTTATTGATACCATTTTGGATTGTGTGTGTCTTTTTGTTCACATTTTATTAAAATTTTTGGGGTAAGAGAAGCGACGAAAAAATGTTGAATCAGCCATTTTGATACTTTTTCGCCAATTCGCCATATTGGAAAAATATTTTTTTATTTTAATAGTATAGGCATTTTCAGATGCCCATAATGTTTATATTTAACATTTTTTTTTATTTTAAGGGGTTTCTGTCACCAGATTTAACCCTATTAGGCTGCATTCACACGAGCGTGATTTCCGCGCGGGTGCAATGCGTGATGTGAACGCATTGCACCCGCACTGAATCCTGACCCATTCATTTCTATGGGGCTGTGTACATGAGCGTTTTTTTCCACGCATCACTTCCGCAACGCGTGTAAATCGCAGCATGCTCTATCTTATGCGTTATAAACGCATCCGCAGCCCCATAGAAGTGAATGGGGCTGCGTGAAAAACGCATTGCATCCGCAAGCAAGTGCGGGTGCGTTGCGTTTTTCACTGATGGTTGCTAGGAGATGTTGTTTGTAAACCTTCAGTTTTTTATCACGCGCGTGAAAAACGCATCAAAACGCATTGCACCCGCGCGGAAAAAACTGAACAACTGAACGCAATCGCAGGCAAAACTGAATGGCTTTGCCTGTGAAAACGCACAGTTTTCACTGAACGCATCCGCAACGCATCCGGACCTAAATCCATTACGCTCGTGTGAACCCAGCCTTAAGCTAGCTGACATTAGCAATGTGCTAATGTCAGCTAAACCTAAGTAGCCTATTCTTACTTTTATCAGTGCCCCTGTTACGCCAAAAATCTAACTTTTATAATATGTTAATAAGGCTCTAGGAGCAGGGGGGGCGTTGCTCCTGCTCCTAGAGCCTCCGTTCTCCCACCTTGGTCTCTTCCCTCCAAGTCCTGATTGACAGGGCCAGGCAGCCCTTGCATCCGTCTGCCAGCCTGTGCTCTGGTGAAGTCTCGTGCCGTTCAGTATTCGGCGCAGGCACAGTGATTATAGCTGGCAGCCAGCAAGCGTCCCTTTCCTTACTACGCCTGCACCGAATACTGAACGGCGCGAGACTTCACCAGAGCACAGGACTGGCAGACGGACGCAAGCGCTGCCTGGCCCTGTCAATCAGGACTTGGAGGGAGGAGACCAAGGTGGGACATCGCTAATGTCAGCTAGCTTAATAGGGTTAAATCTGGTGACAGAAACCCTTTAAGGAAAAGGGGGGTGATTTAAATTTTTATAAATTTTTTGTAGCCCCTCTAGGACGCTACAGTGTCCACTATTTTATTCTATTTTTTTAAAGACTTTTACTATACTCCCGTAGAAGTCATGCAAAATCTCTAATTGCTGATCTTCTATCTTACGCTGGGTTCACACTTGAGCGACTAAAACGCGCGTATTACAAATCTTTTGTGGAAATAGGAAACGTGCTTTGTACGCGCGTTCGCGTGATTGACCACTGTGGCGTCAATCACAATACGCGCGACAAAACGCCCCAAAAAAGCTGCTGTACTTCTTTGGGCGTAGAGCGTTTTACAGCGCGTTCGTACGCGCTGTAAAACGCTCAGGTGAGAACCATGCCCATAGGGAAACATGGGTTTTCGCCTGTTGAGCGTTTTACAGCGCATAGGAACGCGCTGTAAAACGCTCAGGTGTGAACCCAGGGTTAGCGTCCACCTGCTGGCCAACATAGGATTTTTAGCTCTAATATGCAGGGTCTCTTAAGAGAGACTCAGGGTATTAGATTCAATGACCGGCATCCCAGATCACTGCACGGGGGTGCCAGTCTTAACCCGGAAGCACGCGCTTCTTAGTGTTTCACTATTTAGGTGCCATGGTCCCGCTTGAGCACGGCATCTACAGGCTTTAATGACTGTGATCGGCATTATTGCTGGTCGCAGACATTACCCACGGGCCTCTGCTGTTTAAAGCCCTATAACCTAATAACCTTATTCTGCCAGTCAGTACGATACCATATTTATAAAGCTCTTATTTTGTTCTACTACTTTGAATAAATAAACATTTTGGCATCGCCATCTGACAACCGTAACATTTTTAGGGTATGACCACATGGTGCGGTTGTACTGCAGTTGAATACCGCACAGCTATACGAGCTGGCACTAAGTAAACTTAGGACCACACTTTTTAGTCCATGCACCCATTAACCTCTTCAACACCTCCATCGTATATGTACAGTGGAAGTATAAGGTTTAAAAATGGTGCCCGCTTGCACATGCAGCGGTTTCTATAGCCTCTGAGTTTCTACTGTTTTAAACAGCAGACACCAGGGGCAAATGTCAGATGTAACTGCAGCATCTGAGAGCTGAAAACCCAAGAGTGCTGCAGTACCGGGGCTGGAACGGCACCTCTAGCGGCGATCGGGGTAGCTGTTCATTCTGTGTAGCCTACTTGGTCCCTCTAAAAGATCTGAGGCCCGCCACAGATGTTTTCATATCGAGCCATGCCTGTGGCAGGGTGCCATAGCTACAAATTTCTCATAGACTTCAATATTAATGCAAAAGAGCAATAGGATGTGGGGAGGGCACTCAATATTTAAGCCAAATAATGTGAAGAAATATTTGTGGGAATATAAAAATAATGTTTATTGGCTATTAAAATCAAATAAAAATAAGTGTAAAAAATATTAAATATACAAAATTCTTAGTTTCAAATACTGTACAAATGGTAGCAATAGGAGGCTGTCTGCCGTATCTATAATCTGAATAGATGTATATTCACAAATAAATTGTCAGCAAGTATCTGAGAAATATATATAATATGTATATATCAGCAGATATCTATAGATCAGGACAGTCCGTCTTCCTCTATGTCAATGTGGTGTAAAGTAGAAAAAATTGACCGTATTCATAGAGGTAAGATAACCTTCTTTAGTTCTTGTAGTTAGTGCAGTAATGTGTCCGCTAAGACAAACTTTCTTTTTCTTAGTAGCTGCCTTATAATAGAAAGTATCTTCGCCAAAAATCGCTAAAAAAGGTTATATCGCTAATGAGAATAGTTGTATCCAGTCCACTTTATATTATTCCCTGTCCGGTGTAACAGACTTTCTTTTTCTTAATAGTAGTCTTATGACAGAAGTATCTTCACCATATAGGTTATATCACTATTAACAACAATTGTATCCACTTCATAATACTCGCTGTTTATGGGAGCAAAAGAGAGGGTGCCGCACTGGCTATGTTACCACTCGGTCGGCGGCTGTACGCGCGATATCCCTCACATGGATTATCGCGTGTAGTCCGGTTCTCAGTCTTTGTGTTATAGTAGATAATACCCGCGGCGTCCCGCGTGTTACTGGAGGTGGAGAATTAGGGACTGACCGCTCAGTAAGATCGGAGTGTGCAATCTTTTTTCATTGATGATGCTGGTTCCTCCCAGACGCGTTTCGGGATGTACGGTCCTTTCCTCAGTGGGTTACCAGCATCAATAATCGTGCGCTTTTTAAAGGGGCATCAATTTGAAATCAACCAGTGACGTCTTGAGTGAGGTCACTGATAAGGTTGGATTATCTCTTTGATTGACAGCTCATTCATCTTCTTTTTTTCTTTTTCATTACAAATTAAGGTCTTTATCAGAGCCCAAGATACTGAAGCCCCCCTATACATGTATTGGTATATTGAGATATACACATATACTTTACTGATGATCTTGCAACCTCATATTTTATTTCTGTCATATAACATGGTGATTCGATACTCAGGCATAATGAATAACAGCTTACATCAGAACCTTTCCTATATCTTGAAAGAGACTATTTCATCTTATGTTTCTTTTATATAAATGTTTTTATAAATGTTTCATATGGTATCGAATGGAAGAATGAACAAAAAAGAATTAAAAAAGAAGAAACATATAGCTGTCAATCAAAAAGATAATCCAACCCCACTAGTGATCTTATTGCGATAATGAAGGAACGAACAAGAAAGATGGATATATAAAAAAAGAGAAAAAAATAACTGTCAATCAAAGAGATAACCCAACCTCACCAGTGATCTCATCTAAAAGATTACTAGGTGTTTTTGTTTTTTTATTTTTACACCTAGTATTAACTCATGACAGCTCTTATTAATAACCTTCTCTTATCTGAAACTGACTACTTCATTTTATACATTTATTTTTGAAAATGAAAGAATGGACAATAAAGAATGAAACAAAAAGAGAAAAAAAGAAGATGAATGAGCTGTCAATCAAAGAGATAATCCAACCTTATCAGTGACCTCACTCAAGACGTCACTGGTTGATTTCAAATTGATGCCCCTTTAAAAAGCGCACGATTATTGATGCTGGTAACCCACTGAGGAAGGGACCGTATGTCCCGAAACGCGTCTGGTAGGAACCAGCATCATCAATGAAAAAAGATTGCACACTCCGATCTTAGACTTCAAAGACTCCATAGGATTGGTTAGGGTCAAACACACGTCATCCGCATATAAAGATATGACATGAGAGCTCCCACCTATATTAACCCCTACTATACAGGAATCCTGTCTGATCGCCTGGGCCAGTGGCTCCATGGCTATTATAAATATGAGGGGTGAGAGAGGACACCCTTGTCGAGTCCCGTTTGTAAGCTCGAAAACCTCCGACAAGGCTCCGTTCACATATGTTCTGGCCGTGGGGTTACTATAAAGTGCCCTAATGGCTGTAAACATATGCCCTGTTATCCCCATTTTTTTCAAGTACTGAAAAGGCAAAGGCCCAACGGAGCCTGTCGAAGGCCTTTTCCGCATCTAGTGCTAGAGCCAATGTGGGGGTCTTATTCTTTTGGACATGGTGTAGAATACCTAGGAGGCGTCTTGTATTATAGTAAGTCTGCTGGGTTGGGACGAATCCCGCTTGATCTACATGTATAATCGAAGAGAGAATTTTAGCTAGACGGGTGGCCAGTAGTTTCGCATAAATTTTTACATCCTGGTTTAGCAGGGATATGGGTCTTAAATTTTGGGGCCTGTCCAGTTCCTTGCCCGGTTTAGGGAGTGTTATTATTAGAGCTTGTAAATTCTCAACTGGCAGGGATCCTTGGGACATAGCTGTTTGGCAGAAGTCTTTTAAAAAAGGGCTGATGATCTGTTTAAACTCCTTATAATAGTGGCTAGCAAAGCTGTCAGGGCCAGGCGCCTTGTCTCTCGGGAGAGACGCAATCACCGCCTCCACCTCCTCGGTCCCAATTGGGGAATTGAGATCCAGAAGCTGGGAACTATTCAATGTGGGCAATTGCAGGGATAGGAGATACTGGTTGACTCGGTCATTAGGCTCACCTGGTGTAGGGTGGGTATTGCGGAAGTTATATAGGTCTGCGTAATATGCCTTAAATCCATTAGCGATATCTGCAGGGGAATAGACCTTCTCCTGCGAGTGCGGGTGGAGGATGTGTGGGATTCTGTTTTTTGTACACCGGGCCTTAAATCTCGATGCCAGCAGCTTTCCCGCCTTATTATCCTGTGAGTAGTAGGACGCCTTTGATTTTCTATGCATTTTCTCAAAGGAGGAAAGCATATACCCTCTCAGTTCCTGCCTGAGGCGCCTGATCTCCTCAGCCAAAAGCGGAGAAGGGCTTGCCTTGTTATTTGTTTCTACATGTTGTAATTGGGATAAAATGTCAGACATTTTAGCTTCCATACGTTTTTTTCTAATTGCCCGCTGCTGTATAAAGGATCCCCTAACATATGCTTTGTGGGCGTTCCACAGGGTCACTGGGTCTGTGTGTGAGGAATTATTTAGCTGGAAGAACTCCTTCACATCTGTCTCTATTCTTGACCTATATTGGGGATCAGACAATAAGAATGGGCTACTTCTCCACATATATGTTTGGGGGGAGCTAACCATTTCTGAGATTGACAATGTGATGGCAGCATGGTCAGACCACTTGATAGTTTCCAGGGAGGAGGCTTGAGCGTGTGGAAGAAGTGCCCTGTCCACGAGAAACATGTCTAGTCTGGAGTACACATTGTGAACTCCAGAGTGAAATGTATAGTCTCTGGCCGATGCGTGGTGTACACGCCAAACGTCATAAAGTTCCTCTCTCCAGAAAGTATCAGCTAGGGAGGGGGTGGCCCTTGTTGTGGGCGAGGAGGTGTCAACTGATGGATCTGAAGTCAAGTTAAAATCGCCACAAACCACTAATTTTCCCTGTTGTTTTTTCCTGACCAGCTTCAACACTTTGTGGAGAAAATGCAATTGGCCTTGATTAGGCGCATATACAGATACTATCGTGAATAACATGTTGTTCAGGGTACAGATCAGTACGACATATCTCCCCAAAGGATCCGCATGATCAGCTATATGTGTAAACGCAACTGTATTTTTTACTGCTAACATGACCCCCCTGGATTTAGAATGAAAATGTGACTGAAATATGTTGGGAAACAGCGGATGCTTCAGTCTAAATGCGTCTCGTTGAAGCATGTGTGTCTACTGAATTCCCAAAATATCACATTTCAACAATTTGGCTTCCCTTCACATATGTGATCTACGCATAGGACTATTTAAGCCATTGGCATTCAGACTAGCTAAGGTTATTACCATTGTATATCAGAATAAACAACATTTGCATAGTAGTAGGTAATAAGAGAGATGTTAAACACAGGCCGTCTCCCAGCGAGGACGCCTGTGTCTTCCTGGCATAGGCAGCATTAGTAGGTACAGGCCTGTCTACGAACAATTGAAACCCCCAGAAACATAGGAGGCAAGGTAGCAATAACATATCAACAAAGAACATAATGAGCATGATAAGGCTCCGTACTACTGTAGGGCAAATGTCCTGTCTGCAACCTAGGACAACAAAAGAATTTTAGGGCGACAGAACCTGTACTAACGTACAGCACCTGGCTGGCGAGGTACACTCACCCTGGTTAAAGCTGTATTCAGCGAACTCTTGACCAGTCTTTCCGGACTTTATGGACTTTAGCAGGGGCATGGCGAATTGCCTCTTCAGTAGTGGACACAGGTACATTCCAGCTTTGCAGGACCTCCAGTCCCTCTTCCAGAGCTTTGACAGCATGGATGGTTCCACCATGATGGATCAGCAGGCGTACAGGGAAGCCCCACCTATACGGTATTTCCGCGCTTCTGAGGGCCGACGTGACTGGTAAAAAGGCTCTTCTCAGTCGCAGTGTAGCTGCAGACAAGTCGGCAAATATGAGAACTTTGTGGAATGGTGCAGGGAGGCCTCCATTTTTTTTCTCAGATGCCAGCAGCTGTTCTTTGATCTTGAAAAAATGCACCCTGGCTAAGACATCTCGAGGTACTGATTCTTCCAGATGGCGTGGGCGCGGTACACGATGCGCTCTGTCAATTTCTAAATCCCTTTCATGACAGTCCAGTAACACCGCTTTCAGAAGAGACCGCACATACTCAGGGATGTCTTTGGGGACACCAACTCTGGGATCCCTCTCATCTTTATATTGTTGCGCCGGCTCCTATCTTCAAGGTCGGCCATTTTGGCCTTGATGCTTTCGACCTCTGCCTCTAGATCCGAGTGCGCGTCGATTAATGCATTATGTGAAGTAGCAAAGTGTCCAAATTTGTTTTCTAGGTGGTCCGTCCGGGCCCCTAGATCATCAATGTCCGAGCGCAGAGGAGCTATAAAATAACGCCGCTGTAAAATAAGCATGTCCCTCATGGCTGTGTCTGTGAGGGCGGTGTTAGATACCATTAATGCTTGCAGCGCTGATTCCCCATTCTCATCTGGGGTTGTTTGGACAAGCTTAGTAGCCCCCTGTGAAGTTGGTCTGTGACCATGAAATGTCCCGGTGGCCTGAGGGAAGCTCTCGCAGTGCGCTGCAGGACAAAGGAACGCTGCTCACCTGGCCCTGCGTGTCGTTCAGGCCTACGGTTTTCTCTGGTCCCCTGCTTGTTTCTATGTCTCCTTCCTCCAGATCCAGCTGGGAGTGGAGCGCTGAGTCGAACAACGATCTACGCAGGTTTGTATTGGGGGAAGCCAGCAGCGGGTCTGCATTTGCAGTGCGCTTTCCAGGAAGGACCGCTTCACTGCCGGCGCCATCTTGGATTTCCCCGGCGTCTCTGGAGAAATAGAATTTCGTGAGTTTGGGCTGTTTGGCCGCTTTATTTCTTCGGCCCGTCATGACTGGTGAGGGTCTCCTCCTTCTGTAAGTGTAGCAGGGTATCTCTGAAAATCGCTGATCTTGCTATTAGTCGCTTTATTAGGTGCCGGCACGGGAGCTCAGGCTCTATGCACCCATCCGCCTAGGCAGCCAGACCACGCCCCGAAAACTCCAGTCTTAATAAGTGTCCCCCAAAGTTTTTAAAAATATGTAAAGGAAAATATAAAAATTCAAATAACCCTCTTTTCCCCATTATTAATATAAACAATGAAACAAAAACATCATAGTCATCGCTGCATCCTAAAACGTCTGTACTATTTAAAATATAAAAATATTTATCCCATATGGTGAACAACATAATAGGAAAAGAAAAAATCAAAATTGCCAATATTTGGAATTAAAAGTGATAAAAAAAAGTCATAGACACTACAGATAGCCCTGCAAAAAAATGAGTTCTCACACAGCTCTGTAAATGTAAATATAAAAATGTTAAGGGGGTGAGAATATGGAGATGCAAAGAAAAAATAATTTTTTTCAAGCTTTCCACTGCATTGTATGAAACAGTAAATGGTGCTATTAGAAAGTACAACTTGTCCCGCAGCTATCAAGCCATTTGTGCGGAATGTGGAGTTATGATTTAATTCTTGCCATTTGCTCCAGGAGTGGGCAGAGGAAATCAAACTCCACAGAGGGGCTGTAGCGGAAGACCCTGGGCTGTCCTTCTAACATCAGTTCGGTTGGTTTAGCCGTTCGTATGGATTAGCCCAAATCCTGTGGGTTAAGTATAGGTGGCCGCCATTTCGGATGTTTTACACGTGTTCGTGGCCATCTTACGCCCGAACAGCGGTGTTTTGCCAACAATCGTCGGGAACTAAAAACGGATACGCAAGCCGGCGAACCCCTCGGAGACCCCCTCATACCTCTTGGGGGTTACAAGGAACAGTGAGCCCTAATTTATGTGCGGACTGTATAGGCCATATCCTTCCTGTTGTCCATTGAAAGTGCAGGGGTGACCCCAGCAATACAAGAAGGGTTAACTCTGCACTGAGGCTCCCAAGGAAGGTGTTGGTTCATTTGTCCCTATGTTCTGTTGTGCTAGTGATGGGATTAAGTAGCTGACTCCGGGGTAGAGGAGTAGATCACCCTCTGATACACTCAGGAGATAATCCCATCACATGTATCTCCTCTCTTCCTATTCTTCAATTAAGACATTAGGGGGGGGGGGGGGGTCCGTTTGATTGTGTTATAATGTTAGACCACCAGAACTGTGTATGTATATTAGGTTAGTCCATTGTCTGAGTTAACTGTATCCCAGGCAGAGGGGGTGTGCCTCTGGCCTGTGGAATTGTATAAATTGTGAGTGCTGGCTGTCATTAAAGTGTCCAGTTCTGCTCCTGAAACTGTGTGTCGTCCAGTTATTGGGATTGCTGTTGGGATATTGCTGCATTACTTTCTCTGTTGGAAACCTTGCTGATGGACTTACTATTGCCTTGTTCCTGAGTCCCACTTGGATTATAAGCGGAGGTAACCTGGGAATATTGTATATCCGCTACATTGGTTGGCAGCGCTGGGATCCAGACTCACAGAGGAACAAGCATAAATGGAGTACGGATGGAGATTGATTTTACCACGCTGAAACGCTCCACGCTAAAGGACCTCCTAGAGGCAAGGGGTATACAAACCAGCAACAAGAAGAAAGCAGTACTCATTACGGAACTCATGGCAGAATACGGAATGGATGGCGATTCGGTTCCTGAACAGAGGGATCAAGGGGAAACACAGGAACAGATGGAGTTCCAGAGGCAGGTTCGATTCAGGCTGTCTTTTTATGGGGAAAACCCCTCAGAGGAAATTATTTCAAAAACTATGACAGAGGTCCAAGAATTCATTTTAAGGAGACAGACGACAGCAGTTCCAGAACCCAGCTCCGCAAGGAATGTACCACCAGAAGGTAAGCCTAAGATACCATACCAGGCTTTTTAAAACATATGTGGAGGCAGAGGAAGACATAGACGCTTTCCTGCAAGACTTTGAGAGACTGTGTGCCCTACATAAAATCAGTGCAGAAGACTGGGTACCCATTTTGGCCGGAAAGTTAACTGGGAGGGCAGCAGAGGCATACCGTACTGTACCTAATGAGGAAATACGGAATTACAGCAAAGTAAAAGAAATTATACTGGCCAGGTATGCTATAACACCGGAAGCATACCGGCGGAGATTCAGGGATCTAAAGAAGGTGGACAAAGACTCACACGCAGAGTGGGCATGCAGACTACAAAGGGCAGCCCTCGGGTGGGTGCAAGCTAGCAAGGCACGGTCCATGGAGGATGTAATTCAGATGATGCTGATGGAGCAGTTCTATGAGGGAGTGACCGGCGAGGTCCAGGAATGGGTACAGGACAGAAATCCTACATCCCTCACCGAAGCTGCCAGAAAGGCAGATGAGTATCTAGACGCACGCAGGCAACAAAAACCTACAGCTCCAAAAGCCACATTTAAAACCTTTGGGGGAACCACGTACACCCCAGCTCCACCAAGACCCCTGCCACCACCACCACCACCCGCTGCCCAGCCGCGGTTCCGTCAACCCACTTCTGGGCCCTGTCATCACTGCCAGAAGTGGGGGCATTATAAAAGAGAATGCCCACAGCTGAGGGACCGTTCCACCTGGATACGTCCAGGCCCACCACCACCAAGAACAGCCACAGCCCACCACTACCAGGACATGGTGGCCACACCATACGGTTCAGCCGTTCCTATTACCACCGTGGAACAATGGGAGGTACTACACGAGGCCGATCCTGTCCAGGCCAATACGGATAATCTCCAGCACCACAGACAGACCGTATACCTGGAGGGTAAAGCAGTCCGAGGGCTACGGGACTCGGGCGCTACTATCACTCTGGTACAGAGCCATCTGGTTTCCGATCAAGCCAAACTAAGTAAAACTGTAGCCGTCAGGGTAGCCGGGGGAGCAGTATACCGGCTACCTACAGCAAGGGTACATTTGCATTGGGGAGCGGGGTCAGGACATGTGGAGGTGGGGTTGATGCCACAGTTACCGGCGGAGGTATTATTGGGGAACGATCTGGGAAGACTCACATCGGCTTTTGAGCCCCAGACAACCACCACAGGAGAAGCACACCCTGTGGTCACCCGACAACAAGCCCGCACCCAGGACTACAACACACTGCCAGAGGGCCAGGTAAGAGATCCTCCCCCTTCCTTAGAATGTGTTCCCTGGGCCCCACCTAATGAATTTGCAGCTAAACTAGTAACAGATCCTACTCTTCAAGTATATAGGGATAAGATTGTCACGGACTCACCCGGGGGGGGGAGGGAGAGAGATTTGTCTGGGATAAGCAGCTGTTATACAGGGAAACAGACAAGCAGATTGTGGGATCAGACCCGATAGTGATGAGGCAGCTAGTGGTGCCGCAGCGGTACCGAGCGGAGTTACTCCGGATAGCACACGATATTCCACTATCCTGGCATCTGGGGGTCAGTCGCACTAGGTACAGGCTGACCCAAAATTTCTTCTGGCCAGGGATCAGCCAGGAAGTACGCCGATATTGCACTATGTGCGATACCTGCCAGAGGGTAGGGAAAAGGGGAGACCGAAGGAAGGCGAAGCTCCATCCCTTACCCATAATTGAGGAACCCTTTAGCCGAATAGCGGTAGATCTGATAGGCCCCCTCCAGAGAGCTAGCCCGTCAGGTAAAAGGTATATCTTAACAGTCGTAGATTATGCCACTAGATATCCAGAGGCAGTGGCTCTAACTAATATTCACGCCGAAACAGTCGCGGATGCCCTCATGCGAATATTCTCTCGGATGGGATTACCCAGGGAGATTATCTCGGATCAGGGTACCCAATTTACCGCAGAGTTCACCCAACACCTCTGGAGGATCTGTGGCATTAAGCCGATTATCAGTGCCCCTTACCACCCCCAGACTAATGGACTCTGTGAACGGTTCAATGGTACCTTGAAACAAATGCTCCGAACCTTCGCAGAGACCCACAAGGACTGGGAGCGATTCCTGCCGCATCTCCTGTTTGCATATCGGGAGGTGCCCCAGGAATCCACAGGGTTCTCCCCGCTTGAACTACTATTTGGGAGAAGGGTCAGAGGTCCCTTAGATCTTATTAGAGAGCATTGGGAGGGAGACCGAGCGCAGATGGCACTCCCATCATACCATACGTGCTGGCCTTCCGAGACCGCCTGGAAGCATTGACTAGGACGGTAAGGGAAAACCTCCAGGCGGCACAGACTCGCCAGCGCACGTGGTATGATCGGGGAGCCAGGGACCGTAGCTTTCAGGTCGGGCAGAAAGTGCTAATTTTAAAACCAGTCCGACATGACAAGTTACAGGCCGCCTGGCAGGGACCATATAAGGTGGTGGAACAGAGATGTGATACCACCTATATCATAGGTCCCTGCGCCGGGAACGGAGGGCGACGCATGCTCCATGTGAACATGATGAAGCCCTACCAGGAGCGCGCCGAGGAAGTAACCGCCATATGTGCGCCCAATTCTGAAGAGTTTGACAGCTTACCACTTCCCGATTTACTGGGAGATGGGCAGCTGTCTGGGGATTTAGGAGAGGTTGTACTGGGGGATCGGCTGAGCCCACAGGAGCGGATCGAGGTACAGCAGCTATTAGAGGAGAAACGAGACACGTTCTCTAATATACCTGGATACACCCCTCTGGCCACTCACCGAGTCGAGACCCCAGGGCAACTACCCATGCGCCAGACCCCTACCGCATCCCAGAAGCGGTGAGGGAAAACATGCGCAAGGAGATCAATGAGATGCTCCAACTGGGGGTGATTGAGCCCTCAGATAGTCCATGGGCTTCTCCTGTGGTCCTCGTGCCGAGCGAGATGGCACAACTCGCTTCTGCGTGGACTACAGGAGATTGAACGAGAAAACCGTGTCTGATGCTTATCCTATGCCACGGATAGACGAACTACTAGACAGGATGGCCAGGGGCCAATACCTCACTACCATTGACCTATGTAAAGGATATTGGCAAATTCCCTGGCCCCAGACGCCATCCCGAAGTCGGCCTTTGTCACCCCATTTGGCTTGTACCAGTTTAAGGTCATGCCATTTGGGATGAAAAACGCCCCAGCAACTTTCCAGAGGATGGTGGACCGACTCCTGGATGGGTTCCAGGACTATACATGTGCCTACCTGGACGATATTGCTATTTTTAGCAATACGTGGCAGGAACACTTGGCCCATATAGGAGCTGTACTAGACAGGATTAGGGAAGCTGGTTTGACCCTGAAACCAGCCAAGTGTAGTATAGGGATGGCTGAGGTACAGTACCTGGGACATAGAGTGGGGTGCATCAAGCAAAAACCCGAACCCGCCAAAGTAGAGGCCGTAGCTCAGTGGCCCACCCCTAGAACTAAGACCCAAGTTTTAGCGTTCCTGGGGACCGCGGGGTATTACAGAAAATTTGTCCCTAACTATAGTGCCCTAGCAAAACCCCTCACTGACCTGACCCGGAAAAATCTGCCCCGCCAAGTAACCTGGTCCCCGGAGTGTGAGCAGGCATTCCAACATCTGAAAAAGGCACTGATAAATGCCCCTGTCTTGGCAGCTCCCAATCCAACTAAACGATTTCTTGTTCACACAGACGCTTCTATGTTTGGATTGGGGGCAGTACTGAGCCAAGTTGGGGCTGATGGCGGAGAACATCCCATGGCTTACATCAGTCGCAAACTGTTACCTCGAGAAGTAAGCTACGCCGCCATCGAAAAAGAATGCCTGGCTGTGGTGTGGGCTTTAAAGAAACTGCAGCCCTATCTGTACGGACAGCCCTTTTCCTTGCTCACGGATCACAACCCATTGGTATGGCTGAACCGGGTGGCTGGGGACAATGCTAGGCTGCTGCGCTGGAGCTTGGCGCTGCAGCCCTTTGATTTTGATATTCAGTACCGGCCGGGTAAGCAGTATGGAAATGCGGACGGGTTGTCAAGACAAACGGACCTGGAAAAATGATCCGTGAGCCCCCGGACATCCCCAAGCCGATCCGTGTTGGATCAGGCTGTGTATGCCGGCTTGTGGGCAAGGGGGAGCAGTGTAGCGGAAGACCCTGGGCTGTCCTTCTAACATCAGTTCGGTTGGTTTAGCCGTTCGTATGGATTAGCCCAAATCCTGTGGGTTAAGTATAGGTGGCCGCCATTTCGGATGTTTTACACGTGTTCGTGGCCATCTTACGCCCGAACAGCGATGTTTTGCCAACAATCGTCAGGAACTAAAAACGGATACGCAAGCCGGGGAACCCCTCGGAGACCCCCTCATACCTCTTGGGGGTTACAAGGAACAGTGAGCCCTAATTTATGTGCGGACTGTATAGGCCATATCCTTCCTGTTGTCCATTGAAAGTGCAGGGGTGACCCCAGCAATACAAGAAGGGTTAACTCTGCACTGAGGCTCCCAAGGAAGGTGTTGGTTCATTTGTCCCTATGTTCTGTTGTGCTAGTGATGGGATTAAGTAGCTGACTCCGGGGTAGAGGAGTAGATCACCCTCTGATACACTCAGGAGATAATCCCATCACATGTGTCTCCTCTCTTCCTATTCTTCAATTAAGACATTGGGGGGGGGAGGGGGGGTCTGTTTGATTGTGTTATAATGTTAGACCACCAGAACTGTGTATGTATATTAGGTTAGTCCATTGTCTGAGTTAACTGTATCCCAGGCAGAGGGGGTGTGCCTCTGGCCTGTGGAATTGTATAAATTGTGAGTGCTGGCTGTCATTAAAGTGTCCAGTTCTGCTCCTGAAACTGTGTGTCGTCCAGTTATTGGGATTGCTGTTGGGATATTGCTGCATTACTTTCTCTGTTGGAAACCTTGCTGATGGACTTACTATTGCCTTGTTCCTGAGTCCCACTTGGATTATAAGCGGAGGTAACCTGGGAATATTGTATATCCGCTACAGGGGCCCTGCTTCAAAGTGCGGCCACAAGTTTATCTTTCACACCCCATTCAGCCACACTGGCAACTCTACTTCTCTGGCAGGATGAATGTCAGTGGTCAAGTTGGTCAACAGATCATAAGAATCCATCAGACATCATGAAATTGCCCGTCTATCACAGGAATAAACTGGTTACATATCTGCGACCAAGGAGGATGTTCCCCTGATCGTCGTTTGGGGGGTAGTATGTCAGGAGGGGGAGATACAGAGATCTCCCAGTAGGAACCTAATAACAGCGCCATGTTTGGTCTCCACTTAGCTGGAACCCAGCCGAATCCGTTGCCGCCAGAACCATCTCCCTGTGATCTTCCGGTGAGGAGCTATGATCCATAATGGGTTTTCGGGATTCTGATCTGCCTCACGGACAAAGGGGAATGGGGACCTCCCAGGGGAAGGAATGGGAGTGACCGACTACAGATGAAAAGGCCCATGCAGGCCAGAGGCCAGCATCTTTCTCTGAAGGGGGGTCACGTCCAGAGGCGTACATAGAATTCATTGGGCCCCATAGCGAGAATTTGAATTGGGCCCCCATGCACTGTTCTTAGCCCTTCTCACTACACACACCTGACTCAGCTACTTGCGCTGGAATCCAACAGATCCCATTATAACGAATGCCATAAAGTGGGTGACAGCATTGTTTGGCATATGGCGGACACAGCGATTCAGGTAATTCTGCTCCTTTGCTGGAATAGAATATCAGAATCTGATCACAAAAGTTCACATAGTCTTACCAAATTAACTGTGACGGCTGATTATTATATAGTGTGCCACTACCATACCTCCCATGAACTGTTCCTGCTGTGCTGCTTATTATATAGTGGCGCACTATATAATAGGCAGCACAGCAGCAAGCCCAGTTCAAAACGGTGGGGGCTATGGTGCACACATAAGATAAACTTATCAATATATTAGTGGGTAAAATATTAAAATCCACTGTAACCAAGGAGGTTTTTAAGATCAGATTGAATATCAACTGTAACACAAATAATGTCATGTATTTGGCGACCTGCAATGCCTGCAGCGTTATATACTGTACGTGGGATGCACCTCAAAACAGTCTGAAAGTGAGAATAAGAAAGCACTTGTCGGATGTCTCCAATCTCAAACTGCTTGTTGGAATTCTGTTTCCTCCCGGCTGACATTCGCTGCTCTGCTGGTTTGGTCGCCCTCCATCAGTTCTGCTATGAGGGTAGCTCTCTTTTTGTTGCTTGCCACCTGACCTTGGGCTTCCAGCAGATCTTTCTGCGTAGTCCTTTTTAGTTTCTCATACTGCTGGGCCATTCACCAGTTGTCCTTGGGAGTCCCATTTGATCCCACTGCTGCCACCATTGTAACGGATCTCCTGGTCTTGGTCGGGCGCTGTGGCTGCCGGTTGTTGTCCCGATCTTGCAGGGCGCTGAGGAAGTGGAGCTCGTGAGCCGGACTGTGGATGAGAGTCCATAGGTATGTTTGCTAACCGTAGTGCTTCTTGCCCTTCTGCCAGGGAGCGAATATTGTGGTCTTTGTCTTCAACTTGGAATGACAGCTGAAAAGGGAAACCCCATCGATACCGGATCTGTGTTTCTGTAGGGCTAATGTGACCGGTCGTAGCTGTCGCCTGCGCTCTAGTGTGGATGGTGCAAGGTCGGCAAACGATTGAACACTAGAGTTCATTCCCGTTAAGGGCAAGATATTCCATGCTGCATCAAGGAGCATGCCCCTAGCTTCAGGGTAGTACATTTTGAGAATTACATCATGCGGCAAGGAGGGGTATCTTGGCGTAGTCAGCGCTCTATGTATGCGGTCTCAGGGGTGTGGAATTCATATCGCCCGACGCCCGGGACATGTAGTTCCGGGCACCAGGCAAGTAGTTTGTGCAGGTAGCCTCATGCGGGCAAGTAGCAGGGCTAGGGTGGCGGCGGGTTTTCATCTGATGCACGGCCCGGCAGCACGTTCGGACTGCTTACCGCACTGTGATCAGCACTGTGCAGGCCGGATGTCGGGAGCAGAGGCGTGCGCCGCGAGACAGAAGCGCAGAGTCAGCGATAGTGGCTGAAGTAGTAGTGGGAGCTCCTGTCTCCTCACATGGTGGCAGCCCATGTCCTGATAGTCCAGCAGGTAGTGTGTGTTGTACCTGCAGGGTGTGTGGTGACTCCTCTGGGTGAGCTGTGGAGGATGCTCTCCTGTCAGGCTGCAGCTCTGCTTCTTCACCCTGGCGCTGAAGCTAGCAGTCCTGCCTTCCTCTTTGTGCTGCTAGGTTCCAGACACTGACCCTCCATGAATGGGGTGGGAAATGCCCCATGATGGCATGTATATAACATTAAAGGGATTCACTGCCCAGAATGGCATAGACATTAAAGGGATTCACTGCCCCAGTATGACATATACAGCTGTGTTCAAAATTATTCAACCCCCAATGCTGTAAAGGGTTTTAGGGAATTTAGTGTACATTTGTAATTGTGTTCAGAATGAAATCTTACAAGAACTTTTTAAAGAACCAAATGCAACTAAAATGACATCAATTGTTTTTGTAATACAGTATTAAATGTTTTTTTTTTGTGATTTCTTCATTGCCACAATTATTCAACCCCTTAAAGACTACCACTCTTACCCTAGGTACACACCTAAGCGTTTTACAGCACGTTCAAACGTGCTGTAAAGCGCACAACATGTGAAAAGCCATGCTTCCCTATGGGCATGGTTCACATTTGGGCGTTGTACAGCGCGTTTGAACGCGCTGTAAAACGCCCCACGCCCAAACAAGTACATGAGCTTCTTTGGGGCGTTTTAACGCGCCTATGGACAATGATGCCATAGGGGAGAATCGCTGAATCGCACGTATGACGCGCGTTTCTTAGTTACAAAAACGCGCATCCAAAAACGCGCGTCATACGCGTGATTCAGAAACGCCTAGGTGTGTTCCCAGCCTTAGGCCTCTTTCACACGGGCATCATGTTTGACGGCCGGATAAGAGGCGGGTGCGTTGCGGGAATATGCGCGTGTGAAAAATCGCCATGTTTGGTACCCAGACCCGAAGCCGGACTTCATCACGCGATCAAGTGGCTAAGGTAAGTTAACTTTTATTATTTTTAACTCCTTCCTCTTCATTTTACTATGCATTCTTTATTAAGAATGCTATTATTTCCCCTTATAACCATGTTATAAGGGAAAATAATAAAGTTCTGGTCCCGTTGCTAAGCAACCATGCGGGAAAATCGCAACGCATCTGCACTTGCTTGCGATTTTCCCGCAGCCCCATTCACTTCTATGGGGCCTGCGTTGCGTGAAAACCGCACAATATAGAGCATGCTGCGATTTTCACGCAACGCAGAAGTGATGCGTGAAAATCACCGCTTATGTGCACAGCACCATAGAAATGAATGGGTCCGGATTCAGTGCGGGTGCAATGCGTCCTCCTCACGCATTGCACCCGCGCGGAAAACTCGCCCGTGTGAAAGGGGCCTTAAGAACAGAGGTTCATTCAAGTGTTTTCGATCAGGTATTGAAAACACCTGTGGATGTCAAGGAGCAGCAATCAAGCATAATAGGCACCAATTAGGCAGATGTAAAATGACTGTGATACTCGGCTCCTTCTAGACATTTACTGGTGTGTTTACAAACATGGTGAAGTCAAGAGAATGGTCCAGGAAGACAAGAGAAGAGGTGATTTCTCTTCACAGGAAGGGCAATGGCTATAAGAAGATTGCAAAGATGTTAAACATACCAAGAGACACCATAGGAAGCATCATTCGCAAATTCAAGGCAAAGGGCACTGTTGAAACGCTACCTGGTCGTGGCAGAAAGAAGATGCTGACTTCAACTGCTGTGCGCTACCCGAAGCGCAAAGTGGAAAAAAGTCCCCGTGTGACTGCTGAGGAACTGAAAAAAGATTTGTCAGATGCGGGTACTGAAGTTTCAGCTCAGATTGAGAACCTCTGGTGGGACTTACCCTAGGTACACACCTAAGCGTTTTTCAGCGCGTTCAAACACGCTGTAAAACGCACAACATGTGGAAAGCCATGCTTCGCTATGGGCATGGTTCACATTTGGGCGTTTTACAGCGCGTTTGAACACGCTGAAAAACGCCCAACGCTGTCGCTTCAGCATGAGCTTCTTTTGGGCGTTTTAACGCGCCTATGGACCATGCTGAAATAGGGGAGAATCACTGAATCGCGCGTATGATGCGCGTTTCTTAGTTACAAAAACGCGCATCAAAAAACGCGCGATTCAGAAACGCCTAGGTGTGTCCCCAGCCTTACCCTGGGTTCAGACCTGAGCGTTCTAGAAACGCGCATTCTTGTGATTGACTGCTGTGGTGTGGCGTAAAACGCGCGATTCAGAAACGCTTAGGTGTGTTCCCAGCCTTAAAGAAAGCAGTTGCAGCGCGCAAGCCTAAGAATGTGACTGAACTGGAGGCTTTTGCCCATGAAGAATGGGCGAAGATACCCGTAGATACCTGCAAGACACTTGTGTCAAGCTATGCTTCACGTTTAAGGCTAGGTTCACACGACAAATAGGGCACAACTTCACTGCAACATTTGTCACGCGACATTTTGTCGCACGCTGCGACTGCGACGCGACAGTCGCAGGAAAACACATCTTGAATGGATTTTTTGCGACTGTCGCGTCGCAGTCGCAGCATGTTGCATGTCGCAATGCAAAACCATAGACTCCTATTATAAAAATTGTCACGCGACACTAGTGCGACTTTTTGTCGCGCGACAAATGTCGTCATGTGAACCTAGCCTAAAAGCTGTTATAACTGGAAAAGGATGTTGTACTAAGTACTAAGATTGAATGTCACTTGGGGGTTGAATAAAACTGATAATGATGTGAGCACAGAAAAGACATTTGTGGTTATTTCATTATAAATGTTATGTTATATTTGTCTGACTTACAAGTGCCTCTTTGATTTAATTGTAAACAAGATGACTGAAATGATCAAAATCAATGTCAAACTGGCCAAAACACTCAATTTCAGTGGGGGGTTGAATAATTTTGAACACAACTGTAGTATAAGCCATACTGGGGCAGTGAATCCCTTTAATGTACATGCCATACTGCGGCAGTGAATCCCTTTAATATATATGCCATACTGCGGCAGTAAATCCCTTTAACCTCTTAAGGACACAGGACGTACCCGTACATCCTGTGTCCGGTCTTTAAAGATGGCGCCCGCTCCTGCTTTATGCGGGCGCCTTATCCACGGGTGTCCGCATGGTTCTTGTAGCAGACACCCGTGCCTAATGTCCGCGACCGGCAGCGATGGTATCAATAAAAAGATATTATGATGCAAAAATGAGCCCCCATACAGCTCTGTATATATAATTACAAAAAAGTTATAGGGGTCAAAACATGGTGACAAAAAAGTAAAACTAATTTTTTTCCCACTTTTGAATTTGAAACGCAGGAAAACCTATACATATAGGGTATCGCCGGATTTGTACTGACCTGTAGAGTACAAATAACCAGTCAGTTTTATCGTACATTGAACGTCAGAATTTAAAAACCCGCAAAACTGTGGTAGAATTGGTTTTGTTTTGCAATTTTACCACATTTGGAATTTTTTTCCTGCTTCCCACTACATCATATGCAATATTAAATGGTGTTGTTGGAAAATACAACTTGTCCTGCAAAAAACAAGCCCTCATATGGCTATGTGAACCGAAAAATAAAAAAGTTATGGCTCTGGGAAGGCAGGGAGCGCAAAACGAAAACGCAAAAAAACGCAAAAAACTTCCGGTCCTTAAGGGGTTAATGTATATTATACATTAAAGGGATTTACTGCCCCTGTATGGCATATATATTAAAGGGATTTACTGCCCCAGTATGGCGTGGCTGCCCCCATACAGTATAACGTCTCCTCATGGCCCCCATACAGTATAACGTCTCCTTGTGGCCCCCATACAGTATAACGTCTCCTTGTGGCTGCCCCATACAGTATAACGTCTCCCTGGGGCCCCCATACAGTATAACGTCTCCTTGTGGCTGCCCCATACAGTATAACGTCTCCCTGGGGCCCCCATACAGTATAACGTCTCCTTGTGGCTGCCCCATACAGTATAACGTCTCCCTGGGGCCCCCATACAGTATAACGTCTCCTTGTGGCCCCCATACAGTATAACGTCTCCTTGTGGCTGCCCCCATACAGTATAACGTCTCCATGTGGCAGTAGATTGTCATGAGGGACAAGTAGATTGAGCCCCCGCTTTAGTCCTTTGACAAGTATTTTTTTTTTTAAATTTCCACACCCCTGGGTCTATATGGAAATTCTGAGGATCAGTTTGTGGTAGTAGAGCTTGAAACAGGTTTAAAGCTGTGTATTTCAAAGCCAAAATCTTCTCCGGAAGGCCTCTAATATGGAGATTAGCCCGTCTTGAGCGATTTTTTAGGTCTTTGAATTTTAGCTAGTTTCATCTCATGATCGTCCAGACGTGTTTTATCAGCATCGAGAGCACTTATTATTTCATCTGTTTTGGTCTTCATCTCATCCACCCTTTTACCGAAATCATGCATTTGTTTGGAGATTTCTGATAGAGCATTGTTGAGTTCTTGTCAAAACCAGGGCTCGACAAATCCCAGGCGCCAGGACCTGGGTATTTGTCAGCCCGTTCTCTCAGGTGCCCGGGCGCAGGGCCGACGCGGACTAGGAGCGCCGGCCCCCTCATGCTGCAGCCGCCCGAGCGCTCTATAGAGGGCCTCAGGCGGCTGCAGCACTGCCCGGGCTGGCGCGTCCATGAGGGCGCACCGCCCGGGCACAGCATGAAGAGAGGGACTGACAGGAGGGAAGCGCTCAGCGCTCCCTCCTGTCAGTCCCTCATTGTAGCGTGGCCGAGCCCTGTATGGTCCGCGGTACAGGAGCATCTGTCTCCTGTACCCGGCCGGACTGACATGAAGTGCGCACACAGTGTGCACTTCCTGTCAGTCCGCCCGGGTACAGGAAACTAAAGCTCCTGTACCCGTGGGACCATACAAAGCTCGGCCACGCTACATTACAGGCTGGGGAGGGAGGGGAGATAATGACAAGGGGGAAAGATCATGACAAGGGGGAGGGAGAAGGTGAATCACGTGTGGGGGAGAAAGTGAATGACAAGGGAGGGGGGAGAGAAAGTGAATGACAAGGGAGGGAGAGAGAAAGTGAATGACAAGGGAGGGGGGTGGGAGAGAGAAAGTGAATGACAAGGGAGGGGGGTGGGAGAGAAAGTGAATGACAAGGGGGGGGGAGTGAATGACAAGGGGGGGGGGGGGGGAAAGTGAATGACAAGGGGGGGAAATGAATGACAAGGGGGGGGGGGTGAGAGAAAGTGAATGACAAGGGGGGAAGATAATGACAAGGGGGGAAAGTGAATGACAAGAGGGGGAGGGGAGAAAGTGAATGACAAGGGGAGAAAGTGAATGACAAGGGGGGAAAGAGATTGACAAGACGGACCCCTGTGCCCTCCCCTCCGGACCCCTCTGCCCTCCCCTCCGGACCCCTGTGCCCTCCCCTCCGGACCCCTGTGCCCTCCCCTCCGGACCCCTGTGCCCTCCCCTCCGGACCCCTGTGCCCTCCCCTCCGGACCCCTCTGCCCTCCCCTCCGGACCCTGTAATCCTTGTAAGGGTTTCCACATGTCATGGCGGCCGCAAGTGGCAATCACTTAGACGCTGGCAGCATCTGACGTGTCATATAACCTATTGAAAAGGGGAAGCATTATGGGGGGCCCTATATACTCGCACATTATGGGGGGCACTATGGAAAACAGGGGTAGGAACACTATGGGGGCATCTACTGGGGGCCCTATGTACTGGCATGCATTATTGGGGGGCTCTATAGAGAAGTGGGGGGGGAGCACTATGGGGAGCTTTATGACGCGGCTCCGCCTGGCTCCTAACTTTTTTAGCTGGCTCCTAGATTCCAAGGAAATTTGTCAAGCCCTGGTCTAAACAATGGCGAATTTAGGGGATGAGGGCTGGGAATTCGTGCCAGCCATGTCAGAGGATTGCCGAGTATGGAAAAGTGCAGGAAGGGACTGTGACAATGCTGTAGTATTCGCTCTAGGATGCTTTCCGTATTTTGGCATATTTAGAGAGGAGCAGAGTGCTGAAGATCGCTGTTAATAGCTTCGCGGACAGGATTCTGGTTGTCACATGTCACTGTTGGAGAGCAGCGTAGCGGGAGCATATCCAAGCATTACATTACACACGCATATGAGCCTCTATAGTAGTTACATAGTTAAGTAGTGGTTGTTATAGGCAACTGAGGTATGTGCATAAGGTGGTAACAGGAGCACACAAGGGCTCATCCAGGCTTACACTCAGTTCACACTTTCGCGTAAAACGCCGCTTTCGAACGCGCAAAAAAACGCACAACAGTACAGGAACCATGCATTCCAATGGAGGTGGTTCACACTTGCGCGTTTTAATGCGCGTTCGTAGGCGCCTAAAAACGTCCGACGCATAGGCAAGTATGTTCGCATTAATTCGGGCGTTTATCCAGCGTTTGGTTCCAATAGACTTCAATGGGAAACGCGATAGGCGTGTTGTTCGGGCGTTTGTGCAGCGTAAAACGCGCCTATGGATGCGCGTTTTACAAAGTTTGCAACATGCTGAATCAGCCACCATGAAATGTCACACCTCTAAAGCACTCAGATTGGCCAAACTATATCATTGATCATTGGCCAACTATGCAGTCAATCACATAAACGTGCGTCAAACGCGCCTACACTATTTACCAAAACGCTTGAAAAAACGCGCCTAAACGCCAGTCTTGAACGCACCAAAAACGCTAGGCTTCAAAACGCTCAGGTCTGAACCCAGTGTTAGAAATATGACAGACGTCAGGGCTATGCCCCTTACAGTGCAGTGTCCACAGCGTTTGCACTCAGTTTGGGCATAAATGTTGTCAGGCAGGAGGGGAGAGAGGAGTTGGAGGGTACCTTTAATGTCCACAATAAAATGTTAAACTCAGGTGTCCTTGTCCAAGACACCCAGATCTTTGCTACCCAGAGGAATACAAAAAAAATGAAAAAAAGAGGGGCAAGCTTAATAAAACAAGATAAAAATACATGACAAAAGAAATATTTTGCCTGAAAAAAAGCACGCCAGTCATCCGACTACGGGCACAACAAAGCCCTAAGGCTACATATAACAGCCACAGAAGTGACACAGAAGCCCCAACCATAGAAGTAAGTCCAGGGTAGGCAGGGGCATGGCCCGACAACAAAAGAGGGTGTGACAAAAGAGGTGAGAAGTCTTCCAGTAGCCCTATTGCCACCCTGCTTGGCCTGTCCTGCCCTACAGCTACACCGCAAGGGATAGCACCGTTACCGGAACCTGTCCCTGAGCCAACTTTCCCTGTTGTAGTCCTGCTCATATGCGGGAAGGTCCCGTGTCATGGAAACAGTGCTATACAAACAAAAGAGGTATGGAGTACAAAAACCTCATGACTATACGAAAACAACTCTTAACCTGCAAAAACCAAGTGGTGTAATGCATAGAGAACAATCTTATACTCATCGGTTGGTACGTCAACACTCGTGTGTGATCCATCCCATAGTCATCCTTAGCCAACAAAAAATAGTCCCGACGCGTTTCATCAATCAATCATACATCGGCTAAAGAAAGGGCCCCTTGAATCGTCAGGGGACATAGGGCCATTCGTGGACAGTGGAGTGACCACAGTTTAGTAAATATCCATATATGTAGACCAGAACTGGCGTATGGCCAAGGTTACCAAGGTCCAATGGAGTCCAGTGGGAGTCGATATCTCCCATGCGCCAACTTAATGGGCTACCTTTAATGTCCTGCGGTGATTGCAGGTTATTTTCTAGCCCTTGCCGCCTTTGCCTGTTTGTCCGCGCTCCGCCTGCACTTCCGGTTGGCCTCGTGGATCAGGAAAGGCCGGTGCTCTGGTCAGCGAGTAGTAGGACGCAAACACAAATCAGGGCCAGACTTCGCGATTCGCCCCTCTGGATGATCCTCTTGGGCTGAGGACACTGAATATTGAGGAGAGGGGCCGGAACAATGGCTCTGGGACAGTGGATGGAGTTTCTGCACTTGGCACTCTGCCACCATATGTCCGGTTCCAGCCTAGGCCACGCCCCTTTATTATTATATATCACATTCTGATACTCACTTGCTACCTAACCCCATTCTGTACAAGCAAAAGGTCAGGTCTGAACATGTATAGTAAAAAATTACATTGAATATCTCCTACATTTATCTTTTTCATATCCATTGTGTACGTGAGTTAAATATTATTCAAACAAGACTGATTGTCA
The DNA here is from genome assembly GCA_033119425.1 of Bufotes viridis. Classification (NCBI taxonomy): domain Eukaryota; kingdom Metazoa; phylum Chordata; class Amphibia; order Anura; family Bufonidae; genus Bufotes; species Bufotes viridis. The sequence goes on along the minus strand of CM065592.1, from coordinate 326,904,298 downwards.
CAAATTGACCATTTCATTGAACCTATAACTTGAAGTTTAAAGCCGGGCTTACACTGCTGAATTGTCAAGCTGATTATTGGGATTGAGCGTTAGCACGAATGCTTGTTCGCGATAACTGGCTCATGTAAAGGTGCCTAAGATCACCTGATGAAGGAGCAAAATAAGCAAGCAATTATCGGGAAAAGACCATTGCCTCAGTCGGCACGTATAAATGCGCTATAACTTTCTCTGCTCCATATGTGGATATTTTAATGTGAATGTTTGTAAAAGATTTTCGTAGCAGAAGGCTAAATGTACACTTTAATCAAAGTCTATCTTTTGGGCAGTTGGAAACCTCAAATCTATGGCCAGTTAAATGTTATGTACTATATGAACGTCCAATATCTTGCTGTCTTACTGAGGTGTAAACATATTTTTTTTTTGCAATAAAATAATAACAATATTTACCATTCGTAGGTATAATATAAGTTTCCCTTGTTTATTCATAAAAAAGAAACTTTTTTCTTCATTTTTTTTTACCTGAGTTGCACAGCCAAGTTTAATTAAACATAAGAAAAATGCAGTTGTAACAAGGCTGGGCAAAGACACTGGTGTATCACATGTAGATTGCACACTGTATACAGGACAATAGAAATAATTTGCTGTGCATATAGACATTTTTCAATTCAATCGCACTTAGTGTTAGCGAATAGAATGCATTTCAATTTCTTGAATTTCAGAAAGTTCAGAAAGAAAATTACAAGTCCAATCAAACAGGCAGCTGTGGCAGTCATCGGCAATAAGGTATCCGGTGTCTATTCCTCATAAAGGAGCCCCTTCCTCTTGCAGGTTGAGAAGCAAAAGGCTGTGATGTTATGTACAATGTTGTGATATTAACTAAACATGCATTTAATATGCTGTTATATGTAAGTGCGCTGGGAAAAGCTATTTTCTGAAAAATATAATTGACTTCAACTTGACCACTTCAGTAATGTACATACATCTTCTATATTTGCAAAGTAAGTTGCCAGTACATCCTTTTGTGGGCAGCGTCCAAAGGGCTATTTTGCATCGTTCACCATTAATACATGGAAAGGCACTTTCAATTATCCTTCAGATCTGGGTGTCGGATTATTTACATGACAGGAAAACGGGCAAGTGCTTGTTTTAGCTTCTCAGCGATCTGGGAACAAAAAAAAATGGAATTACTTCATGTTTACAGTGCTAACATGTACTGATTTCATCTGGTGGCTGTGTAAAGAATTGTATTTTCTCGCTGTGATGTAATACCCATACAAGTAAAAGAAGAAAGTTCCTGGACACCACTATAGTTGCTTTCTTGTGTCTTTATTGTATAGCTCAAATTACAGTATGCGGTATGCCAGTTGTGGATAATTATTGTTACAACGTTTCGGCGGTAACCGCCTTCATCAGGACACTGTAATTATAGAGCAGTACGGTAAGTATTGTGAATAAAAGAACATAAAGTACAAAGTGTCAAGACAAAATATATATAACGAATGTGAAAAAAGTTACTAGTAGTTGTGAAGGAACGTATTACATATTACATCGTTTCATATCTCATATTGCAAAATAAAGCAAATTGGCTCATATATATGACACCGTGTATAGGTGTCCTTAATGTTAACAACCAAGTCCATTTTATAGGCCGGCGAATCGGTTCACTGATGGTGAATTCACCATATATTTTGTCTTGACACTTTGTACTTTATGTTCTTTTATTCACAATACTTACCGTACTGCTCTATAATTACAGTGTCCTGATGAGGGCGGTTACCGCCGAAACGTTGTAACAATAATTATCCACAACTGGCATACCGCATACTGTAATTTGAGCTATACAATAAAGACACAAGAAAGCAACTATAGTGGTGTCCAGGAACTTTCTTCTTTTACTTATATACCCGGCTTGGGAACCTTTTTCTGTGACCCACACCTCGTATGGGGAGCACCACCCAACCTATACAAAATTGTAATACCCATACAAGTCAGCACAGATGCCATACTGAGCCCTTGCAGGATGAACTTCACAACAAGGTCAAGGGAAATGCCCTACAAACCAGTAACTCCCTTTGGAGAAGGTATGAAACGTTCCCAGAATCTCTCAAGATCAGAGCGCTAGAATGCCAAACATCTGCAAGTTGATCACTCTATGATGAAATTAAACGGGACATTAGACTATAATTTAATTATTAATAAAAAAAATATTTAAGCGAAAATATCATGAGGGGAATATTTAAAGTCAGTTTTGTAGGAGTCTGCGTCGCTACAATTTGCACCAAATTTATAAAAATTTTGACAAATCGAATGCATCTTTAAAATCTAACACTTCTGTCAAGATGTCACTCCACTTTCTACATCACCCCTTTACTGAAGTAAGACTGTGACAATGTTTGTGCAGTTGACAAATTGAGATTTAATCTGGCTCGGCTGGACGGGCTAAACTGTCCACTTTCCCACCGACTTTTCAAAACTGGAGTGAGTGGTGTAAAAATGAAAACTGCTGCACGTAAACTTTGAAGAGGATGCAGCACTAACGCGGATGCTGCAGCCTCTTCAATCAGAGGGAGTGCAGGGAGACGGACCCCGCATATCGTATATTGATTATCCATTGTCAGGATAAGTCATCAATATCCTGACACTGCTCAACCCTTTTAAGTGTGTCCCAAAAAACACATTTTTTAAGGGCAGCCTATCACATTCAGTACCAGGACATTATCTGAGAGTACTCCCCCCACCCCACGCACATACACAGATACCGGCAGGTTGCACGGCTCAGGTAGCGCTATATATACTACACTTTCTTACTTTTGGAGCAACCCTTATTTCCTCCCAGATTGTAAGCTCTTGTGAGCAGGGCCTTCACTCCAGTTGTAAACCTTTAGTTTGCTACTCTGTAATGTCTGGTTTTGTGCATGTCCCATCTGATCCGTAAAGTGCTGTGGAATATGTTGGCGCTATGTAAATAAAGATGATTATCAATACTTAAGGACAACTACTCTCCACCAGTTTAGGCCCCTTTCACACTAGCGAGGACGGAACTCTAGGACGGAAAAATACTGATTAGGATTATCCTAATGCATTCTGAATGGAAAGAAATCCGTTCAGGATGCATCAGGATGTCTTCAGTTCAGTATGTGAACGTTTTTTGGACGTTGACAAAAGCACAGCATGCTGCGGATTTGTCTCCGTCCAAAAAACCGGAAGACATGCCGTAACGCCGGATCCGGAATTAATGCCCATTGAAGTGCATTAATCCGGATCCGGCCTTAAGCTAAACGTCGTTTCGGCGCATCGCCGGATCCGACGTTTAGCTTTTTCTCAATTGTTACCATGGCAGCCAGGACGCTAAAGTCCTGGTTGCCATGGTAAAATGTAGTGGCGAGCGGGGGAGCAGTATACTTACCATCCGTGCGGCTCCCGGGGCGCTCCAGAATGACGTCAGGGCGCCCCACACGCATGGATCACGTGATCGCATGGATGTCATTCAGGAGCGCCCCGGGAGCCGCACGGACTGTAAGTATACCGCTCCCCCGCTCCCGACTACTACTATGGCAACCAGGACTTTAATAGCGTCCTGGCTGCCATAGTAACCTGAAAGCATTAGAAGACTGATCAGGATCCTGATCAGTCTTCTAATGTTTTCAGGCGACTTGCGTTCTGATGGATCCGGCGGGACGGAAGTGCCCGCCGGATCCTCAGAACGCAAGTGTGAAAGAGGCCTCAATCACTTTCAACATGTCCTACCATGATTTTAATACCAGAGAACCTAAACGTAACATCACAGCTGAATATCAGTTTGGTACTGAAAGGACAAGCTTAGTGGGCACAATGTGAACTGCAACTTACTGTATGACTTGAGGACACAGAATAATGAAGTACCACCAAATTCTCAGAAATGTACAAAGTAACGCTGGCACTCTCTTGGACCGTGAAAGAACATTAGCCTTTGATTATGTAAAAGGACAATAAAATGCAAATCTTACTGTTTCATAAAACTCTATCTGCTGCTCCAGGTAAAGACGAATGACGCTGTTATAATCATAAATTCGATTGGAGTGAAAATGGTTCATTTCAGCTGTAGGGAAAATCAGAACAGGAAGCTAATAAATGGAAGAGTCAGCGACACAGTAAACCTCTTGTATATGCTGTAGACATAGGTTACCTTGAAGTGCAAATGACATTGTGCTCACTCTCTTCACCATGTTCAACTTGTCCTGCTGTGTAATTTTACTGGTAGCCACCAATTTATCACTTTCCTTCACTTTATCAATGGCTGCCTGCAATGTTAAAATATAGTACAATGTTTAAAAGTACAAGCATATATGTGCAATAATAGTATAAACCTTAAAGGGGTTGTCTCACTTCAGCAAGTGGCATTTATCATGTAGACAAAGTTAATTCAAGACACTTCCTAATGTATTGTAATGGTCCATAGTGCTTCCGTTACTGGTTTGAATAATTTTTTCCATGACATTATACACTGCTCGTATTCAGGGGTTACAACTACCCTGCAATCCAGCACCGGTGGCCGTGCTTGTACTATATAGAAAAAAGCGTCTGGTGGCCGAGACCGCCGGAGTGCGTATAGGCCAGCGCTTTTTCCTATAGTGTGTAAGCACGGCCACTATGGAAACAGTGAGCAGCATATAATGGGATAAAAAAGTGAATCCAGCCAGCAAAGGAGACAATATGGAGAATCACAATACATTAGTAAGTGCCTTGTATTAACTTTCTCTACATGATACTTGCCGTTTGCTGAAGTGAGACAACCCCTTTAATGTATACTAAGCTTTAAGCTGGGGTACACTGTGTTGCCCGATTCTTCGTAGCAGACTTATTTAACATACGCCACGCGTAGTAAGGATCATATGACAACTTTTCGTTTGGTAGTATCTTTTTTTCTGTGTATAAGACAGATCCTGAATTCAAGCACAGATGAAAGCATACTAACAAGCATCTAGGAGACTAGTTTCCATGAGAATTGCTGATGGATGGGTTGTGTCTCACAGACCTATAGCTGCAGCCGCCGGAGGATGGAGCACATCATGGACATGATAGGCGGTGCAGTCAAGGCATAAGAAATGGCTAATGGTGTGAATAAACCATGCCGAACTGCTAATGGCAGCATATTAGTAAGATGATATGTCCCCATTCCCTTTATACTAGACAAGATAATAAATTGAGTGAGTTCTGTTATTTAAAGGGACACTACCATCAACATTTTTCTCACATACTGTATTAAAAGCCTACCATATATACAATTATTCTATGTACTGTCTTTATTGCTTTATTTTCCTCGCAAAAGTGGATCTTAAAAAGCGAATACTAATGAGCGCTTCCACACTGGTGATATATTTTGTAATGAATCAACTCTCATGGGATCAATGGCTGACAAAACCATTAGCTATCTAAAATTAATATATATAATAAAAATGATCAAAGTACCTTGTGAGCAGAGATAATCTCTGGAAAACAGCTTAAAAATCCCTTGTACTCATGATTGGTTTCCATCAGGTAATGAAGATCCTTTTTCGGCTGGAAAAAAAAACCACATGTAGCATACGGTAAGTTCACACAGCATCTTTCCCATGTGGATTTTGGTGCGGAATCTGCCTCCTGTTGTTTTCAATGAGAAATCTGCAGCATAGGGAATACCAGTGATTCCCAACCTGCGGTACACATACCCCGAGGGATAGCACCGCAGGTTCAGGGGGTATGCTGGAGGGCTCCCGACATTCAACTATGGGGCACAGGAGCGAAGTCTTCTTGTTATGTTTTAAAAAAAAAAAAAAAAAAGCTCCAGGGATTCTAAGGATAGTTTCACACTTGCGGCAGGACGGATCCGACAGGCTTTAATGGGGGCAGAGCTACGGCGCACAGCGAGAGGCCGCCAGACTAAAAAGTACTGCATGTATAAAGGTAAGTCCAGAGACCGCGCTAAAGGAGAGAGATGTATATAGATCTTATACGTAGTGTTGATTCCTCAGACAACTGATGATAACACCATATGGTAAACCGAACTGGAACACCAGAGATGGGCTGTTAAACAAAAGAGACACACAATTGTGCAGAACACCCCAGATGAATTCGCAGACAATTGATTTTATTATACTCACAAAATTAGTTAGTAAAATCGCACATCAAAAATCGCACATCATATCGATCGCGGATGATCGCAGCTGCCCGACCTGGGTTTCGCCTGGAAGGCTTCGTCAGGGGCTTGCTGGGTAATTGAACCCGGAAGCAGTTATATAGCCTGGGAAGGCTTGTTCCATATGTCATGAGTGCAATAGTAAACAATAGACAATGCGTAATAAAAACATAGTTCCACAATAAATATCCTGATGATAGGCTGAAATGAATAAATACAATCGGATAGCGGTAAATAAAACAATTAAAAAATCAATCGCCAACAGCTGACGCGATTTTCATATAAAAAAAACCGCACCAGATCGCCGCGATAAAAAATCACATAGGATTACTATCAGGAAAAATGCACAGAAAATATTAAAATGTGATAGAATCATACTGAGAACCAATACCTAAAAATCGATAAACTAAAAAAACGTTAATAAATAGCATCGCACCACAAATAATCGCATAAAATCGCATGAAAATTCTGATAAAAATAATTCGGAAATGCCAATAACAGTAAGGAGTCTAAAAGCAAAATTTGCCTTTAGACTCCTTACTGTTATTGCATTTCCGAATTATTTTATCAGAATTTTCATGCGATTTTATGCGATTATTTGTGGTGCGATGCTATTTATTAACGTTTTTTTAGTTTATCGATTTTTAGGTATTGGTTCTCAGTATGATTCTATCACATTTTAATATTTTCTGTGCATTTTTCCTGATAGTAATCCTATGTGATTTTTTATCGCGGCGATCTGGTGCGGTTTTTTTTATATGAAAATCGCGTCAGCTGTTGGCGATTGATTTTTTAATTGTTTTATTTACCGCTATCCGATTGTATTTATTCATTTCAGCCTATCATCAGGATATTTATTGTGGAACTATGTTTTTATTACGCATTGTCTATTGTTTACTATTGCACTCATGACATATGGAACAAGCCTTCCCAGGCTATATAACTGCTTCCGGGTTCAATTACCCAGCAAGCCCCTGACGAAGCCTTCCAGGCGAAACCCAGGTCGGGCAGCTGCGATCATCCGCGATCGATATGATGTGCGATTTTTGATGTGCGATTTTACTAACTAATTTTGTGAGTATAATAAAATCAATTGTCTGCGAATTCATCTGGGGTGTTCTGCGCAATTGTGTGTCTCTTTTGTTTAACAGCCCATCTCTGGTGTTCCAGTTCGGTTTACCATATGGTGTTATCATCAGTTGTCTGAGGAATCAACACTACGTATAAGATCTATATACATCTCTCTCCTTTAGCGCGGTCTCTGGACTTACCTTTATACATGAACTGAAAAGGAGGAAAGGACTGACTCCATTACCCCGGCGACTGCTGCTATATATAAAACGCAAGTGTCACAGGAACATTCTATCTTTTTTCTGATTTTAAAAAGTACTGCATGTTTGACTTTTTAGTCCAGCGGCCTCTCGCCGTGCACTGCCGTAGCTCCGCCCCTGCCCCCATTATAGTTAATGGGGACGGAGCGGCAGTCCGGCGGCACAGCGAATAAGCGGCAGGACGGATCCGACAGGGTGAACAGCCTGTCGGATCCGTCCTGCCGCAAGTGTGAAAGTACCCTAAGACTTCTGGATCTATTCCTATTATTATTTTTATAAAATGATACCTAAACCTACTTTACAGCTGAGTAGAGCCGGTGAAAGACGAAGGTGCTGAGGGATCAGAGAAATTCTTCTGCCCCTTTATCTTTTTATCCCCCCAGGGTTTAGTTTCACTTCAACAAATATAATCACAATAAATGGTTAGCCGTTAACCCCTAAAGCACCATAGACCTCCAGTGTTATTCGATATTAACCCATAACCATGTATAATGTATAACAATATTCCTTCCCTTAAGGCTCCATTAACACGTCCGCATTTTGCAGAACGGAATTGCGGACCCATTCATTTCTATGGGGACACACTATGTCCCGCCCGGATCCGGAATTGCGGATCCGCACTTCCGGGTCCGCAGAAAAATTGAACACGTTCGATTCTTGTCCACAATTGCGGACAAGAAAAGGCGTTTTCTATGAGAGTGCCGGCGATGTGCGGTCCGCAAAATTGCCGGTGTCCGTGTTTTGCGGATCCGCAAAACACACCCGGACGTGTAATTGGAGCCTAAGGGTCCATTCACACGTCAGTATTTTTCTTTTCCAGATTTCCGTTCCGTTTTTGCGTATCCGTGTTTCTGCAAAAACCCTAAGTTTCAACCAATCGTACATCCGCATCCGTTCCGTTTTTCTGCAAAAAAACGGAAGGAGGAATATATGTTGCTAGGGTACAACATTTTTTTTTCTATTTCCTGGAAATGGATCCTTAATTGCGGATGACATATTGATGCATTCCACGTGTCATCCACATTTTTGCGACCTATTGATTACAATGGGACCACGTACTGCATTTTGTGGACAATAGTAGGAAAAGCTCTATTTTTTTTGCGGATCCGCATAACGGAACAACAGATGCAGAGAGTACACTGAATGCTGTCCGCATTTTTTGCGGGCCATTAAAATAAATAGGTCCACATTCTGTTCCGTAAATTAGCGGAACGGATGCAGATTACAAAATACCAACGTGTGAATAGACCCTTAGACCACAAAGGTGTGTGGTATCAACCACTAAAGCACGGTAGACCATCAGTAGTATGATATGAATACTATCACTTAGAAACTGTGCCTACAATGGAGGCAGCGCTGTGGTAAACTGCATGATTTTGGGCGAGTTCGGGAGGATTTAGACTACTTTCACAGTAGCGTTTTTATTGGATCCGGCAGGGTTCAGCAAAAACGCTTCCGTTACCGATAATACAACCGTCTGCATTCGTTATGAACAGATGCGGTTGTATTATCTTTAACATTGCCAAGACGGATCCGTCATGAACTCCATTGAAAGTCAATGGAGGACGGATCCCTTTTCTATTGTGGAAGAGAAAACGGATCCTTCCCCATTGACTTGAATTGGGGGTCATGCTGGATCAGTCTTGCTACACATCCCAGGACGGAAGGCTAACTACAACATGTTGCGGTTTGCTCTCCGGTATGGGAACGCAACTAAACGGAATGCTCCAAAATGCATTCCGTTCAGTTTTGTCCCCATTGACAATGAATAGGGAAAAAACTGAAGTGTTTTTTTCCGGTATTGAGCCCCTATGACGGATCTCAATACCGGAAAATTAAAAGGCTAGTGTGAAAGTAGCCTTACCTGCCACTGATGGGTATGACTGCTTACAGTGCCTTCAAAAAGCTTTCTGTAAAATAACTTATCATATTTCTTATAGAACTTATATTATTTCTGAATCAAACTGCATCTAATAAAGCATTTGCATATAGCTATATACAAAACATGCAGACTTAATGTTACATTTGCTTTAATGCCTTAAGGACAAAGCCAATTTTAGCCTTAAAGGGGTTTTCTGACACTTGGGACCTGGGCCTATCAGCTGTCTGAGAAGCACCGCGGCCTCCTCATAGCTTCCCAAGCACGTACATTCTACAGTGGCTGTGCTTTGTATCACAGTTGAGCCCTATTCACTTGAATGGAACTGAGCCTTGCCTAGGTCATGTGACAGATGAACATAACGTCACTGGCCTAGGGGAAGCTGTGAGAATGTTAGTCATGTTATTTTACCTGCTCTTCCACCAAGTTGGCTATTGCTTCATATGTTTTCCCAGCTTCTGTGATAGCGCTGTTTAAGTCAGTTTCCCCTATGGAGCAGAAAAGGTCAACAGAAATTGTTTAAAAAACAAACAAACAGAAAAAAAACTAGTAGACATCATGAACACAAAATAACCATTTGTCTACACAATGGAAATTTTAATTTTATATTTGCAAGATCCTGATGACTATTTATTTTTTAAAGAAATCCTTAAAGGGTTTCTGTCACTAGAAATACCTACATTAAACTGGCTGACATAAGGCCCCATTCACACGTCCACAATTCTGTTCCGCATTTTGCGGACCTAATCATTCCTACGGGGCCCTACGATGTCCCGCCTGGGTCTGCAAGATCCGCAAAACACTTGCGGACGTGTGAATGGGGCCTTAGCGATGTGCTAATGTCAGCTGAACCTAACCTAGCCTATTCCTAGTTTTATCCATGCCCCCGTTACTCCATAAATGTAACTTTTATAATATGCAAATTAGCCTATAGGAGCAGGGGTGCGTTGCTCCTGCTGCTAAATGCTCCGTTCTCCCACCTCTGTCACCTCCCTTCAAGTCTTGATTAACAGGGCTAGGCAGCGTTCGAATCCTCCTGCCGGCCCTGAGTGCATGGTAAATCTCGCGCCTGCACCGTTCAGTATTCAGCGCAGGCGCAGTAAGGAAGTCGGCAGCCAGTGAGTGTCCTTCCTTCACTATGGCTGCGCCAAATAATAAACATAATGGCGCAGGCGCGAGATTTACCATGCACTCAAGGCCGGAGGGAGGTTGAGAACGCTGCCTGGCCCTGTCAATCAAGACTTGGAGGGAGGTGATAGAGAGAGATTTGTACCTATGAAGTTGGCTTGTTGAGAGTGCGCTTGGCAGCTGAAGGCATCTGTGTTGGCCCCATGTTCACATGTGCACCTACAGGCTCTGCTCTCTCTGTAACTGTTGCACCCTCTTCATTTTGATTGACAGGGCCAAGCATGCTGACAATTAACCCTTGTGGGGAGTCGCTCTGGTAGATAGCGGTGCGGGTGCAGTACAGAGGCAAAAGGAGTCCAGTAAGTGCAGCAAACAGTGTTTAATTCACACTTGCACAACATAAATAGCATACAGTCACTTGGGGTTAATTCACACCCAGCAGAAAAACGTGAGGCAAAACAAAAAGTCAAATACAGGTTCCAGTCACCTGGGAGGTTTAGGTGCGGATTCACACCTGGCTGTCAGTCCAGCCGCAAGACAGTCAACGTCAGGCTTCCAGGCCATCTGCACTCCTCCTTGCTGGGCTCTTGCTTCCAGCCCAGAGAACTCCCAAATTCAAATGATTCCACAGCCAACAGCAGCTCCAGGACAATCACCACCTGCTGGTGCTGGCTGTGTTTTTAAACCCAGCCCAAAACCAGGACTGGGTCGTGGGGAGCAGCCACCCACCCTACACTTTAGCTGCTCCCGGTAAGAGCCGGCCCGGATCGGCTTTGCAGCCATGCTATTTAACAACTATGTCAGTAGCACTAGCTGCTGCTGACATCAACAAAAACGGCTCTTACCTCACCGAGGCTATGAACCTCGGTGACACATACCTGCCATCCACGACGGCACCCTGCACCTTACCACATACCCCCCTTTGTTCAACCCTGAGGGGTGGACACATGTGAGGCAGTGGACGCGGGAAAGGGCATCTGCATTACCCTGCAAGCGGCCTGCCCTATGTTCTACTGAAAACTTGAAATTTTGTAAGGAAAGGAACCACCTGGTGACCCGAGCATTCCTCTCCTTGGCCTGGCTCATCCACTTGAGAGGGAATGGTCGGTCACCAGACGGAACCTCCTCCCTAACAGGTAATAGCGGAGAGACTCTAGTGCCCACTTGATGGCCAGGCACTCTCTCTCCACTATACTGTACCTGGTCTCGGCTGGGGTGAGTTTGCGACTCAGGAAAACCACGGGATGCTCCTCCCCATTGATTTCCTGAGAGAGTACAGCCCCGAGGCCCACTTCAGAGGCATCGGTCTGTACCACAAATTCTCTCTTGAAGTCGGGCGTCACCAAAACCGGGGACCCACACAGGGCCGACTTCAGAGCAGAGAAAGCCTCCTCCGCCTTCTCACTCCAGCTAACCTTCCCAGACCTTCGCCCCTTCAACAGGTCTGTCAACGGCGCTGCTATTGTGGCAAAGTGGGGCACAAACCGCATGTAGTACCCTACAATTCCCAAGAAGGACTTTACCTGCCTGGCAGTGACCGGTCGGGGCCAGTTACGTATGGCTTCTACTTTAGTTACCTGCGGCTTGATGACTCCCGCCCAATTACATATCCCAGGTATTTGGTCTCTTCCAACCCAATCGCACACTTCTTTGGATTGGCGGTTAGACCAGCTTTCCTCAGGCCATCCACTACCGCCTGCACTTTGGGCAAATGGCTTTCCCAGTCGGTGCTGTGGATGATTACATCATCTAAGTAGGCCGAGCGTACCGACGATGAGGTCGCAGTACTATATCCATTAACCTTTGGAAGGTGGCGGGGCGCCATGCAGGCCAAAGGGTAACACCTTGTAATGATACAGGCCCTGCGGGTAACAAAGCGTTTTTCCTTGGCCGCCTCCGTTAAGGGTACTTGCCAGTATCCTTTAGTGAGGTCTAGCACAGAAAAATAACGGGCTTGCCCTAAATTCTCAACAAGCTCGTCTACCCGGGGCATGGGATACGCATCGAACTTGGACACTTCATTTAACTTGCGAAAATCGTTGCAGAACCGCAACGTCCCATCCGGCTTAGGTATTAGAACTATGGGACTGGCCCACTCACTTTTCGACTCCTCAATGACATCAAGCTTCAACATTAATTGCACTTCCTCCGCGATGGCCCGTCGCCGAGCCTCGGGTACCCGGTATGGTTTTAACCGGATCTTGGCCTGAGGCTCAGTGACGATGTCATGTTGGATGAGAGACGTGCGACCAGGGAGGTCCGAGAACACATCCGTGTTCCGACTGATGAACTCCTGACTTCCTGAACTTGTTTGGAAGACAGGCTGTCTGCAATTTTACCGTGGCTACCGCTCGCAGGCCTCGAACTGTGGGGCTGGACCCTTCTCACCCAGAAGCCCTGGCCGGGGGCTGTTGTCGTCGGTCGTGTTCCTATCCTTCCACGGCTTTAGTAAATTCACGTGGTACACCTGCTCCGGCTTGCGCCGCCCTGGCTGGTGTACCTTGTAATTTACTTCCCCTACCTTCTCAATCACCTCATAGGGGCCCTGCCACCTAGCTAGGAACTTGCTGTCAAGGGTGGGTACCAGAACCAAAACCCGATCTCCTGGATTGAAGTCCCGTACCCTAGCCTGACGATTATACACCCTACTCTGGGCTTGTTGCGCTGCCTCCATATGCTCCCGGACCAGCGGCAACACCCTCTCCATCCGTTCCTGCATCTGGGTGACATACTCAATGACACTTTTGTGGGGGACAGGCTGTTGTTCCCACGCTTCCTTGGCGATATCCAACAGGCCCCGAGGGTGTCTGCCATAAAGCAGTTCGAAGGGCGAGAACCCAGTAGAGGCCTGGGGCACCTCTCGCACTGCGAACATGAGATAGGGCAGAAGCAGATCCCAGTCCTTCCCATCTCTAGACACCACCCTTTTTAACATATTTTTTAAAGTTTGGTTAAACCTTTCGACAAGACCGTCCGTTTGCGGATGGTAAACGGACGTCCGCAATTGCTTTATGCGCAATAATTTACACAGTTCCCTCATAACTTTGGACATAAAGGGGTCCCTTGGTCTGTCAGAACCTCTTTTGGCAGGCCCACACGGGAAAACATTTCCATTAACTCTTTGGCAATGAGCTTAGCTGAGGTATGTCGCAGAGGCACCGCCTCCGGATATCGAGTGGCATAGTCGAGAACTACCAGAATGTGTTGGTGGCCCCTGGCAGACTTTGGTACAGGCCCAATTAGATCCATAGCGATTCGCTCAAGCGGGACCTCAATAATTGGAAGAGGTACCAGAGGACTACGGAAATGTGGCTGGGGGCTATTTATCTGACAGGTGGGACAGGACTTACAATAATTTTCTACCTCCTTGAACACACTGGGCCAATAAAACCGCTGCAGTATGCGGTCCTGCGTTTTCTGCCACCCCAGGTGTCCCCCAAGAACATGTTGGTGGGCAAGCTCCATGACCAGCTTGCGATACGCTGTGGGCACCACCAACTGTTCAACAGGCTCACCTCGGATTTGGTTCACCCGATACAACATATCCTGAAGAACAATGAATCGCGGAAACATTAATTCAGCCCCAGGTTTCTGGGGTTTACCATCAATTATTACGACACTTTCCCAGGCCCTGGTTAGGGTTTGGTCCCGGTGTTGTGCGGTCCCAAAATTTTCCCCGGAGACATTGAGGTCTGCCAACTCAGGTCCCGGTGGCAAGTCCTCCGTGTCTCCCACCATTACACTCAGTGGGGTTGTCTCCCCCTCTACCGCTGGAGCAGTGGTCACCCCTACCGCTGGCCCTTCAGACTCGGGCTCCCAGGGTTCTGGCCTTCCAGTGGTATCAGGCCACTCTCCTAGGGTTACCCCTGTCTCGGGTCCATCAGACAGTTTTATCGCCGGCCACAGTGCCGGGAAACCTGGGAAGTCCCTCCCAAGTATCAGTTCATGTGGGAGTTTAGTAGCGACAGCCACCTCGTGGGTCCACTTACCAGCCGCTGTGGACAAAGTCACTAGTGCAGTGGGGTAGTCTTTTAGGTCTCCGTGGATGCACAGGACCCCGATTTTACGGCCGGTATACTCCGCCGGCCGTACCAGGGCAGCCCTTACCAGGGAGACTAGACTCCCGGAGTCCAGCAGGGCCACCGCCAGAGAATCTCCCACCTCTACCTGACACAGGTGGTTATTGTCCTGCACCTCACGGGTGCCAGTTGCGCACAGCTTCCGTGCATACAGGGAGTGGCGACCCCGTAGTTCACATCCATCGGCTCATCCCGATGCGGACAGTCGGCCCTGATGTGGCCTGGCTCCTGACACCTCCAGCATACCACGGGAGGCGGATCCGCAGGGGGTACATTCCGTGCAGGCCTCTCTGTCGCCGGACGTCGGAACTGGGGCGGAGGCCTCCGGGGTTTGACTGACCCCTTCCCAGCAAGACTCCCCTGCAGGTTTCTGGTGGCCTCGTAACGCTCCACCAGGTCGACCATCTCCAGGGCACATACCGGAGACGCCTGGCCGACCCAGTGCTGGAGGGGATAAGGCAGGGCCCTCCAAAAGATGTCGGCCAGGAGACGGTCCAGCATAGCAGCCGGACTTAGAACCTCAGGCTGCAGCCACTTTTGCAACCTGTGCAGCAACTCATAATACTGCGGCCTGGCGGGTTCAGCCGTTTTAAAGTCCCACTGGTGGACCCGCTGAGCCCGGACTAACACGTTCACCCCCAGTCTGGCCAGGATCTCCCCCTTCACCGTGGGGTAATCAGCAGCCTGGTCATCTGCCAAATCAGAGAAAACCTGCTGGGGTCCGGATGCCAGGAACGGAGCGACCACTTCAGCCCACTGGTCACGGGGTAGCTTCTCCCTCACGGCTACTTTCTCAAAGACCGCCAGATACGTCTCAACGTCGTCCGAGGGGGTCATTTTTGGGATCGCCGCACGGACCGCTTCCGGGCATCATGGACATGGTGGGACGCTCCTGCAGCTTGTAAAGCCATCACCTGCTGAAGTAGTAGCTGGTTGGTCTCCTGCTGCTGCTTGTTGGCCTCCCGCTGCTGCAAGTTAGCCTCCACAAGGGCTTTTACAACCGCCTCCATTGTGTCAGGGAACACAGGCTGCAACTTTGCCGGCCTAATATAGGACATCCAGTCGTGCCCAGCACAAACAAAAATTTTCGGCGTTCACGCCAGCCTCACTGCGCATGCCCGCATCCTCCACCAAATGTGGGGAGTCGCTCTGGTAGATAGCGGTGCGGGTGCAGTACAGAGGCAAAAGGAGTCCAGTAAGTGCAGCAAACAGTGTTTAATTCACACTTGCACAACATAAACAGCATACAGTCACTTGGGGTTAATTCACACCCAGCAGAAAAACGTGAGGCAAAACAAAAGTCAAATACAGGTTCCAGTCACCTGGGAGGTTTAGGTGCGGATTCACACCTGGCTGTCAGTCCAGCCGCAAGACAGTCGACGTCAGGCTTCCAGGCCGTCTGCACTCCTCCTTGCTGGGCTCTTGCTTCCAGCCCAGAGAACTCCCAAATTCAAATGATTCCACAGCCAACAGCAGCTCCAGGACAATCACCACCTGCTGGTGCTGGCTGTGTTTTTAAACCCAGCCCAAAACCAGGACTGGGTCGTGGGGAGCAGCCACCCACCCTACACTTTAGCTGCTCCCGGTAAGAGCCGGCCCGGATCGGCTTTGCAGCCATGCTATTTAACAACTATGTCAGTAGCACTAGCTGCTGCTGACATCAACAAAAACGGCTCTTACCTCACCGAGGCTATGAACCTCGGTGACACATACCTGCCATCCACGACGGCACCCTGCACCTTACCACACCCTGTTAATCAAAATGCAGAGGAAGCGGCAGTTACGGCAATGCCCCAGTTGCTCTTAGAGGCTCATTTGCATATATAAAAAAAAAAAAATCTCAGTAAACGGGGCACATATGAACATGGGACCAACACAGATGCCTTCAGCTGCCAAGCTCACATGTAACAGGTCAGCTAGTTTCAGAGGTACAAATCTGCTGACAGCTGCCCTTTAAAAATAATGAAATATAAACAGAAACTAAACAATCTTTATGCTGGGAAATACCTTGGTAGCCGCTAGAGATGAAGACTTGTGACAAATTCTGTAGTGCTTTTCCAATCTTCTGATACTCCTTGGGTAATGCTATGGAAAAAAAACAGTAACAAATTATCATTCAATGTAAATAAAGCTTAAGAAAAAAAAAATATCAAATTTTTCACTCATTCATTTAAAATGAATAGGCTACTATTTCATATTATCATCTTGCAGCCGGCCAGCCCTGTATGCTGGATAAATATTGCGCATGCGCAGTCCCAGCACACAAGGCCGGCAGGAGGAGACGAGTGCTGCCTGGCCCTGTCAATCAAGGATGGCAGGGCGTGATTTGAGGTGGGCGAATGGAGCTTCTAGGAGCAGGAGCAAAGGCCCCCCCCCCCCTGCTTCTAGAGGCTAATTAGCATATTATAAAAGTAAAAATTGTGCAGTAACGGGGGCATCCAGAAGCAAAAGATTAGGGGAGTTAGGGTCTGCTGACATTAGCACATTGCTAGTGTCAGCCAGTTTAATCATTTAAAGTTAAATCTGGTGACAGAAACCCTTTAAGAACACTGTTGTATCCCCAAACCGCAGTTTATGACCACATTTCGAGTATTTCCGAACCAAAGAGAAATTGTGTAACAGTTTATAGTATTTTCCTCTTCATAAGACACATTTTTTTCATGGCAGTGCACCTTAGAAACAAATTAGTAGTGGGTGCTTCCATTATGGAAGCGCTCACTAGTATACAGAAAGCACAGGGGGCGGTGAATGTAGCGCCTCTAGCACTGGCAGTACTCACCACTCCCTGCTCTTCCCCGGGCACTGCGGCGTATCACCGGTAAACTCCGGCTTCCTCAGACACCCCTGAGGAAGCCGGAGTTTACCAGAGATACGCGTCGGGCGTTTTTTATATGCTACAGGCCACCGCACCAGCTCTCACACAGGTTATGGGGCTCTCATTCTGAATATGTTTTATGCCTGATTTTGACTTTATTGATGCCACATTATACTTTATTTATGCTAATATATATTTTTGATGTAGCTGGGTTATACATGGCATGTCTCTATGTTAGGACATAGGTGGATTCTGTTTTAGGTGCTAGCCTTATTCTGTGACAGCACCAGGTTTTATTGTATACAATTTTTATTGTGCTTATGTGTTAGTGTTGTCCCAATAAACTTTTCTTATTCATTGATATTGGTGGGACGTGCATCTGTTTCTGTGGTTCTCTTGACTGTGCTACAGTCTTTCTTTTGTGCTGTGCTTCTTCATTGAACCGCTGTTGCACTCCCTGCATATTCATATTTGTGTGCCCCCTAATTTTCATTGTGATCCATTGTGTGGCAAACTCTGCAGAGATAAAATGCAGCTGAAAGAAGTCATCATGGTGGTCTTCTTCCAATGGAGAAGATGAGGAAAGACAATGTCTAAAGCACAGGAGACAGCAATGGATGTAATGTGATGCTGTATTCTCCTGTATGTGTGATAGCACTGAATGTAATGTCAATGTAAATATGTCTTTAGCAGTAGGGCTGGGGGGTACAGTATACTGTGCAGTAAACCCAAACTTGAGGAACAGCTCAGGAACTTCAGACCGCTTAATCCGCCGCTGGTTCCAGTTGGGCCCCCACTGATTAGACACCTATCCCTTATACTGTGCATAGGTATAAGTCTGTGTCTTGTTACAACCCTTTTAAGTTTTTAGTCATTGTTTCAATTTTATTGTGCGATAAACCTACGTCCTGTGCATCGTTTCCAGTGCTCCTGGCCTACATTAAGTAAATCCTTCACCCCATCATCCATTGCTCTGGTGAACTTGCCGACTGCTTCACACTTCTGTTCCCTGCAGAAATAAAAGCACAATTATACATAACTTTCTATTATTATTATTAATAAAAAATAATAATAATGAAAATTTTATTGTTAGACTAAAAAAAAAGGCTTTTTAACCAGACACATTTTCCATTCACCAAGTGCAAATGCAAAAAAGAAAAATATATATATATATTTTTTTATAAAGACTAATGAACCACAACTGGCAATGCTAATTAGTATGGGGAAAAGACGCGTGAGGGGAACAGTGTGTCATTTTAGTCTTCCTCCAGCTGTCAGATGCAGAAAGCAGAAAAGAAGCTTTCTTTGGAATCCACATTCGTATTTTAGTGTCTTATACACTGCTTACTGCATAGCTGATTTAAGAACTAGCATTCTATAATAGTGATGACCTAGAAGAACACCACCCTTATAGTAAACAGTTATGATTTATAACCTGTTGGTTATGCCAAATGCAAACTCAACAAACAGGAAATCCTGGTATTTTGTGTAATTGTATGTCCAGTGACAAACGATTGTCCCCTTCCTATCATCTAGAACATACTGACTCATTATTAGATTTAAAGGGGTTGTCCACCTTTTATTAAAGTGGTTTTTAGAATTTTGATACTTATGACCTACCCTCAGAATAGGTCATCATTATCTGATTGGTAGGGGTCCCGGTTGAAGTGAATGGCGTTGTGCACGATACCAACCACAGCCGTTATACAATGTACAGCACTGCACTTGGTAAGTACGGAAAAAGCAGCAGCGTCACAAGAGTGGCGGTGCCTTCTCAAATAGTGATTGGCGGGGTTCCCAGGTGTTGAACCCCCACCGATCAGATACTGATGACCTATCCTGAGGATAGGTCATCAGTATCAAAATCCCAGAAAATCCCTTTAAGTGATGGCCCATTCTCAGGATAGGCCATCAGTAGCTAATAAATGGGGGTCCGACACCCTATCCTCCTGCTGATCAGCTGTTAGCTCTGCAATAGCTCCGTCGCCAGAAGCAGACAGCTCTGCCAACTTTGTAGTGGACTGAACTCATCACTACAACGATGCTCCTATTGACTTCAATGGGAGCAGCAGTGCTATGATGAGTTAAGTCCACTACATAGTAGACTAAGCTGTCTGCTTCCATAGCTATCTTGAGGCTTATTAAAGTGATGGCCTTTAAAGGGGTGTTCCGGTTGGTACAAGATGTGGAGTGGCCTGTCGCTCCATTCATTTCTATGGGAGTAATGGATATAACAGAGTACAGCGCTTGACTATCTCCGGAACTCCCATAGAAATTGATGGAGCGTTCACATGCATGTGTGACGTCTGTTCTGGTCATTTCAGGGGAGCCACAGGCGGTACAGGGCCCCTTTTCTCATGATTGGTGGGCCCCACAGATCTTAAACTTATCCCCTATCCTGTGCATAGGGGATAACTTGTACCAACCAGAAAACCCCTTTAAACTAAATAAAAAACTTAAAATGCTTAAAGTTGTTGTCCTAGGACAGGAGATGTCTGATTGGAGGAGGTTCGACCGCTGGGACCCCGTCGATCACAAGAATGAGGAAAGAGTGTTCCCTGTTTAAATAGAGAGGCAGTCATGCTGCTGCTCCATTCGTCTCTATGAAACTGATGGAGAAAGCCGAGCACTTGTACTCCGCTACCTTCGGCAGTCTGACAATAGTGGAAAGTCTTTATAAAGAGGGGTCCTGGGTGTTGTACCCCACCAATCAGATACTGATGACTTATCTAGAGGATAGTCCCGTAAACCCCGTTTAAATGAGTTATGTTATGGCAACATAATACCAAGAAAATAAACCTTATAAGGCTAGTTTCACACTAGTGTTCAGAAGATCCGGCAGGCTGGTCCGACAGGGACTCTCTCTGGATCCAGCATTGCCAAAAGCTTCATGGATGCTGTGTGGATTCATTAACTATAATGGGGACCAGCAGAGATCCGGCTGCACCCCGGCAAATATGTTGAGAATCGGCCAAATACCACTGCGCCGGTTGCAGTCGGATTACAGTTAATGGGGCCGGACGGCATCCATGTAGCTTCCGGCAATGCTGGATCCAGAGAAACCTGGCAGGCTGATCTCTCGAACACTACTGTGAAACTAGCCTTATACTTACAGGTTTATTCCATAAAACAGACTTTTTTAAATAAAACATTACACTTCTATTATGTCCATGTCAGGTGCTTCTGGTTCCATTGTGGAAAAAATCATACTGCCAACTAGTTCATCCTTCTCTGCTTTCCTCTTCCCAGTCTTCCAGTCCTTCAAAATCGAAAATATATAAATAAGAATACCCCACCAAAAAGTATTATTTTGCAATAAATAGTGCATTTCAAATGAACACATATCTTACATGTAAACACTGTAAGAAAAACAATATTTAAAATGTTTCATTTTATTTAACCCCTACACTCCATGACACAATGTTGTTCCTTTGCCTTGTACTCTGATATTTTCTCTGCTTGATTTTATATACAAGAGTAAATTACTGTATTTTCCGGCATATAGGACGACTGGGCATATAAGACGACCTCTACTTTTCCTGTTAAAATATGGGGTTGGGGCTACACTCACCGTATAAGACTACCCCTCTTCCAACGCACACCAAATAAAAAAAACAGACAATCCGAGCATGAGAAAACCACTGAGAGCAGAGAGCGACTGGCCGGGATGCAGCGCACAGTGGCTCAGCTAGAGGGCGCCTGTCCCCGAAGCTGGAGAAGGACAGCTTCTCCAGTCCGGCTTGGAAGTAAAGAGGACCTTTCACTGGTCCAACAATTGTTAGATAATGATGTATACCGTATGTGTAGAGCGGCGCCCAGGGATAATAGTAAGTGCAGGGAGATCCCTGGGCGCCGCTCTACACATACATATCATTATCTAAAAATCGTTGGACCAGTGAAAGGTCCTCTTAAGTTCCAGCACGCAGTATACCGGCGTATAAGACGACCCCCGACTTTTAAGAAGATTTTTATGTGTTCAAAAGTAGTCTTATCTGCCAGAAAATACAGTAATTTTCACATTGCAAAAGAGCCGCAACACTACTGCACCAGAAAAAACACTGTGGGGGAGATTTATGAAAACTGGTTTAAAGGAAAACCGGCTCAGTTGGCAATGGCAGCTAATCAGAATTCACATTTAATCTTCTCGAGGAGCTCTGGAAAATGAAAGGTGAAATGTGTTTGGTTGCTATAGGAAAATAAGCCAGCTTCCGTTACCTGTGCAGTGTCCCGCAATTGCCTTGTTTTAACGCAAATAAAACCTAAGGAATTAGCAAGAAGTGGGCGAGTGCCGCCTGTTTCGTTCCGTTCTCTTGCCACAAGTTCAAATAAGCCAGCTTTCCTTAACACCAGGTTTGATAAATCTCCCCCTGTAAGTTTTGCTGTGGGCACTCCATTCTTCCATTACATTGCTGACCAATGAATGGCTTCATAGGGGAGTTACCGCTTGACTTGGAGCACTAACGACTTTTTTTTTTCACTTTTGCACCTTGCCTGGTCCTCTGACTATGGGTTCTTGGAGAACAGCTTTAAAAACACTCAACGTGTGGATAACATTTTTTAAGATGCATATAACAAGAATTTGATAAAGCTTTTACTAAAAACAAAATTTTTACCAAGAATACAAAACATGAATTTGTGAACATGGCTGCTTTCTTTTTTATTAATTCCGAGCTAAAGAATTTTAACGCTCATATTAGAATCAGTGAGCAATAAAATATCCCATTCAGTTCATCCATTACATTTATCTGTTTATACAGCTGAACAGATTATAACCCGAAATCTACACACTCACCTGTTGGGAACAACGCGTCATACCAAGCAAAGCCAAAGGAAAAAAAGAAACCCAAACATATAAACAATGTATTAACATATTACTGCAGTGTTAACACACCTTCTCATCTCGGAAAGCGAGGAACTGCTGGAAAACATCACTTTCCGATACAACAGGATGTCGGCACATTCGAGACATCCAAGCCTGTAACCTCTCCATGCGCATCTTAATAAATTCTTCTTCAAAACGACCTAATACACATAAAATAAATAAAATAAGCATACTTTGTACATGGGTTTATGTTCATTCATACTTTTGTAAAATCTTATGAACAAATAAAATCAGAAAACAGAAATCGCTCACCATATTGTAAATCTATAAAAATATATCTGTCCATATCATTAAAATTCCACACTTTAATCCAAGCTCAGTTTCATAAAATCAAATCCTCAGTCAATGCAAAGTTTGAAAGCAGCGGAGGACCACTCTGATCCTGGCAGAAATGTCACCACGAAAACCAGCCCATTTTAGGCAGTTTTCTCCCGATCTGCTGCAGACAATCCGAGAACTTGCACATGTGAACGTAACCCAACATCAAAGTAAAATGTTCTGCAAGCAAACATTTGTTTAACTCCAAGGTGCAGCCGTTATATGAACTGGAGGAGTGCTACAGTGTTTCTGGCTTTTCAACCCCTTAAGGATCCGCGCCATACATGTATGCCGCAACTGGACGTGACATAAGGACCAGCGTCATACGGCACAAGGTCAGCCGGGTGCTGGGGCAGGATCGCGGGGGAATCCAGCACCATGGCTGCTCTTACCGTCCATGCTGGGTAAAGGCAGCATGGTGTCTTTCCGCCCCCCTGCTGCTCCAAGCACTGCGATAGGCCGGTCAATGAAGACCGGCACATTGCAGCACGGGGGGGAGTTATGGGAAGGTAATCGGTGCTTGGAGTTCCTTGCTAGTGCTGCGATTGGCTGGAACAACGCTCCAGCCAATGGCCGCGCTATAGCAGCACAGGAAATGGCTGAACCTGTCTGTAGGCAGACATTTTAGCTGGTGACTGAAGGGAAAGATTCCCGGATAGAACCCCCAGAATGCCCCCCCATCCTAGGAGTTAGTGGGAAGATCGTGTGGGACTTACTGCACCCACTGCTGGATAAGGGTTACCACCTCTATGTGGATAACTATTATACCAGCATAGCCCTATTCATGCCAGAGGTACTGTGGTTTGCGGCACAGTGCGCAAAAATAACAGAGGCCTCTCATGGAGGAGAGCCCTGCTTTCACCCATTCTCAGTGGGTAGCTGGCCGTACACATTGTACAGATGGCAATGTGCAATGCGTACGTGCTATTTCAATCTGCAGGCCACACAGGAACTTTCCTTCAGTTCCAAGAGGTGGTTATCAAGGCCCTAATTTTTCAAAGCCAGGCCGGGGAGGGTCCCAGTACTTCTGGAAGTCACGGTGCCCGTGTCGTACCAGGGCAACATTTTTCAGGTCAAGTCCCCCAGACGGCAAGGAAGGAAAGGACCCAAAAAAGATGCAGGGTGCGTTCCAAAAGGGGGACACCCATTTACCACTGCGAAACGTGCCCTGAAAAACCTGGTCTGTGCGTGCAGGAGTGTTTTAAAATCTACCACCCTTTTTCCTTTAATTCTTGTGGAACACCTAAATAGTTAACAAAGTTTGTAAAATCAGTTTTGAATAGCTTGAGGGGTGTAGTTTCTAAAATTGGGTGATTTATGGGTGGTTTCTAATATGTAAGCCCTACAAAGTGACTTCATAACTAAACTGGTCCTTAAAAAATTGGGTTTTGGAAATTTTCTTTACAATTTCAAAATGATGCAAACATGAAGTAGACATATGGGAAATGTAAAGTAATAACTATTTTTGGAGATATTACTATCTATTTTAAAAGTAGAGAAATTGAAATTTGCTAATTTTTCCATTGGGACCTGCACCTACAATGAGAACGGAGCGGGGAAATTAACAGAGGGCGCACTACGCATGCGCCCTCCATTCATTTCTATGGGGCCGCCGAAAATAGCCGACCGCTGGCTAAGCTATTTCCGTCTGCCCTATAGAAATGAATGGGAGCAGGGGCTGCGCGTGCGCGGTGCGCTCCCATTTACTTCTGTGGGAGCAGCACTTGGTGGTGGACGGACCCCGGGAAACCTGGGGTCTGCCAGCCACAGCTCTCCCTGCTCTGTTCTTGTTGTAGGTGCGGGTCCCAGAGGTGGGACCCGCACCTATCAGACAATGGGGGCATATCCTAGCGATATGCCCGCATTGTCTGTGATGGGAATACCCCTTTAAGGTGAAAAATGGCAGGGTCCTGAAGGGGTTAAAGGATTCTACATTAGCTCTTTATTAAATACCACTGGCTTTTAGTATTTGCCATAGCTGTACTTGCTCTCTTGCTACAGCAAAATATCTTGTGACTTAAGTTCTTTTCCGGTCTGGTCTTTCTGAGTCATCTGGCTTGGACACGAAATGAAAAACATTCTCCGGAGCCAGACATAATGTAGAAAACACATGCTCTGCTATTAAATTATGTTAGTTTTATGCAACCTGTGGTTCACTCTATTACTCATAACATTCCCAGCATGACCTGTCAACTGGTGATTTCTAGGAGCAGTGGTTCCAAACGAGGTAACAGTTTATACTATGGCCTAAGACCCCAATGTCACTTATAACAGCAGTTTAAAGGGAGTGTATCGAAAATGGGGACCTCCCTATCCGACTGTTTACATAGATACCTTTCTGTGGTTCACCTGATTAAAGAGCATCTGTCAGCGGATTTGTACCTATGAAACTAACCGACCTGTTACATGTGTGTTTGGCAGCTGAAGACATGCAAAACGCAGTTTTGTTTTTTTTTGATCAGAGGCCCTGTTCTGATACTTTTTCCTAATATGTAAATTAAACCTTTGGTTTATTGAGGGCGTCACCATTGCTCTTGTTGCACCGAAGCTCTGCTCCTTTCTGTGGCCAGCCTCTATTTAGCTGCTTTGCCACTGACTTGCCCTGTCAAAGCGGTGAGGGACAGGCTGGCCACAGACAGGAGCGGAGCTTGTGTGCAAAGAGAGAAACAGTGTTGCACCAAACACCTAATCAGTGTTGCACCAAAAAATCTGCATATTAGAAAAAAGAATCAACTCAGAGCCTCAGATCAGCAAAAGAAAAACAGCGCTTTAAATCAGGTGAACCACAGGTATGTGTCTCTGGTGACAGATTTCCTTTTAATGATGACAGTTAAAAGGGGTTATGCCATGATAAATGCTATAAATGAAAATCAACCATGATATAGTAAATGACAATCTATTTCTAACAAGGCGAGAACTAGCCCTGTGACTCACATGGATCCTGAACCGGCCCCATTAATTGCTCCAACTGCTCTGCTAGATTATTTCAAGCTGGCAGTTTAGGGGGATATGTCCTTTCTGCTGCAGCGCTCTCCCCATAATTGTCACAGCTTCCAACTGAAGATAAGGCGATGGCAGTTGGAAGATGGAACTGAGCATGTGCAACAACTTCAGGGAAGTAGGCAGAGAAATAAGGGAAAAAAACAATCAGCAGGTGGCGCTATACAGATACATTATTTTGAATAAATACGGGCTAAACTAAATTTTTAATTACATGTGCTGGCTTGAAGAATGTAGAGCATTTGTTGTGGAAAAACCCCTTTAATAAATACACTAACTGAACTAATCAGCGGGTGTAGAAGCTCAATAGACCCCTGAACTTCTCAGTATTCCTATTGGTATTCCCCACTGTTCTCAAGACCTTTATTTGTTGTTATGAACCTCTACAGGATGAAAATCAAAAATCAGTCCTCCCATTTTTTTTCTTCAGAAGTAATAATCGGAGGTTTCCATTCAATTACTGCAAACAGAGCAAGAAACTGACTCGCAAAGTATGGAAAGTGGCCTAAATGTTTATCAAACAAAAAATAGTGTTAAATTAAAGGCCCCTGCCTGTTTCCACTAAGATAATCATTCCAAGGGACAAAAGAAAAAAGCATACATCCAAAAATGATGAGTTATCAACTACAGTGTGAAACATCCAGGAAAGGGATTTCCTTGTGTTAAGATTTCACTTCAGTAACATCCTTGTATTGTGATAATGCCTGCAACGTATGTAAACCAGTGCAAAACCATTAAACCATTGTTAAAAAAAAGTTTCTGTGACAGAAATAAACGCCAAAAGTAACAACTTAGATCTGTAAACCTAAAGACGATCATTGGAAGCAATGCAAGAGCACTGGAAAGTCTGAGAATGTCCGAGAAATGACAAGCAGTTACTCTAGAAGAGGACATTGCTGACAGGTCCTACTCCTGATCCAACCGGGTGCTAAAGCTAGAGAAGTTTCCACAGAGATTCTTCCTATACACATACAATACAGCTCTAGCCTAAAGTGGAGATTGCCTTCATAGACATTTCAAGGACGGGCATCACACGAAAGTAGGGTGACAATTGAAAAGCAAAGTGGACAAGTAGCCCAAACTTGAATAATGTTGGCAACCAGAAGGCCAGGTCATAAAGAGGAAAATTCTTTTTATGAACCTGAAATATACCAAAACTAAATCATTGTTGCAAATCTCATTAATACTTAAAAGGGTTGTCCGAGCTTTTACTATTAATGTATCAGTATCAGATCGGCGGGGGTCTGACATATCGCTAGGATATGCCCCCATTGTCTGATAGGTGCGGGTCCCACCTCTGGGACTCGCACCTACAATGAGAACGGAGCGGGGAAATGAACGGAGGGAGCACTGCGCATGCATTCATTTCTATGGGGACGCCGAAAATAGACAAGCGCTGGCTCGGCAATTTCCGTCTGCCCCATAGAAATGAATGGGAGTAGGGGCAGCGCGTTCGCGGTGCGCTCCCGTTCACTTTTATGGGAGCAACTCTTGGTGGTGGATGGACCACGGGATCCTCCAGCCACAGCTCTCACTGCTCCGTTCTCCTTGTAGTTGCGGGTCCCAGAGGTGGGATCCGCACCCATCAGACAATGGGGGCATATCCTAGCGATATGCCCCCATTGTCTGTGATGGGAATACCTCTTTACAAAGCCAATGTTCCTAGGAACGCTCGCTCCCAATGCCGTGTAAATCATTGATTTCTGGGCAGCAGTTCTTGCTTTCTAAGCAGCAATTTGCTACCCAGAAGCAATGCTTCTCGATGGGCATGAGTGATTGCAGTAACGATCACTAGTCCCCATATAGCGGAGATGACTGCTGCATGTAAATGCAGCACGTATGTGCTATGACAAGCAAGCAATTAGCGGGGATGAGCGGTTCACTCCCTATAATTGCCTGCTGCCTCGGTCCACGTAAAAGGGTCTTTAATGAGAAGTCTGGAAAGTCTTCTGCACACAAAAACTGAAGGACAGCTTTTCTACTTTATCTCCTTTTCCCTTACACAATTATTATATGAAATGTTTTCAAAATCAAATTTGCACATGTCTCTTAAATTATAGTATGAGCATAACTAATCAACCCTACTCTCCAATATTAAAAAGCATCATCTTGGGAGAATCAACCTTCTTAAGATAATAATCTTGACAAAAATGTTTTACTTAGTCCGTCCCTCTGGAATAAGAATAAACCCAGAATAGCTCCTTATACCTTGGATCTCCCCTGAAATTAGGAGGGGCACAGCTTCCAGCAAGGACCTGGTTGATTGGTTGATACATGTAAGCCCAAACTGTACGTGCTTGTGGATGAAGCAACTGTGAGTATACCACTAACCCCTTTGCTATGGATGAAAATGAAGTGAGCTAAACCCTTTCTTGGTAACATTCTCACTCAAGCCTCTATTAAAACATGGCATTTCATGTATTTGGGATTCATTTTAGTTTTTCTCCCTGTCCAATTATGACAATCAGGGATTTGAGCTATTGTTGGCTCTCCCTCTACTACCATTACACTCCTCGACACTTCCTGTTGTAAGTCTGTGCCAGTGCAGGGAGATCAAGACCGGTGTGTGATAAATCTGTTAAAGGGGTTGTCCCAAGAAAAATATTCTACAGTTTTAAAACCAGCACCTGGATCTGAATACTTTTGTAATAGCAAGTAATTAAAAAATTTGTATAGCTACTGAGTTATTCAGTAAAACGCATCTTTAAGCCCCTTTCACACGAGCGAGTTTTCCGCGCGGGTGCAATGTGTGACGTGAACGCACTGAATCCTGACCCATTCATTTTAATGGGTCTGTGTACATGAGCGTTCTCTTTCTTCACGCATCAGTTCTGCGTTGCGTAAAAATCGCAGCATGTTCTATATTCTGCATTTTTCACGCAGCCCTGACCCCACAGATGTGAATGGGGCTTCAGTGAAAAACGCAATGCATCCGGAAGCAGGTTTTTCACTGATGGTTGCTAAGAGATGTTGTTTCTAAACCTTCAGTTTTTTATCACACGTGTGAAAACAACACATCAAAACGCATTGCACCCGCGCGGAAAAAAACTGAACAACTGAACGCAATCTCAGACAAAACTGAGTGAATTTGCTTGCAAAATGGTGCGAGTTTCCCTGAACGCATCCGGACCTAACCCGTCACGCTCGTGTGAAAGAGGCTTATATATGACCTGCTCACTGAGATGGCCGCACATGCTCAGTTTCATCCTTCATCCTTCCTGAGCTGTGATAGGGAGAGCATGAACACGCCCCCTTAGCTGCAGCAGAAAAGACACTCCCCTTGATTATTTCTTTGACCGGCTCACTGAGATGGCCGCACATGCTCAGTTTCATCTTTCCACTGCATCCAAAGCTGTGATAGGGAGAGCATGGACACGCTACCTTAGCGGCAGCAGAAATAACACTCCCCTTGAGCTGCCAGCTTGATCTAGCAGAGCAATGAATGGGGAGATCTCTGGATCCATGTGAGGTACAGGGCTGGGTCTAGGTTTATTAGAAAGGTATTGTCATGGACTGTATGAGGTCTGGTTTTAGTTTTTTACATTATTCATGAGATAACCCTTTTAAGTAAATCACAGGATTGACAAATATGTTTATATATGGTGTTCAATGTAACGCCCAGCTGTTCGTGTATCTGAAATGAAGACTAGAACGGTACGGCTACCGTACATTATGCCACGAAACACCATAATCCAGGAAGTAGCGCTGGTGTCACGTTTCCTTCGTGGCATAGCACAATTTAAACTGAGGTACCACTAAAATATAACCTTTAATGATTCTATTATTATATGCTCAAATAATATCACAATTATCAACAGTGAGCCAGTGCCGGCTCAGTGTCATAGGCACAATGTATTGTGCCACAACAATTCTGTGCAGACAAAATACAAATAAGTGCATGAATGGATAGGAAAGGATGCGGAGAGACAGGTCACTGGGTCTCTGACCCTATCACTCCCTATCGATCCACTAGGGCGCCTAGATGTGCCCTGTTAAATCCCTTCTTGACAGGACAGTGATCGCCCAGTTTAATCAAGAAAAAGAGAAAAGGGAAATGAACAGGCTAAGGTGCTCAAATATACATGTTAAAATGGGGTACGTGACGTGTGTTCCCCATCAAAATCTGTCCCAACGCGTTTCCTCGGCTATCGCCGGTTCATCAGGGGACCATACAATGAATCCTTCAAAAGAGGTTGCTAGGTGCATCAATATTGAGCTAAATGCATAAATATTAAGTACATCAATGATAACCTGAGTACATAAATGCAAAATGTACCAATGCTGAATACACAGAGGCAAGCAATGTTGCCCATGTAAGATGAAGTATATAAACACACTGGGTACATATAAAGCTCACAAACAATGGTGTTATTGCAACCAAAAATGCCCGATGTATCTTAAAGTCACAGAGTTAGATATAATATTGCCCAGCTACTTATCTTCTCCAGGTAGTTAAACGGGAGGTCAGCGGCATGTAAGGCGTCTGGTCGGGCGTATGAGAGGCATGGCTTCACCGCGTATGGCAGCAGCAATTGCAAGCTCGGCATGTACGATTTAAATAGAGCGCCGAGTTAGCCAAGCGTCCGCCCAGACTATCCCACGTGAAACATCACGTGAGTAATGACGTGGGGGGCACGTGACTGTAGAGGTGCCGCCCCTACAGGTCCTCTGCTACGATACAATTATGGATAGCAGGCAAGGACCTGGGATAAAAGGTCCGCCCCATGTATGTCGGAGCAGAGTCACCTGATCAAGCAGTCATCGGGAGGTTGCTGAGCAAAACACCGCTCAACCGATGGCGCTTGTTATGATGAATATATCCCGGTATATGCACCTAAAAATATAAGTACATGTCTGGGGTACAGGGGTTCAAAACTATAGGCAGGAGAACTAGGTCACACTGATAAACATATATAGACTTGGAGAGGTAAGAGGGAGCAGTCATGAGACAATAAATACATCAATAATAGCCAAAAATACCAGAAAAGTACTTCACAGTAGTCCTATAGAATAGGACCATGGTTCTCATCAATTAGATGAAACAACCAAACCATAGTTGTTCATTCAATCCTACCGGGTGAGAAGTTCTTAATTCATAGATCCACCAGCTTTCACGCTGTAATAGCTTCCTGTTCCAATCGCCACCTCTTTTAGGCGGTCTTACCAGGGCATCTTTGGTTGCACTAACACCATTGTTTGTGAGCTTTATATGTACCCAGTGTGTTTATATAGTTCATCTTACATGGGCAACATTGCTTGGCTCTGTGTATTCAGCATTGGTACATTTTGCATTTATGTACTCAGGTTATCATTGATGTACTTAATATTTATGCATTTAGCTCAATATTGATGCACCTAGCAACCTCTTTTGAAGGATTCATTGTATGGTCCCCTGATGAACCGGCGATAGCCGAGGAAACGCGTTGGGACAGATTTTGATGTGGAACACAGGTCACGTACCCCATTTTAACATGTATATTTGAGCACCTTAGCCTGTTCATTTCCCTTTTCTCTTTTTCTTGATTAAACTGGGCGATCACTGTCCTGTCAAGAAGGGATTTAACAGGGCACATCTAGGCGCCTTTGTGGATTGATAGGGAGTAATAGGGTCAGAGACCCAGTGACCTGTCTCTCCGCATCCTTTCCTATCCATTCATGCACTTATTTGTATTTTGTTTGCACAGAATTGTTGTGGCACAATACATTGTGCCTATGACACTGAGCCGGCACTGGCTCACTGTTGATAATTGTGATATTATTTGAGCATATATTAATAGAATCATTAAAGGTTATATTTTAGTGGTACCTCAGTTTAAATTGTGTTTAGTATTGGTTACCACCCTTGGCTCTGCTCTTGATTTCAGGCCTATGTCTACACTCCTTCGTGGCATAGCCCACATGGTCATGAGACCAATCTCTCATCCAAGACAAAAGTGTGGCTCATCGGTGAACAGAATAGAACTATAGTCCAGCCCCCATTGATGTCTTGCTGTACACCATGATAGCCCTTGAGGGCAATGGTGTGAAATGAATGGAACACCTGTATCTGGCTTGTAGCCCACTGTCAGTTTGTGTAGACACTGTGTGATGCCCTAGGCTTGGGATGTGACATCCACGTTTACTTGCAGTGCAGAAAGGATCACTATGCGCCATTCTTCTAATCAGATGATCTGTCCGTACAGAGATTCGCCCCTGTGCATCTCTTGCGGTCATTCCAGTTCGTCGTTGTTCTCCTAACCGTCTGGGTATGCCACGTGAACAGTGCTGACATCTTGTCCTGGGCGCTTAGTGATCTGTTGGAGTGATAAGCTAAGGTCTCTCATTCCAAACATTCTCTCCCTCTCAGTTTGTGGCGATACGTGGCATGTTAACAGACAGGAAGCATTGCATAATCATCCCACACAATTTATCTAATTTTAGAGGTTTTAAGTGGCTAAAAAACTTTGCTTTCAATCTGGCTTTTATGACCCACATGCCACAGATTGGAACTAGGTGCTTGAAAATGTTATCATCTGCAGATGTGACACCTGCTATTTCTCCGGTTTCCATAACCTAATGGCTTGTCCTAATTGGTGTACAATTCCAATGTTGAGGAATGTACATTCAAAAGGCAAGAACTGTCCTGTAAATCCACAACATACAGAGTTCACTTTCCTACATCTTCTTTCCTATAAACATCTGAAACACAGCTACTTAAAGGCCCCTAAGCAGCGCTCTGCTTATCATTCTGAGACGTGGCTAGAAAATATTCATGTCAAAAAAAAAAAAAAAGAAGCTTGCTATAATCTTAATGACTTTTCTCTGCTGGTTCTTTCCTTCCAGCATTTTATCTGGCAAGACAAATCAAATATTTCCTCATCACGTGAGGAGGTAAAGAGAGTTTGAAGGAATACTCTGGGGTCATCAAGGCGTGTCAGATTACAGGAATCTTCATTTAAATTACCATGAAGATAGTAAAAGATGGCAATAGAGTTGTTTCGGTACCAAAGTTTTGATTCGGTATCGATACCATAAAAAAGTATTGCGATACTCGATACCATTCGATACCACGCGGAAAAAAAAAACGCCAAAAAAATCTGCGTGCATTCCACATTTTATGGAACCGCCGGCTCATAATACAACAGTCCTATCCTACTTTTTTACGGCGACTAAAAGAAAATGGCGAATTGTGCATTTTTTTTTTTTTACGGCATTCACCGCATAAAAGTGGATTTTTTAATAGTTTGGACTTTTGAGACGCGGCGATATGTAATATTTTATTTATTGTTTATATTTTATATGTAAAATTGGGAAACTTTTTTTTTTCTTTTACAGTTTATTTATTAACCATTTCCCCCTTAGGGGCTAGAACCTGGGATCATTTTCATCCTATTCACCCTAATAGAGCTCTATCAGGGTGAATAGGATCTCACCCTCTCCCTGCTGCCCTGTGCTTTGTGCACACAGCAGCAGGGAGCAGACTATGGCAGCCAGGACTTCAGAAGCGGACAGACACTGCTGGGGCTCCGATCACTGCCACTGCCACCAATGAGGAGGAGGTGAGGGGACCCTGTGGCCACTGCCACCAATGCTTTTATTACTTGGGGGAGGGAGGGAGGAAGGGGGGGACAGGGGAGCCACACTGGCCACCAATGTTTTAATACAGGGCGGCACCTGAGGGGTTAATTGCCGCGGATCACAGCGCTCTGTCACAGGCAGGTGCCGGCAGCCTGTGTCTTCTGCCTGCATTTATATATGAAACGGTACTCGGCATTGCTGGCCAGTGCTCCCGTCCCCCAGCTCCGCCCCTCCTCCCGCCCCCGCTCCGCCCCCCTCTCCCTCTATTGGTTGCAGCGGCAGCACAGGGGGAGGGAGACACTGCCTCCTTCTCCCTGTGCTGCCGAGGAGAACATGGCCGCGCTGAGAGCAGCGCAGCCACGTTCTCCGATACTGGGCTGTGCAGTAGCGCAGCCCAGTATCGATAAAATACTAATCCTGGTATCGAGCTCGATACCAGAGAAAAGTATCAATTGGGTATCGAAAGTTCGATACCCGAAAAACAACCCTAGATGGCAATAGTACTTAAAGGGATTGATATTGATGACCTGTCTTCAGGATAGGTCATTAATATCTGATTGGTGAGGGTCCGATACGCTGCACCCCCACTGATCAGCTGTTCCATGCAGCCTCTAGCAATTTAATCAGCACATTGAATGGAACAGGAGGCACGGCTCTGTTCGAACTATAGTATTTGTGCTGGGTTACTACAGCCAAGATCCCATTCCCTTAGAATGGGAGCTAAACTGCAGGAAACCAATCATGGCAACTACCCAGATAGGTCTCCAATATGTTAGAGATGTTACAACTCACCTTTAGCATACTTACAAATCTGGTTGGATTCTGATCAAATTAAACCATTTGGACCCAAATCCACACAACATATTTGCTGGGAGCAAATTGTATTTTTTAATTTGTGGTCTAATTTTCTTAGGGGTTCCCCTGAATCCTCCTCAATACAGCAAAGTCGCTCATTCAGTTTTTCTGAGCCTCTACTGCAATCCCTCGGATTCACCATTGGCTAATGAAGGTGGCCCAGTTGACTATAATGGAAGAATGTCCCATCTGGAGCTCTGCACCCATCCTAAATACAGTATAAACAGATCTGGAGACCCCGATTTTTATTCTGCTCTACTTCTGTGTTTAGTCACTTGAGTCTGAGATCACTTTGGCTAACCTATGTGCTGATTGTGTATCATCTTTATAGTTACTGCTGTATTTGCAACTGGACTTATTGTCAATGTGACTGGTTTGTTTTTAAAGGTTATTGTAGATGCTTAATGATTTCTACAGAAAAATGGACAGAAAAATGTAAGTGTGGAAAATGCCAGGTAGCAAACCTACTGTATTGATGCAGAGTTAAAACTAAAAGTTGGTTATGACCAAGGACCCCAGGGTCCGAAACGCGTAAATCTTTTACTGCCTGTGGTGTGTTCCTGTACTCATCTTGTCACTTTGAAATAAATGGAAGAAATTTTGCACGAAAATCCATGTAGTGCTGGTCGTGTTGTTTTTCATCTGAAGTCAAAACTAAAAGTGCCTGTTATATGATTTTGACCCAGGAGTCAAAAGTTAGGTATATGTTTCTAGCTTAAGGCCATAGGCTCCTTACCTTGTGCCATACTTCCATAAAGCTAGAACATCTATGGTTTTCTTAGGCTTGGGCTACAAACAGGGTTCTGTGGCAAACATTTTCCAATTTCAACTATCGAGCTACAGCGAACAAATTGGGGCACATTTACTAAAGTGTTGCTGCCTGTTCTCATGGGTAAAAAGCCTGATTACGACGGTCTTATTTTTTAAGTCTCAATTACCAACTGTTTTTGCACCCGTTTTGGAGACATTTGCGCCTGTTGCTCCTATTTAGCATTTTAAGACAAATTCAGAAGTTTTCGAACTTTTGTGCCTAATTTCTGTCCTATTTATGTAGGTGCGCCTTATTTTGTCATAAAAACAGTCTAATTTCTACGCCGCTCCGGGGCTGGCGTACTTTTCTATCTCTGTTTTGAGTGGTCAGTTGCGCCACAATTTGCCTACTTTCATGGAGATGTGCGCCACATTTTCATGCGCATACTAAAAAGACCAGTTTCAGGGAATTTGAATCTGTCTTACGAGGAAATGACCGCTGGGTATCAGACTTAAACCAAAGCAGACCAACCAGATTTATTAAGGGATAACAAATGAGGCACAAACTGTAGACAGACTTTGCCAATACGTCTTTTTTTTTTTTTTACTCAAAAAAAAAAAAGGTGAGCTTAGTAAATGTGCCCCATTAAGTCCTGTGGACTACAGCAGTCACTTAATAGTTAAATCAATCGTGTAGTACCACATAACGTCTAGGTGTAAGATTGTAATGTGGTAGCATTGTGACATATGACAAATTCAAGCCTGCTGGAGTTGTGTTCATAGGTTGCATGCCACTGCGATTCACTTCTGATATGTCCGAGATTATTCTTTCTGCCTTTCTTTCACAAATCCAAATTCGCAAATAGTTGAGTGACAGCAAGTGGCAGGCGAATCACACCCATTTTTCGGTCAGGTGACTAATAAACACAACTTGCTGTCACACAACCATACAGCCCTAGACTTATGAAACATTAGGGAATATTTCCAACATCTTACGTTAGGGTATGTTCTCATGTGGAAGATTTGTTGCAGAAATTTCTGTGACTATCCCATAAAACTAAACCGGGTTTGTATACATGTGTTGCAGATACGACCCCATTCAGATGCATATGACAGATTTGTAGTCTGCTACAAAACCTGCCCAACGTACCCTACTTGTACCTTTATATCAAACTTAGTGGAATCCTTAATATCTTACCTGTGACTTGTTTGTCTGGAAGAGAAGGAATGGGAAGAGCTAGGCCAAATTTCACCAAGAGACGCTCATACAGCCAATCAAAGTGCTTATATCTGTGGTTTACTGCCCGGTTTGTGTTCTAGAAGAGATAAAGGAAGAGCTTTAAATAAAAGAAAGCAGAATTAGGCCCCATGCACACCAACGTATTTTCTTTCTGTGTCCCTTTGCGTTTTTTTGCGGACTGTATAAGAAGCCATTCATTTCAATGGGTCCGCAAAAAATACGGAAGTTACTTTGTGTGCATTCCGTTTCCTTAAGTCCGCATTTCCGTTCCGCAAAAAAAAAAGAACATGTCCTATTATTGTCCGCATTACGGACAAGGATAGGACTGTTCTATTAGGGGCCACCTGTTCCGTTCCGCAAAATAAGGAATGCACACGGACGACGTCATCCGTATTTTTTGCGGATTCATTTTTTGCAGACCACAAAATACATACGGCCGTGTGCATGAGGCCTTACTAAAATCAAAGCCCCGTTGACAGTGAGGAGAGAAGCTTTGAGACTGATGGTTGTGGTTAAAGGCAATGTGTCACGTGGCTAATGAGGCCTTATTTGATGTAAAGTAAATTGAATCACTTGCTTGGACCTAATTGCTGGAGTCAGCTCAGTGCACGAGTTTGGGAATCTTCGTATGCACGAGCTCCTGTTTCTCCCCAACTGTGAGAGGCAGCTGACTTGCTATACAAAGATATAGGGACAGAGCTGTCAATCATCTGCAGGGGTGCGGGAGCAGTCACAGCTGATAAATACCATGACTCTAGATCAGGGATCAGCAACCTTCGGCACTCCAGCTGCTGTGAAACTACAACTCCCAGCATGCAAACATCCCACAGAAGTGAATGCAGCATTCTGGGAGTTGTAGTTTCAGAACATCTGGAGTGCCGGAGGTTGCTGATCCCTGCTCTAGATGGAGCTTCTCATCGGGAAATTTAAGAAAATGAGTGGGTCAAAAAGCATTTCAATCAGAGTTTTTGTAGGACAACACAGAACTAGTGACAGATTTCCTTTAAGCTGGCCACTTTCACACAGGCAATTTGGCCGATATCACAACAGTTTCACACTTTCTCACTGCCCGGGAAAAATACTTTATACACTTTGGTTGGCATTACGATAGCAAAATAATAATCAGGTGAGAATTTCCGTTTGTAACATTATGAGACGCCGCTCACTTACTGTTGGTGTTATCTGATATTCGATGTAACTCTTCAGACCGTACATTTTGGTTCCCTTACGTGGATCAGCTACAACACAATCAAACGTTGCCGTTGGGTAGACCCACATTGGCCCATAATCTCCAATCTGGAAATCGAGAACTCGGTTTAGTCATGTTATGTTTCCACTTCTAAAGAGGCACTCAGATTTAAATGTGCTGGTAAACATAGTCATTACCAAAAAAATAAAGTGCCCCTTTAACTCTTTTACTGCCATAAACATATGGAATATTTCACATTCTTGCTGCACTTAGAATATATGAACAATGGATTGTCGTTATACTGAAGACCAGAATCTCAGCTCTAACAGATACCAGGCTCAATAGTTTAGCTGGAATATTTGGGGTGTAGCACTCATTCGTAGTTGGGGAGCAGCATGTGGGGGTGTGTGTAAGTAAAGGAAGGAGTTGTAAGAGACATTAGGAAGAAGGATCACAGCCTGAGGTGCCTTTTACAGGAATAATCATTAACACATGAGCTTACACAAGATGTGCTGCTGACCACAATGATTTTTAGGCCAAGTTAAAGAACCGATCAGCCAAAAACACCAAAAAACAAACAAGTGTTTGCTCATTTGTTGTCTGATCGCTTTCATGTTTACACGGGCCACTAATGTGGAACCGCTGTTCTCATGAAAGCTTGTTTGGATAATTTGTGGCCCACCGTAATAACAGCACTTCGATCAGGGCTAGCTCTCTGCATTTATATGCAGCATTTATCATTAGTATACATGCGTCTACTATGGGAGGCAAATCCAGCCAAAAATAACATGAAAATGCAAATACCTTTGTGACATTTCTTTTTCCACAAAATGTCATGATAAAATTGAAAATAAAATGAAATTACTTAGTTTGCAAATTAATTTTCCACCATGGGCAATTTGAGACAAAAATGAACATAAAAAAAGCTTTTCGTCATTTTATTTCCATTACTTCATGATCAAATCTAAAATAAAGCTGAATGGGAAAAGAAAAGTCAAGCTTCCCTTTGGCTTTGCCATTTCTTCATGAACTGCATAATAAGTGTCAAAATTAAAATGAAAATGCAGCATGCATTTGTTTTTCCTTTTTCAACTGTCGTACGCTACAGATGTGCCAAATGCAAATGAGAAATGGCTAAATGAAAGGCAAAGTGGCAGTTTAAGATTCATCTTTAAGCCCTGAACGTGCTTTCAGTGCCAAAATGAAACTAAAAAGTGCTACCTACTGCTGGATTACCTTTCATTTCACACTTTGCCTCCCGTACGTTTTCTAATTTGTGGGTGATCAATGTAATGTTTAAACGGGGACATGAATGTTCACTCCTGATCAACAATCTGAGTAAAAGGATCCCTTGATGGTCACCTTGGTGGAGGGTTATTTTAAATTTCTACAAAAGAAGTGCGGAAATAAGTGACTGCACATGGGTTATCCTGGAAAAGACAATGATGACTTATAGTCAGGATAGGTCATCACTATCACAACAGCCGAGTACTGGCACCCCCACCTATCAGTTGTTTCCAGGAGGCGCTGCACTCACTGAAGCTCTGGCAGCTTTCCAAGGACAGCGCCATACATCGTATAGTGGCAGTGCATGGTATTGCAGATCAGCCCCATTGGCCATGTGACCGATGCATAGTGATGTCACTGGCCTAGGAAAAGGCTGCGGCGCTCAAGGCCTCTTCTAACAGCTGATTGGCAGGGGTCCCAGGTGTCACGCCCCCGCAGATCTGATACTGGATAAGTCATACATAACTTTACCTGGATAACCCCCATAAGGCCCAAACACACTTTGTATAAGGAGTTTCTAATTCTCCTTTCACAGATGAAGTGTTGTGAGAAGAGGATTGGGTAAAATTTATTTTTTCA
Source organism: Bufotes viridis (assembly GCA_033119425.1). Lineage (NCBI taxonomy): Eukaryota > Metazoa > Chordata > Amphibia > Anura > Bufonidae > Bufotes > Bufotes viridis. Next base: position 326,865,255 of record CM065592.1, on the reverse strand, counting down.
CTCAATCCTATTTTTCTCCCAGGAGATAAGGTGTCTGGCAGCAGCTCTCCCCTCTCTTCCATGGACAACACATACACTTTTGGCCAAACCAAACGTGTATGTGTATAGGGAAGTCAGGAGAGGTTGATGCTGACCCTGTAAATTACCGGCTTCATTGTTTTTTAGCAGGTTCTGCATGGTTCAGACTTTTAGAAAAGTATATAAATTATACTTTGATGAAAAATTACAAGGTGCCCATAATTATTATGTGCCAAATGGCATTTTCAGAATTTTCACGTCTACTAGGATGCCTGGTGTAGAGGAAATCCTATACTCTATGTCTATGCTTCCAGCGAGCCAAACCTTCAGTAGCACAACAACTCAAAACTTACAATAATGGATATTTTTTCTTTGGGTTTTGCTGTCTGTTTGGATAACAGATACTGTTCAATTCCAGACTTTCCAAAACCAGGAAATCTAACAGAAGCAAACAAAACCAAAGTGTAAGTATTTTTATTTTTCAGAAACAGAGGAAACAAACACGGGAAGTAGGTTATGGTTATGTTTAAAAGAAATCATGAAAAATTCAGAAACATACAGATATATTGGATTGTGACTCTGCAGTTCGGAAGCAAAAGTGATTATGAAAACATCAATAAATTAACTGAATCTTTTCCTATAAAACCACAGTATATATGAATCTTCTCAGGTTGGCTTGCTCTTTCATGCTGCCCACACATAGAGCAGATGGTTCAACATATCAAGATACCCAAGAAAGAATTCAAAATCAAAAGGTTTAATTGCATATAATAACTTTAAACCATTAAGGACTGGCGCCGTACAAATTCGGCGCAGATGTCCGTGACTTAAAGACCAGTGCCGTACATGTACGGCCCGGTGATTGGGCGGGTGCAGGAGATGCGGCAGAGGTCCGGCAGTCACTGATAGCTGGACTCCTGCTGTGTGCAATGTCCGTGCGGGATTGGAGCTTGCATCGGGACCCCGCCTGCTGTGACAGGGACCCCATGGCAGGGAAGGCAGCACGATGCCTTCCTTAGGCATTGTGGCGGCCTTCCGGGAGAGCCTGTGAGATCCAGCCCCTGGATCTCACAGGAAGCAGGCTGTAAGTGTATTACAATCTGTAATACACTTACAGCCAATGCATCACAATACAGAATTATTGTAATGCATTGTAAAGGGGATCAGACCCCCAAAAGCTGAAGTCCCAGAGTGGGACAAAAATATGGTGTAACAAAAAGTCAAAAAAAGTTTTACAAAAAAAATTAAAAGTTTCAAGTAAAAAAAAAAAATAATAATGCGTCCTTTCCCCCAAAAAAAAAAAAAGGTAACAAATAGGGAAAAAAAGAAAGAAAAGTAGACCTATTAGGTATCGCCGCATCTGTATCAACTGGCTCTATATAAATATCACATGATCTAACTCCTCAGGTGAACACCGTCAAAAAAATAAAAACTGTGCTAAAAAAACATTTTTTGGTCTCCTTACATCACTAAATCTGTTTTTTTTCTGAATAAAAATTACATTTTTTGACTTAATTTTACCACTGTAATGAAGTACAATATGTGACGAGAAAACATTCTCAGAATGGCCTGGATAAGTAAAAGCGTTTTAAAGTTATCACCACATAAAGTGACACTGGTCAGATTTGCAAAAAATGGCCTGGTCTTTAAGGTGAAATATGGCAGGGTTCTGAAGGGGTTAAATGAATTCACTTTCTAATCAATATATGAACATAAAGTGTGGGTAAGGCTACTTTCACCCTAGGGTTAATATTTTCCGGTATTGAGATCCGTCACAGGGTCTCGATACCGGAAAAAAACGCTTCCGTTTTGTCCCCCCCCTTAATCCAGAACAGGGAGAAACACAGGCACATAAACGATGGCAAGACTATCACTGGACCAATGCAAACATCTAGGACCACATGGGATCCATTAGGCACTCAGGCACATGCCGATCTGGTGGTAGAATACGAAATGAATGCGCTGTTGTGCACTCGGCCATATTCAGCTCACAATAAACTCAGGGTATAAAAGAGAGCCACGGTGAAATATTCCATACAGTGACTAACCATGGGATCACACGCCTAATGCTTCCGGTTTGCATCAGCTCTGACTGACTGATACAGAGGACGACAAAATCATTACTGAGTGTTGTACAAATAATGAATGTTTTACTTGTTAAGAGGTATCTTCATGGAGCTTTGCTTCCCTGCTCCCCTTTGAGCTGCTCCAGCATCTGAGCTTTCTGAATCTTTGTAGCCAAGGTATCCAGGGGGCGAAGATTTGGGGTCATCCCACTCATCATCCCACTCATCATCATCCACAGCTCCTAATAAATAAAAAATATTTAAATATAGAAGATCTCAAAAGCATATGGAACAGACAACAAACAAGGCATAACTATAATGCAAAGTAATACTAGTAGGTTGTGACTTTAATGTTATTCCAGTTTAAACAAATAAATGCTATTTTTGGTATAAAGAAAAGTTATTCAATTTTCCACTACGCTTTCATTATTAAATCACATGGCTACGGGTAGATTAGATCCCCGGGAGTAAATAATGAAAGTGAAGGGACCAGTGATATGAACATAGTATAACCTATAGTAAAACGTATAAAGTATGTTGATATTCTGACACTCACATTTATAGTAATGCATATTCATTAAAGGAGTTTTCTGAGAATTAAATATTAAATATCTATCCTCTTTCACCTTTAAAATGCAGTCTTATCTGTAATCAGCATGTTATAGAGCAGGAGGAGCGGAGCACACCGATACATAGCTTTGTGGGAGAATATTCGGTATAACCTGTAATTTGCTGTCAATCACTGATAGGACCGTCTACTAATCTTTAAACCTCAGAATGAGCAGGAAAATAAATGAATAAAATACAGGTTATACAGAATCTTTTCCCATAAAGCTATATATCAATCAGCTCAGCTCCTCCTGCTCTATAACATGCTGCCTGCAGCTAAAACACTAAGCTTAATGTGTTAGGTTCCCTTTAAATATACAAATTACAAGTTATCCTGCATCTTTTCCCATAAAACTATATCAATCTCCTCAGCTCCTCCTGCTCTATAACATGTCACCTGCATTACGCCTATTCATTTCCACAGGACTGAACGACACACTGTTTAGTAGTAATAAATAGAATTAACATAAGCTAATTAACATAACTAACCACACCCACTTTCCCAGCCACTTTTCAAAACTGTAGGGAGTGGTGTTAAATTCCAAAAAGTTGCACATTCTGAGAAAATAAGTCATAAAAGGCCTAATTTTGAAGCCAGAATTCTGGAGTGTAAGGCTTGATAAATTCCCCTCTGGCACTAGTTAGAAGACACTGACAATAAAGTCCTCAGGGGTCCCTGATGTGAAATAGTTTAGGCAATTGGCACAAGTCAAATCTTATAAAACATAGGGGGTCATTTACTATCCAGAAGTACTCCTATATTAGGCATATTTCTGGCGCAAAGGCTATTTGCGCCGCAATCTGCGACTTTTCCCCACTCAAGCCATGTCTAAAAAAAGAGTGGGTGTGATGTGGGTGGGAAAGGGGATTAGCCAGTAGGCCCGTCTCATACATCATTTACTACGCCTGTTTTAGGCATAGAAAATGGTCTAAATGTAAGAATGGAGCTGGATACGCCGAAGTTATGTAGAGGCCGGCGCCTCTACATAACATCGGCAGATCCACCAGGGGTGTGGAAATAAAAAAAAAACTACTTGTCAAAGGACTGTATACTGTATGGGGGCGGGGGCCACAAGGAGATGTTATGCTGTATAAGGGCGGGGGCCACAGGGAGATGTTATTCTGTATGGGGGCGGGGGCCACAGGGAGACGTTATACTGTATGGGGGCGGGGGCCACAGGGAGATGCTATACTGTATGGAGGCAGATGCAAGGAGACATACTGTATGGGGGCGGGAGCCACAAGGAGACGTTATACTGTATGGGGGCGGGAGCCACAAGGAGACGTTATACTGTATGGGTGCGGGAGCCGCAAGGAGACGTTATACTGTATGGGGCGGGAGCCACAAGGAGACGTTATACTGTATGGAGGCGACCACAAGGAGACGTTATGCTGTATGGGGGCAGCCACAAGGAGACGTTATACTGTATGGGGGCAGCCACAAGGAGACGTTATGCTGTATGGAGGCGGGGGCCACAGGGAGACGTTATGCTGTATGGGGGCGGGGGCCACAGGGAGACGTTATACTGTATGGAGGCAGATGCAAGGAGACGTTATACTGTATGGGGACAGCCACAAGGAGACGTTATACTGTATGGGGGCGGGGCCACAGGGAAACGTTATACTGTATGGGGGCGGGGCCACAGGGAGACGTTATACTGTATGGGGGCAGCCACAAGGAGACGTTATACTGTATGGGGTGCGGCCACAAGGAGACGTTATACTGTATGGGGGGCGACCACAAGGAGACGTTATACTGTATGGGGGCAGCCTGCAAGGAGACGTTATACCGTATGGGGGCGGGGCCACAGGGAGACGTTATACTGTATGGAGGCGGGGGAAGCCACAGGGAGACGTTATACTGTATGGAGGCAGATGCAAGGAGACGTTATACTGTATGGGGGCAGCCACAAGGAGACGTTATACTGTATGGGGGGCGGCCACAAGGAGACGTTATACTGTATGGGGGGCGACCACAAGGAGACGTTATACTGTATGGGGGCAGCCGCAAGGAGACGTTATACTGTCTGGGGGCGGGGCCACAGGGAGACGTTATACTGTATGGAGGCGGGGGAAGCCACAGGGAGACGTTATACTGTATGGAGGCAGATGCAAGGAGACGTTATACTGTATGGGGACAGCCACAAGGAGACGTTATACTGTATGGGGGCGACCACAAGTAGACGGTATACTGTATGGGGGCAGCCACAAGGAGACTTTATACTGTATGGGGGCAGCCACAGGGAGACGTTATACTGTATGGAGGCAGATGCAAGGAGACGTTATACTGTATGGGGGCAGCCACAAGGAGACGTTATACTGTATGGGGGCAGCCACAAGGAGACGTTATACTGTATGGGGGCAGCCACCTGGATCTCCCTGCCCCCAATTTGCATATTTTGTCCTACAGCAATCAGTGGGCACTTATAATTATCAGGACTCATCAGCTAAGACAGAAAAATAGATTTTTCTGGAGGAAATGGAGAAGTAATATTGGAATAGGGAAGAATAAGTAAAGAGAGCGCATCACAAAGTTTATCATTTTTATAAATGGATATACATTTCTAAGTAATTTTCTATTAGTTGACTGTATATTAAGGGGTGTGTCCATATCAAACATTTTAGAAAATCGGCAAAATGGGTTAAAAAAATAAGAGAGGCCTTACTCATCTCACTGATTCAATGCTTAGAGGGTCTCCGCTCCCTGGTCCTGCTCAGCCAGTCACCGGTCACAGCAGACACCCTATTGGCAGAGCAGGCATTTCTTGTGTGATGAGACTGGACCGGGAAGCAAAGACCAGCGGGGAAACTTTTCTCTCATTGGGCAAAGCCTTTAAAAATACAAATCCACGTGAATATTATGTTCAGCTCACCTGGACCCTGGTATGCCTGCGGATGACCAAATGCAGAATCCCAGTTGTCGGATGTGGAATTTTGGCTTGTACCCCAAGGATCACTTGAATTGTTGGTCGCAGAAGGCTTAGGTGGATTCCAGCTTGACCAGGGGTCATTTGTAGCCTGCTGATAATGTTATGATAAAATATATAAAAATCCTCTATAATTACATGAATTTACAATTGAAAAAAGTCAATGCATTTCTGGTTGAGCATATCACTTAGAGCTATGAATTGAATTATAGTCACATTACAGAACCTATATATGTACATTGTATGCAACTATACTGTACTGTCGTATGACTCCCATTTTAGCCAAAGTTTTATTTTCTGCTGGAATCCATATTATTATGCAGTATTATGGAGGTATTCTCACAAGAAGCATTACTTGAAGGTAATAGTGCAGAGAAGAACTATAATTGTGATACATAGCGGGGGAATTTATCATGCTTTGCACTCCAGAATTCTGGCTTCAAAAAGCCACAAAAATAGGGTTTTACAACTTTTTCAGATTATTTGCGACTTTTTACTTACAGATCTGAAAAGTGGGTGCGAAAATGGGCATGGCTGGCTATAAGGGATGAGCGAACTTCAGTTTTTGAAGTTTGAGTATATGCTAAAATGCGTTATGGATTCTGTCACCACGGACCATAACGCAATTCAAGGATGGAATGCATAACGGAATGCCTTTAGAGGCATTCCGTCATAATAGAAGACGATGGCCAGCATAACGGATCCCCCTCCCTTCCCATGAGAGTGCCTAGCTCTCCAGTACAGAGTCCCTGTGTGCCTTAGTACATCCTCCTGCACATGGCTTTTCAATGTTCAAAGCACAACGGTGACCTTAAAAGAGAAATCCAAAAATCTAGGTCACTTCAAAGAAAAAAAAAAACCTTCCACTCGTTTACAACACCTGAAAGGTACATATTTTTGTTATCATATTCATCAAATAAAAGTACAACCTTGACGTACTGCTGCTGTTTCAGCGCAGTTATCTAAAACTAACTTTGCCTGTAATGATAAGAACATAATAGCAGTGCCATGAGCAGAGTTACGGACATTACTTTTAAGAATAATCTGGCTCAGTTGGAAATGTACCCTTACATATGAACAAGCATCTTTTTCCTAGAAGAAAAGGGATTTCCATTATCTTTTTATTCTCTAGATGTCCACAAGTCTATGAATCCACATAATGTATATATGCGGAAATGGGACGAGGAACTCCAAACTAAGACACTTATCTTATGTCTGATAAGTGTCTGATCTGATGTCTAATGAGGAATGGGGGTCTGATCTGATGTCTAATGAGGAATGGGGGTCTGATCTGAGGTCTGATGAGGAATGGTGGGGGTCTGAGGTCTAATGATCAATGAGGTTCTGGGGGTCTGATCTGAGGTCTGATGGGGGTCTGAGGTGTAATAATCCAGGGCTTGACAAATTTCCTTGGAATCTAGGAGCCAGCTAAAAAAGTTAGCAGCCAGACGGAGCCGCGTCATAAAGTCCCCATTAGATACCCCCATAGTGCTTCTCCTCCCCCCCACTTCTCCATAGAGCCAACCAATAATGCATGCCAGTACATAGGGCCCCCATAGTGGCCCTTCCCCTCTTCTCCATAGTGCCCCCTATAATGTGCGAGTATATAGGGCCCCCATAGTGGTTATATGACACGTCAGACGCTGCCAGCATCCAAGTGATCGCCCCTGGCGGCCGCCATGACATGTGGAGACCCTTACATGTATTACAGGGTCCGGAGGGGATGGCAGAGGGGTCCGGAGGAGAAGGCAGAGGGTTCCGGAGGGCATAAACACAGCAGGCACCATAACACTTTACTGAGCACTACAACCCCCAGCTGGCGCTCAGCCTCTGCAGTCCCCACATCACTACAACTCCCACCTGAGGCTCAGCCTCTGCAGTCTCTGTATCACTACAACCCCCAGCTGGGGCTCAGCCTCTGCAGTCCCCACATCACTACAACCCCCAACTGGGGCTCAGCCTCTGCAGTCCCCACATCACTACAACCCCCAGCTCTTTCTCCCTCTTGTCATTCACTTCCCCCCCCCTTGTCATTCACTTTCCCCCTCTTGTCATTCCCCCCCCTTGTCATTCACTTTCTCCCTCTTCTCATTCTCTTCCCCCCTTGTCATTCTCTTCCCCTCCCCCCTTGTCATTCTCTTTCCCTCTCTTGTTAATCCCCCCGCCCCCCATTGTCATTCTCTTTTCCCCCATGTCCTTCCCCCCCCCTTTGTCATTCTCTTTCCCCCTCGTCATTCACTTTCTCCCCCTTGTCATTCTCTTTCCCCCCTTTTTATTCTCTTTCCCCCCTTTTTATTCTCTTTCCCCTCTTGTCATTCTCTTTCTCCCCCTCCCCCTCTCTCCGCTACCTCTAGTGTAGCGTGGCCGAGCTCTGTATGGTCCACAGGTACAGGAGCTTAAGTTTCCTGTACCCGGGCGGACTGATAGGAAGTGCACACTGTGTGCGCACTTCCTGTCAGTCCGGCCGGGTACAGGAGACAGATGCTCCTTGTACCCGCGAACCATACTGGGCTCGGCCACGCTACAATGAGGGAGTGACAGGAGGGAGCGCTGAGCGCTTGCCTCCTGTCAGTCCCTCTCTTCATGCTGCGCCCGGGTGGTGGGCCCTCATGGACGCTCGGGCAGCTGCAGCATAAAGGGGGCCGGCACTCCTAGTCCGCCTATAGGACGCGTTGGCCCTGCGCCCTGGCACGTTAGAAAACGGGCTGACAAATACCCAGGCGCCAGGACCAAATTCCTGGTCGCCATGGCGACCTGGGATTTGTCGAGCTCTGTAATAATCAATAGAGGTCTGATTTGGGGGGCTGGATCAGAGGTCTAATAATCAATGGGGGTATGATCTGAGGTCTAATGAGGAACAGAGGTTTGATCTGAAGTCTGATGGGGGTCTGATCAGGAATGGTGGTCTGATTTGAGGTCTGATCTAAGGTCTGATGAAGATTGGGGGTCTGATCTAAGGTCTAATGAAGATTGACAGTTTAATGAGGATTGGGTGTCTGATGAAGATTGGCAGTCTGATCTGAGGACTGATGAAAAATATTTTTTTCTTCCTCTAATTCCTAGGTGCATCTTATGGAGTGAAAATATGGTAATGTGTGTATATGTTGTTTTTGGACATGATACATTTACTTGTTTTTTCTTCATTTTATCTGTAAGTTCTTTCCTCTAATTAATAAAAATCTATTGAAATGGAAAATAATGACTTGATAATTTTTTTTTCTTTTAATACTTATTATATGAAAAGTTTTTCTGTTCACATGGAAGACTTTTTTCACAGAGTACCTTTAATATGTATTTAGTTAGGTTTCTTTTACTTACAACAGAGTTTATCAGTTAATTAAATTTTTGGCTTCAATAAAAAGGAGTGTAGTAGGCAACTATTTCTCCTTATGGAGAGCACGTAAGCGACATGAGAAGTCTTACAGGCAGGCAACGTTCCTCTGGAATTCCGAGAAGAAGGAATGCAAACGTGTCTTAACAAGCACTGCCTCTAATGCCACTACATGTAAGGTAGCTATCCTATAAATCAATGTTCGACCTTTTGAACAGGCCTTGAGACATGACTTGGATAATAACTAAGCCAGCATCTCATCTGCAGACAACTGTTTTAGGGCAATTAGCCCTGATCAGTCCAAAGCAGAGAGTACTGGCTTAGGCTACTTTCACACTAGCGGCAAACGTTTCCGGCATTGAGTTCCGTCGTCGGGGCTCAATACCGGAAAAGAACTGATCAGTTTTATCCCAATGCATTCTGAATGCATAGAAATTCGTTCAAGGTGCATCACGATGTCATGAGTTCAGTAACTGTCAGTCGTTTTGGACGGAGAAAATATTGCAGCATGCTGCGGTTTTATCTCCGTCTAAAATGCAGGAACACATGCCGAAATGCCGTACCCACCATTAATTTCCATAGGAATGTATAAGTGCCGGATCCGGCATTAAGAAATACCTGAAGGACGGATCCATTCTTCTGGTATGCGCATGCGCAAACCCTTAAAACTGAAAAAATAATATAAGACGGATCCGTCTATCCGCATGACAAGCGGAGAGACGGATCCGTTCTTGCAATGCATTTGTGAGACGGATCCACATCCGGATCCGTCAACAAATGCTTTCAGTTGTCATGTGGCTAGACGGATTCGGCAGGCAGTTCTGGCGAAAGCACCCTTAAAAGGGTTGTCCGGGATTGCAGTCTTTTTAACCCCTTAAGGACTCAGCCCTATTTCACCCTAAGGACCTGGCCATTTTTTGAAAATCTGACCAGTGTCACTTTATGTGGTGATAACTTTAAAACGCTTTTTCTTATCCAGGCCATTCTGAGATTGTTTTTTCGTCACATATTGTACTTCATAACAGTGGTAAAATAAAGTTGAAAAATTTCATTTTTATTTATAAAAAAATACAAAATTTACCAAAAATTTTGAAAAATTCGCAATTTTCCAAGTTTCAATTTCTCTACTTCTATAATACATAGTAATAACACCAAAAAAAGTTATTGATTTACATTCCCCATATGTCTACTTCATGTATCGATCATTTTGGGAATGCTATTTCATTTTTGGGGACGTTACAAGGCTTAGAAGTTTAGAAGCAAATCTTGAAATTTTTCAGAAATTTTCAAAAACCCACTTTTAGGGACCAGTTCAGGTCTGAAGTCACTTTGTGAGGCTTACATAATAGAAACCACCCAAAAATTACCCCATTCTAAAAACTACACCCCTCAAGGTATTCAAAACTGATTTTACAAACGTAATTAACCCTTTAGGTTTTCCACAAAAGTTAATGGCAAATGGAGATAAAATTTCAGAATTTAGATTTTTGAAAATTTTTCCATTTCAATCCATTTTTCCAGTAACAAAGCAAGGGTTAACAGCCAAACAAATCTTAATATTTATTCTCCCGATTCTGTAGTTTGCACGAACACCCAATATGTGGTCAGTAAACTGCTGTATGGCCAAACTGCAGGGCGCAGAAGGAAAGGAGCGCCATATGGTTTTTGGAAGGTGGATTTTGCTGGACTGTTTTTTGACACCATGTCCCATTTGAAGCCCCCGATGCACCCCTAGAGTAGAAACTCCATAAAAGTGACTCCATCTAAGAAACTACACCCTTCAAGGTATTCAAAACCAGTTTTGCAAACTTTGTTAACCCTTTAGGTGTTCCACAAGAGTTATTGGCAAATGGAGATGAAATTTCAGAATTTCTATTTTTGTTACCTTGTCTCAAAAAAAGTGTAATATAGAGCAACCAAAAATCATATTTACCCTAAAATAGTACCAACAAAACTGACACCTTATCCCGTAGTTTCCAAAATGGGGTCACTTTTTGGATTTTCTACTGTAGGGGTGCATCAGGGGGCTTCAAATGGGACATAGTGTCAAAAAACCAGTCCAGCAAAATCTGCCTTCCAAAAACCATATGGCGTTCCCTTCCTTCTATGCCCTGCCGTTTGGCCATACAGCAGTTTACTGACCACATATGGGGTGTTTGTGCAAACAAGAGAATCAGGGCAATAAATATTGAGTTTTGTTTGGCTGTTAACCCTTGCTTTGTTACTGGAAAAATGGATTAAAATGGAAAATTTGCAAAAAATTGCTGTTTTGGGACCGTTTTTATTTTTGCTATTTACATTGTTGAAGTGACAGGTTAGATTGTGTGCTATTTCTATAGAGCAGGTTGTAACGGACGCGACAATACCAAATATGACTACTTTTTAGGGGTTTTTGTTTCAGTTTTACATAATAAAGCATTTTTGAACAAAATTATTTTTAGTGTCTCCACATTCTGAAAGCCATAGTTTATTTTTATTTTTTGGGCGACTGTCTTATGTAGGGGCTCATTTTTGCGGGATGAGATGGCGGTTTGATTGGCACTATCTTGGGGTGCATATGACATTTTGGTCGCTTGCTATTACACTTTTGTAGATGTAAGGTGACAAAAATGGCTTTTGACACTGTATTGATTATTATTTTTGATGTGTTCAGCTGAGGGGTTAGGTCATGTGTTATTTTTATAGAGCAGGTTGTGACGGACGCGGCAATACCTAATATGTATACTTTTTATTTATTTATATAAGTTTTACACAATAATATCATTTTTAAAACAAAAATAAATCATGTTTTAGTGTCTCCATAGTTTGAGAGCCATATTTTTTTTTTTTTTTGGGCGATTGTCCTATGTAGGGGCTCATTTTTTGCGGGATGAGGTGGCGGTTAGATTGACACTATTTGGGGGTCATATGAATTTTTGATCGCTTGTTATTACACCTTTTGTGATGTAAGGTGACAAAAAATTGCTTTTTGACAAAGTTTTTATTTAATTTTTTTTACAGTTTTTACTTGAGGGGTTAGGTCAGGTGATATTTTTATAGAGCAGATTCTTACGGACGTGGAGATACCCAATATGTCTACTTTTTAGTTTTTTTTATACATTTAACACTAAAAAGCATTTTTGAAACAAAAAAAAATCATGTTTTAGTCTGAGAAGCATAGATTTTTTATTTTTGGCCAATTGTTTTAGGTAGGGGCTCATTTTTTGCGGGATGAGATGGCGGTTTGATTGGTACTATTTTGGGAGGCATACGCTTTTTTGATCGCTTTGTATTACATTTTTAGTGATGTAAGTTTTATGGCTTATTTACACCATTTTTTTTTTTTTTATGGCGTTCACCTGACGAGTTCAGTCATGTGATATTTTTATAGAGCAGATTTTTACGGACGCGGCGATACCTAATATGTGTAGTGTATTTTTTTTTTTTTTTTTTTTATTCAGTGATATGTGTTTTTTTCATTTTTCATTGGTTCTGAAAGATCCAGTGGATCTGGTGTCTGTATAATACAGTACAGTACACTATATAGTGCACTGTACTGTATTTTGTACTTTACAAAGTCTGAATAGACCTTTAGCAGGTCTATTCAGACTTTCAGCACCATGGACACAGGGCGCTTCTGAAGCGTCCTGTCTCCATGGCAACCATCACCCGCTGCCATAAGAGGGCAGCGGGTGATTGAAGCAGAAGGAGTGGAGCCCCTCCTCTGCGATCCCATCCTGTTCGGGGCTGCAAAGGCACAGCAGCCCCCGATGTGAGAGGGAGGAGCTCCTCCTGTTAACCCTTTCCATACCGCGGTCCGTACGGACCGCGGTACGAAGAGGTTAAGCGGCTGGCATCTGATCAAGCACAGATGCCAGCCGTTTCTATCAGAGTGTCAGCAATGTGCTGACACTCTGATAGACCCACTAGACACCAGGGAAACATTACAGAGGAGGTGGGCGGGGATCGCAATCGCGATCCTGCCCGCCGCACCGCCCGCCTCCCGCAACCACCCCCTGCACCCCACAGCCACAATATGATTGGGGGCTGCAGGGGGTTAAAATAAACACATTGGGGGCATTAACCCTCTGATCCCCGCGATCAGAGATCGCACAAAAAGCTGCAAACCACAGGTCTGAATTGACCTGCGGTTTGCAGCGATCGCCGATATGGGGGGGTCACAAGACCCCCCTGGGCATTGTAACAAGGTACCTGCTGAATGATTTCAGCAGGTACCTTGTTCCGATCACTGCCAGCTGAGCAGCAGTGATCGGAACAACTCATGACGTACCTGTACGTCATGGGTCCTTAAGGACTCGGAAACCATGACGTACCAGGTACGTCATGCGTCCTTAGGGGGTTAATAAACATTAGTATTCACCTTTAAATGTATCTGTAAGGTCCCCCTGAAGGTTCCCAGTTTTTTTTTTTCCACTCCTCTGGGCTCCTACGGGTCCCCAAAGCTGCACTCGGTATTGTTTACATTGCAGCGCTCCCTCTATGTCATTTCCTGCCGCATTACTGACTCTGTAGATTGACGTCTTAATTTAAACCACTCTCTCTAATCAATATTCCTCCTGCCATTCCTCCCCCTCATCTGTAAGGCCATGGGAGGCATGCCTACAGAACTTGAATATGCATAATCCACACGGCCCTATTGAGTGTAAATGCAGATGGGAGGCTTGCACTATGCTAAACAGCAGCGTTCCCTGCCTCCAAATCAACCTCCTTCAGCCCAGAGTTACACCCGTTGCAGTGCGGGTAATCCGCTGCGTGAAAGATTGCCAAGCCCCGATCCAGACAGCAGAGACATGGATCATTAACATGATTGATAATGCTACATGCCGCTCTGTGATCTTTTTACTACAAAATCACAGTCAGATAAAGTTGTCACGGTGATTTTGTAGTAAAAAGATCACAGAGAGCCACAGAGCATTATCAATCATGTCACTGCTCCGTGTCTCTGCTGTCCGGAACGGGGCTTGGCACTCTTTCACGCAGCGAATTACCCGCACAGGATCAGCTCGTGTTAAAGGGCCCTAAGCTCAATGCATGGCTACACTCACCCAGTCCTAATAAAATCTGGTCCTACCTCATCCAGGGTGTCGCTGGCATTGGCGTGATGTCCACTGGATCCTGAAAAAGGTACCTGTGGTGAGAAAAAAAGAATAATCACATCAGGAAGGGATGGTGACTGCCCCTGTGAAATCACTAGCATGGGGCGCTGTGCTGGCCTGTAAGACTGAGCCATGCCAATGTATAGCAGGGTAATCTAGGACATTTCCCCTAAGTGCTACCACACAGTACTAATGCCCTCTATGTGCCCCCTCACAGTACTAATGACCACATTGTGGTCCCTTTAAAATAGTTATGTCCTCCTTGTGGCCCCTCACAGCAGTTATGCCAACTGTTGTGCCCCTCACTGTAGTTATGCCCAGATATGAGCCCCCTCACAGTAGTAATGCCCACATATGTGCCTCTCTCACAGTAGTTATGGCCAGATATGAGCCCCCTCACTGTAGTTATGCCCAGATATGTGCCCCCTCACAGTAGTTATGGCAAAATATGTGCCCCCTCACAGTAGTTATGGCAAAATATGTGCCCCCTCACAGTAGTTATGGCCAAATATGTGCCCCCCCTCACAGTAGATATGCCCAGATGTGCCCCCTCACAGTAGTAATGCCCAGATATGTGACCCCTCACAGTAGTAATGCCCAGAAATGTGCCCCCTCACAGTAGATATGCCAGATATATGCCCCTTACAGTAGTTCTAGCCAGATATGTGCCCCCTCACAGTAGATATGCCAGATATGTGCCCCCTTACAGTGGTTATGGCCAGATATGTGCCCCCTCACAGTGGTTATGGTCAGATATGTACCCCCTCACAGTAGCTATGCCCAGTTATGTGCCCTCTCATAGTTATGCCCACATATATGGACCCTCAAAGTAGTTATAGCAGATGAGGTGCCCCCTCACTCTTGTTATGGCGCCCCTTTTGCCTAGAGTCTACATGAAAAAAAAAGCAACAAAAAAAAACAACACATGCTTACCTTCTTTCCTGATGACTAGCTCCCACCATCACATGGTGCTGCATGGATATGCGGCCAGCAGGGGGAGTGCTGGAGCTCAGAAGAAAAGTGAAGCAGGGAACAGATCCGGGCAGTGACAAGAACTGCCGGGCGGGTGAGTGCACCCCCCCCCCTGTGCGCACACATGGGGCACATGATGTACACGCCCCTGACACTGAGGCCAAGTATTGACGGGGGGGCGCGGGCGCTCGCACCATAGCAATGTCCGGCGCATGCGCAGCTGGGTGGGTGCCAGGATCGCGCTGTAAGAGGGAGCGCACCGTGCATGCGCAAGAATAGCGCGATCACGGCCTCACAGCATTATGTCAATCAAATTGAAGAGAGGACGGGTAAGGGGCGGGCTTAGCTTGACTTGCAGCAAGGAGGCCGCTGCCCCCTTGACTTCAAGCTGGCTCAGAAGATAGCGCTGATGAAGATTCAAACTGCGTTTTTTTAAAGTATGCAGCCACGAATGGGGGAATGAAACACAAGATTAGGAACGCAATGTGGGCTACTGTAAAGTAATGCTGGCGGTTTAATATGTGTTTTTGAGGTGACAGGTTCCCTTTAGTAACACTCCACAAAAAATGTTATTCTCTGACCTGTTAGAAAGGTACACATGATGTTAACTGTAGTGGGGGTAATTTTCTTACCAGTGACTGTATTTGTGAGTTATAACCACTCTTCTAATCCTCAGCTGTGTCATGTGACCAGCACTCTAACTATACAAATAACACATCATCTTATGTGTGGACAGGAAGCTAGTTTCTCTATGTATTCCTATGAGAGCCTCAATCCCAGTCTCATAGGAATGAATAGAGAAGTAACTGACTTCCTGTCCTGTGTCAGTTGGAGAGGCAGAGTGATGGTCACATGACACAGCTAAGGATCAAAAGCGAGGTTATAACTCACAAATGCTGGAAAGAAAGATTACCTTCACTGTAGTTTACATCATGTACCTTTCTAACAGGTCAGAGTATAAAAATTTTTTGTGGGAGTGCTTCTTTAATAATTATTTAGAGGGTGTTGATGCAAATCGGAAAACCCCTTTATAGTAAATCAAAGTTTTATTAGAAAGCACCTAAAAATTATAAAATATGTGTTATGTATAATTACACATTAATATGAAATCCAAGACCAAGTAAACAGTCTAATGAAGAGATAGAGATCTGTTTGAATGTTCTTACAGTAGATTGTTTTTGTATAACGGGTTAGGGTACAGTGAGGTCAAGTGAAACTTATTTGGTGTGTGAAAAGCAACAAATGAGAAAAGTGAGGTTGGTTGTCACATTTCAATTAGTTTATACAGGAAAAAAAGAGACAATGCAGCAGCACTCTGCAAACTAATAAAGTACAATAATACCGCAATTATAGAAAACATTCTAGTGCTAATGCTACACTTATTTAGCAAATTTGAGATTCTTGGCAAATACACTTTGTACAAAATTATTTGGGCCCATCTGCCAAACGTCAAAGCGCTCTCTATAAGACGGGAACCTAACACTAAATCCTACCTGTTATGTGCCATAATGGCCACCATAAAATTCAGGGAGTGCAGGTTCCACATGCATGCTGGGTCCACTCTGCTTTTTACCATTTCTGGTGCCAAAGGCCTCCAATAAATCCAGGGATGCAGGTACCAACATGCATGCTGAGCCCACTTTATCCACCTAACTGTTTTGCCTAAGCAAAGTACTTAACTGGAAGTGGAGGGCTGCTTTAGCTGCTGATATCCTCTGAATATAAATTGAGGGTGGCAACTCTTTTGGACTGAGCAACGCCCAAGTACCTGGGACTTCTCAGCACAAAAGCAATTTAGCTGGTTCCTGCAGTGCCCTGAATAAAAGGAGACTAGTAAGTCCATGAGAGGCAGTATCTGTAACGTTAGGGACCCTTGTGCGGAAGCCACTGTGACGTGGTACTTGGGTCCGACATACTTTTGATCAAAAATGTGCGCTAAGAGCTTCCTTCATTACATTTTTTTTTTTGGAATGAGCCCCTTTTCCTATTTTTTGCTATCAGTTTATGATGTATTGTGCAGCCATCTTTTAACCAACCTTGTTTGCCTTATGACTATGCACTTGTGAGTGTAGATGCATATCTGCTTAGTCTGAACTCTGTCTTATAGTATAAATTGAGGGTGGCGCCTCTTTTGGACTGAGCAACGCCCAAGTACCTGGGACTTCTCAGCACAAAAGCAATTTAGCTGCTTCCTGCAGTGCCCTGAATAAAAGGAGACTGGTAAGTCCATGAGAGGCAGTATCTGTAATGTTAGGGACCCTTGTGCGGAATCCAACGTGACGTGGTACTTGGGCCCGACATACTTTTGATCAAAAATGTGCGCTAAGAGCTTCCTTCATTCAATTTTTTTTGGAATGAGCCCCTTTTCCTATTTTTTGCTATCAGTTTATGATGTATTGTGCAGCCATCTTTTAACCAACCGATTGCCTCTGAATGGCAGCAGCTAGAAGCATGCAACTAGTCTTGTTTGAAAGCTGACATTCCAGGCTTTCATAACATGACAACGTACGTCCAAGCTAAACAGGAGATATCACTGTTATAAATCGAGTCCGGAATAACTGCGGGTAAAGCTTGCTTGTACCTTCACTTTCAGCTGTATTTGCTGCATCCCGATTTCTAATACTGATATCTTTCCCTGAATATATTGCTTGGAATGCCAACTTTCAAATAATACAAAGCCCATATCTCTAGTTGGTACCAAACCAGAGATATGAGCAGCTAAAGCAGCCCCACCTCCTTCGGTCTGGAGGAGGGGGAGCAGTTGCAGAGCAGACAGCCTGCAGGAGGAAAGGAAAAATAGTAAAAATATATAGGGGGTGATTTGAACTTTTATATTTTCAATTTCTTTTTTATATATTTAACAGCTTTTTTTTTTTTACAGCTTTGTGCATTATTGCTGGTCGTGGTCATTTGCAACGGGTCTGCGCATGCTTGCTCATTGCTCCAGCTTTGTACATGTATGGCACTGGTAGCAAAGGGGTTAAAGCTTTTTGAGGCCTGGTTAGTAAGTGGTTGATAGCCATGTAGCGATAGGGCCCCGTAAATGTGTTAGTATGTTGATAGGGCTGCATTCCACTCAATCTTTGTTTCATAGGGGAAGCAAAAAACCTTCTACTTATATGCACATATCAAATGGAGTATAAGTAAAACTACATAAGGTGATATACAGTAACAAAACATTAGTAAAAAGATACTGAAGTGTGAGCATCTTCAAGCTTAGAAATGACCTTTTGACAATAACTTTCCATAAAAAGGTTCTCGCTACAAACGTACCTGTTCACCATTATTGGTTGCAGCATTCTGAGCAGAACCACCAGAAAGGGTATCAAAAAAGGCCAAATCTGCAGGTGAATTACTGGAAGGAGCACCATGTGACATCAACTAAAAAGTAAAGGAGTAACCATATAACAATAATTGAAAAAACAAAGTCAACAAGTTGTAATGTACAATATCTACATGAAATTACTAAACAATATCATAAAAACATAATTTTTGCATATCTAGCGCCAGCCATAACAACCAATTTAATAAAGATACGGCTTTAAGGGGTTGTTTCATTTCAGCAAATGGCATTTATGATGCAGGCTTATACTGTGTGCAAGCCCAGCCGCTGCTGCTGGATTGTAGGGCGAAACGAGAAACGAGCAATGTATAATGTGATGGAAAAATTATTTATATTTAAATATAATCTATCTATCTACACACTCTCCTTAACATTGAAACTGCAACACCAAGAAGGAAAAGTCATGGAAACTTGGGCACGCAAATCATCAAGAACTGGTACTGGCAGTGCCATTTGCAATTGCCAATCAATGACGTCCCAGATATGCTCAATAGGAGACAAGCCCGGAGATGCCACGGGCCATGGTAACACATTTAGGCCATGGAGGATGACCACAGAAGCACAAGCAACATGCAGCCTGGTGTTGTCCTGTTGAAAAAAAGGCTCCTGGAACCATTTGGAGAGATGGCTCTACCCCTGGTTTCACAACCATGCCAATGTAACCCTCAGCTGTTAATAAACCTTAAATGAAGACAAGAGGGGTCGATTACCGTACATTGTGCCTCCCCTGTAGTAGGGATTTGAGTGCAGTGGCATGAGGCAAATGAAACAACTGTAGCTGGACGTCTGGCTTGTAGCTCTATATCGTGCAACGCCTTCTGATGATTTGCGTAGACATGGCTTGCCGCTCTAGGGTTGGAATGCAACATCCACTTTCAGAACAGATCACAATGTTCCATTCTTCTAAACAGACAATCCGTCCGTGCAGAGGTTCGCCTCGTTGTTCTCCCAACCACAAGGACATCCTACATTGAACAGCACAGACATCTCAGCCTAGAAGTGTAGCGATCTGCCAAAGTGATAAACCAAGGTGTCTCAGTTGAAGGATTCTGTTCCTCTCAATTGTGTCAGGTGACAATAACTGGCACGTCGAAGAGGAGGCATTGTACAATCATCCCACATGACTTGATTTTTGAGGCTAAAAAAACCTTTGCTTTCAATCTGGCTTTTATGCACCTCCCACATGCCACAGATTGGAGCTAGGTGTTTGGAAATTTATTCATTTGCAGATCTTAGCAACACTTGCTACTTCCACGATTTGCATAACATTATGGCTTGTCCTTCTTGGTGTTGCAATTTCAATGTTGAGGAATGTATACAGAATTAGGCACATACTGTATATAGATATATTAATTATTTACACCTAAAGGGAGTCTGTCACCTCTTTTCACCAATATATCTAAGAGCACTGTACCGCAGAAGACTGCATACACATCCCAAACATCCCTGTGTGCACTTTGTGCCTTTATTCCATGTCCAGGAAAAACGACTCCCAAGTGCCCGGCTCTGCTGCTCCAAGTGCCCAAAGCAAACCAGTCTGAAGAGGGGAGGGCTGCTTTACCTGCTCATATCTTAGGATTGGTACCAGTTAGAAATATTGTTTGAAAGCTGGTAAATCTAACCTTTCAAACGATACCAGCCCTTAGAAATCGAGTCAGGAGTGAAAGCGGTTTTTACTTTTACTTTCAGCTGGGCACTTGGGAGCTGTTTTTCAGCAGAGGGTCCATTCACACGTCTGTAAGTGTTTTGTGGATCCGCAAAACACGGACACCGGCAATGTGCGGACTCCACATCAGCACTATAATAGAAAAGGCCTAATCTTGTCTGCAATTACGGACAAGAATAGGACATGTTCAATTTTTTGGCGGAAACGGAAGTGCGGATGCGAAGTGTGGATCCGGAAGTGCAGATGCGAAGTGTGGATCCGGAAATGCAGATGCGGATGCGGACAGCACAGCAAAATTACGGAACGGATGTGGACCCGTTTTGCGGACGTGTGAATAGTCTCTAAGGCCTCATGCACACGAATGTTGTTTGTTTCCTTGTCCGCTCTGTTTTGTTTTTTTTGTGGATAGGACGCGGACCCATTCATTTCAATAGGTCCGCAAAAAATGCAGACAGCACACCGTTTGCTATCCTCATCGGTACGTCTTTTCTGTAGCCCCGCCAAAAAAATAGAGCATGTCCTATTCCTGGCCGTTTTGCGGACAGGGATAGGCATTATTACAATGGATGCGCAAAAAAAACAGATCCGCAAAAAAATATAAAAAACAGATGCCATAAAGACGTCATCCTTTTTTTTTTGCGGACCTCAAAACACATACGGTCGTGTGCATGTAGCCTAAAAGTGCTTTTCCTGGACATGGAATACAGACACAAAGTACACACCGCGATGTCTAGAATGTCTCTGCAATATTCTGTGGGGCAGTGTTCTTAGTTATAGTGGGGAAAATTAGGTGACAGACTCCCTTTAAAGGAGTTTTCCGAGTTCAGGAAGTACTATGTCATTAAAGATTAAACAAAAAATATTGCCCTACTGTTACAGTCAGCACAAAGAGAAAAAAAACTTCTATATCGACAGGTAAACCATTGTTAATTTACTGCTGCCGGGAGGGAAGATGATATCTGTTAGTATGATAGACTGCAGAATCTGTATTACAGCTCTACTGTTCTCTTGATAGGCCTAGGAAAGATGCCCATAGCAGAGCATTGCACTTATCAGTGTAATATGTGGCGCTCTAATTAAGTCACTCACGGCCCCTTCCCACTCTGGATGGAGTGAATGATCTCACTGAGAAAGTCAAGCGAGGCTGAAAGTTCCAACAAAGGGGTTCTCTCACCAGCAAATGGTATTTATCACATAGAGAAAGTTAATAAAGGCCAGTTACTAATGTATTGTGATTGTCCATATTGCATCCTTTTCTGGCTTGGTTTATTTTTCCATCACATTATACGACCACCCCGCAATCCCGCAGTAGTAGCAGTGCTTGACAGAATGTTTAGACTTCTGCAGTGACGAGCCCATATACCACACGTGACTGCTGCAGCCAATCACTTGCCTCAGCAGCCTCTTGTCATAAAGGACAGTGATTGGCTGCAGTGGTCACATGCTGTGTAAGGGCACATCATGGTTGCAACAAAAATATTACATCATGGCTGCAGCTCAGTGGAGAGGAGTGGTGGCATTGGATCAGAGTGGGGTTTCATTTTTTTATCACTACAGTCTCGCTGCAGTTTACAACCCCCCCCAAATAACAAATTTGGACAACCCCTTTCCGACATCCACCGTACATGTATGACAAATGTTGGATCTTTAAAGATGGCGCCATAGCAACCAGGTGCTTTCTGTTTAACCCAGGGCTAATGTCCATGACAAGCATTACCATTTTAGCATTTAACCCCTCAGAAGTAGAGATGAGCGAACTTTAAAAAAAAGTTCGGCGTTGGCGTTGTGGTAACTCGAGCATCCCGTTATGGATTCCACTATCGCGGCATATCGAATCCATAAGGGGCGGCTTCCACCAACCCGAACTGTTGAACAGCCGAAGGACCTGGGGTGACGTCACCGTCATGTGATCAGTGCAGCGGGGCGTGGCTCAGCACGGGATCAAATCCAGTGCTGAGCCACGCCCCCCATAACGGGATGCGGCGATTACCACAACCCAAACGCCGAACTTTTTTTTAAAGTTCGCTCATCTCTACTCAGAAGCCCTGGTCAAATGTGACCACAGCATCTGAGAGGCCGAAAACCAGGAAGCACACACTTGCCAGGGAGGAACACCTCCTCCGGGTGGAGATCAGGAAAGGAGTGCCATTAAAGTAATAAGTCACAGCCTGCACTAGGCTTCTAGGCATATTACTTGTATATTACAATTCTGGCCATCAGGTGGCAGCACTGAATTGTAATATACCGATCTTTGTATATGGTAATGGATAAAATTCCATTACTTTATACAAATTCCAATCTAATGATTGCATGTTGGGGTCAAGTTTGAAAAAATTATATTTATATACATTCAAATCACTCTCCTTTCACAAAAATCTAAATTAAGATAAACAGTCAATAAATAAACATTCTAGGCATTGCTGCCTCAAAAACCGCCTGTATTAGGCTACATTCACACGACCGTATGCGTTTTACAGTCAGCAAATAAAAGGTGACGTTCCGTATGACATCCGTTTTTTTGCAGATCCATTGTAACAATGCCTATCCTTGTCTGTAAAACGAACAATAGGACATGGACATACAGATGCGGACAGCACAGTGTGTGCTGTCCGCATTTTTGCAGACCCATTGAAATGAATGGGTCTGCCTACTGTCCGCAAAAAAAAAACGAACGGACACAGAAACAAAATAGGTTTGTGTGAATGTAGCCTTATTGAAATATTAAAAACACATCCTATACAGTGAATGGTATAACTTACCATTATTAAGAGTATTGAGCAATCCAGCTAACAAAACGAAATACAAACTGACACTAAACGCCCAAAACAAAGAAATTTTTGTATTTTTTATCTTTTATATAAGCGAGAGCTCCGCAGTGAAAGGGACCGTGTTCATGAAATAGATTATATGTACTTTGTTTTTTAGTTATTTTTGTAAATGTAATGTTTTTTATGCATTGGATTTTATATTATGTATAGGATTTAGTAAAAGTACATGCAAATTACTGTGAGCCAGCCATTTTTTGATTACTATTTGGGTCTGAAAACAAGAACTTTTTTGGCATCCTGGACATGATTTATAGTAGGCATCAATTCTCTTGGTCTATATTATTAACCCCTTAGTGACCAGCCTGTTTTGGGCCTTACTGACCAAGCGTTTTTCTTCCTTTTTTCATTGTCGCGTTCCAAGAGCTATAACTTTTTTTAATTTTCCGTCTATATAGCTTTATGAGGGCTTGTTTTTTGCAGGACAAGTTGTAGTTTTTAATGGCGCCATTTTGGGGTACACATAACTTTACAATTAACTTTTATTAGCCGTTTCTGGGAGGGAGATGGGAAAAACAGCAATACTGCGTTTTTACGTTATAAAGTTTACAGCGTTTATTTTTCTGTATAAATAACATAATATCTGCATTCTCTGGGTCAGTACGATTACAGTGATACCAAATACATATAGTTTTTTTTTTTACATTTAACTACTTTTTTGCAATAAAACCCCTTTTTTTAAAAAAAATGAAAAAATGTTTCTGCATTGCCACTTCCCAAGACCCATAACTTTTTTATATTTCTTTCTATGGAGTTGTAGGAGGGCTTGATTTTTGCAGGACGACTTTTATTTTTCATTTGTATCATTTTGGAGTAACATAAATCACTGAAAACGGTGCACCACAATGATAAGCAACTAACAATGCTGGCTAATCCCTCAAGCGGATGTTAAAAGCTGAGACTTTCGCCAACATAGGAACATATCAGAGCCCTTTTGCACCACCGTCAAGGTGTCTCAGTGTGGCAATGGGTCCTACCACTAGACTATCTATGGTGTGTGAACAAGGTCTGATAGGTGCTCAGATCCAACTCACAGCGAGGCTCCCACATACCTCCATAATAGGGTCACTAATGCAATGTGAGGTAGAATAAGGCTGCAAGCCCCACCAATAACAGACAACGTAACACAGGCTACCAGGTGTTACCAGCAAAACGCAATGCCACATTCACCTATAACAGACCATGTGACACAGGCTACCAGGTGTTACCAGCAAAACGCTATGCCACATTTAATACATATATAGAAAAAAAAAACACTGAGATAAAGTGGCCTAAATGGGAGGAACTGCTCAAAAACCCCAAACACTGTAGCGTGTTTCTAACCAGGGGAGCAGTTCCTCCCCATCTGGTCCGCTGCTAGCGGCAATCCCCAGGAAAAAATGCATACAATGGAGGATGTCGGCGCGGACCACATGCCCCACAAAAGTTGCTTATCATTGTGGTGCACTTTTTTCAGTGATTTATGTATTTTTATATTTCCATCCACACATTATTCCTGTGTATTCCTGTTATCTTGTGTAGGATATTATTGTGGTGCATGTGGTCCGCGCCGACATCCTCCATTGTATGAATTTTTGCTGGGGATTGCCGTTAGCAGCGGTCCACATGCGGAGGAACTGCTCCCCGGTTAGAAACACGCAACAGTGTTTGGGGTTTTTGAGAAGTTCCTCCCATTTAGGCTACTTTATTTCAGTGATCATTTTGGAGTAAATGGCGCTGTTTGATCGCCAGTTATAACGTTTTTTCGGTGGCAACTAAGAATAAATTAGCAATTCTGTCTTTGTTTTTTATTTATTTTTATTTTTTTATGGCTGCACCGGAGAGGATAATTTACATGATATTTATTCTAGTCCTTACGGACGCGGCAATACAATTTGTTTGCTATTTTTTTTCATTGAAAAGCGTATTTGCTGGAAATTACTGAAGGCTGGTCTGGGGCCTACATCAGACCCCAGGCAGCCTTCATACACATCGGCACCCCGCGATCGCATTTGCGGGGTGCCGATGGGTGACAGAGGGAGTCTGCAACCGCTGTCAGCACTTTACATGCGGTGGGCGCCATTGGTAAAGTGTTAAACAGCCCGGATCGGCACTCCTGCTCATGTGAGAGCTGGGTCCCCGCTCCCAGCTGCACGGGGGACCCATGCAGCTCTTAGACTGGGCCGCAGTAAAAAAGCGGCAGCCCAGCCTAAGGCCCCTTAGTGACCGCCGTAAAAACAACTGCAACTGCAATGCCTTTACACTTTGACTTTTCACTGCCTGGCCCTGTCAAGGTGATGAGGGTGTGGCTGTGTTGAGCAATGCAGGCACATATGAACATGGGACCAACACAGATGTCTTCAGCTGCCAAGCACACATGTAACAGGTCAGCCATTTAGTTTAATGAGTACAAAACTGCTGACAGAAGCTCTTTAACATATCACTTACCTCAACATAATCTGTTGGTACAAGCCCTCTTTCGCCTTGGTTATTCTTTACTTCTATCCATCCTCCACCAACATCCTGCAAGAGATCACAGGAAGGAGAGTGAGACATTCAGGTACAAACCTCAGACTTAGGCTACTTTCACACTTGCGGCACTTGTATCCGGCAAGCAGTTCCGTCGTCAGAGCTGCCTGCTGGATCCGCCGTTTAGTGTCACAACTGACAGCATTTGTAGACGGATCCGGATGCGGATCCGCCTACAAATGCATTGCAAGAATGGATCCGTCCCTCTGCTTGTCATGCGGATGGACGGATCCGTCCTGCACTCTTTTTCACAGTTTTCCCGGTCTGCGCATGCACAGACCAGAAGGGCGGATCCGTCCTTTAGTTGTTTCGCAATGCCGGATCCGGCACTAATACAAGTCAATGTAAATTAATGCCGGATCCGGCATTCCGGCGACTGATCAGGCATTTTGGATCATTGGCATGCTGCGGTATTATGTCTGGCCAAAACGCCTGACAGTGACTGAACGGAAGGCATACTGATGCAAACTGAACGGACTTCTATCCTTTCAGATTGCATGGGAATATGCCTGATCAGTTCTTTTCCGGCATAGAGCTCTTTTGACGGAACTCTATGCCGGAAAAAAATAACGCAAGTGTGAAAGTACCCTTACATGAAAATTACATACACAATTAGAACATGCATGATTCTACAGATAAGTCTAATTTATGAAACATCAGGTCCAGGCTCAAAGTGCTGGATCTTAGCATGCCTCTATTTTCACAAGAAAAATCAGTATTGCTGCATACAAGAAAAATGATAAAACGATTACAACATACGGTGCCTTGCAAAAATATTCAGCCTGCCCACTCCCCCCCCCCCCCCTCCTTGACTTTTTTCGTGTTTTGGTGCCTTACAAACTGGAATTAACATGGATTGTTTGAGGATTTGCATCATTTAATTTACAGGACATACCCACAACTTTGAAGAGGTTTGTTTTTTTATTGTGAAGCAAGTTGGATGGTTTGCACTTGTGAACAGCAATCTTTAAGTATGACCATAGATTTTTTTATTGGATTGAGATCTAGGCTTTGACTAGGCCATTCCAACACATTTACATGTTTCCCCTTTGTGGTGATGTTTACGGTAAAAGTCCTGGAAGGGGTGTATATCTCACCCAGGTCCCTCAACTGGGTAAGATAAGTAACATCCAGGAAGATGGTGCTGGTTTCAGCAAACATAGTTGCTGGAGCTATTTCTGTTTGTTAGTACAAGGGCTGGATTTTATTTGGACTGGGAAGGTAGGTTTGGTAGTGGGACTTTCCCAGTCCACCCCATTCCAGGGCATGTTTTTCCCCTAAGCGGAGGTGATCACAAGCAAGGCCTGCTGTAATCAAGGAGGGATAAAACGAACCCTCTGTGTGCCAGTCTGAGAAGAGAGGACTTGGAAAAAGAGGCCTACAGAGGCTCTGGGTGGTCTCAGCGAGGAGGGCTGAGGGGCCATAAGGCTGTGTGAAGCCGGATGTCTTCCCTGTCTGGATTTGTGTTTGATGAGTGGACCTGCTAAGGGATGGAGCCTAAGACCCGGGTATAAACTGTGCTTAGAGGTGGGTCAGGGAAAAGAACTTTGTGTTAGTTAAAGCCCAGAAGGGCAGGAGTTTAATTTATTATGTTTGTGCTGGTGCCAAAATAAAGCATCATTTGGACTTTAAATCCGTTGTCTGACGAGACGTCCGTGATTGCGACCCCCTGAGAGAGAGCGATCTGTTACTCCTTAAACCACTCAAGCGTTGCTTTAGCAGTGTGTTTGGGGTCATTGTCCTGCTGGAAGGTGAACCTCCGTCCTAGCCTCAAATCACGCACAGAGTGGTACAGGTTTTGCTCAAGAATATCCCTGTATTTAGCACCATCCATCTTTCCCTCAACTCTGACCAGTTTCCCAGTCTCGGCTGCTGAAAAACATCCCCACAGCATGATGCTGCCACCACCATGTTTCACTGTGGGGATGGTGTTCTTTGGGTGATGTGATGTGTTGTGTTTGCGCCAGACATAGCGTTTTCTTTGATGGCCGAAAAGTTCAATTTTAGTCTCATCAGACCAGAGCACATTCCTTCAAACATTTTGGGAGTCTCCCACATGCCTTTCCGCAAACTAACAACGTGCCTTGTTGTTTTTTGCTGTAAGTAATGGCTTTCTTCTGGCCACTCTGCCATAAAGCCCAACTCTATGGAGCATACGGCTTATTGTCGTCCTATGTACAGATACTCCAGTCTCTGCTGTGGAACTCTGCAGCTCCTCCAGGGTTACTTTAGGTCTCTGTGCTGCCTCTCTGATTAATGCCCTGCTTGCCCGGTCCGTGAGTTTTGGTGGGCGGCCGTCTCTTGGTAGGTTTGCTGTTGTGCCATGTTCTTTCCATTTGGTTATGATAGATTTGATGGTGCTCCTGGGGATCATCAAAGATTTGGGAAAAAAAAATGTATAGCCTAACCCTGACTTGTACTTCTCAACAACATTGTCCCTTACTTGTTCCTTGGTCTTCATGGTAGTGGTTGGTTAGTGATACCTCTTGCTTAGGTAAAGCAGCCTCTGGGGCCTTTCAAAAAAGGTGTGTATATGTAATGACAGATCATGTAACACTTTGATTGCACATAGGGGACATCATTTCACTAATTATGTGACTTCTGAAGGTAATTAATTGCACCAGAGCTTTTTATGGGCTTCCTAACAAAGGGGGTGAATACATACTGTGGTAAGGTTAACAGTGTAAGTGCTGGGGATCTCTTAGTCCACACCCCTAGTTCACTACAAAGATGTCCTGTTGCTGAGGAAATCCCAGGTGATACATGCCAATTTTCTGTTTTCCATTTCTAAACAATAGTTTTATTTATATATTTTTCTCATTTCACTTCCCCAACTTAGACTATTGTGTTCTGATCTATCACGTAAAATTCATATTAACAAAACATTGAATTTAAGGCTGTAATGTAACAAAACATGAAAAAAGTCAAGGGGGGGGGGAGTGAATACTTTTGTCATGTCTCAGCCACACGTCACATGTCTTCCTACATTGATAAGAATTCTATAAATATAACAAATGAGCTCTTTAGCATAGAGTCATCTAGTCTGAACAATGTACAGCTTCCTCTTTAAGCAGCAGAGAAACCTCATTCACTGATGAATAAGTAATAAAGTGACTGGACTGTGGACTTTAGTAATACAACAGCTGAGATAAGATTTTTTAGCCAAGAAATTATGTCATAAGTAAAACACATGACATCCTTTTTTTATCCAGTACTATGTATTGCAGAATAGATTATGATTTGTGAATTAGAGGGAGCACGACAAAAAGTTAAACGAAATGATGGCACTATTCAATGAGTGTAAATGGACTTGTGCATAATATTACAACTTAAAACTTTTTTTTTTTTGCATAAAATGCAACAAATGGAAAATTCTTTGAGAGAATACAGGGGTCAATTTCCTGCTGATCTTTTCTATTTTTGTAATGCAAATGTTGATGGGTAGACACGGTTTAGTAAGGGCAGGGTTAAAAGGGGTATTCTAATTACGACAAGTTACCTCCTATGAACAGAGCAGTAGGTCGAACATGTGCACTGACGCTCCATTCATCTCGATAAGATTTCTGGAGACAGTCAAATACAGCCCTCAGCTTTTTCTGAAACTCCAATAGAGATAAATAGAATGGCAGTGTGCATGCTAGACCTCTTGTTCTGTTTATTTCAGGAGCCCCTAAGGGTATGCGATCCCCATTTCTGTGATCGTGGGGGTCCCAGGAGTAGGACCCATCCGATTAAATAGTTATCACTTATCCTGTGATACCGCCATCAGCCCCATGCCATTGCCACCATCATCATGCCCCCCAGCCAGTGCCATCAGCCCCATGCCATAGCCATCCACCCCCACCCCCGGTAGATTCAGGCCCCTGCTAATATACTTACCTCTCCTGCAGGGTGGGCAGCTGGCTGATGAAGTCCGCAGGAGACGGACTGTTTCTTCTTCCCAGCATGCACTGGGAGGGACCCGACGTCACACACAGCGTCAGCCAGCACGCTGACCATGTGTAAACGTAAGGCCCTGCAGCGCGGTGCAGAGTCGGGAGGCCACGGGGCAGTGAGTGAGAAGGTTCTTCAACTCACTAGCGCTCCGTGGTCATCTATTGCGATATGGCGATATAGCTAAAATCTATATCGTTGCCCGAATTTATGGCGATAATATTGTATATCGTTTATATTGCCCAACCCTAGTTTAAGTCTTCAAAAGCAGAGCAAAGTCTTTTTAGAGCTTGGGCAAAAACACATGCAAACTCAATGTAAGTGTTTTCCTTGGATCTGAACCTAGGATCCTGATGCCGCAGGATAGCATTGATAACCAGTGATCCAATGTGTTGCCCATATACAATAAACATCCACTACAAGAATAGTAATACAAATTAAAATGTATTCCTGCTCAGTAGTCTATAACAGGAAACTCCAATTACACAAGTTAGATGTTTCTGCAATGCACCATTCCTTCCTAAGACGGCTTTCTCAAAATCCTTGCATCATGAGAACATCACTGATAGCAATTTCCGATTTCAAGAAAAATTACAATGACTTAGATAACCAATTAAAAAAACATCACAAATTTCAAAGCAGATATTCAAAATATAATCTAAAAAAGATTAGGCCACTTATACATAACACTTTAAAGGAGTTCTCTTGCGATTAGTAGGGCGAGTGAATAGGGGTCCCTATGGTGCATTAGGGCTGAGTAGGCTCCACTTCAGCTCATCCTAGGGTTTCCCTCACACCCAATCCTGTGTAGGACAAACATCTTCTTGTATATAGGACTCTACTTAACTATAGATCCTGCAGGCTTCATTTGGCTTCTTAGCTATATTGGCTATATTGTATATTTTTTTACTAAAGTTTCAAGAAAAAAGAAAGCAAGACAATACACAACCCAAACCACGATTACACTATATCCCCCCCAAACCCCCACCCAACTTCCCCTCCCTGCAGTCGTCAAACAGGTCTCATGAACCCATGTACTCAGTCATCAACCCAAGGACAACAATTGTACACACAGCAAAGCTGCAAAAACCAGCCCAGGTTTGCTTATCCAGGCTTTCCATAGTTTCCCAAATTTCCCAAGCGAACCCCTCTTTAAATATACTTTCCATTCCATTAAAATCATATTATTAGCAACATTAAGCAATTCTGCCATAGTTTGAGATGTGGCTTGCAACCAATATTTAGCAAAGAGTTTCCTCATCAAATATAGAATCTTAACCATGGCCAGCTGGGACGTGCCATCTGTAGGGATATCTGCTACATGATCTAAAAGTCCTCCATGAGGGTCCATCTATATGGTATCTTACATCTTTAGATGTAGGGCTGCAGCTATCAATTATTTTAGGAATCAAGTAATATATCGATTAATCAAACAATTAATCGAGTACTCTAATAAGAAAAAAAGAACGTTTTACTTTATAAAATGTCATCAGACCCCTTATGCCATCATCAGACCCCCATGCCATCAGTCCTCCAGCGCCATCAATCCTCTGTGTCATCAGCTCTATGTGCCATCAGCCCCCCAGCGCCATCACCCCCACGTGTCATCAGTCCTCTGTGCCATCACCCCCAAAGCCATGAGTCCTCTGTGCCATCGTCCCCTCTGATGCCAGAGTGCCCTCAGCTCCCCCAGTGCCACCATATCCGCTTCTAATCTCCAGCAGCCTTTTAATACTTACCTCTCCTGTAGGGGCGCCACTCCACAACTCCTCTGTAGTCTTCTCCGCGCGTTGCACTGTCGTCCTGACGTCGCGCAGCATCAGGCCATGTCAGGATCCAGTGCAGCGCGTGGGCCGGCAGGTGACCAGGGAGTGGTGAGTATCAGCAAGCTCTTCACTCCTGCTCCGTGGTCACATGACACAAACTAATACTCAATGTAAAAAATTTGCATCAAGTATTTTTTTTGTCTAATTACTCAACTTAATTGAGTAATCATTTCAGCTAGTGTTGAGCGTACTTGTTTTTTTAAGTTCTGCGTCCAAAGTTCAGGGTATTGAAGAATCCCGTTATGGATTCCAAATTCCGTTATGGTCCGTGGTAGCGGAATCCATAATGGGATTCTTCGATAACCCGAACTCGATCTTTGGACCCAGAACTTAAAAGACAAGTTCGCTCAACACTTATTTCAGCCCTATTTTACATGCATTAATAAAATTTTCGTTTTCTCCCCTGTGCTCCACAGTAGCACAAGGAAGGACAATCAGGAAGCCTCACTGATCCTGTGCACCCAAGGCTCACTTATGAATATGGGGAGCAAAGGCTAGCCCACCTAGTCCAACCCGATGGAAGATCTGCTGTAGCACAGACTGCTGAAAAACTTAATGCTGGCCATGATGGAAACGTGTCAGAACACACAGTGTATTGCAGCTTGTCACACATAGGGTTGCTTAGCCTCAGACTGTCAGAGTGCCCATAATGTGAGCTTTAAAACTGGGCCATGGAGCAATGGAAGAAGGTGGACCATCATATGAGAGATGCCATCTGAATGCACTTTGTTAAGAAGGCAGACTGGGGCAGTGTGACACTCTGGGCAATGTTCTGCTGGGATTTGGAGTTCATGGCAATGTTAATTTGACATGTTCCTAGATATCATACTGTTACAGATCAAGTACACCCTCCATGGCAACTTATGCCCCAGGGTCAGTGGCCTCTTTTAAAGACAGATGCTTCCTGAAACACTGCAAAAGTTGTTCAGCAATGGCTGGAGGAACACGAGTTCAAAATGTTGACATGGTCTTCAAATTCGTCAGATCTTAATCTGATTGAATTTCTGTTGGATGTGCTAAAAAAAGATGTCTGATACATGCATGACAGCTGATTTGGCGGCACCAGGGAGGATGTGGCTACACAATATTAGGTGGGTGTTTTAATATTATGGCTGATAGGTATATAATCCCTGATTTAGTAAAGGGGTGATAACATGAAGACAAGTTCCTGTACTCCCCCTTTTCCAAGGGTCAAAGGAGGCTGTAAAGGTGGAGAGATGACAGTAACAGGATAGGATAAGCCAATTTTTTATAATCTGTTGTCTCATTACTGCGACCCCTGTGATAAAAATTGAAGCAGGGCTATGAAAATTCCCTATCACTTCATCTCAGTTTTCTCTGGAGGCCACACAGTTGACCACATAGCCTCTGGAGAAAATGCCGCGGAGTTAACATTTAAATGATCAATTATAGGGAAGGCAGTAAATCGTATCAACTTCGCAAATCATCAGCTGAACCAGGGTGAAAGAAGTGAATTCAAATATAAACACAGTTTCAATTCATTACACCCATACCAACACATAGGGAACTTTGCCCTGGCCAGATGCTTTATGGTTAGGCTGCCACATTTTAGAATAATTATGTAGTTATCCAAGGCTTTAATACAAACATATAAACAGTTCCATTTACTTTATAATCTGTTTCATAAGAAAAAAATATGAATGACTTACAAAAGACTTCAGAACCCCCTAAGAAGTGAATGAAAGCGCTCATTAGTACCAGAGGACCAGGAAGCAGTGAAGGCTCTGTACTCACCGCTTCCTCGTCCTCGGCTGTCGGCTGTACAGTGGCTGCGAACAGTGTGAGGGCGCTCTGTGACCTCACGCTGTGTGCGCCAGTTCACAGCACAGCCGACAGCTGGAGGAAGAGGATCGCGCTGGAGGATAGGAGCAGCAGCGTCCAGGAGCAGGACAGGTAAGTGGTTTATTTATTTTGTGATCTGATGCTGGGGGCTGATTATATATATGACTGAGGGCCGATTATATATGTGACTGGGGGCTTATTATGTATGTATATATATATATATATATATATATATATATATATATATAAATATATATATATAACTGGGGGCTGATTATATATATATATATATATATGACTGGGGGCTGATTATCTATATGAATGGGGGCTGATATGAGGCATGGAGGACTAATATCAGGCATGGGGGTCTGATCTGAGGTCTTATTGGGGTCTTATTAACATTGGGGTCTGATTGGGGCTGGCAGCTGAGGTCTGATCTGAGGTGTAATGAAAAATATATTTTTTAATTGTCTTACTCTAAAACCTAGGTGCGTCTTATGGGCCGGAGCATCTTATAGGGCGAAAAATACGGTAAATAACAATAAATATAAACAGCATGGGTATTAACGCGACCGAAAATGCCCATACTATTAAAATATTTATAAAAAATTCCAATACGGCGAATGGCTTGACGGAAAAAAGGGTCAAAATGGCAGATTATTTTTACACTATTTAGACATAAAAAAAACTATACATATGGGGTATCCTTGTAATCATACTGACCCAGAGAGTGAAGGGTATGGGTCAGTTTTGCCGCAAACAAAACGCTGTGGGAACAAAACCCGTAAAACAGTGGAGAAATTTTTTTTTCAATTCCACCCCATTTGGAATCTTTTTACCGCTTCCTTCTAAATTTTATGCCATAATTAATGGTGGCATTAAAAAGTACAACTTGTCCCGCAAAAAATGAGCCCTCATACAGCTATGTGAAAGAAAATATAAAAAAGTTATGGTTTAAGGAAGATAGGGAAGAAAGATAAAAATGAAAAAACGAAAAAACCTCCGGTAGTGAAAGGGTTAGGCCCTATTCACACGTCCGCAATGTCGTCCGCATGTATTTCGCAATTCTGCGGAAGACATGCGGACCCATTGACTGTGAATGGGGCACAGAACGATCCCGAGAGCACACACTGTGCTCTCTGCATCAGTTTTTGCGGAGCGCGCCACCGATCTTACGGCCGCAGCTCCGCAAAAAAGTAGAGCATGTCCTATTCTTGCCCGCAATTGCGGACAAGAATAGACATTTCTATGGGGCTGCCGGCCGGGTGTGTTTATGGATCCACAATTTGCGGATCCATAAACACTACGGACGTGTGAATAGGGCCTTAAAGTCCTGCACCATGTCACTGCTGAGTGGGGTTAGTAAGGTCCCCGAAAACCTTTGGGTAATCATGGCTCACATGGTTTCTTAGATGCCTGCACACATTGCAGATTACGCACATTTTTTCTGTTTAGATTTGTATGTGGAAAAACTTAAGTGTACTGAAGTACCAGCAAAGTGAGTGATATTACATAAATATATACACTTTGCTTTTTTCTGTGTGGAAATTAATCTGCTGTGCAGATTTAGAAATTGCATTGTTTGAGCAATTTTTGGTGCGGATTTTATCCTTTTCAATGAAAGTAACACATGCAGTTTCTGGTGCAGAGGCGCACAGAAATCCGCACAGAAAACCACATAGACTTTCTACACATTAACCTATACACATGTGCAGGTACTCTTAGAGTACTGAGCATATAACACAGAACTCAGCTTCTATCCCCTTACCGTATGCTGCAGCAGAAATCACCGGACAGGTCTGCTTTGCAATGTACATCTGAAATGTAGTCACATGTCTGAACTATAAGAGCGTGGATAGCAGGGCCGGTGCAAGGATTTTTGCCGCCCTAGGCAAAGATCCATTTTGCCACCCCCTCATGTCACTCACTGACAAACACACCCATATACACTCACACAGACACTCACTGACAGACACACACACACACTCACTGACAGACACACACATACACTCAGTGACAGACACACACACACACTCAGTGACAGACAGACACTCAGTGACACACACACACTCAGTGACAGACAGACACTCAGTGACAGACAGACACTCAGTGACAGACAGACACTCAGTGACAGACAGACACTCAGTGACAGACAGACACTCAGTGACAGACAGACACTCAGTGACAGACAGACACTCAGTGACAGACAGACACTCAGTGACAGACAGACACTCAGTGACAGACAGACACTCAGTGACAGACAGACACTCAGTGACAGACAGACACTCAGTGACAGACAGACACTCAGTGACAGACAGACACTCAGTGACAGACAGACACTCAGTGACAGACAGACACTCAGTGACAGACAGACACTCAGTGACAGACAGACACTCAGTGACAGACAGACACTCAGTGACAGACAGACACACACACACTGTCAGATTTACACTCGCTCACTGACAAACACACACACACACTTACTGACATACACACACTCACTGACAGACAGACACACACACTCACTGACAAATACACACACTTACTGACAGACATACACTCACTCACTGAAAAACCCACACACACACATACACAGACACTTATTGACATACACACACTCACTAAATGACAAACACTCACTCACTGACATACACAGACATTTACTGACAGACAGACATACACTTACTCACTAAACAGACACACACAGGCAGACACTCACTCAGTCAAACACTTAAACACTCACCTCCCTGGGGTCCAGTGTGGTGCAGCTCCTTAGTCCTCCAGCGCGTTATTTAGTATGCCGGGGCTTGAATGACGTCATATTCCGGCTCCCGGCATCACAGAGGGTGCGTGCGAGGGAGGAGCTGCTAGAACAGTCTCCCTTGCCGCCCGCCTCCTCTCCTCCGGTAATTTACTGGCAGAGCAGGCACCTGCCATCAGGGTAAGCAGGTGCCTGCTCTGCCATATTTAAGAAAGACCTCCACCTCCTGTCCCCCCTGTAACGGCGCTGGGGGCGGCTCAAGAGCCGCTCGCCCAGCGCTGCAGCCCCAGACAGGGGGAGCCCAAAAGGGCCCCCCCAGCAGGCCGGCGCCCTAGGCGAACGCCTAGTTCGCCTAACGATGGCGCCGGCCCTGGTGGACAGGTTTACATGCATCTTTGAAGGACGGATTGGCAAGTCTGCTCTCACTATAAAGGAGATGTACAGAGTTCTACCTCTAGTCCATAGAGAATATACTGTCCCAGTAATCCTGCAAGGAAAGCATATGAATACCTGCTGTGGTCTCAAAAACCACAATCTGGGAATCAATGTAAACCACATGTCAGGAGATGGAAGTTGGAGCTGGTCAAATGGTCACATGTGCTATAAAGACATGTCACTAGCAGCTCCATCAAAAATGTGCGTGAAGAGCTTCCATTTTCATGTATAGTAGCCATAGTACCACTGTAATCCAAAATAATCCCTAATCCCTAGTTTTATTGTTTGCATGTAGAACAGTGTGCTACCATATGTTTTTTGTTTGCTGCATGTTAGCTTTATGAATGTGCACTTGTGACTTTGGATGTGCTAGTCTAAATTTTCTTGAACTCTAGCACGCGTGACTGCTGAGGCCAAAAGAGACCAGAAGGGTCTGGGAAAGAGAGCATGGCATGGGAATGGCAGAACTGCGGGCAAGTGAGGTTTAATAGTTTTCAACTGGGCACAGGCTCGGAGAATTGAGTTGGTCGGCTCCTAGGCTGGACAACCCCATTAACAGGAGGTCTGCACAATCCCAACAGACAACTAATAAATGCAAAAAGTATGAAAAATTCAAATCATCCTCTACCAATTTTGGAAATAAAAATACAACATAATACAGACATAAAAATTATTGGTATCGCCACTTTAAAAAATGTCAGAACTATAAAAAAAATAAACTAAAAAAAAATAAAAAATAAAAATGCCCGATATGCTGATTTCTTGGCCAATGCAGCTCAGAAAAAAATTGAAAAAAATTATCAAAAAGTGGTATCTACCCTATAATGGTACCAATAAGTCACAGCTAAAGAAAAAGTATATGCTGTATTTGGTGTCGCTGTGATCACACTGACCCGCACAATAAAGGCAACATGTCAGTGAACATTGAATGGCATTTTTTTTCACTTTTACCCCAAAAATTATTTTTCAATACATGGTATAGAAAAACAAATGGTGCCATTAAAAAATACAATTTGTCTTGCAAAAACAAAAATAAAAAAGGCTAGGTGACCAAAAAAGTAAAAAACTTGTCGCTCTTCAACCCCTTCATCCCCAGCGTTGTAATAGAACGACGCTGGCCGGGTCTTTAAAGATGGCGCCTGCTCCTAAGCGTCATAGCCGCGGGTGGCCATTTGCTTTTTATAGCAGACACCAGCGGCTCATGTCTGCAACAGGCAGTAAAACCGATCGCGGACAGTCCTGACCACGGCATCTGAGCGCGATGAAAACAGAAAGCGCGTGCTTTCGGTGGTGCTCCAGCTCCCCCATGCGGCGATCGGAGGAGCTGGAGCTTGTGTGCAGCAGCCCCTGTTTTTGTGAATGACAGGAGGCTGCTGCATAGTATTTCCTATGGAGCCCTTGCCTGTAATAGAGCTCCATAGGAAACAAGCAATTTTCTCATAGACTCCAATGCTAGTGCATTGGAGCTAGAACTATAAAAAAAAGTGTAAAAAAAAAAAATCACCCCCCTTTTCCCAAAATCAAAATAAATTAAAAAATACACATCACAGGTGTCACGATGTGCGAAAACGCCCCATATAAAAATATATTCCCCGTACGGCAAACAGCAAAATGGAAAAAAAGTGTCCAAATAGCCTACAAAAAATTAAATAACAAGTGATCAAAAAGTCATACACTCCTCCAAATGATAATAAATTAAAAGTTCAGATCGCCCCGGAAAAAATGAGCCCCAATACAGCTCCGTACACATAGTTACAAATAAATTATAGGGGTCAAAATATGGCGACAAAAAAAACAACAGATTTTTCCCACTTTTAAATTTTTTTATCACTATCAAAACGCAAGAAAAGCTATATATATATATATAAGGTATTGCCGGATTCGTACTGACTTGTAGAATAAACGTAACCGGTCAGTTTTATCGCAAATCGAACGTTGTAAATAAAAATACCTGTAAAACTGTGGTGGAATTGCTTTTTCTTTTTGCGATTTCACCCCATTTGGAATTTCCCCCCGCTTCCCACTACATCATATGCAATATTTAATGGTGGCGTTGGAAAGTACAACTTGTCCAGCAAAAAACAAGCCCTCATATGGCCATGTGAACAGACAAATAAAAAAGTTATGGCTCTGGGAAGGCAGGGAGCGCAAAATGAAATGAAAGAAAAAAAAAAACTCTGGGGGAGAAAGCATTAAAGAAGAGCAAAAAAATGAAACTGTTTATGACACCAAGGGGTTAATAGAAGACGTATTTGTGGTTTGGAGCACTACATTACACATTCTCAGCTCTTTCATCCTGATGAATGTTACCACGAAAGCTTCTCTGAACACTCAGGTGGCCTTGGAACTATTCAATAGTAAAAGTAACGTTGCCGGGGCACCTTTTCTTACAAATAAGCATTGTGCTGTTCCTCTGTTAATGTTCCTTCTGGAAACGTCGGTATAAACCGACTACTGTTTTTTTTTCTGGATCTCAGAGGAGGTTAGTATTAGACGTGAAGCAGAATGTTCTTGAATACAGTGAGACTGTCCACAGACTGATCAGCCTTCTCTTAACTGTCCACCCGGCAGCAGTAATTCCATCTTTAAGTGAATGGGACGGAGGACCTGCAATGACACTGCTCGCCGCTGCGATGTTGACGGTGAGCAGGTAAGCCGTGAAGAGAAGGCAGCACTTGTCCCCTTACAGTTTTTAATTTGGGTGAAAAAACATTTCAGCGTTAAAAATAGAAACAAGTTGCCAAATGCTGACAACTACTAGAAGCGACTACTGTATAACCTGGAGTTAATTGTAAGCGCCGCTCTATACTATACAAGCTTTGGCCCACAATTAGGACAAGAAATAATGGAAGGTATTTACGAAGTGAATTTCTGGCAAATACAAATTATTAATCAGGACATACAAGAGATTCACTAATGAAAACTTTCAGGAGGAAATGTCAGTTTTTCCATTGCGTGGGTGTGAGGCAATGCTTTCCGGATGTAATGTCCCCATCACATGCAGTGTGACCACATAACGCCTCCTTCACTGGACACTGATCAGAGCAATCCAGTGATAACAGCAGAAACAACAACCTTCAAAGGAATACTTCTCTTTTATGACCCACCTTATTGGTTATGGTGAGAGTTTCCCCTTCTTTCACGGTTAGCTCATTATTTCCAGGCTCAGCGACAAAATCGTACAAAACTTTAGCCTAAAAATATAACGGAAACACAAAAAGTATTATTCACTGCCGGTATTGATTTGTCATTTCAGTTCAACTAAAGGCCCTGCTGACTCATATCGGCTCATCTGTGTCTCTCGGTTCTCCATTGCACAGTAAAGCAGAAAACCTCATGAAATGTCCTATCTACATCTGTACTTCGCAGATCGAGCATTAGAGAAATCCAATTATTCCTTCTGAGGAGAACACAATGAACAGCCTCATTGCCTTACGAGTCTGGCCTTTGGGAAGGTCACAGAGCTGCACTTTAGGTTTGCATTTTATTCTGAAGTCCAGATTTGAATCTGTAATATGAATATCTAGATATAAAGCACTGAAGGGACACAATATCCATGGATGTAAATATGTTATGTGCGTCCATGGTGTTTTCTATTACAACTGTATCTGAATACCGCCATGAAGCTGCACATTGTCCTACGAATTTTAGAGACATTTTAGCAATTACAATATTTCATAATACAGATTAATGCCAATAGTGCCTAATGTTCCACATCAGATATATGTAACTGAACTACCCCTGCATAAAAGACAGACAACTCTTATTCTATCACTGTGAGCAATGGTCCCCATTTACTAATGAATTCCGTCAGAATTTGCACAAACATTTGGGACATTTTACATATACAGTGGTCCCTCAAGTTACAATATTAATTGGTTCCAGGACGACCATTGTATGTTGAAATCAGTGTAAATTGAGTAATTGGTTCCAAAGCCCCAAAATGTCATCCAACATAAGAGAAAATGAAGATTAAAGAGGACCTTTCATTAGAATAAAAAATATAAACTAAGTATACCGACATGTAGAGCGGCGCCCAGGGATCTCCCTGCACTTACTATTATCCCTGGGCGCCGCTTCGTTCTCCCGGTATGTCCATCGATATCTTCAGATTTTTGGAGTTCGCCCTTGCTCTCCTGGGCGTTTTTTTTCTCCCAGGCTATGAGCTGAGAGAAGGAGACGCCCAGGAGAACAAGGGCAGACTCCTCCCAGTTGAGCCAAAAATCTGAAGATACCGATGGACATACCAGAAGAACGGAGCGGCGCCCAGGGATAATAGTAAGTGCAGGGAGATCCCTGGGTGCCGCTCTACATGTCGGTATACTTAGTTTATATTTTTTATTCTAATGAATGGTGCTCTTTAAAGAAAAAAAAGCAGATAACTAAAACAGATAAATCTAATCCTTACATAAAATCGCCAGGACTGGCTGCTAACCATCAAATAATCCAGCTATTTTACCATTGAAGGACCTCGACTGGTTGGGTCTGAGTCTGAGATATTTTTATGTTGAGTCTGGTTTCAACTTACGATGGGTCAGAAAAGACCATTGTTGAAAATATTGTATCCTGAGGCCATTGTATTTGTATCCTGAGGGACCACTGTATACAGTATATATACACACTATATATATATATCAGCTTGAAAAAGACTGCAATGAGCAGTTGAAACGTCGCTTTGTGGGTTAATAAAGAGGGTTTACGATTCACCGTTACCTGGAGTGCTGCCTCATTTTTGGTAAATATATATATATATATATATATATATATATATATATCGTGCTGTCCGCATGTTTTTGCAGCGCCCATTGAAATGAATGGGTCCGCACCTGTTCCGCAAAATTGCGGAACAGATGCGGACTCATTTATACAGCCATCTTAATGAGCCGTAAGGATGTATTTTTCTACATTTAGTATTGTGTAGCTCTGGAGGGGGTTATGGTATTGCACAGTTGTAGGACCCTTTAGAACTGGTTCATTAAATCAGTAGGACAGTTTAGGGATGCCGTTTTTATGGAGGAATTTCATCTTCAAAGGTTTGTTGATTTATATTGTGAAAATGCAATTGGACAATTACGTTATTACATTTTCAATACCAGTATGTAAATTAAAAGGGTTTTCTGAGATTTTTGAACTGATCGGTGGGGAGGGTCTGACTCCCAGGACCCCCGTCGATCAGCTGTTTGAGATGGGACCAGCGCTCGCAGTAGCACAGCGGCTCTCTCTCTGCTCACCAACCACAGTATCTTACATTGTATAGCGGCTGTGCTTGTATTCACTTCAATGGGGCTGAGCTGTGTCTAGGCTATGTGACATCATATGGCCTAAGGAAAGCTGTGAGAAGGCCATGGCGCTACTGTGAGCGCTATTGCCTTCCCAAACAGCTGATTGGCGAGGATTCCGGGTGTCAGGCCCCCACAGATGAGATAGTGATGACCTATCCAGAGGATAGATCATTAGTTCAAAAATCTCAAGTCAATCAGGTCACCAATTTAAGAGAAAGAACATAATTTTTTCAACTGGAAGAACTGGTATCACATGAGCTTGTTCTTTTAGATAAGTACAATTGATAATTATTATAGCTGGGGCTGAAAACATTTACTCTCCTTGTACTGTATCATGTTCGATCTTCCTGCTATCTTTACTAGCTCACTGGCCTAGGAAAAGCTGAGAGAAGGCCTCTGCGCTCACAGGAGCGCCAGAGCCTTCTCAAACAGCTGATTAGCGGGGTCCCGAGTGATTCAGAGGATAGGTCATCAGTATTAAAATCTCAGTCAATGGTGCCAGATCCTTCTTTCGGACAAAAAAAAACAAAAACGGATCCCACGCCCATAGGGGGTTTACTTACTAGTGGGGGACAATTATTACTGGGAACAAAAGACTGCGGCTGCAAAACTGCAGAGAAGAATGCAACAGGGCTGTGATGTGGGGCAAACATATACACTTGGCACATGTTCTGCTCACGCCAGAGGTTTTCCAAGATTTTTACCGAATGACCAATCCTCTGGATAAGTCATCAGTATTTGATCGGCAGGGTTCCAACACCCAGGACCCCTCCTGTCAGCTGCTTGATTAGGCACTAGCCCCAAGGCCTTCTCACACAGCTTTCCCTAGGCCATGTGCCGTCACGTTTATCGGTCACATGACGTAGGCCAGTGATGGCTAAACTTCGGCACTCCAGCTGTGGTAAAACCGACTCCCAGCATGCTCCACTCATTTCTATGGAGTTCTGAGAACAGCCAGGTAAGTGTGCATCTTGGGAGTCGTAGTTTTACCACAGCTGGGGTGCCGGAGGTTAGCCATCACAGACGTATGCGCTGCTCAGCCCTATTGAAGTGACTGGGGCTGAGCGGGATACCAGGCACAGCCGCCATACAATGTACGGTGCAGTGCTTGGTGAGCACAGAGAAGGTCGTAGCACTCACAGGAGCACCAGTGCCTTCTCGAACAGCTGATTTGCGGGGGTCTTGAGTGGCAGACCCCCACCGATCAGAATCTGATGATCTATCCAGAGGATAGGTAATCAGTATATAAGTATTGAAAAACCCCTTTAACTCGCTATATTTAGTTTTTGATTCTTTACGACATATCCTGTGGCACCAGAGAGGTGATCATCAGTTACTCATCTGATCACAATTTTGAGTCAGCACGTCAGTTTCAATGGATGAAGTAACAGCTACATCATGAGCCAAGAACAAGCATTTCAGGTTTGTTTCACCTATTGCATTCTTGGCAGTGGATGGGATAAAGAAGTACTATAATGCCATACTGAATCCATATTATTTTCGATTGCAGCTTTCTCCAGAGGCAGGTGAAATCAGCAATGATGTTGTAACGTATGTACATTTATGCGATCAATATTAAATCTATTAAAGAAGGCACAGCAGCATAAACATTAATGATGTATCCTAACAACCAAGCCATCTGTGTATCTAGAAAACACAAGGCTGTCCCCAGGTACTGCAAACAGTGGCTACTGTACTCCGATCAGGAGGCAAAGACTCCCTTCCGTCTAATTTATTTTCTTGTCTATACGTGTAGCGCTTATCTCTACAACCTTGTATTACTACAGTGTCGTCATTAGCCAATTGTGTATTATAATAAGCAGGCCACAGCAGATACCATTATCACTATTAAAAGATTTATTAAAGAGGTATTCTGGTTTAAATGATTGCACTCAGGGTCTATTCACACGTCCGTGTGTGTTTTGCGGATCCGCAAAACACGGACATCGGCGATGTGCGTTCCGCAATTTGCGGACCGCACATCGCTGGCACTCTCATAGAAAATGCCTTTTCTTGTCCGCAATTGCGGACAAGAATAGGACATGTTCTATTTTTTTCGGGAACGCGATTTCGGACCCGGAAGTGCGGATCCGCAATTGCAGACCCGGCCGGGACATTGTCTGTCCCCATTGAAACGAATGGGTCCGCAATTCCGTTTCACAAAATGCGGAAAAGAATTGCAGACGTGTGAATGGACCCTTATTTGTTCAAAAAATAGGATGTTGAACAGTTTTTAATATACATCTTTTGCTTGTAGACCTTTATTATGTCCATAAAGTAGTCACTCCCTAAAGAAAAACAAAAATGGTACAACCCATTTTAGTCCTGTAAAATGCAGCCATAGAAGAGCTGGCTAGGACTGAGCATGGCTTCAGTCATGTGAGCTGTCATGTGACCCAGTTTTCGGTTTACTGTACAGGTATCTAAAAGGTGAATCGTAGTGTACTGAGGAGCAGAACATACTCAGTATATAGCATATTACAAACTGCAGCAGCATCTGATAACGTCTGTCATTGCCTGTATAGAAACAGATCTGTCTGTGTTGTTTT
The DNA here is from genome assembly GCA_033119425.1 of Bufotes viridis. Lineage (NCBI taxonomy): Eukaryota > Metazoa > Chordata > Amphibia > Anura > Bufonidae > Bufotes > Bufotes viridis. The sequence goes on along the minus strand of CM065592.1, from coordinate 326,821,305 downwards.
TTTTTTTTTTTAACACTAAACTTTATTTACAAAATAACATCACCTAGAGACAAGCAGCCATTTACAACATCAACTACAGACAGGTGGCCATTTTACAAAATCACCTATAGACAGGCAGCCATGTAAATACACACAATTATGTAGTTACTTTAATGATCACAATAAAAATCATGATTCCATCACTAGTCCTATTTAATTACTACATGGATATGTCCTGTGTGCTGACCCAGCACATGTATGCTACTTACTGAGTGACAGGGATTATATGATAAGAAGAGTGTCACCTGACTAATACCATGTTTAATTTAGGCAATGTATGCATTACACAGGACTGATACATATATACACCATTCTACTGCATACAGGTGTCAGGTGTTTGATATAAAAAAAGGTATGTACTGTATGCAGAATTTTATATACATTTATAATAGAAAATTGTACGATTTCATATTATATAAACAAACAGATAAAAAATCTAAACTGGAATACCCCTTTAAATACAGTTTTTCATATTTGCAACAGGCAGACCCTAGCTCTTCCAGATAAATGTATGATTGCTGGAGGCCTGACCTCTAGGACTCCGATTATAAGAATGGGGGTACACAATAGCCTATGTGAATACAGCAGTAGTACAAATGAGTAAACACTGCTCCATTCACTGTCTATGTGATTGACAATTACAGCTCTTGGATATTATCAGTGGTCCCACAGAAGTGAATGACGCAGGCGAAATACATGCAGTATGACTCCATTCACACAGGGGACTACTGTTCTCTTTACCGATGCAGGTCCCAGCAGTCAGACCCCCAGCCATAATACATGTATCATCTATCCTGTGGACTCCCATAGAAGTGAATGGAGTGCACTCCACACATGTGCGGCGTGCTCTACTTTGCTTTGGGGACTCCACTTATAGGACCGGCACCTATCCGACACTCCCGGAACAGCTCTGTGGAATATTTTGAGAAATAAATGTTTTTTGGGATTACTCAATCCTCCTATTCAGTTACAGAAAGAGCAGTGTGGTAGACCTTCAATGAAAGACAGATGTCTGACTGCGAAGCATCTGCCCGCTTATGGCCATCTTTACCACAACGCTCATATGAAGACCACCCCTGGCCCTATGATCTATTAGGGTTATATGAACATTGGAGGGAGTCTTCTGCCTGGGTCCAACCTGTGTGAGCCAGAATGGAGGGTCACACTGTAGACCATTACAAGGCCGGTCAACCGACATGAACTACTGCACAAAAGTTTAAGGGAAATGCTTGGTTGGTTGAAGCTTTCCCTAGCAAATCGCAGCTGATCGCAATGCCGCATTCTAAAGGCTCATGCACATGACATGTCCGTTCTGTTTTTTTTTTTGGCAGCCTGTATTCCACAACGGGGCTGCAAAAAAAAAAAAGGAAAATCACTCCATGTGTATTCCATGTCCGTATAGTCATTCCGCAAAAAAACAAAAAACGTCCTATTATTTTCTGCATTATGGACTAGGATAGGACTATCAGGGGCCGGCTGTTCCGTCCTGCATAATGCAGAATGCACGCGGCCGTAATCTGTGTTTTGCAAATCCGCAACAGTTGCATGCAAGAGCCCTAAAAAAAAAACCTTGAAGGAAGCCTGTATTCAAAGATGACATATCATAATCTCTCTTTATAAATGAACATATTCCTTACGGTTTACAACTGGGGAAATAACAAACAGGTAAAATGACAGGTAACCAGAACACACACGAGGAAAGAGACAGGGACCTGTGCATAATAGGTGAATGTTCTTTCTACAATGGTTGTATTTTTGAAAAAACAAAACATTAAAACGCATAGATATACTGGATATAATGTGGCAAAGCAAAGAGTAAAGGAATATATATAAGGTAGCAGTTAACCCCTATGGGATTTCACAGTAGTCCAAGAAGAAAGCCTGACAGAGAGGACTTGATCTGTTCCCAGGCGGACATGTTCCTCTCATTCTGGAAAGCATTACTGCAGACGAGGACAGCGAGCCGACATCACGTGCAGCGTTGCACAATGTTACTTGTTTTCAAACCCCTGTTTTTCAGTCAGCATTTTGAGGTTTTACTGTAACAGCACGTGTGCACCCAGACACAGTCGTTTCCAGCTTGTATGAGAAGGCCACTAAGAGCACAGTACAGAACCATATAGCTGATGTATCTTTCACACTATTTCGGTTTAAGAATACTGACCAGTAAAGGTACGACATAAGACGTGCTGCTATTTATTTATGCAGAATTCGCCCTCATACGTCCTATGCATGGCTGCTGTGATACTAGTGCACTTACGGTGTATATAGCTGGACGTGCCAGAAAAGAAGGAAGGACACTTTCATACTAGCAGATCAGATAGACTCCGACACCCCGCTGTACAATACATAAAGTGCTATCTTATAACTGGCAGCCTACACGCTGCTTGACAACTAACAGACTGAAGCAGGAGCTACAGGAACCAATGGGGGAATCGCACGGTTATCTAGACCCTGCATTACATTATGGGAACGCTTCCGCCCATGTAAACTCAGTATATCAGGGAAGCACACATGAATTCCTTAATAGTAGGACACTGCTATTCTGTAACTTTAAAGTCTTGTGCTATGGGTTCAGCCTGATTATGGGACTGTATAGGGGACACATAGATCCACAGTAGCAGTTATGCATGGATATTAGTGGATCCACTTAGTGGGGGAATTTATTACAGGAATGTCCCAGATAATAAAAAAAATCTCAGACAAGACCCCCCAGTTCTATTTTCTCCAGCACAGTGCACAGGGACATGGAGGGGTATGGCATGTGAGCACCGCAGCCAATCACTGTCCTTAGAACTGGACCGCAGAGAACAGCAGTTGGCTGAAACTAGGGATCAACCGATTATCGGATTTACCAATATTATCGGCCGATATTCCGGATTTTCAAAGTTATCAGCATCTAACCTTGCCGATAACGAATCGCGAACATGGATCGTGCTGCTGTCAGTGCAATCCATGTTCCCTCAGCAGCACAGGGGAGAAGGAAGCAGTCTCCCTCCCCCTGTGCCGCGCTGCCAATGGAGAGAAGAGGAGGAGGAGGGGCTGAGGGCGCACTGGCCACCAATGAGAGAAGAGGAGGAGGGGCTGAGGGCGCACTGGCCACCAATGGAGAGAAGAGGAGGAGGGGCTGAGGGCGCACTGGCCACCAATGAGAGAAGAGGAGGAGGGGCTGAGGGCGCACTGGCCACCAATGAGAGAAGAGGAGGAGGAGGGGCTGAGGGCGCACTGGCCACCAATGAGAGAAGAGGAGGAGGAGGGGCTGTGGCCAATGCGCCACCAATGATGTTAACTCACTTATTAATTCAAATTCAACAGGAGGCGGGTGAATCATACAGCCGCACCCGCCCTCTATGAGAGGTATCTGCGATCCGCGGCAGTTAACCCCTGCCGCACCTGAGGTCGGGTGCGGCTGTATTTGAATTAATGGGCGAGTTATCTTTATTGGTGGCGCAGTGCACCCTCCCCCCCCCCCATACTATTAAAAACAATGGTGGCGCAGTGCGCCCCCCCCCCCCGCTATTAAAAACATTGGTGGCGCATTGCGCCCCTAACCCCCCCAGATCCCCTCTTCCCTCCTCTTCATTGGTTGTAGTGGCAGCTTCTAATCAGAGACCCAGCAGTGTAATCCTGGGGCTCCGATTGGTTACCATGGCAGCCAGGACGCTACTGAAGCCCTGGCTGCCATGGTTCCTGCTGCTGTGTGTACTATGCACAGGGCAGCAGGGAGAGTGTGAGATCCTATTCACCCTAATAGAGCTCTATTAGGGTGAATAGGACAAGGGTTCTAGTCTCTAAGAGGGATAATAAGTAATAAACAGTAAAAAAAAAAGGAAAAAAACAAAACATATTTAATATAAGAGATTAAGTATAAATATTTAATCTAACCTATATATCTAATATATATATATATATATATATATATATATATATATATATATATATATATATATAGCACCTCTTCATTTAACAGCAGATTTGTGTAGGAAATTTTCTAAAATGAAAATGCACAGAATATCAGTATAAATTAACGGCTATTGGCCGGAAAGTTCACAAATTATGGGTATCGGCTCTAAAAAAAAATCAATATCGGTCGATCCCTAGCTGAAACAGTCATGTGCAGTATGCCGGTACATACCAGCTGCCGCTGGTAACAAAACGCCAGCAGGATAACACAACCAGCGTAGTGTGAATATTACATTTTGTACTTTAGGTTATTAGATTGCTTGTCGGAGATTTTGAAATATGTCAGACAACCCTTTTACTTCATTTGCACCAGATTTGTAGTGCAAAGAAGTCACAAATTATGGTGCATGTCGTATCTGCAACCTTTCTTCTAGCCACTTTTCCCAAAGCAGGTGGGGTTAACCAGGAGAGACCTATCATCACTAAAGACAGAGGTAAATCAAAAAAGCAGGTAGGTGCTGACTTACTGATCATTTCTGACCTCCAGACTGGACAGTTGCTTTAATTATGAGGCTGCTATCATTTCTCTTCTTTTTATCACTTCTGATATGCAATAGAGATATGTCAGAAGTTCGGTTTCAGATCCCCACCAACTGATAAAATAAAGGGGTACTAGCACGCTGCTGAGTACTGTGCCTTTTACCCGTCGGCAAATGTGATGGGAGACAAGGTCTGGGCAGTGGGATTTCTCCTGTCTTCCCATTCACAGCACATGCAAGCTTAGACAAGCTGAGGAGCATAAGTATAGGGTGGATGGAGGGAGATATCTCCTGTGTATGTCCGACCTATGGCTGTCCTAAGATCTGTACGTTTAATATAGGAGCCAGTGTTTGTCCCTGTTCCACTCCGAACTTATTGGCCGATGGAAGGTGATTGCCTCCACATTTACAGTATTTGTGCATAAGCTCTTCAAAATCATTAAGGAAACAAACCACAAACTAAAAAATAACAACAAAATAATGATAACTACCGCTCCAGAGCAGCCAATACCCATTTTGTTTTACTCAGAAAAAAATTAAATACAGTACCATCATTTCTGCACATTTCTGGCTACATATTTATGTCCCTTTACAGCCACAAATGTCCCTTTAAATCTGAAAGCATAAACTTTGTTGCATGGGATTTAAGTCTACTTCGATTTCACAGAATGTTTATCTAATTACTATAAACATGGTTTCTGCTTAAGGCTAGGCCGCAGGGAGAGTCCGTGATGTGGAGCGAAATGACATACTAAAATCCACCGCATTTCCAGTAGCAGCAAAGTCTGTGACATTGACATGCGGATTTCTGCTGCGGATTTTACTCTTTGTAAGGAAAGGATTACATCTGGGCCAAACCCGAAGCATTTCGGCAATAAATTCTGCAACAAAATCCGCACCATTTGGGGAGGATTTTGCTGCTGATGTGTGGTAGCCGGCATGGCCACTTCACCGGGGATGGGTTCTTCTACCTCTGGCACTGGTGGCTGCCATAAATAGCCGGTTAATGGGGATGCCGGGTGTTGGACCCCAAAATAATCTGGATAGGTTATATATATATATATATATATAGGCCTGATAGCCCCTTCAAATTTTTTGCCAGCAACCTAAAATAGTGCCATAATATTTCAGGGGAGTCTTAGGACATTTATTACCTCAGTCACTAGATTATGAAAGGGTTTTATAGCATTTTGATACTGATGACCTATCCCGACACCCGGGACCCCCGCAGATCAGCTGTTTGAGAGGGCACCGGTGTTTCTGTGAGTGCTGCGGCCTTCCCACAGCTCACCAAGCACAGCGCCGTACACTGTATAGTATCTGTGCTTGGTAATGCGCTCAGGTCCACTCAAGTGGCACCAGTATTTTCTCGAAAAGCTGACCAGCGGCGGTCCCAGGTGGCAGACCTCCACGATCAGATACTGATGACCTATACTGAGGATCAAAAGTATCAAAATCATAAAACATCAAATAATATTACATTTCAAAACCTATTATAACATAGATAACATATCAAAATGGATCATTCTAAAAAAGAGGCGGACGTGCAAAGAGAAATCATACTAATGGTACTCACCATGTACGATTTAGAAAGTACCGTATGTGCTTTGAGGATCCAAAGGCAAAAAACAACTGCAAATGAATGTAGACAAACCCTTCTACTGCTTTAAGACTAAACATTACATGGGTGTATCCTAAGTGCAGGAAAATTACGAAAGGGCCTCTTCCTAGTAAAGTACTGCCAAACCCATGCTTGACTGGTGCTATTTTTAATGACCGTTCCCTACAAATACACAAGATCAGGAGAACAAGAGCTGCAGAGTTCTGAAAAAATGTCATGGATCCTCCCAGTATCTCATGTCTCAGGAAAATAGGAGATAAGAAACAAATGCGCAATTTCCTCCAATCAAGGTCAGCAAAGTTAACTCTTTTAGGCTTAGTTTCCCATATGCGGTAAGAGATCCGGTAGGCTGTTCTGGCGGAGCTCTCCGGATTTGGCATTGCCGGACGGTACCTTAATGGCCGCCGGCACCGTTAAAGGGAATCTGTCAGCTCCGAAACACCCCGTAAACTAGAGTAAGCGGTGTATAGGGCAAGTGGTGTAATTTTTATCTTCCTACTCACTTGCATTCTGATCCTGTGCTTCGAATGAGCAGCAGTAAAATCCATTGAGAGGACTCCTGTTTGAGTCCTCATTATCTACATGAGCTCAGGAGTCCTCTCAATGCATTTTACTGCTGGTTTGTCGGGACACAGTGTCAAAATGCAAGTAGATATGAAGATGAAAATTATATAACTGGTAGAGGTCGCAATAACGCTTGTACAAGTGTCATAGACGCGTGTTCAGGCGATTCTACTCCATGTAAAATGTCTAAGGTGTACCAATACGCCTTAAACTCTTCCCTCACATTCATCAGCGCAGTGAGCGCTGTGAACGGCACAGGCAGCATAGAAATAACCATAACCAATAGCAAAGTTTCTCACAGCAAGGAGCTTTGTTATTGGTTATTTTGGGCGAGCACTGGAGAGATACAGGTCCCACAGTAGAGGAAGCCGGCAGGAGGTGGAAGGAGGAGGGGCGGGCTCCCGGGGGTGTCTGCAGCAAGGAGTGCTGGGTGCGCTGTACAAGGACCCTGGCAACCATGGCCCAGCTTGGTGCTCAGCAAAACATGCGGTGACCTGAAAAAGGAAGATAATGCAACCCCCCTCTGAGTAAAGACCGTGGAACCAAGCAGAGCAGCTGATGACGCCCAAGTTACCAGGTAACAGTGTCTCCTTCCACCCACCACAGCCAGAACCATCCAAGTTTGCTCAGAAACAGTTTGTACCAAATTAGTTGGAAGAGAAGCAATTGCTGCACTGGTCATGAAAAGATCAGCCCCATCTCAATAATGGTTAAAGGTTTGATTTAATCCTGGCTCCTTTCATATTAGGCCTCATGCACACGACCGTTTTTTTATGCTGTCCGCAAAAAGGGGTTCCGTTGTTCAGTGATCCGTGTCCGTTTTTGCCTTCCGTTGTGTTTCCGTGTGTCTTCCGTTTTTTTAGCGGACATGACCCAAAAGATTTTACCAAAAGACAGGCTGACAATTTTTCCCAAGTGCCTGCCAAGGGATCCGCAAAAAAAACGGACACGGAACGCGGATGACGCACGGATGGCCATCCGCATTTATTCACGGACCCATTGACTTGAATGGGTCCGTGAACAGTTTTTCACGGACAAGAATAGGACAGGTTATATTTTTTTGACGGACTGGAATCACGGACCACGGACGCGGGACAAACGGTGCATTTGCCGAGGTTTCCACGGACCCATTGAAAACCAATGGGTCTGCAGAAAATCACGAAAAACGGAGCAACGGACACGGAATCAAACAACGGTCGTGTGCATGAGGCCTTATAGTAATAGTCCTAAAATGGACCTAATTAACACATTCCCTCTCCAACAACATTCTGTGTTATGGCTTCATTAAATCTAAGGCTACTTTCACACTATGGTGATGGATGCTACAGTATGGCGCCTGTCTGAGGCGTCTTTTTACATAAATACGTTTTTTTTTCCTGTACATTAAATGTATGACAAAAATGTGATGTGAACCCGGCCTAACTGACAGGGAAGAAGCTGAACAAACTCCGCTGACTATGATGGACTCCGTCTAGTTTCCGTTCGGGATCTGTCTTTTTACCAGACAAAAAAAAAAAAAAAAGCTGCATATGAGGCTTTTTTGTCTGGTCTTTCAACAGAAGGTCCAAACGCAGCCTCCAACACAGATATAAGCGAGTGCAGGCCTATGTATTTGAATTACTGCAAATTTCGTACTCCTCCTCCGGTAAAAATACTCCTCAAAAATGGTCAAAGGAGTATTTTTACTCTTACGGAAAAAATGTAGGGCGACCTCTGATAACTGGACTCTGCATCACTTATACTATACACCCCTTACTTTGTTTTGGGGGTGTTTCGGAGCTCACAGATTCCCTTTAACCATCATGTACCTGGCTCTATCTCCTGCAGTTTTACTGAAGCAAATACAGCAGAGGTCCCACATGCGCCGTACCGATTCATTAACATAAGGGACCTCCATTCTTGTGATCGCTGGGGTCTCAGCAGTCAGAACCCAGCAATAAGTGTTCTTAGTGGGGAAAACCCATGAATATGTAAATCAAGAGTATTTCATTAGACATCAGAGCCAGATCAACTGCAACTATCCAAATAAACAAGACTGCCTTTTCTTCTTAAGGCCTCATGCACACGGCCGTTGCACTTGAATGGGTCCCCAATCCGGGAGATGCGGTGGGGAACGGACAAATTGCGGTCCCCAATGCACGGAACGGCTGCACAACGACCGTGTGCATGAGGCCTAACAGTAATATTACAAAGGGATACTTTCCCCATGTACTCAGTAGACTGTGGTTTCCTGCTTGTGATTCTACTTGGATGCGGTAGGACATTTCATGAATTTTTAGAAGCCTGTAATGTAATAAACAGGTCACGGATGCAAGCTCCGGCAAGAACAATTAATGTCACATTTCCAATTCCTCAGCTGGAGAATTCACAGTCAGCTATCTTAATTTCCCAAAACGATGGAAAAAATAGCTTAGCAGGCTTACCCAACTAAGTAACTATATGCTGGATAAACCGTAATATACAGTAACCCGCTGCTTCATACATATACAATACCGTGCAGCCATTAACAATGCAGACCAATTAAACAGTGTAGTCCTCATTACTTATTAATTATCGCCTGCTACAAGTTCTATTTTTTTGAGGTGGGGAGGCACGGGGAGAAACCCCATGGAAGCACTCCATAGCGCTTCTGTGCCTCTGTTTGGCACCGCACCTTCCGGATTGCAGACCCATTAAAGTGAACAATCGTAGAAATGATCGCTTGTTCCCCATGCAGTTTCCATTGGGCAGAGTGAACCTTGATTGATTTGTTTTATCGCTGATCAGCGCACGTTACGACCGTCTAAAAAGGGCCCATCAGCAGAACGGACCATAGACTCTTAAGGCCTCATGCACATGGCAACATCCGTGCGGTGGCCGGGACGAATAGGGACCCATTCAACTTGAATGGGTCCGTGATCCGTCCGCACCGTGAAAAAAATAGAACATGTTCTATTTTTTTGCGGTGCGGAGGCAAGGACAGAAACACCACGGAAGCACTTTGTAGTGCATCCGTGGGCTTCCGATACGTGCTTCCATTCCGCACCGCACCTCCCTGATTCGGCAACGCCGTGTGCATTAGGCCTAACACTGCTAAATAAGTGCTGGGGAAACAAGTTATGCTATCATAATCATAGCATACCAGAGAAAATGGATTTTTATTCAATTGTCTCCTGCAAAGGACATCACGAGGCTGGAGTCTAATCCAAATAGCTTCTTGCTACTGCCCTGTGACTTTATACATAATGTCTGTGATGGTTTCTCGTGGTTTGTATGCTAGATGCATATTCCATATACAAACAGCAGCTTTACACATGCTGTGCTCCTAGGAATCACCCAGGAATCACCCAGTGTTTTGGTTACCCAAGCAGTGGAAAGCTGTTTCAGGCCATTAGGCACAGCACTCATTTAAACACAGGGGTTTAGTTACATTTGCCTTTTCATATTGGGCCCCCTCGCTATACCAACTGTGCTTAGCAATGCCTCAGCAATAGGAAGAGCATGCTCCACAGACAGGGGAAAAGCAAAGAGCCTAAAATGTCACAAGAACCTCCCACCTACTGGTTAAAAGTGGCCCTTGTGCCATTAACTGAATTTCTATTAAACTGCTCCCCTGTTTTACCTATCCACTGCATTCTTCATCCCATTACAAAAGCCATGTTTGCCGCCCTTATGCCCCCCAATAGTACATTGCCAATCCGCATTGACTTCCATCGTACACATTGTACAGATATCTACTTTCTGACATCAGTTGTTTCAGGTAACATTATGTGGCACTCCTGGGGTATATTCATATGTTTAATATATCTGCAACCCGTACTCGCTGCCGCTCCGCTACCTCGTGCAGGTGCTGCTCCACTGACCCTCCTGCTACTTCTTTGGTGGTCTGGATCCACCAGTCTTCCACAGCTACCTTGCGGCAGGTCAGGTCACTGGAGTCATTTGATCCATCCTTCCCGACAGGTGCGCTCCCACCGGCTCTTAAAGGGCCAGTACACATTCTAACTTCCACTAGACTATGGCTGGAAACCCTGAGGTACTTCAGGTACCTTCCTCAGTGGGACGGTGCAAGAGCAATAGGGAAACTAGCTTGCTAGTTCCTGCAAAGGGGTGTATCAGTTTGTCTGGCCGTGTAACAACTTCTGCCCGATCTTACTTGTGCCGACCTTCATATTGACCCTTTGCTCCATGACCTGACCTTGGACTGTTTATAGGATTGCTTGTACTATGACCACCCTGACGTCGGTCTGTCCCTGAATACGGTTTAGCATGATCCCTCAGTGTTCTGCACTAGTGTCTCTGACCCCCATGGGTCAGCACTGTGGTTCCCCTGCAGCAAAGTCCAGAGCCCTGTGCAGGGTTTAAAGGGTGAAAACCATGGAACTACCAGGATAACGCTTTTAGCATTATCCAAAAAGTCAAATCTGTTGGTTGACATAGTGGTTCCACAACCAATGCTGTAAAAACAGTGCACGCTACGCATGGATTTTTATGTAAAAAATCCACAGAGGAATACAGTACCAGATAAGTATATGAGATTTTCAAAACGTATGAAATTGACCTGCGGTGTTGAGTTTTGATATCTGCAGAATGCCAATTGTTTGTGTGGATTTTCAGTACAGATTTAACTGGTGCAAAGTGACATATCTGGTGTGGAAATGCAGAGGAAACTGCATGGAAGATCAGCATAAACTACGCTTCCGTGTACATACCCCTAGAGACTCAATACATACCTTCACTTGGGCTTGACATATCTACCATCATTATTTATAAACCGCTGCCGTGCACAGGTTTGTACCATTTTAAACAAAAAAAACACTAAGAAAATAAATGCAATGTAATATCCACCCAAAAAAAATTTAAAATATAGCCAACTAAAGCTGAATCTAAACCCGCACTTAGATCTGTTAGCAAACAGTTTTCCTCCATTAATTATTAAAGACACTACAAAGGGTGGAACTTTATGTTGCAAGAGAAAAATTAGGAGGCTAGGTTACTTGTATTCTTCCACTTGCAGAACTACAACAGTTACGTGTGCAGTTAATATGTACCTCCAATAATAAACAACTTTGCATAAATGAATACTAGAGACGAAGAGAAGAAACCTTTCAATATATCTTAGGGTACTTTCACACTTGCGTTTTTACTTTCCGGCATAGAGATCCGTCGTCGGGTCTCTACGCCGGAAAGATACTGATCAGGATTATCCCAATGCATTCTGAATGGAGATAAATCCGTTCAGGATGCATCAGGATGTCTTCAGTTCAGTATCAACGTTTTTTGGACGTTGACAAAACCGCAGCATGCTGCAGATTTGCCTCCGTTCAAAAATCCGGAAGACTTGCCGTAACGCCGGATCCAGAATTAATGCCCATTCAAGTGCAATAATCCGGAATTAAGCTAAACGTCGTTTCGGCGCATCGCCGGATCCGACGTTTAGCTCTGCTATGCGCAGCAGCACTTCCGATCGGTTACTATGGCAGCCAGGGCGCTACTGAAGTGCTGGCTGCCATGGTACCTACCTGCGCTGCGGCCCCCGGACGCTCCCTCATGACGTCACAGGTCCGCAGGTAAGTACAATACTGCGGAGTACCATGGCAGCCAGGACTTCAGAAGCGTCCCGGCTGCCATGGTAACCTGAAAGCATTTCGAAGATTGATCAGGATCCTGATCAGTCTTCAAATGCTTTCAGGCAACTTGCGTTCTGACGGATCCGGCGGGCCGGAAGTGCCTGCCGGATCCTCAGAACGCAAGTGTGAAAGCACCCTTATAAAAGAAAAATGCATATTTCTCTATTGGCAAGCCTCCTTCCGTGAAAAGGGGCCTCTACTGTGCCTCAGATTTCACACGAAAGCCCAGATTTACTAATGTGTCTGCGCCAAATAGCTCTCTAAAAAAGTAACGCAAACTGGGCAATATGGTGCATTTTGGTTTCTACAATTTTACCCCAACATGCTTGACAGGAGGCTGAAGCATACCAGAAAGTGGGCAGATATCTTCTAGAAAAGGGCGGGTTTAAGCCAAAATTTATACTCGATACTTGACAAATTGAGATGTTTGGAATATTTTGTTTCTGCAGATCATTAACAATGTCTATCAATCCTTTGATTTCCATAATTCCACGACTTTTCCTCCTTAGTGTTGCAATTTCAATATTCAGGAGTGTAATTTGTGGTTATTCAATTGATCCATACTACAATCTACACTTACTCCTTTACCTAAAAGATCCAAAGTGACGTGACAAATACTTGAGATGCTTGATAAAACTAAAGCACCAAGGAGACTTCAAGCTGACTTCATTGTCCACCCATAAGAAACAAAGTTGTAAGAGACCTTGAAACATAAGGACTACTCGGATATTGTGGATAGTTGTATTTTTATAAAACACCAATGCTCTTCTAAAATTGGCACAGAGAAATTTCCAATAATCTGTGTCATCAGAAATCTGACCACAACCATGTGTGTGCCTCGCCTGCTGACATACCAAAAGTCAGTATAGTCAGATTTAACTATCAGCCTATAAATGCTTTCCCACTACTAAAGCCTATCAAAAATGTGCTGCCCAATTTAACCTAGTACAATCTCTTTACAAAATCTGTGTGTCCATTTTCAATATATATGTCAAAACCACCGAGTGCTGTCTGTATGGCAGGGGCAGTGCTTGACTGTTCCTAACAGAAGAAATGGCGCTTGGAGCAACTAGCAGTTTAATGTCCTTGAAGTTAAAGGTGTTGGCCAGCCATATATATTGATTACTTATCCTCAGGCTAGGCCATCAATAGCTGATTACACTACACGTCATCTCTTCTGTAGCAGCAGCGTCATAGTCTAATAACAAGTCCTCGCTCCAGTCACTTGAACGGAATGAGTACTTGTATTACACTGCACTTCTGAGTCGAAGTTCTTGCATGGAGCGCCGCCTACTCTTCTAACAACTGATCGGCAGGGGTGTTGGGTGTCGGACCCCTGCCGATCAGATATTAATGGCCTATCCTGAGGATAAGTCATCAATATAAATGGCTTGGACAACCCCTTTAAGGTGAACAGCACATGGCCGCTGCAGCCTATCAATGGCCGTAGCGATCTAGTGCTGTATACAGCTGAAGCCAGTGATAGGATACAGAGGTCACATGCTATATATACCTTGACCTCAGCACTGCAGTCTTAAATACAAAGAATGGGAGCGACGAATGCAGCAATCACCTCTGCTGTATGATAGTCACTGCTATAACTTGTCCTCATACAGATTCACTGTTTCTGGGCAGCAGATCGCTGTTTTCACAGAATCATTTGCTGCACAGAGACAATGATTTTGGTGTCCACATCAACCATGCCTTCAGATGATGGAAGAACATTTTGGCCCTTACACAAAGCAATTATCAGGAATGATTGTTCCTAGGGTCACTCCTTCCCCAGAATTGCCCTTATCAATGGCCCGCATAAAAAGGCCTTAACACCTCCAGTCACATGCCTGGTGGAATCCTATTTGGTATTGTCTAATGTTTATCCGCAGACAGGTGGACCAAGTAGAATAATACCATAGTGATTTTCTCTTGTAAATGGATGTTGTCATAACAGCAAACTGTGTATATATGTAACTCAGCTGTAGAACAACAATAAAGCACTTCCCCCTCTATGGTGTGCAAAGTTTAGCAATATCCGAATAAAATTTAAAGGTGGTGCCAACTTTGGGCTATACCTCTCTATCAGACGCGTGCCTGGACACTATGCCGATTAGACAGAGTGCCACTGTTAGGACCTTTAGCGATCAACTGTAGCAAGGGTTCAATTGTCATTCAGTGGCACCACAACAGCAGGACAAACAATCTAAATCAGCAAATGAATAAATAAATGCAAATGCATTGGAAATACTATGTACACTGACGAGTAAAGCGGCCACAATGTTTTGAACTTTTGACTTTCAGGCTCCATATCTCACCATCCACTACAGCTTTGAATGTGAGACTACCATCATTTTATAGGCAATCATCTTGGCTATCTCATACATAAATTGGACTTACTACTATTTAGCTTATTATTAGTTATGCAGATTCTTGTCATGTAACTGCATTGTTACTTTTTTGCTCCTAAAATTCGAAATTTTCATTTTTATTATTTTGTAAATTCACCTTAGGCTTTTAACACTGCCTGAATCCTTCTGGGCAGGCTCTCGATCAGATTTTAGCATTTCTGTTCCCAGGTCTCTTCTACACGTTCCCAATGTTGGTGCATACTGGTCGACTCACTGGGGTACAAATACAGCTTTTTCTTCAACTCTACCCAGAAGTGTTCTATTGGGTGGAGGTCAGGGAACTGTGGGGGACAATCCAGCACCTCTTCATCATTGTCACTGAACCATTTCTTCTCCAATATCGAGGTATCCTTTGGGTCGTTGTCCTGCTGGAACACTATGTCGTCCTTTTCATACCCATAGTACTCGAGTGTACGAAGTAACTCGTTCTGTAGGATACTCACATATAGCTCAGCATTGAGACCACCATCATTCCTGGTCAAGTATCCAACATCCTTGGCTGTGAAACAACCCCATATCATCAGGCTTCCTCCACCGAACTTGACAGTTCCTTCAATATCTCGATCCGTTAGTCTCCTTCTCCCTTGTTTCTTCCAGACCCATTTTCACCCATCAGAGCCCAGTCTATTGAGTTTCATCTCATCGCTCCAAATCACCCGTTTCCAATTTTCTACTGTCCACTGTTCGTACTATTTAGCAAACTCGAGCCAACACTTCTTATGACGATATTGAAGTCGAGGCTTCTTCACCTTTTTCCAGCCCACCATTCCAGACTTGTGTAATGCGCATCGGTTAGTGCTTGCATGGACATCTGTGATCTCACTATTATGAAGCATACGAGCCACCTCCACTGCCGTGTTTACCGCGCCAGAGCTGACAGACCTTGTGATGAGCTGACTTGTTGACTCTGATATTTTGCCTGGATGTCCACCTCTTGGCTTTGGAGTGGATGAACTTCATTTAGTTTGTTTCCAACTGTCAGAGCACTCACATGATGCAGTTTGGCAATTTTCTTGGCAGAGATACCGCTATCGATGAGCTGGATGATGCCATTTCTCTTTTCTTGTGGAATCTTCTTCATGGCTGCTCCTCGATTCGAACCAGTGACCTTTTGCTTGGGAATCAACCTAATAACACACTGAGGTATAGTGGTGTGTATTGCAGAAATAAATCCAGCTCCAGATGTTAGCTGAAGGTCTATGGGAAATATGAAATGCAGGACACACAAGCATTTTATGCCACTGGCATTTTTGTTCATTAGGTGGCATTTTGTGTCTTTCTTGCCTCTTTTCAAAAATGTGGCATTTCCATATGGCAGGGGCTGGCGCAGACTTGAGCTATGACCTACACCAGTTTCTATGCGACTGGCAGCTCCGGTCATTTCAGGGAACTGTAGGGGATACAGGGCCCCCACTTTCGTGATCGGTAAGGATCCAAGCAGTAGGATAACTTGTACCAACCGAAACACCCTTTAACTCAAATGTGATTAATGAAGAGGTAACTGAAGTGTTAACGTAAGCATGTCTAACCAAAGACATCTTAAACCTTAAAGGAGTATTCCCATCTCAGACATTGATGGCATAGCTCTAGGATAGGTCTGGTCCCCCTCTGGGACCCTGAAGTAAAGTAGGGCGCACTGTACAAGCACGGCCACCCTCCATTCACCACTATGGGAGCGCTGGCTCACCAATTTCTGGAGAGGTGGCTCTGCCTGCATGGTGTGCTCTTCATTCACCGCTATATGACGTCCAAAAGCAGCCAAGCGTATTTTCACAACTACCATAGCAGTGAATTGAGAGGTGGCTCTGCCTGCATGGTGTGCTCTTCATTCACCGCTATATGATGTCCAAAAGCGGCGAAGCGTATTTTCACAACTACCATAGAAGTGAATGGAGAGGTGGCTCTGCCTGCATGGTGTGATCTTCATTCACCGCTATATGATGTCCAAAAGCGGCCAAGCGTATTTTCACAACTCCCATAGCAGTGAATGGAGAGGTGGCTCTGCCTGCATGGTGTGCTCTTCATTCACCGCTATATGACGTCCAAAAGCGGCCAAGCGTAATTTCACAACTCCCATAGCAGTGAATGGAGAGGTGGCTGTGCCTGCATGGTGTGCTCTTCATTCACCGCTATATGATGTCCAAAAGCGGCCAAGCGTAATTTCACAACTCCCATAGCAGTGAATGAAGAACATGCCATGCATCCACAGTGTACTCGCGCTCCATCGCTTTGGGGGCCTTGTTCCTGAGATAGGAGTGCGTCCCAGAGGTGGTACCCGCACCCATCTGACATGATGGCATATCCTAGTGATATGCCATCAATTTCTGAGATGGGTCAACCCCTTTTGGATGCGGCTACACATGTGGCGCCGTGACTATCATTGTAAAAAGATTTGCAATGGTGTCACAGTACGGCATGTGATATGCTGCAACTGCGACAGTCACAAACAAATCCGACTTGGATGCATTTTTTGTGACTGTTACATTGCAGTATGTCACATTGTGACCAGATTGACTATCATTACCAAAGTCACGTGACACATGTCGCCATGTAGCTGTAGCCTGACCCTTAGGGCTGCCCATATACGATGCAACCCTGACAGCAAGATCCACATGAAACTCATCGCTAATTGCCATGGCAAATCCATAACCATCAGCTGTACATGCTGTTTGTTTCAAATACCATGTATAAGTGTGGCCCGGCAAGTATAGGCTCCGCTAGGCAATTAGTGGTGAGCCACACGTGGATCCTGCTGGCGGCCCCACATTTTGTAACTGTAGTCTTACAGGGTCAATTTGCATTAACATTTCTGTGAACTATTTACTGTAATGACTCAATTTCCACACACAACAGCAAAATGTAAAACTACACCCTTCAGTTTCCAGTCTAGGCATAGTAGTACTATTAATAGACAAGAGAAAATATTATAGTTGTGAAAGCAAAATACCAGAAATAAAAGAAAATGCATCAGCAGAATTCTTTGTGAAATATTTCCCAAGCAACAGTGTCACTTTTTACTTAGACTTATTATATATTTTTCAGAAAATAAAAAAAAGTTCAAATTGCCATAATGTATGTGTTAACCACACCAGCCCCCCTAGCTGAAACACTCTTAGGCCTCTTTCACACGGGAGTCATGTTTGACGCCCGGATAAGAGGCGGGTGCGTTGCGGGAATATGCGCGTTTTTCCCGTGCGGGTGCAAACGTTTGTAACGCGTTTTGCACGCGCGTGAGAAAAAACGCCATGTTTGGTACCCAGACCCAAAGCCGGACTTCATCACTGAAGTCCAGTTTCGGGTCTTCTGGAGAAATGATTATTTTCCCTTATAACATGGTTATAAGGGGAAATAATAGCATTCTTAATAAAGAATGCATTGTAAAATGAAGTGGAAGGGGTTAAAAATAATAAAAGTTAACTTACCTTAGCCACTTGATCGCGTAGTTGCGATCTGTCTTCTCTTTTCCAGCATCAGCTAAGATCTAAAGGACCTGTGATGACGTCACATCACATGGTCCAATCACATGGTCCATCACCATGGTAAGATGGACCATGTGATTGGACCATGTGATGTGACGTCATCACAGGTCCTTTAGTTCTTAGCTGATGCAGGGAAAGAGAGGAGAGATCGTGACTACGCAATCAAGTGGCTAAGGTAAGTTAACTTTTATTATTTTTAACCCCTTCCACTTCATTTTACAATGCATTCTTTATTAAGAATGCTATTATTTCCCCTTATAACCATGTTATAAGGGAAAATAATCGAGATCGGGTCCCGTTGCTAAGCAACCATGCGGGAAAATCGCAACGCATCAGCACTTGCTTGCGGATGCTTGCGATTTTCCCGCAGTCCCATTCACTTCTATGGGGCCTGCGTTGCGTGAAAAACGCACAATATAGAGCATGCTGCGATTTTCACTCAACGCAGAAGTGATGCGTGAAAATCACCGCTCATGTGCACAGCCCCATAGAAATGAATGGGTCCGGATTCAGTGTGGGTGCAATGCATCCTCCTCACGCATTGCACCTGTGCGGAAAACCCGTGTGAAAGGGGCCTTAATGACCAGGCCACTTTTTACAATTCTGCACTACACTACTTTCACCGTTTATTGCTCCGTCATACAACTTACCACCCAAATGAATTTTACCTCCTTTTCTTCTCACTAATAGAGCTTTCATTTGGTGGTATTTCATTGTTGCTGACATTTTTACTTTTTTTGCTATTAATAAAAATTTAACGAAATTTTTGCAAAAAAATGACATTTTTCACTTTCTGTTGTAAAATTTTTCAAAAAAACTACATTTCTATCAAAATTTTTCTATAAATTTATTGTTCTACATGTCTTTGATAAAAAAAATGCAATAAGTGTATATTTAATGGTTTGGGTAAAAGTTATAGCGTTTACAAACTATGGTGCAAAAAAGCAAAAGGGACCACCAGAGGAACGAGCAGCAGGCATATCAGACACTGTTAATAAAACAGCGTCTGATATGCTATTTTTTTTTAACTTCTACAGCCTGCCAGCGCTGGCAGGCTGTAGTTTAACTTCTCCCCAACACGATCCTGTGAGTGCGCGTCTCGCGAGATGACGTGCGGATGCTTCCAGGAGGAATAAACCTGCCGCCGCCTGGACGCATCCGTGCGTGCAGCGGTCCAGAGGCGGTTAAAGGGGTTGTGCAGCAGTAGTATATTGACAACCTATCCTGAGGATCGATATCAGATCGGAAGGGGTCTGACTGTTGACACCCCACCCAACGAGCAGTTTGAAGGTGTCGCCGTGCTGATCCGAGTGCTGTGACTTTGTCACTGTTACTACTGGGAAAGCAGTTAAACAGTAACAAGGCCACGACACTCCCATGAGCGCCGCTGCACCTTCAAACAGCTGACTGGATGGGGTGCCGGGAGATGGACCCCCGCCAATCTGATATAATTGACCCATCCTGAGGATAAGTCGTCAATATACTAGCGCTGCACAACCCCTTTAAGGTCCTTCTACATGGACCAATATATTAGGCAATTATCAGGAACTAAAATTCCCAATAACCGCCTGAAGGCCAGAGGAGATGAGGACTTCATATACACGCAGTAATCACCTCTGCTGCATGGAGATAAGTGATTGATACAGCTGCGATTTTCGGGAGGGAAGTGTTCCTTCCCAGCAATTGCCTGCCCCTATTACATGCAGCGATCTCCTCCACAGTATGGGGAGGAGCGATCGATAATGTCATTGCTCGTCCCCGTACTGACTCATTTTTTACCAGCAGCAGATGCTGTTTACATAGCGCACTCTACTGCCAGCAAACAATTTTAGTGACTGCATGATACTCCCAGATAATCGATCCCATCAAGTAATTAGTAAGGAGCGCTCCTATGAACGCTTGAACGCGTCTGGCCGAGAATCAACCCACGTAAAGGGTCCTCTAGAGTCACATTGTTAAATTGCAGTTTTGCAGGTAATTTCAATGATGCGAGAGACGTTGTAAATATCTCTATTTTTTGCGTTCAGTATACTGTTCGTATACCGTTCAATGGGTCCGCAAAAAAAACCTGAATCTACTCCGTATGCATTCCGTTTCCGTTCCACTACATTTTGAGTCATGTCCTATTATTGCCCGCAAATCACCTTCCGTGGATCTATTCAAGTCAATGGGGCTGTAAAAAAAAACGGAATGCATATGTATGTCTTCCGTATCCGTTCCGGTTTTGCAGAAGCATCTATTGAAAATGTTATGCCAGGGCTTGACAAATTTCCTTGGAATCTAGGAGCCAGCTAAAAAAGTAAGGAGCCAGGCGGAGCCACGTCATAAAGCCCCCAATAGATGCCCCCATAGTGCTCCCCCCCCCACTTCTCTATAGAGCCCCCCAATAATGCATGCCAGTACATAGGGCCCCCATAGTATTCCTTCCCCTGTTCTCCATAGTGCCCCCCATAATGTGCGAGTATATAGGGCCTCCCATAATGCTTCCCCTCTTCAATAGGTTATATGACACGTCAGATGCTGCCAGCGTCTAAGTGATCGCCCCTTGCGGCCGCCACGACATGTGGAAACCCTTACAAGGATTACAGGGTCTGGAGGGGAGGGCAGAGGGGGTCCGCAGGAGAGGGCAGAGGGGTCCGCAGGAGAGGGCAGAGGGGTCCGCAGGAGAGGGCAGAGGGGTCTGGAGGGCACAAACACAGCGGGCACCATGACATTTTACTGAGCACTACAACCCCCAGCTGGCGCTCAGTCCCCGCATCACTACAACGCCCAGCTCTTTCCCCCTCTTGTCATTCACTCTCCCCCCTTGTCATTCTCTCACCCCCCCCCCCCATGTCATTCTCTTTCCCCCTCTTGTCATTCACTTTCTTCCCCCCCCCCCTTGTCATTATCTTTCCCCCCTTGTCATTCACTCCCCCTTGTCATTCACTCTCTCCCCCTTGTCATTCACACTCTCCCCCTTGTCATTCTCTCCCTCCCTTGTCATTCACTCCCCCTTGTCATTCACTCTCTCCCCTTGTCATTCACACTCTCCCCCTTGTCATTCTCTCCCTCCCTTGTCATTCACTTTCTCCCCCTTGTCATTATCTCCTCCCTTGTCATTCTCTCCTCCCTTGTCATTCACTCCCCCCTTGTCATTCACACTCTCCCCCCTTGTCATTCTCTCCTCCCTTGTCATTCACTCCCCCCCTTGTCATTCACTTTCTCCCCCTTGTCATTCACTTTCTCCCCCCCCCTTGTCATTATCTCCCTCCCTTGTCATTATCTCCCTCCCTTGTCATTATCTTTCCCCATCTTGTCATTGTCTTTCCCCATCTTGTCATTGTCTTTCCCCATCTTGTCATTCTCCCCTCTCCCTGCCCTCGCCTGTAATGTAGCGTGGCCGAGCTCTTTATGCTCCACGGGTACAGGAGCTTTAGTTTCCTGTACCCGGGCGGACTAACAGGAAGTGCACACTGTGTGCACACCTCCTGTCAGTCCGGCCGGGTACAGGAGACAGATGCTCCTGTACCGCGGACCACGGTAGGCTCGGCCACGCTACAATGAGGAACTGACAGGAGGGAGCGCTAAGCGCTTCCCTCCTGTCAGTCCCTCTCTTCATGCTGTGCCCGGGTGGTGCGCCCTCATGGACGCGCCAGCCCGGGCAGTGCTGCAGCCGCCTGAGGCTCTATACAGAGCGCTCGGGCGGCTGCAGCATGAGGCTCCTAGTCCGCGCCGGCCCTGCGCCCGGCCACCTGGGAGAACGGGCTGACAAATACCCAATATTCGTTTGTGATCCGTTTTTTGCAGATCACAAACTGAAACGGAAGCATATAATAATGTTTTAACAATAAGTACATTGAAAAATTGGGCTGAGCATAACACAGGGCTCGACAAATCCCTGTGTCGAGCCCTGTGTTATGCTCAGCCCAATTTTTCAATGTACTTATTGTTAAAACATTATTATATGCTTCAGTTTCAGTTTGTGATCTGCAAAAAACGGATCACAAACGAAAACTATACGGAAACGTAACGGAAACACTACTGAAACCAAAAACGGACTGCAAAACCATGTGGTCGTGTGAACGAGCCTAAGGCTACATGCACATGAACATATTTTGTTTCCGTGTCCGTTCTGTTTTTTTTTTTTTGCAGATTGATGAGGAACCATTCATTCCAATGGGTCAGCTGTCCGCATCCGTATGTCTGTTCTGTAGTCCCGCAAAAAATATAGAGCATGTCCTATTCTTGCAATACGTAAGCCAAAAGTACGTGATACGTATTTTTTGCGGATCAGTGTTTTGCTAACTGCAAAACACATACGGTCGTGTGAATGTAGCCTAAGGGCTCCTGCACATGACCGTATGTATTTTGCGGTCAGAAAAAAAACGACCTTCCAAAAATACGGATGATGTCCGTGTGCATTCTGTATTTTGCGGAACGGAAAATCTGGCCCCTAATAGAACAGTCCTATCCTTGTCTATAATGTGGACAATAATAGGACATGCTCTATTTTTTTTTTGTGGAACAGACATACGGAAACAGAATGCACGCGGAGTAACTTCCGCAATAAAAATGGACACGGAAAGAAAAAATGTTTGTGTGCATGAGCCTAACTTTTTTACTCAGAGGGAAACACTGAAGAGTCCTGGAAGTAGCAGTGACATCATGAGTCTCCCTGGAGTCCTTGCTCGATGGAAGGCAAAATCACTTAGCTTAGTGTTGTCAGCGGAGAAATTAGTTATATATTACAAAAGCTTCCCCTGTATCTGCAAATTACCGCAATATGGCACAATTAGATCTTCTCCAATTTTTTTCCAACTCGCTGCAGTAGGGTGTGGGGCTTAGCAGGAAAAGTGGTGTGGACTAAAATGCTACATTTTGCGCCAAAATTCTGCCATAAAATTGTGTCCCAAAGTAAGCCAACTAATAGTTGGTATACAGTTAGAAAAAAAAATGTGGTTCAGTACGAATGATAAATCTGGTGCAGGTCTAGAAAGTCTAAGTTTATGCCATCTATACCAGGACTACTCAACTGGCAGACCGTGGTCCAAATCCGGAACGTGGTTGTCAGCTGTCTGGACCCTGCATGTCATGCCTTCAAATGTATCTGCGTCCTCAACAAAACTGTGTGTGAGGAACCACTAAAGGGGGCATAACTATAATAGGGGTATATCTAAGGGTGCACAACTGTGAGGTGGGCAACTAAAGTGTGCATAACTATGCAGGTGGCATCACTGTGTGTGTGTGGGGGGGGGGGGGCAATCTAATGGGGCATAACTATGAGGGGGGTATCACTCTGTGTGGAAGTTCGAGGAGGCTACACTGTGTAGTGGGGCACTAATACTGTGTGGGGGGCATATCACTGAGCGGGGGGCCATTTAAGAGGACAACATAAGGCAGCATCATACTGTGTGGGGCACCAAGGGCATCAATATTATCAGGTGGCACTAAGAGGACATTCTTACAGTGTGGGGAGGCATTAAGGGGGTACTTCTACCGTGTAGTTGTCAGAATGGGGATCAGAGGTGTGGTCAGCGTAAAAAAAAAAATTATTTGCTGCAGCGCTACAGACCACTGGTGTTGTCCATCCTTACTTTTTTGTGTGTGTGGCTCCTGTCGACAGCACTTTGTATTCCGTCCTGGATAACAGAAGGATCCGTTATGCTTGCCCATAGACCTCTATTATAACGGATCAAAACGGAATGCCTCTTAAAGGCTTCCGTTTGAACTTATAACAGAATTCAATAACGCCAATGCGATCCCGCTTTTACAAGGATAAAACAGCCCCTGTGGGGGCATTGTACACAGGTAGTGCTGATCGGGGTCTGCTTAGACCCTGAAGCTCTGCTCCAGACACACTTGGCAACCATGTGATCATTAGGTCCAACCGCTTCCTCTATTTACTGAACTATGATGCGTTATGCATCTGTCTTCTCCTCGGGTCCCTGGCTGTCACTGACAGTGACTCCTTCTAGGTCAGCAATGTCACCGTACATCGGTCATGTGGCTTAGCTGCAGCTCAGACCCATTCAAATCAGTGGGGCTGAGCTGCAGTACCAATCACAGCCACTATACCAGGGATCAGCAACCTTTGGCACTCCAGCTGTTCCAAAACTACAATTCCCAGCAGGCTTTATTCATTTCTATGAGAGTTCTCAGAAGAGCAGAGCAAGTATGCATGCTGGGAGTTGTAGTTTCACAACAGCTGGAGTGTCGGAGGTTGCCGACCCCTGCGATATACAATGTGCGGCGCTACGCTTGTTAAGCTGCTGGGAGGCCACAGTGCTCACCGGCGGCAGCACTGCCGATGTGGTAATGATGACCTATCCTGAGGATAGGTCCTCTTTATCTTTTCCAGCACGTGAGAAGGGCTTATCTCTTGAGATCAGAACGATTGGTCAGTTCAAATCCAACATGCCTGATCCTCATCTCCCCCAATGTCAGGCATCATGTGAGAGTTGGGACGCTTATACAAATTAGGCTACGTTCACACTTGAGTCGTTAATTCCGGTATTGAGATCCGGCAGAGGATCTCAATACTGGAATTAAACGGATCCGCTTTGATTTTGCACATCAGGAGGCATCCGCTTCGTTAGATTGGGGTTGTGTGAAATCAAAACGGAAAAAAATAGATCCTAAAAGGATCCTAAAAACGAGGATCCGTCACTACTGACTTACATTGTTTTCAGTGTCTGATCCGTTTTTATGACCGGACACAAAACTGCAGCTTGCAGCGGAACAGAAGACATCCTGCTGCATCCTGAACGGATCTCTGTCCATTCAGAATGCATGAGGACTAAACGGAAACGTTTTTTTTCCAGTATTGGGATCCTCTGCCGGAAAACAACAAAGCGTGAAAGAAGCCTTAGATCAGGCATGCTCAACCTGCGGCCCTCCAGCTGTTGTAAAACTACAACTCCCACAATGCCCTGCTGTAGGCTGATAGCTGTAGTCTGTTCAGGCATGCTGGGAGTTGTAGTTTTGCAACAGCTGGAGGGCCACAGGTTGAGCATGCCTGCCTTAGGCCTCTTGCACACGAACGTTTTTTTTTATCAGTGTTTTGCTGTCCGTTTTTAACGGATCAGTTTTTCCGTTTTTTGCTTCCGTTTTGTTTTGTTTCCGTTTCGGTTCCGTTGTTCCGTTCCGTTTTTCCGTTTGGCATATACAGTATACAGTAATAACATTGGAAAAATTGGGCTGGTCTTAACATTTTCAATAGGTGGTTCCGCAAAAAACGGAACGGATACGGAAGACATACGGATGCACTTCAGTATGCTTTCCGTTTTTTTTGCAGACCCATTGACTTGAATGGAGCCACTGAACGTGATTTGCGGACAAGAATAGGACATGATCTATATTTAAACCAGGGCTGTGGAGTCGGAGTCGGAGTCGAGGAGTCGGAGTCGGAGGCAATTTTGGGTACCTGGAGTCGGAGTCGGAGTCGGCAAAAAATGGACCGACTCCGACTCCTACTAGATTTAAATTGGAATAAAAAAAAATTGGAATAAAAAAAAGCAAGTTTAAATGTCCCAATTCAGATAAAGTTATAATTAATTACTTCTCTACTGTAAGAATAAAGGCCAATGCATGCAGTGCGTCACGTTACCGCTAAACAAAGACGTTAAGTGACCGTGAAGAAGCATGCTTTTCATATGCTTTACTATGCAGTTAAAGGGACACTGACAGGCTGATTTACCGGCTAAAGATATATCTGCTGGTATTCATCAGAGGATTAGGCATACAACTAGATGACTGTTACCCCAGTTGAGGTTTACTTGTGTTTAAAAACGTTTTAATCAATATGCAAATTCTCTACCTTTGTGCCCAAGGGGCAGGCGCACATGTAGAGTACTGGTAGCACTAGACAGGACTAGGTAGCGAGGAGGAAGAGAGAAAGCTGGCACAGCCTCAGCATAGCCAGACGAGGCTGCTGCCAGCACTCTACACATGCGCCTGCGCAGGAATTCAGCGTTCGGCTAGCCTGAAAAAAAGGCCAGTGCAGTGAATAATAACGAGGGGAACAGCGCTGGGAAGCTGTACTTGGTGCGGCTGGGCACAAAGCCGCAGGAGACGCTGCCCCATTGGGCGCAAAGATAGTGAATTTGCATACAGATTAAAATGTTTCTTAAACACAAGTACAGCTTAACTGGGGGTAACATTAGTATAGTTTTATTCCTAATTCTCTGATGAATACCAGTATATATATATATCTTTAGCTGGAAAATCAGCCAGTCAGTGTCCCTTTAAGGAGCGGCAATACTTCCACTTTCCATTGTCTTGTGGTCTGCTGTTACAGGAACCCATGGTTATCCTAGCCTCTCACTGATAACTGATTAAGGACTGGAGACAGCTAAGGCTATAAAACATGTAAACTCAGATTGTTAGCTTAAATTTTAAACACGACTATGGGATTCTACTAGGAAAATCATGTTTTAAAATAAATGCCCCTTCCCCTGCCCCTTCCTGGATCCTCCCACTGCTCTATCTTCAGCAGAAGATCAGCACACAAAGGAGAAGGCAGCAGCTTCTGCTCAACTACCTCTCTGTGCTAGAGGAGATTAGAAGAACTTGGTGGAACAGCTTCGTATTTGCATATTAAATACAGAGGAGTCGGAGTCGAGGAGTCGGAGTCGGAGTCGGAAGTTTCAAAATCTGAGGAGTCGGAGTCGGAGTCGGACAATTTATCTACCGACTCCACAGCCCTGATTTAAACGGAACAGAAAAAACGGAAAAACGGAAACGGAAGGCATACGGAGACACTTCAGTATTTTTTGCAGACCCATTGAAATGAATGGTTCAGTATACTGTCAGTATACTGAACTGAAAAAACTGCCAGTATACGGTCCGCAAAAAACGTTCGTGTGCAAGGGGCCTTAGATGGATGTCAAAATTGGCTGCCTCGGCCATCATAGATCTAACTGTGTATGGACAGCTTTAGGAACCAGACATGATCAATGACATGTCTACGAGATGCCTGCTTGTTTGTCATAGCAGTGTTTTCATGTGTATGGTTTTCATGGAGTTTTTAACCCGTAGGGTCAGAAATCCCAGCGCCGTACAACTATGGCGCTGTGTACACCTGGTCCCTGAGCGAAATCGCTCAGTGACCGGGTTACAATGGCTGCTCTGCACGGCAGGCAGCCATCTTTCCTATGGTCACGGGGAGGTTTTTCTGCCCCCCTGCAGCCCCGATCGCCGCCATTGGCCGGTTTCTACAGACCGGCCAATTGCAGCCCCGGATGGGTTTTTAACCATAAAAAAGGCCTGTCCGTACCAACGAGTATACTCAGCTGAAGAGGCATACACCATGCTTGACTCCGATACTGAGTCTGCCAGTGAGGGAGAAGAGGATGCCACTTTCCTCTACTCCTCATCCGCTGATGAGGGACCCTCTAGAACAGGGGCGCACAACCTTTTCTGGTTGGGGGCCACATTGTCAGCCTGAACTAATTCCAAGGGCCAAAAATAAAACTTAAAGGGATATTACCAACTGAAATACTCTATTTTTGGCATATTGAACATACAGTATATACTATAAATGTCTAGTTACAGTTCTAAGACTCCCATCTAATAGGAGAATACATGAAAGATATATGTAAGAAGCCATAAGACATAGACCTACATGTCTTTTACCAGATGTTTGGGGGCCGCACAGAATGGTATCGAGGGCCGCATGTGGCCCCCAGGCCGCTGGTTGTGCACCCCTGCTCTAGAAGGTGCCCCAGAACAACAACTGAGGCAGTCCCCGGAGTGACCCCATATGGACCCCACCCCCTGACGATTATCAGCCCCAAATTCCTGAGTTTGTGGGCAGCTCAGGAATTCAGATAGATTGTGTGGGCTTCACTGAACAAAATTTTATTAAAATCTTTTTCTCTGAAGATTTTATAAATTTGATGGTAACCCAAACAAATGTATACGCCCAGCAATTTATTTCCCAGAACCCCACATCGCCCTACGCTAGACCCCTAGGTTGCAGCAGCGATGATGACCTTTTGGGGGCTCTTGCTGCGTATGGGCCTTGTTACTCCTCAGTATTGGAGTGCGGATGCCTTGTACCATACTCCAATTTACAGTAGTGCCATGGCCCGTAATCCATTCCAATCAATAATTACGTTTTTGCATTACAACGATAATTTTCGGCACAGTGCTGCTTTCTGAGCGTTAAAGGCCCTGCACCGGACGGAGGACGGGGTCAGAAAGCCGGACTGTGCAGCCTAAAAGCGGACCTCTGGCCACAAGGGATGAGCGAACCTGTGTTTCAAGTTCGGCGCACAAGCTTCGGGTTATCTAAGTATTCCCTAGGTTATGGTCTGTGGCAGCGGAATCCATAACGGAATGAATGGCGCTATAATGATAATAAGACGTCTGCGGTATTTTCTACGCTTTTTACATAAAGTTTGCGGCAGTAGATCTGGCAGGAAAGAGAAGTCTTTCCTTTACATTCCTCATTCCATTCAGGTTTTGACACAAAAACTGCAATAAAGCACAGCGTCACACTAAAAAGAATAAAAATCTTGGAGAAGTTTTTCCGTACCACAAACACTTCAAGTAAAATGACGCTAATGGGACAGCTCAGCCCCAAAGCAGCACATGTGGGGGTCCCAGCAGTGGGGAAGGATGAAGCAGTTCAGGACTGTCAGTAAGGGGTTAAGCCGGTCCTGGGTATGAGCAGTCCCTAGTATGAAAGACTTTCCCTGTGACACTTGCGCCCTTTGCCCCGGCCCCTCCCCGGCTCATGACAAGTGTGTGACCCCGGCTGGTGACCATACAGGGCACCCACATATGTGGTGGACATGGCTGATCCAGGAGTGCCCTCCTCACCCATCTTCCTGCCCTGCTCTCCCAGTTTAGATCACTTCTGGAAATGTCACTTCAGTGACCCCCTCCCCCCTCCCCATGTAACTTTCCTCTGCCCCCTCTAGACTTCCACTTTCAATATTAAGAATGCCCAGTAAGCCCCTCGCCCCCTCCCCTGGCTGTTGACATCAGGCAGTGGCCGCTTTGTGTCACGCTTCTGTGTGACTAAGCCCCCCAGCTTCTGTCAGTGCCCCTCATTGTGCTGCCCTGACCGTCTCTCCACTACACTGCTCCCGCCCTGTAGACAGACTGCCCGCGACCCCGGCAGCCAGGCGCCCCCCTGTAAAAGCCCTGCTTACCTTTGTGGCCATGCTGTGCCCTCCAGATCACTAGCACCCCGGGAGCCAGACGCACAGGGAAGCTACCACAGCACTACCTCTTCCTGTCCCAGCCTCTGTGCTGTGTACACAGGCCTGCTGCTGACTCCCTCTATCTTCCACACGGCGCCATTACCGTCCTCACTAACTTCCACTATAGCTGAAGTACTGTGTGTGTGGTGCATGGCCCTGTACCAGCTGCTGAATAGGTGTGCGGGGTGTTGCTAGGTTACAGTGCCAGGTATACTGTACCATATACAGCTTATACCAGAGGCCAAGGAAAGGTGAATGCTGCGCCTCTCCTATGCCATAGGTTTGTCCTGGCAGTCCTTCATATATGTGCATTCAGACCTCTGTGTCTTTACACAAAACGCGGCAGCGTGCATTACTTCGCTCGATTTTATGGGTGCCCATTCTATTCAAAGGGTCCTGTGATGCCATCTTTGTGTTCCCTTTTCTAACTTACCCGTTGCATGGTAAACTGATAAAAAGTTTATTAAAAAAAAGTTAAAAAAATTTGCCGACAGATCGACAAGGGTGAAATAAACACACGACCTAAGCTTGGACAGTTGCAGACAGAAAACTTGGACACATTTTATGACACATTTCATGTTAGGTCTCATGTACACGAGTGTAGGCGGCCACGTGAATGGGTCCACAATCCAGAAGGTGCGGATGCACAGATCGCAAGCCCACAGAAGCACTACGGTTTTCTGTCCGTGCCTCCGCACTGCAAAATAGTGCATGCGCTAATTTTTTTCAGTGCTGATCACGGACCCCATTCAAGTAGATGGGTCCACGTCCACAGACAGCAGGCACATGGTCGGGGCCTGTGCATTGCGGACCACAATTTGGGGTTCACAGCACAGGCATGCCCAGCCCACGTGCGCATGAGGCTTTAGTGGTAAATTTGGGTCAATATGTTTTACCTTTATTTATAATCCACCCTTTACATTTTTCAAAACTGAACTTAGAAACTCTTTTGGGGTACTTTCACACTTGCGGCAGAGGATTCCGGCAGGCAGTTCTGAAAGCATTTATAGACGGATCCGTCTCACAAATGAATTGCAAGTGCGGATCCGTATCTCCGCTTGTCATGCGGAAAAACAGATCCGTCTATATTTTTTGTTCACAGTTTTAAATGGCGGTTCTGTCATTACGGTATTTTTAATGACAGATCCGGCACTAATGCATTTCTAGGGGAATGAATGCCGGATCCATCATTCCGGCATGGGCCTGTACCAGCTGCTAAATAGCTGTGCGTGGTGTTGCTAGGTTACAGTGCTGCGGTATTATCTCCGGCCAAAACGCCGTTCAGCGACTGAACTGAAGACATCCTGGTGCATCCTGAACGATTTCTCTCCATTCAGAATGCATGGGGATGTGACTGAAAATTTTTTCCGGCATAGAGCCCCGACGACGGAACTCTATGCCGGAAAAGAATAACGCTAGTGTGAAAGTACCCTTAACCCTTTTGCTGTTCCGCAAAATGAAGTTTTAATAAACATTTCACATCTGCATGGCAACACCCTGTCTGGGCACACTGCAGGGTACAGAAGAGAAAGAGCACCATGTGCATCTGAGGCCTAGTTTGGTGATTTACACAGCATTGGCCGACAACTGCAGAGGCTCTGAGGTGAATTAAAAAACGAACCCAGCCCCCCCCCCCCCCATTGGCCGACAACTGTAGAGGCTCTGAGGTGAATTAAAAAACGAACCCAGCCCCCCCCCCCCCCCAAGAAGTTACCCAATTATGGAAAATGCAACCCCTCACAGAATTTAATGCATAGCAGATGGTGCAAAGGGAAATTTGCAATTATTACACAGATTTGCCATTTCAGTGCCCATCATGTGCCAGTGTGAAAAGTCAGCCCTCCTATTATTAGGCCTCCTGCACATGACCATATGCGTTTTTGCAATCCACAAATCTTAGATCTGCCAAAATTGTTACATGTTCTTATTTATTTATTTTTTGCAGAAAAAAAAATAGTTTTGACTGTGTCAAGCAACTGTAGGAAGTCGAAACATTGCATCTTTTTTTTCTGTGAATAAACTTTCTGAACTATTCCAAAGAAGACAGAGTGCTGTGGTATTTTTTCTACTTTTTCGGATTTAACTGGGACTCTCAGGCTTAGACCTAACATTGCAGGCACCGCCACTTATTGAACCTTGGAACTGCTCCATTGAACCGTTAGTGTTGCTGTATCTTCTATATACTTTTTTTTTGTGGGGCCACGGAATAGAAATATAGATGCGCGCCTTTTGCGGCCCTATTGAAATGAATGGGCCCCATCCAATTCGCAAAATATGCGGATTGGATGCAGACCAAAACTACGATCATGTACCGTATTTTTCGCCCTATAAGACTCACTCCCCCCCCCCCTCAAAAAAAGTGTGTGTGTGTGGGTGAGGGGGGGTGCAGTGCGTCTTATGGGCCGAATGCTGCAGTTCACACTGATACATGGCCGACCGTGATGCTGCACATCGCGGCCGGCGGTGTATCAGCAGGGAGGGAGGAGGGGTGGGGGCCGGCATCTGGTGTAGGAATGGCAGCGTACCATGTAGTATGGTACTCACTTGAAACTTCTGTAGGCAGGCAGGGCGGCGGCAGCAGCGTAACATCACTGACTACGTCACGCGCCTGCTCCGCCTGCTTCATTCATAAAGTGGGAGGAGCAGGCGCGTGACAGAGTGACATTACGCTGCTGCCGCCGACCCGGCCTGCCAACAGGAGTTTTAAGTGAGTACTGTACTACATGGTACGCTGCAGAGGATTACTATAGTTTAAAACAGCGCCCATGCCTACAGGTTACCTATTAATTCTACAGTGATCAGGGCCTGGTGTAATAGAATACAGTGACTGCACCGGGCCCCGCTGCCATTACAACACCAGATGCCGCCCCCCACCCCCTGTATTAGGGGTCATTCACTATTTGGGACACTGTTATGTGGGGGGGGGGGGAATCTGTGGATGACACTGTTCTGAATGCGGTACATGCACTTCCTGGTTTTATAAGCACCCTACATGTGGCAGTAATCTTTTGCCTGGACATACAACAGGGCTCAGGAGTAAAAGAGCACCATGTACATTTGGGGCCTGATGTGGTGATTTACACTGACAACTGTAGAGGCTCTGGGGTGAAATAATAAATGGAACCCCCGAGAAGTGACTCCACTGTGGAGACAGCAACTTTATCTGTATAGCGCCACCTGCTGTTTGTTCTTTTTCTTATTTCTTGTCCTGCTCACTGAAAAGGCCGCACATGATCAGTTTCATCCTTCATCCTTCCTGAGCTGTGATAGGGAAAGCATGGACACGCCCCCTTAGCTGCAGCAGAAAAGACACTCCCCTTGAGCTTTAAGCTTAATATAAATCTAGCAGAGCAATGAATGTGGAGATCCCTGGATCTATGTGAGGTACAGGGCTGGATCTAGCTTTATTAGAAAGAGAGTGTCATGTACTATGTGATGTCTGATGCAATATTAAGAGAAATGGCGCCGCTTATCATCTGCAATCGGTTTGTCCTCCCCTGCACCCCGTTACAAGTGTCCTGTTACAAGGATGAATAAAGAATGTTGATATCTTCACCTCGGTGAGTGCCGCAGCCTTTCTTTGCCATTTCTCTTAATATCGCAATGGACTTTATCTCTTAACACTGCTGCTGCTGAGCACCACACACGAGTGTCTACGGCTGTGTTGCGAGCATTGGTCTGAAAGGGGAGATCGGGTGCATCGTAGTGATGAGCGGCAGGTGCCATATTCGATTTCGACGAAATTCGCGAATATTCGATAGAATATTCGTTTCATATTCGTCAAAATCGAATATTCATCATTATTCTAGTTATCGCGATTAATATGCGATTTAAATAATCGCGTGTTGCGATTGTAACTTAAGGCTACTTTCCTATTGGTTTCATATCTAGAATTATAGCGAAGATGACGAATATGACGAATGTGTTTAATTCGCTATGCGATTATATTACTTTGCTTTTTTTTAAAAATAAATAGAATAATTATATTACTTGATAATTATTATAACTATTCTATTTATTAAAAAAAAAATAATAATATAATCGCATAGCGAATTAAACACAGCTGTCTCTATAGTCAACCTTCCTATTTGATTGCTAGAATTAGCTAAGTTGACGAAAAGGTAGCTAAAACGAAGATGGAGAATACTTCGTTATCTTCGTTTTGAGGAATATGACGAATACATTCGTCATCTTCGCTAATTCTACCAAGCCAACCATACATGGGAACGTCTCCATACTAAAATGTACTGTTGGATTTGAGAATTACGTTGAAATCGCAATGCGATTAATATAACTTGAATTAATCGCATTGTGATTTCTACTTAGACCTGGTTTACTATGGTTGGCTGGTAGAATTAGCAAATATGATGAATGTATTCGTCATATTCCTCAAAACGAAGATAACGAATTATTCTTCATCTTCGTTTTAGCAACCATAATAAACCATGTCTGTTGGAATCGCAATGCGATTAATTCAAGTTATAT
This sequence comes from Bufotes viridis, assembly GCA_033119425.1. Taxonomy (NCBI): domain Eukaryota; kingdom Metazoa; phylum Chordata; class Amphibia; order Anura; family Bufonidae; genus Bufotes; species Bufotes viridis. Next base: position 326,787,472 of record CM065592.1, on the reverse strand, counting down.
TAATCGCATTGCGATTACAACTTAGCACTGCTATCTTACATATTAGGCTAGAATTACCGAATATGGAATATAGCAGCAGTGCTAAGTAGAAATCGCAATGCGATTACTTCAAGTTATATTAATCGCATTGCGATTTCAACTTAGAGCTGGGTTTATAATGGGTCAGCTTGCTAGAATTAACGAAGTTAACGAATATGGAATATAGCAGTGCTAATTGAAATCGCAATGCGATTAATATAACTTGGTGTAATCGCATTGCGATTTCTACTTAGCACTGCTGCTATATTCCATATTCGTTAATTCTAGCCTAATATGTAAGATAGCAGTGCACTGCTAAGTTGTAATCGCAATGTGATTAATATAACTTGAATTAATCGCATTGCGATTTCAACGTAATTCTCAAATCCGACAGTACATTTTCGTATATGGAGACGTTCCCATGGTGATGGGGACGCTCCATGAGCACTGAAGTCGGCAGAAGCGGCAACGGGCACTGACTGGAGCAGCCAGGGAACCAGGAATCCTCAGGACAGGTAAGAACTACTTTTGGGAAGTGGGAAAGAAAAAAAGAAAAAGAAAAAAACGAATATTCGAAATAGCGAATTTATAGCTCTATATTCAAAATATTCGCGAATTAGCGAAGTGCCGATATTTGCAAAAAAAATTTGCTATTCGAATATTTGCGCTCAACACTAGTGCATCGCCTGATTGGAGGCAGTGCCACCATTTCTTATCTTTGTTTGACATACCTATGTGATGTCTGATTTTCATTTTTTACAACAATTATTGGATAACCCCTTTAACCCCTTAAGGACCCATGGTGTACATAGACATAATTTCTGTCCTGAACTTAAAGACCGATGTCGGGCGGGGATCGGAGCTGCCATCAGGTCCCCGTGCTGCTGTGACGAGGACCCGATAGCAGGGAAGGCAGCCCGATGCCTTCCGTAGGCATCGTGGCTGCCTTCTGAGAGAACCTGGAATGCATTGTAAAGGGGATCAGACCCCCAAAAATAAAGTAAAAATTTTTGTAAAAAATAGGATAAGAAAGAAAAGTAGGCATACTAGGTATCGCCGTGACATATTTTTTTTTACTCAATTTTACCACTGTCATAAAGTACAATCTTAGAATGGCCTGGATAAGTAAAAGAGTTTTAAAGTTATCTCTACATAAAGTGACAGATGTCAGATTTGCAAAAAATAGCCTGGTCCTTAAGGTGAAATATGGCAGGGTTCTTAAGGGGTTAAAGTGTGTAGTCAGCATTTGGACCCATAAGTGTTTTGTAAAAATGAGTGCACAGCAGATGATGCAAAGTAAAAATTGCAATTTTTCCCCAGATATGCCATTTCAGTGCCCAATATGTTGTGCCCATCGTGTGTCAATGTGAAAAGGACAAGAATAGGGCATGTTCTATCTTTTCTGCGGAGCCGCAGAATGGCTGTCCGCATCTTTTGCGGACCCATTGAAATGAGTGTGCTGTCCGCATCTTTTGTGGCCCCATTGAAATGAATGAGTTTGCTCCCATTTGCCAAAATTGTGGAACAGATGCGGACTCATTTATACGGTCGTCTGAATGAGTCCTTATGCAGTGCTTCCTGGTTTTATAAACACCCTACATGTGACCCTAATCTTTTTCCTGAATATATGAGAGGGCTCATGTCATGTCCATTTGGACATGTGGTGATTTACTCATCTTGTGCTGATACCTATAGAGGCTTTGGGATAAAATAATAAACGGAACCCCCGAGAAGTGACCCCAATTTTAGAAATTCCAACTCTCAAGTTATTTATGAAGGGAGGAGTGAGCATTTTGATTCCGCTGGTATTTTGCAGAAATGAATGCGCAGCGGACCATGCAAAAAAAAAAATTGCAATTTTTCCAGAAAAAGTGCATTTCCGTGCCAAATATGTTGTGCCCAGCATGTGTTATCTGAGACACACAACATCCCTTAACCCCTTAAGGACCCGCGCTGTACATGTACGGTGCTGGTGGACGTGACCTAATGACCAGCGCCGTACATGTACGGCTGGTTGATCGGGCCGGTGCAGAAGCTGCGCCAGCCCAATCAGCAGCAGGGGTCTGGCAATCACTGATAGGCGGAACCTTGCTGTATGCGCTGGCATCGGCGCATTAACCCTCACACTGCCGCTGTCAGCGCTGACCGCGGCACGTGCGGGATCCTGAGGAGGGTGAGGGCTTCCCTACTCCATATAGGCTTGACGGATATTTGGAGAGTGATGCACCCTGTGGAATACACGTTCTACTCTACAGCTCATAACTCATACCAGAGGTTAGATTATTTATTTGTTCCCGCCCCTCTCCTGCCTCAATGTGTTTCTGCCTTAAAAGGCTCCATTCTATTGTCAGATTATGCGCCGGTCTTCTTAGAGTTCCTTATCCTGCAACTCACGAAGAGCTAATTCCGCTGGCGCTTAAATGAGACTTTACTGGATAAGCCAGAGCATGTAGCAGATAGTAGAAACCACCTGGAGGAGTATTTTTCGCTAAATGATTTTCCCTAATTACGATCAGGGGTCATCTGTAAGGCACATAAAGTGGTGGTGAGGGGTAAGCTGATTTCTTTGGGCTCCTTTCTTAAGAGACAAAGGGAACATGCAACTCAAGATTTGCATAAGGACATATCCACCTTGAAGCTGAGCCTTAAAAAAAACAAGGACAGAAGAGGTACTAACACGTCTAGATATCTTGAGATCGGAGCTCAAAACTCTCTTGAACACCCGCATTGCTAAGCTATATCTATTCTCCTGCTTTCGGTACTATGCACATGGTGATAAGGCCTCGAGATTCATGCTCTCACAAATTAAAAAGCTACATCCTATATATACTCTATCAGAAGTACACCTGATTGCCTTGTGCATACTACAAAACAAAATGCGGAGGAAATTAGAGACTACTACCAACAACTGTATAACCTAAGGTCGCCTGACACCCCCCATGAACTGGAAGAGAGAGCACGGGGAATAGATGACTGGCTTTGCTCCTTGCAGCTACCAGAGCTGACCCCTACCCAGACCTCCTCGTTAGCCAGGCCCATTACTGAAGTGCACACCACTGCAAAAGAGCCCCGGCCAGATTGGCTACCCACCTGCTATTACAAGACCTTTAAAGAGATCTTTTTACCACGATTGCTGGTAGTATGCAACGCCATACTGAAAGGAGAGTCCCTTCCCCCATATATGTTAGCAGCCCAGATCACTATTATCCCGAAGGAAAGGAAAGACCCAAGCATGTGTGTGAACTATAGACCTATTTCACTGCTGAACTGTGATTTAAAACTGATTGCCAAAATGTTGGCATTACGCCTCCAATCTTTCCTTCCGTTGTTGATCCATAGAGACCAAGTGGGCTTTGTATCTGGAAGAGAGGGCCGTATGAATATAGCTCGGTTGATGCATATCATCCACCATGCCACCAATCATCTTCTCTACTTGCTTTTCTCGGCACTGATGCCGAGAAGGCTTTTGATCAAAAAGATTGGCTGTTTATGACGAGGGTCCTGAATAAATTTGCTCTACCTCAATCATTTATCGAGGCAGTCGATGCACAGTGCCCCCCTCAGCTAGGGTCCTGATAACGACATGCTCTCCCCATCTTTCCCCATATGTGATGGTGCTAGGCAGGGCTGTCCTCTTTACTACTTGCTTTTCGTTCTCACAGTAGAGCCGTTATTGCAAGCGCTTAGATTAGAAGACAACATACAGGGTGTAACCCTCAACCATCGACAACATGAATTGGTAGCCTTTGTGGATGACTTATTACTAATAATCTCCAATCCGGAAGTTGCTTTCCCAGCTGTCACGGCTATCCTTGACCATTTTAGCGCTTTTGTCTAATTTTAGGATTCATCTGGCTAAATCACAGGTACTAAATGTCACCCTGACCAAGGAGGTTCAATGAGAACTAGAGAAATCCACTCCATTCGTCTGGTTCAATAAGTCCATCAAGTTTCTGGGCATTAATGTCATCTCCTAACTTGGACTGCTCTTCCGAGAAAACTTTCAAGCATTACCATTGTCTATAAAAAAAATTGATAGATTCCTGGGATATACTGTTCATTTCTTGGTTTGGCCGGAGGGCCTTAATTATAACAAGCATCCTGCCTAAGCTTCTTTACTATATACAAGCTCTTCCCATTTACCTCCCCCGGTCATACTTACTGCAAATTAAAAGAATACTCACGAGATTCCTGTGGCACCTTGGGAAACCTCGCTTGCTCCACTCCCTGATTTCTCAACCATGTTCGAAAGGTGGAATGAGTGTTCTTGATTTTCATACAGTATAAATTATATAAGGCGGTCCAGGGAATGAAAGGGCTGGAGTGGCTCAGAGATGATGGGAAGGCCTGAACTCCTGGCAGAACAAGCAAATACGCCAGTCCCCCTAAGACTGCTGCTGCTGAGCCTTTCAAGGTATAAGTGGTTGAAGAGTGCTTCCATGGATCCTCTCACTAGGGCCACAGCAACAACTTGGCACACTGCTCTTCCTAATATACTAGTGTCACCTGTCCTCTCTCCTTTGCTGCAAGTGACAGATGTGTTGAGAGACGCCCCACTGCAGTTTCTGGCCACCCTTACAGAGACCAATAGAAAGATAAGCACTCCGATAGTTGATCTGTATTCTGACAAGGGATTGGCCCTAGAGTCACTACAGCAATCAGAGGCGATGTCTTCACTCACCCATTTTTATCTGATGCATGTGTTCCACGACTTAAAAGGAAGACAACCCCCGTCAGGTCATACATCACCAAGTAAGTTTGAATCTATGGTCCTATCTTGTAGACCCCTGCTAAGATAATATCCAACATGTACGCCTCACTGCTAGATTACAATAAGCTGCATACCTTTAATTTTTTATCCCATTGGAAGCGAGACTTAGAGATAACCTTTACCCCCAGGCAGCAATCATATATGTTAGTGCGCACTCCTAAAATATAAAGATGCAGGGTGGATTTGATTTAAATCAAACTGATTTAAATCACGATTTAAATCATGATTTAAATCACTAGTCAGTAAGGCTTGATTTAAATAATAGTTTTCTACATAAAGCTACTTTCACAGTTGCGTTTGGGGATCCGCTTGGGAGATCCGTTTGAAGGTATCACAAGAGGCCCCAAACTGATCTGTTCAGCCCAAATGCATTCCGAATAGATGCGGATCCGTTCAGAATGCACTGGTTTGGCTCCATACCGCCTCCTTTCCGTTTTGGAGGCTGCTTGCAGAGTTTGCTGCTTGCTGAGCCAAACGGATCCGTCCTGACTTACGATGTAAGTCAACGGGGACGGATCTGTTTGCATTGGCTTTCAATGGGGGTCAGAACGTATCCGTTTGGGACTTAGCATTTTTTTCCACATATAATACAAACCGATCCGTTCTGAACGGATGCATTGGTTTGTATTTTCAGTGCGGATCCGTCTGTACAAGTACTGGACGGACCCGCACCGAACGCAAATGTGAAGGTAGCCCTATAACTGATTCTTGCTGGTATAACTTATAATATGCAAGTAGATGAAGATTTGCTGTGAAGAAGAGACATATGATTTCTGCTGAGTCAAATTCAGCTTTGGGAACTGCAAAAGTAAACCAAGCATCTATGATAATATCTTGTAGGCAGAGAAAATGCCCAATAATCTAGGAAAAACCTCTGGAAGAGCATGACATTGTGAATGGATTAACGGAATTTATTTTCAAAAAAAATTTCCGTAAACATATACAGCCTTATTCTACATAATTAAAAAACTAATTTATTTAATGATGGAATAACCTTTGGATGGTAATATATTTTCCTCAAAAAGCATTTTATATAAAAAAAATCCAATTTAAATTCCAATTTAAATAAAAAAAATCCGATTTAAATCAAATAAATCTTTTTTTTTTTTTTTTTAAATCATTGATTTTTATCCACCCTGTAAAGATGTGTGCATCTACAGGAAAGCTACTATAAAGTCTTGACTCTATGGTATTATACACCGGAGAGGTTGCACAAAATTTCCCTGCAACTAGCCATTTATGTTGGCCATGTGGGAGACAGGTGGGCAACTTCTTCCACATCTGGTGGCTTTGCCCTGCAATTGGGCTCCGTTTGGGAGAAAATAGAGTAGGCTTTTACTTAAGTTTTTAGCAGAAGATTCCATCTGTATGAGGGAGTGACTTTGACGGTGGATGAGAAGTGCCTGGGTGAACACATCTGTGCTGCAGTGGCAAGGACAGTATTAGCCTTATTGGAAATCAGAGTTGATTCCCCCCCGTGTCCCTGTGGCAACTGAGCAACTGAAATGTAATCAGGACTACAGACTAGAACAAATGGCACATTGGGTAGCGGGTACCCCTCACTTATTCCACAGGATATGGAAAGACTGGAGACGATATGGACACCTGGCTTTAACAGAACAGATTAGTTTATAGGTCCTTGCCTTATAGTCTGAAAGTTTCCTCGTGTGAGTTGGGGAATCCATGGAGACTCCAATATAACTACCCCCCCACCCTTTTTACCTCTCCCTTTCCTTCTATCCCCCTCCTTCCCTCCCCAGTTTGTGTTGCTGCACAAGTTTATGTTATATAAATATGTTTCTGCATAATGCCATGCTTGCCTATATGTAAACTATCCATTGTCCTGATTATCTCAACTATGTATATTTTTGGAAACTGACATCCTGTGTATCAGAGGCATTTCTTGTTATGTGGCCTGTTATAACTTTACTGTGACACTATGTACGGTTTGTCATTTTGATTCTGATGTCTTAAATAAAACATTTTTAAACCTAAACTACCACTTTCATCCCTTGTAGCAGAGTGTCAGCTGTATGTTACCTCTGCTGATGGCAGCAGCTCTGTTATTGAGACTCTGCCATCTCCATGCCATAAATATATGGCATAGTGAGTTAATGTAATGCTTCCCATGCTATATATTTATGGCATGCAGCAGGAAGAGGTTAATAAATACAATTAATGACAACAAAATAGTGTACTTTGAACCAAAATTGCTTGATTTTGGAACAAAGCAGTGTTTCAAACTTGCTTTAATCTTAGCACATTTTAAACATGCCAAGGGTAGGTTCAGATAAGATGGAAGTTCCTGTAGGAGCATCTTTCATAGAGTCAGTTAAAAAAAATGGACAAAATACCATTGGATGTACTGGTATTTTGTCTGGTAGAATTGCGAAAACCATATCTACAACCCAGTGGACTCTATTATAGACAATGGGATCCAGCACTTCCTTTTTTTTTTGTTCTATACCTGAACAGAAGAATGGAAAAGCAGTGATGATGTGAACCCTAGCCAAAGCCTATTCCAACTTGCTTAGAGGTACTTGCAAAATCCATTATAGACCTTTTAGAGAATTATTGTATCCCCTATGAAGACATTTTAGCAACATCTAAGTTGTTGTATAGTGTAATATACACTGAACAAAAATATAAACGCAACAGGTTTTGCTCCCATTTTGCATGAGCTGAACTCACAGATCTGAAACATTTTATACATACACAAAAGACCCATTACTCTCAAATATTGTTCACAAATCTGTCTAAATCTGTGTTGGTGAGCACTTCTCCTTTGCCGAGATAATCCATCCCTCCTCAAAGGTGTTGCATATCAAGGTGCTGATTAGACTGTTCACCCTGTCGGATCCGTCTTGCCGTTCCGTCCCCATTGACTTTTAGTCTGGCGGCCTCTCGCCGTGCACTACCGTCCTGCCGCAAGTGTGAAAGTACCCTAATATAGTATATAAGGCCGAAATCCAGTTCGGCCTGTTATCCTGCAAGTTGATCCCGAGGAAGGCAAAAAAAAAAAACTGTGAGGTAGAAGCCAATTTTCCCCACTTAAAGGGGAAAAGAATTCCTTCCCGACTCCAATCAGGCAATCAGATAACTCCCTGGATCAATGACCCATATGTAGTAGAAATATCCTGTAATATTATTACACTCCAGAAATGCATCCAGGCCCCTCTTTTAGTGAATTCACCATCACCACCTCCTCAGGCAGAGAGTTCCATAGTCTCACTGCTCTTACCGTAAAGAATCCTCTTCTATGTTTGTGTACAAACTTTCTTCCCTCCAGACGCAGAGAATGTCCCCTTGTCACAGTCACAGTCCTGGGGATAAATAGATGATGGGAGAGATCTTTGTACTGATCTCTGATATATTTATACATAGTAATTAAATCTTCCCTCAGTCGTCTTTTTTAAAGTGAATAACCCTAATTTTAATAATCTTTCAGGGTATTGTAGTTCCCTCATACCAGTTATTACTTTAGTTGCCCTCCTCTGAACCCTCTCCAGATCTGCTATGTCTGCCCTGTTCACTGGAGGGTAAGTTAAGGGATAAAAAAGAGAGGGTTAATTCTAGGCCTCCCAACAAATGAAAAGAGGAAGTGGGGGTCTAGGAAAGAACTAAGAGGGGCGCCAAAGGACGGATGGAAAGGGAGAGACAGAACAAATGTAAATTAGAAGTTTTTGAGAAGGCCGGCTGGCAAGGGTATATACCCTTCAGAGATTCTGAGCAGGGTATTGTGGATAGGAATAAAAAGAGAAGAGAAAAAGTACCCGACTGATGGCGCCAAATGCCCCAAGAAACCGTATGGATAAGAGGTGTATTGACAATCTAAATGGTATAGATACTTTCCTTTTGAGCAAAAGGGGTATGTATCATATGGGTGTCCGCTGTCGGATCCAACGTGTTGTCCAAAAAAGAGACAGTTCCACCAATATTGTCAACACTGTAGCATTGCATATATAAATGGCATTGCGTATATAAATGAATAAATAAATAAAACTATAAGAGTATAAAATCAATTCAAAGGAACTCACTTCACCCAGGAGGAGCCGGGTGGGATAAACTCAAGACACCCCCCGGACTTCCTCCTGCGCCTGGGTTGCCTCTGGTGGATCTTAGGATGGACGGCAGTCAAATATCCAAGACTTCTTGTCACAAAATCCTTTTTATTGAAGCACAGGGTATGGGTACAAGGAGTGGCTCAACGTGTTTCGGGGCAATATATGTCTCCTTCCTCAGGAGCATAATTCATAATGTCCACATTCCACATTTTGAAGGGATGGAAAGAGCGCCAGAAAACACAAAGAGATCGTCACTTCCGGTATGCGTTTCACTGTGGAACGCACCGGAAATGACGTCTTAATCCAAAATAGAGCTGAATATTCGTTATACAAGAAATTACAAACGGTTTTTGGCACTAAAAATATAAATATATTAAGTTTTATTAGCTTTATTAGTTTTATTTAGCTTTATTAGGTTAAACATTAATGATAAAAAAACAACATATGATCAGAATGCGGTCAAGTGCTATCACAGTTTTTACTTCTGGTTGCGCTCCAAGGTGGAACGCACCGGAAGTGACATGGCCGGTTGTTTCTATGGACACTATGAATACAAACATTAGATGGGCCTTCCTTTCGGTTACGTTCCAGAGGGGCACGCACCGGAAGTGTCATAGCAGGTTTTCTCTATGTGGCGTAAAAAGGATCGTACATGAGTTCGAGCATCGTATATGGGTTCAAATATGGGTTCAGATATATTAGAGCATAATAAGGTAAAATTCTTTATTAGAAAAAAATAAGAACAAATAAGAGAAACCTCATTTCTGGTAGCGCTCCACAATGGGACGCACCGGAAGTGACGTATTGCTACTAGAAGAAGGTGTATGTAGAAATCTTCTCGCTGGTACAGAATATAATCAATAAAATCCTGGCAAAAGTATATGATTGTATCAATATGTTCATAAGTAACTAAGCAAATTGGTCTTTTATTTATTTTTTACATTTATCTTCTTGGATATACTGCGCATGTGCGCAGGTGTTTGACGGCGCTAGGGTTTATCACGTCTTTTATGGACTCAAGTCGCGGCCATGCGCGATTCCCGGTGTCCCTCTAGGGGTTACCACTTCCCACATATATAAACAATGTGGATATAAAAAAATATATATATAATGAAAAAATAAAGTAATGTAGTGATGTAAAAAAAAAAATGGCGAGAGACACTATGGGTAAGTATGCTTCGCCGGATGTAAGTATGCTCGAACATCCGGCGGAGCATACTTACCCATAGTGTCTCTCGCCAGATCCTCCAATCTATCCAGATCCATTTGTAGCAGTATACTGTCCTCTTCCGTGTCTTTACACAGTTTAATGTCATCTGCGAAAATTTATATTTTACTGTGCAAGCCTTCTACAAGATCATTAATAAATATATTGAAGGATAGGGCTCAGTACTGACTCCTGAGGTACTCCACAAGTGACAGTGACCCATTCTGAGTGTGTACCATTAATAACCACCCTCTGTTTTCTATTACTGAGCCAGTAACTTAACCACATACAGACATTTTCTCCCAGTCCGAGCATTCTCATTTTATATACTAACCTTTTATGCAGTACAGTGTCAAATGCTTTGGAGAAGTCCAGATATACGACATCCATTGATTTGCCGCTGTCAAGTCTAGAACTTACCTCCTCATAGAAACTAAATTAGTTTGACATGACCGATCCCTCATGAAGCCATGCTGATATGGCGTTATTTGCTTATTTTCATTGAGGTACTCCAAGATAGCATCTCTAAGAAAACTTTCAAACAGTTTTTGCACGACGCATGTTAAACTTACCGGCCTATAGTTTTCAGGCTCTGTGTCACTCCCTGTCAGTATAGAGTCCTTAAATATCAGAAATAAGGGTCTGGCTATGACATTACATAATTCTCTTAGGATACGGGGGTGTACGCCATCTGGTCCTGGCGATTTGTCTATTTTAATCTTTTTAAGACGCTGCAGTACTTCTTCCTGGGCTAGACAGGGCACTTTTAATGGGGAATTTACTTACATTCTTCATTTGATCTGACAGTTTATTTTTTTTCAGTGAATACAGTGGAGAAAAAAATAGTTAATAGCTTTGCTTTCGCCTCATCGCTCTCTGCAACCTCCCCCTCATCACTCTGTAAAGGGCCGACACCTTCAGATTTATACTTTTTACCATTTAAATAATTGAAGAACATTTTAGGGTTAGTTTTACTCTTTGGGCAATTAATTTCTCGTTCTCTAGTTTGGCTGCTTTTATTTGTTTTTTACATATTCTATTTTTTTCCATAGTTTTTCAGTGCTTCCTCTCTACCCTCCTGTTTTAGTTATTTAAATGCTTTGTTTTTGTCATTTATTGCTTTCTTTACAGTTCTATTTATCCACATTTCTTGTTCTTTAATCTTTTATTCCCATAAGGTATGTACCTCTCACAATTCGATTTTAGGATGCTTTTAAAAATCTCCCATTTTGTGGTTGTCTTTTTATTTTTGAGGACTTTGTCCCAGTTAGTTAGGCCTATGGCCTCTCTTAGTTGGCTAACTTTAGCTTTTTTGAAGTTTGGTATTTTTGTTCCTCCCCGAAGAGGATAATTGGTAGGTCACTATTTCCTAGGTGTCCCCCAACCTACACATCTGTTGTTCTGTCAGGTCTATTGGTTAATACTAAGTCCAGTATGGCCTTCCGTCTAGTCGGGTCCTGAACCAGTTGGGAAAGGTATTTATCTTTGGTTATTGCCAAGAACCTGTTTCCTTTATGAGAGGTACAGGTTTTAGTTTCCCAGTCTATGTCTGGGTAGTTGAAGTCCTCCATAATAACGACCTCATTATGATTTGCAACCTCGTCTATCTCGTTTAGTAGTAGATATTCTGTGTACTCTGGTATATTAGGTGGTTTATAATAAACTCCTATCAGTAATTTATTATTGTTTCCATGTGAATATGTAACCATACGAATAGCAAGTAGATTTCGATTTCTCAACATTTTCTATACCATTGTTGATGAACACGCAGACGCTTGAACATTCACTTGTATTTTACTACATACTCGCGTTTATAAAAGGTAATGATAGTTTTCATGTTGTAATGTTTGTTGTTATGTACCTATATAGTAGCATAGTCACTTCGAATGTTTCAGTGTATGCATACATTTGAAATGTTTGAAGCAACATACTACAGATAATGCTTTTCATATATGTTTTCCACATTAAAAGTCAATCGTCATTGTTACCAAATCGACCTAATACACCCTTTAGACTCTCTCTCCCACTCACTCTAAGACTGGTCTAATGCCTCCTCTCTATATAGAGAGGGTGACAACAGCCCCATCAAGTGGAGGATGTAAATATGGCCTATTAAGTCCTTGCATAAAATTGCACTTCCCACTTAAAAAGTGAATTTTCAGCCCCTCTGCAGTAAACATCTGCATTGCATGGCTTTTTCCCGTGTTATCTGTGCAAATAATGAACATGCTCATTACTCTCGCAACTGATTTTCTGGAGCATGTGAATGAGGTTTAACACACTTATTAATTTTCACTGGATGTACAATGTTAGTGGATTTGAAAAGGATTTTGGTGTGGAATCCATGCTGAAATTCTAATCAAATCGTCAGCTTGTGTATTTACAGTTTAGGAGACAGAAATCAATTAGAATCCTTGTAAAGGGGTACTCCCATTTAGGTATTTACAGACATCCCAACCTGCGAAAACTCATTTCAGGGAGGTTTTCTTTTTTTTCTTTTTTTCCCCCCACAAACTTTTTATTACATTCATCTCATCAGTGCCTCTCATCAGCCCCCCAGTGCCTCTCCATTTCCGGGATATATTGTTTTACATGCAGGCGTCAGGGAGACTCCCTGAATGTCCGGGAGACTTGAGATCCCTGTATTTATGGTATACCCACAGGATATGCTGTAAATCCCTTATAAATGCTTTACTCACGTATAGAGAGAATAGCCACCTGCTCTGTCGTTGAATTCTCCAGATGCTTCAGCGGTCAGGTGGCCTTATTGAAGTGTACTTAGTAGCCAATGCACATTTATTATATTGTAACATGCTTTGGATTTTGGGCTGCAGTTTTCACCAATCTGTGACAAATCCATGCTGTTTTAACCCTTAAAATACCTCAAAGTGACCCCCTGCACAAGTGACACATAACAAAGTAGACTTACTGCACTACATACATATATCCAATGTACAGCACCTCCACCAGCCTATGTTCATATAAAAAACTTGATAGATTATTAAAGAAACTCCCCAGTTTATTATTATAGATACGATCAGAGCTGAGATGACTTCTAGGTATAGAGAAAAGCTACCAGTATCCTCTTCTCTCCAGGATCTACCTTCTCAAAGTTGCTGCAGGGACCCCCATATTCAATCATCTGGTAACATCTTGCTTCTGTGTGAGCAGATAATATTTGAATGTATCCGTATGGTGGGCCCCTAAAATAAATCTTGCTGGTGGGCCCTAGGCACCCCACTCCGACACTGGTTGCCAACCACATAATAGTAATGCCTCCTGTGCGTCACAGTTAAAATTCCCAACCTTGGGGGCCCCACGCAAAAATAATTACTGCTTTGAGTTCCACACAAATTAATAATGCCCATTTATGCCCCACAGTAATAGTGCCATCCTTTGTACCCTAACCCAATAATAAGTAGCACTTTACTACCCTTCATAGTAATCCTCCTTTGTTCCCATCACAAGCTAATAGTGCCCTGAAGAGTAATTCTCTCTGTGTTCCCCGATAGTAACAATTTACTCTATATGACTATTAAAACAATTAAAGCTAATACATACTACAGTATATCACATTCTCGTGGCATGTGTCTGCTCTGCCACAGTATTCAAGTTGAGTCTGGCAATGGCCAAACCAAATATTCACTGCATGGCCCCAGATACCCACTGCTAGCAACACCGTTGCTTGACCATATGAACATAGGCATTTTGGGGTTTTGTTAAGCATGTAAATTATTGTTTATTTTTTAGCACTATTAGATGAAAACTATGAAATTTTGACAATATTTCAATTTTGACAATATTGAACATTTTTAAAAATCCACATGAATCACTCAGATATTGTAAACCTTAGTTATCTGTTCCACAAAACAAATCACTCATTCCATCATTGGCTGTGTAATGACAGATGTAGTGATCTATCTGTGGATTTTCCGTAGGGATTTAAACCTTTGCAATACAGAGTGAAATCTACAGCAAATGCACAGCAAAAGTAGAGAAAAATTCACTTGTAGCATCACGTCTGACATCAGCATTGCAAGTAACACCGCTACTAACACTCTGTTGACCTCACAGTTGAAGCCTACAATAGGTGTACACACCAGGAAAAGCTCCTGTCATAGACACCTAATATACCCATAGGGCTCCAGGTACTAAAAAGATGCCAGAAGTGTCCTTGTTTTTGCCTCTGTTAGGCTGTTACATGCCAGTATACTACTTTTATATAGCATTATAGCATTGTAGACTACACTACTGCATACAAAGGTATACAGTAATACATGGTATACTGCACGGTATACAAAGTATTATGAAGGCTTGAAATGTGTCAGTTTACTGTATGCTGCTATTTTAACTGACTTCAACAAACTTTGGGGGTCATTTATCAAACTGGTGTAAAGTAGAACTGGCTTAGTTGCCCATAGCATCCAATCAGATTTCACCTTTCATTTTGGATTCTCCTTTGGAAAATGAAAAGAGGAATCTGATTGGTTGCTATGGACAACTAAGCCAGTTCTACTTTACACCAGTTTGATAAATGACCCCCTTTGCTTTTACGGACAGGCTCTATATATGATTTGAATAGAGCCTTACTTGTGCGCTGCCAGAATGGCTGAAGTAGTTGGTATGAGAACAGTCATGTTATAGGCAGATTAGGGAAAAGACACATACAATGTAGTGTAGTCTGATTTCTAAGAGCAGACATGCAGATTATGTTCACATTCCATCACATATTTCTACTCACACACAACCGCATAGCAGGACAACTAATGCAATGTGAATAAAGCAAGACTGGAAGACTGTGGCTGCTATGCGGTTGTGTGGAAGCTTGGCTGTGAGAAGTATTCCATCACCTTCAGACCGTGTTCACACCATAGTTAGCGTAGTGGTAGGACCCCATGCCATGCTGAGTGACCGTGACGTGGTGCATGAGGAACAGAATTGCGGACGTGTGAATGGAGCCTGATATGCAGTATTTTGTGACGTGTGAGAAGTTATATACCGTGACATTGCTTTTCTTTAGATGATTTTGTTTTGCAGCATGAGAAAATCGATATAGATGTCCTTGTTTATGCCTGCTGTGCCTATTCCTGGCATCTGTTCTTGTTTATGTTGTTAATTTTCTGGTTTTAAAGTATTTCTTAATGTGAATGACTAAAATCCAACAGATTCATTTTCATATCACCTCTCTTTGAGGGGCTGAGTGCAATTTACTACATTACTGCTCAACAGTCCTGAAATCACTAGCTGAAGATACAGAGTTTGTTCCGCTTGGTGCTGTACGCTTCACATCCAATCCTTGTTCCAGCTTCTTCATGTCTGCATATTTTGTAAATCCTAATGCATGCTCTCACCACTGTGTCCAGCTCTCTGCTGAGATCTGTAGTTCCATGCAGCCAATACCTCTTGTGGATTTGAGCCTGGATGCTAGAAGTTAATGACTGGTAACATGCCTGTACCTGAATACTTTATACTATGAATCCATGAAGAAGACCTGTCTTATGGTTGAAAGCATTGATTTTATGCAGGAGGATTATTTGTTTATATGAGGGTCATTATTAGTATATCCCAGTTCAGGCAAGCAGGTGGCAGCACTGAACTGGGATACAGCCATTTCTGTAGAGAATATTAAATTATTGTGTCCAAGTTGCAATTTAATGATTGGTGACCTAACAAAAAAGTAAAAAAAAAAAAAAATAGTAAAAATAAGTTTTGAAAAATGTAAAAAAAATATCAAAATTGAAATCACTCCCTTTTCCCCAAAATCAAAATAACTAAACAATTAAAAAAAAATAACATAATGGGCATTGCTGGATGCAAAAAGCCCTTACTTTTAAAATACTTAAAAAATTATCCCATACGGTGAATGGCTGTTTTTTCATCACTTCATCTTCCAAAAAAATTGAATAAAAAAATTATCAAAAAGCCATTCACATCCCAAAATGATATTATCAACAACTACAGATTGTTCCGCAAAAAATGAACCCCAGTTTTTGTTTTGTCAGTGCTAAAACGCAAGAAAAACTATACATATATGGTATCACTGCAGTTTTACCGCATGGCAAACAACGTAAAAAACAAACAAAAAAATAATAATTTAAATTGTGCTGGAATTGCGTTGTTTTTTTTTCAAATCCACCTCATTTGGACTTTTTTCCCACTTCCCATTACATCCTATGCAAAATTAAATGGTGGCATTAGAAAGTACAACTTGTCCCTCAAAAAAACAAGCCCTCTTACAGCTATGTGAAGGGGAAAAAATGCAAATATGGAAAATCGCTGTGTCAGGAAAGGATTAATTCATCCCCAAATCTACTATGAAGGGCCCACTGACACTTATTCCAGTCCCAGTCTTAAGAATATTGGAATGTTTATCAGCAGTTCAGGTTCTTGAATACTTTTTGTACAATAAAAATAACACTAAATCAGTTCAGTAGTTTGAAAATGAAAAACACACTAATGATAAACTATGTAAATATTGTGAATCAATAACTAATTATATAAGTAATGCAAATTTGTAATCTCGATTATATTGAGTGCTTACTCTGTATGGCTTTGAATGTAATTGCAAATGTGATGCAGTTCAGCAAGTTTCCACCAGATGTTGCTGTATGACAACAAAGATACACTAGGTGTCTTTCACGCTGCGTGTTCGTATACGATTGCATATACTTCACTATTAGCAGATCATCCTTAATATGGTATAATTAAAATGCTTCAAGACATTACAAAAGAATATTTGGTTTCAAAATCCCACTCTAAATTCACTCTCACAGGTCCTACAGGTAAAATGGCTGTATGACACAAAAAAAGGCGCACATAGGGAAAATAAGTCAAGTGTAAAGGTCCCCTAAGGAATGTATCGTGCTCACCGGTAGGTGTTGTGCAATGGTAGGCACAACACTAATGTGAGCTCTTGGAGCATACCTGAGGGTCGGTGCAGCCGAAGCTATTTGCAGTCCTCCAAGAACAGTAACCAACCGACAGCTGGAGTAAGGTATACACACGGGATGGTTGAAAGTGGTCAACCAGGACGGTCTCACAGTGATTAGTAGGTTTGTAAGCGCAAGAACATGACCAATGGAATGGAAGAGAGAACTTTACTGATAGGTGTATTTAATATGGACAACGCGTTTCAGGGTACTAGGCTCCCTTTTTCAAGTCTGAAATGTAACATGAATAAAAGAAAAAAAACAAATCTATACATATATATACGTGGTGACTAAAACAGAAGAACACAGAGGCTCACTGGTTGGTGTGCAATATTAGGCACAACACAAATGTGAGTTGAAGGACCATATCTAAGGGGCCGATGCAGCCAAAGCTATTTGCAGTCCTTCAAGAATGATAGCCAACTGACAGGAGGTGTAAGGTATAAACAAGGGATGGCTGAAAGTTATGAACCAGGACAAGTTTCATTGTTATTCTTAAAGGGGTTGGCCACTTTCTGGCTACTGTTGACCAATGTGTTTGTAAGATGAATATATGACACTTACTAATATAGGCTTTGTTGAAATTATGTGGTAATTTCAGAACCAGAATGTGGCCAACCCCTTTAAAGGGGTTGTCCAAGTTATATTTATTGATGACCTATCCTCAGGATAGGTCATCAATATCAGATCGGCGGGGGTCCGACACCCGGCACCCCCGCCGATCAGCTGTTTGAAGAGAAGGCGAGCGCCGTGCCAGCGCTGCCTCCTCTTCATTGTTTACCTACTCGCCGTTGCATCTGCAGCGGTGAGCAGGTGTAATTACACCTAAGCCGTTCCATTCATTTCAATGGGACGGCTCTGTAGTATACACTTGTATAGAAACGAGCCGTCCCATTGAAATGAATGGAACGGCTTGGGTGTAATTACACCTGCTCACCGCTGCAGATGCAACGGCGAGTAGGTAAACAATGAAGAGGAGGCAGCGCTGGCACGGCGCTCGCCTTCTCTTCAAATAGCTGATCGGCGGGGGTGCCGGGTGTCGGACCCCCGCCGATCTGATATTGATGACCTATCCTGAGGATAGGTCATCAATAAATATAACTTGGACAACCCCTTTAAGCTTTTTGGTGCAAGAATACGACCATTAGAATAGAAGATAGAATTTTGTTGATAGCCATATGTTATATGGAAAATGCATTTTGGGGGGGGCTAGGACCCCAAGAGGACATAGTTTTAAATTAGAGGGGCAAAGGTTTAAAAGTTATATCAGGAAGTATTACTTTACTGAGAGAGTAGTGGACGCATGGAATAGCCTTCCTGCAGAAGTGGTAGCTGCAAATACAGGGAAGGAGTTTAAGCATGCATGGGATAGGCATAAGGCCATTCTTCATATAAGATAGGGCCAGGGGCTATTCATAGTATTCAGTATATTGGGCAGACTAGATGGGCCAAATGGTTCTTATCTGCCGACACATTCTATGTTTCTATGTTTCTATGTTTATCAAGTCTAAAAAAACAAACACAAATCTATACATGTATGTGACTAAAACAGAAGGACACAGAGACCCTAATATGTATGTATAACCTAAGATGTGTTTTATAGCTGTTTCATCAAAGAAGGACAAAATAAATGTGATATGATTTCCACAAAAAACAGTTCCTGAAACATAAAATACTAAATATAATCCTTTAAATAAAAAAGTTTGTGAAAGGAGTCAGTTGATGGAATAAGTAAAAATATGTCCAATAACAAGAGTTCAAATGCCCAGCATTTTGACTACATGTATAAAAGTTATGTAACAAATAAATTGATGAATATAAATAGAAAAGCGTTCACTCGGTAAACAAGTAAGCTCAAGCTCTGCCTGTAATGCCACGAGTTTTAAGTTAGCTATTCTTATAAGTCAATGTTTGATTTTTTAAACAGGCCTTGAGACATGACTTGGATAATAATTTAGCCAGCATCTCATCTGCGGACAGCTGTTTTGCGGTTGATTTACCCTCACCAGTGCAGAGCAGAGAGTACTGGCTTAACTGGGTGAGAGGCCTAAGTCAGGATTAGAGGCAGAGGTTGCTAAGAGCTTATTAAAGTAAGAGCTTGTTAAATTAAAGTTAAATGTAGGTGCCCTACTTTTCGGGAGATCAAATATATTAAGGTGGAGTCTGGCAGATGGCTGGACAGTATGAAAAAGCACGGGGAAATAGCATGGGGAAGATACTGGAAGGGGTGCGTCAGGAATTGGAGTGACAATTCTGGGCAAGTCTAGTGATAGACACACTCAGAAGGAGAGATGACACTTTGGAAATGACTGAGAGGTCATGGATGAAGCAGAAGGAAGAAGAGGGATGTGTACTAAAGAGTGTGCATGAGCTGAGGGAGTGGGAATGAGCTTAGTGATAAGCACATAGGAGTAAATGTGTATACAAACTGACAAATAGAATGGGGAGGAGTGTTACAGGCAGAATGGGAGGCGATGGTGCCTATGAAGGGAATGTATACAGTGTAGAAGTGTGGGACTGTCAGTATTGGCCCTGTGTCCCCACCGCAGAGCGAGATATCCCTGTCTGCACAGCTCAGCACCATGGGTCACAGGGCTGGCTTACCTTATAGGAGGTGCAGGCGTCCACCAGCATATCGCCGCATCCATCCTCACTACCAGGTGGCATCTGAGGCGCTATAGCACATGCCCGTGCACCTCTCCCTGTCTTATAGGGAATAGGCAGCTGGGTCCTGATTATCGTCCCCACCCATAGGCGGAGTTTGAGTATTTAGGGCAGCTTCACTTAGGAGGAAGTGCCCAAGCGTGGTTGCTGTACCTCTTGACTCCTGCTGAAGCGTCCTACAGTGTCTGTTTAATGGATTTCCTGGATTCTGACCTCTGCTTTGTTTGACCCTGACTCTGCCTACTGTCTACTTGCTGGATTGCCTGGACTATTGACCTCTGCTCAGTTTGACTACGTATCTGCCTGCCGTCTGTTTGTTGGATCACCTGGATTATTAACCACTGCATCGTCTGACTACGCATCTGCCCATTGCCTCCTGTAAGTCTGCCTGGATTCCTGACCCTGCACTACAAAAATAAATATATCACCAGTCCGTTAGAGATCTAAGTCGCAGCAAGTCACTGTAGTGCTGTGGGCTCAGTTCACACTTATCAGTTCAAAAACAAAGTAGATCGGGACTGCGCGTTATGATAGAACAGGCATGCTCAACCTGCGGCCCTCCAGCTGTTGCAGAACTACAACTCCCAGCATGCCCGAACAGCCTACAGCTATCAGCCTACAGCAGGGCATTGTGGGAGTTGTAGTTTTACAACAGCTGGAGGGCCGCAGGTTGAGCATGCCTGTGATAGAAGATCACAGAGCAGTTTTTCAACCTTGACCTTTATACCAAGGGCCCGAGGTCTGCAGATATCCACTGTTTCGGGGTATCCTGCAACTGGTTAAGGAAATAACAATAGTGAAGTACCGTCTAGTACCTAGCCCCTTTGGAATAGGTTATATTTTTTCTAAAAAAAAACTCCCACCTCTCCAATTGCTCTTTACCAATTCAACCCCTACAAATTTCAAACCTTCTGGGTTTTTCTGATGTACTTTTTTAAAATGTAGGGAGACTCCATGTTTTTCAAAACCTTTTTTAATATTTCTAAGAATCTAAGACGCTGGGAGGTTTTACTTTGTGTCTTTTACCAAGAGTTTGTTTGTGAGTATTTAATAAATGAATTTTCCCTCAACTATGCGGAACTTCACTATGGTAGGAGCAATTATCATTTGCAGACTATGGTGAGGAGGATCGACATTCTGTCCCAGGGAAGAGGAGATTTGGAGTCTGTGGTTATATTGGATATGTCTGTGCGCTATCTACCTCTGTGAGTATAACCTGACCCTGCACTGCCTGACAACGAGACCGCTTTAATCTGCACACTGCATCACTCTGAACTTTGTCTTGCCTTTATTTCAAGTGACTTTTGTATACCGTCTGCCAGTAAAGATCATCTGTTCCTTCCGCCTTTGTTGGACTCTGTTCACACTGCTGCAGTTAGCTGCGTTCTGGGTGACTGGTGCAAACACCAGTGTCCTGACTCTGAGAGTCAGCAGTCAGCAATACTGGGCTAATTCCTAGTCAGCTATCAGCTGACACAGAGGATCCACATCCTCTGGTCTTAACAATACGCTTGGGCCATGGATCCTGCTGGCTCTGAACCAGGATTGTCTGAACTCCTACAGGAACTTGAACAACAGCGTACCACCCAGAAACAAGTGATAAATTACTTGGAGCATGTAGCTGCTCGTCTGGACTCTCTTTCTACAGCACAGTCTGCACAGGCTACTACTGCTCAGGATGTTCCTGTAGCCAAGCTCTTCCGGACCACGATTATCTGCTCTGCCCCATTACAGATGCACCACGAAAACCTGTTGCGGGTTTCTTAACCAGTGTACAATTCACTTTGAACTGCTTCCTCATCACTTTCAATCAGACCGGGCTAAAGTGGCATTCATTATCTTTCATCTTGAGGGTGAGGCTCTGACCTGGGCTAATCCAATATGGGAGAGATCTGGACCCATCACCAGTAACGTGGCACTATTTATGGACTCTTTTAAGAGGGTGTTTGAGGATCCAGGTCGAGCTTCTTCTGCAGCCTCCTCGCTGCTGCACGACTGCCAAGGAAGCCGGTCGGTGGGCCAATATGCGATTCAGTTCCACACCTTAGCGTCTGAGGTTTTCGTGGAATGAGGAGGCTTTGGTGGCAGCCTTTTGAGAAGATTTGTCTGAACATATTAAGGACGAACTCACAGGTCGTGATGTGCCTACCACCCTTGAAGCACTGATCTCTCTGGCAATAAAAATCGACATACGGTTTTCGTAGCGAGCCCGGGAGGTCAGTTGGGAAAAAAGATTTCCACAACACCTGTTTAAGTCTAATATGCCTCAGCCTCCATTACGCCCCTCCTTTTCGGATCCTGAACCCATGCAGGTGAATTCCACTCGGCTTTCGGATGAGGAACATCGTATTCGCATGTCTTCCAGACTCTGCCTCTACTGTGGTGGCCCAGGTCACCGTGTCCGCAATTGTCCCCAGAAGTCGGGAAACTCCAGCGCCTAGGGTCTCTGGAAGAGGCGGCCCTAGGCGAAAATTATTTCACTCTCCTTTGACTCTGTTTCTTGAGGGCATCAAAGTATGGTGAATCAATATCGCATCCCTGTATGCCTGCTAAAGAATCCCCTACTGGTGACGGCCGTCAGCGGACAAGTGCTGACGGATCCAGTCTGGTTTGTCACTGAGCCGTTGGAACTGCAGGTAGGGGTGTTACATGTTGAAAAGATTTCTCTGTATGTGCTCCCTGAACTATCCCCATTCTCTCTTGCTGGGGATACCCTGGCTTAGGATGCACAATCCCATAATCGAGTGGAGTTCTGGAGAGGTTCTTCGATGGGGACCGCTGTGCCAAGGCAGATGCCTACGTTCCTGCCAACAAAGGGTTTCTATACTTCTTCCTAAAAGCCTGGAGGCTTTGCCGGTGATCTATCATCCCTTTGCTGACGTATTTGATAAAAAGGAGACTAAGATACTACCACCCCATCTGCTACCAGGTATATCTGAATCGCAGGCTACAGCAGATTATATCAAGGAGAATCTTGAGAGCGGGAATCTTGAGAGAATAAGTACCCGTTACCATTAATTTCTGAGTTATTTGATAAACTCCGTGGGGCTTGGATCTTCTTTAAGTTGGACTTGCGGGGAGCATACAATTTAATACGTATTCGTGAGGGTGACGAATGGAAGACAGCCTTTAACACCAGGGATGGCCCCTATGAATACCTCGTTATGCCAATTGGTCTCAGTAATGCCCCTGCTGTCTTCCAGGAGTTTGTTAATGACATTTTTTGAGATCTGCTCTATTCTTGTGTTGTAGTCTATTTGGATAATATTCTTATTTTTTCCAGAGACATCAGAACTCATCGCAGGCATGTGCAGGTGGTCTTACAACGCTTACGAGAAAATCATCTATACGCTGGAAAAGTGTGTCTTTGAAAAGTCGTCCCTGCCCTTCCTGGGATATATCATCTCGGATCAAAATGGATCCTGGAAAGGTGGCTGCAGTGTTCGACTGGTCCCGTCCTTCCGGCCTGAAGGCAATACAGAGGTTCTTGGGCTTTGCTAATTATTATCGTCAGTTCATTCGTAATTTTTCTACTTTGACAGCTCCTATTTCCGGTCTGACCAGGAAGGGTGCCAATCCCAAACAATGGTCCCCTGAAGCGGAGATGGCATTCTCCTCCCTCAAGCAAGCTTTTTCTTCAGCTCCAGTCCTTAGATGCCCAGAAATTCACTAACAGTTCTTCTTGGAGGTGGACGCATCCTCTGTAGGAGCCATGGCGGTCCTGTCACAGAAGAATGACTCAGGTCATGTGTCCTTGCGGTTTCTTTTCTAAGTTATTTTCCGCTGCAGAAAAAAAACTATTCTATTGGAGACAGGGAACTCCTAGCAATCAAGATGGCTCTAGAGGAATGGAGATACCTTCTGGAGGGTTCTTGTCTAACTGTCATAATTTACACAATCACAAAAACCTGACGTACCTGCAGACAGCTCAGCGGCTCAATCCTCGTCAGGCTTGTTTGTCTCTCTTCTTTGCCCGATTTAATTTTTAACTTCACTTCTGGTCCGCTGATAAAAATACCAAAGCAGATGCGCTCTCTAGGTCTTTCAAAACCACAGATACAGAAGATGAACCCCAGATACAGAAGATTGACCCGACTAAAAGGCTTTGGAAATGTTAGTGTTTTCCGATTCCTCTCCCTCTATCTCTGGCATGCTTTCTGGCTCTGAATCTTCAGTTACTTGTGACAAAGCAGTTGAGCCCTCGGCCATCTTGGATCCCGTTCCCTGTGCCTGCGCATCTCTCTTTTTGAAGAATCTTTGCATATCTTGCTGATTCTTGCAATGTTTAGGGGTGTCCAACGGGTCTGGACCCCTCCCTCTCCCATTTTTGACCATTGTGAGTCCGGTCGCTTGCTGCTCGGGGGCAGAGGAACTGCGGCTTCACGCTGCCATCTACTCCAGCGGCCAGGCTCCGCCCCCTAGAAAAGCCATTTGTTTGTCACCTTACATCACAAAAAGTGTAATACCAAGCGATACCAAGCCAAAAAGTCATACGCAGCCCAAAATCATACCAATCAAACCATCATCTCATCCCGCAAAAAATGGGACCCTACTTAAGACAATCACCCAAAAAATAAAAAAAACTATGGCTCTCAGAATAAGACACTAAAACATGACATTTTTTTGTTTCAAAAATGCTTTTATTATGGAAAACTTAAATAAATGTTAAAAAGTATATATATTATGTATTGCCGGTCCGTAAGAACCTGCTGTATAAAAATATCACATGAACTAACCCCTCAAGTGAACACCGTAATAAAATATAAAATAAAAACGGTGTAAAAAAAGCCATTTTTTATCTTACATCACTAAAAGTGTAATACCAAGTGATACACACCCCAAAATTGCACCAATCAAACCGTCATCTCATCACGCAAAAAATGAGACCCTACCTAAGATAATCGTCCCAAAAAATAAAAAAACTATGGCTCTCAGAATATGAAGACACTAAAACATGTTTTTTTTGGATCAAAAATGCTGTTATTGTGTAAAACTTAAATAAATATAAAAAAGTATACGTATTATGTATCACCGCGTCCGTAAGAACCTGCTGTATAAAAATATTACAGATTAACACCGTAAAAAAAAAAAAAAAAACGTGTCAAAAAAGCCATTTTTTGTCACCTTACATCACATAAAGTGTAATACCAAGCGATCAAAAAGTCATATGTACCCTAAAATAGTACCAATCAAACCGTCATCGCATACTGGAAAAAAAAAAATTAGCCCCTACATAAGACAGTCTCCCAAAAATTTAAAAAACTATGGCTTTCAGAATATGGAGACACAAAAAAATAATTTTTTTTCAAAAATGCTTTATTATGTAAAACTGAAACAAACAACAATAAAAGTTGTCATATTTGGTATTGTCGCGTCTCTAACAACCTGTTTTATAAAAATAGCACATGATCTAACCTGTCAGATGAACATTGTAAAAAACAAAAAATAAAAACAGTGCCAAAACAGCTATTTTTTGTTCCATTGCCTCACAAAAAGTGTAATATAGAGCAACCAAAAATCATATGTACCCTAAAATAGTACCAACAAAACAGCTACCTTATCCTGTAGTTTCCAAAATGGGGTCACTTTTTTGGAGTTTCTACTCTAGGGGTGCATCAGGGGGTCTTCAAATGTGACATGGCAACTTAAAATTATCCCAGTAAAATATGCCTTCCAAAAACCATATGGCGCTCCCTTCTTTCTGCACCCTGCCGTGTGCCCGTACAGCAGTTTACAACCACATATGGGGTATTTCTGTAAACTACAGAATCAGGGTAATAAATATTGAGTTTTGTTTGGCTGTTAACCCTTGCTTTGTTACTGGAAAAAATTGATTAAAATGGAAAATCTGCCAAAAATGTAAAATTCTGAAATTTCATCTACATTTTCCTTTAATTCTTGTGAAACACCTAAAGGGTTAAAAAAGTTTTTAAAATCAGTTTTGAATATATTGAGGGGTGTAGTTTCTATTATGTAAGCCCCACAAAGTGACTTCCGACCTGAACTGGTCCTTAAAAATAGGGTTTTGGAAATTTTCTTAAAAATGTTAAGATTTCCTTCTAAACTTCTAAGCCTTCTAACGTCATTTACAAAATGATCCAAACATGAAGTAGACATATGGGAAATGTAAGGTAATAACCATTTTAGGAGGTATCGCTATCTGTTTTAAAAGCAGAGAAATTGAGTATAATAATATTACAGGTTATAGCTACTAGAGATGGGTCGTTGATCCAGGGAGTTATTCTGAATGCCTGAATAGAGTCGGGATGTAATTTTTTATTCCCCTAAGGGTCCATTCACACGTCCGTTATTTCTTTCCTGATCTGGTCCGGATTTTGCAGAACGGTTGCGGACCCATTCATTTTCAATGGGTCCTGAAAAGATGCGGACAGCACAACGTGTGCTGTCTGCATCCGCGATTCCGTTCCGCAAGTCCGAAAAAATATGAAACTTGTCCTATTATTATCCGCAAATTGCGGTCCGTGGTTCAATAGAAAGTCAATGGATCTGCAAAATGCGGATCACTTGCGTATGACACTCCGTATGTTATCTGCATTTTGCGGATTCCGTTCCTGGAAATTAAGTCCTGCCCTCAGAGACCAAAAAGCAAGGCCCTGGCAGAGCAGGATCCTGACTTCCAGAGCTGCTGATTTGCCAAGTTTTGAAGATGCCAATTGATGTGGAGAAACTGATAACCCCCATAGAAGAACGTCCCAACCTATGGGACAGCAGGTCAGAATCCTACCATAACCGAATTCTAAAAGACAGGTCATGGGAGGAGGTAGCAAAAGAAATAAAAGGCTCTGAATGGGAGAAAGCTGACAGCAAGAACCGTCAAACCATCAGTGAGTATAAAGTTTTTATATTTGAATATGTATGCCCATTTTTATTTGGATGAACAGCGTGTATTCAAGACTGACCAAACTGTTGCTCTCCAAACTACAACTCCCAACATAACGTGCTGTTGAGAGTTGTAGTTTTTCAGCATTTGAAAAGTGGGGGGGAAATAGTGCTGCGTCTTATGGGGCGAATGCGGCAAACACTGATACACCGCCGCACTGCTGAAGAGTGCAGCCGGCGTGTGTATCAATGAGGAGGGGCTGTGGGCGGCATCTTGTTTGCTAATGACAGCGGGCCCGTGCAGTAACTGTATTCTACTACACCAGCCCACTGTAGTAATGTTATAGGCGATCAAAGAACGTGGTGACACCACGTTCTTTGATTACTTGATTAATTTCTGTGGTTGCTATAGCCGCCAGAATCTATCTCTGGATTCAGTATTTCCCCTTGTCATGTTATAAGCGATGTTTAAAACTATTATCTTGATTAAACTTAATGCTGGCAGTAGTACCCTACCTGCTATAATCTACGATCGCAGGCAGGACTGGAATCAGGAGGCCGGACGGGCAGGAGGCTGCAGCGTAACGTCACGCGCCACTCCGCCCACTTTATGAATGAAGCAGACGGCACAGGCGCATGACGTCATGCTGCCGCCTGCTGCCCGTCCGGCCTCCTGACTCCAGTCCTGCCTGCGATCGTAGATTATAGGAGGTAGGGTAATACTGCCAGCATTAAGTTTAATCAAAATGATTTAAACATCACCTATAACATTACTACAGCGGGCCCGGTGTAGTAGAATACAGTTACTGCACGGGCCCGCTGTCATTAGCAAACAAGATGCCGCCCACAGCCCCTGTATTGGGGGTCATCGCAGCCACTGTTATGGGGGGGGGGGGGGATCTGTGGATGACACATAGCATAAGATGCTATGAGTCATCCACAGATTCCCCCCATAGCAGTGTCATTCCCAGATGCCCCCATACAGTGCCATCCACAGATTCCCCCATACAGTGCCATCCCCAGATGCCCCCATACAGTGCCACATAACAGCGGTTAACCAGAGATCCCCACATAACAGCGGTTAACCAGAGATCCCCACATAACAGTGCGTCATCCACAGATGCCCCCATAACAGTGCGTCATCCACAGATCCCCCATAACAGTGCGTCATCCACAGATCCCCTATAACAGTGCATTATAATAGTGTCATGCACAGAACACCATTAGTAAAAAACCCACCAAAAGTACACCTTTTGGTTCAAAATATTTTTTTCTTATTTTCCTCCTCAAAAACCTAGATGCGTCTTATAGGCAGGTGCGTCTTATAAGGCGAAAAATACGGTAAATATATGTATGGTTAATAAATAAAGAAATTTTTTTAGTTAACAGGATCAAGAATCGATGGTATTCCTGTCGAGATCAATTCAAAAGGGAAAAGAATATGGGAAATTAAAAAAGATGGGAAATTAAAAAAGAGACTATATCTGTACACCACACAACTCCAATCTATAAGGCCAGTATTGGAAACCAGACCGTAAGTCAATTTTTAATAATATTAAATTACTATTTTATTTTAATGATTTTAGTTATATAAGGACTCATGTAAACGACCATATGCCCTGAGAGACTGATACTGTCCATGATCGGTCCATATGTCCCGCAGTGTTTCCTAGTTTCCATATGTCCATGAGCGTGTTAGGCTAGTTTCACGCCTGCGGCAGAGTGATCCGGCAAGCAGTTCCGTCGCCGGAACTGCCTGCCTGCCAGATCCGCCGATCTGCGTGTAAACCGAAGGCATTTGTAGATGGATACGGATCCGTCTCACAAATGCATTGCAGTAACGGATGCGACTTGTATTTTTTTATTTTTTAAATGTTTAAGAGTCTGCGCATGCACACATCCTTCAGGTATTTTTTTATGCGGGATTCGGCACTAATACAAGTCAATGGAAAATAATGCTGGATCTGGCATTCCGGCAACTGATCGGACATTTTGGACGGAGACAATACCGCAGCATGCTGACAGTGACTGAAATTAAGACATCCTGATGCATCCTGAATGGATTTCTCTCCATTCAGAATGCATTAGGATATAACTCATCAGTTATTTTCCCGCATTGAGCCCATTTAAAGGAACTCAGTCCCGGAAAAGAAAAACGCAATTGTGAAAGTACCCTTAGTACACAGCATCATTGATTACAATGATGCTATGCACGTTAGGCCGAACGTAGGACTATTGTCCTATTCTCAATTGATCATATTATGTGACTGTGGGACATTAGAACAGCGAGTGGCCCAACGTGAACACCATCATTGTATTGTGCTCCCATGCGCAAATATCCGATCCAAATAGGGATGTGCAAACCTCAACTTGACTAAGGGTACTTTCACACTAGCGTTTTGGATTCCGTTTGTGAGATCCGTTTCAGGGCTCTCACAAACGGTCCAAAACGGATCAGTTAAGCCCCAATGCATTCTGAATGGATAAGGATCCGTTCAGAATGCATCAGTTAGGCTCCGTTCCGCCTCTATTCCGTTTTGGAGGCGGACACCAAAACGCAGCATGCAGCATTTTGGTGTCCGTCTGAAGAGGCGGAGCCTAACGGATCCGTTTTTTTTTACAATGTAAGTCAATGGGGACGGATCCGTTGTCAGTGACACAATATAGTGCATTTGAAAACGGATCCGCTCCCCATTGACTTTCAATGTAAGTCAAAACGGATCCGCTTTGGACTTTGTTATTTTTCTTTAAAGTTAATGCAAACGGATCCGTTCTGAACGGATACAAACGCTTAGATTAGAGTGCGGATCCGCCTGTACAAATAAACAGACGGATCCGCACCAACGCTAGTGTGAAAGTACCCTAAGAGATTAAGTTACTTATTTTCTATATATAGACTATACAATAGTCTACAAGTGGACTAAGGCATTTCCATGTACTATACCTGGGATGCGGAACCTGCGGCCCTCCAGCTTTTTGAAAACTACAACACCCAACATGCCCTTCTGTAGGCTGATTTTTGTAGGCTATGCGGTAATTCTGGGAATTATAGTTTTATATACAGCTAGAGGGCCGCAGGTTCAGCATGCTTGTCCTATATTAATCATTAAAAAACCTCTAGAAAACTTATATACTTTTTTGTATTATATAAAAATAAAAATTATATATCTTTTTATTAATATCATTTTTTATACTTTTATAGGACTGTTGATAACCTCAACATTGAGACTGATGATTCAACCAGTCAAGCTGCTGGAACTTCTGTGCTGGCTTCTGTGGAAAATCCAAGTGCACCTCCACCTCATTCAATGGAAGAAAATGTGCAGACGGAAGGTGTCTCAGAAGAAATACAAAGTGTGACACAAGATATTCCAGCACAACAGACGGTAAATACACAGCGCCATTCTTATGGTAGACGTAGGGGTCCCCTTCCCCAAGATTCTGGTTTAGAAACTCGAGCCATTGTAGAATCAAGGGTTCTGGATTATCTAAACCAGAATCGTGGGGAGAGTCCCGATGAAATCTTTTTAAAAAGTTTGTCACATTTGTTAAAACGTGTACCAGAAGAACGAAAAGGTAGATGTATTTCTGCTATGGCACTAATTCAGGACCTATTTGCAGGTCCACAAGAACCTATAGATACGGTCCACAATTTAGAACGAGCAAGAGATGCCATGCTCACTTGAAGGCCATCCAGACCAAGTTTTTCCCAGATTCCGCCTACTCATAGATATTATACTTCAGAAGCTGCTTCACAAGGGAGTGGACAATATGTTGGTGAATACCAAACATCATCTGAAGAAAGTCGTCTCCCCACTTCCAATCCTGGCCCTTTTACAAGTGAACTTTTTGACTTATAATTTCAGTTATTTTTGGATAATCTAATAAATGTTATGTTTATCAATATAATGTCTCTTACTTTTTATTGTAAAAATGTTCTATTCTATGGTGTATCGGGCCACGCCTCCACACAAATTTTTTTTAGTGCTTGCACATTTTTTTTTTTTAAATGGATGGATCACAAACTCATTCAAGTTGAATGGGTCTAGATTCATCTGCACCAGCCGGCTTGGAGGTTGTAAGTGCATTGGGAAACACTATTGCTGTTCCCAATGCACTAAACTGCTAACACACGTTATTGTGCATGAGTCCTAACTAAGTGGCATTTATCCATGTCCTTTTTGCTTCCTTTGCTGTCTAATAATTTTTCAATCACATTATACACTGCTCATTTCCATGGTAATAGACCACCCTGCAATCCATGAGTGATGGCAATACTTGCAGTATATAGGAAAATGCACTAGATTAGGTATAGACACATGTTGTCCACAAGAGCGGGAATTTTTTTTAAAGATTGTGTGCAAGCACGGTCACCACTGATGATTTACAAAGTGGTCTTTTACCATGGAAATGAGCATTGTATAATGTTATAGAAATTTTATTATATACAGTAAATTATGCAAAATGTTATTTTTTCTATAGAGTGAGTAATGAGTCATTGAATAAATTATTTAATCAGAAAATAAACCTTTTGGCACACTGCTTATTTGTTAGGAGTCGGGTTCCTACCCCGTTTGGTATATGAAAAGATAACTCCAGCTCTATGCGTTTCAAGGGGCTTTTATTGAAAATGCGGCACGTGATAGTGTGACGTTTCGGCCTAGATGGCCTATATCAAACAATTGCCGCTGGTGGGTATGAGGTGTAGGAAGACTGCGCTGTAAATAGAAAGAGCGTGAGTCCACACGCTTGTATGAGGAGCTTATAGAAGCGTGTGGACTCACGCTCTTTCTATTTACAGCGCAGTCTTCCTACACCTCATACCCACCAGCGGCAATTGTTTGATAAAGTCCATCTAGGCCGAAACGTCACACTATCACGTGCCGCATTTTCAATAAAAGCACCTTGAAATGAATAAATTATTTATTAATAATCAATGAGCAATTTTTTCTATCCTTAATTTTAGAGCATTTTCAATTTAACATTTTTTTATCATAACAATGTTATCCTCTTATATATAGATGTAAAACACTGTAATAAACATAGTGCGGGTACAATTGCGTCTTAAAATAATTTAGTAATGATTATTACTCTTTTTAAGATGTCATTTGTAATGAGGTATTAGAAGATATTTAAACCAAATTCAATACATACAAAATTAAATTTAAAATTATAATACACTATCAATATATTAATTACAATTGATAGTGGAATTTGGATAGTGGAATTTGGAAATTACAAAATACCTCAGCCCGCAAGCCCACGTCAAGGGTCCTCATTCTCTTGCGAGTCCCTAATCTAAACTAACAACAGGGGATCTAACTAAACTTTCTAATTTATATGAATTTAGAAATAGTCAGCATAGACTTCCCAAACAGCTAGTCCAGCCGCTCCAGGTCGTCCAGTCCGGCTCATATAAAAAATGACAGGAGTTGCTATATTTTGATCATTATCTGCATCAGCAGAGGCATCATGTATCCTGGGGAAGTTGTGTAGTAGTACACAAGCCTGTATCACCAGGGTGGCATTGTCCGGATTCATCTGTATGGATGACATGAATACTCTCCACTTAGTGGACAGTATTCCGAAAGCGCACTCAACATACCGACGGGCGTGAGTCTATCGATAGTTGAAGATGCGCTTTCTGTCATCCAGATCGCGTCTAGGGAAGGGCCGCATCAGATGGGGGGACAATGTGAATCCTTCGTCTGCCACGATCACAAATGGAGCCGGCGGCCCTTCAGATCCGGGAAGTCTACTGGGCTCTGGCAGGGCAAGCTGGTTTTCACGAAGCTGTTCACCCATTCTGGAAGCACTAAAGATGCGGCTGTCAGAAGTGCTCCCATAGGCCCCGATATCAACAATTACAAACCTGTAATTACTGTCAGCCAAGACCATCAGCACCACAGAAAAATATTGCTTGTAATTGAAGTACCGGGACCCTGAGTGAGGCGGTTTCTTTACACGGATGTGCTTTCCGTCTAGTGCCCCAATGCAGTTAGGAAACTGCGCAGATTGGTAAAATCCCTTGGCGATCTGTAGCCAATCTTCCGCCTTGGGGGTGGGCATCACCGCTTCTCTGAGTCGCTGCCATATGACTGCACACGTATAACAGACAATCCCAGAGATTGTTGAGATCCCTAGTAAAAATTCATAGATGCAAATGAATTTCCGGCAGATATGCTGCGCCGCATGCTCGTGTCCATGAAGGTCAGGTCGGGATGTAGAGACAACAACAAATTATCAAAGGTCTCCATGGACATACGGCAATAATTTCGGAATTTGAAGAGGTCCTGACGCAGGTCATTATATATAGTGTGGAACTGTCCCTTCTGATGACGCTGAGCTACAATGGGATGAATCCAATGTCTCCTCCTCCTCCTCTCAGGTTGTTCGTCCAGCATCGCTGCTTGCTGTCCAAATAACCGAAATAGGAGCCAATGGAAAAGAACTCCATTTATATCCTTCAGCCTGATGTCGTTGGAGAGATAGCAACAAAAACAAATGCCTATATGAAGCAAAATTTTCACACACAGCTCTTTACGACACGATGAACCAAACAAAATGACACCTGAGATGTCACTTGACTAGACCTTTATTCATTTTTTCTCTCTTTTCAATGAAATCCTAATAACTTTATTTGCATATAGAAATTTATACATAATTCAGTTTTTTTTGCGGATCCGCAAAAAACGGATGACATACAGAAACATTTTCAGGAACAATGGATCAGCAAAAAAAGGACAGAAATTCGGGATATAGGAAAATACTGATGTGTGAATGGATCCTTAAGTGGGGAAAATTGGAATCTACCTCACAGGGTTTTTTTTTGCCTTCCCCTGGATCAACTTGCAGGATGACAAGCCGAACTGGATGGACAAATGTCTTTTTTCGGTCTTATATACTATGTTACTATGTAAATGGTAAAATGTTCCACTTTCTGTTCAGAATCTAATATTTATAATTAGAGATGGCCCGAGCTATCCGCCGGCGAACAGTTCCCGGCAAACATAGCTTGTTCGCGTTCGCCGCAGCGGGCAAACACATGCGATGTTCGGTCCGCCCCCTATACATCATCATTGAGCAAACTTTGACCCTGTACCTCACAGTCAGCAGACACATTCCAGCCAATCAGCAGCATACCCTCCCAGACCCTCCCATCTCCTGAACAGCATCCATTTTAGATTCATTCGGAATTTGCAGTCTTAGTGAGAGGAGGGAGAGTGTAGTTGCTGCTGATTTAATAGGGAAATCGATAGCTAGGCTAGTGAATTCAGTGTCCACTCCAGTCCTGAAAGACTCATCTGATCTCTGCTGTAAGGACAGCGTCCTGACAGCACCCCAAAAAGCCCTTTTTAGGGCTGCAACATTAGTCTGCTTTTTGTGCCCACCCCTGTCATCCCATGTGGCACAGGACTTTGCATCAAAAAAAGGCATTTAATTTTTACACTTTAATCTAAGGTTAGTTGCCCGCCAGTGTGTGTCAGGCTGACTTCCACTGACTGTAGTGTGCCCACTGCCAGTGCCCACCACTCATACCGGCTGGCACAGGACTTTGCATAAAAAAAGGCATTTAATTTTTACACTTTAGTGTAATTTCAGTTGCTTGCCTGCTGCTAGTGTGTGTCAGGCCGACTTCCACTGACTGTAGTGTGCCCACTGCCAGTGCCCACTCGTGTCATCCCGTGTGGCACAGGACTTTGCATCAAAAAAAGGCATTTAATTTTTACACTTTAGTGTAATTTCAGTTGCTTGCCTGCTGCCAGTGTGTTTCAGGCCGACTTCCACTGACTGTAGTGTGCCCACTGCCAGTGCCCACCCCCGTCATCCCGTGTGGCACAGTACTTTGCATCAAAAAAAGGCATTTAATTTTTACACTTTAGTGTAATTTCAGTTGCTTGCCTGCTGCTAGTGTGTGTCAGGCTGACTTCCACTGACTGTAGTGTGCCCACTGCCAGTGCCAACCACTGATACCGGGTGGCACAGTAGCTTGCTGATAAATGACCGTGGATTAAAACAGAGTGGAGGGAGCCAGCGTTTTTTTTAACCATCTCCCCGTTCGAAAAATCTATTCAATAAATGGCCCCCAGATTGGGGACGTTAGAGGGATTAAACTGATGAGAATAGTACTACAGAAAATACCACTCATATCGGGTGTGACAGTAAATTGCACGGCGCAGACGCAGTGACCATGGATAAAAACAAAGGGGAGGGAGCCAGCGTTTTTTTAACCATCTCCCCGTTTGAAAAATCTATTCAATAAATGGCCCCCAGATTGGGGAGGTTAGAGGGATTAAACTGATGAGAATAGTACTACACAAAATACCACTCATATCGGGTGTGACAGTAAATTGCACGGCGCAGACGCAGTCACCGTGGATTAAAACAGAGTGGAGGGAACCAGCGTTTTTTTTAACCATCTCCCCGTTCGAAAAATCTATTCAATAAATGGCCCCCAGATTGGGGACGTTAGAGGGATTAAACTGATGAGAATAGTACTACAGAAAATACCACTCATATCGGGTGTGACAGTAAATTGCATGGCGCAGACGCAGTGACCGTGGATAAAAACAAAGGGGAGGGAGACAGCTTTTTTTAACCATCTCCCCGTTCGAAAAATCTATTCAATTCACCTTTCGGGGACCCTTGGTGTTGTACGTGGCTGGGTGGAGGAAGAAACCTTCAATGACATCACCGGGACGTGGCTAGCTTGGTATCCAACCTTGTGCAAATGGGGAGTTTGCGGTTGTGCAAATGAACTGTTTGCGGTTGTTTGCGGTGCATTAAAAGGGGAGTTTGGTCTGTCAATGTCTGTAAAGTGGGCGTAACCCTTACACTATCTGATCGATACAACATCATACCTGATCGTATACACACACTGGATGTTTTAAAGCATGCTATTCCAAACAATTTAGGAATGTTAGTTGATTTATGCCCTTTATGGATTAAAACCCGACTCTGCGTCCACTACGTAATTTTCCATGGGAGTTTTGCCATAGATCCCCCTCCGGCATGCCACAGTCCAGGTGTTAGACCCCTTGAAACAACTTTCCCATCACTATTGTGGCCAGAAAGAGTCCCTGTGGGTTTTAAAATTCGCCTGCCAATTGAAGTCTATGGCGGTTCGCCCGGTTCGCCCGTTCGCGAACATTTGCTGGCGAATTAACCCTTTTACATGCCAGGGTCAGCGCTGACTGCGGCAAGTGCGGCGTTTACAGAGGGAGGGGGCTCCCTCTGATTCCATAGGCCGCTCGAGCTGTGCCGGCAGGGGGCCGATGGTTGCCATGGCAGCCCCAAAACCTTCCACAGGCATAGGAGCCTGCCAGCTACAAAAGCCAAGGAGATCCAGCCTAAGGGCTGGGTCTCCTAGGCAACTGTCAGCGTCTTACTGTGTAAGACACTGACAGTTTAATTCAGTACAATACAGAATGTATTGTACTTAATTGAAACAGGGATCAAACCCTGAAAAGATGAAGTACCATAGTGGGACAAATGTAAAAAGTAAGTGAAAAAAAGTAGTTTTTTTATAATAAAAAAATTAAAGTTTCAAGTAAAAAAAAAAAAGTGTCCTTTTCCCAAAATAAAGTAAGAAAAAATTGTAAAAAATAGGAAAAAAACATATTAGGTATCGCTGCATGCGTATCGACAGGCTCTATAAAAATATCACATGACCTAACCCCTCAGGTGAACACCATTAAAAAGATTAAATAAAAACTATGCTAAAAAAACATTTTTTGTCACCTTACATAACCAAAAGTGAAACACCAAGCAATAAAAAAGGCGTATGCGCCCCAGAATAGTACCAATCTAACCGTTACCTGATCCCACAAAAACTGAGTCTCTACCCAAGACAATCGCCCAAAAAATATAAAAACTATGGCTCTCAGACTATTATATTATTGTGTAAAACTTGTGTAAAACCTAAATAAACAAAAAAGTATACATATTAGGTATTTTCACGTCCGTTATGACCTGCTCTATAAAAATATCACATGGTCTAACCCCTCAGAAGAGCACCGTAAAAAAAAAAGTGTCAAAAAGCGATTTTTGTCACCTTACATCACAAAAAGTGTAATAGCAAGCGATCAAAAAGTCAAACACATCCCAAAATAATACCAATCAAACCGTCATCTCATCCTGCAAAAAATTAGACCCTACCTAAGACAATCGCCCAAAAATAAAAAAAACTATGGCTCTCAGAATATGGGGACACTAAAACATGATTTTTTTTATTTCAAAAATGCTGTTATTGTGTAAAACTTAAATAAAGGAAAAAAAAACAACCCAAAAAAGGAGTCATATTTGGTATTGTTGCATCCTTAACAACCTGCTCTATAAAAACACTACATGATCTAACCTGTCAGATGAACATTGTAAATAACAAAAAATAAAAACGATGCCAAAACAGCTATTTATTATTACCTTGCCTCACAAAAAGTGTAATATAGAGCAACCAAAAATCATATGTACCCTAAAATAGTACCAACAAAACAGATACCTTATCCCGTAGTTTCCAATATGGGGTCACTTTTTTGGAGTTTCTACTCTAGGGCACCCCTAGAGTAGAAACTCCAAAAAAGTCCAAAAATCAGGGGGTCTTCAAATGTGACATGGCAACTTAAAATTATCCCAGGAAAATATGCCTTCCAAAAACCATATGGCACTCCTTTCTTTCTGCGCCCTGCCGTGTGCCCATACAGCAGTTTTGTTTGGTTGTTATCCCTTGTTTTGTTACTGGAAAAAATGGATTAAAATGGAAAATCTGCCAAAGAAATCTCCATTGTAGTTTAATTCTCGTGGGGCACCTAAAGGGTTAACAACACTTGTAAAATCAGTTTTGAATAGCTTGAGGGGTGTACTTTCTAAAATGGGGTGAGTTATGTTTTTTTAAATATGTAATTAATATTTAATGTGTAATATCTAACTGAACTGGTCCTGAAAAAACTGGGTTTTGGAAATTTTCTTAAAAATTTTAAGATTTGCTTCTAAACTTCTAAGCCTTCTAACGTCCCATAAAAATAAAATGTCATAAATGTTATAAATACATTTTTTTAAATGATCCAAGCATGAAGTAGACATATGGGAAATGTAAAGTAATAACTATTGTTGGAGGTATTACTATCTATTATAAAAGTAGAGAAATTGAAATTTGAAAATTTTACCAAATTTTTGGTAAATTTGGTAATTTTTTTTATAAATAAAAATGAAATATTTTGACTTAATTTTACCACTGTCATGAAGTACAATATGTGATGAGAAAACAATCTCAGAATGACCTGGATAAGTAAAAGTGTTTTAAAGTTATTACCACATAAAGTGACACATGCAAAATTAGGCTGTGTCCTGAAGGTGAAAAATTGTTGTGTCCTGAAGGGGTTAAGATGAAAAATGGCAGGGTCCTGAAGGGGTTTAACAATTAATGGAACATTATGAGTTATGTCCTTTAGCCTCATTATCAGAAAGCAATTTCAGAAAAGATTTTTGTATTATTACTGATGCAGTATTAGTAAAATAATAGCTTTACAATTGGCAGGATTATTATAGTCAATGTGTTGTGATTTCTTCATGTGATTTAAAAAAGAAGTTTAACATCTGTTCCCACATAATTCTGCAAAGTATGTCGCAAGATGTAGAAACTAAATTCAGCATCTGCCTCTGCTATTTTTTTCAT
Organism: Bufotes viridis; assembly: GCA_033119425.1. Classification (NCBI taxonomy): domain Eukaryota; kingdom Metazoa; phylum Chordata; class Amphibia; order Anura; family Bufonidae; genus Bufotes; species Bufotes viridis. The sequence goes on along the minus strand of CM065592.1, from coordinate 326,749,308 downwards.
TTAAACCCATCTGTCTATAACCAAATTCTACTTTATTGTTACTTAAAGATGGCGCTCTGTCTATTATGCAATAGGAAAAATTGCAGAAGTTATATAAGTTTAAAGTTAGAAGTTTCTGTCATTTATTTCTGAGCAATTCCAGATGTAGAACATAATCCTTTTTTTTAACCAACTGAACTTTCTGTAAATAATGTTTGAAAATACTCAATCACTCTACTATATCGTTGTTCTTGAAAAGCTGAGTAACTCCCTAGATTGAATCACTATGTTGCCTTAATAGAACACTGAAGAAAACAGGCAAAGAACACAAACCTCCCCAACCACCAAGCCACTGACAGAACTGGGCTGTGGGTTATCTGGTACTGGTCTGTGGGGAGCACCGGAGTTGAACAGTGGGGACATTAACTATTGGGCCACAGATGTTATGATGACGTCATCAGTCCACCAGAGACCCAGCAAAGGAGGTCGCGATGACATTTGCGACTGCCTGTGCCGTGATGCAGGCAGTTAGGCCAGCAGGCTGAAAGAGGCCTGCATCGGAGATAGAATTTTTTTTTTGTGAACACCACTGGGGTCACTACAGGGGAGTAGTTGGTGCATTTAGGGGGCACGATATGTAAAGAGGCACTACTGGAGGTGTGGCTATGTTTAAAGAGACCACTACTGGGGGGCGTTATATCTACTGGGGCCTAAATGTGGATGGTTACTAAGTAGGGACATAAAAGGAGGCATTAATACTAAATAGGTGTGTTCAATTATGAAGAAACAGGTTGTGGTCAGGAGACATCATCAGAGTGATCTGTGCAGGAGTGAGAAAAAAACAAAACAGATCTACTCCAGTCAGAGGAGACATCACCAATAAGTCACTAAGATTGGGCTTAAGTGCAATTAATAATGACTGGGACCTACATGGGTATGGTCATGGTGGAGCAGTATTATTTGGCCTTTATATGTTATGTGTGTAATTACCCAATCCCCCTAGAGGAAATTTGTCTTGTATGAAACCGGTCCCTAGTGCAAAAAAGGTTGGGGTCCACGATTTCAACATGTTTCAGTAACATGTCAGAAGATAGAGAAAGGGTATCTCCAGTATTAGCACATTTTATTCATCCCTAGGATAAGTCATCAACAGGGGTGCACCTAGCCTTTCAGCTTCCTGAGGCAAAAATGTAAATGGTGACCTGCCCCTATGCCAAATTCTCAACCTAACCCCTTCCCTCCTAACACTACATACAGTACTACAAAACATATAGAGTAATACAGTGCTACATACCATACCTCTTACATCCAGTGATGTCTCATCTGATGTAGATGTTGTCTTTCATCATCTTCTCCATTCGAACCAAACTGCCATAATGATTTCTTTCAGCCATCTCTTGTCTATGCAGAGTTTTAACAAAACAACATCTTAGTTTCCTACTTTTCCATCATCCTACCACCTTCTGATCACCCCATCCTGCCACCCCCAATGCTGTGCCTGCTGTGCTCTCCAATACTATATTGCAGAAACAATTCACCTGATACTACCACACAAATAGTGCCCCCTTCAATTATTATTGGTACACAGTGCCCTAAAAAATAACTGCGCCTAGGAAATAACACTAACAGTGTCGCAAACATAATGTCCCCCAAAAATAATTGTGCTAAGCTGATACTGTGGCAGTGCCCCCCACAGTAATAGTGATCCCAAAAGTCCCACCAATAGTAATAATTCTCTGCCAGAGTTCACTTAGTAGTAATAGTGCCCTTACAGTGTCCCCAATAGTGTTAATGCCTCCACTGTGCCCCAGAAGTAATATTGTAGTGATAGTGCCCATACTAGTACCCATGTTCCTCTTAGTCCCACAGCAGTAATAAAGCTTATCATCAGGGGTGTAGCTATAGGGGGTGCAGAGATAACAGTTGCTACCGGGCCTGAGGGGGCCCAAAGACCCTAATGGTGCATAAGTTAACTGGTCAAGTTAAACCTCTGGCTGGAGGGAAGGGGTTAGGTCGAGAATTTGGCATGGGGGGGGGGGGGTGCTGTTTAAATTTTTGCCTCAGGCAGAATGAAGGCTATGTGCTTTCCTGCCCTTGGCCACAAAGCACTGAGGAAAGGGAGCCCAAGCTGAACTCTTGCACAGGGGCCCATGACCCTTTAGCTACATCCCTGCTCATCCCCCAGCCCCCCAGCAGTAATAATTCTCCTTTCCTTTTAATATGTGGCAGAAAAAAATTGCCCACTAATGTGTGCCAGTACAAAATAATGCCCCCTTATAATGTTATACAAGGGAAGAAAAACGTGTTGTTTTATTTTCATTTTTCCATTATATGGTGAGCCAGTAGAAAAAATGCCCCATTATAATGTGCACCAGTACAAAAAATGCCCCTTATAATGTGCGCAAGTACAAAAAATGTCCCCTTATAATGCATGCCAGTGCATAAAATATTCTCTTATAACGTGTGCCAGTGCAAAAGATGCCCCTTTATAATGTGTGTCTGTAAAAAAAAGACCCCTTATAATGTGTGCCAGTACAAAAATGCCCCCGTTCTGTGTGCCAGTACAAAATATACCTCCTCTTAGTGTCCCTAGTAGAGCCAATGTCACCATTGTTCCCCCATAATGTGTGTCTGTACAAAAATGCCCTCTTTCTGTGTGCCAGTAAAAAAAAAATATCCTCTTAGTGCCCCCAGTAGAGCCAATGTCCCCATTATCCCCTCATAATGTGTGCCAATGCACCCTTGTGTGTTTGAGTACCAAAAATACCCCCTTTTAGTGCCCCCAGTTGAGCTAATGTCCCCATTGTGCAGTGTAAAATGCCCCTATTTGGTGCCACCAGTAGATGCCCCCATAGTGTTCTTCTTCCTCTTTCCCATAGTGGCCCAACAGCATGGTGCCAAATGAAAAAAACAAAAAGATAAAATACTTATCTCCATGCGTCTTTCAGTGAAGCGGTGCAGGCCTCTTCTAGCCTCTGTGGTACGCTGTATGCTTCCCGACTCTGGCAGCCAGATTCCCGACTCTGGCGGCGTCATCGCGCCCCCTGAGCCGTCATCTGATAGGCTTCAGGCACTAGGCCTGAAGCCTATCAGAAGGAACGGGCAGGGAGACATAGCTTCCATGTTCTGCTGCATTCTTAAACTTTATTGCCGTCCTGAGGACGCAAAACAGTTAGATATAGAGAGAATAGTGCTTCCACAATGGAAGCGCTCACTTCCCACGCCCTGCTGCCGCCCCCACCTTGTCTGTGAGGTCACGCCACCTGAGGCAATCACATCAACCAATTGGTGGTGCTGCCCTAGTCATCGATATCAGATCAAGTTGAGTAGCTCCAGGGCCAGAACTACAGTACTCTGCTCTGTCAGTGGTGTAGTGGACAGATATGATTGGAGTAGTGCAGCAGTAACCAACTCCAGAGCCAGAGCTACTCCCAAACAGCTGATCAGTGGGGATGCGGAGTGCCAGAGTCCTGCTGATCTGATATTGATGAGCTGTCCTAGGGATAGATCACTAATTAGTAAAACATTTGTTATTTTACTTTTAGCAAAAAGCCAATACATTGTACAATCAAAAGCTAAACAATTGTCTAAAATACTTGTGTATTAACCCCGTCACACATTTGGATGTAACTGTATGTCCAAATCGCAAGTAACTTACTGTATTTGGACATACAGTCATGTCCAATCTGCTTACCGGGGCTGTGACACGATAAAGTGTCAAAGCTCCGGAGTCTCCGTTTCCCTGAGAGCAGAGACACTGGGGAAAGCTGGCAAGGGACCAATCAGAGTGGTCCCTTGCCGACAAACGCTCTGATTGGCTGGTCTCTGCAGACTAACCAATCGGAGTGCTTCATTGAGAAAATGCTGGTTTCACCCCCTCACCTGAACGTCGTAGAAAAAATAAAAACTGTGCTAAAACAATCATTTTTGTGTCACCTTACATCACAAAAAGTGCAACACCAAGTGATCAAAAAGGCGTATGACCCCCAAAATAGTACCCATTAAACTGTCATCTTATCCCCCAAAAATGAGACCCTACATGAAACAATCGGGGAAAAATGAAAAGACTATTCAAAATATGGAGACACTAAAACATTTCTTTTGTTTCAAAAATGCTGTTATGGTGTAAAAGTTAAATTTAAAAAAGTATACATATTAGATATCACAGCGTCCGTAAGAACCTGCTGTATAAAAATATCACATGAACTAACCCCTCAGGAGAACACGTTAAAAAAATAAAAACGATGACGAAAAAAGTACTGCCCCAGCAGATTCAAATACCACAGTGCAACACATAATACTGCCGCCCCCTCTACAGTCCTGAGGACGGTAATAAAGTTAAGTTCAGGAGGGCAACTGCGGCCGTTGAGTATCAGATAATTATGTACCTGGCCTGCGACCATCAGTAGAGCTTGGGTGGCCCCCTTAGCATCGGCCCATCAGGAATTTTCCCTGTAGGATCTATGGCAAATAGAATAAAATAAAATAACTTATGTGCTGCAGCTTCAGAATTATCAAGGTCCGAATAAGTCTAAAAGTTTGGTGAATGAATGGAAAATAAAAGCAACGATTAAAACAGAAACACAAATATAGCGAGCCGTGAAGAAACAGTACATTTCTAACTGATAAGCAATGTTTTCATTTGTAAGAGCTCTTGATAAATTGTTAGTTTTGCTATTCTTTGTTAGAGCTGTAATTATAATGCCACCTTACTTAGGCATAAAAATAAATCAAATTACAGTGTTCTAAGAGAGAAAAATGTCACAATTGTTTTTCAAACATAGAAAAAGTAGATTATTAAATCTATAAAACACAATTAGAAATGGACTAGTTTAACATGTAAAGGGACATTCACACAACTGATTTTACAGCATAATTTTGGACAGCCCCGCTGAAATTCGGCCCAAAACCCACCGCCAGTCTTGTCCTGACTCCCATACATCTCAATGGGAGACAGCGCTGAGAGTCATGGAGTGGCGGCTTATAGCTGAAGCCGTGCCAAGGAGGGATATGCTTTAAGCCACCGCTCTGCAATCCTCAGCCCTGCCTCACATTGAAATGAATAGGAGGCAGAAAGGATGTGGCCACCAGAAGGTTTTGAGGTTTTTGGTGAAATTTCAGCACGGCTGTCTGCTCAAAAATTCTGCTGTAAAATCCATTATATGAATGTCCCTTGAAGGTACCTACCGTGCTGAAATTCCGCCAAAACCCCACCGGCAGTCTTGTCCTTCCTGACTCCTATACATCTCAATGGGAGGCTGTGCTGAGAACCATGGAATGGCAGCTTATAGCTGAAGCCGTGCTAAGGAGGGATATGATTTAAGCCACCGCTCTGCAATCCTCAGCCCTGCCTCACATTGAAATGAATGGAGGGCAGAAAGGACAGCCACCAGTAGGTTTTTGGTGATATTTCGATACGGCTGTTTGCTCCAAAATTCCGCTGTAAAATCCATCATATGAATGTCCCCTAAAGTAACCTACCATTTAAGCTAAGTGATTGCAATGTTCTGTTCTTTACTTTTAATAATGTACAGTGGAGAAAATAAGTTTTTTATACACTGGCGATTTTGCAAGTATTAACACCTACAAAGAATGTAGAGGTCTGTAATTTATTTTTTTTTTGTAGGTACACTTCAACTGTGAGAGACAGAATCTAAAAAGGAATCCAGAAAATCACATTGTATGATTTTTGAATAATTCATTTGCATTTTATTTCATGAAATAAGTATTTGATCACCTACCAACCAGCAAGAATTCCAGCTCTCACAGACCTGTTAGTTTTTCTTTAACCCTTAGGATACCAGAGTTTTTTTCATTTTTGCGTTTTCATTTTTTCCCCCTATCTTCCTTGAGCCATAACTCTTTTATATTTCCGTTGGGGGGCTTATTTTTTGCGGGACAAGTTGTACTTTCTAATGCCACCATAATTATGACATACAATGTAGTGGGAAGCAGTAAAAAAATTCCAAATGGGTTAGAATTGGAAAAAAACGCAATTCCTCCACTGTTTTACGGGTTTTGTTCCCTCCATATGTATACATTTTTTATGTCTGAATAGCGTAAAAATAAATTTAAACTTGTAAAACAAAAAATGTTTTCCAATCACCATATTCGGACCCCAATACATTTTTTATAGTTATGTCTATTTATGTCTAAGAGAAGCAATGAAAAAATGACAAATTGGCCATTTTGAACCTTTTTCCCATTACGCCATTTGCCAAATTGGAAAAATATTTTTATATTTGAAAGGCACGGGCATTTTCGGTCGCGGTAATACCCATGATGTTTATATTTTTTGTTATTTAGGTATTTATTTTTTTATTATACGGAAAGGGGGGTGAATTAAACGTTTATATTTTTACATTTTTTTTATGATGATTTTGAAGGTCATATATAAGCCTATAAAATCTGTTTTTAAATTTTTCATTTTGAACAATCATATATTTTTAAAATGAGTTTGTTACTGTCAGTTGCTAATTTCTTAAGAATTGCAGCATGAATGCTGTGAGTCTTGTCAGCGAGACTCAGAGAATTCTGAGCAACTACTGAAATCCCCATTGGCCACATGGGATGTCGATAGGAAGCCCGGAAGAGCGAGCTTCTGTATTTTTCTACATAATTTAGACCCAGACCTATGTAAAGGCACTTTGAGCCATTTTTCCAATTAGTCTAACTGACTACTATTTGTCTTCATTTAACATATGCCTAAATTCCCTCTTAAAATTTAAAGGGATTCCGTCATCAGATTTTACCCCCTCCAGTAAATCATATGTACATGTCAATCCTGATGAGTAGATTCTTTAGATGCCATTATTATCTCCCATTGTGGCTCTATTTATTCATAAATTTGATTTTTGTAATATGTAAATTACTCACATAAGGTCCCCAAGGGGCAGTCCTTTAATACAGGGTGTACAGGATGTATTAAAGAACCGCCCGCTCCAACCTCTCTGCATAATTATCTAGGCTGCCAGTGACATCACCAGGCTCCCTGAGCAGCGGAAGAGGAGGCTTTGTTCCTCTGCAAGGGACCCGGTACGTCACTGAATACAAGGAAACTTTCACTTCCGGCCCAATGGGGCTTCACAAATCTGTTCAAAAGGTAGGACCTACATGTTAATAATGTGTGTGTCAGTACACTACTATTAGACAAAGGTTCCCAATCCCGGACAACCCCTTTAACTTTTAATGTTACTTGTTATTAAATTCCTCCATTGACTATCAAATAGTTTCTGTTAAAATTATCAGTTGTGTCGCCTCATTATTCCTAGTATTGTTGTTCTTTGTGCTATAATAAGTGTGGTAAGAGACTGGTAGCCGCGCGCTGGCTCCAGGCTCTTCTTCTCAGATTTTTTTCTGCCTACCACATTAGGTTAATACTATTTCTTCCTAACACAAGGCATCAATTCTGTGCTAAAATGTCCCTCAAACATGTTTCACCAGCTGCTCTGGCGTCTTCAGGGGATCGGGCAGTGAGCGTTTGATGGCGTAGCGCGGATCTTTTATAGCTTCCTGTTATAATAACATCGCCATTAGCCTATCACATATAGCGACATAGTTTGTATAAATATGTTACTTCTTATCTTTACTGTCATTGGGACCAATTGTAAGCCATGCGACGCAGGGACCCGGTGACGTCTTCGAGGAGCGCCCCAGCCGCCGCACGGAAGGTAAGTAGCTTCTCCCCCGGCTCCCCGCTACTTTTCCATGACAGCCAGGACTTTAGTAGCATCCTGGCTGTCATGGTTACCATTCTTAAAAGCTAAACGTCGGATACGGCGATGCGCCAAAATGATGTTTAGCTTAAAGTCAGATCCGGATTAATGCTTTTCAATGGGCATTAATTGTGGATTCGTCCTTGCGGCATGTCTTTAGGATTTTTGGCCGGAGGAAAATCCGCAGCATGCTGCGGATTTTTCTACGGCCAAAAAACGTGTCAGACTGAACCGAAGACATCCTGATGCATCCTGAACGTATTTTTCTCCTTACAGAATGCATTGGCATAATCCTGATCAGTATCTTTCCATCCTAGAGCCGCGAGGACGGAACTGTAGGACGGAAAGGAAAAACGCAGATGTGAAAGGGGCCTTACCTGTAATAGTCTCCATAGGAAATATGTGATTTTCTCATATATTCCAATGCTATTGCATTGGAATGTATGAGAATAGCAATGTAATGATTGCATATAGGTTTAAAAAATAAATAAAAAAAAAAGTATAAAAAAATATTTCCCATACAGTAAACAGAAAAACGGAAAAAAGTGTCCAAATGGCTGATTCGCCATTTTTGGATGCTTTATTTCCTCAAAAAAAATTAAATAAAAGGTGATCAAAAAGTCATACACACCCCAGAATGATATCAATTAAAAGATCAGATTGCGCCACAAAAAATGAGCCCCCAGACAGCTCCGTACACATAATTACAAAAAAGTTATAGGGGTCAAAATATGGCGACAAAAAAGTAAGACTGATGTTTTTTTTCCCCACTTTGAATTTTCTATCAAAACTAACTGGTCAGTTTTATTGTACATCAAATGTCAGAATTTAAAAACCCGCTAAACTGTGGTGGAATTGCTTTTTTTTTTCAATTTCACCCCATTTGGAATTTTTTTACTGCTTCCAACTACATCATATGCAATATTAAATGGTGTCGTTGAAAAATACAACTTGTCCCGCAAAAAACAAGCCCTCATATGGCTATGTGAACTGAGAAATAAAAAAGTTATGGCTCTGGGAAAGCAGGGAGCACAAAACGAAAACGCAAAAAATAAAATAAAAACTCCAGTCCTTAAGGGGTTAATCTTCCTGATGTCTGAGTGGTAGTGTTCTAAACACTGTGACCCCCAATAATCACTGGAACAAAATGGCAGTAGTGGAATAATGCTCACTCATTTTGAACATGAAACACATACGCAATATTGTTACACTGTTTTGAAGTGAATATATTTATATGTACACTATATACATATATGCAGGGTCTGATCAGGATCATCCCCATGCATTCTGAATGGAGAGAAATCCGTTCAGGTTGCATCAGGATGTCTTCAGTTCAGGACCGGAACGTTTTTTGGACGCAGCAAATACCGCAGCATGCTGCGCTTTTTGTTCTGTCCAAAAATCCGGAACACTTGCCGTAAGGCCGGATCCGGAATTAATGCCTATTGAAAGGCATTAATCTGGATCCGGCCTTAAGCTAAACGTCGTTTCGGCGCATCGCCGGATCCAACGTTTAGCTTTTTCTCAATTGTTACCATGGCAGCCATGGCAGCCTAAAGTCCTGGTTGCCATGGTAAAATGTAGTGGGGAGCGGGGGAGCAGTATACTTACCATCCGTGCGGCTCCCGGGGCGCTCCAGAGTGACGTCAGGGCGCCCTACACGCATGGATCACGTAATCGCATGGATCACGTGATCTATGGGCATGGGGCGCTCTGACGTCATTCTGGAGCTCCCCGGGAGCCGCACGGACTGTAAGTATACCGCTCCCCCGCTCCCCGCTCCTACTATGGCAACCAGGACTTTAATAGCGTCCTGGCTGCCATAGTAACCTCAAAGCATTTTGAAGACTGATCAGGATCCTGATCAGTCTTCTAATGCTTCAGACGACTTATGCGTTCTGACGGATCCGGCGGGACGGAAGTGCCTGCCGGATCCTCAGAACGCAAGTGTGAAAGGACCCTTACTCCATATATTGTTTGCATCTATTGTATTAGTGCATTATTTTCAGTGATTTTTCTTTTATAAATGTAGCCATGAACATACGCATATTCATTTATCATATCATGCAGGATGTTTTTTTTATCTTTTTCTGTGATTTTGGATTTTCTACTTTAACTAAATAAAGCTGGATTTTTAAACCTAGTTCCACTTTTAAGTTGATCCAGCATCAAATGATATCCATACAATATAGCTGAGTTATCAAATCAGACACAAGTTCCAGCATAGAAATAAAATAACCCCTAAAACATATACTTTATTCGTATTACACTAAAAAATGAATTCCCTTAATTCATGATAAAATGACAGTCAATGGGATCATAGAGATCGGATGAAGCAAGGTAAGGTAATTACATAATAAGGGGTATACTTAAGGGTAAAGCTGAACTATTTTATGGCGAGGCCAAAAAGTTATTTAAAAGGATTTTGAGATAGGGGATACCCTCAATCAGCTCTCAAAGATGCATTTAAATATGCATCACGACAAGAACGTCCTGGCTTTCTGGTTCCTAAACAAAAGATTAATTAGGAACAGACACCTACCGATTGATATCTACATTTGATGCGGCCAATGCCCAGGTCAAGAAGGTATTACGTAGATATTGGCCTATTTTACGTATGGATCCTGATTTGATGGATGTGGTGACGGACTATCCTAGTGTAACATATCGAAAAGGGAGAAGTCTTAAGGACCGCCTGGTCCACAGCCACTACACTCCACCCACCAAAACAGGAATGTGGCTTGACCATAGACCTATTGGTATGTTTAGATGTGGGTCTTGCAAGGCCCGTGACTTTGTCTCAACTTCAAAGAGCATCACATGCTCGGTTACCAATCAGGTTTCTCAGGTCAGGGATTTTGTAAACTGTAAGAGCAAAGGGACCATTTACATCTGCCAATGCCCCTGCCCAAAAGACTATATTGGTAAAGCCATCAGGGAACTCATGAGAAGAATTTGCGAACATGTCAATGATATCAACAAAAAGAAGGCTACACCTGTTGCATCTCATGTACAAAAAGTACATGGCGGTGACCCTAGATCTTTGAAATTTTCTGTCTTGGGGTTGGTACTACCGTCACCCGAGGGGTGACGGGGACAGGAAAATCATTTAAAAGGAATGTGAGTGGATTTAATGAGAGACTGACATTCAGCTGCTTTTTGTAATGAATTCCGTTTCCTTTTTGATAATTGGGCTTCTGAGTATCTCATGTCTCTGTATAAAACTGGCACCTCGTGGTCTTTGTCCTTGAACTAAGCCAGTGATGTGGGAAGCATCCAAACATGTTATATATCGATACTGTAGGTTATCATCAATCCTGCAGTGTGATCATCACCCCTGGCTTAGGGTGATGGTGATGATGGTTAATGGTGGTTTTACTGTACGTTGGCTTTGTTGTTGAACTACTTTTAGATGGACTATGTTTTTCTGCCAGGTTCCCTGCCGATTGTTCTGGTAGGTTTCACTAGTTACCAAGGTGACTCTTTTAAGTACTAGTGTAAGGAAAGACCGGCACTCACTTGATCTTCGTATTCTTATGATGCTTTTATTAGTCACATATAGGATTCTGTTATGTGACTAATAAAAGCATCATAAGAATACGAAGATCAAGTGAGTGCCGGTCTTTCCTTACACTATATGTTGAGATTGCTATCTCTGACACGTGCACCACGCCTTGGAACGGAGTGCCGGCTGATCACTGTTTGATTCTTTTAAGTACTAGTGACCATGGTCATCCATTATTGAAGTGGCTATTGGGACTTAGATAATTCCCCCTTTCCCTTATCATAGGATATTCTGGATAGCTAATCAGTGGAACGTATAAGCGTTCCACTCGCTCCTACAGCGGCGCCTGGTGACTCCCACTTCCGGTATTTGCGTTCCATCTACCGTAAATGATAAGAGCGCATCATGTGATTGGCAGCGATTTCGTTTTTTGATAGTGCCACTCATAGGAAACGGGGGATTATATCTATAAGATCCGTTTGTTTTGCATATTGGTGGAATCCCTTGTCTACCTGTTGGGATCCCTGGGCTGCCTTTATTTGTATATACTGGTTATGCATTCCACCAACAGGAAATGCTGGGTGGAACGCATCATGTGACCGGAAGCGCGTGGATCTAAGTCTGCAACTCATTTGCAGTCAGGCAGGAATACGGAAGGCAATGAAGCCGGATATAAATAGGGTATAGTGCCAAGATTATGGCACCACCGCGCAGGATACATTTAAGGATTAGTCAGGAACTGCTCAAGAGTGGAAACTGTAAGTAATCCGTGCTTCATTTTCTTATTGTCAGGTTCTGGTGTGTTTCTTTGGACAACTTAACCGTTTGTCCTTTGATGTGTTGTTCTTTTTCAGTCATCTATACCACCCTAGATATAAGCCACAGGTGGTTTCTCTATGAGAGTGGCGACTGCATTGCCTAGATCGGCTATTTGTGGTACACTGCAACCGCGCTCATATGGGCATCCCTTATGTTTGAGTGATATCTATGTAAGTGATCGTTTGCATAATACGGATTTTTGTCTATGTGACACTATTTTAGCCAGGCCTAATGACTTTCTTATGTTTCTTTATTCGTAGATGCTCATTTCTCCTACCATTTGGATATCCAGGTTGGGACTCTCTTCATGTTATTACAACTCTCAGAGACGTATATACATGCTTCCATCAGACTTAATTGACCATTCCTGTTTCTATCTGATTATACTGCATCCCTTTTATCAATTTGTCTATCATCATATCTGTGTTTGGGTTACTCACCCATGCCATTGACACCCTGATGAACCCTTTTAAAAAAAAGGGGGAAACGCATTGAGGTAGAATTTCCCTTTTGGGAGACTTAGACCCAATCTGGGTTAGGATCACCCAATTTGGGCATGTATACCCGTGTTAGGGTTATTTATGGGTGATACTTAGTTACATAAGAAGCATTAATAAGGAGGGAGTTTTTTTCAGACCTGGTTAGGGACAACCAGGGTGATCTAGCCCAGGTACGAGGACAGGGAGTCCTTACCATAAGGGGTCATCCCTGGGCTAAGGCCTAGAATAGTTCCCAAAACAAATGTACAATCAATGACCCATATGTCGATCAACTACAATAACCTACAAACATATACGAGTATGCTAAAAGAAAAAAAGAAAAATAACAACGCAGTATACATGTCAGAAGAGCATTTTATTGAGACATCAGTTATTATTCACATGATTGACAGACCACAACAATTAAAACAATGTTTAAAACCCAAATGACTGGTGGTGCATAATCGTTGGGGGGGGGGGGGAAATAAAGTGCTAGTGCATATTTATCTGGGTCAGTGAAATGAGAGGCTCAGTATGGAGCTGAGTGACGAGCTAATAAAATACTATTGCTTGAAAAATTATAGCCTCAGTTCAATGACTGGTAAATATCACTGTTGAATACATAAATGCTGAGACACTAAATCACACGCTCAAATGGTTAAACAAGCTGAATACATATATACAAGCCAAATAAGTCACAACAGGGACAGTGTATATTAATTGAACAAGCTGGGGACATATATAGCAAAGATTTAATCACAACATAGACAGTGTGAGTCCCAAAGGGGGATTTCAATAAGCTGAATACATAGATGATATGTGGATGCAACAATGCACAAAAGGTAGACACACCACACTGAATACAAAAGTGGCATCAGTACATACAGGGTAACTGCATAACATGTACATATACTGACCCACTAGGCTGAATTAATCATAGGTGTATTATATAAAATAACACAGTGTGCTGGCGTGATTAGCCAAACTAGTGCGTAGGTATGAAATAGACAAGTCACTTGAATGTGCAATAGATACTGACCAGAAGTAAGCTTCCACCACGAAAGTACATCACCAGTCCACACCCCGACACAAGTTTTTGCTATGTTTGGCCACAAAAGCTGAAACTGATGGAAAAATCCGTTCTAAGTCAGGATCCGATCTTAGAATGGGCCAAAATTTTGTGAAGATCTGTCTCATATCACGCCACTGTGTGTTATAGTTGGTAATCATACGAACCACTTGAGAGGATGGAGAAGCATCCTTGTATTAAGGGGTGAGCAAGGTTTCCCGTTTTGTGTTCTTCGCACGTTGATATCCCCACTGAATGTCCTGTTGTGAATAGCCTCTTTGCTGGAATCGCTATTTTAAAATGTCAGATTCTTTTTTTAAATCACCCATAGATGTACAAATCCGTTTGGCCCGTAGGAATTGTCCAGTAGGTATAGATGCCTTCTGGTGCCTAGGATGAAAAGAAGAGGCATGAAGTAGGGCATTAACAGCAGTTTCTTTAGGATGCACAGATGTCTGTAAATATCCATCTCCAGACACCAGAATCCTGATGTCTGGAAAGTCAATTTGTTTTGAAGACACAGTTTGAGTCAAGGTTATGGTCCAATCATTGTTGTTTAGATCCTTGAGAAACAAATCAATGGCATTCTGTGACCCCTGCTACACAAACAGAATGTCGTTGATAGAACACATCCATGACAATACTTGTCCATGAGCATCATCCATAGATACCTGGACAAGTTCACGTTCCCAATGGCCAAGAAAGAGGTTAGCATATGAGGGTGCGCATGTCGCCCCCATTGCTATTCCTCGCAACTGTAAATAATTATGATCTTTAAACAAAAAGTAATTATGAGTGAGGACAAAATCCAACAGTTCCAACAAGAGATCTACCAATTCAGTTGTTAAGTTGCTCATCTGTAAGAAAAATTGGGAAGCCAAACCCAAATCATGCCAGATGCATGTGTACAGGGATTCAACATCACAGGACACCAAAGCCATGTTGCTCTCCATCTTGATGTCCTCAAGTCATTTAGGTACATCTGTAGAATCTCGTACATAAGAGGGTAAACATTCAACACAAGGTTTTAAACCACCTCCCGACTGCCTAACGCAGGGATGCATCCTGCGGGCGGCCGGGATGTTCCTCCTTGACGCATCGGCGCGTCAGCTCGCGAGAGGCGAGATTTCCTGTGAACGCGCGCGTGCATGCACGCGCGTTCACAGGATCGCCACGGCAGGAAGTTTAACTACAGCCTGTCTGTGCTGATCATGCGCTGGCAGGCTGTAGATGTTAAAAAAAACGCCATCTAAATCGCATATCAGACGCTGTTTTGTAAACAGCGTCTGATATGCCTGCTGCCTGCTCCTCTGGTGGTCCCTTTTGCTTTCCAAAATGGGGTCAGTTGTGGGGTATTTATACTGCCCTGGCATTTTATGGGCCCTAAAGCGTGAGAAGAAGTCTGGAATCCAAATGCGTAAAAATGCTCTCCTAAAAAGTACTCGTTGGACTTTCGGCCCCTTTGCGCATCTTGGCTGCAACAAAGTGTCACTCATGTGGTATCACCGTACTCAGGTAGAAGTAGGGCAATGTGTTTTGGGGTGTATTTTTACATATACCCATGCTGGGTGTTAGAAATATCTCTGTAAATGACAACTTTTTAATTTTTTTTATACAAAGTTGTCAATTTACAGAGATATTTCTCTCACCCAGCATGGGTATATGTATAAATACACCCCAAAACTCATTGCCCTACTTCTTCTGAGTACGTCGATACCACATGTGTGCCACTTTTTTGCAGCCTAGGTGCGTAAAGGGGCGTAAAGTCTAACGAGTACCTTTAAGCTTTACAGGGTTTCTCATAATTTAGCCCCGCCCAAAATGCCAGAACAGTAAACACACCCCACAAATGACCCCATTTCGGAAAGTAGACACCCCAAGGTATTCACTGAGGGGCATAGTGAGTCCGTGGGAGATTTTTTTTTTTTTCCAGAAGTTAGCAGAAATAGAAACTTTATTATTTATTTTTTCCTCAGAAAGTGTCATTTTCCGCTAACTTGTGAAAAAAAATGAAATCATATATGAACTCACCATGCCCCTCTGTGAATACTTTGGGGTGTCTTCTTTCTAAAATGGTGTCATTTGGGGGGTATTTATACTATCCTGGCATTCTAGCACCTGAAGAAACATGACAGGTGCTCAGAATGTCAGAGCTGCTTCAAAATGCGGAAATTCACTTTTTTGCACCATAGTTTGTAAACGCTATAACTTTTACCCAAACCAATAAATATACACTTATTGTATTTTTTTTATCAAAGACATGTAGAACAATAAATTTAGAGAAAAATGTATATAGAAATGTAGTTTTATTTTTAAAATTTTACAACAGAAAGTGAAAAATGTAATTTTTGTGCAAAAATTTCGGTAGTTTTTTATTAATATCAAAAAAAGTTAAAATGTCAGCAACAATGAAATACCACCAAATGAAAGCTCTATTAGTGAGAAGAAAAGGAGGTAAAATTAATTTGGGTGGTAAGTTGTATGACCGAGCAATAAACCGTGAAAGTAGTGTAGTGCAGAATTGTAAAAAGTGGTCTGGTCATTAAGGGTGTTTAAGCTAGGGGGGCTGAGGTGGTTAAGTAGTAATCCAGAAAGCGGCACACGGGTTCCCAAAGCCCTCCTCGACCAGAAACAATAGGCCTACCAGGTGGCCGTAACAGGGACTTTAGGTAACATATATAGAGTCAGGGTAACCGAATGTTTCACTAGAAGTCCCTAATAAATGCTTTTGGTAATGATTCCTGATGCCATGGCTTCCTGTAAAATATGGTCCAATTGGAGTTAAAAATTGGTAGTAGGACTGCCGGAGAGTTGTTGATAACACTCTTCATCTCGAAGTTCACGAGAGGCTTCTGCCTCATACATATCAATTGGCCACATGACCACATTCCCACCCTTGTCCGCTGGTTTGAAGACCACCTCTTTCATCTCTCGTAGTTGTTTCAACTGATCTTTGGTTAGATTGTCATGTTTGCGTCCTCCAGGAAGTTTATGCAGTTCCGCTACAACCATCGTTACAAACATTTCAATAGGCGGACTCAAAGAACAGAGTGGGAATATGGAACGAGAGTGGGAATTTAGAGTTCAGCCTGTTCAGCCAATAGGGGCTAATAAAGATATCATCAGTCACAGTTTTAGATAAATGTTTCTTGAAGATCAATTTTCTGGCAAACAAGAAAGTATCTTTAATGGCTAAAAAGTTGTCATAAGCTGACACTGGACTGAATGATAACCCCAGAGATAACACCTCTAACTGAGCTCCAGTTAATTGAACTTTGGATAAATTAATTACCTTTAATTCACTGTTTCCCGAATGGTTATATTTTCTCTTCATAGGAGTACAGACTTGTATGGATGAATGTCCATCTATCCGTGGTGTCTGTGCCTGTTGTGACAAGTTGCTGTTGGTTGACGTTATTGAGCTAACCCCTGATATATGAGTCTTGCGCCGATGTTGACATTTAAAGATCTTGTTTTGTTGGTAATCTTGGATATGTCTATAAGACTTTTCGATGTTCGGTCCACCCCCTATACATCATCATTGAGCAAACTTTGACCCTGTACCTCACAGTCAGCAGACACGTTCCAGCCAATCAGAACCCTCCCTCCCACACCTTACCACCTCCTATAAAAAAGGCAGCCATTTTAGATTCAGTCTGAAGCTGCATGTTAGTGAGAGCAGGGAGACTGCAGCTGCTGCTGCGCTGATGATTCTGAATTCATAGGAAAAGCGTTAGCTAGGCCAGTGTGTTGTGTCCACAGACTCATCTGCTGTAAGGACAGCGTCCTGACAGCACCCCAAAAAGCCCTTTTTAGGGCTGCTACATTAGTCTGCTTTTATTTTTTTTCTCCATATATATATTGCAGTTGCCTGGCCTGCCCGTGTGTGAGGAGCTGCAGGCCCACAGACTGTAGTGTGCCCACTGCCAGTGCCCACCACTCATACCGTGTGGCACAGGACTTTGCATCAAAAAAGGCATTTAATTTTTACCCTTTAATCTAAGGTTAGTTGCCTGCCAGTGTGTGTTAGGCCCACTTCCACTGACTGTAGTGTGCCCACTGCCAGTGGCCACCACTTATACCGTGTGGCACAGGACTTTGCATAAAAAAGGCATTTAATTTTTACCCTTTAATCTAAGGTTAGTTGCCTGCCAGTGTGTGTTAGGCCCACTTCCACTGACTGTAGTGTGCCCACTGCCAGTGGCCACCACTTATACCGTGTGGCACAGGACTTTGCATAAAAAAGGCATTTCATTTTTACACTTTAATCTAATTTCAGTTGCCTGCCTGTTGCCAGTGTGTGTCAGGCCCACTTCCACTGACTGTAGTGTGCCCACTGCCAGTGCCCACCTCTCATACCGGGGTGGCACAGTACTTTGCATAAAAAAAGGCATTTAATTTTTACCCTTTAATCTAAGGTTAGTTGCCTGCCAGTGTGTGTCAGGCCCACTTCCACTGACTGTAGTGTGCCCACTGCCAGTGCCCACCACTCATACTGTGTGGCACAGTAGCTTGCCGATAAATCAAGCATTTCATTTTTACACTTTAATCTAATTTCAGTTGCCTGCCTGCTGCCAGTGTGTGTCAGGCCCACTTCCGCTGACTGTAGTGTGCCCACTGCCTGTGCTGATAGGGGACGTAAGAGGGATTGAACTGATAAGAATAGTACTAGGTAACACACCACTCATATAGGGTTGCACAGTACATTGCACGGCGCACGCGCAGTGCTCCAAATTGGAAGTAAGAGGACCGACCAAGCTTCTTTTTCAATATCCCGGTTCCTAAAATCTATTCGATACACGTCCCCTGATAGGGGATGTAACAGGGATTAAACTGATAAAAATAGTACTACTGATTACTGAACACACAACTCATATAGGGTGGCACAGTACATTGCGGGAGGAAGAGACCTTCAATGATGTCAGTGAGGACAAGGAACGGGACATGGCTAGCTTGGTATCCAACCTTGTGCAAATGGGGAGTTTGCGGTTGTGCAAATGGACTGTTTGCGGTTGTTTGCGGTGCGTTAAACGGGGAGTTTGGTCTGTCACAGTTAGGTCTGTCACTGTGAAGCGGGCGTAACCCTTACACTACCTGATCGATACAACATCATACCTGATCATATACTGTACACACACTGGATGTTTTAAAGCACGTTATTCCAAACAATTTAGGAATGTTAGGTGATTTATGCCCTTTATGGATTAAAACCCGACTCTGCGTTCACTACGTAATTTTCCATGGGAGTTTTGCCATGGATCTCCCTACGGCATGCCACAGTCCAGGTGTTGGTCCCCTTGAAACAACTTTTCCATCACGGAAAATTTTATGTTCGCGACATCACTACTCAAGGGGTTGTGGGATTGGTGGTAATGCTGAATACATATAGGGCAGAGCAAGCAGTCACAGGTTGGGAAAACACCAATCACTAAAGCAGTAATTAGGCCCACAGGTGTGGGTTATCAAGGTAGATCCAAATGCCATGCCTCACCTGTATCAGAAAATATGATAATTGGCGACATTCTCTATATGGCGCATGAAGCTCCCGCCATGCAAACGGGGAGTGCCCGCCCTCTCCCATGTCTGAAGGTGGGAAATCGCGCGGGTCGTAATGCGATATCCATCCTCACGGAGCCAGGAGTGATGTCACAACCCCAACACATGCACCGGAAGTCCATGCGCACCACGAGCGACAAATAAAGTCTGAAAGAGGTTACCCAAAGATGTCTGCCCATCCATTTCTACATGGGCACGGCGTATATATATGCGGATCCAAAGTAAACACCTTGGCAAAAGAATAGGGCAGTGCCTATGTGCGATGTTAGAGTGGGAGTAATATTGGTTATCAAACTAAATAAACGTAAATGAAATGAAATTTGCATCGGAAGCTGTGTGAATTAGCGTGTGTGTGTGTGAGGGAACAATAAGGAAACAACTTTAGTGTGCGTGATTGGGATAATGGGAATGAACTATGATGTGATGTGTTATAAAGAGTGATCCAAATTAAAAAATTGTGAAGATGGAGAAGAAATGTGTGAAAAAAAACCTTAACATTTTTTTGTATGTGAAAAACATGTGAACTGAATGAGTGTAGGTGTGAATGTGTGCCAAGAAGGGATCATGTAAAGAGATATAATGCACGAATGAGATGATGTGTAAATTGGTGAAGATGTGGGTGAAACGTGAAAAAAAATATGTATATTATTTTATGAGGATGGCTATGGAGAACCCAATATCAACTCCGGACTCTCTAAGGTTAATAGCAATGGTCAAGAATGAAAAAATCTACACATTTAGGGCACACAAGTGACCCAAAACATTCTACGCCAATGTCGAAACCTCCATCAATGTGAGGCTGGATCATTGTATGTCCCGAACTGTGCTAGATCTACACCACAACTTCCCCAGGCGTTAATAATGACTTTCAACCTGTTCCAGCTTTTGTGGCCAAACCCTGCCATTTTTCACCTTAAGGACCAGGCCATTTTTTGCAAATGTGTCATTTTATGTAGTAATAACTTTAAAACGCTTTTACTTATCCAAGCCATTATGAGATTGTTTTCTCGTCACATATTGTACATTACGAAAGTGGTAAATTTGAGTCAAAATATTTCATTTTTATTTATAAAAAAATACCAGATTTACCAAAAATTTTGAAAAATTCGCAATTTGCAAAATTTCAATTTCTTCGCTTTTAAAACAGATAGTGATACCTCCTAAAATAGTTATTACTTTACATTTCCCATATGACTACTTCATGTTTGGATCATTTTGTAAATGACATTTTCTTTTTTTGGGACGTTAGAAGGCTTAGAAGTTTAGAAGCAAATCTTAAAATTTTTAAGAACATTTCCAAAACCCAATTTTTAAGGACCAGTTCAGGTCTGAAGTCACTTTGTGGGGCTTACATAATAGAAACCACCCATAAATGGACCCATTTTAGAAGCTACACCCCTCAAGGTATTCAAAACTGATATTACAAACTTTGTTAACCCTTTAGGTGTTTCACAAGAATTAAAGGAAAATGAAAATGAAATTTCAGAATTTCACTTTTTGGAAGATTTTACATTTATATCCATTTTTTTCCGCTAACAAAGCAAGGGTTAACAGCTAAACAAAACTCAATAATTATTACCCTGATTCAGTACTTTTCAGAAACCCCCCATATGTGGTCGTAAACTGCTGTACAGGCACACGGCAGGGTGCAGAAGGAAAGGAACGTCATATGGTTTTTGGAAGGCAGATTTCACTGGGATAATTTTAAGTTGCCATGTCACATATGAAGATCCCCTGATGCAACCCTAGAGTAGAAACTCCAAAAAAGTGACCCCATTTTGGAAACTACGGGATAAGGTGGCAGTTTTGTTGGTACTATTTTAGGGTACATGTTATTTTTGGTTGCTCTATATTAGGCAAGGTAACAAAAAATAGCTGTTTTGGCACCGTTTTTAGTTTTTGTTTTTTTACAATGTTCATCTGACAGGTTAGATCATGTGCTATTTTCATTGCGTCAATACCAAATTGTTTAAGTTTAGTATAGTATATAGCATAGTATAGTATATAGTATAGTAAAGCATTTTTGAAAACAAATGATTTTTTTTAGTGTCTCCATATTCTGAAAGCCATAGTTTTTTTTATTTTTTGGGCGACTGTCTTATGTAGGTGCTCATTTTTTAGGAATGGATCCGGATTCAGTGCGGGTGCAATGCGTTAACATCATGCATTGCACCCGCGCGGAAATCACGCCTGTGTGAAAGAGGCCAAGGAACATCCTGCATGATATGATAAATGAACATGCTTATGTTCATGGCTACATTAATAAAAGAAAAATCACTGAAAATAATGCACTAATACAATAGATGCAAACAATATATAGACTAAGCCCTCAATCTGATAAAATCTGAGACTCTCAGCCAATATATTTTGATCAAAACACATCTGTGCCCGACTACCCGCGCCAAGGTGGTCTCAGTCAGGCAGCACCTACTCTAAACCTACCTATGCCGTTGGGCATCTACATTTAGGAGAGCAGACCCTGGATATATGTATATAGTGCACATATAAATATATTCACTTCAAAACAGTATAACAATATTGCGTATGTGTTTCATGTTCAAAATGAGTGAGCATTATTCCACTACTGCCATTTTGTTCCAGTGATTATAGGGGGGGGGGGGGGGGCACAATGTTTAGAACACTACCACTCAGACATCAGACATATTAAAGTGAACCTGTCACCAAAAAATGCAATGCAATCTGACAGCACCATGTTGTAGAGCAGGAGAAGCCATGCAGATTGCTATTTTTGTGGGAAAATATTCAGTAAAACCTGTAATTTATACATTTATATATCTGCTTCTTCTACCTTCTGTTCTACCTTTAGTGAACAGCATTGGCACAGGCGGTGGCGTACACACAATTCACTGGGCCCCGGTGCAAGACTGATCCATTACACCCCCCCCCCCCCCGTGGCGGATCCAGAGCCAGGTCTCAGTAGGGGCACTTCACTGGGCAATAAGAGATAATTGGGCCCCTGTGTCCCTGCCCACCCTCAAGCCACACACACAGCCCCACCCATATACCTCTTACATCCAGTGATGTCTCCTTTGATTTAGATGTTCTCTTTCCTCATCTTCTCCTTTCAGACCTTCAGACTAGACCGCCATTTTTCCACAGTTTTTCGTCTCTGCATTTTGACAAAAAAAAAATCTTAGTTTACTACTTTTGCATCATCCTCCCATCTTCTGGACAAAACATCCTACTAGCCCCAATACTGTGCCGCTGTGCTCTCCAATAGTGCCCCCAATAATGTGCCAGTAACAAGTGCCTCTCTCCTCTCCCCCCATCATGTGCCAGTATCAAGTGCCAACCCCCTCATGTGCCAGTATCAAGTGCCAAACCCCCTCATGTGCCAGTATCAAGTGCCAAACCCCCATGTGCCAGTATCAAGTGCCAACCCCCCCATGTGTCAGTATCAAGTGCCAACCCCCCCATGTGCCAGGCCAGTATCAAGTGCCACCCCCCCTCCCATGTGCCAGTATTAAGTGCCAACCCCCCCCCCATGTGCTAGGCCAGTATCAAGTGCCACCCCCCTCCCATGTGCCAGTATTAAGTGCCAAACCCCCCACCCATGTGCCAGGCCAGTATCAAGTGCCAATCCCCCCATGTTGCTTCCCAGATCCAGCCTAATAGAAGTGTGAGCTCTTCACTCTTGAATCATAAATAATCATGTGGGGAGTGGTGGAAACTGCAGCATGCAGTATGCAGGGCAGGCTTTAGACACCCCCGGCCCCAACATAACTTACCAGACAGTTCTGCTGGTGCTGGGCCCGCAGCTACTCTTTCTGGCTGGCTCCTCTGTGTCTCACACTCTGGCAGAAATCTGCTCGCTCCACACTGCTCAAGTCTCTCTCCTTCCCGGCAGGCTGCACTGTGTCACTGTCACCTAACCTGACAGCGCGCACGCACTACGTCCTGACGCTGTGCGCTCAGGTCAGGACAGTGAAGTCCCGGCCGGGGAGGGTAAAGGGGAGGGTAAAGGGGTGGTCCGCACATATATGAGACCAGTCCAGGAGGGAGTGGCTAGGCTAGCACTGGGCGGGCCCTGGTGGCCGGGCCCGGCGGTGAGTCTACAAAAAAAAAATACAACAGCGCACTAGTGCAGCGGGGGCGGGGCCCCCCTGGAGTGTCGGGCGAAGGCTAGCACTGGGCCCCGGCCAGGTACAGATAGCAGTCTGCACTGCAGATACAAATATATCTATACAGCACAGTACGCCACTAGTGCACAGGGGTCGGGGCCAGGGGTCCACAGGCAACCGGGCCCGGTCACAAATGCGACCCCTGTATGTACACCACTGGGCACAGGAGGAGGTGTTATCAGTTTTTGATAGCATTGTGTGTATAAGTGTACATAAGACATCGCTGTCAGTCACTGATAAACTCTCCTCCCTATACCGATATCACTTCACAGGGCTGCACATGTAAATTTAAAAATAAAGTGTTACTAAATCTTTTCCCACAAAATATATATCAATCTGCTCAACTTCTCCTGCTCTATAACATGGTGCTTTCAGATTGCATTTCATTTTTTGGTGACAGATCCTCTTTAAAGAGGTTTTCTGAGGTTTTTATACTGATGACCTATTCTCAGGATAGGTCATCACTATCTGATCAGTGGGTGTCCGATACTCAGGACTCCCGGCGTTTCAGAAGGCACCGGTTCTCTTGTGAGTGCCGCAGCCTTGTTGCAGCTTACTAAGCACAGTGATTGATCCTACCTTCAATACGGTGCAGTCTCCCTGTCCCCTTTGCAGAAAAGCACCTCACGTTTGGGGTGGTGTTCTTGGGGTTATACTTATCCTTCTTCTTGCTCCAAACACGGCATGTGGAGTTGATACAAAAAAGTTATATTTTGGTCTCATCTGACCACATGACCTTGTCCCATGCCTCCTCTGGATCATCCAGATGGTCATGTGCTGGTTTGAGTAGGGGTACCTTGTATGTTCTACAGGATTTTAATCCATAATGGTGTAGTGTGTTACCAACGGTAATCTTTGAGACTGTGGTTCCATCTCTTTTCAGGTCATTGACCAAGCCCTCCCGGGTAGTTCTGGGCTGATTCCTGACCTTTCTCAGAATCATCCTTACCCCACGAGGCAAATCTTGCAAGGACCCCCAGACAGAGGAAGATTGACAGTCATCTTGTGTTTCTGCCTTTTTCTAATAATTGCGCCAACAGTTGTTGCTTTCTCACCAAGCTGCCTGTCTTTTGTCCTTTAGCCCAACCCAGCCTTGTGCAGGTCTACAATTTTGTCATTGGTGTCCTTAGATAGCTCTTTGGTATTGGCCATGGTGGCCGACCGTGGTAATTAAAGGCTTTAGATGCCTTGATCAAGTTCAAGTGAGAGCATGGCATCTAAAGTGTCAAAAATCCAGAAGCTCGTGCTTCCGGGCTTCCTATCGACATCCCCTTTGGCTAATGGGGATGTCAGTATTTCCTCAGAATTCTCTGAGTTTCGCTGACGAGACCCACAGCACTCTGCTGCAATTCTTATTAAGAAGTAAGCAATTGACAGTAAAAAACTAATTTTAAAAATACAAAGTATTGTTCAAAATGAAAAATTAAAAAACTGATTTTATAGGCTCATATATGAGCTTCAAAATCATCATAAAAAATAAAAAAATGTAAAAAAATCTATAAAAAAAATGAAGAAATATTTTAGTTTAAATCACCCCCCTTTCCATTTAATAAAAAAATAAATAACTAAATAACAAACAATATAAACATCATGGGTATCACCATGACCAAAAATGCCTGTGCTTTTCAAATATAAAAATATTTTTCCAATACGGCAAATGGCGTAATGGAAAAAAGGGTCAAAATTGCCAACTTGCTATTTTTTCATTACTTCTTTTACCCCAAAAATGTAATAAAATGTGATTAAAAAAAAAATCACACACAGTAGACATAACTATAAAAAATGTATGGGGGTCCAAATATGGTGATTGAAAAAAACATTATTTTTACACTATTCAGACATAAAAAACGTATACATATATGGGGTATTATTGTAATCGTACTGACCCAAAAAATGAAGGGCAGTTTTTCCGTAAACAAAATGCCGTGGGAACAAAACCTATAAAGGAATAAGCCCCCATACAGCTATGTGAACGGAAATATAAAAAAGTTATGACTCAAGGAAGATAGGGAAGAAAAATGAAAACTCAAAAACGAAAAAAACTTCTGGTATCCTATGGGTTAAAGAAAAACTAACAGGTCTGTGAGAGTCAGAATTTTTGCTGGTTGGTAGGCGATCAAATACTTATTTCATGGAATAAAATGCTAATTCATTATTTAAAAATCATACAATGTGACTTTCTGGAATTTTTTTTAGATTCTGTCTCTCACAGTTGAAGTGTATCTACAAAAAAAATTACAGACCTCTACATTCTTTGCTGGTGTTAATACTTGCAAAATCGCCAGTGTATCAAAAAGTTATTTTCCCCACTGTACATTATTAAAAGGTAAGAACACAACATTGCAATCATTTAGCTTAAATGGTAGGTAACTTTAGGGGACATTCATATGATGGATTTTACAGCGGAATTATGAAGCAAACAGCCGTGTCGAAATTTCACCCAAAACCTTCCGGTGGCTACGTCCTTTCTGCCTTCTATTCATTTCAATGTGAGGCAGGGCTGAAGATTGCAGAGCAGTGGCTTAAGTCATATCCCAACTTGGTACGGCTTCAGCTATAAGCCGCCATTCCATGATTCTCAGCGCTGCCTCCCATTGAGATGTATGGGAGTCAGGAAGGACAAGATTGCTGGTGGGTTTTTGGCAGAATTTCAGCACGGTAGGTACCTTTAAGGGACGTTCATATGATGGATTTTACAACAGAATTTTGGAGCAGATAACCATGCCAAAATTTCACCAAAACCTTCCAGTGGCCACGTTCTTTCTGCCTCCTATTCATCTCAATGTGAGGCAGGGCTGACGATTGCAGAGCGGTGGCTTAAAGCATATCCCTTCTTGGCACGGCTTCAGCTATAAGCCGCCACTCCATGACTCTCAGCGCTGTCTCCCATTGAGATGTATGGGAGTCAGGAAGGACAAGACTGCTGGTGGGGTTTTGGCAAAATTTCCGCGGGGCTGTCCAAGCCAACATTATGCTGTAAAATTAGTTGTGTAAATGCCCCTTAAATGTTAAATTAGTCCATTTCTAATTGTGTTTTATAGATTTAACTAGACATTATGCCCATTACAATAATGGGCACTAAAACAGTAGTGCATAAACATTAGTAAGAACAGTCACTGGTGGCTGTGGCTGGTGGCACTGACTGATGGCTGAGACGGCTGGCACAGACTGCTGACACTGACTGGTGGTGCATAGACTGCTGGCACTGTGACTGGTGGCTGTGGCTGGTGGCACTGAGTGATGGCTGAGACTGCCGGCACTGTGACTGCTGGCTGTGGCTGAGACTACTGGCACTGAGTGGTGGCTGTGGCTGGTGGCCGAGACTACTCGCTCTGGCGGAGAGTGCTGCCTGTGGCTCGTGGCTGAGACTGCTGGCACTGACTGGTGGCTGTAGCTGAGACTACTGGCTGCAGCTGGTGGCTGAGACTGCTTGCACTGAGTGCTGGCTGTGGCTGAGACTGCTGACTGCGGCTGGTGGCTGAGACTGCTTGCACTGACTGCTGGCTGAGACTGCTGGCATTGTGGCTGAGACTGCTGGCACTGACTGGTGGCTGTGGCTGGTGGCCAAGACTGTTGGCTGTGACTGCGGACACTGGTGGCTGAGACTGCTGGCGCTGTGGCTGGTGGCACTGACTGCTGGCACTGTGACTGGTGGCTGTGGCACTGACTGATGGTTGAGAGTCGGCTGTCACTGACTGCTGGCACTGACAGGTGGTGCTGAGACTGCTGGCAGCGACTGGTGGCTGAGACTGCTGTCAGCGGCTGCTGTCTGTGGCTGAGAGTGCTGGGACTGTGCGGCTGTGTGATGCAAGAACAGAAATGGTGGCGGTCCGAAGTGAAGAGCACACCATAACGGCGACGGTGATTGGCCAGCGTGCAGGTGTGGGCGGCGTGTGGAGCGCCGTGTGTTGATTGGTTGGCGCGCTGCACATGCCCAGTTCAATTATCGGCATAGATGCACGAACACGCAGCCCTGAGCACGCACACAGGGTTTTTATTATTATGGATGATCTCCTTTTTTTAATGTTTGAAAAAAAATGGTGACATTTTTCTCTCTTAGAACACTGTAATTTGATTTATTTTTATGCCTAAGTAAGGTGGCATTATAATTACAGCTCTAACAAAGAATAGCAAAACTAACAATTTATCTGGAGCTCTTATAAATGAAAACATTGCTTATCAGCAAGAAATGTACTGTCTCTTCAGGGCTCGCTATATTTGTGTTTGTTTTAATTGTTGCTTTTATTTTCCATTCATTCACCAAACTTTTAGACTTATTCAAACCTTGATAATCTGCAGCACAAAAGTTATTTTATTCTATTAATAATAATAATCAGGGGCAGATTGGCCATAGATCCTAAAGGGAAAATTCCTGGTTGACCAATGCTTAGGGGGCCACCCAAGCTCTACTGATGGTTGCAGGCCAGGTACATAATGATCTGATACTCAATGGCCGCAGTTGCCCTAAGGAACTTAACTTTATTACCATCCTCAGGACTGTGGAGAGGGCGGCAGTATTTTGTGTTGCACTGTGGTATTTAATTCTGCTGGGGAGGTACTTTGTACTGCACTAAGGTATTACAGGCCCTGTCCACTTCTGTTGTCCCTGTATTGTCCCTGCCTACTTATATTGCCCAGTCTTCTATCAATTTAGTCCAGCCTAAAACATGGGTCCACTTTTAGTTTTTCTTCCATGGCTTGGCAGTGAATGCAGCTGAAAGTGGAAGTAAAACAGGTTTCACTGCTTTCACTCTATACTCAATTTTTAACAACAATCCCAAAATATGAGCAGATAAAGCAGCCCTCCCATCTTCAGTCTGGTTTGCTTTGGGAACTTCTGCACATCGGTCTGCACGTGCTGGCTGGCGTGCGTTCCACATGCGGGTCAGCAGCATGTGACCGGAACAAGCAGGGGAATCACTAATCAGCCAGCACTTTGGGCTATAAGAAGAAGGAGGCGGTGTATTCAACCACTACTTCTTGAAACACTTTAAGGGGTGAGACACGGCGGTAGAAGGGACACTTCCCTCCTGCTGATTGCTGTCTGGAACCACAGTTCTTATTTCAGCCTTCCGAGAGTGCATGCTTGCCTGTAAGAACTTTCTTTTATCCAATTTAATAGGTATAGTAAGTTTTGTTACATCCAGTAGCAAGTGACGGAGCACCTTTGTATTTTGTTTTCCAGCTATTTCCCCAAACAATTGATATTATGTCCCCTGATGAGTCCCAAGTGTTGGGACGAAACGTGGCATGTAGGGAATTTAGAATAAGGGGGAGTTTAGTCCTTTTAGGCCCCACACAGGGACATGATCCGTATGGGGTCGCCCCTGTCGGGGCGGGTGCTCTGTGTCAGTAGGCAGGGGTAAGACTAAACCCTTCCCACTATCAGGTAGGACTTTAATGTAGGGTCATTCAGGAGACTCACCTGCCACTGATACGGACATCTGTCAATTAGCATGCGGCAGACATAACCTTGGACTTTATGTAAAAGTCAGTCCGCATGGTACACCGTTTCCGACTCTCACACCTGGATGCGGTAAGGTATTATTTACATGCAGTTATGGTATGTTGGCTTATAGGCCCACCAGTATTGTATATATGGTAGGTGTCACAAATGTATCAACAACAAGTGTGCATCTTCCCCACCAATCACTACTCGTGGGCAACTGGTGACCGGTAATTACCGGATACGTCCAACATTTCCATACCCTATAGCTGCTGGAAATGTTATATACTGATAGCGTTGCTATCATATTTTAGATTGGAATTGTCACGTGCTGGCGACTGGTCTAGACCTAAGAAGTCAGATCTGCCAGGTGCTAGGTGACCAGCTCGTGTATGACATACTCACCTTGCACATACACATATATAATTTTTTGAGACTAATTTATTAGAGTCACATTAAAAGTTACGTTTTAAGACTAGTCCACCATTGGGTTTAGATAATTAATTAGAGGTGCGACCAGAACCCCCTTGTGGCCACACTTACACAAGTGCGTTCAACCTTGGTTATACTGCCAACTTGGAACAGTAAAGCTGTGCACTTGGGAGCCGTTTTTTTAGCAAAATAAAAGTGCTTTTCCTAGACATGGAATAAAGACACACAGTACACACAGGTATGGCTTGAATGCATTTGCAATTTTCTATGGGGCAGTGCTGTTAGCTAGGGTGCTGGCACACAGTGCAGTTCTGACTAGGGATGAGCTAACTTATGTTTTCTAGTTCGGCGTATAAGGTTCAGATTATCTAAGAATTGCGTTATGGATTCCGCTACCATGGACCATAACTTAGCGAAATCCATAACAGAATTCTTAGATAACCTGGAGCTCTGGAGCTCTTGGTGCTTGCACCGTAGTCCTTGATCCCAGTGGGTAATCTGCCAACTTTTAATTAGTGGGTGTTTTAGTTGTAGAGTCTTAAAGTGGCATTCACTTAAAGGGGCAGTTCTATCATATTATCTCTGGCGTTCTGAGTCTGGTTCTCCACACAAAAGAGAGAGTGTTTCTTTTTTCTATTTGGAAGATCTGTCCCAAACAATATATATATCCTATCTAGATCAATAGGTAAATGTAGCACATAAAAATCGCATGTGGAAAAATTATGGCAAACATATAGAACCAAAAAAACACATCAGAATCGCTAGTGCGGTATTCTGATTGCATCCTTGAAAATACATTGAAACCCCAAATGGTAGTCCATCTAGAGAGTGATTCATCTAAGAATAACTTTTATAAAGGTGGTTTTCCGCAGCATTTCCAAAATTTGTATCTCCCACAGAGAATGAATGGAGATTCAATGAATGTTAGAGTTGTTCTCAAATAATTTTTATCAGATACAAATGAGCATCAGAGTATTTTTCATGGATAGGAGTATTTTTCTGCATTTCTCTCTTCCCTTGTGTTTTATGTTTGTTGTCTTCTGTTTTTACTGTTTTTTACCACTTTTTGTAATTTTTTTGTCATTTTTTATGGTTTTTAGTTTTCTATGATACCTTCCATTTATCATGATTTTTTGCCCATTCATTTTTAATGATTTTTTGTAATAGTTCTTTGTAATAGTTTTTTGAGATATTTTGTTTGAGAATTTTTTTTTTGAGAAGGATGGGACTGGAGGCCACCCCCAGAGGCAGCATGGAGGTGTTGATACACAACCAGACTTTCCATGCTACGTCAGCCCAAACTCATAGAAAACCAAATATCTCTATCTCAGCGTTTAGGCCTTTGGGTAAAAAAGACTCAAATTCGAAAATTCGTTGTGATTCTAGTCTGGACATACTGTAGTGGCTATATGGTCACCTCCGCGCCATGCTTTCTTTACTCTTTCTAAGGCGCAGAAGGTCAATCCTGAAGGGTCTTGTTTATGAGATTCTTTGAAATGATGGGATAGAGAATGTAGTTCATGTCCCTTTTTTATATTATTTACATGTTCAGACACTCTTTTTTTAAGAGTGCGTTTAGTACGTCCAATATACTGTTTTGGACAGTTGCATTGTAATAAGTAAATTACATCCACTGAATTACATGACAAATGATCCTTAATGTGCATGCTAAAGTTATTAGATGTGGAACGTATTGTGGTGTTTTTTTTAGGAAATTTAGTAATTCTGCAGTTTGTACACGAGCCGCACCTATAGAAACCTTTCAATTGAGGCCAGAAAGTGTTCTGTTTAGTTTTTATTTTAGTGCATGTGGGTGCAATTTTTTGTCCTAAAGTGGGTGCCTTCATGTACGTTATTTTTGGGACCAAATTTAGTGAAGGTCCTATTATTTTATCTGCCAGAAGGTAATGCCAATGGCGTTTTATGATTTTTTCAACTTTTTTATAGGTATTATTGAAAGGTAATATTAGACGGGGCATCTCTCCATTGGGTTCTTCTTTTTCTTTTATCTTTGGTTGGAAGAATAGCTTACGATCCATCCTTACAATTTTTTGAAAAGACCTATCTATCACTTCAGGTGGGTATTGTTTGACCAAAATGTAATTTTTTAATGTAGTGGCTTCTTCCATGAATTGTTCATCTGATGTACAATTTCTCTTTAATCGTCTGAACTGGCTGGTAGGAATGTTTACCAGCCAGTTCGGGAGATGACAGCTGGAGAAAAGTATATAACTGTTTCTCCAGGTAGGTTTTTGGTAAGTTTTGCAAAATAGTTTTTGACTTTGTTTAGAAATGGTGATGTCCAAAAAGTCAATTGTGTCTCTATTGAAATGTGATGTGAATCTTAGATTCCTATTGTTGTCATTTATCATGACAAGGAATTCATTTAGTGTGTCCTCTGGTCCTCTCCAGACGAAGTGGACATCATCTATATATCTACGCCAGAGCACCAGGCTAGCATCCCCAGCATAGGAAGAATAACTTCATCCTCCCAGTTGGACATGAATACATTTGCATAACTGGGGGCGAACCTGGTACCCATGGCGGTCCCCCTCGTCTGGAGGTAATATTTGGAGTCAAACCAGAAAAAGTTTTGAGTTAGTATAAATGTAATGCTGTCCAGTATGAATTTGATTTGTTCATCTTGGAGGGCATTTTCCTGATTAAGTTTTTCTTGTATAGCATTTAAGCCCTGTTCATGGTCTATGACGGTGTATAGGGAACTAACATCTAATGTTCCCAATATCCAATGATCTTCACAGTTTATTGTTTCAAGAGTGGTCATTATGTCTGTAGTGTCTTTGATATAAGAAAATGATCTGGTTACATATGGGTGAAATATTTTATCCACGTACTGGGACAGATTGGCCGATATTGAACCAATGCCTGAGATTATTGGTCTGCCAGGGGGGTTTAGAGCATCTTTGTGAATCTTTGGTAAACAATAAAATATTGGGATTCTTTGTTGGGTATTGGTCATATATGCATGCTCCTGCTTTGTCAAAACACCATTATCTAAGCCCCCCTGGCAGACATCCAAAAACTCCGTCATATATTCTTCAGTAGGATTCTTTTTTAACAATACATACGTGTTCTCATCTGTGAGTTGTCTGATGCATTCAGAATTGTATTTCTCGAGGTCTTGAATAATGATGGCTCCACCCTTATCTGCGGGCCTTATTACTACCTGTTCTATTGTTTATAGTTGTTTTAATGCTGTAATTTCTGTTCTGGTGAGATTGTTTCTACATCTAACATTTAATTTTCTAAGGTCTGTTTCAACTGCCTTTTTAAAGGCCACCATCTCTTTACTTGTTTCTTGGGTTGGATATTTCCTAGATTTTGGTCTCAAATCTGTGTGTACATATTTTGAGGTGGAAGGGTTCTCCTCTCTTGTGATGGGATTTTTCAGAAAGTACTTTTTCAAGCAAATTTTCCTCATATATTTTTCAATGCCTATATATGTTTGAAATTTATCCAAATGTGCGGTTGGTGTGAATTTCAAATCTTTATTTAACAGAGTTTTTTGAGTGTCAGTTAATATGTGTTTACTTAGATTAATTATTGAATCGTCTATTGTGGACATATCTTCCCTCTCCTTTGTGAGTTTCTTGTGACGTCCTCTTCTTGTCTGCCTGATCTTTGGTATTCGTGACGTGATTGGTAATGGTGATAACCTCTCTGTGTTGGTGTGTGTTCTTGTTGCCATTGAGTGTCCTGATAGTGAATTCTCTTCTGTATGTTGGGTGATCGGTTGATTGTCTCTGTGTATCATAAATTGTAGTTGTGAGTTGGTGATCTTTTTTCCCGTGTCAAATTGTGTGTAGTGCGATGTCGTATTTGGTGATGTGGTGGTGTCCCATCTAAAAAAAGGGGTTCATTTAAAGTTTCAAATTGGTTATTAATAGGTATGTCATATTGATAACCATGTGTAGTATCTGTGTTACTTTTTTCGGTTTGTGATCTATCTAAATTTTTCATTTCATTTACTGGTGTTCTTATTTTTCCTCTGTCACTATTATTTTTATTTATGTTATTTTTATTTTTATTATTTCTAATAGAATTTCCTCTTCTCAATTTTTTTGTTTTTTTTTTTGCAATAATTTCATTTTCTAGATTGTCCAAACTTTTACAGATTCGTGATTGCCCTTCCATATATTCTTCATTTTTAGTGAATGTATCTACATATGTTTTTAAATGATTAATTTGTTCCACAGTTTCATCTAAAATTTCCATTCTTCTTCTGATGATCATCTGTATCAAACCAATTGATTGGTTTTTCAAAAATTCATTCCATTCCGTTTGAAATTTCTCATTCAACAGATCTGATGCAGGATTTTTTGTTAATAATAATCCTTTTGGGATTATATTATTCCCCACATATTTATTCAGTGATTTAATCTCCCATTTCTGTTTTAGTTTTCTGTGTAACAGATGCTCCAATTCTCTAAAAGTATCCTTAACAGATCTAGTGGATGATCCTATATCATTATTAGAACCATCTGACTCAAATATGAATGAGTCTACTTTGAGACATTTTACATCGATGCAGTTCCATATATCCATAGTGTGTCACTGGAGCTCGACCTGAAAGGATGGGGTATCCAGAAAGGTTCGCCCCCAGTTATGCAAATTTATTCATGTCCAACTGGGAGGATGAAGTTATTCTTCCTATGCTGGGGACGAGCCTGGTGCTCTGGCGTAGATATATAGATGATGTCCTCTTCGTCTGGAGGGGACCAGAGGACACACTAAATGAATTCCTTGTCATGATAAATGACAACAATAGGAATCTAAGATTCACATCACATTTCAATAGAGACACAATTGACTTTTTGGACATCACCATTTGTAAACAGTCAAAAATTATTTAGCAAAACTTACCAAAAACCTACCTGGAGAAACAGTTATATACTTTTCTCCAGCTGTCATCTCTCGAACTGGCTGGTAAACATTCCTACCAGCCAGTTCAGACGATTAAAGAGAAATTGTACATCAGATGAACAATTCATGAAAGAAGCCACTACATTAAAAAATCACTTTTTGGTCAAACAATACCCACCTGAAGTGATAGATAGGTCTTTTCAAAAACTTGTAAGGATGGATCGTAAGCTATTCTTCCAACCAAAGATAAAAGAAAAAGAAGAACCCAATGGAGAGATGCCCCGTCTAATATTACCTTTCAATAATCACTATAAAAAAGTTGAAAAAATCATAAAACGCCATTGGCATTACCTTCTGGCAGATAAAATAATAGGACCTTCACTAAATTTGGTCCCAAAAATAACGTACATGAAGGCACCCACTTTAGGACAAAAAATTGCACCCACATGCACTAAAATAAAAACTAAACAGAACACTTTCTGGCCTCAATTGAAAGGTTTCTATAGGTGCGGCTCGTGTACAAACTGCAGAATTACTAAATTTCCTAAAAAAAACACCACAATACGTTCCACATCTAATAACTTTAGCATGGACATTAAGAATCATTTGTCATGTAATTCAGTGGATGTAATTTACTTATTACAATGCAACTGTCCAAAACAGTATATTGGACTTACTAAACGCACTCTTAAAAAAAGAGTGTCTGAACATATAAATAATATAAAAACGGGACATGAACTACATTCTCTATCCCGTCATTTCAAAGAATGTCATAAACAAGACCCTTCAGGATTGACCTTCTGTGCCTTAGAAAAAGTAAAAAAAGCATGGTGCGGAGGTGACCATATTGCCACTATGTCCAGACTAGAATCACAACGAATTTTCGAATTTGAGTCTCTTTTACCCAAAGGCCTAAACGCTGAGATTGAGATATTTGGTTTTCTATGAGTTTGGGCTGGAGTCCCTCCTTTCCGACGTAGCATGGAGAGTCTGGTTGTGTATCAACACCTCCATGCTGCCTCTGGGGGAGGGCCTCCAGTCCCCTCCTTCTCAAACAAAATGTCTCAAAAAACTATTACAAAGAACTATTACAAAAAATCATGAAAAATGAATGGGCAAAAAGTCATGATAAATGAAAGGTGGAAGGTATCATAGAAAACTAAAAACCATAAAAAATGACATAAAAAATGACAAAAAAATTACATAAAAAATTACAAAAAGTGGTAAAAAACAGTGAAAACAGAAGACCACAAACATAAAACACAAGGGAAGAGAGAAATGCAGAAAAATACTCCTATCCATGAAAAATACTCTGATGCTCATTTGTATCTGATAAAAATGATTTGAGAACAACTCTAACATTCATTGAATCTCCATTCATTCTCTGTGGGAGATACAAATTTTGGAAATGCTGCGGAAAACCACCTTTATAAGAGTTATTCTTAGATGAATCACTCTCTAGATGGACTACCATTTGGGGTTTCAATGTATTTTGAAGGATGCAATCAGAATACCGCACTAGCGATTCTGATGCGTTTTTCTGGTTCTATATGTTTGCCATAATTTTTCCACATGCGATTTTTATGTGCTACATTTACCTATTGATCTAGATAGGATATATATATTGTTTGGGACAGATCTTCCAAATAGAAAAAAGAAACACTCACTCTTTTGTGTGGAGAACCAGACTCAGAACGCCAGAGATAATATGATAGAACTGCCCCTTTAAGTGAATGCCACTTTAAGACTCTGCAACTAAAACACCCACTAATTAAAATTTCCACCAATAATAACGATAGTAGAATTATATATGACGGATCACGATCAAACCCAAAAAATATAATGACCACTGAGGAAGGGATCAGGCATCCCGAAACGCGTATGGTCAATTGGAAAGATTTTTAATCTTAAAACAGATATTTCTGTTCTACCAAAAAGTTTCCACCAGATGACGTAGTATACCACGTGGAACGCCACAAGTATACACGCATCGGGAAATCGAAAGTCCCTGAGAAAGAAACACGCGAATTCACGTGCAGAGGACGCTAGCCTGCAAAGCTTATCGGCACTTACCGCTACACCTGGCCTGCAGAGCTCATAGGCACCGCTTCATCCCGCTGCCTGGATCCAACCCAGCGAGAGACGCAGAGAGACACTGGAGACATCCGGCCACCAACCAGGTGGCGAAGACACAGTAAAACCGTATTAAGCAATATATATTTATATGACTGTATAATATCCACCGCAACATTGAAAGAGATTGCGGTGAATTTTATTGATAGACATAACCTCTATACCTCTGCATTGAACGAACTGTGGGACCGGGAACATTCAGGATTGAAGCACGTTCATATATGTTTATTGAAAAATCTTTGAACAGGCCATTCACTACCAAAGACACCAATATTTGGAATAATCCATTATAGTTTGAATGACTGGTCCCTTACTCTCTTTCCAGTTATTTTATAGCTCTTCAAATCCAGGCATTTGATACAAATATCATTGGATACAGCATTTGTTACAAATAGACCTTGCCACAGTAACATCTGATGTAACAGGACCCTCTATGGAAGTATGTCAGCAACACTACTTTTACCAACTAAAAATAAGGGTGCTTTTACATCAAATACCTCCTTATGTAGGTGACTTATACATTAACCCTACAATATGACCCAATGATAAGTACTGATGCTGACAGATTACACTTATTAATTCAAGGACTGTGGCATTTTGCTTTAATTTTGTTTGAAGGTTGTAATTTATACAAGACTTGTAACAGCAAGGACCAACTGTATAGAGTGGAGTCCACACATACCACCTATAGTCTACCTCTATTGTGTGGCCACAATCGATACACTTGGTCCACTATAAGCAATATAACTGACTTTGTGATATATATATTCTTATATTTTATATTTTTTATATATATTTTTATATTTTTTATATATTCCTAATAAATTTCTCAGCGCAGTTACATATAGTAGAGTGCCCGTATTTATTTATCTTCCAATATTGTGGTCTGTGGGGTACTACTATACGGAGGCACCACACACCATTTTGTGACATCAGAGAGCCACCTGTATATTACATTAGATAATAAATAAACCCAGATTTAGTTTCACCAAAGTTTGTAGCTAGGTGAACTTACTGCAGCAGTCAGATACTCAAAAGAGGCAACAAATACAGAATAATAAACTTATTATCATCAAACCAATAGATGATAGAAAACTGAATGAGGAAAATGGAGTCCAGGAATTGAGCATACTACAGACAGCAATGGTGTACAGGTGGAGAGCAATGAATGTAGATGAGAAGAATAAAAGCTAATGGAAACTGACCTTGAACTGTTAAAGGGAAAGTGTCATCTGAAAATGACATATTGTTTAAATCACGTTTTTATGTTTAATATATTTTTAAAGAATTTTTATTTATGTTATTTTTAATTTTCCATGTCAACATCTATATTCAAACAAAAACTATAAATTCCTGTAATTTTCGCACTGGTCACTTAGTCTAATAATAGTTGTAACTTCTTGGTCGGTACAGATCACTTTACTGCAGTCATATATTATTCTAAACCTGCTTGTAATGATAAGGAGATTTCACCTCTGTGTATGGATAAATCATTTTTGGTGACACATTTCCGTTAAGTCGAACAAGACAGTTAAAAAAAAACAAAGTACAATTAACAAATATGTGTAACGCTGAACCCACAACAAACACAAGACAACAATAACACAGTGGGACCACAAATCCAGAATGCACTCAAACAAATCCAGTGGACTAGGATTCAAGATTATGGAAACAAACTGCACAGAGCTATCGCTATACCCAGAGATGAGGCACAAAAATAAAGGCAATTTAAAGACCAAAAAAAGTTTCAGCAAACGCTAGACTAAGCTATTTCACTGAACTAGAGTCAGGTGTAAGACAGTTGCATAGCAACTGTCTCAAATAAAGTTAGTCAGAAAAGAGGAAAGAGATCCTTGCTGTTTATAACTCACAGCATTAGAATCACACAATTAAGAAAGAGCATAATCCGGAATCCCCATTTCTATCTATTGCATAGTAGATGCCTTGTGATGGAAGACTTTCAAAGTATGGCAGAGAGAGATTTAAAAAATCCCATAATAACATGAGTAGTCAGGAGACCAATTTCAAGGGTTTTCCGAGACTTTAATAATGATGACCTATCCTCAGCACATCGGTAGATAGATTTCTTCAACCTAGCTATATTAAAAATATTGTCCAGCTATATATTGCACAGCTATATTAAAAATTTCAAAGATGTCCTAAAGACTTTAGAAAATCTGGAATGACAAGCTGATAAAATTTGGGTGACATGTGATGTCTAGTGATGTCGCGAACATAAAATTTTCAGTTCGCGAACAGCGAACGCGAACTTCTGCAAATGTTCGCGAGCAGGCGAACCGGGCGAACCGCCATAGACTTTAATTGGCAGGCGAATTTTAAAACCCACAGGGACTCTTTCTGGCCACAATAGTGATGAGAAAGTTGTTTCAAGGGGTCTAACACCTGGACTGTGGCATGCCGGAGGGGGATCTATGGCAAAACTCCCATGGAAAATTACGTAGTGGACGCAGAGTCGGGTTTTAATCCATAAAGGGCATAAATCAACTAACATTCCTAAATTGTTTGGAATAACGTGCTTTAAAACATCCAGTGTGTGTATACGATCAGGTATGATGTTGTATCGATCAGGTAGTGTAAGGGTTACGCCCGCTTCACTGACATTGACAGACCAAACTCCCTTTTAATGCACCGCAAACAGTTCATTTGCACAACCGCAAACTCCCCATTTGCACAAGGTTGGATACCAAGCTAGCCACGTCCCGGTGATGTCATTGAAGGTTTCTTCCTCCACCCAGCCACGTACAACACCAAGGGTCCCCAAAAGATGAATTGAATTGATTTTTCAAACGGGAAGATGGTTAAAAACGCTGGCTCCCTCCACTCTGTTTTAAACCACGGTCACTGCGTCTGCGCCGTGCAATTTACTGTCACACCCGATATGAGTGGTATTTTCTGTAGTACTATTCTCATCAGTTTAATCCCTCTAACGTCCCCAATCTGGGGGCCATTTATTGAATAGATTTTTCGAACGGGAGATGGTTAAAAAACGCTGGCTCCCTCCACTCTGTTTTAAACCACGGTCACTGCGTCTGCGCCGTGCAATTTACTGTCACACCCGATATGAGTGGTATTTTCTGTAGTACTATTCTCATCAGTTTAATCCCTCTAACGTCCCCAATCTGGGGGCCATTTATTGAATAGATTTTTCGAACGGGAGATGGTTAAAAAACGCTGGCTCCCTCCACTCTGTTTTAAACCACGGTCACTGCGTCTGCGCCGTGCAATTTACTGTCACACCCGATATGAGTGGTATTTTCTGTAGTACTATTCTCATCAGTTTAATCCCTCTAACGTCCCCAATCTGGGGGCCATTTATTGAATAGATTTTTCGAACGGGGAGATGGTTAAAAACGCTGGCTCCTCCACTCTGTTTTAAACCACGGTCACTGCGTCTGCGCCGTGCAATTTACTGTCACACCCGATATGAGTGGTATTTTCTGTAGTACTATTCTCATCAGTTTAATCCCTCTAACGTCCCCAATCTGGGTGCCATTTATTGAATAGATTTTTCGAACGGGAGATGGTTAAAAACGCTGGCTCCCTCCACTCTGTTTTAAACCACGGTGACTGCGTCTGCGCCGTGCAATTTACTGTCACACCCGATATGAGTGGTATTTTCTGTAGTACTATTCTCATCAGTTTAATCCTCTAACGTCCCCAATCTGGGGGCCATTTATTGAATAGATTTTTCGAACGGGGAGATGGTTAAAAACGCTGGCTCCCTCCACTCTGTTTTAAAACCACGGTGACTGCGCCTGCGCCGTGCAATTTACTGTCACACCCGATATGAGTGGTATTTTCTGTAGTACTATTCTCATCAGTTTAATCCTCTAACGCCCCCAATCTGGGTGCCATTTATTGAATAGATTTTTCGAACGGGAGATGGTTAAAAACGCTGGCTCCCTCCACTCTGTTTTAAACCACGGTGACTGCGTCTGCGCCGTGCAATTTACTGTCACACCCGATATGAGTGGTATTTTCTGTAGTACTATTCTCATCAGTTTAATCCCTCTAACGTCCCCAATCTGGGGGCCATTTATTGAATAGATTTTTCGAACGGGAGATGGTTAAAAAAACGCTGGCTCCCTCCACTCTGTTTTAAACCACGGT
The DNA here is from genome assembly GCA_033119425.1 of Bufotes viridis. NCBI lineage: Eukaryota > Metazoa > Chordata > Amphibia > Anura > Bufonidae > Bufotes > Bufotes viridis. Next base: position 326,709,018 of record CM065592.1, on the reverse strand, counting down.
CACTGCGTCTGCGCCGTGCAATTTACTGTCACACCCGATATGAGTGGTATTTTCTGTAGTACTATTCTCATCAGTTTAATCCTCTAACGTCCCCAATCTGGGTGCCATTTATTGAATAGATTTTTCGAACGGGGAGATGGTTAAAAACGCTGGCTCCCTCCACTCTGTTTTTAAACCACGGTGACTGCGCTCTGCGCCGTGCAATTTACTGTCACACCCGATATGAGTGGTATTTTCTGTAGTACTATTCTCATCAGTTTAATCCTCTAACGTCCCCAATCTGGGGGCCATTTATTGAATAGATTTTTCGAACGGGGAGATGGTTAAAAACGCTGGCTCCCTCCACTCTGTTTTAAACCACGGTCACTGCGTCTGCGCCGTGCAATTTACTGTCACACCCGATATGAGTGGTATTTTCTGTAGTACTATTCTCATCAGTTTAATCCTCTAACGTCCCCGACTCCCCAATCTGGGGGCCATTTATTAAATAGATTTTTTGAACGGGAGATGGTTAAAAACGCTGGCTCCCTCCACTGATATGAGTGGTATTTTCTGTAGTATTATTCTCATCAGTTTAATCCCTGTTACGTCCCATATCAGGGATTGCCTTTAGTGAAAAAAATTTAGGCCGGGTACCTTCGACTGCCTTCACAGTGACAGACCAAACTCTCGTACACTAAACTGAATTGATTTCAGGAACCGGGAGATGGAAAAAGCAGCTTGGTCGGTCCTCTTACTCCCAAATTGGGGCACTGCGCGTGCACAGAGCAATGTGCTGTGACACCCTATATGAGTGGTGTCTTAACTAGTACTATTGCTATCAGTTTAATCCCTGTTACGGACCCTATCCGGTCGAATTGATTAACCATTGTCGAATCCCCCATTGACATCCCCCTTATAAGCTGTGTAAAGCATATTTTTTAGTTTGGTTTTGAACTGCTGCATCCTTTCCGACTTTCGGTAATTTGGTAACATTTCTGCCACTTTCTGCTTATACCGGGGTCTAGTAGCGTGGCCACCCGATCGCTTTTGGTCTGATCATAATGAAGCAACGGCCTTATCATCTGGGGTGTGGCAACATTGCCAACACACTTATAGAGGTGATGATGATTGCTTCATTGTGATACGCAAGCCCCTTCACCACAACAAGGTAACGATCACGAAGGGGAATTGACACTTGTATGTGCCTTTTTTTGGTTTGTTTTTGCAGCCACAGTGCTGCACCATAGGACAGAAAAATTAGGCATGTACACATGCCTGAAAAATAATGGCACTGTTGCAGCCGCTATTGTAGCAGCGGCCGGAAAAATTTATGTTTTCCAGGCAGAAAAGTGACTAAAACATTGCGGCTTGAACCCTAGTTGGTGGTGGAGAATTCACGAAAGTCATCCGGTATGCAGACATTAAATACAGCAGCGTGGGGACCATTTTAAGGCCATGGCATGTAATCAGGCCTTTGTTAGTCAAACGTATCCCCCACTGTCAGTCCCTTCGGGATCCATGCCTCATTCATCTTTATGAAGGTGAGGTAATCAACACTTTTTTGACCGAGGCGACTTCTCTTGTCAGTGACAATGCCTCCTGCTGCACTGAAGGTCCTTTCTGACAGGACACTTGAAGCAGGGCAGGCCAGAAGTTCTATCGCAAACTGGGATAGCTCAGGCCACAGGTCAAGCCTGCACACCCAGTAGTGAAGGGGTTCATTGCTCCTCAGAGTGTCGATATCTGCTGTTAAGGCGAGGTAGTCTGCTACCTGTCGGTCGAGTCGTTCTCTAAGGCTGGATCCCGAAGGGCTGTGGCGATGAGTAGGACTGAAAAAGCTCCGCATGTCCTCCATCAACAACACATCTGTAAATCGTCCAGTCCTTGCCGCCGTGGTAGGAGGAGGATTACACTCACCTCTTCCCCTGTTAGATTCCCGTTGTGCTGTGACATCCCCTTATAAGCTGTGTAAAGCATATTTTTTAGTTTGGTTTTGAACTGCTGCATCCTTTCCGACTTTCGGTAATTTGGTAACATTTCTGCCACTTTCTGCTTATACCGGGGTCTAGTAGCGTGGCCACCCAGTACAGATCGTTCTCCTTTATCCTTTTTATACGTGGGTCCCTCAACAGACATGACAGCATGAAAGACCCCATTTGAACAAGGTTGGATGCAGAGCTACTCATTTCCCGTTCCTCGTCCTCACTGATGTCATTGACGGTCTGTTCTTCCCCCAGCCACGTACAACACCATGGGTCCCAGATAGGTGACAACAACGAGCACCCTGGGGTGCCTGCTGTGGTTGGTCTTCCTCCTCCTCAAAGCCACCACATTCCTCCTCTGACTCCTCTTCCTCATACTCCTCTTCCAGCGTTGCTGCAGGTCCGGCAAGCGATGATGACAAGGCTGTTTCTGGTGGTGATGGTGACCACAACTCTTCCTCTTCCTCTTCACGCTCATCTACAGCCTGATCCAGAACTCTTCGCAGGGCACGCTCCAGGAAGAAAACAAATGGGATGAGGTCGCTGATGGTGCCTTCGGTGCGACTGACTAGGTTTGTCACCTCCTCAAAAGGACGCATAAGCCTACAGGCATTGCGCATGAGTGTCCAGTAACGTGGCAAAAGATTCCCAGCTCCGCAGAGGCTGTCCTAGCACCCCGGTCATACAAATACTCGTTGACGGCTTTTTCTTGTTGGAGCAGGCGGTCGAACATTAGGAGTGTTGAATTCCAACGTGTCGGGCTGTCGCATATCAAGCGCCTCACTGGCATGTTGTTTCGCCGCTGAATATCGGAAAAGTGCGCCATGGCCGTGTAGGAACGCCTGAAATGGCCACACACCTTCCTGGCCTGCTTGAGGACGTCCTGTAAGCCTGGGTACTTAGACACAAAACGTTGTACGATGAGATTCAACACATGTGCCATGCACGGCACATGTGACAACTTGCCCAAATTTAATGCCGCCAACAGATTGCTTCCATTGTCACACACCACTTTGCCGATCTCCAGTTGGTGCGGGGTCAGCCACTGATCCACCTGTGCGCTCAGGGCGGACAGGAGTGCTGGTCCTGTGTGGCTCTCTGCTTTCAGGCAAGTCAACCCCAAGATAGCGTGACACTGTCGTATCCGGGATGTGGAATAGCCCCTGGGGAGCTGGGGGAATCAGTTGATGTGCAGCCAGACGCCGCAGCAGAAGAGGACTCAGCCGAGGAGGATATTGAAGAGGATGGAGTAGGAGTAGAGGAGGTGGCAGTAGGTCTGCCTGCAAGTCGTGGTGGTGTCACCAACTCCGCTGCGGAGCCACGCATTCCATGCTTGTCAGCCGTCAGCAGGTTGACCCAATGCGCAGTATACGTGATATACCTGCCCTGACCGTGCTTTGCAGACCAGGTATCAGTGGTCAGATGGACCCTTGCCCCAACACTGTATGCCAGAGATGCCATGACTTCCTTTTCAATGACATGGTAGAGGTTTGGGATTGCCTTTTTGAAAAAAATTTCGTCCGGGTACCTTCCACTGTGGTGTCCCAATAGCGACAAATTTTTTGAAGGCCTCAGACTCTACCAGCTGGTATGGTAAAAGCTGGCGGGCTAAGAGTTCCGCCAAGCCAGCTGTCAGTCGCCGGGCAAGGGGTGACTTTGTGACATTGGCTTCTTATGCTCAAACATGTCCTTGACAGACACCTGACTGTGGGCAGATGAGCAGGAACTGCTGAAGGTGAGAGATGGAGTGGCGGGTGGTTGAGAGGGGGCAGGGAGGACAGCAGTGGTTGACGTGGCTGAAGATGCTGGACCAGGAGGAGCATGGTGGCTTTGAGTTTGTGTGCTGCTTGTACTCATGTGTTGATCCCATAGGCGTTTGTGATGTGAGATCATGTGCCTTCGCAAAGCAGTTGTACCAAGGTGGGTGTTGGACTTCCCACGACTCAGTTTCTTTTGGCACAGGTTGCAAATGGCATTGCTTTTATCAGAGGCAGACACACAAAAAATGCCACACTGCTGAGCTTTGCAATGACGGCATTCTAGTGGTGGCAACAGCATGCGTTGACTGGCGTGCTGTCTGGCTGACCCCAGGTGCCGATACATGCTGTCTGACTGTGCCACTAACTCCTTGCGACGACCTCCCCTGCTTCCAACTCGTCTCCTCATTCTCTCTGTCTCCCCTTCAGAACTTTCCCTCTTCTTCTCTTCGAGCAGGCACCCACGTGGCATCCGTGGACACATCGTCATCATCAACCGCTTCACTTGTATCTGACACCTCAGCAAAGGAAGCAGCAGCGGGTACAACATCATCATCATCATCACACTGTACGTCCATGTGTGTAATCCTGCCTGACTGAGACATATCCCCGTAATCTACATCATCTGGCAATAATGGTTGCGCATCACTAATTGCATCCAACTGATGTGTAAATAACTCCTCTGACGGATCAAGTGAAGCGGCTGTGGTGGCTGTGGTGGTAGTGGTGGTGGTGGCGACGGGCGGGTGCGTGGTAACTTGAGAGCAGGTGACCGAAGCTGAGCTGGAGGAGGATGGTGCGCCAAGGTTCTTAGCGGAAGCTGTTGAAGATTGGGTGTCCTGTCTAAGCCAGTCAACTACGCCCTCTGAATTTTTCGGGTTCAGGGTACGTGGCCTCTGAAAACTGGGCATTATTCCAGGGACAGTGGAAATCACAGCACCACGACCACGACGGCTCCCTGCGGGGTGGCCTGCCTCTGCCTGTCATTTTTTTAGATAAGTGGTACTACGCGTGCTAGGTACTGTGCCACCCGGTATGAGTGGTTGGCACTGGCAGTGGGCACACTACAGTCTGTGGAAGTGGGCCTGACACACACTGGCAGCAGGCAAGCAACTGAATTTAGACTACTGTCTAAAAATTAAATGCCTTATTTATCGGCAAGCTACTGTGCCACCCGGTATCAGTGGTTGGCACTGGCAGTGGGCACACTACAGTCAGTGGAAGAGGGCCTGACACACACTGGCAGCAGGCAAGCAACTGAATTTAGACTACTGTCTAAAAATTAAATGCCTTATTTATCGGCAAGCTACTGTGCCACCCGGTATCAGTGGTTGGCACTGGCAGTGGGCACACTACAGTCAGTGGAAGAGGGCCTGACACACACTGGCAGCAGGCAAGCAACTGAATTTAGACTACTGTCTAAAAATTAAATGCCTTATTTATCGGCAAGCTACTGTGCCACCCGGTATCAGTGGTTGGCACTGGCAGTGGGCACACTACAGTCAGTGGAAGAGGGCCTGACACACACTGGCAGCAGGCAAGCAACTGAATTTAGACTACTGTCTAAAAATTAAATGCCTTATTTATCGGCAAGCTACTGTGCCACCCGGTATCAGTGGTTGGCACTGGCAGTGGGCACACTACAGTCAGTGGAAGTGGGCCTGACACACACTGGCAGCAGGCAAGCAACTGAATTTAGACTACTGTCTAAAAATTAAATGCCTTATTTATCGGCAAGCTACTGTGCCACCCGGTATCAGTGGCTGGCACTGGCAGTGGGCACACTACAGTCAGTGGAAGAGGGCCTGACACACACTGGCAGCAGGCAAGCAACTGAATTTAGACTACTGTCTAAAAATTAAATGCCTTATTTATCGGCAAGCTACTGTGCCACCCGGTATCAGTGGTTGGCACTGGCAGTGGGCACACTACAGTCAGTGGAAGTCGGCCTGACACACACTAGCAGCAGGCAAGCAACTGAAATTAGACTAAAGTGTAAAAATTAAATGCCTTTTTTGATGCAAAGCTACTGTGCCACACGGATGATCAGGGGTGGGCACTGGCAGTGGGCACACTACAGTCAGTGGAAGTCGGCCTGACACACACTAGCAGCAGGTGAGCAGCTGAAATTACACTAAAGTGTAAAAATTAAATGCCTTTTTTATGCAAAGTCCTGTGCCAGCCGGTATGAGTGGTGGACACTGGCAGTGGGCACACTACAGTCAGTGGAAGTCGGCCTGACACACACTAGCAGCAGGCAAGCAGCTGAAATTACACTAAAGTGTAAAAATTAAATGCCTTTTTTATGCAAAGTCCTGTGCCAGCCGGTATGAGTGGTGGACACTGGCAGTGGGCACACTACAGTCAGTGGAAGTCAGCCTGACACACACTGGCAGGCAACTAACCTTAGATTAAAGTGTAAAAATTAAGTGCCTTTTTTTAAGCAAAGTCCTATGCCACACGGGATGACAGGGGTGGGCACTGGCAGTGGGCACACTACAGTCAGTTGAAGTCGGCCTGACACACACTAGCAGCAGGCAAGCAGCTGAAATTACACTAAAGTGTAAAAATTAAATGCCTTTTTATGCAAAGTCCTGTGCCAGCCGGTATGAGTGGTGGACACTGGCAGTGGGCACACTACAGTCAGTGGAAGTCAGCCTGACACACACTGGCAGGCAACTAACCTTAGATTAAAGTGTAAAAATTAAGTGCCTTTTTTAAGCAAAGTCCTGTGCCACACGGGATGACAGGGGTGGGCACTGGCAGTGGGCACACTACAGTCAGTTGAAGTCGGCCTGACACACACTAGCAGCAGGCAAGCAGCTGAAATTACACTAAAGTGTAAAAATTAAATGCCTTTTTTATGCAAAGTCCTGTGCCTGCCGGTATGAGTGGTGGGCACTGGCAGTGGGCACACTACAGTCAGTGGAAGTCAGCCTGACACACACTGGCAGGCAACTAACCTTAGATTAAAGTGTAAAAATTAAATGCCTTTTTTGATGCAAAGTCCTGTACCACACGGAATGACAGGGGTGGGCACTGGCAGTGGGCACACTACAGTCTGTGGGCCTGCAGCTCCTCACACACAGGCAGGCCAGGCAACTGCAATATGTATATAAAGGAAAAAAAAAAGCAGACTAATGTTGCAGCCCTAAAAGGGCTTTTTGGGGTGCTGTCAGGACGCTGTCCTTACAGCAGAGATCAGATGAGTCTTTCAGGACTGGAGTGGACACTGAATTCACTAGCCTAGCTATCAATTTCCCAATTAAATCAGCAGCTACTACACTCTCCGTCCTCTCACTAAGACTGCAGCTTCAGAATGAATCTAAAATGGATGCTGTTCAGGAGGTGGGAGGGTCTGGGAGGGAGGGTATGCTGCTGATTGGCTGGAATGTGTCTGCTGACTGTGAGGTACAGGGTCAAAGTTTGCTCAATGATGATGTATAGGGGGCGGACCGAACATCGCATATGTTCGCCCGGCAGAGGCGAACGCGAACAAGCTATGTTCGCCGGGAACTGTTCGCCGGCGGATAGTTCGGGCCATCTCTAGTGATGTCACCACCTCGTATACAGTGATTCCACGTTTCATCAGATGGAGATATTTATGGTTACTTAATGTTTAAAGGGGTTGCTTGGGTTCAGAGCTGAACCCGGACATACCCACATTTTCACCCAGGCAACCCCCTAATATGAGCATAAACGCATTTTATGCTCTGATGCTCTCCTTTGCGCTGTGCTGAATCGCACAGGGCAAAGGCTTTTTATGGAGATCCGATGACATCCCAGGCTCTCCATAGTGTCTTCTAGGCGGAAGCTTCCGCCCAACAGTGAGCCCGCTGACATGACTGGCCTTCAATGGACTGGCTTTAGCTCTGCCCTAGCCTGTAAAACATAAAAGCCTCCACTTAGCAGTGTAAAAACATAAACAAAAAAGCCCTTGTCCTGCGCGAACCGATGCTCATATCTCTGGGCCTGTCTGGGTGAAAATGTGGCATTTTTTGTTTCAGCTGCAGGGAAGTCCAGTGGCACATTTCTTCTTCTCCCTGGCAAATACAATCCCCAATTCTAAAAAAGTTTGGACACTATGTAAAATATAAATAAAGGTAAATTAAAATAGAATCTAATGATCTGCAAATCTCATAGACCCATATTTTATTCACAATAGATTATAAAACACATAATAGATGCTGAACAGAAAGTGGAACAGTAATGGTAAAAAAGTTGGTGGCTACACTCTTATTGTGATGATGAACAATAGATCAGGTGCTCACCTGAACGTGACTATACCCCAAGCGTGTCACAAAATGAAGAACAATATATAACAATGCAGGGGCACACCGATACTATTCCAGGGAACACTCCAATGATAAAATAAATTGTTTATTGACCATAAAAAACAGATAGAAACGCTCAAAGATAATATCAGATGCCTGTGAAGTGATAACAACCAACTAGAGAAGGGATATTCCTCTATGGCTGGATAAGCAGCAGAACACAAATATCTGGATGTAGATGGAAAACTGCTAGTATATAAGGTACCTTGTGCCGAAAAATTCCTTGTGCAAAAAATATTTCATGTGCAAAACATAATAACATATGTGCAAAACCGCAAATAATTGTGCAAAAGTACAGTCAATTATGTGCAAACACGCAAATGGCAATAAATAGATGATCTGACAGTGTTATCCTGAGGTGCTGTTGGAGTGATATGCACACAATCCTTCAATCCTGTGTCCAAATTGTATGAAAACTTTACTGTGAATGTCCAAATATATCCTTATACTGATTCAAACCTCCACAGAGGCTTAATATCATACCCGGGTGTACACGTGCAGTGTGCGTGTACCTCACTCTTCTACCGTCAGGTAGGGCTGAACACTTCAATTGTCCTTTGACTCCCGGGGAGGGAAGAGCAATCTCACCTCCTTTACACCACCTCGCTGGTCCCCTGCCCCAGGTGCCTTACCTCCGCTCCGGTGAATCTGCTAACAGTCCGTAGCTGTAGCTCCTGCGCCCGCGGCGTCCCGCGCGGCGTCTGGGTCTCGTGGCGTCCCACGTGACCGGTAGTTCCGATATTCTGGGAGGAGGCACCGCTGGGTCCTACACACCGCTGGTTATCGAGTTGTTAACAGTTGCTGAATCCGGTGCCGATGTGGGCGATTGTGTGGGGGTGTTCATCCAATAGGTCACACTAGTTGACCTATTGGATGAACACTCCCACGCAATCTCACATCGCACCGGAATTCAACAATCTGGTTAACAACCAAATAACCAGCGGTGTGTAGGACCCAGCGGTGCCTCCTCCCAGAATATCGGAACTACCGGTCACGTGGGACGCCACGAGACCCAGACGCCGCGCGGGACGCCGCGGGCGCAGGAGCTACAGCTACGGACTGTTAGCAGATTCACCGGAGCGGAGGTAAGGCACCTGGGGCAGGGGACCAGCGAGGTGGTGTAAAGGAGGTGAGATTGCTCTTCCCTCCCCGGGAGTCAAAGGACAATTGAAGTGTTCAGCCCTACCTGACGGTAGAAGAGTGAGGTACACGCACACTGCACGTGTACACCCGGGTATGATATTAAGCCTCTGTGGAGGTTTGAATCAGTATAAGGATATATTTGGACATTCACAGTAAAGTTTTCATACAATTTGGACACAGGATTGAAGGATTGTGTGCATATCACTCCAACAGCACCTCAGGATAACACTGTCAGATCATCTATTTATTGCCATTTGCGTGTTTGCACATAATTGACTGTACTTTTTGCACAATTATTTGCGGTTTTGCACATATGTTATTATGTTTTGCACATGAAATATTTTTTGCACAAGGAATTTTTCGGCACAAGGTACCATATATACTAGCAGTTTTCCATCTACATCCAGATATTTGTGTTCTGCTGCTTATCCAGCCATAGAGGAATATCCCTTCTCTAGTTGGTTGTTATCACTTCACAGGCATCTGATATTATCTTTGAGCGTTTCTATCTGTTTTTTATGGTCAATAAACAATTTATTTTATCATTGGAGTGTTCCCTGGAATAGTATCGGTGTGCCCCTGCATTGTTAGAAAGTGGAACATTTTACCATTTCATGAAAAAATAAACTAATTTAGAACCTGATAGCAGCAACACATCTCAATAAAGTTGGAATGGAGGAATAAAAGCCTGGGAAAGTAAGTGTTAATACTAAAAACAGCTGGAGAAGCAATTTGCTACTGTCACATGACCAGGTATAAAAAAAAAACATATTAGAGAGGCAGAGTCTCTTAGAAGCAAAGATGGCCAGAGGCTCACTAATTTGCAAAAAACTCTGGTTTTAATCCCCATGCGCTGGCAGCGGATGCAACAAAGTTATGTATGGGCACAGGCCTCTACATAGCTTTGGCACTTGGTGCCGCTAACCGTGCGGCATGATTTAATCTACGCTAGCTGCCTTGCTACAGTAGTTTAAGACCATTTTACAGGCCATAAACCTGCTTAGAAAATGATAAAGAAGATGGTCTGGCTGGCCTGCCCTTTTCCCCTCACACACCATGCCCCTTTTTCCACCACCTTGGAAAAGTTGCAGATTTTGCTGCAAAACCCACTTGCGACATAATCTGCACCTTTAATACACCACAAAGTGGCCCTAAATTTCTTAATAAATGACCCCCTATGGAACAATTTCAGAAAATGTTCCTCAATGAAAAATTGCAGAGACTTTGAATATTCCACTCTACAGTACATAATGTCAACAAAATATTCAGAGAATCTGAAGAAATCCATATGCACAAGGGACCAGTCCAATGATTAATATTGGGTGCTCATGATCTATAAGCCCACAGGAAGGGGCGTAGCTAGAAATGACTGGGCCCCATAGCAAAAATATGTTATGGCCCCCCCCACCCCCCGCAGCATGGGGTAGGTCCGATCGCGGCCCCTACTCCCCTCACTCACTGCCTCACTCATACTTACCTTCCTGTTCCTCCTGGCTGGGACTTCAGCACACCCTCGATGCAGGGATGGATGCTGGCAGAGAGGCAGCTGCAGCTGGGACGTCATGTCACACTCGAGTCGCGCAGCAGGTCTGAGAGTCAGTCAACCACTCCTCCTTCCTCCCTGCCCGGAAGTTCCGGAACTACAGATTAATTGTCGGGTCCGACCAGGGAGAGGTATACCCTATTGCCAAATAAATAAGTCCCCTCACTGCTCACTGCAGAGGCCCATTCCATACGCCTGCGGGCACCCAGCGCCGTACATGTACGGTGTTTTGGGTTAAGGGGTTAATAGACTGCATAGTATCCACATTTTCCAGTCAGACAAGTAACCTGGTAAGAATGTAAAACAATTAAGATTTCAGCTATAGATGTGAAAAGAGAAAAAAAATCACATATTTGAAAATCAGGGCAAAATAAATTTGATAGATGTGCAGTGAAAGAAATTCTGAATTATTCAGACACCACCTGGTGTGCAATAATGCTGGACTGACCCATGCATCGGCTACAGTTGTGTTGAAAAATTATTCAACCCCCACTGAAATTGAGTGTTTTGGCCAGTTTGACATTGATTTTGATCATTTCAGTCATCTTGTTTACAATTAAATCAAAGAGGCACTTGTAAGTCAGACAAATATAACATAACATTTATAATGAAATAACGACAAATGTCTTTTCTGTGCTCACATCATTATCAGTTTTATGCAACCCCAAGTGACATTCAATCTTAGTACTTAGTACAACATCCTTTTCCAGTTATAACAGTTTTTAACCATGAAGCATAGCTTGACACAAGTGTCTTGCAGCGGTCTACGGGTATCTTCGCCCATTCTTCATGGGCAAAAGCCTCCAGTTCAGTCACATTCTTAGGCTTGCGCACTTCAACTGCTTTCTTTAAGTCCCACCAGAGGTTCTCAATCGGATTTAAGTCTGGTGACTGCGATGGCCACTTCAAAATGTTCCAGCCTTTAATCTGCAACCATGCTCTAGTGGACTTGGAGGTATGCTTGGGATCATTGTCCTGTTGAAAGGTCCAACGTCTCCCAAGCCTCAGGTTTGTGACGGACTGCATCACATTTTCATCCAATATCTCCTGGTACTGAAGAGAATTCATGGTACCTTGCACACGCTGAAGCTTCCCTGTACCTGTAGAAGCAAAACAGCCCCAAAGCATGATTGACCCCCACCATGCTTCACAGTAGGCAAGGTGTTCTTTTCTTCATAGGCCTTGTTCTTCCTCCTCCAAACATAGCGTTGATCCATGGGCCCAAACAGTTCTAATTTTGTTTCATCAGTCCACAGAACACTATCCCAAAACTTTTGTGGTTTGTCCACATGACTTTTGGCATACTGCAGTCGACTCTTCTTATTCTTTGGAGGCAGCAAGGGGTGCGCCTGGGAGTTCTGGCATGGAGGCCTTCATTACGCAGTGTGCGCCTTATTGTCTGAGCTGAAACTTCAGTACCCGCATCTGACAAATCTTTTTCAGTTCCTCAGCAGTCACACGGGATTTTCCTCCACTTTGCGCTTCAGGTAGCGCACAGTAGTCGAAGTCAGCATCTTCTTTCTGCCACGACCAGGTAGCGTTTCAACAGTGCCCTTTGCCTTGAATTTGCGAATGATGCTTCCTATGGTGTCTCTTGGTATGTTTAACATCTTTGCAATCTTCTTATAGCCATTGCCCTTCCTGTGAAGAGAAATCACCTCTTCTCTTGTCTTCCTGGACCATTCTCTTGACTTCACCATGTTTGTAAACGCACCAGTAAATGTCTAGAAGGAGCTGAGTATCACAGTCATTTTAAATCTGCCTAATTGGTGCTTATTATGCTTGATTGCTGCTCCTTGACATCCACAGGTGTTTTTAATACCTGATGGAAAACACTTGAATGAACCTCTGTTCTTAAGGCCTCATGCACACGACCATATGAGTTTTTCGGTCTGCAAATTGCGGATCCGCAAAAAAAACGGATAACGTTCCGCATGGCATCCGTTTTTTTTGCGGATCCATTGTAATAATGCCTATCCTTGTCCGCAAACTAGAAAAAATAGGACATGCTCTATTTTTTTGCAGAACGGAAAAACGGACACACGGAAACGGAATGCACACGGAGTACCATTCGTTTTTTTTGCGGACCCATTGAAATGAATGGTTCCGCATATGATCCGCAAAAAAAACGGAACGGACACGGAAAGAAAATACGTTCGTGTGCATGAGGCCTAAGAGTGGTAGTCTTTAAGGGGTTAAATAATTGTGTCAATGAAGAAATCACAAAAAAAACATTTAATACTGTATTACAAAAACAATTGATGTCATTTTAGTTGGATTTGGTTCTTTAAAAAGTCCTTGTAAGATTTCATTCTGAACACAATTACAAATGTACACTAAATTCCCGAAAACCCTTTACAGCATTGGGGATTGAATAATTTTGAACACAACTGTATATACGGTATTACTGTATATAGCCGGTGTATGGGTCAGTCCAGCAGCATTATTGCCATAACAGCCAGGTGGTGTCTGAATAATTCAGATTTTTTTTCACTGCACATCTATCAAATTTATTTTGCCCTAATTTTAATTTCTAATATGTGATGTTTTCAGTCTCTACTAGTCTCTTCACAGCTAGCTTAATCTTAGTTATTCTACTTTGTCTACACTACTTATTGGCTTGCTTGATCGTTCCACAGTCACTAGTCATGTTAGGTTACTAACGGAGGCCTCTTTCACACTTGCGTTCTGAGGATCCGGCAGGCACTTCCGTCCCGCCGGATCCGTCAGAACGCAAGTAGCCTGAAAGCATTAGAAGACTGATCAGGATCCTGATCAGTCTTCGAAATGCTTTGAGGTTACTATGGCAGCCAGGACGCTATTAAAGTCCTGGTTGCAATAGTAGTAGTGGGGAGCGGGGGAGCGGTATACTTACAGTCCGTGCGGCTCCCGGGGTGCTCCTGGATGACGTCAGAACGCCCCATGCGCATGGATCACGTGATCACCCCGGGAGCCGCACGGATGGTAAGTATACTGCTCTCCCGCTCCCCACTACACTTTACCATGGCAACCAGGACTTTAGCATCCTGGCTGCCATGGTAACCATTGTGAAAAAGCTAAACGCCGGATCCGGCGATGCGCCAAAATGACGTTTAGCTTAATGCTGGATCCAGATTAATGCTCTTCAATGGGCATTAATTCCAGATCCGGCGTTACGGCATGTCTTCCGGATATTTGGACGGAGACAAATCCGCAGCATGCTGCGGTTTTGTCAACGTCCAAAAATCGTTCACGTACTGAACGGAAGACATCCTGATGCATCCTGAACAGAATGCTCTCCATTCAGAATGCTTTAGGGAAATCCTGATCAGTATCTTTCCGTCCTAGAGCCCCTAAGACGGAGCTCTAGGACGGAAAGGAAAAACGCATATGTGAAAGGGGCCTTACTTGTCTGACTGGGATCTGGGAACTTATTTTGATCACTGAAGTGGCACACAGTGCCCCAGCCCGTCCCGGACAATTTATCACGCCGCCCGCCGTGTTGCAGCCTGCCCTCTGTCACTAGTGCACATACACACTGCCCCAGTCCCAGTGCTGGCCCCCGGACTCACCTCAGTCATGAGCCACTTCCTGCTCTGTGCACAGCGCCTCCTCACTCCAGCAGCACGCAGCTTCACAGTTTGTTTGCTGTGGCTGCCGCCACTCACTGTGCAGCAGGGGAGAGCATTAGTGTGAATAGCCAAATGGGAGTTGTAGTAGTACTCAAGAGACATAACAGACATGCCTCCTTGTCTCTCATAATCCAGTTTCAGCAGTTCACCCTACTTGCTGATAGGCACTCTGCATGTTTCAGGCTGTCCAAAAAAAATTAACTTGTAATTCTCAACATTTTAACTAGACTAATGTCACAATATCCTGAAAAAAAGGCTATTAGATGTGAGATTGATAGGTACATAGATATATAGGGTCACATTTACTAAGACCAGTGTTTTATACGCCTTAATAAGCCCCTGCACTGAAGGTGGATCGCTGAAGTTATGCAGAGGCGCCGGTCTATACATAACTTCAGCGTATCCACCGCTGCTTCTAAATGTAAGACCGCTTCCTTGCTATTTTACAATCAGACCATTTTATACGCCTAAACCAGGTGTAGAAAATTATAAATAAGATGGGCCTGTCGGCCCGTCCCCTTCTCCGCCCATGTCATGCCCCCTTTTTTAGACCTGGTGTGAGTGCGGAAGAAGGCACAGATTCTGCCGCAACATGGCATGCAACAGAATCTGCGCCAGATATACGCCAAATAAGCTGTATATATTTGTTCACAAATTACTCCCATAGTGTCCTAGATAGATTAATATTAGATAAATTGGTGCACAGATGAAAGGAATCATGGATGGTCAGCTATTTATGTATGTTGCTACATATAGATACATAGATGCATACATACTGTAGTTAGGAGATAGATAGATAGATAGATAGATAGATAGATAGATAGATAGATAGATAATGCATGGATAGGTAGATATGAGATCTATATGGGTATGAGATATTGACAGGGGCATGGCTGCTTAGGCCTTGCCCTCATGGTGCCATTGAGAGTAGTATATGGTGCTTTGTTCTTTCTCCCCCCCCCTTCTCCCCTATTTCTTTTATAGGGTTCTCATTTTACAGATTGAGTTAGCCGGCAGCTGTCAGAACAGATTGATGATTGGTTGAGCTGGGTTGCTGACCGGTTGCTGGGCAAGGTGTTAACAGTTTTTGATTGGTGGGGCTGGTAGTAGGCCAGTTGCTGGGCAGAGGGCTATTTTTATCGGGTGTTTTGATTGGAGCTGATATGGGTTGGCGGGAATGCAGTCTATTTAGGTTTGCGCTTACCTGGCTTCTCTTCAGTCATCGGATCAAGACCAAGCTGGAAGTTCGCTTTGCCAGGTTGTTTCCACTGAGGAGAACGTCTGACAGGCTTTGGAGTAGTGTCAGCGTTTTTTCCCGCAGTGGTGCCGGTTCAGTGGTTTGTTCCTGCCAGTATCTTGAGGAGCGGTGGCTCTGAAGAAAGAAGACACCATTTAGCGTTATCGCGGAGCTGCGTACTTACAGCAAGATGGATCCTAGCTGTTTGGAAGCCCTTCTCAGCTGTATCAGAGTGAGGGCGAATTCCGCAGGCGGTGAGGAGTGGCTCTGGGGCTTACTATCGGAGGTCCAGGCGTCTCCAGCTCCGGCTTTGGCTCCAGAGAACACGGGATGTTGCGATACTTCGGCCGCCGAAAGAGGCGGGCCGGGAGAGTCACAGTCACAGCCCTGCGACAGGAAGTACGTCAGTCTGTGGCGCGGAGCAAGCCGGTTCGTCAGCAAGAGGCCACCGGAGTGGGGCCACGCCGGTTAGATCATCTGGCAGGAAGAAGAGACCTAGGCTGGCCGATTCCCCAGACAGGAGCTCAAGATCAGGCGGATGTAGGCGGTCTCCTCCCAGGTCGGCGATCTCACAGCCTGGTTTAGAGGGGATAGCTGAGCTGCCTGATGAAGTCCAGGATCGTCAGCTTGCTGGTGAGCATAGTGTTAATCTGGTTCCTCCACAGGCTTACCTTAATTCTTCTTTTTTGCAGGGTTTAGTAGGCTGTTTACGGATTTAGCGCAGAATGCAGCGCTGGGAGATGATTCTTCTAGCTGCTTAGCTAGATCCACCCTCTTCTTCTTCTGTTAGTGTGCCTGTGAGTGGGCTAGTTTTAAAAAATGCTATAGGTGTTTCAGAGTCTTGTTTAAGAGAACCTATGGCTTGTGAGATTTCACCTTTAGGCTTTCATCTGGCGCAGTCTGTGAAAGATAAAATATGTCGCCAGGAGTTTGTTGATTTGTTATCTTTGTTTCCTTCAGCTAAAGAAGTTTTTAGAGCAGATAAGAAGTCTGATGATAGGTCCGAGGAGGATAGGAGACGGGCTGTACCTAGATCTTTCAATAATTGGTTACAGTCTTTTTGTATATATACCTCTATTTTGAGTGCAAGGTTTCCACAGCTTGCGGTCGGTCTGTTTCATCATATTGATATTGTCTTGGAGGCGTATCGTAATTTTGGAGGATCATCATGGTTTCAATATGATGAAACTTTCCAGCAGAAGCTGGCGGTGCATACAGGATTGAAATGGGGAAATAAGGACGTGGGACTGTGGCTCAGCCTCATTCTACCTCAGAGGTCGTTTAATGCCAACAAATACCAGGTCACGCCTCCACAGAATATGTTGAAAAAAGAGCTGTGTTTTGCCTTTAACGAATCTGCGTGTAAGTGGTTAAATTCATGCAAATACAAGCATGAGTGTTCAATATGTTCTGGTCCTCACCCCATGTCCCGTTGTTTTAAAAGGGGTTCTGGACCTCAACAGAGCCAGTGTTTCAGCCAGGGAATTTTCAAAAACAGTGACTCCGGTGAAGCTGCAAAACATGCTTCCCTGGCTAGAAATGTACCCAGATCTGGAGAAGGCGGAGCTTCTGCGTAAGGGTTTCAGTGATGGATTTGTTTCTGGGCTGATAATTTAAATTCTGTAAACCTTAATATTGAGGTAGTAAGGGACAAAATTGAGAAAGAGGTCTTGGCCGATCAAGTGGCGGGTCCGTTTTCGCATCCGCCATTTGCTGACTTCTGTATTTCCCCATTGGGCCTTGTGCCCAAGAAGATGGTGAATTAATTTAGGCTCATTCATCATCTGTCCTATCCTGAAAAAATGTCTCTTAATGATGAAATTGATGATCAGTTAAGTTCAGTTTCGTATAGTTCCTTTGATGATGCAGTGCAGTTATTGCATGCATTTGGTGCGGGTTGTTTACTTGCTAGGGTGGATATAAAGTCAGCCTTTCGTCTGCTACCTGTGTGTCCGTCGGGTTTTAATTAATTGGGTTTTCAGTTTGAGGAAGGGTTTTATTTTGACAGGTGTCTTCCTGAGGGGTTTTCGTTGTCATGTTCCTATTTTGAGTCTTTTTCTTCGTTTATTCATTGGGTGTGCATGTTTTTAGTTAAGGAAGGGGGTATGATTCATTATTTGGATGATTTTTTGTTTATTGGCCCTCTTGATTCGGATGTATGTGCGTCTTTGTTAATTCGTTTTTATGAGGTGTGTAGTCATTTTGGTATCCCTCTTGCTTAGGAGAAAACTGCATTCCAGTGTCAGTTAGTTGAGTTTTTGGGAATAACAATAGACACGGCGGCAATGGAGTTTAGGCTACCAGTGGAGAAAGTCAATAGGATGCTGGAGTTGGTTAATAGCATGTTGAGAGTTAAAAAGACTACGCTGCGGGAATTGCAACAATCGTTGGGTTTGTTTGCATTTGCGTCCAGGCTGCTTAGGCCTTGCCCCTCATGGTGCCATTGAGAGTAGTATATGGTGCTTTGTTTTTTCTCCCCCCTTCTCCCCTATTTCTTTTATAGGGTTCTCATTTTACAGATGGAGTTAGCTGACAGCTGTCAGAACAGATTGATGATTGGTTGAGCTGGGTTGCTGACCAGTTGCTGGGCAAGGTGTTAACAATTTTTAATTGGTGGGGCTGGTAGTTGGCCAGTTGCTGGGCAGAGGGCTATTTTTATCGGGTGTTTTGATTGGAGCTGATATGGGTTGGCGGGAATGCAGTCTATTTAGGTTTGCGCTTACCTGGCTTCTCTTCAGTCATCGGATCAAGACCAAGCTGACAGTTCGCCCCGCCCGCCTGGCACGAAGAAATTGCTTTGTCGCGGTCTTCTTGAACTTGGGGGGGTGTTAGTCGCCCAGCTATCTGGGTGGACATATTTGGTGAAACATTTATGGACTGAGGATTTATGGTATTATCAAAGGTTTAAAGGATGGTTTTAATGTAACCCCGAGTTTAAATAAAGACCGCGGCCTTTTTACCCATAACTTGTGTTTGTGTGTTTTATTTAATATAAATATATATGTGGTTATTTATCGAATATGGCACCAAGATACCAGGAAGTGTTGCGGCACCTGTGCAGTGCAGCTACGAAATCGAAGCAGAGCCTCTCTCCTTGCTCTGCTAATTGGATCAGAGTGGCTGGCAGGATATTGTTACGGTTGAGGGAAAAGTTTGTCTCTGTCAGCCTTACAGAAGGCTTATTCACCTGGGGGAATAGCCCTTCAAGCTTCTTTCAGATTTGTGGTGCAGCCTACCTGCAAGCAGTTCCAGCATAGGATGGTGGGAATCAACCAAACAAAATGGGGCCGGTGGGCATCCTGGTAACATCCAGCAATACAGGATAGGGCAGCACGATGACTCAGTGGTTAGCACTAGTGGCTTGCAGTACTGGGGTCCTGGGTTCAAATCCGACCAAAAACTATATCTGCGTGGAGTTTGCATGTTCTCCCCATGTTTGCTTGGGTTTCCCCACACATTCGAAAGACATACTGATAAGGAACTTATATTGTGAGCCAGATTGGGGACAGCTTAACGCTAATATCTGTAAAGCGCTGTGGAATATAGTAGCGCTTATGTAAGTGCATAAAACAAATAAATATGGATAACACCCTGCTGAAATTATGTAAATCCCCTGAGGACACCTGGTGGGGCGAAACATGTCGGGATGCAGGGACGATTGTATGTGTGAATTTTAAATATAGTCTAGTCAGTGAAGGACCCAACTTGTTTGGGAAATCTGAGCTAGTTGATAGTAGGAGGAGTGAATGTGTTATATACACTATTAGGGAGCGAGACCCTTAAGCATAGCCTCAGTTACCTGCGGCCGCAGTATATTAAATGGAGGCTAAACAGCCATAATCTCTGAAATCTCCGCTGTTATGTGGTATTTCAACTAGTTAGTGTAATCTGTAGGAGAGGAGATCATGATATATGAGTGACCCCTCGACTGTTAGTTACTACAGTGTGAATGTAGCCTGTAGTCTATGGTGATACCCCTCCTGACATAGCCTGAACAATTTTAACAGTAGGTTTAGTTCCAAAATTAAATAAATATTTGGTTTTAAGAAACACTAATAAAGATATCAGTTTTATACTATTGGTTTATTCAGGGAAGTGCAATAATACGCTTACAGGTCTAACGACCAATAAATGAATTTAACGTAGAAATGTTCAGCATCGCAATTTCCCTGAGGGGTTAATGTACTGTTAAATCGATTAGCTTATCTCTGATAGATAGGTTGGTATAAAGATACATAGAGATGAGAGAAAGATGCATAGATACGTTGGTGGATAGATATCTAGATAAATTAAATGACACCTGCACTCCAATAAAGTGATTGTGGTGCCAGTAGTAGGCATGGAGCCAGTTGTCATTGTCAGGAGCCCATTTTGACCAGTCTAAACATCAGATCTAACAATTGAAGTTTCATGTGGTGGACCATATCGCACCTCTTGGGCAGGAATAGGAGGGCCCTATTGTGAGGAATATGGAATTATGATTTAATACCAGCCATTTGCTGTCAGATAGCAGAGGGAGTGAACTCAGCAGGGGTCCTGGCTTCAAGCAGGCCACATGTGTACAAATTCACACCTCACTCAGCCAGCACAGAGGTCAACTCATCCTACAGTAAAAAACCACTGTAGGGGGGTCTTAGCCATTACCCAGAATCTATCAAATCCATCAGACATCATGGAACCGGGGATTCATAAGGAATCAGTTATATATCTGCGACCCTGGGGCCAAGACGGACATGCCCCTGGTCGTAGTTTGGGGGTCGGGTGCCGGCAAGGGGAAATACAAAGATCTCCCCGCAGGAACCTAATAACGGTGCCTTGTTTGGTCTCCAACTGTAGCCGGAATCCAGGCGGACCTGTTGGTTCCAGAATCATCTTCCAGTGACCTTCCGATCTGGACTGTGTATATCGTGTATTGTCTAGTGCATCCTTAAGGCAAATAAATATATAATTTAATCTTGTGCTGTCTCTTGTATCTCGATCACGAATCCCCACGTCCATGTTTCAGCATAGTTATACGCTTCTGCGGGTTTGTTTCTCACCCTATATAATCCCGTTAACGGACCGAGCTTATATCAAACGAGGAACTGGTGACAGTCTACCGGGCTGAGAAAGCTGTTTCACTGGGGCAGTAAAAAGGCTCTCTCAGCTCGTCAAGGTTGTGAGCGAGTGTGGAGTTACGCAGGAGGCTGCATAGACCCCGTCCTTCACACCCGCCCCCGTCTCTCTGTGCCTGCGTGGACAGGAGGCGTCTGTGTAAACTGTATCAAGCTGACCTTACGTGCTCCCAGGAAGGGCGTTACGTTATGTCTTGGAAACCAGTGACTAAACCGTATCTCGTGAGCTCAACATAGTTGACGTCAGGCGGGGCCGCGAGGTGCGGTATTTGTCACACCTATTAAAACAGAGGAAATCATTTTGGATACATCACCTTGAGACCTTATCACCCAAAGGTTTAAACAGAGAATTAGATTTGTATATTCATTTATGATCACCTGATATTATAGACCTGCTGAACAGTATATATGAGGGTGGATTATCAATGCGAGTGAGAATTGTCCTGCATGCACTATGTGTTTTCAATTGTGCTTGTTGAGGAAGGGTTTAAAAATATGCATATATATATATATAGATATATCAAAGAAAAAAGCAGAGTAGGGCACTCTCTAATATTCAGAACCGATGTATTTTTATTAAAAATATATATAAAAATAGGATCCTCTATAGATAATGACAAATAACGTTAAGTATTAAAAAGATAATCATAAAGGAATAAATATTGACATCAATTGATCATGAATCATTCAATAAGTCCAACCATGCCTGTGCTTAAAATTGATAAACCATGCCAGTGTTCATTATAAATAGTCTTAAAATTGATAATAAAGTGCCAATGAAGGAATAGATACTAGATGAAGTCTTTGTGTGTAATGTATCCACTCATAGAAGCGGCGTCCCGCTATTGAAGTCCTGCCAGCGGCGTCCCGCCAGACTACTAGCTAATAGCGATCGCAGATGCTTGCCTCCCGTATTATAACACTAAGAGGAACAGTCTTACCAGGGTAGGTAGGTCTATGTGGGTACTCCTGCCCTCGACGCGGTGTCCTTTTTGGTGTACTACCACTGAGGAAGGGGTAATTTTTCAACCCCGAAACGCGTTTGGTATTATCCCCCCTAGTCACAACAAACATTAAAGGAACATCCATTGTTACAGTACTACCTACCCGGTCAGGAGTGGGCATTGGCACCAGCCGGTTCTCGTCCGAGCGCAAGAACGGCATTGTACACCGTGGAGAAGCAGTATTCAATACAAGCCCACGTGCATCAAAAGCCGGGAACGCGATAGTGAAGGATGAGACAGCCCTTGAGACCGGAGTACTGCTATCTACATTAAGGACACCGTGTCGGTAGGTAGATTTGTGGAATTTGGGATTGTGTAGAGTAGATAGTACTGTATTTTTAGTGCTGTACTGTTAGTGTATTGTGTGCATAATTATTTTGTTTACCGTAGGTGTCAATAAATATTGTGTGTTATTTGTACCTACTAGCGGTAGCTAGTTCAGTAAGGCGCAGCTAGTTTGGCGATTAGTGTAAGGCAAAGTAATAGTGTTATCATTATTTAAGGTATAGATAGGCGGAGACATCAGTAGACGTCTACGCCTATTTATGATTAATTATTGATATTTGCATAAATATTGATAATTAATATTTCCCCTTAACATTGGCAAGCCAGGCCCACAGTATAGATTTTGAATCTTTATTTGGTCTTGAGGCTAAGGATCGCTTATACTGTGAATTATCAGGCAAGAGAGACGCGGTCAGCGGTTTCTGAGCATCTAGGACCTGATAATTCGGACAGGTAGCGCGATTCTTCCTTATAGTACCAAACGCAGATCAAAATCTCTAGCAGAGAATCTATAATCTGTCTGATTACTAATATCTTTCTATTTGCTTTACACGGTCACTGCATCGCTCGAGTGTTGCAAGGGAGAAGAGGACACGTCACTGAAAGCGATCCATCTTCGTTGGAGCTGCGTACAAGTCCGGCTGGTCGGGAAGAGGCGATCCGGGAGAAAAAGGACTTCCTCCAAGCAGCTGCACAGGACAAAGAAGTACAGCAACAACGAGAAGATGGACGCTCAGCAAAAAGTGAGTATGAACATCTCCACACTGCAACACTTGAGCAAACACAGTACATTTAATCCCATTGTTCCCACTACATACAAATCCGCTGAGCTACTATGGTCCGCTTTGCTGGACCAGGCATATGCTCATGACCGGATTTGTATCAGTAGGAGTGTCTTCAACAAGACTAACAAACACCTCCAAATGTTAGCCAAATTGGTTCTCACTTTTGAGGATACAATTTGGAAGGCAGAACACACAGAGGCACTCGCCAGTACAAGAAAGGCAGAGGAAGTGTCCGACAAGTCAAACTTCTATTGCAATTGTTGTGTTGATAACATTAAAAAGATACACACACTAGAAGCTCAACTGCAAGAGAGCGCCCAGTGTACAGTCAAGAGGGGCAGAGAAATCTGCATGTTAGAGTTGAGACTCTCGGACAAGGAGAGTTTCTGCTCTGACATGGACAGAGAGCTACTCCGACTGTACACTGAGATTTATCAGTATAGGAACAATGCGGCATCTACGGATGTCATGATTGTTCAGATGGGGGAGGACCTGGCTACAAAAACGCAAACCATTGCGGATTTGCGGCAGGCGTTCTCTAATCTGTCACGGCCTAGTACTAACAGCATGGTGCCCACGAAACAGATTTACATTTCGGGAACGGCACAGGGGGAGACAGCGGCGACTGTGCCAAGGTCTCCTGCGGAGACCATCTGAAGTGGTAGATACATTCATACATCTGAAGTGGTAGATACTAGGGGGGGACAGGTGGAACAGACACTACACTTCAACCCGACACCCAGGGAGAATAGGTATAGTAGAGGTTTCCAGGAACAGGACAACAGTTGGGGTGAGGAAAGTGGTTGGCCATTTTCCACTTCCAATCCGTCAACATGTCCAGAAAAACAGGAAGAGGTTTATCCTAACCATTCTAGTATGAAAAGGATAAACTTTCTGTTAGGGATCTGCAAGGAGATCCCAAAATACAATCCCAATGTAGATCCGTTTACTTTGTGCGATGTTTTCGAGGGTCACTGTAACAAATATTCAGTGGCTCTGGAATATCGCATGGAGTAGTTTCATGATAAGGAGGAACGCCTCCCCATACTCATGAGACTGGCAACGGGTCATTGGGATGTCACTCCAGAAGTCCTGTCCAAATTCAAGCCCACTATACATGATGAACCTTTGTCATTGTGTAGTCGGTTTGAA